>OY747127.1:80282051-81548631 GCA_963556465.1 Berberis vulgaris
TTTAAATAGAGGAGAAGAACAAAGTAGAAGAAGGAATAAGAGAAGAATTAGGCTTAGTTCTTGAGTTGAGAGTTCTGTAATTGCTTTCAATTGAATTTGAATTCCATTTCCATTCATTGTTCTTGAGTAATTTGTCTGAATCTGACAATTGGTATCAGAGCAGCTGATCTGATCAACTCCACTGAACAAGAAGATGGAGACAAGGGCGAAGGAGATTGAGTTGTTTATGAAGGAAACAAAAAAAAAACACCAAGTGGAGAATACCAATAAGGTGGAATCCATCAAAGGAGAGTTGAAGAAGATGAACCAGTCGAATGAAGCAATGGAGAAGAGAATTGAAATCAAATTTGAGCAGCTCTTCAAGCTTCTTCAGCCAATTCATGGAGCATCTAGTTCGATAAGTTCAAATATCACTCCAGCGATCCATAATTCAACACCCACATATCCGATTCCCCAATCTAACTCTCAGAATCACTGGGAGAACACTGGTACGTATGTGAGATTCCCTAAATTAAATTTTCCTTTATTCGTCGGTTCAAACCCTAGATCATGGATTAAAAAGTGTGAAAGGTACTTTGCTTTTTACAATATCATAGAGAACAATAAGGTTGCTATGGCTTCGATTCACTTCAGTGGACGAGCTGATGCTTGGTTTTTAGATTACCAAGTAGGGATAAATCAATTTCCATGGGAGCAATTTACACATGATCTATGTGACAGATTTGAAGACCTAAACCTTATTAACTATGTGGACTCTTTCAATAAATTACATTAGGAATCCTCAGTAACTGAATATTATGATCGCTTTGAAGAGCTGAAATATCTCATGCTTTCTCACAATCAACACTTAGATGATACTTTGTGCTGAGCTTCTTGAGTGGTCTCAAGCTAGACATTAAGGCACTACAGCTATTCAAACCCAGCAATGTCACTTAAGCGTTTTCATTAGCCAGGATGCAAGAGACCTCCCTATTGCAGAAACAATCCACCAACAAACCTATGCAACAAACTACCCTACCTTACAAACACAACAACTACCCAGCCTTACAATATACAAATCAAAAGAACAACAATCCTTCCTCTTCACAGACTACCACACATAGCAACTCCTACAACAATATGGACTTACCTCCAAAAGGAAACTACCATCCTACCTATAATACAGCCAATAAACCAACCTTCACTGCTCCACCCATCAAAAGATTTACTCCAACACAAATGAGACTCCGGAGTTAGAAGGGCCTATGCTACAATTGTGATGAGCAGTACAGACCAGGACATATGTGCAAACAACAACTCTACATGCTAATCCCTGATGATGAATTAAGTGAGGAAGAATATGATACCTCATTAGAATCCGAAAACCTAATACAGGAAGTTCAAACAAATATGGAAATTTCCTTGCATGTTATTCATGGGAGTATGGCTAGCAACACAATACTGCTGAAGGGAAAGCTGAAGAAAAGACATTTCTATCCTGATAGATACATAAAGCACACACTCTTTCATAGACCCTAGAGTCATTAAGGATACTAAATGGCCTACCACTATGACTCCTCAGATGATTGTCAAGGTAGCCAATGGACAACAACTACATAGCAATGCAGTCTGTGAAGGCTTACAATGGACATTGCAGGGAGTTCCATTTGAAGGGACTGTAAGACTATTACCTTAGGGAGGATATGATATGGTGTTGGGGGAGATTGGCTGAAAACATTTGGAGACATCATAATCAACCTCCAAAAGTTTCAGCTAACCATGAATGCCCAAGGAAAACAAGTCACCCTTTAAGGTATTGCTGAAAATGGCTCACTCAGTATGATAGAACCCAAGGGATTCTCAAAATTTCTCAAGAGGCACACTCCTTTCATAGGACATTTGTTTTCTATTTCTGAGACAACCAACCATCAGTCAATATACACGACCTCCTATAACTTCATTACTCAACAAGTTCGAAGATATATTTCAGCCTCCTACTGAACTCCCTCTCAACAGAACCTTAGACCATAAAATACCCCTAAAACTTGATTCAAAACCACCCTCTTAGAATCCATATAAAGTTCCCTACATGCAAAAGTCTGTCATTGAACAATTGGTAAAGGAGATGATAGACACTGGCTTGATTCAATACTCACACAGCTCATTTGCAGCACCTACTCTACTTGTGAGAAAAAAATGGATCCTGGAGGTTTTGTGTTGATTACAGGAGGCTCAATGAGATCATTATAAAGAACAAATTTCCCATGCCCTTAATTGATGAATTACATGGATATCATCAAAGACCTAAGACCTAAGACCATGATATCATCAAATCCTGGTCCACCCCAAAGATATTTACAAAATTGCCTTTAAGACCCATCATGGGCACTTTGAGTTCAAAGTCATGCCCTTTGGAGTTACAAATGCTCCAGGCACTTATGAACCAAATATTTCAACCCTATCTCATGAAATTCATACCGGTCTTTTTTGATGACATACTTATATACAACAAGACTCTTGACCAACACCTAGAACACTTCCATATAGCTCTCAATACCTTGAGAATACACCAAATTTACGCCAAACTATCAAAATTCTCATTTGCACAAACAAAGTTGGAGTACCTAGGCCATATAGTGAGCAAAAAAGGAGTGGAAGTAGACCCAACAAAAGTGGAAGCAATGAAGGATTGGCCGACCCCCTCCAACATCAAGCAACTCCGTGATTTCCTTGGATTAACAGGCTATTTCAGAAAGTTCATCAAGAACTATGGAAATATTGCTCAACCACTGACTAAAATACTCAATAAGGACTCCTTTAAATGGACCTCCACTCAGACTCAAGCCTTCTTGCAATTAAAGGAAGCTATGTGCCAGTCACCTGTCTTGACTCTACCAGATTTCAGCATACCTTTTATTCTAGAAACTGAAGCTTGCAGCCGTGGAGTTGGGGCAGCACAACAGGGCAAGCTTATAGCTTACTTCAGCAAGGCTATATGCCCTAAGAACTTGACCCTCCCAACCTATGAAAAAGAGCTACTTGCTATTGTGATGGCTATACAAAAGTGGAGATCTTATTTGCTAGGTTCCAAGTTCTTCATATACACGGATCACCAAAGTATTAAATATTTCTTGGCACAAAATGTTACCACTATGATGCAGCAGAGATGGCTATCAAAACTGATGGGGTTTGACTATGAAGTGAGTTATAAAAAAGGATCAGAGAACCTTGCTGCAAATGCTCTGTCCAGGAACACTGATCACCTCTCACAGTGCTTTGTATTATCTATTGTGGTACCAATATGGCTTCAAGAAGTCCTCGCAAGCTACATCAATAACAACTTTGTACAAGACATCACACAACATTTCCTAGTACACCCTGCAGCAATTCCTGGATTTACTCTTCACAATGGCATCATAAAGCACAAAAACAATATTTATATTGGTAGTACAGGGGAAATGAGATCCACTATTCTAGCTGCTTTACATACATCAGCAACACTGCTACCTACCACAGGCTAAAGCTCTACTTCTTTTGGCCTAAGATGAAGACCCATGTGATCCAATATGTATATGTCTGTGATGTTTGTCAAAGAAATAAAGGTGATCAAACCCCTTACAGTGGCCTGCTCCAGCCTTTATCTATACCTACACAAGCCTGGCAGCAAATATCTTTAGACTTTATTGAAGGATTGCCCACATCTCACAACAAATCTGTCATACTAGTTGTGGTAGATCAACTGACCAAGTTCAGTCACTTTATTGCCCTCACTCACCCCTTTACAACTTCCATGGTGGCAGAGGTCTTTCTTCAGAATATATACAAGTTACATGGCTTACCAACTATGATCATTTCAGACAGAGATAAGTTTTTTATCAACACTTTTTGGCAGGATCTCTTCTCGGCCTTGGGGACTAAACTCACTCTAAACACATCCTACCATTCACATACTGATGGACAAACTGAGCGCACTAATGCATTCTTAGAGACCTACTTGCGTTGTATGACAGGTGATGCACCATCTCAGTCGTCAAAATGGTTGTATTTAGCAGAGTTTTGGTTCAACACTATGTTCCACTCGAGTCTCCAAACTACACCCTTTCAAGCTCTATACGGATACATACCACCTCTCTTGGCTCTTCCACCTCTCATTCCTTTAACTATTCCAGACGTTCAACATTACTTAAGTGACAGGGACCATATGCTTAGCATCATCAAGGAAAAGCTTCAAAAAGCTTAGGAGAGAATGAAGATTTATGCTGATAAGAAAAGATTAGACAAGGTTCTACAAACAGGAGATTGGGTCTACTTAAAATTACAGCCATATAGGCAAACCTCCGTGAACATACGCAAGAATTTAAGCTATTTGCTCACTATTATGGACCTTTTGTGGTAATTGAGAAAATAGGACAGGTTGCCTACAAGTTACAGCTACCACCAAACTCCAAAATACATCTTGTATTTCATATCTCTCAGTTGAAGAAAAAAATTGGGAACTCTTTATCCCTTGCAGGATGATTTCTCGACACAATCGGGCAGTTACATAGGTACTAATACACTGGTCTAACTCGACTCCAAAGGAGGCTACTTGGGAGGACTGGTCGCACATTCAATCTATGTTCCCTCAGTTTAATCCTTGAGGAGAAGGATCATGTCATGGAGACGACATTGTCACGACATGAAGATTTGCAAAAGAAGCATCTGTTAGGAGGGAAAAAGAAGCATCAAATTCAAATTAAAAACAGAACATCTTGTAATTTTTGAATAGTTCTGTTAATTAAGGGTCACGTGAGTCAGACACATGGCACTCTCCTATTAGCAAATACAAAATTCTATTAGGGTTCATTGTCTTTAAATAGAGAAGAAGAAATAGAGTAGAAGAAGGAAGAAGAGAAGAATTAGGCTTAGCTCTTGAGCTGATAGTTCTGTAATTGCTTTCATTTGAATGAATTCCATTTCCATTCCTCGTTCTTGAGTAATTTGTCTGAGCCTGACAATTATGAAGAATTCAAGAAGATTATAAAAAAGGAATTGATAATACTGTGTAATTAGGGTATTGAAGCCAAATTCAAATTTAGAGACTGAATGATTTACGAGATACCGGAAAACTATAACTAATATTCAAACCTAATCAACATAACACTAGAGATGATAAGCTAAACGAAAAAAAGATAAACAATCGAACCTTTAGTGAAGGAATCCAGGTTTGAGAGAAGAAACACTGCGATTCAATTTCTAGGATTTCAATGAGTTTTGCTTACGTGTTGAGAGAGTGGAGTGTAGTCGTTGCAAGCAGCCTTTGCTTGCTTGCTTGTTTGGCTGGCTAGCTGGGTTTTCTCTCAAACCAAATGAGAGTCAAAAGAGATTTTGCCTTGGGACAAAATGACTGGAATGTCATTGTATGGATCCAATTGGCAAAAATGCGCTTTGTACATGCAAAGAATACACAATTCTGAATAGGCTAGTGCAACACAAGTGTTCAATGTGAGTAGACAAAAGGCCTATCAAGATTAGTACAAGTAAAGTGATAAATAAATTTTAAAAAAGAAAAAAAGAAAAGAATGATCAGTATTAGGGGTGGGCACGGGACATGATGGACTTCATCCCTATCTCATCCCATTTATTCGGGATCGAGACGGGACGGGATGAGCATGTACTAAATTTTGGATTGAAAATTTAACATGCAAGATTGAAAATTTTGGATTTACCAAACACGCAACTCTAAGAACAACTATATAACTTTAAACCACTGATTATTATTTCCCCATTTTATTAACTTTTACTCAATTTTTTTAGAACTACTATTGAAGATAGTCATTTTTTGTACATTTCTAACGAAAATGATCAATGAGATTGTCATTTAAAAACTACGAGGAGCACACATTGTTGTTGTAAAGAGTTAGGAAGAGGAAAAAAAAGAATGGAGAGGGTTTGAGTTAGATTCATTATCTAGAAGAGTCACATGGAAGCTTGTGAGAATAAAATAGTCATGTCAATAAATAAAACAAAAAATAAAAGTCATGTCAACAAATAGTTTCATACTACATATTTCATATTAAATGTTTAAAAAAATCGGTTCGAGACGGGCGGGATTAAAAATCTTCATCCCCATCTCATCTCACTCTAGACCGGGACGGGACGGGATCGGGATGGGATTGATCAATCCCAATAGGACCCAAAAAAATCGGGACGGGATCGGGATCGCAGGATGGGATACCCACCCCTAATCAGTATGAGTACAAACTCCATACTAAACAGACCAATCTCTCAAGTTTATTCATCATGGCATTAGTGGTAACATGTCACTATGTTTCGCCATTACTGATATAACTCTGGCTTAGGCCAAATTTAGTTCAAAGTCATCCATATGCTCGCCTTGTGCATCAACAATTACAACCATGGAATGGCAAGAAAAACTTGGTGCACTTATGTTAAGCTTCTATGCCATTCCTTTTCACTGCTTCCTTTAAAATCCAATTCATGATTTCCTGAAAAACACCTTGATCGTGCCCTTTTCTGAAATCATATTTTTGACTTGTTCATCGCTTACTCTACCATAAGCATTGATAATACCTTATATTCAAGCCTTGTTTATGCTCATAATTTGCCTATTCGAGGCTTAAAAATCATGCACATATCCCTTAATCTAATTAATGGAGCTCCCTACCAATTCCAAAAGTTTAGAAGGACATCTGAGAGGGACATAGAGAAACAGAGGGGCGGCTATAGATTTGTTAGCTTCGCTTGACTTCTTGTCCAGATTGAAGAGTAAATGTGGTACGGTTGGAGAGCAGTGAACGTAAGTACGAAGGATTGCTAGGTTATTTTCTCTTGAGTTCATTTCAGTTTACATAGGAATTGGAATCCAATTCTCATTGAAAACCTGCAATCAAACAAAACCTTACAAAATTTATTTGGTATGGAAAAACAGAAGTCCCTTATGAATACAAAAAAACATAGAAAACACTTATAATTTTATTTCTTCCAGGAAAATACGTAAATTTGTACTTTTGGAGATCCAATTATAGCATAAAATAGGTCGGATATGGTTCGGATACATAGAAACCATATCTGGATCCGAATACTATGTACATATTTGAATCTAGACGAAGCTTAAAATTCTATATCATATTCGAATCCGATTATTGACCCGAATAGATTCGAATTACTTTATTCGGTCTGAATGTGGTTATTCGAGTATGATAAAATCCGGATAGTTATAATTATTTTGCTATATTTGGACAATATCTACTTATCTTAGACACATAAATAAATAAAAGTGGTATATAATTTGAGAAATGTGGTATATTCAGATATGGTCGAATTTTTAATTACAAAACCGTAGTTGACCCGTAACTTAACCAGAATATTTATAATCGAACGTATCCAAATCATTTTTTAAGTTGGATATTTTTTTGAATCGATGTCCCTCTTAATTATTCATATTCAATCATTTGATTCTTTGCATACCATTTTATGCCCTATATCCAATTGTCAATTAAAAATGTCTTATTTTCTCTTGAGAGTAACGAGGTATTGTTGATCTCTCTTCCTCGTTATGTGAGACTCTTGAGGCTAAGATGGCCCATATTTGTACCCTTATGACTTTTACTAGTTTCTTGAGGTTTGAATTTGATGTATGCTACTAATGGTCATGAATGATTCGGCCTAAATGGGCATATCTAAAAAAACAATCAAACTGGGATCAAAGGATTCAAAGATGAAAGGAAGACCACATTGATTGTCACATTTTGTAGTATTCACAGGTCGACCAATTATGTTTACTATGTGTTTACATAATTTTGAATACAAAAACGCATTACAATGATATATTCATTGAGAGATCAAGAGATTTTTAAATGTGACGGAATGGGTCTGGGGTACTGCATATTTTTTCTACTCGTTGGAACTGCTATGTATACTTGACAGTTAAATAGTGAACTCTCGTGATTTGTAAGATGATATGATGGTTGCATAACCTATATATCTTTATGAACGTTGCAGTGAAGAGATTTGTTCTATTTTTTTGGATCAGTTCATCATTTGCAAGTGGGTGATGATGGTTTTGTGCACGTGATAGAACTGCTTCGGTAGTTTTTATCTACATGGTAGCTAATGGCTCATAGAAGTTAAGCAATTTAAATAAAAAATAACAGAACAAAACTCCCTATAGATTTTTTCCTTCTTTTCTTCAAAAGAAAAAAAAACATTGCAATTGTTTGATTCTTAGGCTGTGAACATTAGGCGACTTTCGAATACGTGATTTCGTCTTCGACCCGTATTTTTGCAATACACTTCTACGATTTCAAAAATTTCGCAAATCCGTAAGTTTCCTGGACAATTTCATTGAATTCTAACATTGGTATCAGAGTATGGGTAATCGTAGATCTGTATTTACTTTGTAATTTGGTTTGCAAATCGTACCTAAGCATGAATTGCAAATCAGTAATTTTGAAAATTTGCATAACTGTTGTTTTGCACTTTCATTGTATGAAAAATTTCACATCTATTTCGTTTGAATAAAAGGCTCATTCTAACTACACAAAGAACACAATACAAATCATGAATTTGTTTTTGGATTTAAAACTAGAAAATATGATGGTTTTGTGCACGTGATAGAACTGTCTCGACAATTTTTATCTACGTGGCAGCTAACTCCTCATAACAGTTAAGTAGTTAGAAAAAAAAATATAAAGTGGTTTGAGAATGGGATGAACATAACTCTCAACGGATTTTTTTCTTTGTCTTCTTCAAAAGAAAACAAAAACACTGCAATTGTTTGATTATTACGCTGTGAACATTAGGCGACTTCCGAATACGTGATTTCATTTCCGATCGACATCTTCAAAATACACTTCTATTCTTTGACAATTTCATTGAATTCAATCATTGGTATCAGAGCATGGTTAATCGTAAATGTGTAATTGCTTTGTAATTTAGTTTGAAAATCGAACCGAAATATGAATTGCAAATCATGAATTTTGCATAAATTGTTGTTTTGCACTTTAATTGAATGGCAAATCCCACATCTATTTCGTTTTGAATAAAGTGTTCATTCTAACTACTAAAAAAATACAATATAAACCATTAATTTGTTTTCGGATTTAACACTAGAAAATATGATGGTTTTGTGCGCATGATATAACTGCCTCGACAGTCTTTATCTAGGTGGCAGCTAACTGCTTGTAGCAGTTAAGCAATTTGAATAAAAAAACAATAGAGATATGGCTTGAGGATGAGATGAATAGAACCCCAATAGATTTTTCCCTTCTATTCTTCAAAAGAAAAAAAAAACATTGCAATTTTTTGATTATTAAGCTTTGAACATTAGGCGACTTCCGAATACGTGATTTCGTATTTGACCCGTATCTTTGCATTACACTTCTACGACTTCGGGAATTTTGCAAATTCGTAAGTTTCCTGGACAGTTTTATTGAATTCTGACATTGGTATCAAAGCATGGTTAATCGTAGATGTGTAATTGTTTAGTAATTTTGTTTGCAAATCGTACCGAAGCATGAATTGCAAATCAGGAATTTTGCATAATTGTTGTTTTGCACTTTAATTGTATGAAAAATCTCATATCTATTTCATTTGAGCAAAATGCTCATTTTAACCACTCAAATAACACAATACAAACTATGAATTTATTTTTGGATTTAAGACTAGAAAATATGATGGTTTTGTGCACGTGATATAAATGTTTTGACAGTTTTTATCTATGTGGCAGGTAATTGCTCATAGCAGTTAAGCAATTTGAATAAAAAATAATAAAGAAGTGGTTTGAGGATGGGATGAATTGAACTCCCAATAGATTTTTTCCTTCTCTTCTTCAAAAGAAAATGAACACTGCAATTTTTTGATTCTTAGGCTATGAAATTAGGCGACTTTCGAATACGTGACTTCGACTCCAACCCATATCTTTGCAAAACAATTCTACGACTTCGAGGATTCCGCAAATCCGTAAGTTTCCTGGACAATTTCATTGAATTTTAACATTGGTATCAGAGTATGGTTAATCGTAAATGTGTAATTGCTTTGTAATTTTGTTTGCAAATCATACCAAAGCATTAATTTCAAATCAGTAATTTCAAAATTTTGTATAATTGTTAGTTTGTACTTTAATTGTATGACAAATCCCAAATCTATTTCTTTTGAATAAAATGTCAATTATAACTACTAAAAGAACACAATACAAATCGTAAATTTGTTTTGGATTTAACACTGGAAAATATAATGGTTTTGTACACGATATAAAACAGCCTCAACAACTTTTATCTACATGGCAGCTAACTGCTTATAACAGTTAAGCAATTTTAAAAAAAAAAACAATAGAGAAGTGATTTGAGGATGGGATAAACAGAACTCGCAATAGATTTTTTCCTTCTCTTCTTCAAAAGAAAAAAACACTGCAATTATTTGATACTTCGGCTTTGAACATTAGGCGAATTTCGAATACGTGATTTTGTCTTCGACCAATATCTTCGCAATACATTTCTATGACTTCGGAGATTCTGCAAAACCATAATTTTCCTGAACAAGTTCATTGAATTCTAAAATTGGTATCAGAGCATGGTTAATAATAGATGTGTAATTGATTTGTAATTTTGTTTGAAAATAATATCGAAGCATGAATTGTAAATCAGTAATTTTGAAAATTTTCATAATTGTTACTTTGCACATTAATTTAAGACAAATCTCACATCTATTTCATTTGAATAAAAAGCTCATCTAACTACTCAAGGAACACAATGCAAACCATGAGTTTGTTTTTAGATTTAACACTAGAAAATATTATGGTTTTAAGGATATGATAGAACTGCCACCGCATATGATAGAGATATCATTTAAGGATGGGATGAAAGAACTCCCAATAGATTTTTTTTCCTTATCTTTTTTAAAAAAAAAGAACACTGAAATTGTTTGATTCTTAGTCTTTGAACATTAGGCGACTTTCAAATACATGATTTCGCATTCGATCCGTATCTTTGCAATACACTTCTACGACTTCGAAGATTCCGCAAAATTGTAAGTTTCCTTAACAATTTTATTAAATTCTAACATTGGTATTAGAGCATGGTTAGTTGTAAATGTGTAATTGCTTTTTAGTTTTGTTTGCAAATCGTACCGAAACATGAATTGCAAATCAGAAATTTTGCATAATTGTTGCTTTGCACTTTAATTATATGGCAAATCTCATATCTATTTTATTTGAATAAAAGGGGCATTCTAACTACTCAAAGAACACAACAAACCATTAATTTGTTTTTGGATTTAGCACTAGAAAATCTAATGGTTTTGTGCACGTGATATAACTGCCTTGACAGTTTTTATCTACGTAGCAGCTAAGTGCTCATAGCAATTAAACAATTTGAATAAAAAAAATAGAGAAATGGTTTGAGGATGGGATGAGCTCTTAATAATTTTTTGTCCTTCTCTTCTTTAAAAGAAAAATAACACTGCAATTGTTTGATTATGAGGCTGTGAACATTAGGCGACTTCTGAATACATGATTTCGACTTCCACCCGTATTTTTGCAATACACTCCTGCGACTTCGAGGATTCCACAAATGTGTAAGTTTCATGGATAGTTTCATTGAATTCTAAAATTGGTATTAGAGAATGGTTAATTGTAGATGTGTAATTGCTTTGTAATTTTGTTTGCAAATCGTACTGAAACTTCAATTGTAAATCAGTAATTTTGAAATTTTGTATAACTATTGCTTTTATGTATCATCAGCTTCTCCCCCGAGTTAGTTGGTCGTCACATCAGTTCGCTAAGTCATATCTTAAAGGGATGCACCGCTCATGATGATCGAGTCTGAATCGTTGTTTGAGCCGCGCGCTACATTAATTGAATGTGGGTTGGTCGAACGGAAAAGATGCGGGAACCCAATTTCTATTTAGGTCATCCGCAATGTAGAATCTGATTCTTCTACTTTCTTTGATGTTGAAGATACCGCTCTGATTAGAAAATATTGTTCATCTACTTCATGGCTCAACAAAGCCTTCTTGACGTCGCAACCTTCGCCAAGGGCCTGGAGTTTTTTGAAGACAATTTATTGTCTGAGCCTGGTCTTGCCGAAATTCGATCAAGTTTTTCATCTGCTTGCATCGTGGGATGCTTTAAACTGGAGTGCATTTTCCGGTTGTGGACGTGATTTGGGAGTTCTTGGATCTCCTGAAGATTCCTCCGGCCTAGTTGGGGTCTAATGGATATAGGATCATCCTCTTTATTCTGATCAGTGCTAAGGAGGCCGGCGTCAACGTGACTCTGCGAGTAACTCAGTTGTTCACTTCCCCGGCTAAAGGGTAACTTTGTCTATAAGATGATTCGAAGTATTGCTTTTTGCCCCCTGCGGATTCAAAGTATTTTTGATGAGTTCAGGCCGCTTCGTGAATTCGACCCTTTCCTGTGACTTTGATATGCTTGATTGCGGGCTGGCTGATCATTGCTTGTGTTTCTTCACAGGAAAGTTTCCCACTATTCCCCTTACCTTGGAGGAGCAAAACACCATGGAGACGTTCCGTGGCTTGCCAAAGAGGAACGTGGTTGAAGTCAGAAGAGTTTCCAACTTCATTCGTACTGGGTTGTGGGACAACTGGCATGTTTCCCCTACTCTATACTGAGTATCGTGAATTAAGTTGGAAGATGAGGCCCCTTCAAGGAAGATGAAGGCTGCTGGGGCCAAAGCTCCCGTTCTGTCTGTTGTGGAGGAGCCGACAGAAATGCTTGCCTCTTTTGTGAGGAAGAAGTCCCGTGTTAGAACTGGGTTGCCTTCAGCACGACCTGCTTTAGTGAGAGAAGAACGCGAGTCTGCTAAGCCTTTTGGGACAGAGACTGATGTGTCCTGTTTGGATAAAAATTACCTGTGGTTTGCAGGGGTTGAAGACAGGTCGAATCTCAATGACATGCAGGCCGAAGCTTTGAATGATCGTCTGGTGTGGCTCGCAATGGCGGCTTTTGCTGTTGCTGATTTGCACGAGGTTGTTCTGACAGAAGGCTTCTGTGAAGACCCATCTGAGGTTGTGGAATCTGATCGTTCCATTGGTGTGCTTTCTAATAGTGGCCTGGTGTTGAGGGCTAGGTTTCCCTTAGTTTGCGTTGTTCACCGTCTCGTTCCAGGGCACAACTAGAGGTGTTGGAGGGTCATTTGTATAATTCACTCCATCCTCTCCCATCGGATCCTGTCGATCCGTCTCGCACCAAAGGGTCAGTTGTTCGTGACAAAGGAAAAGCCACGGGGGAGAACCTACGAACAGTGGCAACTGTGAAGCGTGGTGCTGGCATAATTCCTGATCCGAAAGCTTTATCCGGATGCGCGGATAAGCCTGTTTGCACCAAACTTGGTAAATATGAGTTCACAAGTCTTACACCAAGAGGTGGATGTAGAGTATGCTTCGAGAAAACATATAAGTAGGTGTCATTGTTGGCTGATGGATTGCGCTACAAAACCCGAGGAGGATACGCTAGAAGGGTGTATGGAAAAGGGCTTGAAGTATCTTATGCTGGGTATGTCTCAGTTGAGCCACGTGGTCGTTGCTGGGACGAAAGTCGAGGTGACTCATGAGAGGGTATACACCTTGGAGCGTGTCTTTTCACACATGCAGGCGCTGTATTCTGATGCGCTTTATGAAATTGATCGACTATAGAAGCAGGCCGAGGAGAAGAGGCTGGATCAGTCAACCGTGGCCGTTGAGACTCAAAGAGCTCGTTTGAAGGTCCTTGAGCATGATCTGTCTGAGGCGATTTTTGAGAGAGATAGACTCGAACAGAAGTTGAACCGAACCCGCCGAGACGTAAAGGTTGTGCAGGAAGCTGCGGCTAAGGCGTGTTCTGAATTGAGTATTTTGCTGAAGCTAATGCTTCGAAGGTGCGCGAAGAGGAGCCTTTTCAGGAACAAGGCAAATTTGAGTTCTGTTGGGTTTACATGGCAGGTTGGAGTTGCTGGCGCTAATGAAGGACAAGCATTTGAAGTGGGATCTCGGCCGCTATAAGAAGATGTCGTATGTAGACTTGTCTATTACCTCTGCGTTATCGGACGAGGAACATAGTTTAGGCCCTGATGTCCAGGCCGTGTTGCGTGTGAACGCAACTTCTGCTTATTCTTTTGCTAGGCTTAGCTTTTATGTTTCTGTACCTTCTCCCGATAAGGAGTAAACTTTGTGTGTTTATACCCCTTTCCGTTTGGACCATTAATGGAAACAGTTTTATCCGTTTCGTGCTTATTGTCTCTATTGCATGTTTTTTGTGTCGCATTGTCGTCTTGCTTTGGCATAGGCTGGTTGAATCAATAGGACGTTGACTGGTTTGCTGCGATAGAGAGCTTGACTGTTTTGCGTTGTGAATGACTCAGGGTCATCGCTGTGTAGTCACGTCCCATAGTGGGCATGTTGCGGATAGTTTAGCTAAGGGTTGAGTTGCCCCAGCTGTGTCTTATCACCAAGGTAAGCTGCTTGAGGCTTGCCTTACTTGTCTGATCGGTCGGTTGCGGCTTAAGTAGCTTTTATCTGGGCACTGGCTGTATGATTTTTATATCGGCTTGAGTAACCTATGCTAATATTAGAATGTCCGTCCGTTGAGCGTGAAGATGCTAACTCAACTAGATTTATGTTTGCGGTTGCTGTAGGAAAGCGGTGGTCGCGAGGCGAGCTGCTTGGGGCCCCCACCTTCCAAAAAATCTATGCCTGAGCAATGTGGGCTACAGATTCGGGGAGTGAAGGTTTGGCGACTATGTTGAAGAGCAGTAGTCCCAAGGTGAGTCGTCGACATCAATTAAGGCTTGACAGTCTCCCACCTTTCAAACCATCTACACTGCCCCGCGCGGTGGGGTCTACAAGTTTGAGTAAAAGGGTTTGGCGACCAGGTTGAAAAGCAGTGGTCCCGTGGCAAGCCATCGAGATCAGTTCCGGATTGACTAGGCACCCACCTTCCAAATCATCTACACTTGTGCACATCAAGTTACAAATTTGGGAGTTTTCGGCGGCCACGTTGAAAAATAATGGTCCCGAGGCAAGCCGTTAGAATCAGATCGCGGCTGACTAGTTTCCCATCTTCTAGATTATCCACACTTGTGCAATGGGGGCTACAAGTCCAAGGTTGGTGGTTCGGCGGTCACGCTGAAAAACAGTGGTCCCATGGTGAGCCGTCGGAATCAGTTCGGGACTGACTAGACTCCCATCTACTAAACTTTTTACACCCGTGCAATGGGGGGTATTGACGATTCTGCAGCCACGCTGAAAAGCAGTGGTCCCGTGGCAAGCCATCAGAATCAGTTCGGGACTGAATAGGCTCCCACCTTCCTAACCATCTACACCCGAGCAGTGGGGGTTACAGGTCTGGGCTTTGATCAGAAGCTTTAGTTGTCAGTCGTCACCAGCTAGGTTTACTTGATTGGGTTAGGCGATCATTGACCGTGAATGGGGGCAATGATCCTTGGCAAGTCGTCGTCACCAGGCGTGAAAGCGTTGATTAGACTCTTACTTCCTAGACCATCGAGATCTGCGCTAAGCGGACTAGGTGTCGGGTGATACCAAAAGTCGTCGTCATCAGATTAGGCTGACTAAGCTTGCCCGATTGGAGAAGGGTTCTGCCCGTTTGAGGGCGTGAGAACCCATGTCCACTAGTATCGCACAATGTGCAGACAACATTACCTTAAAACAAACAGTGATCCGTAGGTACGGTCCGTGTGTCAGGGCTATTTTGGATTTGTGCTCGTGCCTAGCATGTAGCAGAATACTGTTTGAATGGTGGGCGAGTGGACCAAGCCTTTGGACCCGTAAAGGAAGTGTTAGGGTTTCATGTTCGGTTGAGCTGCGTGTACGACATAGATCACGCGGTGACACATGTACGACGTAGACCGCATGACGGTTGAGTACCGGTTACTCCCCGTGAATTGATGAGATTGCGTGCAGCGCCATTAATTAAGTGAAGGTGGTCTGCGCAACTTCCTCGAGAACTGTCGTCTTCTTGTTTCCCATACAGTATTTTATGCTTAGCAGTAAATGCAGAAAGCCCGTTTGGTGAACCATTACGCCTATATAATGGTGTTTACCAATAATTGTAAACACTGTCTTTCGCAGAGCTCATCTCCTGTAATGTTCTTGCTTGAAGAAAATGATTTGGGTTTTCCAAAGGCTGAAGGTGAATTTCTATTGTCGAAGTCTTCGAATGTTCTGACATTTTCCCCAATCATGCACGATCATAATACCTGTTATGCGTGGTTAACTATTGTGGGTGGGCATGTAGTTGTCCTGCTGAGATCTCATGATTTCTTCTCATATCGCGGAGAAGTAGTATGGATTCTCTTCCAAGGGAAGAGTCTATCGTTCATGTGTTGGTGCCTTATCATTGTTCCCGAATGTTTAATTTCCGAGATAGCACCAGCGGTTGTTGTCCGGGCGTTTGCCTACACCATTTCTCGATTAGCTCAGTCACCTCGACTTACACTGGAAGTTGACATCCAGTTGGGGTGGAGTTGGACATGGCATGTTGGAATGGGTCATTGATTCCCAAATATTTCAGTCTTCCTTATTGAGGGAAGGTGTATGTGTTCTGAGGCCACTTGATACTTTTCCCAAGTTCACAGAGTGCGAAAGTTGGTGCTAGTGCTCCTGCAGGTTGCCGATTTTGCATCATCTCAAACCATATTTGAGGGGTATGCCTGTGGAGGCGTTGAACATGATGTTTTCATCCTACTCTTGCTCGTTCTAATCTTCGTGGAGAGGTTAAGGAATGAAGTCTTCTTTAGATACGTCTCATAGTAGAACTATCGAAACAAGTATTTTACTTCATGTCGCACTGTACTCAGATGCTTGTAGTATGTAGTCTTTTGTATCCGCCTCAGGGCGCTTGTTGTTACATCTTTCCAATAATCAATAGAGTTTGTTTATGTAATTCTTCCTTTATTTCTTAAATGATTGCAAATCACATAAGTTTTTAAGAATTAAATTTCTACATTGACTATGGAAAAAGAAACAAATGACTAAAAATAGACTAACTGTTGAGTGGGAGGAATTAATCTTGGTCTTGAAGTTAATTCGGATTGCCCTTGTGGATCATTCAGTGGACTGTCGAGGCACTTAAGAGGTTACTGAAGAGTAAACCTTGTACAGGGGTCAATCTCTATACCGATGGAACGTCGAGGGGATGTATTTTCACTTGCCTTGGCTTCTCCGTTTCGCTGGGCGGAGGAGTTTACTGCTCCTGCATTGTTTAGAGACGATGCTTCTACTGTCGCTTGGCTCGGTACTGGACATTGTTTCTATGCTTCTCCGTTTCGCATGACATTGTTCAGGCTGCCTCACAGTATGTAGCTGGATCTGAGAGCATTCTATTTGTTTCAGTGCGGCGTAATGACAGCCTCGTGCCGTAGGTTGATCACCGTGTATCGTCACTTCTGAGTAGTTAGCAGTGTACTTAACACATTGGTGAAGGGTGGAGACTATTGCCTCCATCTGGTGGAGCCATGGTTTTCCCAAGATAAGGTTGTAGGTCGACAGTGCTTCTACAACCATGAAGTCCAGAAACGGGATCTTTCTTAGCTGTGGTCTCCTACCATTGTTGTCAACCTTATCTTTCCGATCGGGAAGCACTTCTCTCTGCTGAATCCAATCAATAGGTAATCTAAGGACGTCAATTTTTCCTCCTTGATGCCCATACTGCAGAACTCTTTGTAGAACAAGACGTTGAGTGAGCTTCATGTGTGCACCATAGTTCTATTTACCACCTACCTTGCTATGGAGACCAAGATGACTACGGCGACGTTATGTGGTGCTCGAACTCTTTTTAGGTCTTTGTTCATAAAAGTCAAAGTGGGAATGGGGCTCTGAATCCTTGAGTGGCAGATGCGTCTGTCCTCATCCGCGGGTTGTGTCCGCATCTCCAATAAGGCCCGCTTGCGAGACCTGTACGACTGGTCTTCATTCGGTCCGACTCCATGAAGGACATATATTATCTCTGGAGTCTTCTTCGCTATTTTTTTAACTGACTCCCCCTACCCCCAGTTAATTTTGGTCGCTTTTTGAAGTTCAGGAACTCTTTCAGTTTGCCTCTGCGGATCCAGTCCTCAACTTCATACCTTAGACTTTTGCGGTTGTTGGTATCGTGGCCGCCCTCCTTGTGGTACGTGCAGTACTTTTTGTTGTCACACTTGGCGGGGTCCCTGCGCTGCTTTGGGGGCCACTTCAGATCCTCCCAGTTCTTCATGGAGCTTAGTACGTCTGATAAGCGAGCATTGAGGGGTGTCATAGTCCCGGATCCAACGTAGTTGGATATTTTCTCCGGTCTGGACCGACCAGGATCTAGCCTGTTGTCACTGTGCTTCCTTTTGCTTCGTTCCTCATCCTCGCGTCTCTTGCCTTCCTTCTTGTCCTTAGGAGCGGAGGGCTTCTTCTCGCATTTGTTTTCCCTTTTTACGGTTCTTAGTTCCTCCAAGATAATATACTTCTGAGCGCTATTGAGGAGCTCTGTCATGTCCAGAGGGGACTCTAAGGTGAGGTCTTCATAGAGCTTTCCTTTATTGAGGCTTGTAGTGAAGGCTGTTATGGCCGTGTCATCGCTACATCCGTCGATGAGAGTCAGTTCGTTGTTGAAGCGTGTGACATACTCTCTGAGAGTCTCGTGGGACCTCTTCTTTAGAAAGAGTATGTAGTGTGGGCATTTTCAGAAACGGTGGCTCCGTACAAAACGTGTCAGGAATTCTTTTCCTATTGTCTCAAAGGAGTCGATTGACTTCGGCGGAGGGTTGTGGAACCACGTCAAAGCTGAGTTTTTCAGACTAGTTGGAAAGGGTCTGCACACGACAGACTCGAACCCTTCTTTAAGGGCCATTACGTGCTGGTAATGGCGTAGGTGGTTGAAAGGATCGGTGGTTCCATCGTAGAAGTCGAGCTTTGGGGGAGTGAACTTCCTTAGAAGGACCTCATTCATGATTCGGTCCACAAATGGTGGGAATGACAGGCGGTATAGTACGTCGGGATCGTGCACCCCTCTGCAAAGGGGGTTCCCAGGGCCGAGCCTCTCTATTCTGGCGACGGGCTCAGCTTTAGCCGCGCAGCCTACCCTAGTCCATGAGAACTGGTGAGGGTTTGGCTTTCCTGTGCTTGCTCCCTACCATCCTCCGGAGACGGAGGCCCGTGATGCTCCTGGTCTCCATTGGCAGGTGGTGGATTTTGTTGCGGGAGAGCCTCCACCGTCTTAACTATCTGCTGTATTTGAGATGACAATATCGATTCGGGGGTCCGTTGATGCTGTCGTCGGCGCGGGGGCGTGAGTCTGCAGCACATGTATGACTGGAGCCGCTAAAAGCGGCGGTGCTGTGCCAACTGGAGTGTTTGACGTGTTCCCCTGTTCTCCATCGTGACCTAGTGGTCACCATCTTTCTAGGTTTTAAAAGGAGACGACGCTAATGAAAAGTTAATAACTTTGTCGTCTCATATACGGTGGCAAGCTGATGTAGTCGTTTTCCACTCCCTGCTTTGACCTAGTCCTGCTAACCTGTTAACATGTACAAATAACGCACGTGACACGGACCACCTTTGTGGTGGCTGATGGTACTCCGATGCTAAAGTCAGACAAGGATTTGAGGAAGGCGTAATGCTGTAAAAAGGGAATTTGTAGCATACCTTAACTTACCAACCTCATGTCTTATTTATAGTGCAAGAAGTCCTAGTTCTACTAGGCCATCGAAGGGGTAGTTTAAGAATGAGATCTTTGTGGAGATCTTTTTCTAATTAGGAGTCGTGCTGTAGGAGAGAAGTTCTCTGTTTGCCTTGTGATTAGGAGTCGTGCTGTAGAAGAAGATTCCCTGTGTGAAATGTACTATGGTATTTGCTTCCTAGTTGGAAGCAGAGAGCAGTTGTAGTTGCCCGTCTGAAGCTGATCCTCGATATACTTGCCTTAGTAGGACTTACGGGTATTGAGGATAGCTATGAGACGTGTGGGCCTAGCATGTTGTAAGAGTGCGGGTCTGTCTCGCGGGCTGAATTGGGTGGGCTTAGAATTGCTTGGGCCGAATCAGTGTTGGGCTGATGTTGGGGCTCGTAGTTCCTCGAGATCATATTAACACGTGTATGGCTCAAGGGTCTTAAAGTTTTTATGTATCATCATGGATATTGACTATGTTAGTTGTTATATCAATGTTGACATTTCCTTAATGACATCTACTTCAAATAATTTAGATGATAATGTAGATGTTTTGCATACTAGACTAGGCCATATTGGCCAACAGAAAATGCATAGATTGGAAAAAGAGAGCTTATTGGGCCCAGTTGAGAAAGTCAATTTATCAATATGTGAATATTGTGTAATTGAAAAAAGGCACGTAAATCATTTGGCAAAGGAACAAGCGATGGAATTCCATTGCAGTTAATCCATTCGGATATTTGTGGTCCGATGAATGTTAGGGCTAGAGATGGGTATGTATATTTTATCATTTTTACACATGATTCGATCACGTCTATTGATATCTTATAAGTTGGAAGCTTTAAATTGCTTCAGACGCTATGTGAATTTGGTAGATAATCAATTAGACAAGAAAATAAAAATATAGACAACTGATCGAGGACGTGAATTTCTATCTGATGAATTAAAAATTCTATTTAGTGAAAAAGGAATAGATAGACAACTAACTATTTCGAGGACTCCACAACAAAATGGTGTTGCGGAGAGGAGAAACATAACCCTTATTGAGATGGTTAGGTCAATGATGGCACAAACAAATTTGCCTATTACCTTTTAGGGTGACGCTTTGCTAACTGCTGCCCATGTACTTAACCTAGTGCCTTCCAAATCAGTTTTGACGACGCTTTATGAATTATGGACGGGTCACATCTCGATCTTTCTAATTTAAGATCTTGGGGTTGTGTTGCTTATGTTCACAATACTTCCCATAACTTTGAAAAATTGGGTCCTAAAGGTAAAAATAACTATATTTATAATATACTCAGAACACTCTAAAGGATATGTATTCATTGGGGAACAAGCAAGTGGTAGTGTAACTTAATTTGAATCACGAGATGTCGTGTTTCTTAAAACGGAATTTCCAAGTAGGGGCGAGTTAAACCATGATTTAACTTCCTTCGAAATGGCGGATTTAGATGAATTGCATACGCAAAATCAGTTGGTAAATCCATTAGACAATTCAAACAGATCATCTGATCAGAGTGAGAGACAAACAAATAATAGTGAACTCATTTCACAAGAAAACCAACCGCGACGTAGTAGTCGTAGACATATTCCCCGTCGTTATTTTGAAATCGAAGGTGAGGCTTTTATTTTAGCCCTCTAAGAGGACGATGAACAAAAAATGGTAGGGGAAGCTTTCTCATGCCCTACAAAAGAACAATGGATAAATGCAATGGAAAAAGAAATGGAGTCAATGAGATCAAGCCAAGTTTGGAAATTGGTTGATCTTCTAAATGGACGAAAATCATTTGGGAACAAATAGATTCTCAAAATTAAGTGTAAAGCTGACGGAACAGTTGAAAAATATAACGCTCAACTTGTAGCCAAGGGGTACACTCAACAAGAAGGAATTGATTACAAAGAAACATTATGTCAAGTTGTGAGATTTACCTCTATTCGCCAAATCTATTTCGTTTGAATAAAATGCCCATTCTAGCTACTAAAAGAACAAAATACAAAACATGAATTTGTTTTTGGATTTAACAATAAAAAAATATGATCATTTTGTGCACGTGATAGAACAGCCTCGGCAGTTTTTATCTAGGTGGAAGCTAACTGCTCATAGCATTTAAGCAATTTGAATAAAAAACAATAGAGAAGTGGTTTGAGGATGTGATGAACATAACTCGCAATAGATTTTTTTTTCTCTTCTTCAAAAGAATAAGAGCAATGCGATTGTTTGATTCTTAAGCTATGAACATTAGGCGACTTCCGAATACGTGATTTCATCTTTGAGCAATATCTTCGCAATACACTTCTATGACTTCAGAGATTCACCAAATCCGTAAGCTATTTGGACAATTTTATTGAATTCTAACATTAGTATCAAAACATGGTTAATCATAGATGTGTAATTGATTTGTAATTTTGTTTGGAAATCGTACCGAAGCATGAATTGCAAATCAGTAATTTTGAAATTTTGCATAACAATTTCTTTGCACATTAATTGTATGACAAATCCCACATATATTTTGTTTGAATAAAAGGGCTATTCTAACTATTCAAAGAACACTATACAAACCATGAATTTGTTTTTAGATTTAACACTGGAAAATAAGATAGTTTTGTACACGTTATAGAACTGCCTCGACAGTTTTTATCAACGTGGCAGCTACTGTTCATACTAGTTAAGCAATTTGAATAAAAACAATAGATAATTGGTTTGAGGATGTGTTGAATAGAACTCACAATAAATTTTTTTCCATCTCTTCTTCAAAATAAAAAGAATACTGAAATTGTTTGATTTTTAGGCTGTGAATATTAGGCGACTTCCGAATTCATGATTTCATCTAGACCCGTATCTTCGTAATACACTTCTATGACTTCATAGATTTCGCAATTCCGAAAGTTTCCTACACAATTATATTGAATTTTAACTTTGGTATCAGAGAATGGTTAATCGTAAATGTGAAATTACTTTTTAATTTTATTTTCAAATCGTACCGAAGCATGAATTTTAAAATTTTGTTTGTGTAAAAGGTCTATTCTAACTACTCATATAGCACGATAAAAATCATGAATTTGATTTTGGATTTAACACTAGAAAATATAATGGTTTTTTGTATACATGATAGAACCATGTCGGCAGTTTTTATCTATGTGGCAGTTAACTGCTCACAACAGTTAATCAATTTGAATAAAATACAATACATAGTGGTTTGAGGATGGGATGAACAAAACTCTCAATAAAAATTTCCTTCTTCTTCTTCTTCTTAGAAAAAAACATTGTATTTGTTTGATTCTGACGCTGTGAACATTATGCGGCTTCCGAATACGTGATTTCGTCTTCGACTCATATCTTCGTAATACACTTATACGACTTTGGGGATTCCAAAAATCCGTAAATTTTCTGGACAATTTCATTGAATTCTAACATTGGTATCAGAGCATGGTTAACCATAGATGTGTAATTGATTTGTAATTTTGTTTACAAATTGTATGGAAGCATGAATTGCAAATCAATAATTTTGAAAATTTGCATAACTATTGTTTTGCAATTTAATTATATAACAAATCTCACTTTTATTTTGTTTAAATAAAATGTCCATTCTAACTACTCAAAGAACACAATACAAACCGTTAATTTATTTTTGGATTTAACAATAGAAAATATGATAGTTTTGTGCATGCGATAGAAGTGCCTCGGCAATTTTATCTATGTTGCAGCTAACTGCTATTAGCAGTTAAGCAATTTGAATAAAAAACAATATAGAAGTGGTTTTAGGATGGGATAAACAAAACTCCCAATAGATATTTTTCTTCTGTTCTTCAAAAGAAAAAGAACACTACAATTGTTTGATTCTTAGGCTGCGAATATTAGGAGACATCCGAATACTTATTTTGTATTCGTCCCGTATCATTCCAATACATTTCAATGACTTCGGGAATTCAGCAAATCCGTAAGTTTCCTTAACAATTTCATTGAATTCTAACATTGGTATCAGAACATGGTCAATCGTAGATGTGTAATTGCTTTGTAATTTTGTTTGCAAATCGTATCGAAGCATGAATTGCAAATCAGTAATTTTGAAAATTTCCATAATTATTGTTTTGCACTTTAATTGTATGACAAATTCGACGTCTATTTAGTTTGAATAAAAGACACATTCAAACTACTCAAATTACATAATACAAAACATGAATTTCTTTTCCGATTTAACATTGAAAAATATGATGGTTTTGTGCACGTGATAGAACTGCCTCATCAGTTTTTATTTACGTGGCAGCTAACTGCTTATAGCAATTAAGCAATTTGAAAAAAAAAAAATAGAGACGTGGTTTGAAGATGTGATGAACATAACTCCCAATACATATTTTCCTTATCTTTTGCAAAAAAAAAAAAAACACTACAATTGTTTTATTATTAAGCTGTGAACTTAAGGTGATTTCAGAATACATGATTTTGTCTTTGAACCTTATCTTTGAAATACATTTCTATGACTTCGGTGGTTTCGTAAATCCATGAGTTTTCTGAAAATTTTCATTTAATTCAAACATTGGTATCAGAGCATGGTTAATTGTAGATGTGTAATTGCTTTGAAATTTTGTTTACAAATCATACAGAATCATGAATTACAAATCAACAATTTTGAAATTTTGCATAATTGTTGCTTTGCACTTTAATTGTAATGCAAATCCCACATCTATTTCGTTCGTATAAAAGGCCCATTCTAACTACTAAAATAACACAGAACAAACTATTAATTTTTTGTTGGATTTAACACTGGAAAATATAATGGTTTTGTGCACGTGATAGAACTGCCTCGACAATTTTTATCTATGTGGCAGCTAACTACTCGTAGCAGTTAAGCAATTTGAATAATAAACATTAATGATATGGTTTGAGGATGAGATAAACAAAACTCTAAATAGATTTTTTCCTTATCTTCTTCAAAAGATAAAAAAACATTGGAATTGTTTGATTCTTAGGCTTTGACCATTAGTTGACTTTCGAATTCGTGATTTCGTCTTTGACCCGTATATTTGTAATACACTTTTACGACTTCGGGGATTTCGCAAATTCGTAAGTTTCTTGGAAAGTTATATTGAACTCTAACATTGGTATTAGAGCATAATTAATCGTAGATGTGTAATGACTTTGTAATTTTGTTTACAAATCGTACTGAAGCATGAATTGTAAATCAGTAATTTTGAAATTTTAAATAATTGTTGCTTTGCACTTTAATTGTATGGCAAATCCCACATATATTTCGTTTAAATAAAATGCTCATTCTTACTACTCAAGGAACACAATACAAACAATGAATTTGTTTTTGAATTTATTACTAGAAAATATGATGGTTTTGTTAACGTGATAAAACTGCTTCACCAATTTTTGTCTACATGGCATTTAAGAAATTTGAATAAAATACAATAGATAAGTGGTTCGAGGATGGGATGAACAAAATTCTCCTAAAGGTAGCTCCTATCATGTGCTTCTCCTTGTGTACACTTGGTTACAAGCATCTTGGCAATATATTCACACATTATAGAAAATATAATGGTTTTGTGCACATGATAGAATTGTCTCGATAGTTTTTATCTACATGTCAACTAACTATTCATAGCAATTAAGCAATTTTAATAAAACACAATAAAAAGTAGTTTGAGGTAGGGATGAACATAACTTCAAATAGATTTTATTCGTTTATTCTTTACAAGAAAAAGAACACTCTAATTGTTTGATTCTTAGGCTGTGAATATTAGGCGACTTCCGAATAGGTGATTTCGTCTTTGACCCATATCTTCGCAATACACTTCCATGACTTCGGGGATTTTGCAAATTCGTAAGTTTCTTGAACAATTTCATTGAATTCTAACATTGGTTTCGGAGTACGGGTAATCGTAGATGTATAATTACTTTGTAATTTTGTTTGGAAATTGTACCGAAACATGAATTGCAAATCAGTAATTTTAAATTTTACTAATTGTTGCTTTGCATTTTAAGTGTATGACAAATCCTACATATATTTCGTTTGAATATAAGGCACATTCTAACTACTATAAGAACACAATACAAACCATGAATTTGTTTTTGGATTTAAAACTAGAAAATTTAATAGTTTTGTGGACGTGATAAAACTGCCTTTTTATCTACGTGGCAGCTACTGCTTATAGCAGTTAAGCAATTTGAATAAAAGACAATAAATAAGTAGTTTGAAGATGGGATGAACAATACTCCTAATAGATTTTTTCTTTGTCTTCTTCAAAAGAAAATAAACATTGTAATTGTTTGATTCTTACTCTGTAAACATTAAGCGAGTTCCGAATACGTGATTTAATCTTCGACCCATATCTCCGCAATACATTTCTACGATTTCGAGGATCGCAAATTCGTAAGTTTACTAGACAATTTCATTGTATGAAAAATCTGACATCTATTTAATTTGAATAAAAGACCCATTCTAACTACTCAAATTACATAATACAAAACATGAATTTGTTTTCGAATTTAATAGTAAAAAATATGATGGTTTTGTGCACGTGATAAAACTGTTTCGACAACTTTATCAACGAGGCAACTGTTCATAGCAGCTAAGCAATTTAGAAAAAAAACAATAGAGATGTGGTTTGAGGATGTGATGAACAGTACTCCCAATAGATTTTTTTATTCTCTTCTTCTTAAAAACAAACACTATAATTATTTTATTATTAAGCTGTGAACATTAGGCGATTTTCGATTACGTGATTTCTTCTTCGAACCGTATATTCGAAATGCATTTCTACGACTTCGGGGGTTTCGCAAATCCGTGTGTTTCCTTGACAATTTCATTGAGTTCAAATATTGGTATCATAGCATGGTTAGTCATAGATGTGTAATTGCTTTGGAATTTTGTTTACAAATCGTACAAAATCCTGTATTGCAAATCAACAATTTTGAAATTTTTCATAACTGTTGCTTTGCTATTTAATTGTATGGTAAATCCCGCATCTATTTCGTCTGTATAAAATGCTCATTCTAACTAATCAAATAACACAATACAATTTATGAATTTGATGTGGGATTTAACACTAGAAAATATGATGGTTTTGTGCACATGATAGAACAGCCTCGGCAATTTTAATCTACGTGGCAGCTAACTGCTCGTAGTAGTTAAGCAATTTGAATAAAAAAATATAGATATGGTTTGAGGATGGGATAAGCGTAACTCCAAATGGTTTTTTTCCTATCTTTTTCAAAAGAAAAAGAACACTGGAATTGTTTGATTCTTAGGATTTGAACATTAGGCGACTTCTGAATATGTGATTTCGTCTTCGACCCATATCTTTGCATTACACTTATACGACTTTGGGGATTTTACAAATTCGTAAGTTTCCTAGAAATTTTTATTGAATTCAAACATTGGTATCAGAGCTTGGTTAATCATAGATATGTAATAGCTTTATATTTTTGTTTGCAAATCGTACCGAAGCATGAATTGCAAATTAGTAATTTTGAATAACCATTGCTTTGCAATTTAATTGTATGGCTAATCCCACATCTATTTCATTTGGATAAAATGTTCATTCTTACTACTCAAAGAATTCAATACAAACTATGAATTTGTTTTTGGATTTAACATTAGAAAATATGATTGTTTTGTGCACGTGATAGAACTGCCACGACAATTTTTATCTACGTGGAAGTTAACTTCTCGTAGCAGTTAAGCAATCTGAAAAAAATACAATAGATAAGTGGTTTGAGGATGAGTTAAACAGAACTCCCAATAGATTTTTTTCCGTCTCTTCTTCAAAAGAGAAAGAATGCTGCAATTGTTTGATTCTTAAGCTGTGAACAGTAGGCAACTTCCCAATACGTGATTTCGTCTTCGACCCGTACATTCATAATACACTTCTAGTACTTTGGGAATTTTGCAAATTCATAAGTTGCCTAGAAAATTTCATTAAATTCTAACATTAGTATCCAAACATGGTTAATCGTAGATGTGTAATTGCTTTGTAAGTTTGTTTGCAAGAAGCGTCGAAGCATGAATTGCAAATCAATAATTTTCAAATTTTGCGTAACTATTGTTTTGCACTTTAATTTTATGGTAAATCCCACATCTATTTCTTTTGGATAAAAAGCCTATTCTAATTACTCAAATAACACAATACAAATCATGAATTTATTTTTAGATTTAACACTAGAAAATATTTTGGTTTTGTGTACGTGATAGAACTGTCTCAGTAGTTTTTTTTCTATGTGGCAGCTAACTGTTTATATTAATTAAGCAATTTGAATAAAAAAGAATAGAGAAGTGATTTGAGGATGGGATGAACAGACCTTCAAATAGATTTTTTCAGTCTATTTTTCAAAAGAAAAAAAAAACAATGTAATTGTTTGATTCTTAGGCTGTGAACATTAGGCGACTTCCGAATACGTGATTTCTTCTTTGACCTGTATCTTCGCAATACAATTCAATGACTTTGAGAATTTTACAAATTTGTAAGTTTGCTGGACGATTTCATTGAATTCTAACATTGGTATCAGAGTATGGCTAATTGTAAATGTGTAATTGCTTTGTAATTTTATTTGGAAATCGTACCGAAGCATGAGTCGAAAATCAGTAAGTTTGAAATTTTGCTAATTGTTGCTTTGCACTTTAAGTGAATGAGAAATCCCACATATAGTTTGTTTGAATAAAAGACAAATTCTAACTACTCTAAGAACAAAATACAAACCATGAATTTGTTTTTTGATTTAACACTAGAAAATATAATAGTTTTGTGCACGTGATAGAACTGCCTCAACGATTTTGATCTATGTGGCAGCTACTGCTCATAGCAGTTACGCAATTTAAATAAAAAACAATAAAGAATTGGTTTGAAGATAGGATGTAAATAACTCCCAATAGATTTTTTCCTTGTTTTCTTAAGAAAATAAACATTGTAATTGTTTGATTCTTAGGCGGTGAACATTAAGGGAGTTCTGAATATGTGATTTCGTCTTTGAGCCGTATCTCCGCAATACATTTCTACGACAATTTCATTGAATTCTAACATTGGTATCATAACATGGTTAATCATAGATGTGTAATTACTTTGTAAATTTTTTTTTTCAAATTGTAACGAAACATTAATTGCAAATCAGTAATTTTAAAATTTTGCATAGCTATTGTTTTGCACTTTAATTGTATAACAAATCCTACATCTATTTCGTTTGTATAAAATATTTATTTTAACTACTCAAATAACACAATACAAACCATTAATTTGTTTTTGGATTTAACACTAGAAAATATGATGGTTTTATGCTCGTGATAGAACTGGCTTGGCAGTTTTTATCTATGTGGCAGCTAACTACTTATAATAGTTAAGCAATTTGAATAAAAAAAACAAAGATTTGGTTAGAGGATAGGATGAACAAAACTCCCAATAATTTTTTTTCTTTCTCTTCGTCAAAAGAAAAAAACATAGAAATTGTTTGATTCTTGGGCTGTGAACATTAACCGACTTTCAAATTCGTGATTTTGTCTTCAACCCGCATCTTCGCAATACACTTCTAGAACTTCAGGGATTCCGCAAATTCGTAAGTTTTCTGAATTATTTCATTGTATTCTAACATTGGTATTAGAGCATGGTTAATCGTAGATGTGTAATTGCTTTATAATTTTGTTTGCAAATCGTACCGAAGCATGAATTGTAAATCCGTAATTTTAAAATTTTGCATTATTGTTGATTTGCACTTTAATTGTATGAAATATACCACATCTATTACGTTTGAATAAAAGGAAAATTCTAACTACTCAAAGAACACATTAAAAACCATGAATTTGTTTGTGGATTCAATAATATAAAATATGGTGGTTTTGTGCACGTGATAGAACTGCCACGACAGTTTTATATACGTGGCAGTTAACTGCTCATAGCAGTTAAGCAATTTGAATAAAAAAACAATGGCGAAGTACTTTGAGGATGTGATGAACATAACTCTCAATAGATTTTTCCTTCTCTTCTTTAAAAGAAAAAAAAAACACTGTAATTGTTTGATTCTTAGGCTGTAAACATTTGGCGACTTCCAAATACGTGATTTCGTCTTCGACCCGTATCTTCGCAATACACTTCTACGACTTTGGGGATTTTGCAAATACACTTCTAGACAATTTCATTGAATTCTAACATTGGTATCAGAACATGGTTAATCGTAGATGTGTAATTGTTTTGTAACTATGTTTGCAAATCTTACCGAAACATGAATTGCAAATCAACAATTTTGAAATTTTGCATAACTGTTGCTTTGCACTTTAACTGCATGACAAATCACACATCTATTTCGTTTGAATAAAAGACTTATTCTAACTACTCAAAGAACACAATACAAACCATAAATTTGTTTTTGGATTTAACGTTAGGAATTATGATAGTTTTGTACACGTGATAGAACTGGCTTGACAAATTTTTTTATGTGGTCGTTAACTGCTCATAGTAGTTAAGCAATTTGAATAAAAAAAATAGAGAAGTGGTTTGAGGATGAGTTGAACATAACTCCCCATAGATTTTTACTTCTTTTCTTGAAATGAAAGAAAACACTGCAATTGTTTCATTTTTAAGCTGTGAACATTAGGCTACTTCCGAATACGTGATTTTGTTTTCGACCCGTATCTTCTTAATACACTTCTATGACTTCAGGGATTCTGCAAATTCGTAAGTTTCCTGGAAAATTTCATTGAATTCTAACATTGGTATCAGTGCATGGTTAATCATAGATGTGCAATTGCTTTGTAATTTTGTTTGCAAATCGTAACGAAGCATGAATTGCAAATTTGTAATTTTAAAAAATTGCATTACCGTTGCTTGGAACTTTAATTGTATGGCAAATCTCACATCTATTTCGTTTGAATAAAATGCCCATTCTAACTAATCAAATAACACAATACAACCCATGAATTTGTTTATGGATTTAACACTAGAATATCAAACAAACATACATGTATCTCTCCAGAAGTAGATCAGCGTTTTTTAGGACAGATTCAAGAACATTCGCAAGGCTTGAATGAAGTCCATGACTGAAGTGTCGAAGTTGATGTTGAGGCGAAGAGAAAAAGGATCCGCCGGATGAGATTCCACCGTTTCGGTCTTCTTAAGGAGTTTTTTTTTGTGGGGATGCTAGGATGTGAACCCAAACAACTCGCCAAGCAACCCAATTGGGTCTCTCTTTGATTCTCTTGCACTACTACAAATATTAGCTTAGGTAACGCCACTTAGATAGCGCTTTTTTAAAGAGCTATCCAAGTGGGCACTAGGATAGCGCTTATTTGTCTTTAAAAAAAAAAAAAATCAAAAAAAAAAAAAAAAAAAAACGCTACAATAGCGCTTTTAATTTTTTTTTCAGTTAAGCGCTATCTTAGTTATGTCTTAGATAGCGCTTTAAAAAACGCTATGAGAAAAAACGTTACCAAAGCTACCATAGCGCTATGCTACTTACATTTAGGATAGCGCTTCGGAAGCGCTATCCTATATAGCACTACTAAAGCGCTTATATAGCGCTATCTTAGTCTAGCAATTAAATCTCATTTTTTCAGATCTTGATACGATCGGATGGTTAAGATCACAAGCCCTAATATAAAACCTAAATCTCGTTTTTTTTTGGTTTTGCTATTGCCTTATTTTTCAAACACACAGAGAGGCGAGGAGGCGAGGAGACAAGGAACCGAGGCGAGGAGGCGAGGAACCAGAGGAGGTGAGGAGGCGAGGAACCAGAGGAGGCGAGGAACCGAGGAAGGAGGCGAGGAACCAGAGGAGGCGAGGAACCGAGGAAGGAGGCGACTCAGGCGAGGAACCAGAGGAGGCGAGGAACCGAGGAGTCGGAAGCTCAGGACCAGGTTCGTCTCTCTCGCTCGACTCTCACTCAGTCACTGTTGGTGTTTTGTGTTTTGTTGGCAAAAAAAAAATCTCAATGACTGCGACAAAATGAGATGGAGAAATTAAAAGACATACTACTTCCATCAACCTCAGTGAGTACTCCAAATCCTAAGAGCATCTCCATTGAAATAGAAAGATCAGACTGAAATTTAAACATTTTCGACTAATACAAGTTCAATTAAAAGTTAAAATTAGGCTAATGGACTAATCAGTCTTTCAAAGTCTACTGAGGAAGTGAGCATCTAATGTTCGTCTCTCTTGCTTTTTTTTTTTTTTTTGTGTTTTGTGTGTGATTCACTGATTATTAGCCTATTTTTTGTCTACTGAGGAAGTGAGCATCTAATGCATCTTTTTATTGTTTTTGAGTTATTTTATGACATTATGTTAATAATTTTTTAATAAAATATAAAAATATAAATAGGGTTTTTGAGATAATTTGTTACCTAGAACTTATATAAGTAGTTTTCAAGAAGTTAAACTACTGCTATTTATATTACCTAGAACTGTATAACTCTAATTTTTTTTTAAATGACATATGTAAGAAACCAAAACTTTGCACTGGTATAAATTGCAACATTGCAATGTAGATATTTCTTTCTAACATAAAATATGATCCTGAAAAATTAAAGATTTATTGCAATGTGAAAGAAAAATACAATGAAACCCATATCAAAAAACAGAGAGAGGAAACAAAAACTCAGGGAAGACATGAATTGATTGGTACTCCCCTACCCTTACACGACGATGCTCAATAAGATCTCAAGCCCAGAACAGGATTACTAAATATTATATGTTTTCTCCCCTAACCCTCATCAATAAGGCTAAGGCGTTCAAACCAGCCTCGTCCTCTGAGACATAGCTATTTCTTCTTTTACGCTCCCCCTCCCTAAGCAATCTTAATTTGGGCAGGGAAATATTACCAAGGCTTGCTGTAGGTCCCAACTCTCTTTGGTTGTCTTCCGTTGACTGATCGAAATTCTCGACATATTGGCCTCTGTAGAAGCTTCCAACCTGGCAATAGCTTCCTTCCCACCTTCCCTAGATCAAACCCCTAGCATTTGAGAGGCAGACATTATATAGCATTTTAGCTTCATTGGAGAGGAATAACAATGATGAAAGTCCTCCCCCCTCTCTCACTTCCTTCTTAGTGAACAACATCAAAAACTGGATTATGGGATTCAACTTCATCGCGGATATTGATCAAATTATCATGTTTATGTTCTTATGGATATGAGCTTTAGTTACAGCTTTTATTTATCAGTTTACATGAGGATATTCATTACTAGTTCAAATGTGTAAATAGTTTTTGATGTCTCGACTAATAAGGCTAACTTTCTGGTCACCTCCTCCACTGCACCAATGCAAGCACAACTACGTAGTAGCTTACATGAACCACGGGAGGGAGAAAAGAGTTGACTAATGATAATTGTTGAGGTGTAGGATCACTTAGAGCATCTCCAGCAGCAAATCACAAAACATCCCGTAAAAAGCTGCTTCTTTTCATGGTCTTGAGGCCATAAAGAGAGACAGAGAGTATTGATACCCCAAATATAGGTTTCGGACCACAAACACTAGAGGAAATAAGGGAAAGTTTACTTCAGACCCTATATATTTTTTGGTTCCTAATCTAGCATCAGAGTGCTCCCTATAAACAACTAAAATGGTTAAGCCAATTTGTTGAGGTATTGGTATCCTATTGGAGATGCATTTCGATCAAGTAATTAGTTGGAAGATATGATAGTAGGTATATGCCCTTTTCTGGAATTGGAATCATTTTGTTTTCTAATATTTCAATAAGAAAGTTGTAGTTAACTCTCAGTTTTTATTCGTCTTACTGTGAAACTTTTTTATTGTAGGCTATTCAAAAAGAAAGAGAAGAAAAACTTGCAAGGTCGCTAAGAGTTTTTCTTAATCAATATGTTCATGGTGACAAACAAGGATTCATCCAACAGGCTGAATCCGAAGCAAAACGTCTATCTCATGCAGGTTGGTTAAGTTGTTTTCTGGCTGTTTGCTCTAACTTAATTAATTAATAGTTTTAGACAAAGGTTGTGCTATCCAGATATAATGCTTATTCGATCTATAAAGTTATATCATGGAAAAATTGCAAATGCATGTCACGATGACATTGCTCTCTAGATAAAACAACAAGACTTTTTGGTCGCATTAAAGTTTAGATGTAAATCGCCTTCAATGGAAAAAATAAACAAATTTTCTGGTGTTTGATTAGCCACATAGTTGAAAAATGTTTTTCAATGTTCTGCCTTCTACCCTCTTTTACTGCTACCTCTTAAAGAAAAATAAGAGTGTCGTAAGATCTTTGTCACACTAGCTCCCTGCTTAATGGGTTTTGGAGAAGTCTGTGTCATTGGAAAGCTCTTAATTCAAAACAATTAGGCCTCAAGAATTAGAAGTCAAGTCACAGTTAGTTGGTGTGCAATTTACAATCAAACATTTTAATGGGGTTCATTAGGTTATATATATATAGCTATAGCTCGTATTCATGAGCAAAAATGTGTACTGCAGTCTCATATCATTATTTTTGTAAGTGAACTCATTATGATCATCAAAGCTTAAGTTGGGAAAAACTGCTTTAAATTAAAGGGTTTATTCTATGTACATACAGCTTTTGGAGTAGATATTCTACGAACTATTGGCTACATATATGTAAGACAGGCAGCACAAGAACTGGGCAAGAAAGCCATATATTTAGGAGTGCCTTTTGTAGCAGAATGGGTACGGAATAAAAAACATTTCTGGAAATCACAAATTACAGCAGCAAAAGGTATAATTATCCAATACGCTGACTCTATATATGTTATAACTTTCAGTGCTATGATAGTATGATTAATACTAGAGATATTTGATCATGTGAAGCAAGTCTAGATCATGCCTATCGCTTTAGTCCATCTCTAAGCCAGGTTCAAAACGACATCAAGGAAACTGCTTATTGAGATCCAAGATATCTAGAGCATGGCATGCAACTGCGCTATTAACTCTGTCCATTCAAATGACTGGAAAGCAGGCTTTACACAATACAAAGGATACAAAATGTATAGTTTTGTTCATAAATTAGTAATGGATGCACTCTTGTCAATTCATTGTTGATAATGTTCTCATGGTTTTGAAACTTCTATTAGCTTGAAAAGCACAATCAAAGCGGTGGAACATCAAAGAGGAGAAGTGTCTCCCATGCCTATGACGATGATAGCAGCTCTGACAGCAGTTCGGATGAGGATTCACCTAGAGGAATATCATATCGAGCTCCTCTAGTCACGCAGGCATGTGATATTTCTTAAAAGAACTACCCCGTTACTCTTATTTGATGCATATGTCTTTTAGTCCTTATGTTTATGATTTTATCACGTTTCTTAAGGTTGCTTAGTTAGTTTTCTGCTATATACTAGGATTATATCTAATAGGATTCACAAATAGCAATATCTCACTACTTGCTCTAGTACCACCTGTTCCATGAAAATAAGGGACATATAAGTTATGTTTCATGAGGTTTGTGTTGCTGCCATATACTTGGTGCTATAATCTTGGAGACATGCCATATCATGGACTCTATTTTAAATTGCTGTGACATTTCAACTCTTCAGCATTGGTCTGCAAAATGTTTCTCGTCATCTTCCATTCACCACCGTCTTGCTTTGTTTATCATCCTGTCTTCTTAATTAGTTTCCGGTTCAGTCGACTGAGTGAATTCAATCTGCAGGATTTGTTTTTTGTATGAGGTGTGCAGGCCTGTCGTTGGCCTTGCACTTTATACCTCGACTGTCTTCACTGTATTACTATCCCGCTTGACCTGGCCATAAAGTCATAACGCCTGTATTTTCTTAGAGGTTATGCCATTGCATTAGTTTTCCATTTCTCCCTGCTCTATTTTAGAAAACTTTATTTATTCTTATACATTGTTGATTGTTGAAGGTATTTGGGTGAAGTCTATCTATCCGAAAATGTCGAGTTAGCGGGGAAGTTTTCTTTTGTGTCGCCCCATATTACACCTATGCTAGGTAATGGGACATCGTCCAATCATTTGGCCGAATGTTTGTTGAAGCATACAGGAAAAGACCATCTATTATTGGTGCCGCATAATGTTGGGTGAGTTCAATATAAATAAGATTCAATTATGTGTTTATTAAGTATCAGGATGTCTAAATTTTTTGAAACATTATGCAGTCAACATTGGGTTTTGATTGGTATCAATACCAAAACAGAGATGATATACTTTATGGATCCAGCTCCGGGTACGAAGATCGCACAACGCGTTGATTTGAAAAACTTTGTTGAAAGGTAAATACATGTTCTAGTTTTATTTTTACATTACAAATGTATACATATTACATATGTATAATATTACTTTATACAAAATAGTGCATTGAGAAGTCATCGGACTCGTCGAGGCGGCTCTATAACAAAGGCTGCAATGAACAGATTTAATTGGGCAAACATTCAGGTAAATATTTTACAGTACTAAAAATTATTTTATATAATAAGACATGGTAACAAATTGCATATAATTAATTGGATGTTATTTCTCATAGTGTCCAAAGCAGATTGAGATGGATGGCATCCATTGCGGTCATTATATTTGTTGCTATATTGAGGATCTCTTGAATTCTGGTGATACAAGTATTCCTGTTTATGTAAGTAAATAGTTTTATTGAATTACTTTATTTGTTGATTTTTGAAGTATTTGATATCATCTAACTATATATTGATTGTAACTTTTGTATTTGCAGTTTGTTCATAAACAACCAGTCAAATTTTATTCTCCGAAAAAAATGGAGAATTTCGTAATCAATTGGTCAGGATACTTGTACAACCGATTTCTCAAGGAGAAAATGGAAAGCTGAAGCAAAACATTTTAATTATGCCTGTAGTTTAAGATATTTATTAGTATTGTGCTACGAACAAATATATATGATAGCATATTAACAATTTTGTATGAATGCTTAAATTATATTTTGAATGAATGAGAAACAGTTAGTTATCATGTTGTGTCTTTATTGATTGATTGAACGTTGTCATTATTATATTAAATATTATATTTAGCCCAGAAAATCGGTATCGGAAAAATAGAAAAAACAAATCAAATACTTTAGATAGCGCTCAAATAAGCGCTATCTAAGTTTAACATATATACTACAATAGCGCTTCTTTTAGCGCTATCTAAGAACAATCTAATTACTTCCATAGCGCTTATTTACGCGCTATCTTAGCAGATAAACAAATCTAATTTAAAAAATTCATTTAAATTAAATAGCGCATAAAAAAGCGCTATGGTAGTTAATAAAAAAAATTCACCGAAATTAAATAGCGCTTTCTTGAAGCTAATTAAAAAAAAATCAACAAAATTAAATAGCGCTCATCAAAGCGCTATTCAAGCTAATTTAAAAAAAAAAAAATTAGCGCTTACATAGCGCTTTCTAAGGCGCTATTGAAGTTAATTAAAAAAAAAATCAACGCTTAGATAGCGCTTAATAAAGCGCTATCTAAGCGAAGCACTATTCAAGTATGCGCCTTGCATAGCGCTATCTAAGCCTATTTTTAAGCGCTATGCAAGCCTATATTTGTAGTAGTGTTGAGATCTTTGTTTCTTTTCTCGAGAAGAAGAAAAAGACCCTCTGTTATTAATAAGTTAAATGCCATTTATTTTCTTGGAACCCATAAGAAGGAAGAGGAGATATGTGAAGAAAAAAAGTAAATAATAATAATAATAATAATAATAATAATAATAATAATAATAATGGAGAATCGACAAGTTTTTTTTGTTTTTGTTTTTGTTTTTGTTTTTGTTTTTGTTTTTGTTTTTGTTTTTGTTTTTGTTACTCCTTTATCTCTTTCTTTTCTTGTGAAGAAGAAAAAATAAAATAAAAATCAACAAGTTAAAGACTCTCAAAGTAGATATGACATATTCTTTTAACACGTGTAATCCTTTTGTTTTGTTAAACCCAATGAGTCAAATAGTCTCAAAAAAGAAGAGATGGGACCTTTTTTTGGGAAGCCCACATGACTATTTAAAAATAATAATTTTGTTCCTGATTCGTCTTTATGGGTTGTAATTTTTGGGCTTATGGATTTTATAAATCTAAACCTAAGTCCAACAATGATAAATGAGTTGTAATCTTTTTATGAGCCATAAATTTTTTTTTGGGTTTCATTATTTTTTTGTTTTAATTTTTCGTTTGGGCTATGAAAAATTTTAAAATCTTAACGCACAGTGACCTAAAAACCCCAATTTGATGATTCCATTTTTTTTGTCAAACTATTTTTTTTTTAAAATCATTTATAAATGTAGCATAGACTTTGTGTCTATATGGATTGTGAGTCCACATTTTATCTTTAAAATTATTGGTACCTATATCCAATAAAATGTTTTCTCTGACATTATAAAATTTTTCTTATTGGTGAGTAAAAATAGTTACAATGATACAAATCCCTATTGTCATACGGACAAGGACACAAAGAGTACGATCAAGGGAAATTGACAGACTATTGGCTGAATATATGATGAAGTCCATTAATTCCGACATGATTGAGCATGTCAAAATTGTTAACAATATGATACAAGAAGTTATCTTTCGTCGACACATTTTGGACCAAGAGAATCGTTTTCTTGATCTAAGAACTAATTTACCTAGATATTGGCAAAATGTTTTAAATAACATATGAAACTTAACTAATTCAACAAAACATATTCATGGCTAGCTAAGAGTTTTGTTGAAGAATATTTGAGAATGCAAGTCACACGAACATGTACTCTCTCATTGAATTCTAACTTTAGCCATGGTAGACGTGTTAGCCTTAGTGTTGCTTGGTTACCGTCAATTATTTTTTAGTCAAATTTTCAAGAAACTAATGAAACCATACCAAGAAGGCAAAGGCGTATTTCTTGATTTTGTTTTTGTTATTAAACATATTGTACATATTAATAAAAGTTTTTTTTTGTACTTCTTTATATTTGTTTTGGTATTATATGATGCATGTATTATGATGTTATTTTTTAGTGGGAGTTTTAAGGTAAAATGAAATTACCTTAAGAACAACTAAGACTAAGCTAGTGATAATTACACACAAGATAAGTAGATGATGATTAGGAACATAATGAACTTTCGATTCTACATCTTATGTGAATTATCTTTATTTGGGTATTATTTTGAGACAAAAAAATAGATGCCTGTAATGCTAGGCTTTAATATATGTGCACATGTCTTATGTAGACATAAACCTTGACCACGACATCTGCTTCCAAGAACATTGTCATCGAATTGAACAAAGGTGAGAAATTGAATGGCGATAACTATGAGATTTGGAACATGAAAATTCAATATGTACTGGAAGAACAAGAGTCTTTGGAAGCACTTAACCACATCATGGAAGAGTCTGAGGAAGACAATTATGTCCAGCAACGAAGTTATAGAGAGGCTTACAATGCCTGGAAAAAGAAAAATTCCACTGCTAAGCAATATGGAAAATGATATCATGCGAGATTTTCGCAAATATGAGACAACCAAAGACATGTGGACAACTTTAAAAGTTCTGTTACTAAATAGAGGCAACTCACAATCAAGTTCGACACCTACAAGAAACGCCCGAACCATAATATGAGACAACATATGAGGTAGATGTCAAACATGATAAATGAGCTGAAGGAGACTGGTCACATGTTAATTGATGAACAACAGGTGCAAGCTGTTATTATATCCCTACCTTATAATTGGGAGCACATGAATGTGCACCTAACCCACAATGAAAACATCAAAATCTAAATGACGTTGCACGTCATTTGAAACTAGAAGAGGATCGCATCGAAGCGATTAGGCCAGATGCAGATGTGTATATGGCCGATTCTAGTTCACATGGAGGTTCAGGCTCCAAAAGAAAATTTCATGGTGGGTATAGATGAAAAGGTAAGGGAGTTGTCCAGAAATGGAAAAAAACCTAACAATAAGCAACCAGAGAAACAAAAGCAAAATGTCCTTTCAAGAAGAAAAACAAATCAAGAGTGAAATACTTCAACTGTGGCAAAAAGGGTCACTATGCTCGTGAATGTCATGAGCCAAAGAAGGTAAAGACCCTTAATGCAAACTTTAGTGTTGCATATGTATCAAGTTCTGTATTATAACTGAATCTCATCATTTGTGGACTGTAGATTTAGGTGCCACCGACCACATAGCTAAAAATTGCAATTCTATCATGGATATATGTGGAAAATAATTCAAGGGTGGAAGTTAAAGGAATCGACACCTATAAGTTGAGTTTGTGTGGTGGTTGAACCCTCATCCTAAATGATTTTATATGCTCCTGAAATTTGGTCTGTGTGATAGATTTGCTTAATTTAGGTTACTCTTTAAACTTTCATGGTACTGATGTGAATGTCTTCCATGGAACAACATTTTATGGTTTTGAATATTTACTCGATGGTTTTATGATTCTGGATATTGACTATGTTAATAGTTATATCAATGCTGGTTTTCCTTAATGACATCTACTTCAAATAATTTAGATGATAATGTAGATGTTTGGCATACTAGACTAGGTCATATTGGCCAACAGAAAATGCTTAGATTGGCAAAAGAGGGCTTATTGGGCCCAATCGAGAAAGTTAATTTATTAATATGTGAATATTGTCTAACTGGAAAAATGACACGTAAACCATTTGGCAAAGGAACAATAGCTGGAATTCCATTGAAGTTAATCCATTCGGATATTTGTGGTTCGATGAATGTTAGGGCTATAGATGGGTCTGTATATTTTATCACTTTTATAGATGATTACACTCGATTCGATCACGTCTATTTGATATCTCATAAGTCAGAAGCTTTAGATCGCTTCAGACACTATGTGAATTTGGTAGAGAATCAATTAGACAAGAAAATAAAAATATTGATAACTGATAAAAAACATGAATATATATCTGATGAATTCAAAATTCTATGTAGTGAGAAATGAATAGATAGACAACTAACTATTCCGAGGACTCCACAACAAAATGGTGTTGCGGAGAGGAGAAACATAACCCTTTTTGAGATGGTTAGGTCAATGATGGCACAAGCAAATTTGCCTATTACCTTTTAGGGTGATGCTTTGCTAACTGCTGCCCATGTACTTAACCTAGTGCCCTCCAAATCAGTTACGACGACTCTTTATGAATTATCGACGGGTCGCAAACCTGATCTTTCTAATTTAAGATCTTGGGGTTGTGCTGCTTATGTTCACAATACTTCCCATAAATTTGGAAAATTGGGTCCTACAGGTAAAAATAGTATATTTAGAAGATACTCTGAACACTCTAAAGGATATGTATTTATTGGGGAACGGGCAAGTGGTAGTGTAACTGAGTTTGAATCACTAGATGTCGTGTTTCTTGAAACGGAATTTCCAAGCAGGGTCGAGTTAAACCATGATTTAATTTTCTTCGAAATGGCGGATTTAGATGAATTGCTTATGCAAAACCAGTTGGTGAATCCATTAGATAATTCAACCAGATCATCTGATCCGAGTGGGAGCCAAACAAATAATAGTGAGCTCATTTCACAAGAAAGTCAATCACGACGTAGTAGTCTGAACATATTCCCCGTCGTTATTTTGAAAGCGAAGGTGAGACTTTTATTGTAGCCCCACAAGAGGATGATGAACAAAAAATGGTTGGGGAGGCTCTTTCATGCCTTGCAAAGGAACAATGGAAAAATGTAATGAAAGAAGAAATGAAGTCAATGAGATCAAACCAAGTTTGGAAATTGGTTGATCTTCCAGATGGACGGAAAGCAATTGGGAACAAATGGGTTCTCAAAATTAAATATAAAGCTGACGAAACAGTTGAAAGATATAAGGCTCGACTTGTAGCCAAGGGGTACACTCAACAAGAGGGAATTGATTACGAAGAAACATTCTCTCCAGTTGTGAGATTTACCTTTATTCACCTTATTTTTGCTATAGTGGCAAGTACGGATCTTGAATTATATCAAATGGATGTAAAGACTGCTTTTCTCAATGGAGAATCACAAGAAGAAATATATATGAAACAACCTGTAGGTTTCGTAAAGGAAGGCAAAAACACAAAGTGTGCAAGCTCTTAAGATCAATTTATGGTCTAAAACAATCTTCCAGACAATGGTATATACGTTTTCATCAATCCTTAAAGTCTTTTGATTTTAACATGATTGATGAAGACCACTGTGTATATGTTAAAAGATCTGATGACAAGTTTGTGATCTTGTCATTATATGTAAATGACATACTGTTAGCTGAAAATGATAAGGAGTTTGTGATAGCCATTAAGAGTTGGTTATCATCAACATTTGAAATGAAGGGCATGGGTGAAGCTGCATATATACTTAGTATTAAAATTGAACGAGATCATTCAAAGAGATTGTTTACTCTTTCACAATAACCTTACACAAAAAGGATTCTTGAACGGTTTAATATGCATAATTGTAAACCCACTGACACTCCTATCACAAAAGGCGAAGACCTGAGCAAGAGGTTCTATCCTAAGACTCCATTTGAAAAAAAACAAATGAAAAAAAGGTTCGTTATTCCAATGCAGTTGGAATCCTTATGTATGTTATGATGTGTACAAGGCCAGATATCTGTTTTGAAGTTGGATTGGTAAGCAGATATAAAAAAAAATCCAAGTCAAGTTCTTTGGAAAATAGTCAAGAGGATTTTGAGGTATCTAAAAGGTACTGCGAATTACACATTATGTTATGAAGGAAAGAATCTGCATCTTGAAGGTTATCCTGATGTTGATTGGGGAGGAGATTTAGATGAAAGAAAATCTACCTCTGGTTATGCTTTCTTACTGAATAATGGTACCATTTCTTGGAGAAGTAAGAAACAAACATGTGTAGCCTTATCCACAATGGAAGATGAGTATGTGGCGTTATCAGTTGCAGTATAAGAGGCGGTTTGGCTTAAGAAATTTCTCAATCACTAGGGAGTTAAGAAAGATGTTGCAGATACAATCTTAGTGAATTGTGATAACCATACAACTATAACTTTCACAAAAGATCCCAAGTATTACTCTTTGACCAAATATATAGATATCGAATATAATTTTGTTAGGGACTTGGTTGTGCGGAAAGAAGTGAATGTGAATTATACACATAGAATGGTAGCTGATCCATTTACAAAACTGATTCCTAGAGATGTATTTGAAGGTCATGTACGGTATCTAGGGTTGCGTAGATATTGATGAATGATTTTCAAATATGAACAATCAACGCATTTTTTAATGTAACATTCACAAAGGTGTAATAGTAATGTTACTCAGTTGATGCCTAATATTACTAATTTTTTTTAAAGCATACACAAATAATACATGCTTAGTGCATGATATAAAAGGTATGTCGCACAGATTGATTGGCCCTCTCACATAGGCAATCACCTCTATGAATGTACGATTTATAGAGACGAGACAATTTAAGCAGTATGAGAGCTCAAGATTAAATGAATGTCGCCTTGATTGAGGATCAAGATGAGGTCACTGTGTTCAAAATCTTTGTGACCGAATATGAATAACCCCACGATTCATCTTATCGGTCTTAATGCCAGGTGAAAGTCCTGTTTTGCGATAAAATAAATAGTAGAATGGTGGGCTTAAGTTGGATACTGAGTGTATCTGAACTATTACCTGTATGGTATTTGTATGAGAGACATACACTCTACAAAAAAAAAGAAATAGTACCATAACATGTGTTTCATACCATATGTGCAAATTAACAACCATGAGAGTGACGAGGTATTGTTGATCTCTCCTCCTCGTTATGTGAGACTCTTGAGGCTAAGATGGCCCATATTTGTACTTTTATGACTTCCACTGGTTTCTTGAGGTTTGAGTTTAATGCATGCTATCTTAGAATGCTACTAATGGTCATGAATGATTCGGCCTAAATAGGCATCTTTAGAAAATCAATCAAACTGAGATCAAAGGATTCAAAGATGAAAGGAATACCACATTAAATGCCACATTTTGTAGTATTCATAGGTCGACCAATTATGTTTACTTTACATAATTGTGAATACAAAAAATGCATTACAATGATATATTCATTGAGAGATCAATAGATGTTTTAAATGTGAAGGAATGGGTCTGAGGTACTGCATATTTTTTCCACTTGTTGGAACTGCTATGTATACCTAACAATTATATAGTTGTGAGCTCTCGCGATTTGTAAGATATGCGGGTCGCACAACTTATTTATCTGTATGAACATTGCAGTGAAGAGATTTGTTCTCTTTTTTTTGGACCTATTCATCACGTGCAAGTGGGAGACGATGATTTTGTGCACGTGATAGAACTGCCTCAGCAGATTTTATCTACGTGGCAGCTAATTGCTCATAGCAGTTAAGCAATTTGAATATAAAACTATAGAGAAGTGGTTTGAGGATGGGATGAATAGAACTCCCAATAGATTTTTCCTTCTCTTCTTCAAAAGAAAAAGAACACTGCAATTGTTTGATTTTTAGGTTGTGAACATTAGGTGACTTCCAAATATGTGATTTCGTCTTTGACCCGTATCATCGCAATAAATAAGGTTGATGAACTAGAGGTACGCAAAACAACCCAGTTTACAATTTTAAGCCTCTCCTAAGCTTTATCTAACTTAAGCATCGGAGTGTCGTCGGCTACCACACAGTGCCCTTGGCTCACGTTTGCTACCTGTGCAGGTCTAGGTAAGTAGCAAGGAAGGAGAGCAGAAATCGACTACATCAGTTTGACACCGTCCGTGGGGAACGACAGAGTTCCTTAGAAAGAACAGTAGTTCTACCTTTTTCCAAAAAACCAGTGAGATGGTGACAACAAGGTCCCTCAATAATGGAGACGTGACGGAAACTTCAAACGCTCGAAGCGGTAGGATACCGCCTGATCTGGTGCCGCCGCAACCACGGAAGGAACCTTTGCAGACCCCCATACCAGTGAGAGTCAGTGCAGATCGAATGGTGAATCTATTGTAAACTCATATACAACAGATCATGCAAACAGTAAAGATACTCAAATCCAAGAAGCAAAAGTCGGATGAGATGTTAAGAGCATACGTCATGCTCTTCAATGATGAGCTGACTCTCATCAACATTTGCAACAACGTAATAGTCATCGCAGCCTTCCCCGACGATTTGAGGAACGACAGTTTTATAACTTCCTAACTTTGGACCCCCCAGCAAATGTGGTGGACCTAGTAAAAGAAGTACATACTTACATCGTCCTAGATGAATGATTAACCGCCAAGCAAAATGCGGAATCTGAGAAGAAGCCCTTTCACCCTAGGGTTGAAGAAGTGGAGAAAAATAGGGGGCACTATGATGAGGTATACGTCCTGCACAAAGTAAACTCGAAAATCAAGCGCTCCAACTGGTCTCGAAAGGAGTTGCTCCGCGAACTATGGACCAGATCAGCCTACAAGGATCAACAGATTCAACGCGTTCACTCCCAGGAACCGATTCTTCACCTTACGTTTACGGACAAAGATCTCCAAGGCGTCCGTATTCTAGACAATGATGCGCTGGTAAAATCGGTATCCATAGCAAACTGGGAACTGATAAGGCCTCTAGTTGATACTGGAAGCTGTACGAACGTGTTGTTCCTAAACACGTTTCGCAACATGTAGCTAAAGGAAGAAAACTTAAGCCCCACGACACATCCCCTGGTCGAACTCAGCGAGGAGAAGTACTTCAAGATGGAGAGGATCAAATTAACAGTAGTGGAAGGAGAGCCACAGTTCCAAAATATAATCCTTCAAGAGTTCGTCGTGATCAATGCACCATCCACATACAACATCATCTTGGGAAGACCCTAGCTTCACTAGATGGAGGTGGAAGTCTCCAGTTTACACCAGTACATTAAGTACCATGTCAAACAGATAGTGGGCACAATAAGAGGAAATCAACCAGCCGCTAGAGACTGCTAGTACTCAGCACTGAAGTGGCTCGATAGCCGTCAACTGCAGATCAGACCAACGACTGAGGCGCCTCAAAGGAGTTGAGCGAGGACTCTCCCAACCCTGACAAGGAGGCCCCTGTCAACCAGAGGGAAAGACCCAACGTCGGTCAACTCGAAGAAAAGTCTGTGACCGTGTATCTGAACAACCCTAGTAACAACAGAGCCATTCAAATAGGTTCCCGCCTAAGCAAGGAGTTCGCGAAATAGCTGATAATACTGCTGCAACTGAACCAAGATGTCTTTGCCTAGACGATGAAGGACATGGTGGGAATAAACCCTTCCAAAATACCCATCGACTGACAGTATCCTAGCACAAAAACCGGTCAGACAGAAGAAAAGACATGTGGCCTCCGAAAGGAACCAGATTATAAACGAAGAAGTGCAGAGGCTACTAAACGTCAACATGATCAAAGAGATACGGTACCCAGACTGGCTGGCAAACACCATCTTGGTGAAAAAGAAAAATGGAAAGTGGAGAGTTGCCTAGATTACACCGACTTGAATAAAGCATGCCTGAAGAGCAACTTTTCTTTTCCTCGCATCGAACACGACCTCCTAAGTTTCATGGACGCCTATTCCGGCTATAACCAGATACATATGCACCCCTAGTATCAAGTGAAAACGTCATTCATAACTGAGAGAGATATATATTGCTATCGGGTGATGCCATTCACCCTCAAGAACGTGTGCGCTACATACCAACAACTAGTGAATCGGATGTTCAAAAGACAAATTGGAAGGAACATGGAGGTCAAGAGCTTCCATGACCCAAGTCACATATCTGACATTGTCGAAACATTCGGCCAACTCCGCAAGTATCGGATGAAGCTCAACCCGTAGAAATGCACGTTTGGGGTCGAGCCAGACAAGTTCCTAGGTTACATAGTGAACCAAAGAGGAATAGAACCAGATCCGAAGCAAATCCATGCTCTTTTCGATATGAAGTCCCTGAACTCCATCAGGGAAGTTCAAATCCTAGCCGGGAGGGTGGCAGCACTTAACAGGTTTATGTCCAAGTTGTCAGACAAGTGCCTCCCTTTCTTTAAGATCCTCAAAGGAAACAAGGCCTTCAACTGGAACGAAGCATGCGAGCAGGCCTTCCAGAACCTAAAGTCATAAATGGGAAGTATCGAGCTACTCTCGAAACCATTCCCAAGAGAGACACTTTATTTATATCTAGCCGTCTTGAATCAGGCCGTCATCTCAGCTCTTATATAGAATGATAAGGGGGTATAGAGACCGGTATACTATGCTAGTAAAACTTTCGTGGAAGCCAAAGCAAACTATCTGGATCTAGAAAACTAGCTTTGGCATTAGTCATCTCTTCCAGGAAGCTAAGGCCCTACTTTCAGGCCCATTCTATCACAGTTCTGACCAAACACCCGCTTCGCATAGTGTTGCACAAGCCAGAATTATCTGGTAGAATGGTTAAATGGTCGGTGGAACTGGGACATATTGACATCAACTACTCACCCATAATGGCCATTAAAGCCCAAACATTAGCAGACTTAATCGTTGAGTTTACTGGTGGTGGGGAAAAAGAGTCGAACAACTCAGAGTAGAGACAAGACGAGCCAGGTTGGATCTTGCGCTGCGATGGGCCAGCCATGCAGAAATGAAACGGTGTTGGTATCATGCTCCACTCTCCATTCTCCAAGGATTTGGTTTCCCAGCCTCGAACAATGAGGTGGAATACAAGGCCTTTCTGTTCAGCATGAAGCTAGCGAAAAGAATTGAGATAACTATACTAACCGCCTATAGCAACTCACGTCTAGTAGTCAACCAGGTTATAGGGGACTTTAACAGTAAAGACCCGAGGATGATAGCCTACTGTGAAAGGGTCATTCATGCAGCAGGCCAATTTAAAAAATTCGAACTTCTACAATGTCCACGAGACGACAACCAGAGAGCCAACGCACTAGCCAGACAGGCCTCAGCCAATGTAGAAACTGCAAATGGACTTATCAAATTCCAAGACCAATCAAGTCCGAAAGAAGAGTAGGTCAACGAGCTTTACGCAGTCGATGCAAATTCAAGCTGGATGAATCCCATCATCGAGTACATCAAAGATCCCTCCCGGCCAAAAAACCAGAGGCTAGGAAACTGAAAAATAGGGCAGCACGGTACACCCTCCTGAACAACAAACTCTACAGAAGATCAACCGCGGATCCCCTGCTCAGATGCTTAGCCTCCTTGGTGGCAAACCAGGTCCTTAGAGAGATTCATGATGGCATCTAAGGGAATCACCCAGGTGATAAGACCCAGGCCCTGACTCTGGGATACTACTGGCTGCAAATGCAACAGGATGCGAAAGACATCGACTGCAAGTGCGATAAGTGCCAAAGGTTTCGCGCCGTATACTCACATGCCTACTCATCCCTTGACTCCAATGACCAGCCTATGGCCATTTGCGCAGTGGGGAATGGACATCATCGGTCCGCTCTTGGCCTCAACCAATAAAAAAAATTGTCCTAGTAGTAGTCGATTATTTTATTAAACGGGTCGAAGTTAAGCCTCTGTCCAAGATAGGACAGGACCAAATTGAAAAATTCATTTAGACATCCATCATCTGCAGATTCGGTATTCCAAGGACATTAGTCAGTGATAAAAAAACCTAATTTGAAGGCAACAAGGTCGAGAACTATGCAAAGACCTCGGCATCAACCACCATTTTTTCTTGCCAGGGCATCCCCAAACCAACGGCTAGGCGGAAGTCATCAATAGAACAATCTTGGAGGCACTCAAGAGGAAGCTCGACGTGGCAAAAGGGAAATGGGTCTCAACTCTGCTAGGATGACTTCGGGCGTATCAGACCACAAAAAGAACACCCACCAGAGAAATACGTACCCTTCGCCTTAGCATGCGGGTTAGAAGCGATGGTCCTAATGGAACTCAGAATACCAACTTTTCGAACAGAGGAATTCAGACCGGAAAATAACAACGAAGCTCTCAGCGTTAGTTTAGATCTCCTCAAAAAAGGAGAAATCAGGCCTCGACTAGAATAGTCGCCACCTACCAATGAAAGATGGCTCAGTAATACAACACGAAAGTCAAGCCACGTGAATTTAAAGTCAGAGACTGGGTACTCAGAAAGATTCAGCAAAGTACTAAAGAACCGGGAGCAGGAAAGCTGAACCCGAATTAGGAAGGGCCATATAAAGTGACTGAGGTCAACATGCCAGGGATGTATTGATTGGAAGACGTGGACGGTAGAAGCCTTATGCGGCCATGGAATGTTGAATACCTTAAAAAGTATTATCAATAAAGGATATTTGTTTCTGCCAAAATTCCACTACTGCTTTTCCACTGCCTGACTCCCTGATATTCACATAATTATTACATAATATATCCCTTAATTTATACATGTTAGTGTTTCAATTATTATATTTTATAGTAATTATTTCGTTTTCATGTCTCTGTAGGAATTTGAGCGTAAACGATGAAATCATATTAAGGCGACAAGTTAAGGAACGACAATTAGTCGATTCTAACGGTGGTATAAAGCAGATGGTCACAAACCCAAACCCAAAACCTAATTCATAACCTAAACCCAAAACCTAATCCATAACCTAAACCCAAACCCAATGCCAAGCCCAATCCTACCCAAAGAATATTTTCCAAATTATACCTTGATGAATCATCCCCTCATCTCATCCCTATTCATCTTGATCATTTTCTATAAATACAAGAGAATAGGGTGAGAAAAAGGGGAGGAAGAGAAGGGAAGAAAAAGAATTGCATAAAATTAAACCCTCTTTCTCTCAAATTGATTCTCATCACCCTCACCACTCATCCATCTCTCACTCACTCAGCAATCACCTCCATCCTCCACCTCGCCACCACCATCACCCGAGCACCACCACCACCTCCGGACAGTCACCTCGCCACCACCGTGCGAGCACCGCCACCACCACGAAACAGGGGAGTGACAACCCTGTTTCGCATCAGAGCCACCTCCATCAACCTCCCTGTCCCTCTTCCAGTACATCATCCATCGACCATCATCACCTCCGGACACCACATCGCTAACCACCACCACCACGCCGCGAAACAGAGCCTCACCGCGACTCTGTTCCGCCTCGCCACAGACACTGTTTCATCACCCTCTGTCGGCCTCTCTTCGTCTAGAACTCCTTCCTGCCTCCCTCTCTCACGACCACCGTCGCAACCAGACCGAGCACCACCACCACCACCTCGCGAGCAAAAGCAGAGACAGGGAGTGCCTCCCTATTTTATTTCTCTATCGGTTTCCTTATCTCTCTGTATTCTTGCAGGTACCAGAGCTAGGTTGGAGGACGAGAAGCTCGCGAGGAGTAGAAATCACCACCGCGAGCGGTGCTGTTCGCTGGAGACGAAGGCGGAGCAGCGCAGGAACACTGTAGCGCACTGTAGTGGGAGCGGGACTGAGTCAATTTAAGCTGGCTATTCACACCCCAGCTATCTGTAAGTGCCACCATAGAGTGCTTTTGAATCTTGCCTGGGGATTCGTGTTCGAACCACCTGTTGATCTGTTGAGTACCACCACATCGAGTTTGTGACAAACTAAATGGGTTGCGTAATTCATTTTGATTTATTTTACTGAATTGTGTGTTTAATTATTAATTACAATTTATTTCTGAATTTTGATAAATTGCTTTCACCTTGCATGTTCGAGAAATTAAATTTGATATGTTTGGTAGTTAGAATTACCCTTTATCAATATTCAAAGCATGTGCTAAAAATATTAAGCTTAAACTTTGATTAAGTGTGCCCTAAAAAGACACTTAATACTTGGTAAGAGCGTATTTGCTTGAAATAATTTGTTAATGTTTGATAGAAACATGATATAAGTTGAATTGGATTTTAACGATCACATATTCGGTGTAAGCAAGGGATTCTCATTCTTAAAGCTTCTCGTTTAAATTTTCAGTAATTTAGATTTAAATGTTTTTGCTAACTCATTGGTGAGTCCAAGCCCACAAAATTCATCTCATCTATCTTTTATTATATTATATTTTTCTTATTTTTAATTTATTTTTAGTTTAGTTTTAAAAATGCTATAACCCCATTTCCTACAAATTAGTTTAATTAAATTATTAAATTCAATTGCATCCACTTTCCTCGTGGGATCGACCCGTACTTGCCGTTGTCTACCAGTTAGGCACCGTGCACTTGCGGTTATTACAAGTGGGTTAAATTAGCTTATTAATTTAGGTTAGTTAAATCCGGAACAAGTTTTTTGCGCCGTTGCCGGGGAAGTTTGCGGTGTAATTGAATTTAAGATTTATTTTCACTAATTATAAATTTTTTTTATTTTTATTAAGTTCTTTTTACACTCATTTTGTGTTTGATTTTGCAGAATACACGCTTCTCGAGGATATTGGACGATCCTGCAAAACATCAAGCAAATTTTTATTTTTTTTAATTTTTTTATTTTGTGAGGAGAGTTTTAATTTTATTTTCACCTCGTTTTACGAGTGTGTGGTGTTATAATTTTTGAACTCTACTGTTTTTCATTTTATTTAATAACCTTAAAAAAAAAAAACCCAAAATTTTCTAAGTCAAAAGAAATTCTAGGGAAACAATTTTAATTGTACGCAATAATTTCTTGTGATTTAGAAATCTGACTTCTAAGACCAAGACCAGTAAATTTATTTGCATGTGCTTGTGTGTTGAGTGAAACGGATAAAAAGAAGTCGGACATTCTTTTTTTTTGAATTGTGCTAACTTTTTGTGCAGAACGGAATACGCAACATATTAGCGACCAGGGTGTTTGGTGTAATTGTTTGAAATTGTGTGATTGGTTGTTTAATTTTTGTAATTGTGGATGCTAAACTTTAGTAATTCATAATAAGCAGACCCAGCTTATAAATAGAAACTGGTGGGACTTGATATCCCCACCTCATCACTCCAGCTGTGTGCAACCAATAGCCTAACATAATTAAAATCAATTAGCAAGTTAGATAGAGCATTTTTTAGGTACGGTGTTCATAAGACAACCAAGACCAAGGTGAATCCAATAATTTTTGTGTTGACCGCTGCTAAAAGTGACGATGGGTTTAATCATTCAATGAACTCCGAGAGGCCACTGCCACAAGGGTAATTTACCCGGTACGCCGAGTCATAAGTAAGCTACGATCCACAAGAAGGATTGGTGTAACTAACAGTTTTAGGTTAGGAACACAAGCCTCAAGTGTGCATTTAACATCACATCGTTCTCACATCTATTGGCTTACAGAGCGGTAGCACAAGGAAGTACTTAATTGGACCATTGTGACCTCCTTCTCTTGTGCGATAATCCGATTTCTTTGAAACAAAACTCTAGCCTACTGATTTTGAACTTTGTGGTGTAAAGTATACACTCTTAGGATCATCTTGTAGCACCCATTGCTCTGATATAGATATTACATAAGAAATAATTTGTCCCCCAAAGATAAAAATATAATTAATCTCAAAAACACTGATTGCTTAGGGAGGCATTTTTTCTTGTGCATCAATTGGTTGCTGATTGTGTTTGAGTCTGTGCGTGAATTTTTTTAAGGTTAGCAAACATTTCAAACATCACTTGGTGTAGACTTGTTTATGCGTCTTTGGGAACGGGATTCAAGGGGTAGACTAATTAAAGAGGATCCTCTAGAGTTGTTTGAAGTCCCCATTGACCTCCTAGAATCGTTCTCATTGTCGAGTGAGACCACTGAAATGGCTGAGGAGAGAGCATTTAAGGATTATTTCTCTCCGCGTTCCAATAACACCCCATCTTGCATTGTCTCGCCTGAGACCACTGCAAATAGCTTTGAGTCACTTATGAAAATGAGTGCTAATGAGATTTGGGAATTCTTTGAAGCTATTTCTGAAAATTCTCAACAATGGGATTATTCAAGAAAAGACGCGGATAGGCGAAAGGGTGGTTTGTATGAAGTGAGGGATACATCATCTACTCCTCATCTTCCTCCTTCTTCGAGGTTGGAAGAGGTTGTAATGACAATGGCACAGAAGATTGATGCATATCTGGAAAAGTCTCAGCCATTAGTCCAAACCAATGTTCCATCCGAGGTTTGTGCTGCATGTTCAAGTTCTAGTCATTCCACATCAGACTGTCACTTGAAAAATGAGTACCCTGCTTATTTTGTTGAGCAAGTCAATGCATTCAATACCTTTAGGCAATCTGGTTATAATCCACACTCAAATTTTTACAATCCAGGTTTAGCTAAACACCCTAATCTCTCATGGGCCCATGGTCAACATCAAGGAGGCCCAGTTGTTATCCCTCAAGCTCCTCGAGCTCCAATTCTTGCTAATAGGCCTCAATTCAATCAAGATGTTCCGCTATCTAACACTCAGAGTTTTCAGGATACATTGGACCAATTTATGCAGAGAACAGGAACCATACTCGAACAGAACTCTCAGGCTATCACCGAACTAAGAGCTAATTCTCAACAACAATCTCAAGCCATCCAAAAGCTTGAGATGACTGTGAATCAAATAGCAAAATCCTTTCCTGAAAGAGAAGCAGGAAGATTCCCTGGTCAACCCATTCAAAATCCTAAGGGCAAATTCGAAATAGGCAGTACATCTCAGCCACGCAATGAAGATGTCAAATCTATCATAACCCTTAGGAGTGGAAAACAAGTTGACAACTAACTTAGAATGCCTAATTTGATTGATCCTGAATCCCAATCCACGCCAAAGCAAGTCACACCTCCATATGAGAAGGAGGCTGATAAAGCCTCATCTTCTCAAGAGGATCATCATCTTGACTCTAATCCCACCAAGGCATCCTATATGCCTAGAGCCCCATTTCCATCGCGGTTAGCTCCGGCGAAGAAAGGAACAAATGCCAACGATATAATGGAAATTTTTAAACAAGTTCAAATCAATATTCCATTACTCGAGGCCATTATGCAAGTTCCCTCTTATGCCAAGTTTTTGAAGGATTTGTGTACACAAAATCGAAAACTGAATGTGCACAAAAGAGCCTTCCTAACTGAGCAAGTTAGCTCCATCCTTCAACACAAAACCCCACCTAAGTACAGAGATCCTGGTTGCCCGACTATTTCATGTGTGATTGGTGATCATATGATTGAGAAGGCACTGTTAGATTTAGGGGCAAGTGTTAATCTATTGCCATATTCGGTATATGAGCAATTGGCTCTTGGTGAGTTGAAATCAACTCAAGTGACATTGCAATTGGCAGACAGATCTGTCCGAGTCCCCCGGTATGTTAGAGGATGTGATCATTAAGGTGGACAAATTTTATTTCCCTGTGGACTTCATAGTCCTGGACACACAACCTGTTCACAATCCCTCTAGTCACATTCCAGTTATTTTGGGTCATCCATTTTTGGCCACATCCAATGCTATCATTAACTGCCGAAATGGAATCATGAAATTATCATTTGGTAACATGACCGTCGAACTCAATGTATTCAATGTAAGTCAACAACCTCCCGAGTCTGAGGACTCCTGTGAGGTTAACATATTGAAAGATTGGCGGAACATTCATTTCCTCGGTTTAATGATCCTTTAAAGGCTTGTTTGACTCATTTTAATTTAGACTTCGATATTAATGATTCCATCAGGGAAGTCAATGCTTTGCTTGATTCTACCCCTATAATGGAAACCAGTTATAAATGGAAGCCTAGGGTGGAAACTCTTCCACTCAGTGAGTCAAATCAAGTCCCTTCCGTTGAACAACCACCCAAGCTCGACCTAAAAGTATTACCTGACAACCTCAAGTATGCATTTTTAGGTGTTGACAATACCTTACCTGTTATTATTTCATCTGCATTGACTGAAGAACAGGAAGGAAAATTGTTAGATGTTTTAAAAGAACATAAAACAACACTTGGGTGGACTATCGCGGATATTAAAGGAATAAGTCCAATCGTTTGCATGCATCGCATTCATATCGAAGATAATGCCAAAGTATCACGTGAAATGCAACGTAGACTTAATCCTAATCTAAAGGAAGGTGTCCCAGCCGAAGTGCTCAAATTGTTGGATGTGGGTATAATCTACCCAATTTCGGATAGTCCTTGGGTAAGTCCTGTTCAAGTTGTCCCAAAGAAATTAGGCGTAACGGTAATCAAGAATGACAAGAATGAATTAGTACCAACCCGCATGACCACAGGGTGGCAAGTATGTATTGATTACCGTAAGTTGAACTTGGTCACAAGGAAGGATCACTTTCCTCTTCCTTTCATTGATCAGATGCTTGAAAGGTTAGCCGGACATGATTACTATTATTTTCTTGATGGGTATTCCGGTTATAACCAAATTCCCATTGCACCCGAGGATCAAGAGAAGACTACATTCACTTGTCCCTTTGGAACTTTCGCATATCGAAGAATGCCCTTTGGATTGTGTAACGCACCCGCTACTTTTCAGCGGTGCATGCTTAGTATTTTTTCCGATATGGTTGAGAGGTTCCTCGAAGTGTTTATGGATGATTTCTCAGTATTTGGTGATTCATTTGATGAATGTCTACATCATTTAACTTTAGTGTTAAATAGATGTGTGGAGAAAAATCTTGTCTTAAATTGGGAGAAATGTCATTTTATGGTACGACAAGGCATTGTTCTTGGACATGTAATTTCACACAAGGGAATTGAAGTCAACAAAGCCAAAATTGATTTAATTTCGAGTCTTCCGCCTCCAAAGACTGTTAAGGAAATTAGATCTTTTCTAGGCCATGCTGAATTTTATCGGAGGTTCATCAAAGATTTTATCAAAATCGCTCGTCCTTTATGCAATTTACTTGCTAAAGACACGGTTTTTGTTTTTGATGAAGATTGTTTAAAAGCTTTTGAGAAGCTCAAACAATTATTGACTTCAGCTCCAATCATCCAATTTCCTAATTGGAACTTTCCCTTTGAGCTTATGTGTGATGCTTCCGACTTTGCACTCGGAGCTGTCTTAGGACAACGATTGGACAAAAAGCCACATGTCATTTATTACGCTAGTAGAACTCTACAAGACGCACAACTTAATTACTCTACCACTGAGAAAGAATTATTAGCTGTAGTCTTTGCTCTAGATAAATTTCGGTCTTACCTTATAGGATCCAAAGTAATTATTTTTACTGATCACGCGGCGTTAAAGTATCTTTTCTCTAAAAAAGATGCTAAACTTCGCTTAATCCGATGGGTCCTATTGCTACAAGAGTTTGATATTGAAATTCGGGACAAGAAAGGTTCAGAAAACGTTGTAGCTGACCATTTATCTAGACTTCTGGTAGAGTCATCTAGCGAATATTTACCATTGAATGAGTCGTTTCATGATGAGCAATTATTTGCTCTCTCCCAATTACCTTGGTATGCAGATATCGTGAACTATCTTGTTACAGGTCAACTTCCTTTTAAGTGGTATAAACAAGATAGATCCAAATTTCTTGCTGAGGTTAGACATTTCTTCTGGGATGATCCATACTTGTTCAAGTATTGTCCTAATCAGGTTATCAGGAGATGTGTTCCTGAGAGTGAATTTCACAGCATCATCTCATTTTGTCATGAGCAAGCTTTTGGTGGTCATTTTAGCTCTAGAAAGACAGCTGCAAAAGTTTTGCAGAGTGGTTTTTATTGGCCTACCCTTTTTCGAGATACTCATGCCTTTTGCACCACTTGTGATCGATGCCAACGAATGGGTTCCATTTCTCGTCGCAACATGATGCCCCTTACTAATATTCTTGTGGTTGAAATCTTTGATGTTTGGGGTATTGATTTCATGGGACCATTCCCGCCTTCGTTTGGCAATCTTTTCATCCTTGTTGCTGTGGATTATGTGTCCAAATGGGTAGAAGCGATACCATGTAAAACGAATGACCACAGGGTTGTGGTAAGATTCTTGAAAGATAATATCTTTTCTCGTTTTGGTATTCCGCGTGCCATTATAAGTGATGGTGGTTCTCATTTTTGCAATAGACCGTTCGAGCTATTAGTAAAGAAATACTCCATCACTCATAAAGTTGGCACCCCCTATCATCCACAAACAAGTGGGCAAGTTGAGATTTCCAATCGGGAGATTAAAAACATTCTAGAGAAGACAGTCAGACCAGATCGTAAGGACTGGTCTAAACGTCTGAATGATGCTCTCTGGGCTTATAGAACAACATTTAAACCCCGATTGGAATGTCTCCATATAGGCTTGTTTTTGGAAAGGCATGTCATTTGCCTGTGGAATTGGAACATCGTGCATATTGGGCCATCAAGACATTCAATTTTGATATGGTCAAGGCTGGATCACATCGTAAGCTTCAACTTAATGAGTTGGAAGAGATCCGAAATGATGCGTACCACAATGCCAAAATCTACAAAGAACGAACGAAGATATTTCATGATAAATCCATTCTTCGTAAGTCCTTTGAGCCATCTCAAAAAGTTCTGTTGTTCGACTCTCGGTTACGACTTTTTCCTGGCAATTTGAGATCTCGGTGGTCTGGACCTTATATTGTGAAAGCAGTGTTCCCACATGGAGCTGTGGAGATCGTTAACCCTAAGGATGGCCATGTATTTAAGGTAAATGGTCAACGACTTAAGCCATTCTTAGAGTTACCTCGATTAGAAGTCGAAGTTGATGTGATCCTATTAGAGGACCCTGTGTATCAGAAGTGAGGATCTTTTGGGTTTTGTCGGGCTGATGACGTTAAACCAAGCGCTCCTAGGAGGCAGCCTAGCTTTAGTTGTGTGTCTTTGCTGTTAGTCTGGATTGATTTTCGAGTACCCTATTTAGTTGTGTTTCACTCATACTCATTAGCTCCGTAACAGTTTTGACTTACAACTTGCCTTTTTTTTAGTTTTCTTTGTTTGTGTCGAATCTACAGTTTATCGATTTCTAATGAAAACTCCATGATTCTTATGTTGGTGAGCCTCATTGATGGATGACTTCTTGGAAATTGGTAAAATCTTCACCGCGGTAATACTATTCTAACCTCCTCTCTTGTACTTACTTCATTCATTTGTCAGAATTATTTTGTTAAACATTGAGGACAATGTTTGGATTAGGTTTAGGGGTAGGTTCATGAGTCGGTGAATTTTTCATTTTTTCGTAGTGTTTTCTTTTCTTATTCTTAAAAAAAAAAAAAAAAGCTTTTCTGTCAAGACAACTTGGTATTTTGTAAAAATGGATTTTAAATGTTTTATGCTCAAGAAAATGCAAACCAACTTGACATATTGGTATATTGATAAAGACTGAAAGTTTATTAAGATCCTTAAGTTAGATCTAGTTCATAAGATTTTTCAACTCGATTATCTTTGCACCATGAGCCATATTAGCATAACTTGAAGTAGATAAGTGAAATATGCACTAGAAAACCTTAGAATAATAGTGGAGACTTAACCCTGAAAGTTTTGAACCTTTCTATTTTTCTGAGGGTTATACATAAGCTCTGATTTTTCTTGAGTCCGTATTATCTCGTTGATGATCTCATTATTCTCATTTTTCTGATCAATTGCTTTGGGAATGACATCAAAATTGAATTATTACACTAGAACTTCTTGGCTTATTCAATTAAGATATCATAATACTGACCCGAACTTAGAAAATGATCTAGGCATTTTTTTCTTTAGACCATTAACTAGCCATTTAACTTACCTATAACATTAACATTTTTGTAGCCTTTTTAGCCTTAGAATAACTTTTATTTGTTAACCCATTAACCTTTACCCAACGTTTCTGGGAATGTGTATGGATGGATATACTTGGTGTAAAAAGGGCATCAAAAAGCAAAATATGAGATATTTCATAAATCCTCTATTGATAAAAAAAAAAGGTTGAAGAAAAGAAAAATAGTTATAAAAAAAATAATAAAATAAATAAAATAATTTTTTTTTTTCAATGAGGATAAAGATGTGAGAATGAAGAAAAAATTGATGGTGCGCAACATTGGTTTATTCTTGATAGCCCTAATTGTTCGTTGAATGGGTGTATACATTCCTATAAACTTTTCTTAGAATCCTTTGACATTCCTTATTAACCATTACCCAAGCCCCATTACAACCCAACAAAGTCCTAGTTGATCTTAGGTAAAGGTTGGTTCTGTAGATGTGGAGATTTAATAACCAAGACCTATGGTGTTTGATTCAACATTCCCAAAAGTAATTGATATTCCTGTCCATGAGATCATGTTTATTCCATTCTTGAAAAGTCCGTTCTTCATATTACTATATGTGAGATGATTGTTTTCCATTATTTACTCTTTTCCTCACATATAAACTGAGTGAAATACCAAATCTCTAAGTGCTTTATTGTGAGTGACATGAGAGGTTTGAAGTCAAAACAAACTTTCTACAGGAGATTTAGTCATTGTTTTACTCTGAAATGAAAAGTTATGTTGATAGTGCCATCCACACACACACATTGAGTTGAGGATGATTGTGAATTTTTCTCTAACTTGTGGAGAATATTAAATTATTTGGAAATTTGTTGATACACTAAAATGACACTGTTGGTTTTCTTGCATTTCTTGAAGTTTTAAAATGAACACTGTTTGACCAAGTTTTGAATGAGTCAGTAATGTTTGTGGGTAACATTTCTGGAAACCCTCACGAGACTATAACTCGTCCACTAGAGGTAATCTAGGGGTTTAAAGCCTTGTTGCACGTTTAAGGTAAGTGCAACCGATAATACCTGCGAAAGTGAGTTAGGATTTTCTTTTTATTGTTTTGCTCGAGGACTAGCAAAATATAGGTTTGGGGGTATTTGATATTCACATAATTATTACATAATATATCCCTTAATTTATACATGTTAGTGTTTCGATTATTATATTTTATAGTAATTATTTCGTTTTCATGTCTCTGTAGGAATTTGAGCGTAAACGATGAAATCATATTAAGGTGACAAGTTAAGGAATGACAATTAGTCAATTCTAACGGTGGTATAAAGCAGATGGTCACAAACCCAAACCCAAAACCTAATTCATAACCTCAACCCAAAACCTAATCCATAACCTAAACCCAAACCCAATGCCAAGCCCAATCCTACCCAAAGAATATTTTCCAAATTATACCTTGATGAATCATCCCCTCATCTCATCCCTATTCATCTTGATCATTTTCTATAAATACAAGAGAATAGGGTGAGAAAAAGGGGAGGAAGAGAAGGGAAGAAAAATAATTGCATAAAATTAAACCCTCTTTCTCTCAAATTGATTCTCATCACCCTCACCACTCATCCATCTCTCACTCACTCAGCAATCACTTCCATCCTCCACCTCGCCACCACCATCACCCGAGCACCACCACCACCTCCGGACAGTCACCTCGCCACCACCGTGCGAGCACCGCCACCACCACGAAACAGGGGAGTGACAACCCTGTTTCACATCAGAGCCACCTCCATCAACCTCCCTGTCCCTTTTCCTGTACATCATCCATCGACCACCATCACCTCCGGACACCACATCGCGAACCACCACCACCATGCCGCAAAACAGAGCCTCACCGCGACTCTGTTCCGCCTCGCCACAGACACTGTTTCATCACCCTCTGTCGGCCTCTCTTCGTCTAGAACTCCTTCCTGCCTCCCTCTCTCACGACCACCGTCGCAACCAGACCGAGCACCACCACCACCACCTCGCGAGCAAAAGCAGAGACAGGGAGTGCCTCCCTGTTTTATTTCTCTATCGGTTTCCTTATCGCTCTGTTTCCTCACCCTCTCTCTGTATTCTTGCAGGTACCGGAGCTAGGTTGGAGGACGAGAAGCTCGCGAGAAGTAGAAATCACCACCGCGAGCAGCGCAGGAACACTGTAGCGCACTGTAGCGGGAGCGGGACTGAGTCAATTTAAGCTGGCTATTCACACCCCACCTATCTATAAGAGCCACCACAGAGTTCTTTTGAATCTTGCCTCGGGATTCATGTTCGGACCACCTGCTGATCTGCTGAGTACCACCACATCGAGTTTGTGACAAACTAAATGGGTTGCATAATTCATTTTGATTTATTTTTCTGAATTGTGTGTTTAATTATTAATTACAATTTATTTCTGAATTTTGATAAATTGCTTTCACCTTACATGTTCGAGAAATTAAATTTGATATGTTTGGTAGTTAGAATTACCCTTTATCAATATTCAAAGCATGTGCTAAAAATATTAAGCTTAAACTTTGATTAAGTGTGCCCTAAAAAGACACTTAATACTTGGTAAGAGCGTATTTGCTTGAAATAATTTGTTAATGTTTGATAGAAACATGATATAAGTTGAATTGGATTTTAACGATCACATATTCGGTGTAAGAAAGGGATTCTCATCCCTAAAGCTTCTCGTTTAAATTTTTAGTAATTTAGATTTAAATGTTTTTGCTAACTCATTGGTGAGTCCAAGCCCACAAAATTCATCTCATCTATCTTTTATTTTATTTTATTTTTCTTATTTTTAATTTATTTTTAGTTTAGTTTTAAAAATGTTGTAACCCCATTTCCTACAAATTAGTTTTATTAAATTATTAAATTCAATTGCATCCACTTTCCTCGTGGGATCGACCCGTACTTGCCGTTGTCTACCAGTTAGGCACCGTGCACTTGCGATTATTACAAGTGGGTTAAATTAGCTTATTAATTTAGGTTAGTTAAATCCGCAACACTCCCATACGCAAGTAAGGATGGCTACAGCCAGGCTTGCACCCTTCAGATACAAGTCAGGATGACCAAAGTTAGACTAGTTACACAAGTCATGACGACCATAGTAAGGCTTGTACCTTTCAGACACAAATCAGGACGGCCAAAGTCAGACTTGTTACACAAGTCAGGAAGGCCACAGTCAGGCTTGCACCCTTTATACACAAGTCAAGACGTCCATAATCAGGCTTGCACCCTTCAGACACAAGTCAGGAAGGCCACAGTCACACTTGTTACACAAGTCAGCACAACCACAATCAGGCTTGCATCTTTTAGACACAAGCCAGGACGGCCAAATTCAAGCTTGTTACACAAGTCAGGACGACCACAAACATGGTTTTTACCTTTTAGACACAAGTCAGGACAACCAAAGTCAGACTTGTTACACAAGTCAGGACAATCAAAGTCAAACTTTTTACACAAGTCAGGACGACCACAGTCAGGCTTGCACCCTCCAAGCACAAGTCAGGACAACCACAGTCAGGCTTGCACTCGTTATACATAAGTCAAGACCTCCAAGTCAGGCTTATTGAGTGGGCCAGAACGACCATAGTCAGATTTGTACTTATTGCTCAAAACCTAGTCCGAATAGAATGGGTGAGGACGGCCTAAAAAGTGAGAGCTTAGTTATTACTCATATAGCCTGGTGAAGAAGGCTTGCCAAAGATCATTATCCAACTACAAATAATGATCGCCGACCTTATTGCTCGAAGCCTAGTTTGAATAGAACGGGCGATGAAGACCTAGAAAATAGGAACTTAGTCAGTGCTACTGTAGCCTGGTGAAGAAGGCTTGCCAGGGATCATTGTCCAACTACAAATAATGATCGCCGAACTTATTGCTCATAGCCTAGTCGGAATAGAACGGGCGACGGTGGCCTAGAGAATGGGAGTTTTGTCAGTGCGCATGTAGCCTTGTGAAGAAGGCTTGCTAGAGATCATTGTCCAATTACAAATAATGATCGCCGAAATTAGTGATCGAAGCCTAGTCCGAATAAAGCGGGCGATGACGGCCTAGAAAGTGGGAGCTTAATCAGTGCTCATGTAGCCTAGTGAAGATGGCTTGCCAGGGATCATTGTCCAACTATAGATAATGATCACCGAACTTATTTCTCACTAGTCCGAATAAAACAGACAACAATGGCCTAGAAAGTGAAAGCTCAGTCAGAGCTCACGTAGCCTAGTGAAGACAGCTCGCAAGAGATCATGGTCCTTTCGCAGACCATGATCACCGAACATTATCGCTCAAACACCCCGCCTGCAAATAACAGACGACAATAAATATGGTAGTACAATCAAACCTTGTATAACCTGATATGCATTCAATTGGGTCATTGTACTTTCAAGTGCAACATCTGGAAAACTTCAGCGACTGGCGAAAGTTGTGGCCGAAGTCACGGTCCATTACTTAAGAAAGTCAAAAGAGGTCAACAAAAGAGAAGTGCAAAGTGTCAAAATCAAGCATGCGAGCAACATACTGGCGCATAACACATAACACAATCTAGCTACAGAGGGTACAAATACAAAAAATACTTGGTGAACACTCTTTAAATTATTTCAAAAGTTACAAGTGTTTTGGAGAGTTTGCTCCTGAGGCTGAAAAGCCACTTACATTAGAAGGAACTGCGGGGAATAAAAGAGCTTATCTAAAGCCAGTCTTGAGTTACTAGAAGGGGAAGCAAGATCAGAACCTTCTGCATCGTCTTCCAAAAAGCAGCCTTCTGGTATCGATCAAAATCAAACTCCAAATGGGGTTTATCATCCTCAATTAGTTCAAGCAGCTCCAGCCTTTTGCGGGCAATATTAGAGATCCTGAAGTTTCATGATGGGCTTTGGGCTCTGCTAAACTTGCTTTCGCTTTCGATAGTCTGTGAGAAAGTGCATCCGTATGAGACTCATCCTCCACCACTCGCTCCTTTAACAAGTTTAACTCCACCAGAGCATCCATAGCCCGAGTCTCAGCCTCCTGAACTCGACGTCGTCCGCCGACCAGATCAAATTCAAACTCCAAGCACAAAGCAGTCAACTCAGACTCATGAAACTGCGCCTTGCCTGCCAACCCCTTTAGCTGCTCACTTAAGAGGCCCAACCTATAGAGCACGTCCGAGTACGACTTGCAAAGCTCCACAAAAGGTTCATCCCCAGCATGAACTGCACTACAAGCATCAGGATGCAGATCACCCTTAGCAAAGGACAACAAGGAACCTTTGGGAGACACCAACTTAGTAAACTTCTCAGAATGAATATTAGCCTGACGCTCAGTATTGGCGTGTGGTCATCTGTCAGGACATACAACGGTAGGTCCTCAGGGACTCCAAACTTCGTACGAATTTCAGCAAGGCCGGGCTCGAACAACAATCTGTCTTCGAAATACTCCAAGCCCTTGGCCAAGATTGTGTCATCAAGAAGGTTTTGTTGGGCCACGAAGAAGATGAACAATATTTTCTAATCAGAGTGATATCTTCGAAAAGAAAGAGGGTGGGTTCCCGCTGAACCAACGCACGTTCAATTAATGCAGCGCGCGACTCAAGCAACGGTTTAGACTCAATCATCATGAGCGGCGCATCCCTTCAAGAGATGACTTAGCAAACCGATGTGCGACCCACTAACTCGGGGGGAGTAGTTGATGATACATAAAACTGGTTACACCTTTAAGCCACACACGTGTCATGATGATCTCGAGGAAATACGGACCCAACATCAGCCCAACGCTGATCCGGCCCAAGCAGTTCTAAGCCCGCTCAATTTAGTTTGCTAGGCGAACCCGAACTCTCACAGCATGCTAGGCCCACATGTCTCACAACTATCCTCAATACCCTTAAGTCCTACTAAGGCAAGTATCTTGAGGATCAACATCGGACGGGCAACTACAACTGCTCTTGCCTCCAACTAGGAAGCAAATATCATAGTACACTCCACACAGAGAAACTCCCTTTTACGGATTACTCTCGCATTGAAAACTATCTTCCACGTATCTAGGAGCATTGAGCTAATAGGGAACTTCCCTCCTATAGCACAACTTTTAATTAGAGAAGGATCTCCACGAAGATTTCCTTTCTAAACTACGCCTACGATGGCCTGGTAGAACCAGAACTCCTTGCACTATAAATAAGACATGAGGTTGGTAAGCAAAGGTACGCTAGAAATTCCCTGTTATAGCATTACACCTTCCTCAGATCCCTGTCTGACTTTAGCATTGGAGTGTCATCGACCATCACAACGGTGCTTCGTAGCTCACATGCGTTACTTGTGCAGGTCAGCAAGAACTGAGTCAAAGCAGGGAACAAAAAATGGCTGCCTCAAAATGTATATTTTAATCATGATAAAACTTATTAGGATGAAATGATTGCCTCATTGAGGAACTACACGTAATTTAGTGTTATTTTATTGTATACGAAAATTTCATGTTAAAGCATGTAACTTATTTTATTTATAAGAGATTGAGATTTCTCATACCAGCTACCTCGCTGACCCAATTAAGTTTATGGTTCTTGGGTATGTTCTTATTGGAACGTAGCCATTTAGCCTTTATCAGGTTATAGAGTTTTTGGGGCGGCATCTTTGGCGGTTTATTTTATGGAGCGATAATCTTCAAAGAGTTACCTGGTTGGAATTTTTGGCTATATTAATTTTTATTTAATGTTTCTGTTGTTAACTTTTCACGTCCTAAGTTTTGAGGAAGTGGATAATCCTAATCCTTCGTGGATATAAAGATTTTGTTTTCTCAAAAAATGGGGCGTGACAAAATGAATTGGATACAGTTCGACAGTAAGTGATCTGGTTAAGTTACGGATCAAATACAATTTTGTCATTAAAATTCGACAGTATTTGAATATACCACATTTCTCAAATTATATACCACTTTTACTTATTTATGTGTATAAGATAAGTATATATGTCCAAATATAGCAAAGTAATTATAACTATCTGGTTTTTATCAAACTCGAATAACACATTCAGACCGAATAAAGTAATTTGAATTTATTCAGGTCAATAATCTTCTTCATCCCACCTTCTTCAATCTTCTTCTTCTTTTTTTTCTCCCTGGCGGTGGCGTGGTGGTGGTAAAGGGACGAGGAAGAGAGGTGGCGGTGTCCCATTTTTTTTAGTGTGGCAATCCAATTTTATATTCATCATTGAAGCATCATCATCAAAGCCTGTTCTTGTTATTCGAAAAAAACATAAAATTAAATAATGGTTTTGCCCGAGTTCGAACCAGAGACCTTCTATGTGTTGGACGGATGTGATAAACAACTACACCATGAAACCATTTTTTCATCATTGATGACAAAAAACAGAAGACAATTTTAATTGACAATTAGATAAAGGGCATAAAATGGTATACAAACAATCAGACAACTGATCAAATCTGAATAATTAAGAGGGACATGGATTAAAAAAACTATCCAACTAAAAAAAATGAATTGGATATGGTTCGACAATAAGTGATTTGGTTAAGTTACTGATCAAATATGGTTTGTCATTAAAAATTCGACCGTATCTGAATATACCACATTTCTCATATTATATACCACTTTTATTTATTTATGTGTCTAAGATAAGTAGATATTGTCCAAATATAGCAAAGTAGTTATAACTATCCGGATTTTATCAGACTCAAGTAACCACATTCAGACTGAATAAAGTAATTCGAATCTATTCGGGTCAATAATCTTTTTCATCCCACCTCCTCCCGTATTCTTTTTCTTCTTCTTTTTTTTTTTTCTCTGGCGGTGGTGAGGTAGTGGTGGTGGTGATGGGGAGGTGGCAGTGGGGAGTGGTGGTGAAGGCAAGGAGGAGGACAACTGGCGATGTCCCACCTCCTCCCATTTTTTCTTTTCTTTTCCTCCTATTTTTTTCTCCCTGGCGGTGGTGAGGTGCTGGTGGTGGTTGCTAGGTGTCGGTGGTGATGTGGTGGTGAAGGGGATGAGGATGAGAGGTGGCGGTGTCCCACCTCCTCCCATTTTTTTCTCCCTGGCGGTGACGAGGTGGTGGTGACGGCAAGGTGGCGGTGTCACACCTCTTTCAATTTTCTTCTTTTCCTCCTTTTTTCTCTCTGGCGGTGATGGTGGTGAGGTGGCGGTGAAGGGGAGGAGGAGGAGAGGTGGCGTTATCCCATCTTTTTTTTTTCTCCTTGGCGATGGTGAAGGGGAAGAGGAGAGGTGGTAGTGTCCCACCTCCTTCCATCTTTTTTTTCTCCCTGGTGGTGTGCTGAAGGGAGGGAGGAGAAGAAGTGGCGGTGTCACACCTCCTTCAATTTTTTTTTCTTCTTCTCCTCCTCTATTTTATCCCTGGCGGTGGTGGTGAATGGGAGGAGGAGGAGAGGTGGCGTTGTCCCATCTCCTCCCGTGTGGTGGTGAAGGGAAGAAGGAGGAGAAGTGGCAGGTGTCCCACCTCCTTTTTTTTTTAATCTTCGCCTTCGCGATAGTTCACAATCTAATTTTATATTCATCATTGAAGCATCATCATCATCAAAGTCTGTTCTTGTTACAAGAAAAAAATAAAAATATCCAATTTTATATTCATCATTGAAGCATCATCATCATCAAAGCTTGTTCTTGTTACTCGAAAAAATAAAAAAATAAAAATAATTAATGGCTTTGCCAAGGTTCGAACTAGAGACCTTTAGTGTGTTAGAGTGACATGTTATCCAACTACAACAAAACCATTTATTCATTTCTCATGACCAAAACGTAAAATAATTTAATTGACAATTGGATATAGGGCATAAAATGATATGCAAACAATCAGACAACCAATTGAATCCGAGTCATTAAGAAGGACATGGATTCAAAAAACTATCCAACTTAAAAAGTGATTTGGATACGGTTCAACAATAAGTGATCTGGTTAAGTTACGGATCAAATACAGTTTTTTCATTAAAAATTCGATCGTATCTGAATATGCCACATTTCTCAAATTATATACCACTTTTATTTATTATGTGTCTAAGATAAGTAGATATTGTCCAAATATAGCAAAGTAATTATAATTATCCGAATTTTATCAGACTCGAATAACCACATTTAGACGGAATAAAGTAATTCGAATATATTCGGGTCAACAATCTTCTTCATCCCACCTCCTCCCATCTTTTTTATTTTTTTTTTATTTTTTTTTTATAGGAGCTAATTTTTATTGTAAATAGTTTAAATATGGGAGGGTAAAGTAGTAAAAATGCTTAATAATATTTTATTTGAATTACATAAACATCATTTTCACCTTTTTACCCACTTTGACTTTTTTGGTAAATAACATTGAGTTTTGGAGGGCAAAAATAGAAAGGAAAAACTGGTTGAAGATAATTTTACTGTTCGTTTGGGTGAATTGTAATTATAATTGTTCAGATGTATTAATTCTATGATTGACCAATGGTCATAAATCAGAGGAATTTTAAATGAAAATTTTAACTATTTAGGATACGAAAATCATGTGGTTGTCTTTTAGTGTTTGTATCTTGCTCAATTTAAGGATAGATCCAAACAAAAAGTTGTGTTATCGCTTTATGTGTCAAAGAACTATTACCAATGACTTACAGGACCTATGGTTTTCAGGCAAGAAATTCAAACAAAAAGATGAAAGATAAAAGCACCAACAAAGAAGACAACAATGATCCAAATAATAGTATAAGGGCAGTAAGAAATAAACCAGAAGAATAGAGGAGAGAAGAAGAACAGGATAAGCATAACATAACATAAACATGCAAGTAATATCAACAAGATATCCATAAAATCTTTTTAAAGATCTTAACTTTGATCACTACAATCGATCGATCAAGCTCTAAGACAGTTTCCTGCTTTACACTTAGAGATACTCGAAGATCTTATCAGAGTGTGATCGTTCTTTTAAGTTAAGAGTTTTTGGGAAAAGAAGATATAAGAAAAGGATGCTTATATATTAAGAAAATAAACTGAAAATAGATACAGAGGAGACTTACTATGTACAAGAAGAGTCTCGAAGGAGAGGAAAGCTTACAATACTAGTGCTAAGGGTTTACAATAGTAGGAGAGGGGTTCTAATCGTGTCTCTCTTGCTCTGGAAGAGCTTACATTTATTTATAGATAGAAGAGATGAGGAGATAAGGCTCCTCTTTGAGTGGAGGATGAGCTGTCGCTTGTCCTCATGTGTGAGTGGAGGTGGACTGTTGAAGATGCTTCGACTGTTCACCTTTTGACTGTCGGTAGCTACTGTTGAAGATGCTTCGACTATAGCTTCACATTCATTGAACTGTAGCTTCACATGGATGCCTTTGGGAAAAGAAAAGATTATGCTGTCGGGCTGTCTGTTGGACTTGTGGCCGAAAGCATATTTGGACACTTGTGGAGTTGGCAAATAATGCCTTTGGTAATAATGGACATGGGTCCATATTACAAATCTCGAGGATCAATACCAAAACAGTCATCTTCATTGTCATCAAGATTAACTATTTGGTTATCATCATCAGCTTCATCAGAACAAATCTGGGAGAGAGTGTCGATGAGCTGAGCTCTGGTTGGTTTTGCAGCAATGGCTGTCATAATCTGCTGCTTAAATTGAGACATATTGGAAGAAGACTCGGAAGGGAGTGATCCGAGTTGCACTTGTTGAACAGGTGGTGTAGGAGACACCTCTTTCTTGGAGAAGAAGGCTGTTACACCTTCTTTGGTGACCTTAGAATGGTCGAACCGCTGCCACCATTTTACCTTGTAGCGTCGGCATAACCAAGAAGGCTTTGCTTTGGAAAGGGCACCTGGAGACTCAGGATTGGAACAGACATAGTCCCAACTCATAATCCAGGCAAGATTGAAACGAATAAAAAACCAGATCGAAAGAACCTGTTGATCAATAGGTTCAGGAGGCTGGTACTTGTCACGGAAGATATTCCATCCTTCACGAACAGGAGATGGAAGAATCTCAAGAACTGGGCCAAAAGAAAGCCACCACTGGTGCTGAAACCAGAAGGGAAGAACTTTGGCATTGAACTTTTTGCAGAAAAGAAAGAACCATGAATGGCCCGATTGGTGAGGACTGATAAGAAATGCTCTAGTCCAAGCATTCTTATAATCATAAAAGCTATAAGTTTGAGGAACATAGCTCTGAGAGAGCCTCTTGTGAAAACGGGGATGTTGTCCCCATTCAGCTTCTGTCAGAACTTTGAAAATCTGACACTTGCAGAAGGTGATTCTGGAATTAGTATCATCATAGTGATGAGTGATACTAATAGAATCGGAATCTACCAGAATAAATTCATAGAATTCTCTGGTCTTGGATGCATCAGACTCTTCATATTGTTGTTCTGGAGAGTATAGATGCCTAGAAATGGCTTGGGGGTCAGAGATAAGAGCTCTGAATTGAGGTTCAACCATACATAACAAATCCAGATTGGTTTTGTTAATGTATTGGAGTGGTGCCTGATTAGGCTTTGGGAAGGAGACTAAAGGACTCAACTCTTTTTCATGATCAAGAGCTGAATACTTTTGAGTCAATTGCAAGGCGTAAGAAAGAGGGGCTGAAGGCGGAGGAGCAGGAGGCTTCTTCGCATAACTGGCCTTTGATTTGGGTTTGGGAGATGAGTTTGAAGAAGAACTCATCTTTGGAGAAACTCACGGGAGAGGAAGTCTGCCAATGAGTTGTCTGCTCCCTTTATATACTTGATATCAAAATCAAATGCAGAAATCAAACCTTGCCATCTGGCGAAAATCTGTTTGGAAACCAAATTGAGAACATCTTTGGTTAAAATATCTTTTGCTGATTGGCAATCAATTTGTAATAGAAATTTTTGATTAATCAAATCATCTTGAAATTTCATGATGCACAATACGATCGCTAAAACTTCTTTTTTGACCGTAGAATAATTCATCTGAGGAGAAGTCCAAATACCAGAATGGTATCGAACTAATTGAATAGTAGAAGACTCAGGATTACGCTGTTTAAGGATACCACCATACCCTAGGTTAGACGCATCAGTTTCTACTATTTTGAAGGCATCGGGATCTGCAATTCCTAAACAAGGAAGACTTTTGACTTGACTTTTGACTTGACGAACTATGGAAGTGTGGGCTTCAGTCCATGGGCTTGGATTTTTCTTAAGGCGAGAGTATAAGGGCTTTATCAGAACTCTAAGGCCTTGGTAAAAATCTGCAACATAATTTAAAGATCCAAGAAATCTTTGCAATTGGGTTTTATCCCGGATTTCATCTGGAAATTTATCAGCAAATTCGATAGTTCTTGAAATTGGGGTAATCATCCCATTGAAAATCTTGTGACCTAAGAATCTAACATTTGTTTGAAACAAATTGATTTTGGTTGGAGATAAAACCAATCCATTCTTCTTAATACAATTTTCAAATTGATAGAGATGTTTCCAGTGGGCTGGAACAGAATCAGAGAACACCAGTATATCATCGATATACACAATGGTGAACTGAGAGAATTGGGAAAGAATACCATTCATGATATTCTGAAACTCACTAGGAGCATTCTTGAGACCGAATGGCATAACATTCCACTCGTAATGTCCAAAGGGAACATTAAAAGCGGTTTTATACCGATCCTTGGGATGAACCTGGATTTGCCAAAATCCAGATTTCAGATCAAACTTAGAGAAGACACAAGCATTGTGTAATCTCTTAAGAAGGTCTCTTTGAGAAGGAATTGGATATCTTATCCATTGAAGAACCTGATTTAAAGGTTTATAATTAATAACAAGACGAGGGCTTCCTCGTTCTAGTTCAGCTGCTTTGTTAACATAAAAAGCGGCACAACTCCAAGGAGATTTAGAATCTCGAATGAGTCGTTTCTCTTTTAAAGATTGAATTTCTTGTTTGCAAAATTCCATAAGTTCGCTATTCATTTGAATAGGGCGAGCCTTAGTGGGAATTTTTCTTTCATTAAAGTCTGGTTCATAAGGGAGACGAACCACATGTTGAGATCTGTACCAAAATGCATTTGGAAGGTTAGAACAGAGTTCATCTTGCAAATGTTTTTGATATTGAATGATTTGAGATTGAAGTTTAGGTTCACTGATCTGGTCAGCTATCCTTTTGTATTCAATTTCTTGTTTGAGAAAGTTTAATTGCTGTTGTTTGCAGATTAAACGATTCAAAAACATCTGTTTAGAAACTTGGTTAAGTTCATAAACTTCTGATTTAAACAAGAATGGAAATTCAACTTTGGTACCAAGAATGGTAGTTGAAATACCTTGCTTAGAAATAGAAAAAGGAGAAATTGCATTGATAAAAGGCGTACCTAAAATCATCTTTTGTTCCATATTTTTGACAAGAAGAAAATGTTGCTTAATGCAAATTTTATCCTTGCATATATGGGCATTTGTTAATTTAAATGCTATTTGAAGCTTTGAGTTGTCTGTAGTGTACAGACTTTGAGTTGTTTGTTTAAAGTATTGTACAGGTACAATACCTTCTTGAATACAATTCATATCAGCCCCTGAATCAATCAAGGCAATCACTGATATGCTTGTTTTATTATAAATATTTAAGGTTATAGCCACATACCATTTCTGAATGGTAACCTTATGTGGGTGAACCTGTTTTTTGTTTAAATTGCAGAGAAAATCTGCTTGTTTCTGTTTAGAAGAAGAGAGTGGCTGAGAAGAAGGACCTTCTGCATCATCTTTATCTTCTGGATCAGAAAAAGCGGGAAGGTGATTTTCTTGCAGCATTTGAATTTGAAGGTCAGTTAAATTTTGATGTTGTTTTAACTGATTAACTTCTTTTTTAAGATTGTTAACTTCATGCTGTAAGTCGGACAGACTAACAGGAGAAGCACTTGCTTTGGTTTGGTTAAACCTTCTGATGATATCTCTGTGATCATAAAAAGATGTGATCACGTCAGGAGGAGGTTTAGTTTGTGAAATTGATTGTTTTATGTGTTGAAGATATTCAGTCTTCATTTTAGGATCATCAATTTTATCAACAAAATCTAGCAGTAATTGTGACTGCTTATTTTGAGATAACATATTGATTTTGGGTTTCGCAGAAAGATGGCATAAACATGCACCAGGAGAACAATCACATGATTGATCAGAAGAATCAGAAGAATAATTGAGGTTATTCATCTGTAGTTCTGATTCAGAAGAGGAAGAGTCTGAATCAATCAGACAATTGAGAAAAACTTTTTTCATTGATTTGGGAACATCTAAGGCTTGGACTTTATGGGCCGTTCTGCACTGTTTTGCATAGTGACCGGGCTGTCCACACTTGAAGCAAACGGGCCTCGAAGTGGAACCTTTCACAAAGGGCTTGGACTTATGTGTCCCATGATGTTTGGGCTTGCTATAGTACTGTTCTACAGGCTTAGCAGGCTTTGGGCCATAAGGCTGTTTTCTTTTGAACTGACGGGCCGGGTTGGACCGATACTTTTGTTTAGAAGTTAAATGGTGTTTGGAATTAAGATGGGCTGGATAACGAAAATCGTCAAACCCATATTGTTGACAGAAGTCTCCTAATTCTTTAGGACCATGAAGACGTTGTTTCTTCAATTGTTTTCTGAATTTTAATTCATTACAGATTTGAAGGGCGCATTTATTGATAAATGCAATTAAATCACCAAATGTGAGTAATTCATACTGAATGTCACCTCCATGTTGTTCTTGGAGTTTGGTGCGGATTGTTTCAGCAAATAATTCAGGAAGACCTGAAATGAACTTACGTTTCCAGAATGGATTTGCTGCATCAGTCTGAAGCATAACCCTCTTCATAAAGATATCTTTATAATATCTAAAATGACTGAGAGTTGGACACTTATGTGACATGAGCAGGTCCTTAGCTTTACCTTGGTATTCATTTGGATTTCCTAAGAAATGTCTCAGAATACTTTGAATCAAGGTAGGCACACTGTCTGGAATGAAAGTTTCTTGACCAAGATCATTTTCGACCTTGATTGGGTGGCCATCAGGACCAATCTTTTTAGCAAACAGAATTTCTGTTTTTTCATTAGTAGTGAGATAATTATCCCACCATCCTTTGATTAAACCGGAAAATCACTACAAGAAAAAGTCTCATCAATAGCGTTTCAAAACCGCTATGGTATCCTACTATAGCGGTTTAGTAACCGCTATGACAGCCAAAGCTATAAAAGAAACACAGGCTATCATAGCGTTTTTAAACCGCTATGGTAGGTAGACTATTTATAGCGGTTTTAAAACGCTATGGTAGCCTATACATAGCAGTTTAAAAACGCTATCAAAGACTATAAAACCGCTATGGAATAATCTACTATAGCGTTTTAAAACTGCTATGGTAGCCTATACATAGCAGTTTAAAAACGCTATCGAAGACTATAAAACCGCTATGGTATATCCTTTTATAGCGTTTCAGAAATGCTATGGTAGACTTTACCAACGCTATCAACGGCTGACCAACAGTACCTTAGACTCACAACCCTTCCCGGGGCAAAAATGAAAAGGATGGCTCTGATACCAATGACTTACAGTATCTTTTAGTATCTTCCATCTTCCATCTTTTAGTATTCATATCCCGGGGCAACAGTATCTTCCATCTTTTAGTTTGAATTTCATTGGTATCAGAGCCATCCTTTTCATTTTTGCCCCGGGAAGGGTTGTGAGTCTAAGGTACTGTTGGTCAGCCGTTGATAGCGTTGGTAAGCCGTGTAGAGTGTTGGTCAGCCGTTAGGACCCAGATCTAGTGTAAGTCGCCATGGTGTGCGCTGATAAGAGATCCAGGGTAGGTGGTCCCACTTAGGTGTTCCAGCTGTAGGTGGTCCGAGTACAATGTTCCTCCCCAACCTTAAACAAAATTGAAAAGATGTCTATGTTTTCAAGGCTTTCCAGAACTAATAGTTCTAGGTCAAGTTCTTCAAACAAGATGGAGGGTAGAATCCCTGAAGTTGAACATGATTTACAAAACTGGTCTATACCAGTAATCCCCCAAAAAGAGATTTATAAAATCACCCGTTCTATATTTTCCCCAAAAACTGAAGATTTAATCAGTATTGTCGAACAGACAGTACCGATCAATAAGTCTTTAGATTCAAAACAGCTTTTAAATTCAAAAACAATCAATTCTTTACTTAAAGAAAACTTCAAATACATTCACTTAGGTTTAATCCAAGTAGCCCTAAAACCTTTAACTAGGTTAGGACTCGACACTTGTGCCTTAGTTGCTCTTCGCGACTGTAGACACAACAAGTTCAGTGATTCTCTGCTTGGAATTGCAGAGTCTTCACTCTCAATGGGTCCAGTTTATTTCAACTGCTACCCCAACTTCTCTGTGTCTCTCAAGGACCCAAACATCCTTGAAGCACTCACTCTGAATATTCAGACCTCAGGCTTCGATATGGCTGAAGGTTCTGAACCTATTGCTCTGATCTATAAGGTCACTTATAGAGCAATGAAAACTCAATTGAGCCCTCGTGCTCTTCAGGCTGATGAAAAAGGACACACTATCCTTTTTGAAGTTAATGACCAGAATACCAATGTTATCGTACCCAGAACGATACAATGGGATCAGGTCACACTTCCTGAAACCTGGACAATTGAAGGAGCTTCTATTCCCAGAAGTCTTCCTCCAAGTCAAGTCGACAAGATCTTGACTCTCCCTGACGGGACAGTTAAGCTTAGATTCAGTGACCTTCGTATCACTGATCTTGATCCTTCTTGTTTCCAATCAGGACGCAGATCCTCTGAATCTCCCTCATTCAGAACTGCTCCTACTCATTTTCAATCAAGAGTTCCTACTCCAGAAACTCTTCCTCATCTGAATCTAAGGAATATTAGGACAAATCCTAATTATCCTCAGATTCCTCAACCTGTTTATAATCAAGATGAAGTTCCTGAAACTTCAGAAGCAAATCAATCACCCACACAATCTGAGATGGAATTTCAGATTCCCAGGGTTCAATGTTTAACAACAAACTTCAAAACAAACTTCAAACTCGATAAAGAGAAAATCAAACAAGACTTCTTGTCTTCTGATAATGATGAAAGACGTGAAAAGTTCATTGCTCAGACAACTGAGTCAGAACGCAAAGAACTTAGCAAATCTTTCTATGAATGTTGTGAGGAATTGAAAGAGAATATACCTTTCTTAGATTGGTATTTCAATATTCATATCCCTCAAATTCATGTTTTAAATGTTACTCCCAAAGTCTGGACTTCTACAGACAAGAAAACTGTAAGATCTATTCTACCTCCCATGGTAGATCTTCAATTTAAAGTTTCAAATCAAAATTATGTTGCTTCTCCATTTTCTCATCAAACAAATGATTATGCTAGTACTATTATTCAACAGAATAATTATACTAACCTCTTATTATCTGAACTTGGTGATAAACTGGTTCAAGACCAGCTTGTAACTAACGAGCTGAAAAAGAAGCAATTAGAAGAAAAGGTGAACAAAGAACAGGAATTGAAAAAACAGAATGTTTACTTTCAAATCCCTGACCCTTTGGCGCCAAACACATTTTCTTCTAAAACAAATTTATTAAAAGCAATTGATGCCAAATTAGATGCCCTTAATTTGAATTCGAGATTAAAAATCAATACCTTGTCTAATCCAGCCCGATCTGACTGTGATTCTGACATAAGTGCTGATTTTGATCCAATGTCTGAACTGGATAGATTAAACTATATCCCGTATCAGGCTAATCCAATCAGGCATGCTAGAACAACATCCAAAACCCCAAAATGGAAAAATCCTATGCCTACCTCTAGGAATTTCTATCCTAGACCTTCATTCCCAGATATGCAGTTTGAAGAACGGAATCTTCAAACCTTTGATTCTTTCTCTCCGAAAGAATTGTATATTTGGAATATTGATGGCATTTCTGAGGATGCAATTCTTGAGCTCACTCAAGAAATGGTAATGATGGCTTCTACTCATCGAGCAGAAGGCAAAGATGATCATACCATTGCAACCATTATTGTTCAAGGATTCACTACAAGAAAAGTGATCATTCATAGCATATGTTTATACCGTTTTTGTGAAAAGCGCTATAATTGATTGAATTCACCAAAAGGGCCTCGCGCGGGAAATGAAAAAGAAATTCGCGCTCTACAATTGCTTCACAGCAGAGTAGGCGGGAAATGAAAAAGAAATTCGCGCTCTACAATTGCTCTACAATTCGCTCGATTCCACTTCAACATCTAAGGCTTTCTCCCTCTCAGTCTCGCTCTCCTCCCTCGCGACTCTCCCTCACCAAAAGCAAAACTCCCTCTCCATCCCTCTCGCTCTTGTTGCCTTCTCTCCCTATCTTTTTATCTCCATCTCTCTGTGTATATGTGATAATTTTTCTCTGCTCTCTCCATTTTCGTCGACTTAGTAAAATGAATCGAGAGAGATCTTCATATAAACCTAAAATCCCTAATTTTCTCTCCCCCTTTAGTCTCCATCGCACACAGAGAAGAGAACCACCGTCGACGCCACTCGCATCTGCCATTCCACCGCCTTCGCTTGCTTCAGGTGAGTTCTTCTCTGTTTGCAAATTTCAAGAAGGAAAAGGATCAGAGGAGGGAGCGGGATGGGGGAGGTGGAGAAGTAAGGTTGAGTTGAATCAGACTCCGAAGGTGGAGATTGGGACTGCCGATTTGGTGAGTTGGTGAGAGGAAGAGTCATTGGAGGGAGATGACGATGTTGGATTAGAATTCGATTGATGTTTCAGGATGTTGAGAGTGGTGGTGTTTGGGTTTAGATCTTTGTGATAGGGACTTGTTCTTGAAGATTTTGATGACCAGCTAGCGAGAATCGAATCTCATAGGTAAAATCTAGAGTTTGCAATTTTTGAGATTGATTTTTTGTATACTAGGGGTTTGTCTCAGGTACCCATTTCTTGTTTGTGTTTGTTTTGATGAGAAAAATGTCTATTTGTTGTGAACACTTGTCTCATTGTTGTGATGCAAATCTTGCCTCAAATTGCAGCATTTTTGGACAAGTCTCAAGAATGGGGTCTGAAGCAAGCTTTGGTTCTAAACATCATGAAGTCAAGTGGTATGAATCCATTCCTAAATCATCTAAGTTCATGGGAGTAACCCCAAGACACGAATGCTCTAAGAGGTAAGCTTTTCTTTGCATTCTGAATTCACACATTATCTCATATTTAGTAGTTTTTAATTTGGTTTATGGGTTCCTTCAATGGATTGGGGTTTTTCCAAAATCGGATATTGGAGTTTGAAAACTTAGATTGGAGAATCAACTACCCATAATGAGAGTCAGTCTTGAATAAGGATATAAGAGTGCATTTTGGTAAAGTGTTCAAGTTAATGAGGGTTGATTGTACTTGAAAGATTAGTGGGTCTTCTTGGTTTCACCACTTGATTAAAAAATAGTTTTCTATAGTTTTTGTTTCAAACCCCATCTTTGCAAGATGTGTATTTTTCCATCCTATTGAAGCTGATTTATGTTCTTTGGCTGATGGCAGTAAATCTTGTAGAAAAGTCAAGGAAGAGAGTTTGGGCAACTCACCAGAAGTAGTGTCTCATCTTCACAAGCTGGTAAGACACCCATTTTTCTCTTTCAAGGATTTTCTAATCTGCTCTTCCTCTTCACATTTATTATTATCGCATCAGTCAAGGTTTGGCACATATTTCATGTAGCCCAAAAGCTTCTAATATCATGCAAATCATAACTGGAACAAGTTTCATAACCTTGGATCCAAAAATTAATTTTCTTATAACATTATTTTTTATATCTGTATTTGTTTATGTGGTTACACTAGGATACGAGACAAGTAAACGGATGTACTGAACCCATGAAGAAACAATCTCCCAAGATTGAGCTGCAAATTTCTTTGAAGCAAGAGGTATGGGATTGAACTCCTAAGCCAAAGATCTATAAGTCCTATGAGTTGTTTATTTCATTTTTCCTGAAACTGGTGTTGCACCTATCTTTCACTTGACCCTCATTTATGCTAGTAATGACTCTCACAGTGAAAGTGATAAAGCCATATCAGGCTTTAGAATGAATCCAGTGGATAGAAGCATCAATACAGACAATGGTTGTTTGCTTCATGATAATTGTTGTCCAAATCTTGTTTGTTGTTTAGGATCAATGGTGCTCTTAGTAGAGGCAATGGGAGTGAAGTGATTTGTGTGTGTGTTTTTTTAATTTGTCATGGTTATAGCTATTGTTTTCTTGTACATGGTCTTGTAGAAGTTCCTATGTTGCTTGGTTTGGTTCAGTTGATCAAGAGATCAAGTTAAGAAGAAAGATTTTTGAATGGCATTTGAAGACCATGGTTATACATTCATATATGAAAATCCATATTGCAGAACTTATCTCAAATATTTAACTGAGACATCCATTTTTTTTCCCTTTCTAATCGTAGATACAGTTTGGATTTTCTCAAGTATCGGGTTTCCCTCAGTGTGGCCTTCACTCGTTTGATATTAGCATCATCGACAATTCTATTTTTTGTGGTAGTTTTGACCATTTGTCCAAATTTTACAGGAGAAGCACACTCTTTCAAAGTAGAAAAGGTCTTATTTGAAGAGAAGTCTGATTACCAAAATGTTTTGGTATTTCAGGTATTTGACATACCCCCTTTTTTTTTTTAGTTCTCATCATCATAATTTATATAATCAAAACATGAAGGAAAATACTTCTTAGTTCATAATTTATTTGAAGAGAAATAATTTATATACGTGCTATTGTCCATTTTCAGTTATAGGTAGTGATTCCCACATGCAGGAACTCAACAAGTTACATTTTGATAACGTATCCTATTGTTAAAAATTGCTTTCTGGCAATAGTTTAAGGATAATAACATGAAGGAAAATCATAGGATCTTAGTTCAGATGGAGTTGATCTCTTTTTTGATGATCATTAGGAAGTTTGCAATACTTTTGAATTCAGTCATATTTGTTTTTGATGGAGTCATCTGGGTTGTGACAGGGTAATCCTTTTGAGCAATACACAAAAGATCGTCATAAAGAAGAGGTTCAAAATCTTAAGAGCCAATTAGAAGTTGCTCTTGGAGAAAAAAGTGAACTCGAGGTAAGAGAAAGAATCTGTGCTTTTCATTTCTTTCAACAAATTCAATTAACAAATGCAGCTGGTTTTTCAGACTTATCCTTTACGATAATTCATTTGGAATTATCGCTGTCTCACAATTTATAGGTTTGCTCTGCTTTATGTGATTGTAAGAATGTATTCTTTATCTATATAAAAGAATATAAACCATTAAAACATTCAAGGTGAAACAAATTTAACTATCTAAGTTGTCCCAATATATTTCCTATTTTGAATTGCTAAAACAACATGCTTTGTCACTCTTAATACATTCCAACTTAATAAGGTTGCCACTCTTATGGCTTTAGTTTTTACATTCTATTACACGTCATTTCCCCGTGTTTTGGGAATTCATCTTCTTCATTGTTTGATCCTAAAGCCATCATTTTTTTTCCTCCAGAAAAAACATGCAAAGCAACTAGAAGTAAACAACCAATTGATGGAGGCGATATCCGGACTTCAGCAAGAATCACTACTTCTTCGGGATATCCCACAAGTCTTGTGTGAATCAGTGGCTAGTTGCAAGGCCATGTATAAGGATGTTTTATCAGTTACTGAGGTGAAGATTCTGGAACATTTTTTGGGTTTGCTAAACCTTGCCTCTTGAGAAAATGCTATATGGACTAACTTTTGCATTTGTTTCATATGACCAGAGTTTTGTAGCTGATGAAAAGTCCTCCACAGCAAAATTGCTTTCTAGCATAGGCGACATTGGCATCAATCTCTTCACTACTTTGGAAGGTCATTTCTCAATGACTTCGAACAGAAACAAAGTTTTAACTGTAGAAAACTTTCCAGTCAAAGAACAATGCAAGTCACTCGTTGAAAACTTTAACAAATCAGTATCAACAGTAGTATCTTCGCAAGCAGGAGATGTTGAGGATAAGCATTTAGCAAATCCAGGAGGCACCAGCAAATATGAGGTAGCTGCTTGGACCCAATTATCAAGATGTTATTTTGTTGTGTTGTTACTTATCATTTTGTTCAGATCTTTTGTATATGTTTAGGAGATTACATATCATGTATAGGAACACTTCACAGTTTATAAGTTAGTTTATACAATAAATGAAATCATGTCTTAATAAAGTGGCATACGATACTTATCATTTTGTGATCCTTCATTTGAAGAACCAACTTCCCTTGGTTTTATTACCTCAGCTGAGTTTGCTTTAACAAGATGACCAACTATATGTTTATATTTACATTGAATGATTATGAAAATTATTTTGACAAGATTATGAAATCTCTTCTTATTTTTTATACGTTATATTAGGCTAGTGTGAGGTATGATACGTTTACTTTATTAGTTGGTAAGCTGTTAGAGAATTTCCTCTTATCTTGCTAGAAGTAAAACCTTGTTCTTGTGCTGCTTGCTCTCCACTTGTCACTCTAAAACCTTCCTTAGTTAAATTCATGTTTCTCTCAACCTCATGCAAATACTTTCCATTACTTTTGATATATTGATTATTGCCAATTAATCCATGTTTAAATTCTTCCTTTTCAGTCAGCAACTTATGGCAAGGTTCTTGTTTTGGATGGGGTAATCCAAGTCACAGAGCGAGATGAGTGTGCGTACCAAGAAATGATTGCTCCCCTTCCTCTTTGTTCCATTCCAAACCCTCGGAAGGTCTTTTTTAATCATCCTCTTGTGTTTAATTTTTATTTTATGGGCAGCATGTTTTGATCAAATATTGCATGCAGCTCAAGAAAATTGTAGTGCTAAGCAAACTGTATCTAGGTGGAATGTAAAAATAGCTGAAGAATGTGTGTTTTTTATGTTAGTAATTTTCCCACCTTATTAACAAACCTTCAATTCCAAAGAAAATGCATCTAGGATATATATTAAATGTGAGTTAATATGCATATTCCCCGCAATAATGTTCGCTTATTCAGTCTAAATACTCTAGCATACTTAGAATATTTTGAGCATATGATTACCAAAAGCATCTAAGACTTCAGATGAGATGCAATAGTTCATTTGAAGCAGGACATTTTATCACTAGTGAAAACCTTTTATTATGGCGCTATATGGGTCAACATAGCAATTAATAGTATCTCTATTCTCATTTTATCACTGGGAGAGCTAACATGCTAGTGTCCTCTATGTTCATGCCACCTTATCAGTATGTTTGACATCGTAGCAACTTGGCTTGCAACCATAAACACCATATGACCCAATCTATAGATTTATATTTTATATTTCATTGTCCTCTATGTTCTGCTTATATTAGTCAGAATGATCTTGACATTGGAGAAATGACAGTGAGGGAAACCTTGGATTTCTCTGCTAGATGTCAAGGTGTCGGGACTCAATATGGCAAGTCAAGAAAATTTTCAATTGATGCACATGGCTAAGATTCAAAAAGTTTATGATTTCATCCAAATGCACTAGAACACCGATATAATCGTGGTACTGAAAGTATGTGTTAGTTTTAGGCCAGAACATAAAAAAATTTCAAATTTTGATCATTTGCAGAGATGTTGAAGGAGCTGTCAAGAAGAGAGGTTGCTTGCTGCTGCTTGCTGCTGCTGCTGCTGCTTGCTGCCGCTGCTGTCGTTGCTATCATCTTGCTGCTGAGTGTAAGATAACGCTTTTAAATGCCGTTTGATATAGTTTTCTTTTTTAATCAGTTTGTTTGTTAATAACTATGTTAAGGTTGACAAGGCAATTTTTTAATTTGAATTACTTTGCTACATCAAGCATGCTGGAGAATTTGACTAATCCACTGCGTAAGGAAGAGCTTGATGAACGAATGGCACAAATCAAAGAGGACCCATCCTTGAAACCTATATTAGATGAGATCGAGAGTGGCGGTCCTGCTGCCATGATGAGGTGAGGAAATTTAAAATTTGATTGTTTTGTGGTTGCTTGACATGTCCAAGGTTTGCTTTTGAACATAGTTCTGGGCTAGAAAAGCCTTGTTCTTGAATGAACTGTGCATTTCTAGTACTTATTTATCTTTTCTTGAATTTTTTTTATCCATACTATGTACTTCACATGTTTTGGATGGATCATACAAGATTGGACAAATATAATCAAACTCTGTTGGGTAAAATGAGTGCAGAGATATCCCACTCCACTAGTCTCAGACATGGCACAGTGCCATGTCTGATCTGAGTTTGCATTCCACACTCAAGTTTGCATTTCACTATAATCTTCCATATTTGTAAATTGTTTATCTTTTTTTTTTTATGGTCATGTCTTGTTATGTACAATACGTGAATTCTCAGCATCCTTGGTGTCTGCCATGACTTCTATGTATAATGAATTTTTTTTAGTCATCCAATATTTTCAGTCGATAATTGTTTGACATTAAAGCTAGTGTAGAAAAGAAGAAAAAACGTGATTTTCAAATATTTTAATTCATCCATCAACCCTCCTTAGTAGCCAACTGCTTGTAGATTTTCAAATCGAGAATGAGCATTTGATATTGATGATTCTTATTTGTAACTTTCGCCAATGACTTGGATTTGCCTGATATACTGGTTTTTTTAAAATGATTTACTGAATATTTTGTGGCATCTTAACTGCAGGACCCACTTAGAACTTTTACTGGTCGTGAGAAATACAAGAGGCCTCTATGGGTCACTGATGCACTAGATAAACCTTCAGTGGTAAGATCTTCTGCTGCTTTATTTATTCAATCTTGGCTTGCATATATAAGAGAGGTACTTCCTCATTTTTATACAATCTCACAAGGTCATCATACCTGCCACAACCATGAAGCATGACACTGCAGTATCATGCATTGTCTTTGCTTAGCTCATGCAAGTTACACACCTTGTACTCATACAACTTCTTGTGATTGGTTGTGGGTTTGAAAGTCACAAGCAGAGTCTAATGAATTTCATATTTATTGAAAGCTCAATATTGCCCTGTTGTTTAGCTTATGGACATGGATTATGTGGCATGGCTGCTTAGGTGGACCACAGTAAAAACAAATGTTTATGTGACATAGTTGCTAGGTACTAATGACTGTCAATTAACGTCCCGATATGGTTGGAATAAAAGAAGATAACTTTGCCATGTTTCCTATGTATGTAAAGCACTTCTCAGAATCAACTTTATGTTATTTTATTTTTTCATCAGACCTAGTGTAGCAGTCTGCCTATGATGTGTAGGCGACACGTTATGTTTTAGCATTTTTATACCCTTAAACTAACAAAAACCAGCACTACTTCAGATGAAACTGAAATGCTTTGCTCTACTAAAAGACCTTGGGGAAAACCTCCTATGTTAAGTACCCTCCAATCTCCCCCCTCTTTATGATGCGTGTTCTATATGCTTGGTGTAGCCAATATTGACTTTATTTACTGTGAATGTCTGTCTGCATTGCAGTTACACTTGATGTTTGTTACAATTTTCAAAAGCATCTGATAAGCATTGTTTTTGCAGACCCCCCAGATATTCGTGTCAGTCCAATGCTGAACAAGGTGATATGGGTGCTATTAGTATTAGGCTGCTACATTCTTGTTTAGTTTTAGTTTTTATTCGAATGTTGGGTCTGGTGTGTAGTCCAAAATTTTGATAGTGAACTTTTGTGAATAGATGAGGCACACAACATATTTTTGAGAGTACAATTTGAATTTTCAACAGTGAGCCAGTGTTGGTCATAGGAGCACCATTATCGTGCTACCACTGTACTCAAAGTGAATGGATAGATTTTGGAGATTGGAGGTGATATGAATCATATAATGGGATGCCTCAGAATCCAGCACCCAGTTGTTGCCTTTTTGGTTAAATTGGGCAGTAATGGTAGCTGATTCTTTCTTAGCCTCTTCATGTCTTAGAAACATCTCATTGTCCATCAACTTCATGTGAAGTTCTGTTTTGTTATGTAATCTATATCTGTTTTGCATGTGTTTAGTTCCTTTTGTGTTTTATGCAATTGAATATCTGTGTTACGTCGCCATGCAGTGAAGGTGCAGGTGGCGGTCATACCCCAGATATCATTAAAGTGTGTGGTGAGAAAATGGTCTTGCCTTCGTCAACGAATCCAACACGACCGCATACTACCAACACTGTAGATGAGCACCTTGACATGCTGGTACAATATTGTAAAGTTTCTAGAAGACATGCTAGTGCTATATGTCTCGTCTCTCATATTGATCCATTTTTTGCAGATTGTTTGTCATCACCTTGATAAAGACATTCCAGAAGATTTAAAGTTTGCTGAATCACGGATCCGGAAAGAAACAATTGCTGCAGAAGACATTTTGCATGATATGGGTGCTATTAGTATCATATCTTCTGATTCACAAGCTATGGGTCGTATTGCAGTAAGACTTAAACTTTTAAGTGCAACCTTTAATATAAATAAACTGAAAAAAAGAAGTTGCACAAAGCTTAGTAGTGTGGCATACTCAGCTTTTGAAGTATTCATACAAGACATACCTTCTATCCATTTCTTTGTAACTACCATCTAATGCACTTAATTTCTCTTAGGTCTTTGCGGGATTTCGAGGTTGAGACCATTGGCTTGAAAGAAACATCACGGCGTTGTTTGAACAAAACATTTGCTAAAAACTGAAGGACACAGTTCTTGATTGGGAGGTAAGTCCTTTGTTGCTTTGCTTGGTTAAAATGTAGTTTTACAATGGAATAAAAAAAATGTCGAGGGTCTAGAAATAGTTGAATGGGTAAATCGTCATATATATAAATATGTTGTGTGTATGTGTGTTTTAATTCTTACTGTTCGAATGTATCATCTTCTGTAGGATGCTTTGCCTCCAAAGGAGATGGATCAAGCAGTAGAGCATTGCAAAATGGCGGATGTCATGCTTTGTTTGGGAACAAGGTGATTACAGGACTATATTATCACCGAAGAGTGCATGATAATTTTTCATCTGCATTATTATGTTTAGATACATGATATGTTATACACATACATGATGCTCATTGGATGTTATCCTCCGCCACGAGATAGTGGAGCATGCCAGGGCAGGTGACACGTAAGAATCAGACTCTAGTTTCAGTTACAAGTCATAATATTTTCTTAATGTATTTGGGGCATGTTTGCCATACTGAAAAATCAGGTCGTCAAACACTAAGTAAGCTCACAAGTCCAAAGAGCTAAATGTTTCAAATGCTCACTAAACTAAATGGAAACACCATCCACCCTTGCAAAATATATATTGATTTGGTGTCAAGCATTTGACATGCCACATACTTGAAAGTCCATGTTTTCAGCATCAAGAGCTGAAATACTAGATTATAAACAGAGCCCTAGTGATTAACAATAGTGAACTCAGTCACTGTTATTTTATACTAAAATATGATGTCTTACACTGGAGGTTTTGGTTCCACTATTCAGGGTCATCTTCACAGGCACATTGGTTGTAATACCAGACATACTTGCACTTGCTTCACCTGGAGAGAGAGCAGAATGTAAACGAGAATCTTCCCAGCGTCAGAATACTGGTGGACATGAAGGTGTAAAGGGTCCCAGGGCATTAGGAGTGAGAGATCTCTCCTATCGTCTTGCTTTTATTGCTAATTCTGTTCAGGTATGTGTTTTGATGTCTTCTACATACAGCCTGACTGTATTTGTCAATGGTTTTAACTCAGTACCATTTTTTTGATAAATCAGGTATCTGATGGTAAAAGAGATAATGATATGAGGAATAGAAAGAAGGATGACGAAGAAGAGGATAACCAACAATTTACTGTGAGTTCATTGATGACATATTTTTTCTTAGCAGTTGTCCATAATTAGATATTAATGGTTTTCAATCATCTTTACTTTGTTGGTTGAGATTCTTGTGATCTAATATACTTTTTCATCATTCACTAGATATCTGATATGTTGTAAAATAATCACTGGTTCCTTATCAATTGTCTATCATTAGTTTTTTTTGACAAGTTTATTCCTAGATTGAAACCATTCATTACACTTGGTTGTGTATCGTTAAGTTCAATCTTCACTTGATGGACTCGCTCTTTCTTGCAGTTTCCAGGCTTGCATTAAACTGTTCTTATCTAGATTTAGTTAAACTTTCTTCTTGGCCATTGATGTTATGAATCATCTTGCAGAAAGAGGAGCTGGATGAAATACAATGGATGAGGAACACCCCTGATTTCTTCAATAAAATTGTTGATAGCATTGCGCCTACTGATTTTATTCTCATCGTAGGGACTGGATCAACCTGGGGCAGGTCCATGGGATGCTTTTTTTGGTGGAGGAAACATACCAGCCTTTGTTTTGGCATCCATTTGTGCCTTTGTAGGAGGTGTTGTTGCTGTATTAAAACTGCCAAAACTTTCAAGTGTTGTTAACCCATTTGGAAGTTTAGAACATGTGTTGTTACATTGTCCAGTAATGGCTTGCTTGCAATACCCATGTACTTTTTAGTTGATTGGAACACAAGTATGTAAACAATTGATGTGTTACTTGTAGGAACAATAATACTATTGATTTTTCAATCCATTTATTGATTTGCTTCCATTCATGAAAATGTTTAAGTTTGGCACATTTAAATTTTTATTTTTTAGAAATAAAACTTATAAGATGTAATAAAAAGTCATTTGATAGCCAAAAAAAAAAAAAAAAATCGAAAAAAAAAAAAAAAAAAATTTTTTTTTTGCTATGTATACTTACCATAGCGTTTTTAAAACGCTATGGTAAAGTCTACCATAGCATTTCTGAAACGCTATAAAAGGATATACCATAGCGGTTTTATAGTCTTCGATAGCGTTTTTAAACTGCTATGTATAGGCTACCATAGCAGTTTTAAAACGCTATAGTAGATTATTCCATAGCGGTTTTATAGTCTTTGATAGCGTTTTTAAACTGCTATGTATAGGCTACCATAGCGTTTTAAAACGGCTATAAATAGTCTACCTACCATAGCGGTTTAAAAACGCTATGATAGCCTGTGTTTCTTTTATAGCTTTGGCTGTCATAGCGGTTACTAAACCGTTATAGTAGGATACCATAGCGGTTTTGAAACGCTATTGATGAGACTTTTTCTTGTAGTGATTTTCCGGTTTAATCAAAGGATGGTGGGATAATTATCTCACTACTAATGAAAAAACAGAAATTCTGTTTGCTAAAAAGATTGGTCCTGATGGCCACCCAATCAAGGTCGAAAATGATCTTGGTCAAGAAACTTTCATTCCAGACAGTGTGCCTACCTTGATTCAAAGTATTCTGAGACATTTCTTAGGAAATCCAAATGAATACCAAGGTAAAGCTAAGGACCTGCTCATGTCACATAAGTGTCCAACTCTCAGTCATTTTAGATATTATAAAGATATCTTTATGAAGAGGGTTATGCTTCAGACTGATGCAGCAAATCCATTCTGGAAACGTAAGTTCATTTCAGGTCTTCCTGAATTATTTGCTGAAACAATCCGCACCAAACTCCAAGAACAACATGGAGGTGACATTCAGTATGAATTACTCACATTTGGTGATTTAATTGCATTTATCAATAAATGCGCCCTTCAAATCTGTAATGAATTAAAATTCAGAAAACAATTGAAGAAACAACGTCTTCATGGTCCTAAAGAATTAGGAGACTTCTGTCAACAATATGGGTTTGACGATTTTCGTTATCCAGCCCATCTTAATTCCAAACACCATTTAACTTCTAAACAAAAGTATCGGTCCAACCCGGCCCGTCAGTTCAAAAGAAAACAGCCTTATGGCCCAAAGCCTGCTAAGCCTGTAAAACAGTACTATAGCAAGCCCAAACATCATGGGACACATAAGTCCAAGCCCTTTGTGAAAGGTTCCACTTCGAGGCCCGTTTGCTTCAAGTGTGGACAGCCCGGTCACTATGCAAAACAGTGCAGAACGGCCCATAAAGTCCAAGCCTTAGATGTTCCCAAATCAATGAAAAAAGTTTTTCTCAATTGTCTGATTGATTCAGACTCTTCCTCTTCTGAACCAGAACTACAGATGAATAACCTCAATTATTCTTCTGATTCTTCTGATCAATCATGTGATTGTTCTCCTGGTGCATGTTTATGCCATCTTTCTGCAAAACCCAAAATCAATATGTTATCTCAAAATAAGCAGTCACAATTACTGCTAGATTTTGTTGATAAAATTGATGATCCTAAAATGAAGACTGAATATCTTCAACACATAAAACAATCAATTTCACAAACTAAACCTCCTCCTGACGTGATCACATCTTTTTATGATCACAGAGATATCATCAGAAGGTTTAACCAAACCAAAGCAAGTGCTTCTCCTGTTAGTCTGTCCGACTTACAGCATGAAGTTAACAATCTTAAAAAAGAAGTTAATCAGTTAAAACAACATCAAAATTTAACTGACCTTCAAATTCAAATGCTGCAAGAAAATCACCTTCCCGCTTTTTCTGATCCAGAAGATAAAGATGATGCAGAAGGTCCTTCTTCTCAGCCACTCTCTTCTTCTAAACAGAAACAAGCAGATTTTCTCTGCAATTTAAACAAAAAACAGGTTCACCCACATAAGGTTACCATTCAGAAATGGTATGTGGCTATAACCTTAAATATTTATAATAAAACAAGCATATCAGTGATTGCCTTGATTGATTCAGGGGCTGATATGAATTGTATTCAAGAAGGTATTGTACCTGTACAATACTTTAAACAAACAACTCAAAGTCTGTACACTACAGACAACTCAAAGCTTCAAATAGCATTTAAATTAACAAATGCCCATATATGCAAGGATAAAATTTGCATTAAGCAACATTTTCTTCTTGTCAAAAATATGGAACAAAAGATGATTTTAGGTACGCCTTTTATCAATGCAATTTCTCCTTTTTCTGTTTCTAAGCAAGGTATTTCAACTACCATTCTTGGTACCAAAGTTGAATTTCCATTCTTGTTTAAATCAGAAGTTTATGAACTTAACCAAGTTTCTAAACAGATGTTTTTGAATCGTTTAATCTGCAAACAACAGCAATTAAACTTTCTCAAACAAGAAATTGAATACAAAAGGATAGCTGACCAGATCAGTGAACCTAAACTTCAATCTCAAATCATTCAATATCAAAAACATTTGCAAGATGAACTCTGTTCTAACCTTCCAAATGCATTTTGGTACAGATCTCAACATGTGGTTCGTCTCCCTTATGAACCAGACTTTAATGAAAGAAAAATTCCCACTAAGGCTCGCCCTATTCAAATGAATAGCGAACTTATGGAATTTTGCAAACAAGAAATTCAATCTTTAAAAGAGAAACGACTCATTCGAGATTCTAAATCTCCTTGGAGTTGTGCCGCTTTTTATGTTAACAAAGCAGCTGAACTAGAACGAGGAAGCCCTCGTCTTGTTATTAATTATAAACCTTTAAATCAGGTTCTTCAATGGATAAGATATCCAATTCCTTCTCAAAGAGACCTTCTTAAGAGATTACACAATGCTTGTGTCTTCTCTAAGTTTGATCTGAAATCTGGATTTTGGCAAATCCAGGTTCATCCCAAGGATCGGTATAAAATCGCTTTTAATGTTCCCTTTGGACATTACGAGTGGAATGTTATGCCATTCGGTCTCAAGAATGCTCCTAGTGAGTTTCAGAATATCATGAATGATATTCTTTCCCAATTCTCTCAGTTCACCATTGTGTATATCGATGATATACTGGTGTTCTCTGATTCTGTTCCAGCCCACTGGAAACATCTCTATCAATTTGAAAATTGTATTAAGAAGAATGGATTGGTTTTATCTCCAACCAAAATCAATTTGTTTCAAACAAATGTTAGATTCTTAGGTCACAAGATTTTCAATGGGATGATTACCCCAATTTCAAGAACTATCGAATTTGCTGATAAATTTCCAGATGAAATCCGGGATAAAACCCAATTGCAAAGATTTCTTGGATCTTTAAATTATGTTGCAGATTTTTACCAAGGCCTTAGAGTTCTGATAAAGCCCTTATACTCTCGCCTTAAGAAAAATCCAAGCCCATGGACTGAAGCCCATACTTCCATAGTCCGCCAAGTCAAAAGTCAAGTCAAGTATCTTCCTTGTCTAGGAATTGCTGATCCTGATACATTCAAAATAGTAGAAACTGATGCGTCTAACCTAGGGTATGGTGGTATCCTTAAACAGCGTAATCCTGAGTCTTCTACTATTCAATTAGTTCGATACCATTCTGGTATTTGGACTTCTTCTCAAATGAATTATTCTATGGTCAAAAAAGAAGTTTTAGCGATCGTATTGTGCATCATGAAATTTCAAGATGATTTGATTAATCAAAAATTTTTATTGCAAATTGATTGCCAATCAGCAAAAGATATTTTAACCAAAGATGTTCTCAATTTGGTTTCCAAACAGATTTTCGCCAGATGGCAAGGTTTGATTTCTGCATTTGATTTTGATATCAAATATATAAAGGGAGCAGACAACTCATTGGCAGACTTCCTCTCCCGTGAGTTTCTCCAAAGATGAGTTCTTCTTCAAACTCATCTCCCAAACCCAAATCAAAGGCCAGTTATGCGAAGAAGCCTCCTGCTCCTCCGCCTTCAGCCCCTCTTTCTTATGCCCTTCAATTGACCCAGAAGTATTCAGCTCTTGATCATGAAAAGGAGTTGAGTCCTTTGGTCTCCTTCCCAAAGCCTAATCAGGCACCTCTCCAATACATTAACAAAACCAATCTGGATTTGTTATGTATGGTTGAACCTCAATTCAGAGTTCTTATCTCTGATCCTCAAGCCATCTCCAGGCATCTCTACTCTCCAGAACAACAATATGAAGAGTCTGATGCTGCCAAGACCAGAGAATTCTACGAATTTATTCTGGTAGATTCAGATTCAATTAGTGTCACTCATCATTATGATGATACTAATTCTAGAATCACTTTCTCCAAGTGTCAGATTTTCAAAGTTCTGACAGAAGCAGAATGGGGTCTTCATCCCCGTTTTCATAAGAGGCTCTCTCAGAGCTATGTTCCTCAAACATATAGTTACTATGATTATAAGAATGCTTGGACTAGAGCATTTCTTATCAGTCCTCATCAATCGGGCCATTCATGGTTCTTTCTTTTCTGCAAAAAGTTCAATGCCAAAGTTCTTCCCTTCTGGTTTCAGCACCAGTGGTGGCTTTCTTTTGGACCAGTTCTTGAGATCCTTCCATCACCTGTTCGTGAAGGATGGAATATCTTCAGAGACAAGTACCAGCCTCCTGAACCTATTGATCAACAGGTTCTTTCGGTCTGGTTTTTTGTTTGTTTCAATCTAGCCTGGATTATGAGTTGGGACTATGTCTGTTCCAATCCTGAGGCTCCAGGTGCTCTTTCAAAAGCAAAGCCTTCTTGGTTGTGCCGACGCTACAAAGTAAAATGGTGGCAAAGGTTCGACCATTCTAAGGTCACCAAAGAAGGTGTAACAACCTTCTTATCCAAAAAAGAGGTGTCTTCTACACCACCAGTCCAACAAGTGCAACTCGGATCTCTTCCCTCCGAGTCTTCTTCCAATATGTCTCAATTCAAGCAGCAGATCATGATTGCCATTGCTGCTAAACCAACCAGAGCCCAGCTCATCGAAACTCTATCCCAGATTTGTTCTGATGAAGCTGAAGATGATGACCAAACAGTTAACCTTAATGAAGATGACTGTTTTGGTATTGATCCTCGAGATTTGTAATATGGACCCATGTCCATTATTACCAAAGGCATTATTTGCCAACTCCACAAGTGTCCAAAAATGCTTTCGGCCACAAGTCCAACAGACAGCCCGACAGCATTATCTTTTCTTTTCTCAAAGGCATCCATGTGAAGCTACAGTTCAATGAATGTGAAGCTACAGTCGAAGCATCTTCAACAGTAGCTACCGACAGTCAAAAGGTGAACAGTCGAAGCATGATTCAACAGTCCACCTCCACTCACACATGAGGACAAGCGACAGCTCATCCTCCACTCAATGAAGAGCCTTATCTCTTCATCCTCTCCTATCTATAAATAAATGTAAGCTCTTCCAGAGCAAGACAGACACGATTAGAACCCCTCTCCTACTCTGTAACCCTTAGCTCTAGTATTGTAAGCTTTCCTCTCCAAGACTTCCTCTTGTACATAGTAAGTCTCCTCTGTATTTATTTTCAAGATATTTCTTAATATATAAGCATTCCTTTCTCATATCTTTTTCTATCAAAACTCTTAACTTAAAACAGAGATCACACACTGATAAGATCTTCGAGTATCTCTAAGTGTAAAGCAGGAAACTGTCTTAGAGCTTGATCGATCGATTGTAGTGATCAAAGTTAAGATCTTTAAAAAGATTTTATGGATATCTTGTTGATATTACTTGCATGTTTATGTTATTTAATGCTCATCCTGTTCTTCTTCTCTCCTCTATTTTATTGGTTTATTTCTTATTGTCCTTATGTTATTTGTTGGATCATTGTTGTATTCTTCGTTGGTCCTTTTATCTTCCATCTTTTAGTTTGAATTTCTTGCCTGAAAACCATATGAAAATTTTAACTATTTAGGATACGAAAATCATGTGGTTGTCTTTTAGTGTTTGTATCTTGCTCAATTTAAGGATAGATCCAAACAAAAAGTTGTGTTATCGCTTTATGTGTCAAAGAACTATTATTGGTTGACATACGATCAAATTAGTCTGCCCATAATTAAAAAGAAAAAAAGTGAATATCCATGTGGTATGCTAATTTGGAGTTTACACTTAACAACAACAAATCTTAGTGCTTCGTAAAATTGGTAAGAGTTTATCATATGAAAGCGTCAACCAAATTCGTATTGTTAATCATATAGTGTCATCAAGGGTGAATGATTAACAATTCACATACATAAGTTCAAGAAGAATGACATGTGTTTTGTGAATGTACATAATCTATTTAAAATTAAAGATATAGTATAAATTAAAGAAATTTCCATAATCTATTTAAAACTTAGGGATTATTTATTTATTTATTTATTTATAAAATTAAGGAACAAAGTGTTAGAAAGTTGAAATTTTATATCATCGTTGTATTTTTCTATTAGTTTTTAAAAAAAAATCACTTCTTAAGGTCTGCCTAAGGTTTCCTATTTGCAAGAATATATCTTTACCGTGTCTCAAAAATGATAGTTTTAGTGAGTTATTAGGAAATTCAATCACCAATTGCCAAAACTCAGCAAGTCTGATCTCAATTTAAGCATATATCATCCATCATTGTACCCTCTAATTTGAATACTCCATTAAGCCTACACCTCCCACAAAAATCTAACCCACTAATTCATAGCATGCTTACTCAAACCTCGTAGCCCCCTCTCCCAACCTTACAACTTGTATATTGATTTTTTTAAATTACCTATATATTGATTTTTTAATTATAGGTATTTTGGTTTCATTTATTGTGTTTAATACATTTATTTATTTGCATATTATTTTTTTCACATATTTAATATACCCTCGAAATTCATTATATATTTCATGTATTCTCGAAAATTTTTACATTTTTTCTTTTACACACCAAAATATTTCTTAAAATCAGGAGACCGAAATTAATTCGAAAAACGAAACCACAATTCTTGCTTACAAGAACCATATCTCTTTAGGGTTCAAAGTCTCTTTGATTTTCTTCTATTCTAATTGCTTGATTTTATAAATTTCGTTTAATAAGTATTTTATCATATTGTTAGGCTTGAAGGTTATTCTTGTTAAAGACTACTTTCTTTTTAAGATTATTTTGAGCGGTTGAGGATATTATCTTGTCATTTTGTTTCTACGATGTTAATGATATTGTCATTTTATGCGATTGTAGATTGCAATTGCATGTCCATTATGTTCTACACACAAAAAATTGATTATCAAAGTTTAATCTAGAAATATTATTTACAATGAAAAACATAATATTGCATGTCTTTAACCCACGACATGGCCGAGGATAAACCAGATGGAGACGCTCCTTTCGTCCATGTAAAAGATGAGGTTGCACTACACCAAAAATACCCATCAGCAACGGTTTGAGACCGTGGGGGTAACCCATTGTCACGGCTTAGAGGCGTGGACAGTAGAGGCGTCGCGAAATCATCATTCACGGCTATATTGATTTTCTAATTATAGGTATTTTGGTTTCGTGTTTAATAAATTTATTTATTTGCATATTATTTATTCACATATTTAATATACTCTTGAAATTCATTATATATTTCATGTATTCTCGAAATATTTACGTTTTTTCTTTTACAATCCAAAATATTTCACGAAATATTTCTTAAAATCAAGAGATCGAAATTAATTCGAAAAATGAAACCACAATCCTTGCTTACAAGTAGGGGTGGGCATGGGACGGAATGGGATGGGATGAGATATACCCATCCCTATCCCATCCCGTTCATACGGGATTGGGACGGGACGAGATTAGCGTGCTGCCTGTGACTGCCGCGAAGATTATCATCATATAAGAGCGTGAAAAATAACTTTCTTATAATTAAATATAGATGTGGCATGCAAATATAAGGGTTGCCACTAAATCCCTTAACAATGAAGTCGAGTGGGCTTGACTTTTAGAAAATGACATGATAAATGGGACCCACTAAGAGTATTGTGATGGCCTCCCAACTGATTTTACAATTTCATTACTGTGGAAACAAAATTAATGGTTCCTTGACAAAATGACATTTCATCTTTTGTTAGGGAATGAATATAGACTTATTGGTGATGCTCTAACATATTCATAATGATTTACCATCAATACATATATTGTAATTAAAAAAATTATTTTTACAGTCCGGGGCATCTCAAAATTTATGAATTCTCCGAGTCTTCCCCTTCGAACCCAGTATTCTATCTCGTTCTTGGGACTTTGGCAGTCTTGGGTGATGTGGCCATGATCCTTGTGATAGGCACAATATTTTTTCTTCTCACGCCTGGAAGGACCGCCTTTGATCTTTGAGGGCCACTTGATGTCCTCCCAGTTTTTCATGGCGGATAGGATTGGCCAAGCCCAAGTTGAGTGGAGCGTACTCAGTGAACCTTGTGCCGACGTAGTTGGTGACCCTGTTGGATTTGGCCTTGTCGGATTTGGTGACCCTCAGAGAGTATGTCACTCTTCCTCCTTTAAGACCTATCCTTCACTTCACGCATTTTTTCCTCCTCCTTGTCTCGAGCCTTTGGGGCATGCTTGGCCTCATTTTTGTTTCCTTTCATGGTGGCCAGCATCTCCTCCCGAGTGATGTATTTTTACGCACATTTCAGCAAGTTCTTCATTTCCAACTGTGGTTTGGGTAAGAAAGTTGTAGAACTGCCTTTTCAGAGACCAGAAGTGAAAGTGATTATCGACGTATCATCGTTGCGACCGTCAATAAGGGTCAGCTTGTAGTTGAAATGAGTGACATACTCTCTGAGGGTCTCACCCTGCTTCTGCCTGAAACTCAGCAGGTAGTGAATCCCTTTTTTTATTTACTGACCTCTATGATTCTTGTGATAAGTGCCTTCGCAGACCTAGAACGAATCGATAAATCTTGGCTGGAGGCTGTGGAACCATGTCAATGCAGCATTCTTTAGGCTGGTGGGAAAATTTTGGCATAAGATGACCTCTGAACTTTCTTTGAGCGCCATCACGTGATGGTAATGGCGCAAATGGCCCAACGAATCTGATGTTCTGTCATAGAACTCAAGTTTTGGCAAGATGAACTCTTTTGGAATTGGGGCACTCATGATCTCGTCCGAGAACGAAAGGACGGTAAGGTCCTATAAGATGGTCGGATTGGTTTCCCCAAGTCGAAATAGGTCCCTAACCGTAGTACGATTTTGTTTCGGGGCATGGTTCCCATGATCTCCATCATCCCTTAGGCTCTCCTGCCGGCTAGTTATTTGATCCTCCTTGGAAAGGTTATCACTTTCCTGGACGCACTCTCGGGCGTCTTGTTTGGTGTGGGATCTCCCAGGATCTCTGTCGCCTTTGTGCGGCTGCTGTCGATCCTGAGCGAGTCTCTCTACCAGCCGCGCCAGATGATCCATATGAAGCAGGATCTGGTCTATGCGGGGATAAGCTGTGGTTGCCTCAACGGCTAGGCATGGCGTCTGCTCTACCCCCTCGGTTGGATCAATTCGACCTTGTTGAGGGGGAGAGCTTCCCTATCTGGAGGGTTATCTGGTTCGACGTTGTTAAATACTCGAGATCTGGTGCTGGTGACCATTTCTCGATGCTCTACTTAGCTTGGAAAGAACTTTGTATGTTCGTTTTAGGGAAAATTTATTGTTGTCTTCCCCATGGAGGCGACAAACTGATGCGTTTAGATCAATCCTCGCCGATCCTGATGATATCAAATCTGCAACAATAAACAACGATTAAGCCAAGGACCACTGTTGTGGTGGCCGAAGGAACTCAGATACTTAAGTCAATTATCGGTTCAAGAAAGAGTATGATTGTTCGTAAATTGCAGTGTGTATGATTGTTCGTAAATTGCAGTCAATTATCGGTTCAAGAAAGAGTACGATTCTTCATTCTTTCACTGATTCTTATAGCGAGTGTTCCCTCCCCAATTGTCCCTGTGATTGAGGGAGTGATGGAGGGAGAAGATCTCGCATAAGATCTTACCTGGGCATGGTTGAGTTCTTTAACACTTGGCTTTGTTTAAGACCCAATGATTGATTGGGCTAGAGCTGATTTTGCGCGAGTGGATCTCGGGCTTATGAAAGCTCTAAGATTCATTGTTCGGACCTTATTGTCTTGAGCCAAGCCCTGAGACCTGTGCATCTGGGGCTAGCATGTCTTGAGCCTGGGTGCTAGACTTACGGGTTGAACGGTAGTCTTACGCATGGGTCCGCTCGGGACTACGCTGAAGCATTTTACGTGCTAGGGTTAGTCCATTCCACGTTTATGGTTGTGATTGAGTGACTGTCTCATGTATTCGTAGTCGATTAAATGAATCCCATCCTGCCAGAATTGATTACATTGCAATATTTTGCTCTTAGCTAGTTACAAGCTAACATTCATTGTCCCAAGTTACAAACTTAACACTATTTATTCTGATACTAGCTAACACTCATTGTTTCGAGTTATGAGCTTAAAATTATTATCCTGAGATACAAGCTAACACTCATTATTTCGAGTTACAAGCTTGACACTATTTATCCTGAGATACAAGCTAATACTCATTATTCTGATTTACAAGCTTAAGTTATTCCTTCTTATCAAGGCATAGACCTAGTGCTACTAAACCTTACTTTTGCTACTACTCGAAAATTCACAGCTCTACCTAAAGCCCCGATCAACACTTATAACAGTTTGGTCCCTTCTGAAGCTTTCGCCAAGATCATCGAAACAAAGGTTTTAAAGGAAAGGGATGCTTAGTCCCTTTCATAAAGATCCTGACCAAAATGATCGAAGGAGAACATAAAGGTGGAGAATGCCGAAAAATGATATGTAATGAGAGGAATGAAATGCCAGTAACGATTATGATTCCCAATTAACGGTTGCATTTTTTATATAGAAAACGAACCGCCGCTTGGCTGGACAACACTTGGGGGCGACATCATCGAACAATCTCGGGGCAACGTACGCATATATCGCGGTCCTCCAAGGCCTGGTTGAGGAAGTTCCTCCTCGATCATTCCACTTAGCCTCCGCAGCTCATACGCCAAAGGTTAGGTCCATGAAGTCCCTCATGGACCAACCAACCGACCTCTGTGGATCCTATGCCTAAGGCATGGTCAGGGAAGTTCTTGCTCAACGGACCCAGTTAGCTTTGGTCACTCTTATGCCCAAGGCTAGGTCAAGGAAGTTCCTTCTTAATCGTCCCATTAGGCTTCCGTGGCTCTAATGCCCAAGGTCGGGTTCAAGAAATTCATTTCAAACCAAACATCCCGACTCCCTTACCATCTCGTTTAAGCCTTTGTGGCTTGCATGCCCAAGGCTAGATACATGAAGTTCCTCATGAACCAACATTAAGCCTCCGTGGCTCCTAGACCCAAGGCTTGGTCTCAGAAGCTACTCCTTAATAGCCCCACTTGGCCTCCGTGGTTCCTAGACCCAAAGACTGGACTCGAAAATCCATCCTCGTTTGTCCATCCAGTCTTCGCTGCTCCTATGCCGAAGGCTAATCCGAGTAGGTTCATCCTCAACGGACCATTGTTTGTATTTCCCTGGTAGTTAACCAAATTTCTTAAGGCATGACAGCTCAAGGGAACTAAGAGGGAGATATCGTTCAACCATTTAAAGTTCCTAAAACAAAAAGCCTCGAACAACTTAAAGAATACTAAAACACTCCAGTATTCTAACATGAAGTCTATTTAGACGTAATTTTATTCAATCGAAAAAATTGATACAAAGTGCTTTTAAAGGTATTCCTAGTGTTAAAAAAATATGAATTCATACACAATACACATCCTCATCAAGAAAATGGACTACACAAAAACGAAAATGGTCCCATTACAACTCGAAGTACTCTTAAGGGGTCATGGAGTGTGTGTCATCTTTGATGCATTGTTTCACTTGCTCTCATACAAAGTCTCAGGTCTGCTCTAGTTGAGTGTTGAGACTTTCCTTGTCCACACTAAAGTAGCAATGACGCTGAAATCCAATTGCGACATCTCCTAGTCTGAAAGTGCCTTCAAAATACCCTTTGAAACACGAACTTCCGTACTATGGCACCTACCCTCAAAACTATCAAAAAGAACACAAGTGCAATACAACAAAATATCCAAAATATGTAGTCTACAACATGCTCCGAACAAAAACAATGGATGAGCAGGTCCAAGCACCCCTCCTAAGGGAAACAAATATCCAAAACTCCCTTTATGGGCGCCAACATCCAAACAAAGTAATGTGTAAAGCAACGAAACGAAATTAATAAAAGCCTGGGACTGAATTCGAGCAAATATTTCATGCCAACCTAATACTATTGGCCTTTACTTCAAACTTAAAAGGAAGTTTCAAATTCAAGCTATGGTCTCTGGGGCACAGGGTTCTTGTCGGATATATCTTCCATTTCCTTACTGGATTTAGTCTCATATCTTTGGGTCCAACTCCATGCTTTGTCAGCTCGGCCAGGAAAATGTCAGCCCCCTGCTTGTCTTGTTAGTAGACGTCCACCCATTCACGAGAAATTTTGTATGCTTCCTCTTTTTCCCAATTGGCCATGTTGAGGTCGTTTGTCAGAGTCACTATGTTGGCTCAAAGATGCTTCAGCTCCTTAGTATCCAGTTGATGCTTTTGTCCAAAACTCCGAGTACAGGTCCTCCATCTTCTTTAGTACCTCCCTAACTTGGTCCTGCTCCTTGATCGGTTGGAGTTTTTTATCCTTCAGTAGTGCCTGCCCCTGGTCCCAAGTGATCAAATGGTGAATGATAGCCACCACCTGCACACGAGAAAAATTGCTAAGAAGAAAGAAACAAAATTACTCAAATGAACGGGTATAACGGAAAGTTACCTTAACAAGCCTGTGGCTACTTTCCTTGTATAGTCAATTGCATAACATGCCATGAGGGGGGTTCCAGTCATTCACCAAACTGATGTGTTGCAACGGTTCCGTGCAACATTGGGATTCTTCAGCCCCAAATCATCTGTCCTGATCTACCGACCTATTTCCCGCAAGGTGCGAGCCTTGCTGATAGAGCACAAGGGAGAGCTTGGCACTATTTATCCCTTGGAGTCAGTTGCCTTAGCCTGGCTCGGAGAAAACCCACATTGATCATGTGATATTTCCAAGAGTGCTTGGTTGGAGTTGCCCCGACTGAACACTTGGGATATTCCGTCAATTTCTTTTCTCACCCATCTCAACTAACTTCCCATCCCTCGCCTTATTGAGCTTCTCAGCATGGGGCGGAGTAGACTTCAAATATGGCTTGACTGGGGATTTGTCAATCCCCACGCATCATCCCCGATCGAGGAGTGTCAAGGCGACTCCTTGTCCACTTTAACTTCTGTGCTGGAGTTAGCTTGGTCTGGACTGTGGGAGGTACTCTACCAGTTGGAGTGCTCATTTTTACCAGGCGTCCAAAGGCAATGTAACTGGGGATGTGCTTTGTAAAGGATCCTTTTGGAGAATATACTATCTCCAACTCTTGGGTCAATTTTCACCCTTGGATGCCTCAGATCGACTCGAACCAGATGATGTTCTAGAATTGGAAGACGTATCTTCCTCACCTTTTTCTTCATCTTCTTCTTAAACTTCCTCTCCTTTTCCCCCTCATCCTCGGGAGAAGCCAACCTTGCTTCTAGCTCAACCACAAACTCGGAGTCCGCCTGACCACTAGAACCTGCCTGGTTCCCGACCTCAACCTAAGGATAACCGCTAGCTATCTCCCATTTTCTTGGTGGGGTAGATGTTAGACTCCTTCTGTTGGTTGTCCTTGTAGGTTTTTTTTTCAACTTGGGATCAACACTCTTTAGCTTCCATTGGTTCCTAATGCCAAGGAAGTGGGCTCGGGCTATAACATCCTTGAAACTCATTATGTGCTTCCAGATAGACGCCTTCACCTCATGTTTCGCAAGCTTTCCCTGCACGTCTTCCTTGCTCGGAATGGCTTATGGGTTAGCTTCCCAAATGGTGTTAGCATTACAAACTCCATGTAGAACTCATTTGAAAGGCTAAATAACGTACAAATGAATGCTAGGAGTTGATCCTTATACTTCTTTGGTATCTTTGACATGCCTGTAAAAAAATCAGAAAGTTAGACACTGACAAACAAAAGGTCGAGTAACATAACACTCATCCTTGAGTCGAACCATGTTTGCTAGAGGTTGTCCTCAAAAACCAATGGACCCTTGACAAAGATAGGAACCCTTTACCAGTTTTTGTCATTGATGATCCGTCAAACCGTCCTCTGATCAACACTGTACACATGTCATGATAATCTCGTCAATAGATTAAATTTGGCCTGATTGCATGCACAATCCACGAGGCCCAGACAACATCAAGCCTATTATTGGCAGATTCCAGAACGGTTGACCCGAATTGCAAAGAGTCGTTAAGCCCACACGTCATGCGATCAAGCTCATTACTCGTAAGCCCTGATAAGGCAAGAATTTGAAGGATTGACCCAAAAGAGGCAGGCTAGCAGTACATCGGTTCCGACTAGGAATTAAATACTAGAGTATATGTCAGGAAAAAAACTTCCTTGCATGGACAACACTCATAAAAGAAAACCTTTCCCGCAAATCTAGGAGAACAAGACATGTAGGGAAACTATCCCACATGGACAACTCCCAAACGGAAAATGATCTATAGCAAGATTTATTGCCCTAAACTACGCCACCAAAGGCCTAGCCAATTAAGGATTCATACACTATGAAAAGGAGATAAGGTCGATAAACTTGATGTATGTTACAGAAACCCAATTTACAGCTTTAAGCCTTTCCTAAGCCTTATCTAGCTTAAGTATCGGAGTGTCATCGGCCGCCACACGGTGGTCCTTGGCTCACACGTGCTACTTGTGCAGGTCTAGGTAAGCAGCAAGGAAGGAAAACATGAATCAACTACATCAGTTTGGCACCGTCCGTGGGGAACGACAAAGTTTCTCAAAAAAAGCAGTAGTACCACCTTTTCCAAATAATCAGCGAGATGGTGACAACAAGGTCTCGCAACAATGGAGATGTTGCGGAGCCCTCGAATGCCCAAACCGGCAGAGCACCACTCGTTACACCACCACCACGGGAGGAACCTTCTCAGACCCTCGCGCCGGCGGCATCAAACCCAAGGGTGGATCTACTGTCAACCTAGATGCAACAAATCGCAGAAGCGCTAGAGGCACTCAAACAACGAAAATGCTTTAAATGTCTTATTCCTCAGTGCATTCCGCAACATGCAGTTACAAGTAAAAGACCTAATGCCCGCCAACCATCCTATGGTCAAATTCAGCGGAGAAAATGTTTTCCCATTGGGAAAATAAATCTAATGGTGGTGGCAGGATAGTGACACCTATGGAAGCAGTGGTATCCACCCTGCACCAATACATAAAATACACAACCAACCATGCTCAAAGGACTATCTGAGGAAATCAGCCAGTAGCAAGAGACTGCCATTATGCATCTCTGAAGCAGCTGAACTGTTGCCAGTTACAGCTCGGGCACAAAGAACAACATGTCAGGCATTGGGCCAGGACAAAAAAGGTGAACTACTCTTACGCCTTCATAGCCGATGAGCAGCTATGTGGAGATCCAAAAGTCCAAGATAATACTTCAGCAAACGTGCACCAACTTCAAGAGTTGTTCATCAGCAAGGAACTGCCCGCCAGCATGAAGTCCACTATTCAGTAACTTCGTTAGCTTCTAAAAAAAATTCGCTAGAGGGACAACACAATCCGAGCTAGGACCATTTGCGCCTCCTTCAAAACTAGAATAGCCTAGTCTTCACTCGGAGTTAAATTATTTGTTGTTTTGATTTCGTTTCTTGTTTACTATTTTTTCATTTTAGTGTAGAAGAGTTGTTCGTACAGGACACCTTCTAGAAATAAAACATATTTTATTGATTGCAATGAAAGTTATTATAAAGCTTGTTGATCAACTAGTACATCAGTTTATACACGACAAGTATCTAAGTCCAATGCAAGCATTTATTCGCTGAAATAGGGGTAGCAATTCTGATATGCTATTCTGCCTCTAGAAGAGAAGGTGGTGAAAACAAAACGTCGGGAGTAGAAGGCGAAGGAACGCACTCAATTCATTGCTCCGTCGAATCACCCCACAAAGTTGATTTGAAAAGTCAAACCTCGATTACAATTGCCGCATGAGGAGGAACAGAAGAAAACTGCAGAAAGCTGATGAAAACGTCCCTGAACAAGTGGACGATCGAGGGTTCACAGTGCTGCAAAATGAGGGCGACTCTCAGATGAGTAATGTTTGCGGTGAGGCAAAGATGCCACCCCAGGAATGAGAGTCATGACCTCCAAAGCTCCCATCAACCATAAACTAGTTGTGAGGACCATCCCTCGACAACAGTAAACAGATGAGACAGTGCTCGAGCACCGGACGATGGAAGCCAGACGTGACCCCTGAGAGGAAGTCTGTAATTCTTTTTTGCAATGTAAGAAGATATTACAATATCTCACGAGATCAATCTAATGCCCACCCAAATCAGGCGACACCGCATAACAGAAAATCTTATCAAGACTGATCGGCAAAAGTGTCAGAAAATTCAAAGACTCCAGTGGAGAAGATCTTCCTTCAGCTTTTGGAAAACCCAAAGCAAACTCGCTGTTAAGATGCATTTGATTAACATGCTCTACTATTTGCATTGCAGTGCTTGAACACAGAATAGCCAGCCCATATATAGGCAAAATGGTTTACAAAGAGGCATCAACAAGAAGTTATTTGACCATTAAATGACGTACGCGAAATCGGAAAAAAGATGATTCCAATGGCAACTACACAAGTCCACATCTTTTGAATTAATGGCCCTGCAGGCAGCCCCATTAACTCGATAAGTAATCGATGTTGTACTGTCTCGCAGAATGCACCGTATCCCTGGCACGCTGATCCACAAATATTTTTTTATAAATGGGCCTCTCAACTAATGGGCCCAAGCTTATGCCCTGTTAGATTTGGCCTAGCACACTGAAAAGAACAAATAGCAAAGGCCTTAAGCACCCATAGAATAAGGAGCGTGCCTACAGAGTATTATTGCTAAACCAAAGGCTTCAACTCTACTATTATTCCGCTGTTGTTCATTAAAAATGGTCAACCTATTATTAGTCCGATCAATCGATCCAACACTGAATCAGACCGCCAGGTGAGTTAAGTAAGTCATGACCCCCAAGTCATACTTACACTCCTAGAATCTCACAGGCAAGTTAAGTAAGTCGTGACCCCCAAGTCAGGCTTACACACTTAGAATCTCACAGGCGAGTTAAGTAAGTCAAGACCCCCAATTCAGACTTACATGCCCTGAATCTCACATGCGACTTAAGTAAGTCAGGACCTCCATGTCAGACTTACACGCCCACAAACATATAGGCGAGCCATGTAAGTCAGGACCCCCAAGTCGGACTTACGCACCAAGGATTTTATATGCGAGCCAAGTAAGTCAGGATCCCCAAGTCAGACTTATGCGTCCAAAATCTTATTCTAACCAAAGCTGGTCGGTTTCAACCTATGACAACATCTTCTGGTACGCTCTAACGCTCAGTCCCTTAAATTAAATGGGTGTCAATGGTTTAGAGAGTGGCAGCTTAGTCAGCACTATGATGCCTGATCGAGACGACTTGCCAGGAATCACTCTCCAAACATGGATGATAGAGACCAAACCCGACCAAAGCTTAGTCAGTGACGACCGACAATGATAGCTTCTGGTATGCTCGAAGCCTAGTCCGCACATAACGGATTCCAACGGGCTGAGTCTAGTCAGCGATCTAGACGCCTGATTAAGATGGCATGCCAAGGGTCACTACTCGTACTCAGACAGTGATCGCTGAACCCCGACCAAAGCTTAGTCAGTAGCCGCTAATGACAATGGTTTTGGTCTGCTCGAAGTCTAGTTCGCTGTGCATGGATTTTGACGGCCTAGAATGTGGGATATTAGTCAGTTCTCATGTAGTCTGGCGAAGACGGCTTGCTAGGGATCATTGGCCAACTACAGACAATGATCGCCAAACTCCCGCTAAAAGTATAGTCAGAACGACTGACGAGGATGGCTCACTCCAATTCCTAGTTCGCAACAAATGGATCAAGATGGGTTGGAAAGTGGGAGATTATTCAGTGCTCATGTAGCCTGGTGAAGACGGCTTGCCAGGGACTACCATCATCCCTAAAACCAGACCCTGGTTAAGTCGGTCATAATTGGCAATAACAACCCTTGGTCCAATTAAGCCTATTCTGTGAATAGCAAATAAAGACGAATCAAACATCCGGTCAGAGTTCTAAAAGCTCGACCCAGATGACTCACAAAGACTATTGCCCACTCATTTACAAGGGCGCAAGTGTTAGGACCATAGTCTGACTAATACGTTTATGATAGCGACAAAAACTGCTAGTCCAACAGACAGCCAAGCCACTAGACAGGGGGTGTATTACACTCTCTGATCTCTACAATTGAATCTAACCAAAACTGCACCAACTAATACATCATAAGAAGTCAGAGCTCCCAACAACGAATCAAACATGAGCTACCTAGCCCATCAAAGTTCCTCATCTGACAACTAATGTTGAAATAAGACAAAGCAGGTACAAGCTAGCAGGAAAATAAAGGAAGACAAAAAAAGTGCAAAGTATTATTCATTTGCAAACTCAAGTACATGATTCACCCCTCATCAAAAGAAGAGTCAAACACAATAGAATCATACTTAGCAGGGGAAGAAATAGGAGATACATCTGTTGGTGTTGCCTCTCAACTCCATCATTAGGGTTGCCCTCTTCTTCAGATGAATCAGAGGTCGCTCTAAACTCTGCATACGCGATATCTTTATAATAGAAGAGATTCCAGTCGGGATGCTCATCCTCGATCAAACGCAACACCTCCAACTTTTCATGACACTGCTGAATTCAAATGTGCCATGGGCCTTGAGAAACTTATCTTCGCGCCTTCTTGACTCGGCGAACTCCTGCTTCAATTGCTCCAACTTGCCCGACAGGATCTCAGTTTTGGACTGCTCAACATCGAGCTTATCATTGGCGATATTCAACTCACTTTACACTAATTGGAACTGATCTCTAGCGGCTCGTGCACTCTCGGCATGAAACTCAGCACTAGCATCCAATTGCTGACATCGAACAGTCCACTCGGACTCCTTCCTAATCCTCTCAGCATGTAGAGCCTGCAATCCATCAACAGAATCACGGGAAATCTGTAAGTCACGACGAACAAGGTTCGGTTCATTCTCGAACCGATCCTTTGCGAACGTTGCCCTCGCCAAGTTGAACTCAAGCGCTTCCAAGCGAGCCTTTTGAGCCTTCGACCCAATGGACAAGGACTCAGTTCCAGTACCTGAGAAAGATTCAAGTTGCTTCCTCAACGACTCAATCTCGTGAAGAGCATCGGAGTATGACCTCTGCAAATTTGCGAAGACTCGCTCCATGGTATTCTCCCAGTAGCTCCAGAGCACAATTCGCCAGTGAATCATTCCATCTGCTGATATGCTTCCTTGCAGCGTAAGAGATATCAACCTTCTGATGTCAAGCTTGGTTGCCCATCTTTATTACATCTTAAGCAAACAGACTCATATGTGCATCCGGATGAAGATCATTCGAAACCGAAATCACTCCTTCACTGCCCTTAGCCACATTCACTGCATCAGTGCCTTTATCAACAACTTTACATTTGCCCGTAGCAACCGGCTCTTCTCACGTGTCGGTCCAGTTTCAAGGGAAAAGGGAAGCGAGTTATTCCTCAGATCCGTCGTCAATTGAATATGAGGACGGGAACGAGATGGAACACAACACGGATGACAAGAATAAGAACCTTCGCCATGGAACCAATGATCAGATGACTCTTCAACAACAGGCTCATGATCTAAAGAGAGGCGGAGCTCAAAATCCTTTATTGAAAAAAGAATGACCATATGAAGCTTCCATGCCCGCCTGCAACTACTCATAAACTCCGCCTGCTTGATGCTCAGCTTGATAACATCCTCCACCACCCACTATTTGCAGATATTCCATCTCCAGGTCAGGAAGAAAAACAGGGACTGCGAGTTGAGCATCACGCCCCTCAGAAACAATAGTCTCACCAGGCTCTTGCCTGACAGCATCACGTCCTTCGGGCGAGGCCAGACACCTGAGAACGGACCTAAACTGAGCACAAGATCTCTTCAGACGCACAAGAGAATGAAGCGCCTCATCTATTTATGCCCTCCTTGAAGGGCTTGAAACCTTGAGCTTGGGAAGCTTCATCTTCCGCGAAACGGACAATGCTTCAAGCTTTGGCTTCTTCACCCAATAGACAGTGAGAGCCGCATGCCAGTAAGCCTACGGATCGCTGCGTTCAACATTACAAAGCTTGACTATATCTTCTACCTCTAGACGAGACATGTCGCGGAACGCATCCAAAGTGGTTTTATCCTTAGCAGAAAGAGGCGAAGTAGAGAATCTCCCTACAAAAGTCACAACAGCTCAATGTAATATGAAATTGACACAAGTAAGACTGGAGAAGCAATCAACTTACTCAGTGGTTTAAATTCACGCTCAACCGAATGACCAACAAGCTCAAAGTATGGGGAATCCGCAGAAGCCATGAAACAATACTTCTGCCACGATTTAAAATCATCAGGCAATTTGCCGAAGTAGCCTGACGATGTCAGCACACACACATCGTGCTCGTTTATTCGAGGAGAAGTGAGCAATTGCGTCGCTCTCGAAAACAGTCGGCCACCAACGTCCTTAGCCCTAATCAGAATGACGATCAAATTCCTATACCCGTTCGATACAAGTTGAGCACGTGCAATCCCAAGGTAAGCCAAGAACTCCTAGATCTCTTTGATGACAGGAAAGTGAATACCAGATTGCAGCATACCTCGGTGAATGCAGATAAATCCCTTAGGAGGGTACAATGGCGTCAATTCGATGCCCAGAGTGCAGAACACCAGATCATCAGGAATCCTGAATGTCTTACGCAAGACTTCCAGATCAAATTCAGAAAGCAATCTCTCATCAAAAAACTTGTGGCCCCTGGCGAACATTTCATCAGAAAGCTGATCATGGCCCCCCTTGAAAGTACAAGATTTCAAATACGAGGGTTGAGCAAAGTCAAACGCACAACAGATAATACATCAAAGCAGAATCTTAGAGATCAAAAGAGTAAATGAGTTATACTCCACAAGCAGAAGATCTATTTATAAAGTTTTGCTCTCGCCTTTCCCACTATCAAGCTGGCGCACACATAATTAATGCAATTCGCCGCTCGAGGAAATTTCTCAAACTCAATCATCATGATTGCATAGTTGCTTCATGAAATGACCTAGTGAACCGATAAGACGGCCCACTAACTCGGGAGTAGCTGATGATACATCAAACCATCCTATGATCAACATCGTATACGTGTCATGATAATCTCGTCAACCGAACGAAGCAAACTCGATTGCACACACAATCCAGCGAGGCCCAAACAACAGCAAACCCATTATTGGCATAATCTAGACAGTTGAGTCCGAGTTGCAATGAGCCAGTAAGTCCACACGTCACGCGGTCAGGCCCGATACTCGTAAGACCTCTAACGCAAGTATCTAAGAAATTTACCCAAGATAGGCAGGCCAACAACACATTGGATCCGACTATGAAACGTATATTAGAGTATAAGTCAAGCAAGAAAACTTCCTTGTATGGACAATGCTCAGAAAGGGAAGTCTCTTCCGCAGATCTAGGAGTATAAGTCGTGTAGGGAAACTATCCCTCATAAACAGCTCCCAATCAGGAAATGATCTCCACAGGAAAATCACTTTCCATAAACTACGCTACGAAAGGCCTAGTCGAGCGAGGACTCCTTCAATATAAAAGGGAGATAATGTCAATGAACTAGAGGTACGTAGTACAATCCAATTTAGAGATTTAAGCCTCTCCTAATCCTATCTAACTTAGGCATCGGAGCGACATAGGCTACCACACGTTGGTCTTTGGCTCACGTTTGCTACCTATACAGTTCTAGGTAAGCAGCGAGGAATGAGAACAAAAATGGACTACATCATTGCCATTTTTGTTTCTTGTTGTTCTAAAAACTAATTAAGTGATCATATTCACATATTTGATTATAGAGTCGCTTGTCTTCATGGTGAAATTAGATTGAGTGAGGCTAGGAAACCATGTTTTGTAAACATGTTTCGTAACCATGATGACGTGGTATCGTTAGAGGAGTTTTTTACAATTTTGAGATACACATAAAATCTTTGGGGATTTCATCATTCTTTCCAGATCATGACACGTCATCCTGGTTGCAAAACATGTTTACAAAACATGGTTTCCTAGCATTTCTCAATTAGATGAGTGAGGCTAGGAAACCATGTTTTGTAAACATGTTTCGTAACCATGATGACGTGGTATCGTTAGAGGAGTTTTTTACAATTTTGAGATACACATAAAATCTTTGGGGATTTCATCATTCTTTCCAGATCATGACACGTCATCCTGGTTGCAAAACATGTTTACAAAACATGGTTTCCTAGCATTTCTCAATTAGATGAGTGAGGCTAGGAAACCATGTTTTGTAAACATGTTTCGTAACCATGATGACGTGGTATCGTTAGAGGAATTTTTTACAATTTTGAGATACACATAAAATCTTTGGGGATTTCATCATTCTTTCCAGATCATGACACGTCATCCTGGTTGCAAAACATGTTTACAAAACATGGTTTCCTAGCATTTCTCAAATTTTTCATTATCTATGAAAAACCCAAAAATCAAACACACCGCAAGAGAGAGATTTTTAAGCGCTCCCCTAATCTAATTGAGAAATGCTAGGAAACCATGTTTTGTAAACATGTTTTGCAACCAGGATGACGTGTCATGATCTGGAAAGAATGATGAAATCCCCAAAGATTTTATGTGTATCTCAAAATTGTAAAAAACTCCTCTAACGATACCACGTCATCATGGTTACGAAACATGTTTACAAAACATGGTTTCCTAGCCTCACTCGAAAAATTTTCCCCTGAAAACTTGATTTTCCAATGTTTGATTTTCGCTTAGGACAATGAAAAATTTTCAGCATGTGACACTAGCTTCATGCTTCACAGGATTTTAAAATGCTCGTTCATCCATTCTCATCTCCCTCAATTTCTCCCTTTCAGTTTCATAGGCACCCATTGACGAACACGCATCAAACTCAGCTGTTTTTATTGAATAATTTGGATTTCTGTGTTTCTGTTGCTTTGAATGGGTGTTTGACAGTTTGGAAGTCTGGATTTTTGTCATTTATCAATGGGTGTTTCAAATTTTGAGATTTTTCTTGGGTGGTATGAGAGCTTATCAATTTTACAAACCCATGCGTACACCTGTACAAACATATTGATTGAAGAGGAAGATGAGGAAAGCATTAACATTGCTAGCTACAAACATGGGTTATATTAGAGGTATTTGATGAAATGCGTAAGAGAGATATGGGTTGAACACCACTTATGCTGTAGCGGATATCATATTGTCACGAACCATGAAACTAATAGGCTCATCGAGATAGTATTTGTTACGGATATTCCACAGTTTCGAAAACTACCAAAAAAAATTAATAATAAAATTAAAAAAAAAATTGGTGCAATAAAATACTGGGAAAAACAAATTTTGATCAGAATTTTTCCACAGTTCTTTTTTTCCTAGAAAACTTTATTTTCCATTAAAAACTTTATTTTCCATTAAGTAAATACACCCTTGGATTCATAGACCATATTTTATCGCGAAATTAGATTGGGTTGGGCTTTCTCAAGGCCTTACTGTTAAGCCCATAGGACGTTAGTAAAGCCTGGGGGTGCATGAATCAGGCTTTTTTTTAAGGTCATGAGACATTTACAAGGGCCAGTTGACAATAAGTTAGAAACGAGTAAGCGCACCTGAAAACTTAAAAACTGATGTGTCAACTAGTACGAATCCAGACATGATTAATTAAGGGCTAATTTACGAATACCCTCCGATGGGCACTAAATATTTTTTGAGAGATTGTTTCCAAATCACTCGTATGACTATCGAAACCGTGAGTATCGGCATTCATGAAGCATGATTTTTTTTTTTTCTTTTTTTTTTGAGTTGAATCAAAACTTATAGAATAAATAGCTAATTATAGGTCAATCCCTATTTAATATCGTATTGTAGACTCCCCTAAACTAGTTATCCACGTGGATTGACCATCAAGTCACGCGCTATTTCTAAACTGATCATATTTTGATGACAAAATATCAAAATACTTTTGAATAATCCAAAGATTGAGGTTAAAATATTGGCCTTGAACAATGATCTCAAGGTAAATCAATGATTTAAACTGTAAATGAAAATTAAATTAAACATCTGGAAACACATCTAATAGTAAAAAAAAATCATGAAACATCTTCTCCTTCAACAACCCCTTCCCCCACCGTCTCTCTGTTTCACTGCCCCCCTCCGCACCAACTCATCTTCTCCAACCTATAAAATCATCACCCCTAATCAATCTATTCTCACCCCAACCCAACATACATCACCTCCCAGCAACCACCTAATAACCACCAAAGAATAACAATTTTTTTTTAATCATCACTGTTAATTTTGTGTCGAAACATGTTTTCATCTAAAGATTTTCTAAGCCTATTAAGACCTTATCGAGATTGATTATTATTTTTTGAAATCTAAGCCTTTGATGTTGTCGAGGGCAATATTGTGACATTAAAAAATCATTAACAGTCAATTGGGTTGACCAGCCATTTTGGCCCAAACCCAAATAATTACCAAAATCGTTCCAAAATCAATTGCCATAAATAAGATGTGAGTTTGGCATCTCAGGATTTGCTTGGGGCTAAATTGCTTAGGTTCCTTTTAGTCAAAGAAAAAAGGCACGTGAGGCCCTTCGCGGTCAACCCATATGGACCACTAGTCCATGGGGATTCTGCAATACGATATTAAATAGAAATTGAACTTTAATTAGCTTTGTTTCGGGGCATCGAAAAATGCACCATTAATTAATAACATAGATTACTACCTATGATTTACAACATTGATCGGCTCTTGGCCCAATCCATCAAAGGCAACTCACAGTTGTACCAATTAGGGGTGGGCATTCCATCCCTTGATCCCGATCTCAGTTCCAAAATATTTTAGATCATTTTGGGATTAATCAAACTCATCCGGATCCCGTCTCATCCCGATCTAAAGTGGGATGGGATCGGGATGGAGATTTTCAATCTCGCCGATCCCGTCCCGTTCCGAACTTGGTTATTTAATATTTATCATTATTAATTTTAATCAAACTACTCTTCTAAAGGAAAGTTTATAATGTGTTTAAATTAAATCAAAACATCTACTATTTGAAAACTTCATTGATTTGATAATATTTGTTTAAATAAAACTTAAGTTTGGATATTTTAGGTCAAATAGAACCCATGAAAATTTATACTTTTTCAAATATTAAATTGGTTATAGGACAATTATTTCATAAGACATTAAAGCCAAATGATGGTTTGTTTTAATTTTGCACTATGACTTATATGTACAACTATTGGTTAGTGTATCACAAATGATGTTTTACATTAAAAAAATTGTAAGTTAATATTATTACAATGATAGTTATATGTACATAAATTTGACATGATTGGCGTGTGAATAATGTGTGATGAAATTTTTTTGTATTTTTTATTAGAAGATTATTTAGTACTCATTCATCCCATCCCGTATCAAATCCGTTTGGAATGAGACGAGGTCAGGATGAGGTATATCCCATCTCGATCCCAAACAAACGAAATGAAATAGGGATGAGATTTGTCCCATCCTATCCCGACCTGTGTCCACCCCTAGTACCAGCTACCTGAAGAAACATCTACTTTTGTAACTAGAATCGAATTCCACTTTCCTTCCGCGTCCTTAAATTTGTAAAAAAATTTGAATTCCGAAACTGCCGTGGAAAAGATAATAAAATTCTTCCTTGAGTGCACTTTTTGTGCCCAATTCTTGTTCATTAATCTAAGCTGCCACGTCGAGATTTATATAACATGGCTTACGTTCGCATTCACGGGGTCCCTCGAGATAGTCGTGTCTGCCAATTAGACCAATTCAGATTGAACCAAATCAAATATTACATACAATCATTAATGAGTGTGTATCGTTAATTGAATTGAATTTCAAATAAACGGTCGTAGGGTTGATTTTCGAAGGCTGAGATCGGAGAGATTTTCAAGTCTCAATTCAACAAGTCCTCTGTTTGAAACTTTTATTAATAACACTTTTTCGAAATGTTCTAGATAATAAATTCTGCAACCTATTCAAGTTTTTGTTTTGAGACTTTATGGTCTAATTTGTGGAACAAAATTGGGTTGACATAACAGATTGAAGAAGCACATGTAGTAGACCCCTTATGTAGGGATGGCAACGGGGCGAATTTGTGCAAATCCATCCCCGCTCTGCTGGGAATTTCGGGTCCCCGAAACTGCCCCGCATATCCGTTTATCATTTTTTTTAAAACCATCCCCGCCCCCGGCGGATAGGCGGATATCCGCCCCGCCCCATTTAACCCAAACAACAACTAACAACCCAAAAAAATTTCTTCTGCATACAATAAATTCATACAAAAAATACAATAAATTCAGATAAAAAATTACATACAAAAAATTACAAAAAAGCATACAATAAATTGCAAAAAAAAAAAAAAAAAAAATCGATCTACAGAATCGATCAGATCTGAGATCTACGGAATCTGAGATCAGAATCGATCAGATCAGATTTGATCAGAATCGATCAGATCAGATTTGATCAGAATCGATCAGATCTGAGATCATGGGGAGAGGAAGGCGGATGAGGTGGGAGCTTCGATCTGAGCTTCGATTTAGACTTGCTAATCAGATCTGAGAGTTCGGAGAATCGTAGTTCGGCCTTCACTGTGAGAGAGAAGAAGGGAGGTCGCTCGCGGCCTTCGCTGTGAGAGAGAAGATGGAGGTCGCTCGATGGGTTGTCGCTCGAAGGTAGGTCGCTGTGAGAGAGAAGAAGTTGCTCGAAATCGCTCGAAGAGAGGAGGTTGCTTGAAGTTGCTATGCTCGAAGGGAGGAGGTTGCTAGAGGTTGCTCGAAGTTGCTATGCTCGAAGGGAGGAGGTTGCTCGAAGTCGCGCGAAGGGAGGTCGAGCGCTGTTTTGAGGGAGAAGAAGGGTCTGTTAGAAGGGAGGTCTGTTTTGAGGTTGCTCGCAGTGTTTGCTCCTCAAGTCTGTTAGAAGTGAAAGTGATTGAGAGAGAGGTGAGATAAGGGTTGAGGGGGTTTTTTTTTTTTTTTTTCCAGCGTATGAAGGGTTGAGGGTATTTTTGTAATATCAACACTTAAACGGATATCCGTGGGGCGGATATGACTAAATCCGTATCCGCCCCGAATAGTGAACGGATATTTTTTGGATACCCGAAATCACCCGAAAACTCATTCAGCCATAACCAAAACTGCCCCAAACGGATTGGGTGGGGCGGATATCCGTGAAAATCCGCCCCACTGCCATCCCTACCCTTATGTGCCCGATTATGTGCATTATGTTTCTCATTTCAAAGATGTTTTCATGTTGTGGTTTTCATTATTTAGAGAATCTTCCTTGCATAATAGAATGTGATTAGTTTAATATGTTTTTATGCTTAGAATGCCAATTGGAACAATTTTGACTCTACTTTAATAGAATTAGTATGATATACTTTCATGCATAAACTATTTCAAAGACATACAAAGCATGGGCGGACCTACTAAGGGGCGAGGGGGGCAGCTCCCTCAACTTTTAAAACTTTTTTTAGTATATATATTTTAGTCTTAAAAAAATTGATTATATAATGTAGAATACAATATGAAAATTGTTTATACAAATATTTGAATATGCTTTTGTTGTTGTAGTGGTTGTAGGTTTATCATTTTTGGTAAAAAACCTGAGTTCAATACTCTTCAAGTGCATTTTTATTTTATTTTCAATGCAATTTTATTAGTAATTGCAAATATTAAAAAATGTTTAGTTTAATAAAAACTTATTAACATTAATAAATGAATTGTTTTTCACAAGTGGTATAATTGTATAAAACCTCCAACAAAAAATATTTAAAATTAATATATAAAATAATAACTATAGAATTCAACGAAAATATATACCATTAGCTAACTGGTACAAAATTTGAGCTTCATATAAACTATTTTTTCTATGAAATTGTATTATGATCATATTAAGGGTGTGTTTGGTTGCATGGAATCCTATGCCATGAAAATTCATAAGGGGACTCCTACATTTTAGGCTAAATTGATATATCACTCTACGTCCACCATTGATCACAAAATCAAATGGTGGGTTTAGAGTGATACATCAATTTAGCTTAAAATGTATGGGTCCTCTCATGGATTCCCATGGCATAAGATTTCATGCAACCAAACACACCCTAAGTTCGCAAATTAAAAAAAAAATTAGCTTCACCTAGATACTTATCATAATTATTTTGCGATATTAGTTATATATTCTAGTTATTATGCTCGTTTGCTCACTGCTAAGGTTATCGATAGTGATCTTATTTTGGCTTAAAATTGGACTACATTGGATCCAATTTGGTATATGCAATGTATTTTTTATAGTTGTATTTTTTTATTAGTCACTAGCTCAAGTAGAAAAAAATTTGGTTTTACCATTGATAACTATTATTATCAACTAATAAGCCCTCGCCCCGATATAAAGAGTGAGAAATTCTCTTAATATTATGTTTTAAAAAGTTGAATTTGTAGAATAATTTGGAAAAAAAAAAGTATGGTAAAATTAAGCACATGCACCAGACTCATCGATTCAATGACATGATTTATACGAAAGTGCTAATTATAAAGGTTTCTCATCTATGACCTATGCACTCTTTCGGTATTTGAACATGTATGGATATTACCTATGCCTAGATATGGTATTCTTACACTTTAATGAAACTTATGGTTATCGAAAACCTTTTCATTACACGCTACCTATTCATTGAAGCTTTACCAAATGAATCCTTTAGATGATAATGTAAAATTTTTCTATTTTAAGGTATGGACTTCAAATGTCTACACGATCGGACTCTCACCTTTTTTTAGAAAAGAAAGCAAAATCAATGCACCTTCACTCCAATTTCAATCCGATTTTTGAATGTTAGGATCTAGAAATTGCGAAAGTAACTAGTTCTTACCATCCAAATTACACAATACTGACTCACGAACCACCCCTTCTCAATTATAAAACCTAGATACTCTCTCTCGAAGATAACATGCGTGTTAATATCGTGGAAGTGATCATAGATATGAAAAAAAAAATTTTGCCAAATTTAATCATCCTCACCACACATCTCAATCCATTTTCCATATCATCTCTCCCATCCCTTCTTTTCTCTAATAGATGATTACCTTATCCAACCCACAGTAACATCCATCACATTACCATCCGTTTAAGTATGAAAATTTACATAAATACACCTGGCCCTTTAAAAGAAAAAAAAAAAAAAAAAAACCCTACCCATTCGATCTCTTCTCACTTTCAGACTCTCAACACTTTGTGGTAAATGTGAAGAATGAAGATGAAGAAGCTCTCGCTATTTTGCAATAGCTTAAGCTTTCTCTAGGGTTTCGGAGACTCTCTTCTCGTCTAGGGTTTCTCTGTCAACATGGTGCTTCCCAATGACATCGATTTGCTAAACCCTCCAGCGGACATTGAGAAGAGGAAGCACAAGTTGAAGCATCTTATGCAGTCCCCCAATTCCTTCTTCATGGATGTCAAATGTCAGGGTTGCTTCAATATCACTACGGTCTTCATCCACTCTCAAACTATGGTGGTATGCGGAAACTGCCATTCTGGGCCAGCCAACAAGAGGGCGTGATAGGCTGACCGAGGGATGCTGGGAGATAAAATGGTGCAATGATTCAATCTCTTCTCGTAGTTTATACAAAATGGATGAAAATGAGGTCCTCATTTTGCTCCTGCATTTGCTCCTACTCCTTACCCATTCGAGGGTTGTAGCTCCTGCTCCTATACTCCATTCTTCTTCTTCTTCTTCTTCTTTCTCAGATCTTAGATCTGTTTTGTTTTTTTGATAAATATTTTTTTTAGGTTAAATGGGGCGGGGCGGATATCCGCCTATCCATTTGGGGCGGGGATAGTTAAAAAACAAATAATAAACGGATATGCGGGGCGGTTTCGGGGACCCAAAATCCCCAGCTGGGCAGGGATGAGTTTGCTCAAATCCGCCCCGTTGCCATCCCTACAAGCATGCTATTGCTATTCATTGAGATCAAATTAACTCACTCCACACCGAGTATTGAGATTTGTTTTTCGAGGTAATTTAGATATATTGATTTTAAGAAAATATTTTGTGAAATATGTTGTTATATATAAAAAAAATATAGAAATTTTGATTGTAATTTTTAAGTTATGAGTATAATTTAAACTCTTACATACTACATAAAGAGTTTTAAAAGACTCATAATGACCTACAAACAATATATTGCATAATAATCACTTATATAACAAAATTTTAATAGTAAACTAAAATTATAACTAGTTAAAATATATGAAAAATTGAGATTAGCCTGACGAAGGAAATAAATATTTTGGAAAAAAAATTCGATAACTCATGACAAAAAATTCGATAACTCAAGGAAATATATGCATTTGTTTTCCCCTTTTTTTAATTTATTTAAATCCCAATCCGTTAGAGACACTCACATCAATCCAATTGAACCCCAAAAGCCGGGGGGGCCCAAGCCCTCTGTTTCACTGCAAAACTAATCAGAGTTGCCCAAAGTTTTACCACAATCCATTCTCTATAAAAAAAACAGAGTTGCCCAAAGTTTTTCCACAATTCCTTCTTCTATAAAAACAAACTTCCCTTCAGTACTTCCACCCCTTCTATTCAATTCAATTCAATCCAATCCAATTTGTGTTTCCAAGCACACCCCTTTGCTTTATTTTGAGAGATAACTCTGTTTTTGCTGCTCTTACTGAATTGGAATTGCTATTATGGAGTTAATTCCAGGTCTTCCGAATGATATTGCTAGGGAGTGTTTGATACGGATACCGTATAAGCACTTCTTCAAGGCATCTGCAGTGTGTAAAGGATGGAAATCTGATGTTGCATCCAGTGAGTTTCATAAGCTGAGGAAGGTGTCAGGTTTGGGAACAACTGTTGCGGTGTTGGCTCAAGCTGAGCTGAATCCAGACGATGCCACGGGTTCGATCAAGAACCTCGGCATGCCAGCTTATCACCTGACGGTTTTTGAGCCGGAGATTGGTGTTTGGGAGCGGCTGCCGCCGTTGCCGGGTTACTCAGAGGGGATTCCCCTGTTTTGCCAGTGTGTTGGGGTGGATCGTTGTCTGGTGGTCATCGGTGGTTGGGACCCACGTAATTGGAAGGTATCTAGTGCTGTGTATGTTTATGACTTCATATCTAGTACATGGAGGCGTGGAGTTGATATGCCGGGTCCACGGCGATCATTCTTTGCCTCGGGATCGGATGGTGATAAGATGGTCTTTGTCGCAGGTGGCCATGATGAGGAGAAGTATGCATTGAAATCCGCATTGGCATATGATGTGGTGGCTGATGAGTGGATACATATTGCTGACATGGCAATGGAGCGTGATGAGTGTAAAGGGATTTTCCACTGTGGGATGTTCCATGTCATGGGTGGGTACTCGTCAGATATGCAAGGTCAATTTTGTAAGAGTATTGAGTCTTTTGAAGTTGGCACTTGGCAATGGAGGCCAGTTGAAGACGAAGTTCTACAGAATGCCGTTTGTCCCAAGTCCTGTATTATAAATGAGATGGATGGATTAATGTATAATTTCTCTGGTGACACCGTGGCGGTATCATCAGATGGTGCCACATGGAAATCAGTTGCGGAGGTGCCATCAGATGTGCGGGTAGGGATGAATGTGATGACGTGGAAGGGGAAGACAATGGCAATTGGTTCGATAAAATATGGTGGTCCTCACAGTTGTTACATGCTGGAAGGAGCGAAGTGGACAAGGGTAGCGACCCCGGAAGAATATACAGGCCATGTGCAGAATGGTTGCGTACTTGAAATCTAATCAGAAACCCAGTTTGGTTCAATTCTTCCAAACATAACGTCCAGAGAAGAGAGCACGTAAACTAACTACAATAACATTGTAAATAGAGTTGTGGTTTTAGTTTATTTGAGCAATGTTTTTTTGTGTTTTTGTAATGTTGATGAATATTTTGATCATTACATTACAGCTTTTGGTTTCAACTACTAATTTAATTTTTCATTAAGATTTAGAAAAATTAAGATCACCTGCACTATAGTGTCGAATGCCATTTTCCTACGCCACAAGAAATTCACTTCAGGTTAAATGCAGTTTCTTGGCATCTCTCGACTTCAGGCGGCAACATCCTCTAGAAACTTTACATATAAACTCTAAACATTGATTGGGCAGTTTGTTTATTAATTTTCAAGTAATGGCATGTACACAATCTGGGACTCTTTTATATTAAAAGAAAAACAAACAAACGTTGTTTACAGATTCAGATCCGTAGACATGGACATACTGCGTATTATAACTTAAAAAATTATATATATATGTATTACAAAAAAAAAAAAAAATCAATTATCTACTAAACAAAAGGGTACAACTTAAGAGTTGATTTGACGATGGAAGAGCCGCGATAAATAATTAGGGTTTAATAGAATTGTTGATTAAATGAAATCGTGGATCGAGACAATGGCTGTTTAGAGACTAAAAAATCCAACACTTGGCTAGTTGGCTCATCGTGCATGGTTATGGATGTTAGTTTGAATTCAAAATAATAGAATTAAGTACAATTTGTCTAGATAAAATACTTTGTTCTCACATGGTTTTGTCACCAAAGTAGGACTATATATCGTCTATAGAAACAAAAAACCAAAAAATTACATATATAACTAGATAAGTTCCAAAAATCAGAAGTCAACTATATTGAGATAAGAAATGAAATTACAGAGTCTATGCATTATATATATATATATATATATATATATATATATATATATATATATATATATATATATATATATATATATATATATATATATATATATATATATAATACATTTGTACATGAAGAACCATAAAACCTTCATTTTTTATGTTACTCCGTGCAAGTCAAGGATCTTGTTTCATGCATTTAGAGTGTTGTTTGCTCATTTAAAGCAAGACTCTGTATAAAGCAAAAAACCTATTGGTTGCTTTTAGGGTTGAAAACCGAATCAATGGTTCAGTTTTTCACCTTAACTGTGAACCGAACTGACTTTTGTCGGTTTCAAAAATTTCAAACCGAATCGATCATTAACAAAACCAAACTGATTCTAATTTATGCAAATCGTAACCGAACCAAACTGAAATAAAACCGAACCGACCAACTATTTTAAACATATAATAATATTTTTATGTAAAATATATATTATTTATTATATATATTCGGTTGGTTCAATTTTCTCGGTTAAAATCACATACAAACCGAAAACCGAACTGACCATTTCAGTTTTGAATTCTTTAAAACCGAAACCGATCGGTTCGGTTTTGATCGGTTCGGTCAATTTAATCAGTTTGGTCGGTTTTTTGTTCAACCCTAGTTGCTCTCCAAAATTGCCAGCATAATGGGTGCCTTCAAAACAGAGGGTTTCAATGCATTCCATTTGTTCACTTCACCCAGTTAGCAAAACTTTGAGAATTGAGAAGATAAACATATAGGGTTTTTAGACTTTCGTTCTTTTTTCATAACGTAATTTGACTCCCATCCCTCATTTTAATTAAATTAGATATGGGTCGAAGCAATTAACATCCTCACGAGTTGCTTGCCTGATGGGCGAAAAATAAGAAAAAATCTTGTTTTCAATCCCACTCTCCACACAAGTGACTCTATTTCAAACCCTTCTTTTGCTTCTTTTCCATTCTGCCCCTTTTAAATCTCACCGTCCATCATAAAGTAAGGATACGTGGATGGTCTAGATGCTGACATGACTGACACGTCTAATCAAAATAAGTGACTTGTAGAGTGGGAAAGAATGTTGTTCTTCATCTTCAAAGTTGGTTTCACTCTTTCTTTCTCATTGGTTTTGTAACTTGAGTGTTGTTTAGATTGAAGTGTGTTGATGCTTCGTTCATCTCTACCACAAAGCACAGTGAGTTTGGCACGAAGAAGTTGCAAAAACACATGCAAATCACACCACATACTAACTGATTTTGGTTTGATCTTACACTTGTGTGTAGCTGAAATCATAGTATGTGTGCTTGAAAGAGCTTGTTCATAGTCTGTTGTTGAAGTTTCAAAGTTTTTTCTGATGTTTACTTAGTGTTTCATGCTTTGATGCTAGTGTTTTGCTCATATTTCCGTGTCTACTATGATTAAAACTCTTCAAATTTTGTATGCCATTTTCTTGAATTTCTGGGTTCGAAATTAGAAACCATAACCGTAAATTTTTGGGTAAATTTTTTTTTGGGATGAAATTTGTACATGATTACACGGTGTATTGATATTATGAGCTTAGGTTTCATTTATTTTTTTTCAAGTGATTTTCGTCCACATTGACTCATTTTTCAATGGTTCACACAATGTTGAAGTTTGTGAACTGAAATTATTGTTCTTGAAAAAAACGTGTTTTTGTTATGCTTGTATATGTTTCTGGGATGCATCCAAGTGTTAAGACATTGATTATGGTATGGTTGTAAGTGTTGGTGAGTATGGTAGTTAACATATGCTAGCAAGTGTTAGTCAATAGTTACTGTTGGTCTCTTCAGTTTTCATCTCAATGTTAATGAGCATGATAGTCATGATTGATGAGGCTATGTTTTGCAACTAATTTGGATATCATTGATAACATTTATACAGTTAGTAATCTCAGTTGGATATGATTGGTAACTTAGATAGTAAAACTTAATTTGCATGTTACAAGTATACATTGCATAATGAAGTATATGTGCATGTATATTCATTTGTCATTGTTCATCTTATTTTACATGCAGTAAAACGTATGATAATAAATATGTGCTTGTTCATTATGGTGGTATTTGAGACCTTCCAAAAAACGGAATCCAAAATATTGATGACTATTGGTTGGATGAGAACTTTGGTATGGCTGACATTGATGAAGATAAATTATGATTGAATAACTCCAAGAACCTCATGCAAGAAAGGGAACCAATTTTGTTGGAGTATACTTTTGATGTTTGGTGCTTAAAAGATGGTGAGAAGAGGATCACCTTGAATGATGCAGACTTGTTGTTATGTGGGAACACAACGTGTTGAATGAAAATGATATCATGCATTTGTTTTTGGAGTTCACAGAGGTTAACCCTTTCAAACCCTTAGATAGGAGAGAACAAGAGTTGTTGTGTGATTAACAACCACAACCCATCTCATCTGAGGTGTGTCCAATTGTTCCAACTATACTGGGGTCTCAGTTTGATGACACCCCTGAAGTTTCAAAATTTTGTGATTTGTCAACACCAAATTCATTCAAGATGTCAACCAGGTCAACCCCATCTCCTAAGTTTAAAAGGTAAACTCCAAGACCTAAGTTGTAAAAAAGTCAACCAATAGGCCAAGTTTGACTAAGAAGTCAATGCATGTATTTGAGTCATCCAAAAGTCAAAGCCTAGACAATTGTTCTTTAGTCAGACTAAAAAAGCAAGAAGTTGACTTTGCAGTCAAACCAAAGTCCAATTTGACCCAGAAGTCAAATTTAAACCAGAGTTAACAATATGTGTTGAAGTCAACCCAAGTCCCAAGTTTGTTAGGAAATCAAGTTTAAACATTGTTCAGGTTTATAGAAGAAAACTTAGGCTAGAAATTAGTTACAATAGTCCCATTAAACATGAAGTAGGATTACTACTAAGTCATTATCTCCAAAAGATACGAGGCAACTATGAGGTATGAGGTTAGAGATGCAATATTTTCTGAACAAAATGCCTACCAAGAAGAGTTTCCACATACTAGTATTGTAGAAGAATATCGACATACTAGTGTTGAAGAAAAGTTTATACATACTAGTGTTGAAGAAGGGTATCCATATACTGGTGTTGAAAGATGGTCTACAATTGGTGATACAAATATGGATGAAAATTTGATCAGCTTGGCGCAGGATGAAAATGATGATGAGAATGCATACCTGCAATTCCTTGAACAACAAGAAAACGATGTTGGTGAAGGTTTGAACATGCAATATCCTGATTTGGGGGAGGATGAAGTTGATGGAGTTGCACCATCAATAGTTCAAACAAAGAAGAAACAGTTTGAAAGTCCTTTAGATGTTGATTGTTAGAGGAGAACTTGATGAACTTCTTGATGTGTTCAAAGAAAGACAACCAACCTCAAGTTAATGTCAATGTTGATGTTCATGGTGGTATAGGTCTTGATGCAAATGTTGTTAACAATAAATGTGGTTGAAGGTGTTAGTGTTGACGTGTCTAATCAGGAAAACAGTAACGGTAGTGTTGATGTGTATAATCAGGGAAATAATGATGGTGATTTTGATAGGGTTGTGGTTGAGGAGCTTTACATTCCTCAACCTGGGGATGTGGAACAAGAGGAGTATCACACTAATGAAGAGAACTTGATGGATAATCCTCCAAAAAGCAAGATACATTTTGACGCTGTTGATGATATAGATAATATGTATACAATTGATGATGGGGAAGATGCCAGATGGGATAAATCTCCGTATGAGGTATTGTTTAAAGGCATGACTTGGCCATCAACGCACAAGTATAGACTAGCAATGGGGTCGTATGTAATCAAGAATAAATTTGTGATGAAGTTTGTGAAGAATGATCCGTTGAGGGTTGTTTATAAGGTAAGTGAATGTCTTTGGTTATGCAACATTAGAGTTCAATGAGATGGTTTCACTGCTAAGGTGAAGAAATTAGTTAATTCTCACACTTGTTTACATGATCCAGAGTCTAGAAATCCTATGACAAAAGCAAATTGGGAGACAATGATATTTGAAGAAGACGTCAAGTCTCATTAACAGATTTAAACGCCCAAGGACATTGCATTGGATGTGTGGAAGAAGTTTCAAGTGGAGATCTCCTATTGGGTGACATGTCATGCTAGAACAATTGTGATGCACAAATTATATGGCAGCTTTGAGGATAGTTATATAAAACTGTCTGAATTGTATATGCAAGTACTTATATGTAATCCAGGTAGTACAACTATATGTTCTAGGGTGGAGGGTGGCACTTTGATAGGGATGTGCATAGCTTTCAAGGCTTCTTTCAACGGGTTTGGAAGGAATTTAGACCATTGTTAGGCTTTGATGGATGTCACTTGAAAGGGAATATTGATAGGTTTTGTCTATCCATGACAACACTTGATGCTAACAATGGTCTCTTTCCAGTGGCAATATATATTTGCAATTTTGAATGCTTCGAGACTTGGGAGAGATTCCTAGAAGTACTTGAACCCCATGTTAGTCTTTATGCATCTAAGATGACTTTCATCAATGATAGACAAAAAGGGGTTGATACATGTTGTTTCTAAAATCTTTCCCAATAGCTATCATAGATTCTGTTTTAGGCATATGTATAAAATTTTCAAGCCTACTTTCAAAGTCTTTTACTTGAAGGAGTTGGCTTGGAATGCAGCAAGATCATACAAGGTATCAGAACACAAGCATCACATGAATGAGATGAATGAGGATTGTCCTAAGGCATATGAATGACATAAGAATGTTGATAAGCACACATGGTGTAGGGATACTTTGACCAAACATGTAAATGTGAGCATATAACTAACAAATTCTCAAAGAGCTTCACCAAATGGATACTAGATTTTAGGATAAACCATTAGTCATCTTTGTTGACAATTATCACATAATGGTCATGTCCATATTTTACAAGAAAATGAAGAATGTTGCTGAGCGAGATGCTAAATCTCTGGTACCAAGGGCTACAAACCTTGTTGACAAGTATGAATCATGATGAAGAACTATGGTTTAATTCCTGCTACACAAGATGTGTGTGCATAACTTTCGTGACTCTAGATGGACAGTTGATCCTATTAAGATGACATGTACTTGCAATAAGTGGACACTGAGTGGACTACCCTGTGTGCATGCAGTGGTGATAATGTCCTTTATGAGACCAGTTTGGACAGAGCAAGTGTAATAATTTAGGCAAAGTTTTAATATTATGTTTGCTTTAAATGACTTTGACATAAACTGACTTCTAATTTGTTTTCCTTCTTTCTCATATATGCATTGACCAGGTTGAGCACTCCATACCATTCTGTTGCAGCTTATAGATAAACCCTATGCCGATTACATCCATCCTTTCAAGGATCTATCTGACTGTGAAGATGTGCATTCCTAGTTTGATGTTCTTATTAAGTGTTTTAAACTGATTAATCAAGTGCTTTAAACTGATACATCACTTGTTTTGGTTTTCTTATTACTAGCCACCGTATGAGGTTCACCCACCACAATTGCATAGGCCACTAGGTAGACCAAGGCAACCTAGAAACATGCAGATGGGGATGCTAGTACAAGAGCAAGGAAATGCCATAAATGTCATCAAATTGGTCATAACACAATGATATGCAAGGGACAAAGTAAAGCAACAACTGAACCCACTAATGGATCTATAGAGAAGGGCCAAGTGCTGCACATAGTACCACAATCACTGGAGATGCAAGACAAGGTCCAACACATGCACAAGGTATCACAATCAATGATAAAACTGAGTATATTTAAGATAAATGAGCTTATGCATGATTGAACATATGATGAAAATATTGTGCATTCATTGTGTTTGACAGGAATATCTCAACACCTAATTCACATGGTTTTCATCAAATTCACTGCATAACAATTGCAGGTAATGAACTGAGCTTATTTATGTTTGAACGAAAGGATGTTGGCCTATTGGATACAAATATTCAATGCATTCATTGTGTTTGGATAGGAACATCTCAAGTACCTCTTACACAACAGATTCAATATGTTCATTCCAATTTTAGTGTCAGGTAATTACCTAAATTAAACTGACTCCCTTACATAAATTCAAAATTTAATGGTCCTAAACTTATTTGCATTCATTGATGACATAGGTTTGGGGACTTTCTTCGTTCTACCAAAGTATACCCCAATTAGACCACCAATTGGACAAAGAAGCAACATTGGGACAGCAAGGAGTAGCTCACAACCGAGCAACACAACTTATCACACCAATATGAGCACCGTGGTCCAATCATTTGTACAACCAAGAACAACCTATGACAAGAGATTCTAAGACAATGGTTACTGGTTTTGTTTTATTAATATTTCACAATCACACAATACTTACATGAACTAACCAATGTGTTAAGACCGACTAGGAGTTTGCTTGTGTGTTTATATTAAAATAGCAATAGGGCTCAGATCTATCGCAGGTAGCCGCTGGGCTAAGAGGGCTCAACACTGTCGCAGGAAGCCGCAGGGCTCAGATCTATCTTCCGATTCAAAGGCGGAAGGAAGAAGGAGGGCAGATCTGTCTTTTAGATTTGATACCCCTTCTTCGGTCTATTGAATGACAGGAACAATTGGTGGAGACGCAGTCAGTGCGAACGTGTTTGCACAGAAGGTGATCATGGCTTTTGAGGAGAAGTACAACATTCATGGCGATGGATTGCTACAGTTACTCACAAATGAATATCAAGTGGTTGTAAAAAATGGAGATAAACTAGGTGCAGAAGGACTGGAAATGATGATAAACCCCAAAAACTGGGCAATGCTAACTGCAAGGGTGTCAGCCAGTCACAAGCAGGCTGCAGCACAAAGGAATGAAGAGGTTCTGCATAAAGCAGATGAATGTACAATGCCAACCAGTGTTACATCCTCTGGCCCTAGCAAAATTCAAGAAGCAATGGCAACAAACCCTGTCGTGGCACCAGCGAGGATGAGTTGGGCGACAAAGCTTAAGCAAAGCAAGCATACGGGCTTTACAAAACTTAGGTATGAACCTCCAGCTACTGTTGAAGGAAGGAAAATAGTACAAGTGCAAACTGCTGACTTTGCGAATAGGATAGAAGAATATGTTGGTTATTGGCAGCTTTTTGGGCAAGCGCTTGACATATGGTTATGTCAAAGAGTGGCTGATAAGGACGTGGGGAATTCGAGATTTTGAGATGAGCATACACGGAGATAAGAATTTTGTATTCAAATTCAAGCAGGAAGAAGATAGAAGTAAGGTATTGGAAATGGGACCTCTGCATATTGTAAGAAGGTTGTCATCCTCAGGGCCTGGTCACCTTCTATGGACGAGGATGTCGAGGTGCTTACCTCGATACCTATTTGGGTTACACTGAAGAAAATTCCTTTATTCCTATGGAATCCAGAGGGTATTCAAAGGATTGCTAATTTTATTGGAGTGCCTATCATGCTTGACAAAGCTACTGAAGAAAGGACAAGATTAGCGTATGCGAGGGTGTGTGTGGAGGTGGATGTAAACAACCAATTACCCAAAGACACCCATGTGGTTATCAATGGAGATAAGAAAAAAATAGTTGAGGTTGAGTATGCATGGATTCCTGTTAAATGCAGTTTTTGGCCATACAAAACAGCAGTGTTCAAAGAGCAAAGAAATTAATACTCCAGGCCATATGGTATGGCAAGCTACGGGTAGGACCCAACCACTAGAAAGACAAAACTTCGATGATTGGACGATCGCCAAGGGTAGACATACATTCAAGTCGAAGACTCCTCCCAGGTTAGAGGGGATCCCAGGGCCTATCACAGGACCAGTAGGAAATGTGACCAGTATAGAGGCTGCCTATGTGGCAGAGCATAACATAAATGATGACCAGAGTGATGCCATAACGCAGAGTCCACAACCATTGATTCTTATCAACCCAACGCTTGAGCGTAGTGCTAATGTGGAGGCAAGTGAACACACACCGACTCAGGACAAAGAGAACACCACAACAGATGAGCAGAGTAGTCACGAGGAACATGAGCAAGATCCTTGTAGTGAAGAGGTTGCACGCGATTTGTTTTCAAAATCTTGCACTAAAGTTTTAGTCTCTGCCCTCGAAGATCCTCTAGGGCTAAGAAAGCAAACAAAAAGTACAAAGGTTGAATTCCTCCTTAACAAAGGAGACAGGGATAAAAAACAAGAGGTTTCTTCTTGGGCCGATGCTAGTTGAAGATTTCTATATGCCTAGTAACCATGTTCACTCTCACTAGAATTTTCTTTCTTGTGAGAGTTTGTTTCTTATTTTATTTTTGTTTTTTCTTTTGTTTCATTTGTATAAAGGTTTTGGGGTCCTTAAAACCCAGCTCGCTTTCAAAAAAAAAAAAAAAGGTCAGGATTCCCCCTTTTTTGCCACCATGAGGTGCTTAACATAGCTCTATTGCTATATGTTTAAGACATGTTATTAAATTCCTATTGTGCTAATTACAGTTAGATGAATACTAATGAAATGGTGTTTTAAAATGGTTTACTAATTACGGTTGGTGTTATGGATATGCTTCAATTGTTGTTCAACTGCTTTGTAATTTGTGGTTTGCCAGTCATCTCAACAGAAAAATAAAATAGATTGTATAACTACAACCATTCCATAATATAATATCGCCAGTACATTGAATTGCTTAAGTAGACATCATTGAATAGTTAAGCACATAACATATCTCAACTTGAGCCTGCTCATATTCACCTCAACTTGAATAATTTCTCCTTTACTTCTTTTATAGTAACCTGCAAAGCTCATCTCAACACTAATTTTAGGAACATGCACCCCTTTTCCTTGCCCTTATCCTTCATCCTCTCCCTGCCACTCTCCATGTAAACGTTTCTTTCCTCTTCCAAAGCATCAACCAACCACTTACAACTTCCACAAACACTGCATGCTAGTTATTTTTTTACCCCTAGTACTTGGTAACTTTAGATGCTAACAACTGCCTCCTCCCTTCACAACCACTTATATGACATGGAGAATCTTGGCCATGGGAAATTCTTCATCCAGTGGTGGGTTTGTCCATAGTTGAAGCACCCTCATGTCAGTGCAACTAGAGGTCCAGTAGTGCTATGGAAGTTATTTTTCGATGCTATAGCTTCATCAAACCATTCATAACCTCACAATACGCACGAATACATCGCAAAGACTTCCAACCTTCGTTTCCATTATTATTGGTCTTAAAATCCATAACCTCATCATAATACCATCACAATTTGGCATCTTATACCAAGGACAAACATCCCCCATGGCCAAATTGATCGCATACTTGACATTCATATTGAACCTCGAACTACAGCAAAAAAAGGGTCAATACCCATACAAAATTTCGATTGCAATAACGAAGCTTGATGAACCAAAATCAAACACTAATTCGTGCTTTTACTTTTGAAAACGAGCTTGATGAACCACTTCCACTCCCCATTAGAGAATTATACTTTCACTACAATGAAGCTACTCAAAACAAAGCTTGATGAGGTTCTTTGGAAGCGAGACAATAATAGAGTGGGATAACAATTAACTATAGAGAAGAAATGAGACTTTGGTGATGATAGGGAAATAAGTTATTTGGTGGTAATAATGACAAAGAGGGAGAACATGGTGAAAATAAGGGAAATTATAGAGAGAGCAAATACGGTAGATCTTTATGATGTGTTGAGGAAGATGAGGTAATGGCAGAGTCCTAACGATCATTAGATACAATGTGGGTATGATGGACGGTCAGATTTGAAGAGGAGTAGGATGGGAAAAAAAACAAATAAGTGTTTGAAACAGAGTCACGTCCGTGGGGCCTGGGATGGAAAAAAAGTGTTTTTGGTAATTTTTTACCCTTCACGTGAGCAACATGTGAGGGTGTTAATGGCTTCTGTGACTTTGGTGACCCTGCTATAATTTAATTAGAAAAAGGGATGAGATTCAAACTACGTATTATAAAAAGGGACTAAAGTCTGAAAAAAAAAACTCAGTTTTCACATTTTTGCCCACTTAATCGGGAGGCTTAGCATATTTTGAGCCACTATAATAGGTTAGATAACTTTAAGGATTGAATGGTTGAAAATGATGCATTTACAGAGGTCACGTGTTATGAACCCTACTAATAGATTATCTATAAAGTTTAGTTAATTAGGTTTTACATTTAGGAGACACATTATTGAGTTCCTAATTGTAGTTATAATTCAATATAATATAGCTTCCTAACTAATCTACAACCATATGATGGCTATAGTTCTTCAATGTAGGCTACAGGTGGAGAAGCTGAGCTTTGTTTTACGAGATGATTGTTAGACTTATTAAAAATATCGAAGCTATTTAGGTACCACAAATCATTCAAAGTAAGTATTCACTAGAAAAAAAAGATGATTCAGCAACGGCTAAAAAGCCGTTGCTTTTTAGCCGTTGCTGAATCATCTTTTTTTTCTAGTGAATACTTACTTTGAATGATTTGTGGTACCTAAATAGCTTCAATATTTTTAATAAGTCTAACAATCATCTCGTAAAACAAAGCTCAGCTTCTCCACCTGTGGTTAGGGCTAATACCAATGGTGTGTTGGCCTAGTGGTTAGGGCTGTGTGGGTTTGACCCCCACGTCCTAGCTTCGAATCCCGCCGGCGGTATGGTTTGTTTCTAATGGGTGTTGACCTGTAGGTCGCCCAGTTGATAGGTTATGGGATCCTTAAAAACCCAGCTTGCCTTTCAAAAAAAAAAAAAAAAAAAAAAAAAACCCGTTGCTAATTGTCAAAAAACCGTCGCTACAATGATTTAGCCACGGCACAACAACCGTCGCAATACCGTGGCAAGTTTAATCGTCGCTATTTGAATCAGCAACGGTAAAATATCCCGTCGCTAATTACCCACGGCAAAAAAACCGTGGCTAACTCAAAAAATTCCGTCTTTAAAGCTGTTGAAAATTTCGACGAAGACTGTTGCTAATTGTAAAATAGCGATGATTTTTGCTAAATAGCGACGGTTTTTTAGCCGTGGCTATTTAGCGACCGTTTTTTAGCCGTGGCTATTTAGCGACCGTTTTAGCCGTCGCTATTTAGCGATCGTTTTTTTGCCGTGGCTATTTAGTGACGGTTTTTCCCGTCGCTATTTAGAAACCATTTTTTTGCCGTCGCTATTTAGCGAGGGTTTTTTACGGTCGCTAAGGCTATTTAGCGACGTTTTTTTGCCTTGGCTATTTAGCGACGGTTTTTTGCCGTCGCTAAATTGCAAATCTAATTGACAAAACAACCATGGTATTTGCCGTGGCTATTTAGGGACAACTTTGTTGCAAATTATAAATTATAATTCATTTTTTATAATGAAATTTACAAATTATAAATGAAATTTATAAATTACAAATTATAATTCATTTTTTATAATGAAATTAGCTATTAATGATTGTCCATTCTGAAAATTTATATCAACTACCAGAACTAAACTTAATTGATCAAAATTATAACAAAAATTACACAGTCTCTAGAATATCATACAAAAATTACAAAGAATCCATACAAAAATGACAGAAAAACCACAAAATAAAAATAAAAATTCGATCTATAGAATATCGAAGATCATAGATCTCCAAGATCTGAGATCTTCGAGATCAGAGATCTTCGAGATCTCAGATTTTCGAGAGAGATGCGACGGAGGTAGGGAAGGGAGAGATAGGCGGCCGGGATCGGTGTCGAGGAAGCGGCGGACTTCTCCTTTGTGAGTTTCTTCTCTGGAGGTTGAGAGAAAATTTTTTGTTGAGAGAAATTTTTTGTTTAAGTTGGTTTGTAGAAAAAATTGAAATTTATATAGAGAAAGGTAATTGAAGGGGATTAGTTGTGTTAGTTTCACGCGGATCGGTGACGTGGTTTGGTTTAGTGCGTTGGATTGAGCTAAATTTTTGGGTGTTATTGACGGTTGAGATGAAGTTTCATGCGGATCGGTGATTTTTTTTTAAAACAATTAGCGATGGTAAATTGTCGTAGCTAAATTCTTTAGTGTTTAATTGTTTTTTAAAAACAACTAGCGACGGTTTTTTGCCGTTGCTAATATAAAAAAATGTTATTTTTTTAAAAAACAATTAGCGACGGGATTTTGCCGTCGCTAATATAAAAATAATGTCATTTTTCCGTCGCTAATATAAAAATAATGTTATTTTTTTAAAAAACAACTAGCGATGGGTTTTTACCGTCGCTAATATAAAAATAATGTTAATTTTAAAAAAATATTAATTAGCGAGTAGCAAATAATTCATATAAATTTGTATTTAAAAAATAATTCATGACATACTTACCGGGTACCCAACTTTTCTTCGAACATCTTTTTTTTTCAGAACTTTTATGGCTTGAATCCGAGTAGCAAAGTTACGATCCCATAGAGCATCTGTTACTATATTGTGAACGAATCCTCCACAGCTCCCATACCACAAAGAGCAACCACTGATAATACCAATGAACCCATGTGATGTATTTGTCATTTTTCCAAGAGCAACCACTGATAATACCAATGAGTGAATGACTTTGTTCAATAAATCTTCGACTTCGACCCTTCGTCTGTGTGCGAGAGGGAGAGATCGTGATCTTCGACTTCGACCCGTCGTCTGTAAAGTGGATCAAGATATGATCTGAGAACAGATCAGATCTGAGTTCTGATCATATCTTCTTCTTCGATCTCATATGATCTCAGATCTGATCAAGATCATATCTTCTTCTTCGATCTTGATCAAGATTTTATCTTCTTCTTCGATCTTGATCATATCTTATCTTCTTCTTCGATCTTGATCATATCTTCTTCTTCGATCTTGATCAAGATCTGATCATATCTTCTTCTTTGATCTGATCTTCTTCGATCTGATATGATCTCAGATCTGATCAAGATCATATCTTCTTCTTCGATCTTGATCAAGATCTTATCTTCTTCTTCGATCTTGATCATATCTTATCTTCTTCTTCGATCTTGATCTTGATCAAGAAATGATCATATCTTCTTCTTCGATCTGATCTGAACTCGGATCTGATCAAGATCATATCTTCTTTTTCGATCTTGATCAAGATCTTATCTTCTTCTCCGATCTTGATCATATCTCATCTTCTTCTTCGATCTTGATTATATCTTCTTCTTCAATCTTGATTTTTATCATACCTTGATCAAGATCTGATCATATCTTCTCCTTCGATCTGATCATATCTTCGATCGATCTGATCTTCTTCGATCTGATCAATGATCTGATCTGATCTTCTTCGATCGGATCTGTTCTTCAGACATTTCTTCTGTAAACTAAAGAAGAGAATGCGATCAGGGAAAGAACCATTGGATGCGATCAGGGTGAGAACCATTGGATTAGGGAGACATTTCTTCTGTAAACTCTCACAACAGAGAAGATCGAAAGCTCTGGCTTTGGCTCGGACGGTTGGCTGTGATGGCGAGGAAGACGATGGGGACGACAACAACTGTTGGGCTGCGATGTCGTTGGGGTATGTGAGGATGGGTGAGTGGGTAAACGGTCTGTGAATGGTTGACGAAGGAGAAGGAGATGATGATGATGGTTTGTGATTTGGTTTGGTTCAAAAAACCAATTAGCAACTAGGAAAAGGCGGGGAAGGGAGGGGAGAGGGAGGTGGCCGGGATGTGTGTCGAGTGAGAGTTTTATATCGGCTTTGGGTTTCTTCTCTGCTGCTGGGGTCTTCTCTGTCACGGCGGACTTCTCCTCTGTCAAATTTAAATTTATATAGAGAAAATTTAAATTTATATAGAGAGAGAGGTAATTGAAGGGGATTGATTGAGTTGGTTTCACGCGGATCGGTGACGTGGTTTAGTTTAGTGCATTGGATTGAGCTAAAGTTTTTGGGTGTTATTGACAGTTGCGTTTGATTGAGCTAAGTTTTTTTGTAAAATATTTTTTTTAAATATTATATTAGGGACGGTTTTTTGCCGTAGCTAATAAAATATTCGTTGTAAGAGTTAGCGACTGTTATTGCCGTCGCTATTTGTTTTTTTTTATATATATATTTTAAAAAAATCAATTAGCTACGATATGTTTGCGTCGCTAAATGTTTTCTATATATATATATATTAATAAAATCCATTAGCTATAGTAGAAACCATTAGCTATATATATATGTTTTTATATAATTTTTTTTTAAAAAACAATTAGCTACGGTAGGAAACCGTGGCTAATGAGTTTTATTTGTAAAACTCATTAGCCACGACACTTTTGCTGTCGCTAAATGTTTTTATATAATTTCTTTTTTTAAAAACAATTAGCTACGGTAGAAAACCGTGGCTAATGAGTTTTATTTGTAAAACTCATTAGCCACGACACTTTTACCGTCGCTGAATGTTTTTATATTATTTTTTTTGAAAAACAATTAGCTACGGTAGAAAACCGTGGCTAATGAGTTTATTTGTAAAACTTATTAGCCACGGCACTTTTGCCGTCGCTAAATGTTTTTATATAATTTTTTTTTTAAAAACAATTAGCTACGGTAGAAAACCGTGGCTAATGAGTTTTATTTGTAAAACTTAGCGATGACACTTTTGCCGTCGCTAACTGTTTATATATATATATATTTAAAAACCCATTAGCGACGGTATCTTACCGTAGCTAATGAGTTTTATTTGTAAAACTTAGCGACGACGAAAATACCGTCGCTATTACAAGCTTTAGCGACGGTTTTATGCCGTTGCAAATTATTTAGCGACTGTTTTTTATACTTATGTGGTGAAACAGTATCAGAGACAGTAGCGACGGTTGGATGCCGTCGCTAATCTTTTAATTTGCCGTAGCTAATGTTTTAATTAGCGACGGTATTAAAAACCATCGCTAGTTTCCGTAGCTAGTAATGCATTTTTTTGTAGTGATTATTTGCCAACAAACCTATATTCTACATTCTAAAAGCTTTCTTATAATTAGAATTATTAGGGGACATGATATAATTGAGTTCACATTATAATACAATAAAATATAAAGTATATCTGGTCTAAAGGCTGGAATGTTCTAAAGTATTGCAAATAACTTCAATAATGCAAAGATCTATTTACGTCAAACTATTCCGACATTTCACATTTTATAAAAGATTTTGAAGTTAAAAATGACAGATTGGCCTTTCTTTAAAAAATATCTATGCGTGACTTCATGCAACGTTTTTTCTTTTCTGTTGTATCTTAAAAAAAGAAAAAAACTGATAATAATCAGATCATGAAATTGACATGGTTCCATTTAATGATCCAATGTCCACCAACAAGTCAAGCTTTTGGAACAATTGTCTGTCCATCTTTGCAAATTGGATGAAAGATGTTTTTGAATGCACGTCCTCTTAAAATTGGGCCAAAGAATGGTATGACATTTTGAAGAGAAAAAAATGTGTGATGGGGGGAATTTTCTTTGGATAATGAAATTGACCACTTGAAGGAAGAAATGGAGTGTTGATGAGGAAACTTGTTGGTTTAGGTGATTAAGACCATTCATGCATACAAACAATTGGGGTTGGCTTTGAGTTGACATTTATATATCTTCTATCCGACTTCATTCCTAACTGCCAGTCTCTCTATCATTACAGTTTTTTCTTAAGTGCATCGGTAAAGTGCCTGGTATCTTGTCGGGTGGCTACCAAATATCGCAAGATTGCATTATCTCGATGCAATCCTATGGTGCCTGATAGCATCAGGCAAGATACCAATACACTATAATATTACTCCTATCAATAATAACTCAATATATAGTTAGAAGTTCCAAATAATGCAATGGGTCTTTAGGACAGTCCCTTGTTGGTGACCATTTGAGCAACCCATACAAACCAGACAAGGGAAAACCCCATCTTCTTCGACTATAATTCTGTGTGAAATGAGTAAGAAACTAACAGTAAATATATATTTGAGTCCCTTGTTTTTTTTAATATACAATAATGTAAGTAGGCCAGATACTTTAAAATGACATTTTGTATGATATTGTATTGTATGAAACAAAAATACTTTCTGATGCAAAACTGATCTTTCCCGACAATTACTTTAAAACTGATTACGCACAAAGACAATGACCCAGGTGGGTAACAGAGGATGAGATTTTTCTGAATAGAGTGGACGCGGTTTAGACGCAAAGACCTTGCTTGAAATGTTTGAAAGATGATGGAGAGAGAAAAGACTTAGTACCAGGGATGTGGTTTTGTTTTCTTATAGACAATAATGTAAATTTTTGTGTAAGTTATTGTATGGGACATTTTTTTTCAGCAAATCTAATCCTTTCCGTCAATTACTCATAACCAGTAGTGGAGTATTTAAGTGAAATGAAAACGACTAAGCAAAGAGTGGGGAGGTGATTTGCTGATAAGCACAATACAAACATGCCTTTGGAGCCAATGGGTATGTGGAGTGGTCATTACAAAAAAAAAGTAAATTCAACAACAACATCTTGTCGTTGCTAACTATTAAAAAAGCATAGTTGCAATGAGTCGGCAACAACTTAATGTCTGTTGCAAAACCGTAGCTATTTGAATTGTCCCTTCAGTATAACAATGGTGGACTTTTCGATCGCTATCTAGCAACGGTTTGTGACTGTCTCTAAGTTGCAAAGAATCCTTCTTCAAAGCAATAGTGATTGGCGACAACTTTTGAATTTTCTGAGATGACAGTGATTGGCGACAACTTTTGAATTTTCTGAGACGGCTGAAGCTGTCGCAAATTGAAAAAACAGAGACAGCATTTGCCGTTGCAAATCAGGGATGGCCAATTGGCTGTGGCAATATAAACAGCTGGTTTAAATCAGCAACTAGAATATTGTTGTTGCTAACACTAACCTGTTGTTGCTAGTAATTTAACTTTTAATTAATTAGCCACTACATCTTGCTGTAGCTAAAAAAATTACTAAACAATAAAAATTCAAAATTTTAATGGGACTAGTTCTTTCTATTAATTTTCAAATTTCTCATTTCCTTTTTTTTTTTTTTTTTTTTTTTCATTTAGAAGACATTTCAAACCTGAACACAACTGTATTAATTTTCACCGTAAGTGATGATTAATACACTAACCTTGTTCATATGATCAATACATTGTCCATCACAAAAAATACAATCCCAAGCAACTTTATACCCTATCAAACTCAAATTGAAATTATACATACACACACACACACACACATATATATATATATATATATATATTTTTTTTTTTTTTTCTAAGAGATGATAACTCACTTAAACTAGCAACCATGACCAGAATGATCTTCATGCAGTGACACTTAATTAATTCCAATCCATTGCTACATAACAATCATAGTGACTACAAATAACTTTACAAACAATCATAGTCTACAACAGTGTTCTAAAAATCGCTAGGCGTTGGGCGAGCGGCGAGCAGGTGCCTAGCGCCCAGGGGCCTAGGCGGGCACCTAGGTGGTCTTAGGTTTTATATTATTACTTTAATAATTTACAAAAGTTAAGCATAATACATTATCAATTACATCCAATTTAATGCCAATATACATATGCAAAATTTAAAAACATGAAAAATTAACAATCGTGAACAAAATTTATTAAAACTCAAATGACTGAAGTTGGTCATGATGGGTACTTTATATAAATTTGAATTTGTGTACTCTTTTATTTTTCTTCAAATTGCATGAATAACCTCAGTTATGTTTGATAAAATCTACATTAGTAAAATTGGTACCGACAGATCCTTTGAGAATTCCATTAAGTAATCATCATTTGCTACATTTAGACATATACTGAATAAAAAAAAATTAAATAGTTTATTTCTAAAAAATAGGAACACAATCAGCCTTATTCAAAAATTTAAAAAATTTAAAAAAATAAAAAAATAAAAAAATCGCCCATACCGCCTAGAGTCCGCCTAGATCCCGCCAAGACCCGCCCAGAACCGCCCAGACAGCCCACCCAACCATTAATCTGGACGATTTTCCACCTTCTAGCCTAGGCCAATTTTTAGAACACTGGTCTACAATTAACCTATGTTATCTTCTTCCACCATTGTCTCAATTGCCAACTAAGTTAGGGTAGATTATTTGATCATCCAATCTAAGGTTCAGTGGATTGTCAGAATTTTACTCAACAAGGAGTGGCACCGAGTAGAACTTCACTATAGCATTGAATTCCTTAAACAAGATTGGGTGCTCAAATTTAGCTAAGGCTAAATTAGATCTGATAAAATGGATGCCTGCACAGAGAAAGAGTTTTCAATCAATGAACTAAAAGTATTAAATAAATATTAAAAAAAAAAAACTATGAGCATGCATAAGAATAGAACAATACCATTTTTCACATGTTCTTCACCAATATTCCATCGTCTTAGTGCAAGGATGGAAACTATTGCAGAAAAGAGAGCATCTTTAATCAGGAGGTGATTGCTATGAGGAAGACCCCATGCACCGTTTGGTAATTGATTCTCCGACAACCAATTTAGACATTCAGGAAAACAATGTGATTGAGGAGAATGCTGAAAAGGGGCCATTGCTACCCAAGCAGTGTCATAAGAAGAAACTGAAAGTTTAACCTTAGCGAACATTTTGCTAATTCTCTCCTTAACCCTCTATGATCCCTGCAACGTAATTGAGCTTATTCTTGGTTCATACATTCATTGATATGAAAATGCAACAAATCAAGATGGAAATGGAATAACGACTTACCACGATCACATTTTCAGCACTGCCTAAAGTATTTAGGCTAGGGTCCAAAGAAACAGCTTCAAAAACCAAAGCAAATTAACAGTAAGTATCAATGCGAATATGCAACACATAGTGAATTAGGCCAAATTTGGCTTAAATGTATCCCAAACAAATAAAATACAATCATAATCAACAATTAAAAGAATCCATTTTTTGTTTGCTTCTGTCAACATGCTTTAGAACTATTGCTTTCTTATATCTAACTTCAATTGTAAAGATTGTGTTATGTAGTATGTATCATACAACTATAATTAACATTGACAATGCACGAACAAAATAAATGGGGCTCCTTTCATGTGTCCTCATTGTCTTAAAATGCTATAAAAACAAAAAACCTTGCTCCATTTTGTCTCAATTCAACATGTCAATTAGCCTAACTAATATGGTTGTTGTAAAATCAAACAAATGAAACAAACAAAATATAACAACATACCCAATTGCCAATCAAAACCCAAATCTGAAAATCAACACAAATTGGAAATTAAGTGAGTGAACTTTACCTTTGGTGGGTGAGTTTTGATTGAAGCAACAACAGAGAGTGGTATGAACTCCATCGATCTTCGAAATCATGAATTATGAGTCCAAATCAAACTTGGGAACAAAAGGGTGTCTGGGTTTCTTCTTTTTGGGTGTCTGAGTGTGAAAGAATCAACAAGAGAATAGAAGAATTTGAGGAGAAGAGTCTCAAGTGGTTCTACTTCTAGTCAGTGTTCTTGTTGTTTACCTTCACCTAGTGATGAAGCTTATAGTACCCATGGATCTCATTGATCTGAATTGAATAGTCGAACCCCCAAATATCAAAACTGAGCCAAAATTACTGAAATTGAGATTAAAGAGAGAAGGGAAAGAGGACATCGTAGAGAGATTTAACAGTGGGTTTTGATCATTGGATATTTGATGGGGAGATGGAGGAGAGGAGGCCGTGATGGATCTGTTGGTTGCTGCGAGATGGACCTGTGGCTGGCGACTTGAAGATAAGGTTGTCGAGATCATGTTTGCTACTTGTGTGAAGGAAGAAAGGGCGAGAGGGAGAGGAAAACTATGTTAATTGGTCTGTGGATCTCTCTCCCTTGATTTTTCTCGCACATATTCTTTAAGTAAAAGAAAATTGGGGATTTTCAGTAACCTTAGCTCCAAATCAATTGAGAATGGAAGAAGAAGATGAACACAAAGGAAAAACAAGACAAAATGGAGATACTAGAAAAGAGAATCACAAATAGACAGAGGGAGAGATAGGGAAACAATAAGAGCGAGAGGGAGCCGTGTTTTTTGCTTTTGGTGAGAGGGAGGAGCGGTTTTCTAAAAAGTTTGAGCAAAATCAAGCGGCCTTATTTTTTCAATCTCCCGCTCTATTTTTTTGTTTTATGTATATATATATATATATATATATATATTTTTTTTTTTTAATTCATCGGAGATGGCATATACCGTAGCAATGAGTTTTTATTTGTGACACCTAAGATGTCGTCCAAACTATTTGAATTAGCTACGGTTTATTGTGAATTAAGCCACGGTTTTCCCGTCACAAACACATTTTTTTATGATTATGGTCTGGGCAGCTACCAAAAGCATTAGTGACGGTAATTTGCTTTCTCAAATTTTATAATTAGAGACAGAATGAGACTACCGTCTCTTAGTAATTGTAGTTATTAATACTTTTTTTTTTTGTAGTGTGTGGCAAATGTTGTTAGTCCAAAAGTCTAGAGGTGAATGGCCCTAAACAATAGACCAGTCAAGGATAAATATGCTATCCCCGCTATTGATAAATTATGAGATGAGCTACATTGTGTGAAGTTTTTCTCCAAAATTTATTTACACTCGGGTTACCACTAAATTCAAGTTCATGATCAAGATATTCACAAGACACCATTCTGTACTCTCAAAGGTCATTATGAATTCGTTGTTATGTCATTCGGTTGTACAAATGCAGCTTCAACTTTTCAAAGTCTCATGAATGACCTCTTTCAGTCACATTTATGGAAGTTTTTTTTGGTCTTTTACATGATATCTTAATTTATAGTTGAAGTTGGGATGAACACCTGCACCACTTACAAAGTATCTTGGAGATTTTATTGTATAACAAATTTTTAGCACCAAAAATGAAATAAAATAACTCAAAATGTCAATTTAGGTTTCGCAGGTAGAATTCCTTGACAATTTAATTTCCCAAGATGGAGTTGCTCTTGATCCATCCAAAATCAAAAGCATACTATAATGGCCTATGCCATCAACACTCAAATCAAAACTTTAGCTGCACCTTTAAGTCATCTTCTTACAAAAGACGGTTTATTTGGACACCCGAAATAGTTGCTGCATTTAAAAACTTAAAGAGTGCTCTCGCGTCCCCACAGATACTATGATTGCTTGATTTCTCTCAAACTATAGTGAGCGAGTGTGATGCTTGCGGAATTGGTATTGACACAAACTTGATGCAGGAGGAGAGACCTATAGCTTATTTTAGTGAGACTTTAAAGAACTCAGCATTGACACTTTCAACATATTGAAAGGAGTTGATAGCAGTGGTGAAAGTAGGGGTCCGCACGGTCCGAGATTAGGCACGTCCCGGTCCCGATCCAGTGGAACAGGATAGAAACAGTCCGAGATAACGACTTTTCTTAGGCAAACCCGATTGATCCCAGACCGATTTGAATTGGGACAGTCTAGTCCGGGTTCATGCCATCCTTTTTTTTTTTTTTTCAATTCAGAATTCAGAATTCATATCTTCAATAATCTCAAAAGAAAACACAATATCTAAAAAAAAAGAAATTCTAGAGGGCCTGGGTTTCACGCCTGGGAGGCTGCCTGGACCCTCCTAGGTACGTGCCTGGGAAGGTCTTTGGCACGTGAAACCCAGATTTTGGCTCCAAAATTGGGCTCCAAATTTGAGCACCTGAAAATCAGTTCTCGTCTCCTCTGCTCCGCCTCAGCCTCCTCTCGCCTCCTCTGCTGCTCATCTCGCCTCTTCTGCTCCGCCTCAGCCTCCTCTCGCCTCCTCAACCTCCTCTGCTCCTCAGATATCACCTACTCTGCTCCTCCTCTATTAGTTGTTTTAGTTTTTTTTATTGGTTCATTGGTTGTTTTATTGGTTCATTGTGGTAGTTATTATAGTTTTTGTAGAAATGAAGATGCCCTTTGTGTTCAATGTTCATGAAAATGTGATTTTTTTCGATTGTGAGGGTGAAAACATTGCTTTGGGGTTAATGGGTGTGTGGTGTTATCTTTTACGTGGTTTGATATTGTATGTGTAAGAAATAAATGGGATTATAGTAGCCCGTGGTAACTTTACTACATTGTAGGTTGATGTGTTCACTTGATTTTGTGTGAATGTTTTTTTTACATTCCTTGATTTGGGTGATCTGAACTTGTGGCTAGATAAGGGCCTTGTTGATTAACAAAAAAGCATAGTAGCATTGTGGTTTACGGTCACTGTTATTACGTGATGTGTTTTGCAGTTTGGTTCTGATTTGCATACATCTGGTCTAAATCTCTAGTATATATTTTTATATAATGTTCATCATACAGATGTAGGAGAAAGGAGGCAAGAGGAGGCGAGATGAGGCGGAGGCTGAGGAGGCGAGATGAGCAGCAGAGGAGGCGAGATCTGATTTTTAGGTGCTCAAATTTGGTGCCCAATTTTGGAGCCAAAATCTGGGTTTCACGTGTCAAAGACCCTCCCAAGCACATGCCCAGGAGGGTCTAGTCAGCTTCCCAGGCGTGAAGCCTAGGCTCTCTAGAATTTCTGCTAAAAAAAATACACACAATTGACTCAACCACAAATCCAGCAAAGAAGAGTACAACTCTTTCACTTATCTTCTTCTTCTTCATCAACTAATCTTTTCAACCAGAAATTCTAGCTGGCCTGGAAAACCAGCCTGATTTCCTGCCTGAGGAAAATACATTTTTGCCCCCTCCCTATTTAAACACACACTCCAAAAAGGTGTTTAAAGAGGCTCCCCAGGCAGGGAAACCAGGGGGCCGGCTAGAAGTGCTGCTTTTCAACCGCACATTCCATCAACCTCAAACAAAGATGCAACAAATCAATACACAAACATGGTATTCCACTTCTCTTCTTCTTCTTCATCACTTGATCTTCTCAACCACAAATCCATCAACATAAAACAAAGACACAGTAGATCAGTGCACAGTGTTGCTCAATTGATTAGTACACAGTAGATCAATTGATCTTCTTCATCAATTGTTGATCAGTACACAATGTTGATAAACTGATCAGTACCCAGTAGATCAATTGATCTTCTTCATCAATTGTTTATCAGTACACAATGTTGATCACTACACAGTAGATCAGTATCTCCATATGAATTGATCTTCTCAACCGCAATTGACATTTTGTTTGCCTATCCACAACTCTCTCTATGTGTGTTTTGAGTTTTTGTCTGAAAGAGAAAAGTGAGAAAAGATTGGCGGTCGAAGGAAGTAGAGCGAGAGAGGATTGATTGAATTCAACGTTGATTCTTCTTCATCAACTGTTCTTCTTCTTCGATTTTCGATGCGCAAAAGGGTGGAGGCGAGCGAGAACTGTGTGAGATGAAGATGAAGGTGATGAGGATCCGGGGCGGGGGGCCCATGTACATTGTGCGCATGAACCCCTCATTTGGTGCAGTAATTGGAGCCGTCGGATATATCTGACGGCTGATGTTTGTGGACTTGAAAATTTGAAATAAAAATTACTATAGAGAGCAAATACATGGGTCCCCGTGAAACTCTAAATTTCCTGTCTTGTCTCACTTACATGTCACACCTCCAATGATGCACGAACTCGGATACGCGTGTCGAACACGGATACAACACGACGACTCGACAATTTTCAAAAAAATAGAACTTGGCGACTCGGTGATTTGGCGACACGGTCAAACTTATTTTTTTAATATATTTTTTTGTAACTCATATAAACATAAAATCATAAAGTCAAGCTCAAGTCATACTCATAAAGCATATGCAACATAATTTCATTAATTTAATAATGTAAGATGTAAATTGATAATTTCAAAAACTCACCAGCGAGGCGGCTACATTTCTTCTTCTTCATTATCTGGCTGATCAACTGTCGCATTCTCTTCATTCAACAGCCCAGCCTCTAGCTCAGGTTCATCAAGTGAAAGACTAATAATCTCAAGCATTCCAGCAGCATCTAAATCCAACGAATCAATAGTATCTCCTGCGATATCCCACATCCTTGTCTCACCTTCTTTGTACTCTTGTTTTCTTCTTGACAAAAGACGAAGGTTGGAATGCACAAACACTAAATCTTCAGCTCGTTGTGGGGCCAATTTTTCCTTTTTAATGAGTGGATGTTGTTATACGTGCTCTAATTCCTTTCACAACATGAGGAGGAACAAGGCTGCCCAAGTATCTTCAAAGCTATAGTCTGGAATAATGGTGCACAGGCACCATGAGAAGCCCACCACACATCAGGTTCTAGGTATGTTCTATTCTGTAGAGCATCACCTTCTGCAAACTGTCCAGAACCCGTTGAAAATCTAGCATACTCTGTAAAAACCAATCTTTTTTCCTCAATATTAGGAAAGTATCTCTTGAAACACTTATCCCTCTCCTTTGTAATCTCAAGATCTTTGTGTGGCGAAACACGATTAGGAGCCCCTTCAAGCCATTCTCTGCTATAATATCTATATATAAGCAATGTCAATCACAAATTAATATATAAACATTAAGTGCATAACCAAAAAAGTTAAAAACAATGTAATTATTTACCTTGGATTCAAGGAATGTGCTAAGCAATGCAGTGGTGTGTTGCTTTTCTCCCATCGATATACCAGTATATGATGCACCACTTAAAAAAACTCTGACTCCTCACTATTTTCCTTTCCTTCATGGCGGTAAATAACTTGTTTCACTTTCTCAATCATAACATCCCATATCTCATACACCAAGTGAAGACAAGGCTCATCTGTATCAACCCTCTGCAACATTGAATAAATAGGCTCTGTGAAATGAAGTACATAGTCCACTTTGTCCCACCACAAGTCATCCAATAGTTTTCCTTTCACAAGCCGTGTTTTCTCAACATTATCTTCCCTATAGGAATCCCACTGATATCCAATCACCATACTCTGGAGGCTACTTTTAATGTCTTTCAACCTCTTGAGCATAATTATGCTTGAAGCAAAACGTGTATTTGCTATGGAAAACAACTTCAATCTCGGTTGCACATTAAACATATGCAACCTCATGGAATGGTTCATGATAAAGTTCTTGATCAGCACCCCATCCCCAACAACATCAATAATCCAACTACACAAACTGTAGGCTTTTTCATTTGCAGGCGTGTTTTTTGGAGCGCATATGTTCTTCAAGGCAAGGTTGAGAGTGTGGACCACACAAGATGTCCAAAACACCTCAGGATACTGGCTCTCAACAAGTAAACCTGCAGTCTTACAAACTGGAACATTGTCGGTTATGACTTGGACCACATTACTTGGCCCAACGTCACGTACGACTTCCTTGATCAAACCAGCAATGAAGAACTTGTCTTTGTACTCCCTTTCAAAGTTCACAGCCTTCAAGAACACTTGACCACCCTCATTAATCACTATGAAATTAATGAGAGGCCTCCTTTGAGCATCAGTCCACCCATCACAAACAATGGTTGCCCCTTTAATAACCCATGTAAACTTTGTTGCCTCTAACAACTTCTGAATGTTGCGCCTTTCATTTTAAGCAATGTCGTCCTCAATGCATTATACCTAGGGGTCTTGTAACCATTAATGGACTTTTTCTTTATTCAGGTGAAAGCCTCCTTAAAATACTGATTTTTTGCAAGGTTGAATGGCAATGCAGCTGAGTAGAACGTCCTTGCAATCAAAGCATCCAACTCTTGTCGCTCACTCATATTGAAAGCATTTGCTATAGGATTATTAGTGGCTCTCCTCTTCCTTTGTTCATTGTATGGAAGTGGAACTGAAGGACCAACCCCACTACTTGAACCTGGGTGCGGGTGACTACTTGAGCCCACTGAAAGAGGTAAAGGAACACTTCGCGACCTTGAACTTTTTGCTCTCAATGCAGCTTGTTCAACAAATTGTTGCACCTCTCTAAGTTGTAGGGGGGAGATTTTGGCACAAATAGCTATCCCACGTCCTGTTATCTTCAACAAGTGGTCCTTCAATCTAGAATGAAATCCCGTATACTCTTTCTGACAAAAGTTACACCGTCATCTAAGATTTCCCCTACCTTCATTTGGTCTTCTTATTATTGTCATATGCTTCCAAAGATCATCTCCAGATACTTGGCCTAAAATATATTTCAACAACAGGCAGGGGTTTTACTTTAAGTCTTTAGCATTCCACAGAAGGACACAAATGGAAAACTTCCTAGCAAGTTCATTCAGGTTATCCAAAACCAAAATACTAATTTTTCTCGTTTTCTATCTATATGAACATCCATCAGTACTCTTGCTAATGTTTCTGGGTGCTTAAATATCAGGTTGTGAAACATGGGACAACATACATTGCTCAACTCTTGAACTTGTTATCAGATGTCTACGTGGTAGATAATTTTCAAAATTTCTTTCAAAAACAAAACACACACTTGGACATAACACATAAGGTGAACACTGAGAGTAGAAATCGCAGGAAAAAAAATAGAAGGTACCTGAGGACGATATTATTCTCTCTAGCTCTGTCGATCAATCTCTCACTCTCTCTCTGTCGATCGATCTCCCTCTCTCTCTGTCAAATCGTGTCGATCGATCTCTCCCTTTATCTCGCTCTTTCTGTCCTGTCGATCGATCTATGTCGAAATGTCAATCGATCTCCCTTTATCTGTCGATCGATTTCTCCCTTTCTCTCTGTCGATCCCTCTGTCGAATTGTCGATCGATCTCTCAGCCGCTCAGCCTTTCTGTATTTTTTAGGGTTTGATTTGAAACATTCGATCGAAGGAGCTGAGGTTATATAACCACGTGCCTGGACCGTGTCTGAACCGAGTCTGGACCGTGTTCGGACCGTGTCGGTGTCTGTCAATTAATTTTGACCGTTGACCACGTGTCAAATACGCGTGTCAGGCGTGTGTCCGTGTCCGACACGTATTTGACATGTGATACAGGGATTTTACGGAGAGTCGGTGCATTAGAGATGCAACCACACTTAACTCCAATCAGACACACAGATTCAGATCTCCTTTTTATGCTTTTTCAGCTGATTCTGCTCGTAACTTTTCGATTACTCACTCACCCAACATTCGCCCACACGTGTCCATCTCTTTTCTTCTCCATGTCCACCTTTCATGGCTTCTTTTCCTCTTCCCTTCCCATTCTCTTCCTCTCTTGGTTGCGGCCACCCTTACTTTCAGATCCATTGCTCACAACCCCACTCTATCATTTCCATCAACAACTTCTCCTTTGCTATCTTACGCCATCAACCCAACTCCGCCTTTCTCATTCTCTCCGCTTTGCCTCACCAACCATCAACAACTCACTCACTGTGCTCTTCTTTTTCTTCTCTACTCAATCGATCTATCAGTTTATCAAACACCCCATTTCGATTTTCCGAGAGTTCTTGCAATGAACTATCTCTACTAAGACCTTGTTCACCACTTCAGATCCCAAATTGCAGTCTTTGCAGCTAGGAGTGTGAGCTCTTCAAGTCCCCTATTCGTCTCTTACAAGGCTGTTAACCCAATCGACACAATGAATCAGACCAAACTTGCAAAGCTGATATTCTATCTCACTTAGACAACTTTCTCAAGTCTGGGTTTCAAGTGGAATGGAACCAAACTAACTTTTTTTTTTCTCAAGTTGCATACTTTGCCAATTACACAATGGTGTTTGTGGGTACAATTCATCCGACCCCATGAAGAGATTTGTATGTTATAATTCAAAGTTTGAATCTCAGTATCTTCATTCATCATCTCAACCCCCTTCTTGGATCCGCAGAGATAGTCTGAATCAAATTGTTATGCTGTGCACTCTCTTCATCTGTACTTGTGTGTTTTCACTTATAGAAATTGCAACATTGATTTACAGGTTCAAAGGATTGAAGTCTTTGCAAAATGAAGAGAACTCAACAATGATGTTAGTACACCGGCATTGCTCCGCAAATCTCTTAGCGCCAGTGTTCACCTATGAAGAGTTGGAGGCTTCGACGAATCGGTTCAATCCTAGAAGGAAAATTGGGGATGGAGGATTTGGGTCGGTGTACTTGGGTCAATTGAATGATGGAAGAATTGTAGCAGTGCAGAAGCTTCATAGACCACAAACAATGGGTAGAGCAGCCTCAATGAAGTCATTTTGCAAAACCATGCAACAAAAAAAATGTACATTCATTTCAAAATTATAACATGGTTTGATAAGTGAGTTCATTGATTGAATCTTGTCTAATATCAATTTACAACTCCTCCTTTGTTTCACTCTGTTTCTTCGGTGCTCTCTGCAACACGTAGAGTGACATACAAGCAAACCAATACATTGCCTTCTCACCACTATTCCCCATTAAAGGAAAACTTCCCATTAAGGGAAAATAAAAATAAACCCCATTACAAAACATGTCTTTTTCAACTAAACTACATTGTTTAAATATCTAAAAATGCTACATTTATGACATTAATTCAAACATTTAACAATAAAAACAGAGAACTCAAAATGGAGGTGGAGGTGGTGGAGGTCTTGTAGAAGGAGGCGAGATGACACCATAAGGAAAATGACAGTTGTACATCGAAACGTGTTGCCCAAGGTGGCTCTCTAAACCAGCTCCACCACTTGGTGGAGGTGTTGTTGTTGAAGGGGTATGAGGGATGGTTTCACTGTTGGGGCTCTCGTCTTCTTCAATGGGAAGATGATGAAACGACGGACTAGTAAACGAAGTCGCGATGAAGAAAACCGTCATGGTTGCCACCAACATACCCACGTCAAACCCACCGAAGATCTGCCTCTGTGGACTAGCTAGGGAGATGTTGAATCCGTTGGATGAAGCAGGGGCTATTAACGATGAAGGCAGATGCGTCGCGAAGATCGAAAGAATGTCGAAACGGTTGTGAAACATTACAGTTGAACCAGGCGTAGTGGATGGTTGGCGGTGGGTGAGCTTTGAAACCAAGTTAAGATGGAAAGTGAGTGAAGAGGAAGGAAAGATTTGAGTTTCACTAATAAAGAGCGATAGAAAAAGTTCAGAAGTGATGTTGCCATTTGGAGGTGGATGCCACTTACTGTGGTGAAAGTGGGACCGCTACTGTGGTGAAATTTTGACAATGATAGAGATGCAAAGAGACATCAGACATAGGAAGGGATGGGGTTGTTTTTTTTCTTTTGTTGAATAAAGCTTCAGCCGTCAGATATATCTGACGGTTCCAATTACTACACAGGAAGGGTTCATACGTAGAATGCACATGAGTCACCCCCCGCCCCCCCCGGGGTTGAGGCGAGCGAAAACTATGTGAGAGGAAAAGGAAAGTAACAAAGGAGGGTGGAGTTTGGCTAGGTTTTGAGGCAAGTATGATTGGCCTTGGAATGAATTTCGGCTTGGGTATGAAAGATATCTATAGATCGAGATGAACCGAAACAGTCCAGGACCAAAATTGTTGAAACTGGTTCCGTCCCGATTTGAACCGGTCTGGGATCAAAACCGGGAAAAAATTGAGATGAATTGATTGATCTCAATTTTAAACGAGTCGAGACCATACGGTTCGGAACGAACCGGGTCGGGATCGAGATTGTTGCCCACCCCTTGATGAAGCCCCTACTTTTTAAGCAAGCCGTTCATTATTTGAACTGATCAAAATAGCCTCAAACATGTATTGACGCACAAGATCACCACCCCTCTGTAGACACGTTGGCTTCCCAAACTTCTGGGATATGATTATGTGATTCAATATAAAAGGGGAAAGACAATCAAGGTGTTGATGCTCTATCCAGAATAACGAAGTTTGAATTGGCAGCTATCTCTATATCAATTGCTAATTGGTGGTCCTTACTACAACAAGATGTCCTACATGATTCTTTTTACTATGGTTATCCGAATTATTTTTCCAGTTGAGGCCACAAAAGTATTCCAAACAAGATGGGTCTAGTTTTACAAATGAAAAATTCTCTTAAGTCCAAATTCTTAACTTACTCTCATTGTTATCTTGGCAGAACACCACTCCATGCTTGTTGATGGAAATTCGGGTACCACAAAACGCTTGCCAAAATAAAATCCCCGGCCGAGTAGGCAAAAATTTGTGAAAGAGTTTGTGCGTAATTGTGACATATACTAACGATGTAAAATTGAGTGTTTGGTAACGGAGGGACTTCTCCAACTGCTTCCAATTCTAAACAAAGTATTGTCGGATGTCTTCATGGATTTCATTGAAGTACTTCCTAAATCAAGAGGAAAAACAGTAATAATGGTAGTGGTAGATCAATTAATAAAGTATGCTTATTTTATTTCTATTAGCCATCCATTCACAGTTGTTACAATTGCTCAAACCTTCATGGATCAGGTGGTTCATCATCATAACATTCCTGCAGTGTTTTTGCATGTTTTTTTTTTGGCAAACATTGTTTAAGTTGCAGGGTTCAGAAATATGCATGAGCTCCAGATCACCCAGAGTCTGACGGACGGACAGAAGTAGTTAACGGGACACTCGAATAATGTCTAAGGTGCTTCACAGGTGATCAACTAAAACAATGGGCAAATTGGTTAGCTTGGGAAAATTAAAGATCCATCCATTCTCCAAGCTCTCTCTTTTAAGAAGCGGTGTATGGGGTTCCTCCACCAACGATGTTGTCATATGTGCTAGGTACCACAAAAATTCAAGTAGTAGATGAACACTGAAAACCCGTGAGGAAATCTTACAATTGAAAAATTCCCAAGATAGTATGAAGTTTAATTTCAATATAGGCAACATGGTATTCCTAAAACTTCAACTATATCGTCAATCTATAGTGGCATTCAAAAGTTCACTCAAGCTTGCTCATTATTTTTCGGTCAATTCACTCTAGCTTGCCCATTATTTTTCGGTCCCTACATGGTTTTGGAGCATATTGGCTCCATTGCATATAGGTTCCGCTTGGTATACGGTAAAAGAATGCATACGCAATAGAGATTACATAAACTTGGGTGCTTGGTTGACTTTGCAGAAAACAGTTATTGGAATTTATATTTAGGTCCTCTACGTCTTCTACATATAAAATTCTGCAAAACTTTGCAAGACAAAATCTCCCGCATTACTTTGCAAAACTCTCATCGCCTTCTCTTATTTGAATTCTACTCCCAACTCCTTAGAAACATCCCAACCATCAACACAACAACCACTACCATTGCCACCACAACAACCACCATAGCCGCTGCCATCACCTCAACCACCATAACATAACCACCTTCACCACCACCGCCACCTCCACGATCACACCACTATACTCTATTAACCACAACAACCACCAACTTCACTACTACTACCATAACCATTGTCGCCACCAACACCACTACCACGATCGTAACTACTATAATATAACCACCACCACCATCACAACTACCATAGCATAACAACCACCACCATTATAACATAATCACCACAATCACCACCATCACTACTATCATTGTTGCGACCATCATAGCCACCACCACCATGACTGCCATTACTACCACCCGACCATTATATCCACCGAACCACCACAACCACTACCATTTCAACGACCATCGTCATTGCCACCACCACCATTGCCTACATTTGCAATCATCATCACCAAAATCACTTTTTGGATTTGCTTTTGATTTTTTTTAATTACTACCAAGCGCTTGTAAAGTAATGCATTGCAAACCAATGCAATGCAAATTAATGCATTTACATTAATTTTCAAAATGCATTATTTTACAGTGTACTAAGCGGAGCCATAGGTTGGAACTGTCTGCGAGCTCCCAAATCCATAAAATCTTCCAAGTTAGCCTCCTCTAGAAAAAACTCAAAAGTATATCTCCCATCTCACAAGCTCTTCCACCAGTTTCAGATGATTCTGTGATCCTCCCTCAACCAAAGGAAATTGACAGAGTCGGGTAATTCAAAAGGAGAGCTATCTCCCAAAGATATTAGTAAAGTGGAAGGGAGTACCAAAGAAGGATGCTACTTGGAGAATAAGTGGGTTTCTCAAAGAGATATCCAGGCTTTCTCCTTGAAGACAAGGATATTTCGAGCGGGCGGAACTAGACATACAATACATTCATGCCTATGGAGGATTGTTCAAATCATATGCGCAACTACATGGAGAATCGTTCAATCTGTGCAACCATTATGTGTGTGAAACAATCAAAGTGAATGAGTCAAGGGGGTTTGTAGTTGCTTAGTTTGTTACTTAACTAGGTTATTCCCCGTGCCGTTGGCACAATACAAGTTTAACATCATAAATAAAGTTTATCAAGATAAATAAATATCAAAATATCAAGATTTGAAGTTTAAATATCAAAATAACATGATAAAGTTTTAATATCAAGATTTAAAATTTAAATATCAAAATAACATGATGAAGTTTAAATATCAAGATAAATAGATATCAAAATGTTGGGTATAAGAATTGAACCCATGCACTTTTGGTGCTTTAAGTTCTATGTCATCCGTTAGATTTTTATATTTGGACAAATCTCAATTGTCTTTTATCTCCAACCCCAAACACCATCCTGATTTGTAATATAGACTAGGGTATTCCCGTGTCGTTGGTACGATAAAAGTAATAAACTTGTCAAAATATGATCACCCTTGAGTTTTCATCATTTATACTTATATGCCTAATCACCACCATCAACAATTGAAGAAAAATAAAAAAATATTGGGTATGAGAATCAAATCCATGCACTCTTGGTGCTTTAAGTTCTATGTAATCTGTTAGATTCATATATTTGGTTAAATTTTAACCGCCTTTTATCTCTCATCTCAAACACCATCATTTTTTGTATATATAATTAGGGTATTCTCCGTGTCGTTTGCACAATAAAAGTTTAACATGATAAATAGATAAAGCTTTTAACATGATAAATATCAAGATAAATAAATATCAAAATGTTGGGTATGAGAATCGAACCCATGCACTCTTGGTGCTTTAAGTTCTATGTGATCTGTTAGATTCTCATATTTGGATACATCTCAGCCGTCTTTTATCTCTAACCTCAAACACTATCCTGATTTGTAATATACTAGGTATTCCCCGTGCTGTTGGCATGATAAAAGTATAAAACTTGTCAAAATATGATCACCCTTAAGTTTTCATCATTTATAGTTACATGCCTAATCACCACTATCAACAATTAAATAAAACTAAATAAATATCAAAATGTTGGGTATGAGAATCGAACCCATGCACTCTTGGTGCTTTAAGTTCTATGTGATCCGTTAGATTCTTATATTTAGATAAATCTCAACCGTTTTTTATCTCCTACCTCAAATACCATCATGTTTTTATATATAAAATTTACACCAGTATGCATGTTCTAGTTAATGCCTAATTAGTGGGTAGTATGCATGTTCTAGTTAGCAGGTCCTAGTAATGCAATTAAGGCTTATAAATAGCCAAGAGTTAGAATGAATAAAGCATCAAGCATATTATTCAATCTCAGTATCTTTCTCAAGTTTGCACTTAACATTTGCTTAAATATAGAGAATACCATTTATAAGCAAATGCCTCATTTGGAACGTCGGCTGAGAAAGTGAAATGAGTAACGAGGGTGATAATTGCTCTGTCCTTTAACAATTAAAAAGTAATCTGCCATGAGTTCTATACAATTTTGAATTTTAAAAGATATATATATATTATTCTTTTCAAAAATTTAGGTTATGTTTAGATGAATTTAAAAGATATATTATTTTTATGTTTTTGATTTAATGATAAGGTTAGGAGAGTCTCAAAACCTCAACTTGCCTAAAAAAAACTAATTGTAATATAATGTGATTGTTCTAACAAATGGAGCGTTTGAATGATTCAATCAAAGCTCAAAATGTAGAAAAAACTAGCTTCCAAGGTCGAATCCCCGCACCTTGTGAAGTTACAATCCATGCACCTTAAGGAAAAAAAAAAGTTGCGAGAACACAAAGTTTGGATTATATTCCAGCAACATGGACATGAGAGATCTGAAATACATACTGATAGTCTGATTGGAAGTATTGAAATGCAAGTGATCCTATAATGAACCTTAAGAAGAAAAAAATGATGATTGTATTACTATTAGCTCTCAATGTTTCGAAAAACCTCAACATGACACGACACAAGGGAACCCAATCATCTTAAACTATAATTACGTGTGAAGTGAGTGAGAAACTAACATGTATTTGTTTTTTCCTAGACAAATATTGTAATAGCCCAAATTTTTTAAAATGATATTTTTGTGGAATATTATTGCATGTGACAAAAGTAAATAATTCTTTTTATTTTTTCTTATCAAATCCGGTCCATTAGATTAATGCAATATTTAAGTAAATAACAAGTAAATTAAGGGCAAAGAAAAAGACCGTTCTTAAGACAGAAGGAACATTTACTTAAATAGAGATGGTGTGGTTTTTCCTTTTAAAGATTATAACATACATCTCTTTTATTTTTATTACAAATTTATATTTTATTATAATTAGTTGTTCAAAATTTCTCGTCCTTATCCCTATTGTATACAATGACAGGGCAAAGAAATTTAGAGGCCATGTGTAGCGTGGGTGCTTTCTTGAGATCTAAACATAGAAAGGGAACTGCACGTTCGTCAAAGCACAATCAAATATTTTTCAATATGCTTGCTTTGATGGAAATCTTTGGGAATTACTCCGAACTAGAGTTTGGTGGATGAATTTTAGGACACCCTTGGGGAAATGCACTGGGGGTGTCATAATTAGGCTCGGACGATTGTTTATCAAAAACACAGATCTTCACAAAATTCTAAGACCATGTATGAGGGAAGGACGCCTATCCAGTGTCGAATGGTCAAAGAAGTTGATGACCTGATGAAAGTAAACATAGATGCTATAGAGAACATGATAAATTAGCAAAAACACTGAATTAATCAGTGTTGAACTAACTACTAGTTGCATAATTGCAGTATTAGAACAGACTTGCTACTGTTTAGTTCCCAAGGTCAAAGAGAATATTTTTTTAATGTTCATATTTTTACTAAGAGAAAATCATATGGAATCAAATTGATTGAGGTTTACTCGGATGAATACAAATTATTTTGTTCAAATCTAGCACATGAACATGTGTATAAGAGATTTGTCAAAGGAATGAAGGTGAAGCACGTGGAAGATTATAAAGAAGTCGCGATGGCTATTTTTCTCCTAGTCATTCCCAATTAATGGTTTATTGACGATTTTGGTTGTCGTAGAGTTGGTTATTGTATCCGAAAATAAAATACTATAGTGCTTATCACATAGATATTATATAAAAGAGTTTTGGCAATATGATCACCAGGAAAGGCTTAGATAGACCACCGCACTCTCTAAAAGAGGTATCTCCATTAATTTCTTCTAGAACGACACATATATATGCTTTCTTTATGTCCCCTCCATTTCGCTTTATTATGGTCTTCGGTATGGCATACCTATGGTACCTAGAGTTAGATGAATTGCAATCTTAATGAAATATCGCATCAACTGTTTTGATCAGTGTTATAACTTATAGAATGTAATGCAAACAAGGAGAAAGACTTGCAATCCTTGGTGTGTTAAAGAATAAAAGTTTACTTATATTATAAAATAGAAAAGTGTTACAGAATAGGTTAGGAAAGTCAGAATAGAATATAAGTCTTAGGTTTCCTATTTCTATTAGGTTATGTCGAAATTAGCTCTATATAAGTTTGTATTCTATTCAATGTTTTCAACAATACACAGTTACAATATTATTACAATTCAATTTTTTATATGGTATCAGAGCAAGGCTTCTCTGATTAACCAAACTCAAGCTGCCGGGCTGAAAATACTTCTCGCTTGTTAAAAGTAAACAAGCACCGCCTCCCGCAACCGCGCAATCTTACCATTTGTGCTTCTCCAACGCCATCTCAAACAACATCAATTGAATACCATCATCGAACACCATCACCGAACACTACAATCATCATCAGTGTTTGGTCTCAATCAAAACATCAAACACCACCATCGATCTCAAACACCATCATCCATCTGATCATCGAAACACCATCAGAACATCAATCTGATCATCGATCTCAAACACCATCAGAACACCAATCTGATCAACAAGAGATCTTCATCATCTCTTAAAATAGAGATCTTCATTAGCTCTTCATATCTATTAACATAAATCAACAGGGATCAACGAAGACATCCCTCAACAGAGATCTTCAAATCAGCGAGATCGTCTCCATCATCAAATCGTCTTTAGATCGACTTCATATCATCTCCGATCACCAGATCATCACGTCCATCATCTTTGATCATCATGTCCATCATCAGATCGTCTTCAGATCCACAACACCATCGTCATCAGAAGAAGAAGATTAGACTTTTTACTGATCGTCATCCATCAGAAGAAGATCAAACTTTCAACAGAGAAAACTTTTCTCCGAGATCACCATCAACAAGGACTGATCGTGAGGAAAAAGAAAGGGAAAGAAAATTCATCAAACTGTTTTTAAGCTTTGACTATTTGCACCCTAAGCTTTACTCAATACCACCACAAAAAAAGGTTCTTAGCACCCAACGTTATTATTACCTTGTGGCTATTAGCACTCTAAGGTTCAGTCAGAGCCACCAGTACACTACGTAATCTGCTGAACACTATGTAGCCGCAATCAACATGAGAGACAATACAAGCAGTGGTCCCAACACCACCACATCACCATACAATAAGTCCAAGGCTCACAATATTGGTAATAACTTTTCTATTACAGAGTTGACAGGTAAAATACTATTTCTCAAATCTCATGACTCTAATTCATTTTGTATCCTTGATAGTGGCGCCACTCATCATATAGTTCATAACCCTCATTTACTCACATTTTCCAAACCCGTCCACAATCGAACTGTTGAGCTTCTTGATGGTACACTTGTTGTTGTTACACACATTGGCACCATGACTTTCTCTTCTGTTTTTACCTTGCATGATGTTCTTTGTGTTCTCTCTTTTAATCTCAATTTAATTTCCATTAGCAAACTCACAAAACATTATCTTTTTGTCACAATTTTTCTCAACAATTCTTGTCTGATAAAGGACCTTCGTTCGGGGAAGATGATTGGGACAGCAACTGAGCTTGATGGTTTGTACTACCTGGACGACACCACCACCACAAATTCCACCACTTGTCACATCACTCAAGACAATAACCTCGTGTTATGGCAAAACCGCCTAGGTCACCTTTCAGATAAAACTCTCTATCTTCTTCCTGTCTCTTTTCGTGATGCTAGTACTTGTGTTTCCAATAAATGTGTTATTTGTCCTATGGCCAAAAAAACTAGGAATAAATTTCCTTCATCCCATATTTCGAGTACTACTCCTTTTTCCTTATTACATGTCGACATTTGGGGAGGATATCACGTTCTTTCCCTTTCTGGAGCGCGTTATTTTTTCACCATCGTTGATGATTATACACAATGTATTTGGATTTATCTCATGAAACACAAGTCTGACACAAACACACTCTTAATTTCATTCATTAATTATGTTGAAAACCAATTTTCTTCCAAAATTCAAACCATTCACAGTGATAATGGACTTGAATTTTTTCTCACTGATTTTTATGCTTCAAAAGGCATTACTCATCAAACTTCTTGTGTCTCCACGCCCCAACAAAATGGGGTGGCAGAACGCAAATATAGACATCTTTTGAATGTCGCTCGTGCTCTTTTGTTTCAAGCACATCTCCCTAAACATTTTTGGGGAGAATCAATTTTTACCGCTGCTTATCTCATTAATCGCACACCGTCATCTGTTCTTAAAGGCAAAACACCTTTTGAACTTCTCTTTAACAAACAACCCAACTATTCTCACCTTCGAGTTTTTGGTTGTCTATGTTTCTCTTCCACACATGCTCAACGTCCTAGCAAATTTGATGCTCGTTCTTGTCAATGTGTATTTCTTGGCTACCCTCACGGGCAAAAAGGATACAAAGTCTATGATCTCACTCATAAAAGATCATTGTTTCTCGTGACGTCATCTTTCATGAGGAGACTTTTTCTTATTTTTCTGACAAAAAGCACAATCACCTCACTGACCGGCCCGACACACTTCCCGACCAGTCACTAATTCTTCACTTTTTGCTCCTCCAACAGTGCCTTTCTCTGATCAGTCGGACCACTCCCACCGACCGGTCGCCCAATCCGATGTCTCAGTCTCCGACCGGGCAGAAACCCCGGAAACCCAAACCCAAGTGGTCGCCCCTGCCCCTGTTCCACCCTTAGAAGACCCCCCTATCCCACCTAACACCTCCACTCGTGCCACCCGTGAGCCATCTTATCTTCAACAATATCATCTTGATGCTCGATTACCTTCTCGATCGTCTCACTCATCTGCTAAAAACGTTGGGATTTTTACAGGTATTGTTTACCCCCTTTCTGATTTTCTTTCCTGTGACCATTTATCCACCTCTCATAAGGCTTACACCACTTCCCTTTCTTTAGTCAAAGAACCCACCAGTTTTATGCAGGCTATGCAGGATCCAAAGTGGCATCAAGCCATGAGAAGTGAGATTGATGCTCTAGAAACCAATAACACTTGGACTCTACAACCCCTTCCTCCTGGCAAGCATCTGGTTGGTTGTAAATGGGTCTATAAGATCAAACTTAATCCAGATGGTAGTGTTGAGCACTGCAAAGCCCGTCTTGTGGCTAAAGGATACAATCAAGTTGAAGGTATTGATTATAAAGAGACATTTTCTCCTGTTGCTAAATTGACTACTGTTTGTATTCTTCTTGCTCTTGCAGCCACAAAGGGTTGGTATTTATGTCAACTTGATGTCAACAATGCTTTTCTTTATGGTGATCTTTTTGAGGATGTGTACATGAGTCTTCCTCCTGGATTCGGCTGAAAAGGGGAGACTTGAGTATGCAAGTTGAACCAGTCCTTATATGGTCTCAAACAAGCCTTGAGACAATGGTTCCTTAAGTTATCCTCTGCTCTCATATCAGCCGGCTACAATCAGTCTAAAGCTGATTACTCATTATTCGTCCGATCTAAGGGTAACAACTTTACTACAATTCTCGTATATGTTGATGATGTAATATTGATAGGTAATGATCTCCAATACATTGAAGAGACCAAGAAATTTCTAGCTGCAAAGTTCAAGCTCAAAGATTTAGGAAAATTGAAATATTTCCTTGGCATTGAAGTCGCAAGGTCATCCAAAGGGATTGCTTTATCTCAACGAAAATATGCACTTGAAATATTGGAGGACACGGGGTATCTTGGAGCAAAGCCTTCACGTTGTCCTATGGATCAAAACTTGGTGCTCATACAGGATGATGGGGATTTACTACCAAATCCCGCAACATACCGCAGACTTGTTGGAAGGTTGATTTACTTAACGATTACGAGACCAGATTTGGTTTATTCAGTACATGTCCTAAGTCAATTTATGGACAAGCTCTGAATACAACATTTGGTTCCTGCACACAAGGTCTTGAGGTACATCAAGGCTTCACCAGGACAGGGTATTTTTTTCTTTTCCACCAGCTCATTACAGTTGAAAGCTTATTGTAATGCAGATTGGGCTAGATGCAGAGATACTAGGAGATCCATTACAGGTTATTGTGAAATGCTTGGCAATTCACCAATTTCTTGGAAATCTAAGAAACAAACTACAGTGGCAAGATCTACAACTAAAGCGGAATATAGGGCCATGGCTTCTACATGCTGTGAGTTAACTTGGTTGAGGTACATTCTTAATGATTTGCACATTAATCATCCTCAGGTAGCAATCTTGTTTTGTGACAACAAGGCTGCACTCCATATTGCATCTAATCCGGTTTTTCATGAGCGAACGAAGCATATAGAGATTGATTGTCATTTGATTAGAGAAAAGATACAAGAGGAAACTTTTCAGACTGAACATGTTGGAACACTACATCAACAGGTAGATTTGTTCACTAAAGCTTTGAGCACTTATCAATTTGATAATCTTCTTAGCAAGTTGGGTATTACAAACATATACTCTAACTTGAGGGGGAGTGTTAAAGAATAGAAGTTTACTTATAAAATAGGAAAGTGTTACAGAATAGGTTAGGAAAGTCAGAATAGAATAAAAGTCTTAGGTTTCCTAATTCTACTAGGTTATGTCAAAGTTAGCTCTATATAAGTTTGTATTCTATTCAATGTTTTTAACAATACACAATTACAATATTATTACAAATCAATTCTTTACATGGTGAAGTGTATTCCAAATGATAAAGAGGTTGGGTTGGGACCCGAAAGAGGATGAGTGCAGGCGAAAATTTTTGATTATGAGATAATTCATTCCCGAACTTTTCTAGAGAGCCAGGCCTGGCCCAATACCGCCCATCATCCATGAGATACAGATATCTAGAATGATGGACGATATTGGGCCAGGCTGGCGCGACCCTGGCTTGCCTAACCTGGCTTTTTAGAATTTTCATTCATTTCCCCAGACTCCGTAATGGAGTCGGACATATAACTTTGCTAACATTTCACCATCAACTGCAAATCATCATCAATCCTAAATCAACACAAACTTGGTAATCCCCTCTTTTCCTATGTACATGTGGTTTACTAGAACTATGTATGTCAGTCACTTCTAGAGAGTGACATTGATCGATATTGATGATACATCAAAATAGACCGATCATCACAATCGTACATGTGGCATAGAGGTTCATCACGAGGGTATAATGTCCAACTTATTGGGCTAGCTCGTAAGGCCCAATAAGAATAAAGCCAACTATAGAGGCCCAGATGAGGCCCGCCACTGAGGAGACATAAATAGGGCCCGAATCCAAGTCCATATGAATAAGAGCCTTAGTCCAGGCCCAACACGAGTTCTCTCATAAATAAGAAGAACGTTGCACCAAAAAAAAGCCGTGGAGGGAGTTACGTCTCCCCGAACACATCTCTATTAAGAAGAAAACTGTTACAAGAAACATTTCCTTCCGTTGTGCCTCACATGCTTAAGTCACGCAGAGAGTTAACCACGACCATTATAAAAGGTAAAGAGAACATTCGACACAAGTATCGGAGTGCCTTCAGCCACCAAAAAGGTGGTCCTTGGTAGTCTAACAATTGTTTTGTATGTCAAACTCACAGGAGGATGATTTTTGGACACATCAGTTTGATGCCGTCTGTGGAAAACGACAAATTTCCTTTCTAAAAGCATAACACACGGCCAAAGCTCACCACAACCTGACAAGAGATCAACAAGCCATCAGATAAAATAATGCAGTCTACAGATCCTCAATCTAGTAATGATCATGACAACTTTCCCACCGGTGCATCACTGACAGCTCAGGGAAAAGAAGCAACTCAGATCACCAGACCAATAGCATCTGAGAATGCAGATCCACAACACGCAATAGTCTAGACAATCCAAGCATCCGGCGGCGCTGTTACGGACCCTCGAGTGGACTTACTCATGGCCCAGATGAGTTACATGACAAAGATGCTAGAGAAATCACCAGGAATGCATTCTGCCAGCCGACCCTGCTCCGACACCGCCCCAACAAAATTTCACTGACTAAACTCAAGGAAGCGACAAAGCCCTAACAGAACCTCAACAAGGAAACATTGATAGCAGCGAGCTTCTCCAAGACAAGACTCTGTAATGCGGCATAAAGATCGTTGAAATCCTGTTCAGGATTAGAGTCACGGATCCCAACGTACTATATGAGTTGGCCAAGCTGCCATTTTCCGACGCACTCATGAATAAGGCAATGCCAAAAAAGTTCACTCCGCCAAAATTCGAAGTATACTATGGCACTTCCAACCCAACTAATCACCTAAGGCACTTCCACCCCATAATGGCCCTGAAGGAGACCACAAAGTCGATTTTATGCAAGACATTCCCAGTTAGCCTCACATCCATAGCAATGAACTGGTTCAATAGCCTACCACCGAGGTCAATAGATTCCTTTCAAGCTTTGGCCACCGCTTTTATAACCAAATTCAATGGAAGCCAGCGGATGAAGAAAGGGCCACACTACCTCCTGCATATTAGGTAAAAGTCTGAAGAAACAATATGGGAATATGTCACCCACTTTACCAATGAATTGACGATGATTGATGGATGTAACAATGACACAACCGCTGCAACCTTTGAGGCTGGATTGAAAGAGGCCCATTATTTGATGCTCTTAACCTGGAACCTCCAAAAGGCATGACAATCCTGCTAAAAATAGGACAAAAACATATCTCCCTTGAGGAGACGAAGGCGGCCAGGAGGAAAAATGACCAAGAAAGATAAAATCTTTCAAGGAAACGAGAAAGAAATGAGGAAAGAAGACAAGGCGACAGATAACGGGAGGGTAGCAACCCATCGAAAAAACATAAAAAAAACATCAAAATGGTGGAAGGAGTGATTTGCGACGACAAGAATTCGAGAAGCTACAACTAACACGGCCTCAACACGAGCGAGTAACGAGTGTGGTGAAGACCACATACAAGCCGTATACAACCCTGAAAACAAGTGGAGCAAATATACTAAAGCACATAGTTAAATGGGATAACGTCAACTGGCTGCTTCGGATGAGAAGAGACTTTGAAGGAAGAGACAATAGCAAATATTGTTCCTCCCATAAGGATCACAGGCACGATACCGAAGACTGCTACAATTTAAAATACGGAATCGAGCACTGGGCTTTAAAAGGACGACTCGACGAGTTCATCGGAATGCCAGATAAGCAGCTCACATGGAAGAAAAAACAGAAACAATGGCAGAATCATCACTAGCTGGAACATGAGAACTCTTTTTGGGAGAGGGGAGTAATAATGGCTCTGGGGTACTCAATGGTAGATGAAGCAAAGGCTCCTCAGCTGCTGAAAAAGATTATTTGATATCGGCATATTCGAAAGCTTCACCAACCAGGAGACGATACTTGGACAAATCTTCATCAAGCCCGTCGATATAATCAAGAAGCTCAACCCACCCGTCAACAACTTGATTCCAATATTTGGCTTCGACTATACGGAGCCTATCTTAGTAGCAATGAGTTAATTTTTTACCAGGACAAGCTGCCTTTCAGAGGTAGAGAGCATATCTGAAGCATCTGCCTTGATATCATAAAACACAGCAGTTATTTGTTCCACCCGCCTCTCAGCGATATCACACATAAGGGATTGCTCCAATTCAACGCAAGAAGCTTCATCGAAAGCTGCTTTCTAAGCAGATAACTCTTTTTCCACATCACGTAGACAGGTACAAAACCCATCTAACTTGGCTTTCAAAGAGTCAAGCTTAGCAGCAGACTCATCCCGCATATTTTTTGCCTCCATCAATGACTTTCGAGCAACCTCTTGCAACTTTTTCCGAGTCCGCGCATTGCATTTTCAACACATCAAATTGAGAAAGAACATGAGAAAACACCAGCAATAACATTGCCAATCTCTTCTCCAACAAAGCCACTTGATTACGACCAACTCGATAGACCGAGCCCATCATCCTTGCATAGGCGAGATGATTCATCCCGTCTATTATCTGCTCAAGACTGTGGTCGATGTGATCAAATGGGTCAAGAATGGATATCGAAGGCCTTTATACCAATTGCATGTGTCACTCATTCACCAACCTCCTTTTCAATCCTTTTCAACACGAGCCTCAGCTCCTCAGCCTCTTTGAAAGATTCACAATTTCCTTTTGAAACATAATCGTTGGAAGGACTTGGGAGAGAGACAACCCCCGTAACATCCTGAACAAGATTCGGATGGCACACAATCCAAGCAGAGCAATGATTAGATAGTCTTTTCTTCCTCGGAACCCAAATAGGGTCTATTGGCAGTCGCCTTGATGGACTCGTAGACCTCACAAGCTTTATTTTTCATGAAACAGGGACTTTGACATTTGCAGGATCATCGAGATCCGTTACACACTGATCCGAGCTCACTTTCTTATCAATGCTAGCATCACTAACACCAGCACGAGCAACAATAGCTTCAGCACAAGACTCAGTAAATAAAGCTCGCTCCGCTTCAGTCATAGTATACAAACCACAACGCTCCAAGATACCCTCGAAAAGAAACCCCTCCACAGAAAAATGGTGAAGCTTGGAGAATTGATCACCGATCCTCAGCTATTCGGAAGTTAAGTGAAGATCCTTCCACCTGTTGGGAACTCGGAATGATCAAAAAATCAAATCGCCTCGCAATCGGAAATGGCTGGAGTTCAAGGAAGCGTAAAACCAAGACCTCAACTAATCACGAATGTCATCATTGAGGTTTATTGAAACAGTCTGGAGAACGAAGGAAGCAAAAATCTTTGTTTACTAACAGACCAACCACCGAATGTAAAACCCTTGCAGTCAAAGGAATGTCGGATAAAACAACCCTCGCGTAAGAGGAAACTATCACCTTCCATCCATTAGGACCCATTTGAGCAGGAGGAATGCCCAAAAAGTTTAGATACTCCTAGAATAGCTCTGGAATCGGGAATCGAAAGCCCAAAGAGAACATGCACAAATATAGTGCGATCTACCTAGCCTTCGGATTACAAGGGCTATCATCCTATCCAGGCAGAATAATCTCGAGGTTGGGCGGGAGATTATAATAAAAAAGAAGACTTCCAGCGTCGCCTGAGAAGTTTTATTGGGAGAATAATGAGCTTCACACAAAGTTAGCGACTTACCACTAAGTTTGTCACCGACATACATTGTTGAAGAATAGGGAAACAATGAAAATGGAGAAGATGAAGGAATGAAAAAATCCTAATTTCAAAGATAGCGTGAAGAGGGAAAACAAATTTGTCACATCTCTTTTTATAGAGCCGAGTAATGAAGGGACGACTCACGGGACAACGTGTGATATGATGGCTATGTGAAATCCCAAAAATGTGCGTAAAAATGAACGGGTAAGCAAAGAATCGAGACACCAACTAGTGGAAACAAGGTAATGATGAAATTAAAATGCAAACAGTCACAAAGTTAGTGGTCACGTCAGCATGCCCACAAACAAAGGGGGAATAGCTGATGATACATCAAAATATACCGATCATCACGGCCGTACTTGTGGCACAGAGGTTCATCACGAGGATATAACGTCCAGCCTTTGAGCTAACTCGTAAAGCCCAAGAAGAATAAAATCAACTACAGAGGCCTAGACAAGGCCCACCACTGAGGAGATATAAACATAGCCCAAATCTAGGTTCATAGGAATTAGAGCCCTAGTTCAGGCTCGACACGAGTTCTCTCATAAAGAAGATAAACGTTGCACAAAAAAAGAGCCGTGGAGGGAGTTACGCCTCCCCGAACACATATCCATTAAGGAGGAGATTGTTACAAGAAACATCTCATTCCGTTGCACCTCACATGCTTAAGTCACGCAGAGTGTTAACCATGACCATTATAAAAGGTAAAGAGAACATTCGACACATGTATGCAACATTAACTAAGTTTTTTCCAGATTTACTTCATTTTTCCAATAGAGTTACTGACTTAAGCATCGGAGTGCCTTTGACCACAAAAAAGGTGGCCCTTGGCAGTCTAAAAATTGTTTTGCATGTCAAACTCACAGAAGGACGATATTTGGACGCATCAGATCCTAAACAACCAATTAATTAAGATAGAGCGCATTTTATGGTGATGGACTGGTGGGTCAGACTAGCAGATGATTTTTTTTGTAAGAAAAAAGCAAAAAATTAGTACACTGTCGATGTGGACATGCAACACATTTTTCCTCAATTTGAACTTAAACAGAGTAGCGAAGAGTGATGAACTAGTAGACATGATCATGACATGAATTATGCAAGCCCTTGAAGTACATGTAGGAATGACAACGGATCTAGTAGATCAATTCCTCATTTTACATTATAACAAGACAGATCTACAAAATTTATATAACCTTAATCCTATCCCTGATCCATTGCCATCCCGAGTACTCAAACAGATTCCCATTCTTCTGCGGGCCCGTAAGAGTTGGTTGTTCATTGGTTGTGACAGAAGAGTGAGACCAATACACTTGGAAGGCCTTGAATGTTGTCCACGTGTATGGCTTTCTATCTACCACATGGAAAAAATGGGCCGACATGCCAGGTTCGCTGAGATCTTTGTTTAATTAGTACAAAATGTAATGACCAAATTACAAAATCATGTAGATTGGGTTGTGAGTGATCGATGAAATTAGATCATTCAATTGCGACCATGAAGACAATCAAATGCGATAATGCAAGAAGAGAAATCAAATCATGTGCCAATCAAAGTCAAAGCAAAGTCAACCAAGGAGGAAGTCAATTCAAGATATTAAAGTCAAGGATATGAAGATCGGTCAAACAATGTTAAAACTTCAAGTTAATAAGTCCAAGATAGTTGAAGTCTAAGAAAGTGGACAATGCCAAAGGACATTTGAAGACAAGGCGAAAATAGCTTATGGATGGCAAAATTTCAAATGAATAGCCAAAAGCTATTTTGAGGTAAAAATGTATAGGAACTTGATGATACATAGAAACGTCATCTCTTCTACACTGTACAAGTGTCTTGATGATCTCAAGGAATAACAGGCCCAAGCGTCAGCACAACACTGATCCGGCCCAAGTGGCTTCAAGCCCGCACAATGCAGTCCGCCAGACGAACCCAGATTACTACAGCTTGCTAAGTCCACACGTCTCACAACCATCTCCAATACCCGTAAGACCTATTAAGGAAAATATCTCGGGGATCAACTTTGGACAGGCAAGTCAACAACACCTTGTTCCCAACTAGGAAGCAAATACAAGAGTATATGTCGTACATGAAAACTTCCATCTATGGACAACACTCTGATTGAGAACTATCTCCCGCGTATCTAGGAGCACAAGTCTAACAGAGAAACTTCCCTTCACAACATGACTTCTAATTAGATAAGGATCTTCACAAAGATCTTATTCCCTAAACTACGATGGCCTGGTCGAACTAGGACTCCAACATTATAAATAAGACATGAGGTTGGTAAGCTAAGGTATGCTACAATTTCATTTTTACAACGTTAAGCATTCCTCAAATCCTCGTCTGACTTTAGCATTGGAGTACCATCGGCCACCAAAACTGTGGTCCATGGCTCACGTGCATTCCATGCAGGTCAACAGGTCAAGGTCAAGCAGAGAGCAAAAATTGACTACATCAGCTTGGCGTTGTCCGTGGGGACGACAAAGTTCCTAACCAATCACTAGCATCATCTATCTTCAGAATTCAAGAAGATGTGACCAACAAATCACACAACAATGGAAAGTAGGGGGACACGTCAAACGCTCTGACTTGCGCCATACCACCGCTTCAGGCAGTGCCGTTAACACAAGGGCAACATGCTTACAACCTCGCACCAGCAGCGATGAACCTAGAATGGATATGCGATCATCTTATATACATCAAATCTTGCTAACAATAAAGATGCTCAGATCCATGAAGCAAAAGCCTGATGAGACACTAGGAGCGTACTTCATGCGTTTTAATAATGATTTGACTTTTGTCAACATTTGTAACACAACAACCGTCGCAACCTTCATCGACGGTATGAGAAATGGAAAATTTTGTAACTTCCTAACTCTAGACCCACTAGCAAATATGGCAGACCTGATGAAAGAAGCACAAAGTTACATCGCCCTAGAGGAGGAACAAACTACTAGGAAGAAGGCTGAGTCCAAGGAGAAATCCTCCGATGAGAGGGTAAGGACGAATCAGTGAACACGATACACGTACTCCATGGGGTGCATTGCGAGCCTAAACAATCAAACAGGTCCAGAAAAAGAGCTCTCAGAGAGATGAGGATCCAAGCGGTACGCAGTGACCGACAGACGTCACGCGCCCAGAACCATGATCCTCTTATATCACACTACCCTTTACAAACGAACACCACTAGGGCATCCAATTTTCGTAAAACGACGCTGTAGTAATAACGATCTCCCTAGCGAGCTGGGAAGTAAGGAGATCTTTGGTGGACACAGGAAGCTCATTGAACGTTCTATTTCTTCGCACGTTCCACAACATGCAGCTAAGGGAAAAAGTCCTAACTTGTAATAGCCGTCCAATTATTGATTTCAGCAGCGAAAAATGCTTCTCGATGGAAAAACTTCAACTAATTGTAGTCATGAGAAAGCCATTGATTCAGAAAGTTTTGTTTCAAGAGTTCATAGTGATCGATGCACCATCCACCTATAACGCTATTCTGGGGAGGCCCTGGCTACACCAAATGGGAGCAACAGTTTCCACTCTGCACAAATGCATCAAGTACCCAGTCAAACAAATAGTCGGTACCATACGAGGGGCGACCAAGTAGCTGTCAGGGAATGCCAATACATGACCCCACAACAATCGAGTAACTTTCAATTGGTGACTAGTCCCACGACCAAGATGTCTCTTAATCTTGCCAGAGAAGTCAAGATAGAACAACAAATCCCAAACGACAAAGCTCCAGTGAGCCTCTGGGGGAGACCCAACGCCGATAAACCAAAAGAAGAAAACGTCACGGTTTACCTCGACAACCCTCTCAATAATATGGTTATTCAAATAGGTTCCCGCTTGTTCAGAGAATTGGTAGAAGCTGACAGAGCTACTAAAAGGGAACCATGACATCTTTGCCTGGACCATGCGAGACATGGTGGGAATCGACCCGTCATTTATCACTCATCGCCTAGAGGTAGATCCCGCAAGGAAAACCATACGACAGAAGAAGAGATCCGTGGCGCCTGAAGGAAATAAAATCATAAACGAGGAGGTATAGCAGTTACTCAATGCAGACATGATCAAAGAAGCACAATACCCAGACTAGCTGGCAAACATTGTATTGGTGAGAAAGAAAAATGGGAATTGGAGAGTCTGCATAAACTACACGGTGATATTCACGTAATTATTACATAATATATCCCTTAATTTATATATGTTAGTGTTTCAATTAGTATATTTTATTCTAATTATTTCATTTTCATGTCTTTGTAGGAATTTGAGCGTGAACGATGAAATCGCATTAAGGCGACAATTTAAGGAATGATCGATTGGTTGATTCTAGCGGCGGTACAAAGTAGAGGGTCATATATTTAAACCTAACCCAAATGAACTTAGGTCCACCTAATTTAACCTAAGCCAAAACCCAAAAAGCTAATCTAAAAACCCAAGCCCAAAGAAATAAGAGAACCCTATTTAGGTTCTCCCCCTTTTGGAGGAAAAAGGTCTTCTCTCTTCTTCCAGGTTTTTATTCTCTTCCTCTTTTTTCTAGCCACCACACCAATCCACCCTGTCGACGATCCACGTTCGATAGGAGAACCGGCAGTGCGATCATCCTGCCATCACCACCTCACCTCGCCATCACTGCAGTCCTCCACTTCCCTGATCTCTCTATGTTCCTTTGTTTCAACACCTCCACCTTTACAAACAGACCACGCACCACCACGACATCTCTCACGCACGAAACAGAGAGAAACATCATGACTTACAACCACCCTTTTCGTCACCGCTCTTCCTCGCTCGTTAGGAAGACGCCACATCTTGTTCCATCGTAGACATCACCACCTTCTCAACACCGTCCAGCAGCCACACCGGCAGACACCACCTCCCGTACTTCCTCCATCATCTCACCTCTGTCTCTCTCTCTCTTTCCCTTCCTCTATCCTCCTCTCGTCTATTTCATTCTCTCCCGTTCCCGTCACAGAACAGAGATGCAACAGAGAGAAGCAACACGAGCTTCTCCCTAGTTCTCTCTTCGTGACCTATTTCTCTAATCCATTCTCTCGTTCAGTCTCTCCCTTAACCTTTCTTTCTTGCAGGTACAGAAGATTACGGATGCAGCAGCAGTCCAGCAGAAACAGCTGCTCTCTGTTTCTCCCCCTCTTTCGGTTCTCCTTCTTGTCTTTCTCTTTCTCTCGTTTCTCCCTGATCTTTTTCTCTCTCTTGCAGAACTATCAGAAACGAAGAAGCTCGCGAGGAGCGAAGAGGAAGCAACAGTGAAGAGCAAATCTCGCTGGAGACGAAGGTGCATGATTTTTGGGCGGGAAACAACTGATTTTTGAATCAGTTGGCTATTCGCACCCCGACCACTTGCTCTTTGTACCACCACAATATACTTGCAGCCCTTCGTGTAGCGTGTTCGTACAGGAATTGATGGATTCCACCTACACCAATGCTGTGATCACCGCCACCATGATCTTCTAGACCCCACGCCGACGCGAAGATGAAATCACAAGGTTTCCTAGAGTTTGTTGTATTTGAATTTATTGTTTTCTATATACTTGAACGTTAAACACAGTTGATTTCTGAGTTTCAGTAATTTGCTTTCACTGATTATATCCGGATTAACTATCTAGACTAGTCGGTAGTTAGAAGTACCCTTTATTGATATTCAAAGCCTGCTTTAATCAATTAATCTGAATCTGTGATTGTGTGTGCCGTAAGAAGACATGCAATGCTAGGGGTTTAGAATTAGTTAAAGAAAACTTGTGATTGTGTGTGCCGTAAGAAGACACACAATGCTAGGGGTTTATACCTTTGCTGAAATCAATTGCGAACTTAGATTAATCTTTAGGTTAGTCATGTTAATTCTTGAAAACAATAATTTGGATTACACAAATCTCAAAAAATCTGTGGTGGATTCGATGTCTCGATCCTCTCGCTATCATCTTATCAGTTTAATTGTAGTTGTCAATTTCATTTTCTTAGTTTAGTAATTTTCATCTGTTGTAACCCCCAACTCTAAATTAGTTCAAATAAGTCTTAGAATTCGACTGTCTCGTCAATCTTCGTAGGATCGACCCGTATTTACCACTGTTTACCAGTTAGACAGCCGTTCACTTGCGGGATTACAAGTAGGGTTTATTAGCTTATTAGTTTAGGTTAATAAAAACTCCATCACACGGATGTGAACAAGGCTTACCCGAGGGACGATTTTCCACTTCCCTACATCGATCAGATCATGGACGTCACATCCTTATAGAGCCTTTTAAGCTTCATGGACGCCTACTCAGGCTATGACCAGATATTAATGCACCATTTGGATCAAGAGAAGACCTCTTTCATAAGTACCAAAAGAGGAATATACACCTACAAGGTGATGTCATTCGGCTTGAAGAACGCAGGTGCTGCATATCAACGACTGGTGAGCCGAATGTTCAAAGAACAAATCAGCATAAACATGGAGGTCTACATAGACGATATGTTGGTCGAGAGCCTCCGCATCCCCGACCACATAGGGGACCTCACCGAAGCATTCAAACAACTCCGAAAATATCAGATGAAACTTAACTCACAAAATTGTACGTCCGGAGTTGAGTTTGGGAAATTCCTAGGGTACATAGTGAACCAGAGGGGAATCAAAGTTGATCCAAACCAGATTCAGGCCCTTTTCAACATGAAAGCCCCCGCCAACATCAGAAACGTTCAGAGCCTGACTGGGAGGGTGGCAACACTCAAAAGGTTAATATCTAAATTATTCAACAAATGCCTTCATTTCTTCAAAATACTGAGAGGAACCAAAGGATTCTCGTAGGACGAAGTGTGCAAACAAGCCTTCTAGAGCTTGAAGTTATACATGGGTAGCCCGAACTGCTCTCAAAATTGACAACAACGGAAACACTTAACTTATACCTAGATGTTTCAAAGCATGCGATCAGCTCAGCCCTTGTGCGAGATGATCAAGGAATCCAAAAACCAGTGTATTATGCTAGCAAGATCTTTGAGGAAGCAGAGGTATACTACCCAAACCTGAAAAAGTTAGTTGTGGCACTGGTCGTGTCCTCAAGGAATTTGAGGCCTTATTTTCAAGCCCATTCTATAACAACTCTAACCAAGCACCCGCTGCGCACGGTACTGCACAAGGCAGAGTTATCCGGCAGGATGGTGAATTGTTTAGTCGAACTCGGGCAGTTTAACAAAAGCTATGCCCCAAGAACCGCCATTAAATTCCAAGTGCCGGCGAACTTCATCGCTGAATTCACCGACGGAAAAGAACCAAGGACAAACCTTCATACCCAAGATTCAAACATTCAAGGATGGACCTTGCGTTGTGATGGATCACCAACAGGAAAAGCCAACGGAGCTGGAATCACATTCCACTCTCCAAGCGACTTCACCCTAAAAAATACCGACAGTTTTGGCTTTCCTGCCTCAAATAACAAAGTCGAATATGAGGGCCTCCTATCTGGCCTAAAACTAGCCATGGGGATCGAGATAGATCACCTAACAACATATAGCGACTCAAGGCTGGTACTTAACCAGGTCAACAAAGAATTCAACAGCAAAAAAATCCTCGCATGATAACCTAACGCGAAAAGGTACTTCATGCAATAAGTGGGTTCAAAAGGTGCGAGCTCTTACAATACCCCCGAGATGACAATAAAAGAGATGATGTGCTAGCCAAGAAAGTCTCAGCCTCCCCCAAGGTCTCAAATGATCTCATCGAATACCAAGAGCAATAAAGCCTCGACGAAGAAGAGCCCAGTGATTTTTGTGCTACAAACACAACAAGTTGGATTACTCCGATTCTCGAATATATCGAAAGCGGAGCCCTGCCAGTTAAGAAGACTGAAGCAAGAAGAGTCAAAAGCATAACACCGGGGTACACTATCCTAAAAAATGAGTTATACTGGAAGTCAGTGACCGGAGCCCTACTCCGATCTTGTCCCCTCCTAAGGCAGATCAAGTACTGAGAAGGATCCACGACGGGATATGCGAAAATCATCCGGGTCGGAGAACCCTTGCCCACGAAGCTTTAACCCTAGGGTACTATTGGCCAAGGATGCAACGAGACACTAAAGATATGTCCGTAAATGCGAGAAATGTCAGAGATTAGCGCCATACACGAACACGTCTGCCTAACCACTGACACCAATGACTAGTCTTTGGCTATTCGCACAATGGGAGATGGACATAATCAGACCCATCCTAGCATCAACCGGTAAATATCAGTCATTATTTCTCCTTGCCAGGGCACCCACAAGCCAACGACCAAGATGAGATTACCAACTGTAGAATCTTGGAGGCGATCAAAAGAAAATTTGATGCAACCAAGGGGAAATGAGTTTCGGAGCTACCAGGAATACTCTTGGTGTACTGAACAACCAAAAGAATCCCTATTGGATAAACACCCTTCGCCCTAGCCTACGAGTCAGAAGCCATTGTTCTAGTAGAACTCGAATTCCCACCTTTTGAATAGAGGAGTTCAAAGCAAACAATAATGATGAAGTCGTTCGTGTCGGACTAGATCTTCTCGAGGAAAAGGGAGACCTTGCTTTCGCTAAGATAGCTGCTTACCAGCCATGAATAGCGCAATACTACAACAAGAAGGTCAATCCACGTGAATACAGAGTGGGAGACTGGGTACTCAGAAAAACCCAGCAGAACACCAAAGAAAGGAACAAGAAAGCTGAACCCAAATTGGGAAGGACCCTACAGGATGATCAAGGTCAACAGGCCAGGTACACACTAGTTGGAAAACATAAACAGTGACGGACGTAAACGAAAATGGAATGTCTCATCACCTCAAAAAAATTATCAACCAAAATATTTGTTTTTATTAAATTTTCACGCCCGACGCCTATTCCGCTGCATGCGGATGACGATAGCCTAGGAAGTAGGAGTCTAGTCAGCGTTCTTACGCATGATGACGATGACTTGCCAAGGGATCATTGCTCTTCTACAGACAATGATCGCTGATCCTACCAAGTAAGTTTAGTTCGCAGATGATGACGATGACTTTTTGTGTGCTCGATGCCTAGTCCACTACGCGCGGATAACAATGGCATAGGAAGTGGGAGTCTAGTCAGTGCTCTTACGCTTGATGATGACGAATCGTCAAAGGATCATTGCTCTTCTACAGACAATGATCTTTGAACCTACTAGGTAAGCTTAGTCAGTTCGCGACTAATGACAACAGCTTCTGGTGCGCCCGACGCTTAGCTCGCTGCACGGGTATGACGATGGCCTAGGAAGTGAGAGTCCAGTCAGCACTCTTACATCTGATGATGATGACTCACCAAGGGATCATTTCTCTTTTACAGACAATGATCGCCGAACCGACTAGGTAAGCTTAGTTAGTTCGCGACTGATGAAGCCAACTTCTGGTGAGCCCGACGCTTAGTCCGCTGTGCATGGATGACGATGGCCTAGGAAGTGGGAGTCTAGTCAGCGTTGTTATGCCTGATGATGACGACTGGTCAAGGGATCATTACTATTCTACAAACAATGATCGCCGAACCTACCAAGTAAGCTTAGTCAGTTTGCAACTAATGACGACAGCTTCTTGTGCGCTTGACGCTTAGTCTGCTGCACGCGGATGACGATGGCCTAGGAAGTGGGAGTCTAGTCAGCGCTCTTATGCTTGATGATGATGACTCGCCAAGGGATCACTGCTCTTCGACAGACAATGATCGCTGAACCTACCAAGTAAGCTTAGTTAGTTCGCGATTGACGACGACAACTTTTGGTGCGCCTGACACCTAGTCCGTTACGTGCGTATGACGATGGCTTGGGAAGTGAAGGTCTAGTTAGCACTCTTACCGTTGATGATGATGACTCGCCAAGGGATCATTTCTATTCTACAGACAATGATCATCGAACTTACTAGGTAAGCTTAGTCAGTTCGCGATTGATGACGATAGTTTCTGGTGACTCCGACGCCTAGTCCGCTGTGCACGAATGTCGATGGCCTAGGAAGTGGGAGTCTAGTCAGTGCTCTTATGCTGATGTCGACGACTCTTCAAGGGATCATTGCTCTTCTACAAAAAAGTATCATCGAACCTACCAAGTAAGCTTAGTCAGTTCGCGACTGATGATGACGACATCTAGTGTGCTCGACGCCTAACCCGCTGCTCACGGATGACGGTGACCTAGGAAGTGGGAGTCTAGTAAGCGCTTTTATGCCCATTGATAACGACTCGCCAAGAGGTCATTGCTCTTTTACAAACAATGACATCCGAATTCGATCAGGCAAGCCTAGTCAGTAACGACTAACGATGACAACTTCTGATCAATGCCCGAATCTGTAGCTCGTTCTCCGTGGGTGTAGATGATTTGGAATGTGGAAGCCTAGTCAGCCTCTACTGATGTCGATGGCTTGCCACGGGAATACTTCTTCTCTCCAGACCATGGTCGCCGAATTTAATCACAACCCAATCAGCGCCCTTGCGCCTGATGACAACGACTCGTCAAACAACCAATGATCTTCGAAATGCACCAAGTGAGCTTAGTCAATTCCTATTGAAAACAATGGCTTTTGAAACATCCTAGTGCCTAGTTTGCTGTGCATGGGCAACAATGGCTTAAGGAACAAGAGTGTATTCAGCGATTCCACGACTGGTGGCGGTGATTCATTAGGGACCATTACATCTCACCTATAAACAAGGGTGGCTCAGAGAAGTCAGTTTTGATGCAACTCAACTGATAATACAGACCATCTGCCAAAAATGTAGGGCCCGTATAAGTACTAATTCCACGGTCTGCATCGTGGGTCGAAAACTTCTAAATAAGATATAATGGCATGACAGTACAAGACAAAAAGCAAAGTTACAAAACATTACTTTCATTAAAAAATTTGTTTTTGTCCCGAGAGGACATTACAACTATTTTTGACAGAAGAAGGCAAAATGGCTTCCTCAGCAGCTTGTCTCGAGGAACTGGGACTTTCTTCCTGCGTGATTGCCCCAAAAATGACCTTCCTATAATAAGCAAAATCGAGGTCAAGATCATGTCACTTTTCTTTAATGAGATCTAGAAGCTCTAACTTGCCCCGCTCAACCTTAGACAAAATATGCAACTTCCATCTCGAACACCGCACCAACAAATGCGGCATAGTGTGAAAACTCTTCCGTCAACAAGCATTCAGATTCATGAGCGCGACGAAGTCCCTCTGCGACTTCTGACTCAAGTTGTCACCGCATAACAGCCCATTCAGTCTAGGTTCGCTTCCTCTCGGCAATCTGAGCCTACAGATCGGATGACCATTTGCCAACAACGCCTTCTAAGCACTCCAACTCAGTGCGGGCCCGCCCCAGTTCCGCTCGGGTTAAGGCCAAATCGACTTTGATTGACTTCAGTTGAGCTTTTACGACTACCAATTCCACTTCAAAGGCGGAACTGGGTGCAATAAGGACATCATGGGAGCACCACAACAACCCACTCCATACGACATTGCCTGGCATTACAACCTCCTTGACAGACATCAATGGGAGTTCATTAAACTCCCTTTTTATCCGGTCCTCCTCCTCAGTGAGGATCGGAGTCGCAAACTTTCCTGAAAAAAGAAGCAACATATCGAGTCAACACTACATCTAGAAACAGAGAGAATAAGACAACAACAAATAACATACTAAGGTCAAGCTGAAAGTATCTAGGGACTAGACGCCTTCCAAATCTGAAGTATGCGGTATTCCCTGAAGCTAGAAACCAATACTTTTGCCAAGGCTCCATGTCATCCACTACCGGACGCAAGCAAGCAGGGGTGTTCAGTAAGCAAATGCCCCTAGAATTCAACCGAGCGACGGTCAGGCAATGAACTATCATCGGCGTCAGATGAAGGTCAGCATCGTGCGTTCTGAGAAGGATCACAATCAAAATCTTGGACTCGCTCGGGGCCAATTGAAGAGGCATACAGAGAGAAAATAATAAACACCAAATGTCATCCGACACTTGGAACCGGAGTTTGGATTCAAACATGCCCCGATGCAATCCTATATATCCCTTAGGGGTGAAGAATGAGCCATAGTCGCGAACACATGGATGATTTCCAGATCTTTAAAGACATGGTACAGACTTTGAAGCCTGATTAACTTGGTTTCATCAACTAAGCTCTTCTCAAAAAGCTTGAGGCAAGTATAAGACAACTCTTGCTTGGGAGTAAGTTCAATGTTATCCACCATCAATGGAAAGTGCAAATCAAGCTTTACAAAAGAGCACACACGCAAAAGAAAACACAGGAAGAAACATAAGAAATCTTTCTTGAAATGACGACTATTTATAGAGAATATAAACCGTACCTCTTCTCTTTTAGCATTCGCGTATCCATTAATGCCATGTGTCGCTCAAGACAACACTTCGGGTTCAATCATCACGACGGTACAATTACTTTTCAGAGATTTAGTGGACCGAATCGACGCCCCACTAACTCGGGGGGAACAACTGATGATACATCGAAACATCATCTCTTATACACCGTACATGTGTCATTATGATCTCAAGGAATAACAGGCCCAAGCGTCAGCCCAACACTGATCTGGCCCAAGCGGTTTCAAGCCCATACAACGCAGTTCGCCAGACGGACCCAAATTAGTACAACCTGCTAAGCCCACACGTCTCACAACCATCCCCAATGTCCGTAAGACCTATTAAGACATGTATATCGGGGATCAACTTCGTACATGAAAGTCAGCAACATCATGTTTCCAACTAGGAAGCAAATACCAGAATATACGTCATACATTGAAACTTCCATCTCTGGACAACACTCTGATGGGAAACTATCTCTCGCGTATCTATGAGAACAAGTCTAACAGAGAAACTTTCCTTCACAACACAACTCCTAATTAGATAAGGATCTTCAAGAAGAAATTCTTCGCTAAACTACGTCACTGATGGTCTGGTCGAACTAGGACTCCAACACTATAAATAAGACATGAGGTTGGTAAGCTAAGGTACACTACAAATTCCCTATTTACAACGTTAAGCATTCCTCATATTCCTGTCTGACTTTAGCATCGGAGTGCCATCGGCCACCACAATGGTGGTCCGTGGCTCACATGCATTCCTTGTGCAGAGCAGGGAGCGAAAATCGATTGCATCAGAACTAATATTCAAAAATTGAATTTGGGGACATCCTCTCACATGAAAATGAATATAAAATCAATTTGGACATGCTCATGTGATTAAAGGAGATGTCAATGTTAAGTACAATGACATATTACCAAGAGAAAAAATTTGTTTTTAAAAAATGTTTGGGCAGAGCAGAATCAACTTCACCCCTGAAGAGTCACTATCAGTTGACGACCGTCCTGATAGAGCAGAGGGTCATTATGAAACTAGCCGTTCTAATATGAAGATAGTGAAGTCGACTTCACCTTTCTAGGATCAGTTTATAAAAGTTGCATCCTCATTTGCTTTCATCAACTTTGAGAGTTCAAGAGAAACTTGTTAAGAGCTATTCAAGATTAGCAGATCCGGCAAAAATAAGAGCAAATTTCTCGTCATTATTCAAGAGGAATTTATCCATTTCTCTATACTATCTTTGAGTGAGAATAAAAAGAAGAATGAGAGAACTAGGGCTCAACTTGAAAGCTTAACTTAGACAAAATAACTTCTTCATTTGAAATGTAAAATACCTAAAAAGAAACTTTCATTTGTTACCCAAAATCTTCATATTTGTAAGGGCGAACCTCACTTCTACTGTATAAAAAAGTTAGAAATTCGAGCTTAAACTTTCTCTCATCCATCTATTTGAGAGACATCTTAAGCTTAAACTTTCTCTTCCACTTGATGCAGCACAAGCTAGAACAATCTCGAATCAACCATAAAAAGAATTGGAGTCCACCAACAAAGAAAAAAACACAAAGTTTCTTTGAATAAAAATTGATTGAATAATCTTTGAGCAATACATGAGAGTTGTTTAAAGACAAAACTCAACTTTGGATTGTCCTAGTAGCCTTTGAAAATCCAAGATCTAATGGGAAATAACTATGATCTTATTAGAAACAAAACTCAAATACTATTTGTAAAATAGTAACTAAAAACCTATGGTCCCAAGCAGGTGATAAGTCTTAGTTGTGTTGCATTGCATCATGGTTGGATTCTTGGCCATTCGATAAGTCTCGCGGAACACAAACGTAAGACCAAGATCTATCTCCGGAATCCCAAGCACGTACGTCAGACTTGGTTGTGTTGCATTCCACATGACCGCCAAGGTATTCGTAAGATTCGTGAAATAGAATTGATTCGTGTCGGTAAGTCTCAGAGGAGTACGACGACTTGATCTTGCAAGGTTGTTGAGCATTATTTGAGAGTCTAGTTATCTTTTTATTAAGATAATACAAGCTTGAGATTTGCGAGCCATATCCACAGAGAAAGTAACTGGTTGGGGCCAACCAAACCTCGACTTAGTTGAACTTCATTATATATGTGTGTTGTATTGTACTATTGTTGGCTCCCCTCTCTTTACATACTATTTGATATTGCATGTTTTTAGTTGTATTATTTTTACAAGTCATAGTTTAGCTCGCTTGATTTGTGCATCAAGTCTTGAATCTACTTTGCTAAAGTATTTACATAGAATCATGTTTTAATTAAATTGCAAGACTTGTGAGACCACCTAAACCAAGAGGTATATCATTTCGTTCTCTTTCCCTAGGAATCGTGCATGGGGATATTTGAAGGAAGTGTCCGCAGTGCCAATTGGCAATGGGGTCAGGTTATAGAGGATGTGTTGCAACCAGAAGACCGCCCTAGGAATTGCACAATAGACGACAAATGCAACATTGTCAGCGACCAACTGTGTTATTAGGAAGCTCCATGTCAATGCCATTTTACTTGTGGGAACATGAACAAAATTCAAATGATAAAGAGGTTGTGGCTTGTGGGTTAGTGCCCTAAAGAGAATGAGGGTGAAGAAAGTTTCCAATAAAACAAAGTAAAAAATGACCCATTAAATGGTTCCACAAAATCATTCAAAGTGAGCATTTCTCCTAACAAATTGTATAGTCTACAACTTTGAGCATCATCGCCAACAATCAAAACTAATTGATTTTCTCATGGGGAAATCCATTGTTCATTTGTAAATTTCCAGTTTCATTCCTCATTCAATTTGTTCGTTTATTTTAATAGAAACTAAGTACATTCTACCCAGAACGAACAATATAACCTCATTATTTATATACGAAGTCATGAATCTTATTTTATACATTAAGTGTGTGTTTGGTTGCATGAAATCTTATTTCATAAAAATCCATGAGGGAACTATCTACATTTAAGATAATACTCATCATCCATCACTAAATTTGTTGATCAATGGTGGGAATGAAGGTCTCGTGTACATGAAAATCACACTCCTTACTCCCCCAATGCATGTGATTCCCATATTGAAAACTATACTTATTAGATTTTGTGGTCCAATTGGATACTTGAAAAACAGAGGATTCAAGGCTTACCATTGGTTTTCGCTACACCCAAACCAGCCAACTGTTTGTGAATTGAGATGAGAAACATACAATGGTGGTCCTCTAATTGATGTTGGAATATCCGTTTTAGCTTACCACTCTTTGCCCCACTTAATTTCTAGCCAAATTTAAGGATTGAAAACGGTCCAAAAACACATTCTGATAAATGTCAAGTTATATATATATTACAGTTAAGTTCATAATCACATTTATAATTCAGTACAATATAAACCATGTTATTAGTGAAAAGACATAATGTAAACTACTACAAGGTATTCTGAAATTTAAATAATTATAACAAATTTCGATGTTGAAACCTGAAGACAGGCTGCTGCCCCTTCAAAAATATTTCTTTGTGTGACCAACCTAACGATTTTCCCCCCAATATTTTCAAAAAGTAAGCAAAAGCCCTAATACTCAGGTAATGAGCTTGACTTGGTTAATTGGTTTCAGTAAATGATCCAATATGAGATTTTTTCACCAAGAAGTTATGCTTTTGGAACCATTGTACAATCTGGATCTTTTCCAATAGGATGAAAGGTACTTTTGATTGCATGTCATCTAAATAATGGATCGAAGGATGGTGTGACATTTTGTAGAGAAAAAAAACTGTGTGATAGGGAAAAATATTTCATTGATAATGAAATGGAGCACTTGAAGGAAGAAATGGAGAGTTGACAAAGAAACTTTATTTTTGGTGATTAAGGCCATTCATGCACACAAACAATGGGGGATGGCTGGATATGTTTTGGAGTAAACATTTATATATATATATATATATATATATTCTTCCTAGTTAACTGCCACTTCCCATCAATAATAATACAATATATAGTTAGTAGTTCCAAATAATGCATGCAACAAGGTCTGTGGGACTCCCTTGTTGGTGACTTTTTGATACAAGACAGACAAGGGAACCCTTATCTCCATTAATTTCTTCTAGAACGACACATATATATATGCTTTGTTTATATCCCCTCCATTTAAGTTTGCTTTAAAAAAAAAAAATGCACAACACAACATATTACTTTTCAGTATTATGGTCTTCGAGATGACATACCGGTAATGAAGCCCAATTTTGATAAATGATAATGTTGTAGGGCACATTTATTTTGAGATTGGGTATATAATAAATAAATAAAAGAGTATCAATATAATGTTGTGCAAACCCTAATCTTGTAGGGTTTTGCCTTTAGGTTGGTTAAATAGAGATTTGAATCTTCCTAACCTCATACAAAGTCTGTAAAAAAAAAAAAAAGCAGAAGAGAAAGAACTGAAGAAGTAGAAAAGAAAAAGGGAAAGGAAGAGAAAAGTAAGTAGGTGAGTTCTTTCATCTTTCCCTACATTAAATTCAATAAAATTTCATAATTTGGTTTATCACTACTTGGCGAATAGATAGCGATTTTATGATAAATAAATTTCATCCCTAGTATTAACCTCAAAAGATGGTCTGTGTATGTTGTGAATGAGTATCCTATGAATTGCTTAGAACATGATTAATCTGATTAAGACTTCATCGTTTAGAAAGGCAAGAAGATACAAAAGAGTAGTTTAAGTGTTATATTTTACTTCACTTCCTCTACTTAAAGCTCTTATGTTATGTTTGGAAAAGCACAATCTTGTTATTTTTGTCACTACACCAGAGTTGCCTATTAATAGCATTAAGTCATTGCGTTTTTTACACTTGTGCTATAAAAGCCCAAGTTTTCATAACAAAATCCCAAGTTTTTCATATCAAGCAAAAGCGCGAGATTAAAAAAAAAAAAAAAAAAAAAACCGCGTTTTTGCACTAGAAAGTTTGAAAACTCCCTCGCGTCTCTAACCTAAAAGGCAAGGAGGGAAAGGATCAAGGGAGGGAGGGGGATGGGGGAGGTGGAGAAGTAAGGTTATACCTTCCAAATGTGAAAACCCTATCCCTTGTTCTCTACTCTCTATCGCCTCCGCCCACTCCGGCCCCGCCATCTCCTGCGTGCGTCTTCTTCTTCAGGTGAGTTTTTCACTTCTTCATCAACTCTCTTTCTTCTTCTTCATCAGCTCTCTTTCTTGTTCTTCTGTTCTTCTTCTTCAAGCTGTGTTTACTCACGAAAATGGGGTATCGATCTCACCGACTCATCTTCACTTTCGATTCGGGACATCCCTTGACAATGTTCATATTTGTATTCTCAGGGCTGCTATGTATGCATCATTATAGGCTATTGCGAGGGTGGTGACATGTAAGTTGATTTTGTTTCTTAATTGAAGTGTTTGAGGAAAGGTGGACCAATCCAATTGGGTGTGATGCTTTCATTGTGGCTAATTTGTCTGGACTACCTTTGTTGTGCCACATCCTTTCTTTGTACAGGTCAGAAGCTATAAAGAAAGCCAATGGTGTTCATTTCCCTGAAGAGGTATTCATTACTATTAAACAATGCATATATTGTTTTAAACTTGAATTGTTGCCTTCATTATCATTTAAGTTTAATCAATTATTTGAATTATATATAGAAACTTTGCAAATGGATTGTTCAACTCCTCGTGGCACTTGATTAATTACTTGCACATGAATCATATTCTTCATCGTGATGTCAAGGTCAGTGATGTTACCTCTTTGTTAGGGTATTTGTTATATGTTATCTAGATATACATTTGGGTAAGTGATTCATGTTTTCCCTGGTTTTTTGTTTGAAAAAGATAATATTAGCAAAGCTTCCTATATGTAGTGGTTTACTGTTTTAAATACTTCCTATTGTAGCAGCTTAAGTTTCTCTTTTAACTGCATGTGATTTTGGACTTGCTAAAATGTTGACTTTTGATGACCTTGCTTAAGTCATCTCTGTAGCCAAGCAAGTCCTCACCTTTCAGGCTCTCTACAAGGTAAATCAGTGTAGGTCACAGATTGGGAGTGCTGAGTTGCGGAGCAGCATGGCTGGTAGTCGAGGACCTGGATAGGCTTAATGGACAGATTGGGCCGTCACTGGTTTTAGGAGATCATTCCATGGTGCGGTCATGCACTCTGAAGGTCAGAGTTGCAAATATTTCATGAGCATGCAGGAGTATTCACCGGTTTGATGTGCCAAAACCACGGAGGAGCAGCCGAGTTGCTTGCAGGTTTGCGCGGTGACTAATCTGTCAAGGAATGGCACTGGACAAAGTGCTTTTTTTTTTGACAGAGTACTCTGTCTTGACGCACCCTGGAGCGTCCTATATTGCTGCCTGTATGTTATGTGATTAAGTGCTGGATTTTGGTAGTGGTTTCGGCGAGACTAAAGCGGACAGGGTGTTGTTACTGCTCACAGTGCTAGTAAAGAAATTAAGTTCAGGTACATGTTCTAGATACAACTCTCTTCGGTAAATTTCCCCAACTATCTCTATATATGACTTTTTGCATGATCTCATTTAATGTTAGACCAATATATCGTCATTCCTTTATGAATGTTGATGAATTTTCTAGGATTGACTGTTACATAATGAGAACAGTTACTGTATGCACTCTTTAATACTTTTCACATTTCTGGTTTATCTTCCATTTGTTACAGGTTGCACTGATAGTGGTGACGGACGGAAGCCACATTCTTGGACTTGGGGATCTTGGAGTTCAGGGAATTGGAATGCCCATTGGGAAACGCGATATATATGTTGCTGCAGCCGGCGTGAACCCACGCAAAGTATATACCCTCTCTTTATTTCTCTTCAATATATTATGTCTTTCAGCTTTCGAATACTGCTTTTTATTGTAAATACTTCAAGTGATGCTAGATGTTGGAACCAATAATCAAAAGTTTCTTGATAATCCTCTCTGTAAGTATAAATATTTGGTTCCTTAAGTTGCTAGGAATGATTTTCCTGTCGAGGAGGAATAATAACCATCCCTACAAAGATAGTGTTTGTTCTCTGTTTCAACTTTACCATCCTATTCTATTTTACTGCTGACGTTCTTTAGTTACGGCGTTTCAAAAGGACAAGTGCGACCAAAAGCTCAACCATATAACTGCTTTGCTTCTAGGGAATATATATTAATAAAATATATAATTATCTTTGGAAGAGATAAATGATTCCACCATTCTTTTGTTTGCTATGGTGTTTCCCTCTTTTTTTTTTTGATAAAACTATGCTATTTTCCTTTTATGGCAATGATTGAGTGCTTTTGTGGAACACTTGTACTAATTACAGTGAAACACATGCTTATGCAAGATTCATGAGCTATTACTGCTAGCTCAGACCTTTTGATCTCCTAATGGATAGTTTGTGTCAGTAGTAAGATAACTAATGACAAGATTAGTAACTGATGGAGTTAATTCTGTAGGTGACGAGGAAAAGCAAATTACACGCTTGTCTGAGGATGGTGACATCTTCAATAAGTTAGCACACTCTTTAGCCCCTTAAATATATGGCCACGAAGATGTTAAAAAGGCTTTACTTCTACTACTTGTGGGTGCCCCTCACCGGAAACTGAAAGATGGTATGAAGGTAATCACATCAGGCTGCAAGTTGATGTCTATTATCTTTGATATCCTAGATGTAAACTGACTCTAACTATGCATAGAGGATCATTCCATTACACAGTAAACAATTTTCTAATAGCTCTTGATCATTAGTAGCTAAGTGACAAACTAGACATGTGCATGGATTTAAGAATATACTTACAATTCATTGGAAAAGGAATATATGTATACATTTGATGTTTGAAGTACTTGGAGCTGCAGATAAGAGGAGACTTGCACATTTGTTTGATGGGGGATCATGGGGTTGCAAAAAGTCAGCTTAAGCACATAAGGCTAAGGAAGCAGTGGGGTTGATTTAACTGCAGCTGTCCAAGAAGCTCCTATAACAAATGAGATGGTTCTTAAAGGAGGAGCTCTAGTGAGATTCAGAATAACTTCGTCTTTCACTTTGACCTTGACAGTCATCTATTAAAAGGAATGAGCTTGTTAGTCATCATCACATATTGTTATTATTTCTATCAAATTGACACTTATCCATGGTCTCTCACCTGTAAGTTTTGTGTCCATGGTAGGGCACAAAATGTGTTGAATTTTGGTTTTAAATTTACCTTTGATCTGGTTGTTCTTTCGACTCTGGCACCTGTGAGTAGTTAAGTTTTAGAATTGGGAACTAGGAGCCACAAATGTAAAAAATGTGAGCCGACTTCCTTGGAAAATTTTGACTTTCTATTTGATGTTGGGCCCATACAAAAAAATAGAAGTTGAGGCTCAATAACTAATACATGGCAGCTGAATCATGACCCAGTTAGTAGCACAAAACCTATTTCAATTGTCCAATCTGAAACTCCTTTTCGAAAAACTGCCCTATCTGAAATTGTATGTAGATAAACAAATAGTTAGAGATCCAATGACTCTTTTCTGGTTTCTTTTGAAGGTTTGGAAGGATTTTGGAATTTATAAGTGAAATTGTTTGTGGTAGTTCGACTTTTCATATACTTTAGTCTTTTTTGACAACAAACTTGAACTCCATATTTGAGGTAGTTCGACGTTTCAGAAAGAGCCATTTTTCTCATGAGCAAGACTGGATGATCTCCACAAAAGCCACTTTTCTTGACTGATGCCAGATGCTCCCAATAGTTTGTTTTATTTAGTGTGTTATACCTTTTGCCCCATTTGTGTAAGTTGTTGTGCTAATGTGGTTATGTGCTATCTTTTTCCCCCTTCTGAAATCTGCATGAATGCTCAGCTACAAGACTGTTATGTGTCTGTCTTTATGTGATATGGGCTAAGATAATTCCTTTTTATCTTATTTCTAGGTTGTACGTATCTGGTCGTCGCAAAACTACAAATGCTTAGAAGAATATTATGTTCCTGATATGTCCCCTTTAGCAGATTTTGACTTTGATGAAAAAGCAAGGTAAAACTGAAACTTAAACATTTATAGACTATATATATTGTCTTTGTCAAGTAGAAACTTGGATCATATTGTTTGGTTGTTAATGACTAATAAACTGGCTGAAAATTTTGAACTATTTTTCTAACATTGGCTGCACAGATTCAAGCATACATGTTAGTATGCTAATCATTGATTTGAAAAAAATAGTATATGAATTTTCTAACTATTTTTCAGATAAACATTTCAAATTATGTTGAGAAAAATCATTCTTTCATAATTGTTCCTTTTGTGGTTGCAGGGGAAGATATGACCTAAGAAGAACTCCAGCAGAAAATATCAATCTTCTGCCAGCTTTGTTGTCTCGTTTTGATCTCTTATGGCTGATATTAGATTAGGCAGATATGGAAAAATATATTGGACAAGGTGGAAAAATGGATGTCAGCTTGTGAAGAGGAGAGTTGGCTTGAAGACTACAATCGGTTAGAAGCACAACAGAAGAAACTCAATCTTCCTATTCTTCCAACCACAACCATTGGGTCTTTCCCCCAAACAATGGATCTTCGAAGGGTTAGGCGTGAATACAAAGCCAACAAGTGAGTTATTGTTTAATTTGTTTGCATGAATTTTACAAAGTTTATTTCTGGAAATTTAAAAACCCACTATTCTCATAGTAGATTTAATCATATGCATCGTCTCTAACCGTGCTCATTGTTTTAGGATCTCTGAGGAAGAGTATGTGAAAGCTATCGCAGAAGAGATTGAAGATTGAAGACTACTGTAGAAATCAAAGCCAAGGAACCCAAACCAGAGTCTGTAGAGTTGAAGGCGAAAGTAAGAACCTTTTCTAAAAAGAAGAAGACTTGTATCTAATTGTTTTGTTTAATTTCGTTTTTAATTAGATTTTCTTTGGTTCCAGTCAGTAGAGGTTAAAGTAACTGTGATGTTGATCAGTTTATTGCATGCAGTGTCCAGAACCAGAATTGCCTGACATTGAAAAATTTGCTTATGGAAAGGCGAAGTGTACCAAAACATAAAGAGCTTTTTTTTATGTTGCGGCACTGGTTGGGTTGAATAATTTGATGGCGCCTATTGGGTTGTACCTGAAAGTTTCAGAAGCCAGTGTCTTCTACTTCTAACTTCATACACATTTTAACATTGATTCTTGCCACAGTTTCTCTGGTAATCCATTATTAAGTGGAAATTGGACGGGTTCACTTTGTGGGACATATACACGTGAATCAAAAGGTAAGCAATCTAGATTTTTTTATGTTTCTTAAATTAAACATCATTTCTTTTAATGCTCTTGTTGGCTTAATTATCAATGCACCCATTTTGGTTTCAGTTATTATATCAAGAACTGCAGTTGTGTGCATAACTTTGGGTTGTATTGCACTTGTGTCAATGATTGTAGTTGCATTATATAAAACCAACCAGCCAAATCAATTTATGAAGGGATCGAATCTGGCTGACCAAGGCATGTTATTACTGACTTTAGTCCATAAATTGTTTTATGTTCTGTTAATTGATTTAAACATCAAGGTCAATAATATATGATCACTCATCTATTTTCATTTTACAATAATTAACTTTCTTTCTCTTGCTCAGGTCTTCCCAAACTTGTAATTCTTCACATGGACATGGCAATTCACACTTATGAAGATATCATGAGAATTACTGAGAATTTGAGTGAGAAGTATATAATTGGTTATGGAACATCAAGCACTGTTTACAAATGCGTACTGAAGAACACAAAACCAATTGCAGTCAAACGGCTTTATACTCGATATCCGCGTAACTTGCAGGAATTTGAGACATAATTTGAAACCGTTGGCAGCATTAAACACAGAAATCTTGTTAGCTTACATGGCTATTCACTGTCGCCTAATGGACATCTACTCTTTTATGATTACATGCAGAATGGATCGCTCTGGGATCTTCTTCATCGTATGTCCTCTTATCCTCATGTTATGTTCTCTGCTATTCTTATGGAACTGATTTGAGAGGTTACTGATTGTTCTTTCTTCAACAGGGCCAGTGAAGAAGGTAAAGCTTGATTGGGATACACGGTTGAAAATAGTTGTGGGAGCTGCGCAAGGGCTTGCTTACCTTCACCATGATTGTAATCCTCGCATTATTCATAGAGACGTCAAATCTTCTAATATTTTGGTTGATGATAATTTTGAAGCCCATCTCTCAAATTTCGGTATTCCTAAATGAATCTCGTCATCAAAAACCCATACTTCGACCTATGTCATGGGCACAATAGGCTATATTGATCCCGAGTATGCTCGCACCTCTCGCCTCAATGAGAAGTCTGATGTTTACAGCTTTGGTGTTGTTCTTCTCAAACTACTTATTGGGAAGAAAGCAGTTGACAATGAGTTAAATTTGCATCAACTGGTATGCTACTAATTATCTGAGAATTCTTTAATTCATGCACCACTTTTTCAAGCATTAACATTTCTCTACATATTCATCCATTTCAGATTCTGTCAAAGGCAGATGATAACACAGTCATGGAGGCAGTTGACCCTGAGGTATCAGTTACGTGCATGGATTTAGGTCTTGTTAGGAAGACATTCCAACTTGCACTCCTGTGCACAAAGCGGCACCTATCCAACAAACCCAATATGCATGAGGTTGCAAGGGTGCTAGTTTCTTTGCTGCCACATCCTCCCACAAAACCTTGTTTAAATCCCCCCAAAGCAATTAAATACACCCAGTTTGTGATTAACAAAGAACCACAACAGCAGCAACATTTATAAGACCAACAAGGTGCTGACAGTGCATCAGATGCACAATGGTTTGTGAGGTTTGGTGAAGTCAAGCATTTACTTTCTAGCATGCAAAACCTTATTGATCACAATGCACAATGGTTTGTGAGGTTTGGTGAAGTCAAACATTCACCTCCAAGTGCAGCTTGGAGAATAAGCAAATCAGGCTCAGGAGGTACTACAGAAAGAGGTTGCTTGTCATAGACTAGGTAATCAAGATGCAGCTGAGACTATTGCCAAGTTACAAGCAGAAATATGGGAGATGCGTACTGTAAGAGAGTTAAGAAATGGTTAAGTGTAATACATTATCTTATTAATTACATTATATTTATTATTTGATAGATTTTGTGACTTGATGTAATACATTATCTTATTACTTACATTACTTTGCCTCCATTGATGGAAATGTTTAAGTTTGGCACATTTAGATTTTTATTTTCTAGAAATAGAACTTATAATATGTTATAAATAGTCATTTGATAGCACTTGATGAGTGCTATAGAAAAAAAGGGCATTGAGAAACGCTATAGAAACTAATACAATAGCATTTGTTAAATGTTACGTGAGGGAAGACAATAGCGTTTTAGAAACGCTATGGTAGAGTATACGATAGCGTTTCAGAAACGCTATCGTATAGTATACCATAACGTTTCTGAAATGCTATAAAAGGTCAACTTACAATAGCGTTTTCAAAACGCTATAATAGACCCTGTATCTATTATAGCTGCGACAAACATAACGTTTTCTAAAACGCTATTAATGACCATTTTTCTTGTAGTGTGTAGTTCATTAATCTGTTGGTTTAGTGAAGAGATATGATTACACTTTTACATGTTGGAGAAGAAATCGATTGTAAAGATGTTAAAAGTCAAGGTTTGACTTGTACATCTGTTGTGTATATTATAATCACATGCATTTATTCTTTACAGTATACGTTTTTTGATGATTAAAAAAATTGGAGTGGAGTATTGATTTGATTTAATCTATACTTCATCACATAGGTCAGTGCTTGCCGTCTATGATTAAGATTAATGAAATAGTAATGGTAACTTCAATATTATATTTTGGCATGATAGCTATCAAAACGAAATTTCTGAATTTTATAACAATTGTTATTTTATGAAAGCAATGACTCTTTCAAGGAACATGTATTTATGAACTGTTTCTATGTTTACATGAGTATATAATTACAAGATTTTAATTATAGTGAGATACGAAATTAGTCATTGGTAATTTGTTTGATAATTTCCTTGTAAGGAATTTACTTTTTATGAATGAATCTGGAGGTATTCATGAACAACGTTGTGTTCCCTAAATTAAGGGATGACATTGGGAGATTAACAAATGGTTATTGGGTAAAATTTTAAGATACACAATGGACAATACGGATAATCTTGAGTTTATGAAATTAAATCACATTGGAATTCATCCCTTGGAACTACCACATCTCTTTGATGTTTATGATTTTCCTCTCTCTTAGAGAAACTAAAATAACTTTCGGGTTAGTCTTGCAGAAAGATGGTGATTTTGAAATGCCTAAAATAGGCTTATTTTTTATCCGTCAAAAGTGTGATGTGATCTATGCGTAGTGTTAGCCCAAGAGTGGCTTTTATTGTACTCATATAGTTAGGAGTATCCGGTGATGCATATCTGTATGTCATGTGTCTCCACTTGGGCATGGATGACGGAGAAGTCCTCCTTTATATGAGAGAGGCATACAGACATATATGTTAGGCACGGAGGTGGTGCGAATGTGGTATAATCTAAGTGATCAATTCATTATAAACGGACAACTGGGTTAAAATAAATAATTTATCAATAAATTTTGAGTAAATAGAATAATTCAATTTTTGTCTCATAATCACTTAGTATAGGATGGCAGGTCTGCTAACATTATCTGCAGGTCTGACTTGCCATGGTTAGTTTCCACAGGGCAGGTGTATTTAAGGTAAATAGTTATGAAAATATGTTAGAAATTGCAATTAGCTTTATACAATCGTCTCGTGGAGGAACTACTTGTTTTTTTTTCGGTTATTTTGTCGTACTATATCTTCTTGTCATGCCATGCTATTTCTCTTATTGAATTTTGGGAACGAAGAATTTCACACCAGCTTAATTACTGACCCAATAGGGCTTTGGCTTCTTGGGTACATTCCTTTGGGAATGTAGTCGACTAGCTTGTTTCAGGATTTAGTAGTTTCGGACGAACTTAGAGAAGTTCGTTTCATACGTGACGAGCATTGCTGGGGAGTTGCACTTGGTTGAGAGTCTAGGTCATTTTGTTTATTAGGCGACAATTTATTCTTTTATAGTAGAACTTGGTGCTGCATTTTTATTGGGAGAGTTATGCCTATGTTTAGTTGAATTTGTTAGAGTTGGCTCTACGAGATTTAAATGTTATTTTTCCTTCTTTTCGTTTTGCTTTTTAGAGCAATTGTTTAATTTCCCTCTAATCTGGTAAATTGTGCATTTGATTATTTCTCGTGGATGCCAACAATTACTTTTAGCAAATGAAATTTATGTCCCGAAATTTGGGAAAATGGATAATCCTATGCGGATATTAGGATTTCATTTTTCTAGAAATTCGAGGCGTGACAGTTTGGTATCAGAACCAGGTGTACCCTAGGCTAGGGAGAGTCTAGGGGATCCTCAGAATGTGGCTATGGGTAAGCTGTAGAGTATTTTGTGGATCTTATGGAGTGTCTAATCATTGCCATTTTTATTTGAAGGATATGGCTGGAAGACATAATCGTCAGAATCCAAATGGGAACGGTAGCGATAGCAGTGAAAATGTTGTCCCAAATGGATATGGCAATGGAAGTGGAAATGGTCATAGTGAAAATACGATCCAGTTGAGTCAGACTATGAAGATTCAATTGCTACAAGGATTGCAACAGAATAGTAATCAGTGTGACCCTTTTGCTAGAAGGGTTAAGGAGTTTGGGACCTTGGGTGGTAAGAGGTTTACCGGAAATAATCCGAGAGATGCAGATGCCTGGGTCCAAAGCTGTGAGACTATTTTGAAGAGGATGCGACTTTCTAAAGTCCAAAAACAGGAGTTAGCTTCACATCATCTGGATGGTGCTGCCAACTATTGGTTGGAGGCTTTACTACCCTCCATTGATATTGCTGATATGACATGGGACGACTTCAAGGATCGGTCTGAAAGTAGATTTGTGCCTAATGCAGTTAAGGGACAATAGGCTGCGGAGTTTAATATGTTGAAGCAGACTGGGAATATGACTGTGGAGCAGTATGTCACAAAGTTTAACGAGTTGTCGCGTAATGCTCCATTTACATCACTACCTATCGAGGACTATTCTCACCGCTGACTGGGAGAGTTTTGACAGAGTTTTTGATTTGGCATTGAAGCACGAGGAACAAAACAAGCTATATCATGAGAGTTGGTAGAAAGCGAGACGAAGTTGGGCGAGGCGTCAGGAAACACTCGTCACCAGGATGCGTCGCGTGATTATCGTAGTGACCGTAGTCGTTTTCATCCTTATGATCAAGGGCAAAGGGGTCAACAATTTCAGAACCAGAAATCCCAAGGTGGTTACCAGAACCAACAGCAGGGAGGAAACCAGTTCCACCGCCAAGGTGGAAATCAGTTTCAGAGACAGGGATATAATCATATCCAGAAACAGGATGGTAATCAGCATCAGAGGCAAAATGGGAACCAATTCCACCATCAGGGTAACCAAAGACAAGGTTATCAGGGTCAGCGGAACCAAACTACCCAAGCAGCGTCAGAGGGGTGGGCACGCAGTGACTTGCTTTACTTGTGGGCAACCAGGCCATCAGATGCAAGATTGCCCTAATGATAGGAACACGCCCCAGAATAGGCAAGGTCAACCCACCCAAGGGCGTGTATTTGCCGCCCTACCAGATCAGGAAAACTTTCAAGGTACTCCTGATTTTCTTATCTCTAATATGAAGGTTTTATTTGATACTGGTCCATCATATTCTTTCATATCTCGATGTTTGGTTAATCAAAAAATGTTGAAAACTTTGTCACTTGTTATACCATTATGTGTTACCACCCCTTTAGGAGGCTCAACGACATTAAATGAATTATGTAAAATTTTTAAGATTTCTTTCCTCGACAAAGTGTTCATTGTCGACTTGATTTTGCTCGACTTTGAGGGCTTTGATATGATTTTGGGAATGAATTGGTTGTGGAAGAACCTAGTCACGCTGGATTGTGCAAAGAAGATAGTTTTCATTCATGCTCCAGGCATGCCCCCTGCTTCTCACACTTGTGGAAATTGTACCTAAAACCACTCCTATCTCTAAGGCGGCGTACCGGATTGCACCGAAGGAGTTGAACTAGATGAAAGTCTAGCTGGATAAGATGTTGCAAAAAGGGTAATTTTAATATTTTTGCTTTGATTTATTCGGATATACTTATTGACAAGTTTATTCATGTTAATGTATATATGTGCAATTCTTTTGAGGTGTGTATGAACCAGGTTCATACGTCCTAGTAATTCTCCGTGGGGAGCACCTTCAATTTTTGTTTCAAAGAAGGATGGTACCTTGAGGGTGTGTATTGACTATAGGGAGCTGAACAAGAGGACTATCAAGAACAAGTACCCGTTGCCTCGAATTGATGATATTCTTGATTAGTTGAAGGGAGCAGTGGTGTTTTCTTAGTTTGACTTGGATAACATCAGATGGGTGTTGAAGAAGATAGTATTCCTCTTACGGCTTTTTGTACGATATATGGATTGTATGAGTTCCCTGTTATGCCGTTTGGATTGATGAATGCCCCAGCCTTTTTCATGGACTTGATGAACAGAATCTTTCGACCATACTTGGACAAATTTGTCATTATTTTTATCGATGACATTTTGGTATATTGCCATAGTGAAGCAAAGCACAGAGAGCATCTCAGGATAGTGCTACAGACCTTGAGAGATTAGAAATTGTATGCAAAATTTAGCAAGTGTCATTTTTGGGAGAAATAGGTGAAATTCTTAGGGTATGTTGTTTCTAGTCAGGGTATAACAGTTGATCCTGATAAGGTGAAAACAGTGAGGAATTGGAAACAACCTACTAATGCAACGGAGGTGAGAAGCTTCTTAGGGTTAGCTGGTTATTATAGAAGATTTATCAAGAAGTTTTCTCTTATTGCTGCCCCTTTGACTAAGTTGACTTGGAAGAATGTTCAGTTTATTTGGACCAATGAGTGTGAAAAGGCTTTTCAGGAGTTGAAGCACCGATTAACCATTGCGCCCATTCTAACTATTCCAGTGTAAGGTGGAAAGTTGGTGGTCTTCACTATGCTAGTGGCACAAATCTAGGTTGTGTATTTATGCAAATCAGAGGGTTGTGTCATACGCCTCACGACAATTGAAGTCTCATGAGAGGCGATATCCTACCCATGATTTGGAATTAGCGGCAATTGTGTTTGCTTTGAAGATGTGGCGACACTACCTTTATGGGAAGCATTTTGAGTTGTTCACGGATCACAAGAGTCTCAAGTATTTTTTTTCGCAGAAGGAGATAAATATGAGACAACAAAGGTGGGTGGAGTTCATTAGTAGTTATGATTTTGAAATCCTTTACCACCCAAGTAAGGGAAATGTGGTAGTCGATGTTCTTAGTCGGCAACACACTGTTATGTCTTCACTCATGGTGGAGGAATGGAAGTCTCTTGAGGCTATTTCTTCTTGTGATGTTCAGCTTGTCCAGGGAGCGAACACGGCTTATGTTTGTAGTTTATCTGTTCGACCTTCTTTGATCAGCAGGGTTTTAGAAGAACAACATAAGGATTCTTGTTTGATGATCAAATTAGAGGACTTGGTGCTTGATAATCTAGATGATTGTCCTTCAGAGTGGTCAATTGAGTCCGATGGCGGTTTGAGATTTCACGGGAGACTTTGTGTGCCCGAGATCGAAGGGTTGAAGAAAGAAATTATGGATGAGGCTCATAAGTTGTTTTACCATTCACCCGGGAGGCAAAAAAATGTATGATGATCTGAACATAACTTTCTGGTGGGATGGTATGAAGAAGGACGTGGGAGATTATGTCAACAAGTGAAGGCCGAGCATCCGCGACCCTCAGGTTTGTTGCAACCATTGGATATTCCTATCTAAAAATGGGATAATATATCTATGGACTTTGTAGATAGCTTACCGAAGACCCGGCAAGGTAACGAGACAATTTGGGTCATAATTGACCATTTGATTAAGTCTGCGCATTTTGTTCCGGTTGGTGTGCACCGCACTATCGAACAGTTAGCCTGACGATACATCTGTGAGATAGTTAGGCTTCATGGGGTACCAGTGTCCATTGTGTCTGACAAAGATCCCTTGTTTGCATCTAAGTTTTGGGAGGGTTTTCAGCGAGCCATGGGGACGAGACTAGATTTGAGTACAACTGCTTATCATCCTAAGACTAATGGTAAGATGGAGCGGGTGAATCGGGTTCTAGAGGATATGCTCCGAGCATGTGTGCTCAATTTTGGTGGTAGTTGGGAGGATTATTTACCTCTCATAGAGTTTACTTATAACAACAGTTATCATTCTAGTATTGGCATGGCCCCGTTTGAGGCTTTAATGGGAGACCTTGTCGATTACCATCTTGTTGGGCGGAGGGTGGTGACATAATTTTGCTGGGGCCAGAGGTTGTCCGGGAGACATCGTAGAAGGTGCAGATTATTAAAGAGCGGATCAGAACTGCTCAAAGCTGACATAAGAGTTACGCTGACCGAAAGCGTAAGGGGGTAGAATTTCAAGTTGGGGACCTTTTTTTCTCAAGATTTCACCTATGAGTGGTGTATTGAGGTTCGGTAAGAAAGGGAAGTTAAGTCCTAGATTTGTGGGACCATCTGAGATCATTGCTCGAGTAGGGAGCTTAGCCTATAGACTCGCCTTGCCACCGAGCTTATCAGCTGTTCATGATGTGTTTCACATTTCCATGTTGAGGAAGTGTGTGAAGGATCCTACTCACATCATCCAACCCACAAAAATTGAGATTAATGACGACTTCACCAAAGTAGCACGACCGATCAAGATTGTGGATCATGATGTGAAACAACTTCGTAGATGGATAGTGAATTTGGTGAAAGTCCAGTGGAGTAAGAAAGATAATGATGTAACTTGGGAGCTAGAGGACAAGGTTAAACAATTGCACCCGGAGCTATTCATCCAGTGAATCTCGGAACGAGATTCCTTTTGAGGTGTGTATAATGTAATGACCCAAAATTTTGACAAATGATAATGTTGTAAGGCACATTTATTTTATGATTCGATGTATAATAAATAAATAAAAGGGTGTCAATATAATGTTGTGCAAACCCTAATCTTGTAGGGTTTTGCTTTTTGGTTGGTTAAATAGATATTTGAATATTCCCAGCCGCATACAAAGTCTGTAAAAAAAAAAAAAAAAAAAAAAAGAATTGAAGAAGCAGAAAAGAAAAAGGGAAAGGAATAGAAACGCAAGCAGGTGAGTTCTTTCATCTTTCCCTACATTAAATTCAATAAAATTTCATAATTTGGTTTATCACTACTTGCCAAATAGATAGTGATTTTATGATAAAGCAATTTCATCCCTAGAATTAACCTCAGAAGATGGTCTGTGTATGTTGTGAATGAGTATCCTATGAATTGCTTAGAACAAGATTAATCTGATTAAGATTTAATCGTTTAGAAAGGGCAAGAAGATACAAAAGAGTAGTTTAAGTGTTATATTTTAGTTTACTTTCTCTACTTAAAGCTCTTATGTTATGTTTGGAAAAACACAATCTTGTTATTTTTGTAGTTCATTAATCTGTTGGTTTAGTGAAGAGATATGATTACACTTTTACATGTTGGAGAAGAAATCGATTGTAAAGATGTTAAAAGTCTAGGTTTGACTTGTACATCAGTTGTGTATATTATAATCACATGCATATATTCTTTATTGTATACGATTTTGGATGATTAAAAAAATTGGAGTGGAGTATTGATTTGATTTAATATATACTTCATCACATAGGTCAGTGCTTGCTGTGTATGATTAAGATTAATGCAATAGTAACGGTAACTTCAATACTATATTTTGGGATGATAGCTATCAAAACTAAATTTCAGAATTTTATAACGATTGTTATTTTATGAAAGCAATGACTCTGACAAGGAACATGTATTTATGAACTGTTTCTATGCTTACATGAGTATATAATTACAAGCTTGTTATTATAGTGAGATACGAGATTAGTCTTTGGTAATTTGTTTGATAATTGCCTTGTAAAGAATTTATTGTATATGAATGAATCTGGAGGTATTCATGAACATCGTTGTGTTCCCTAAATTAAGGGATGATATTGGGAGATTAACAAATGGTTATTGGGTAAAATTTTAAGATACACAATGGACAATACGGATAATCTTGAGTTTATGAAATTAAATCACATTGGAATTCATCCCTTGGAACTACCACATCTCTTTGATGTTTATGATTTTCCCCTCTCTTATAGAGAAACTAAATAACTTTCGGGTTGTCTTGCAGATGTGGGGCACCTCTTTTCTATAGAGAAACTAAAATAACTTTCGGGGTTTGTCTTGCGGAAAGATGGTGATTTTGAAATGCCTAAAATAGGCTTTTTTTTATCCGTCAAAAGTGTGACGTGATCTATGCGCATTGTTAGCCCAAGAGTGGCTTTTATTGTACTCATGTAGTTAGGGGTATCCGGTGATGCATGCCTGTATGAGATTTGTCTCCACTTGGGCATGGATGACGGAGAAGTCCTCTTTTATAGGAGAGAGGAATACGGACATGTATGTTTGGCACGGAGGTGGTGCGAATGTGGTATAATTTAAGTGATCAATTCATTATAAACGGATAACTGGGTTAAAATAAATAGTTTATCGATAAATTTTGAGTAAATAGAATAATACAATTGTTGTTTCATAATCACTTAGTACAGGATGGCAGGTCTGCTAACCTTATCTGCAGGTTTGACTTGCCATGGTTAGTTTCCATAGGGCAGATTTATTTAAGGTAAATAGTTACGAAAATATGTTAGAAATTGTAATTAGCTTTATACAATCGCCTCGTGGAGGAACTACTTGTTTTTTTTGGTTATTTTATCGTACTATATTTTCTTGTCATGCCATGCTATTTCTCTTATTGATTTTTGGGAACAAATAATTTCACACTAGCTTAATTGCTGACCCAAGAGAGCTTTGGCTTCTTGGGTACATTCCTTTGGGAATATAGCCGACTAGCTTGTTTTAGGATTTAGTAGTTTCGGGCGTATTTAGAGAAGTTCGTTTCGTACGTGAGGAGCATTGCTGGGAAGTTGCATGTTGTTCGAGAGTCTAGGTCCTTTTGTTTATTAGGTGTCAGTTTATTCTTTTATAGTGGAACTTGGTGTTTCATTTTTATTGAGAGAGTTATGCCTATGTCTCTACGAGATATAAATGTTATTTTTCCATCTTTTCGTTTGGCTTTTCAGAGCAATTGTTTTATTTCCTTCTAATCTGGTAAATTATGTATTTGATTATTTCTCGTGGATGTCAACTGTTACTTTTAGTGAATGAAATTTATGTCCCGAATTTTGGGAAAATGGATAATCCTATGCGGATATTAGGATTTCGTTTTTCTCGAAATTCGGGGTGTGACAATACTTATGGTGTACCTAGAGCTAGATGAATTGCAATCATAATGAAATATCGCATCAGCTGTTTTGATCAATGTTTTAACTTCTAGAATGTAATGCAAACAAGGAGATAGACTTGCAATCCTTGGTGAAGGTAATCCAAATGATAAAGAGTAGGGATGGGCATGCCATCTCGATCCCGTCCCGTCCTGATCTAGAATGGGATGGGATGGGATGAAGATTTTCATTCCCGCCAATTTCGTCCCGTTTCGAGCTAATTTTTCAATATTTATTATTAATATATTTATTTATTTATTTTAGGATTGCAATATTTTGATGCTTATATAAATTCACTGATGTATATAATATTTTAGCATCTCAATTTGTCTCTCACATACACATCTCTAGATTAATCTATTAATTCTAATCACTTCTCTGAACTCTGAAGTACTTTAGTTAAGGCGTAAGCATGTCTTTTGTTTTCTCATTCATTCCTTTAGGTTTAGGGTTATTGAAGATTGAAGAAGAGCAAACAACAAAAGGGAAGAAAAGAAATTCAAGAGGAGAAAGAGAACAAAAAAAAAATGAAAACCACCACACAGCAACAGATTACGCACAGTCGCACTCGTACACGGCACACGATGACGACGCACCTCCTACCCCTCCTGCTTCTGCTTCTGCTTCATCATTAACACCATCAGCAGCAGAACCTTGTTCGATCCAACTTTTAGACATCTTCTTCGATCCGGCTTGTTCTCACTCAGATCCATGTCGGGAAGTCAAACACGCACAGTCGTACACGGCACACGACGACGACACACCTCCTCCCCCTCCTGCTTCCGCTTCATCAAGACATCAACAACACCATCAGCAGCAGAACCTTGTTCGATCCAACTTTAAGACGTCTTCATCTTCGATCCAGCTTGTTCTCGCTCAGATCCAAGTCGGGAAATCCAACTTCTCTTCAATCCAACTCCCAAGCAAGCCCTTCTGATCTCCCTCAGCCTCGTCGGACTGAATCCAACTTCTTTAGCTCTCTGTAGCACAAATCCGTTAATTATTACAGGTAGGATCCAACTTCTTTAGCTCTTTGTTTATAGAAATTTGTTTGGTTTTTAGGTTTTTAGCTTTCAATTTCATATGTTAATTTGCTTGATCATATTATGATTATGATTATATGTTACATATCAGATTATGTTCCAAATTATGCTCAGATTATGTTCAGATTTTATTTTAGCTGATTATACTCAGATCATATAATCTGATTATATTGAAGGATTAAGTTCTGATTATATAATCAGATTATGTTCATATTATATAATCAGATTATGCTCTGATTATGTTTAGATTATATAATCTGATTATGTTCAGATTATATTCCAGCTGATTATGCTCATATTATGCTCATCCAGCAGATTATGTTTCCAGCATATGTACCACTGTACCAGCATAATATGTTTCCAACAGTAATTTATAGTTTTATACCTATTAGATTATCAAAAAACTTGATCAACATATATATAGAACACGTTGATCCCGTCCCGAACCCGATTGGGATGGGACGAGGTTGGGATTGGGTCTATCCCGTCCCGATCCCGTATGAACGGGATGGGATAGGGATGGGTCAATCTCATTCCATCCCGTCCTGTGCCCACCCCTAATTAAGAGGTTGGGTTGGGACCCGAAAGAGGATGAGTGCAGGCAAAGAAATTTGGATTTTGCGATAATTCATTCCCCCAGACTCCATAATGGAGTCGGACTTATAACTTTTCTATCATTGTACCATCAACTCTAAGTGCAAATCACCATCAATCCTAAATCAACACACACTTGGTAATCCCCCTCTTGTCCTATGTACATGTGGCTTACTAGAACTATGTATGTCAGTCACTTCTAGAGAGTGACATTGATCGATATTGATGATACATCAAAATAGATCGATCATCACAATCGTACATCTGGCATAGAGGTTCATCACGAGGAAATAATGTTCAACTTATTGGGCTAGTTTGTAAGGCCCGAGAATAATAAAGCCAACTACAAAGGCCCAAACGAGGCCCGCCGCTGAGAAGACATAAATAGGGCCCGAATCCAGGTCCATATGAATCAGAGCCTTAGTTCAGACCCAACTCGAGTTCTCTCATAAAGAAGAGGAATGTTGTACTGAAAAATAGTCGTGGAGGGAGTTACGTCTCATTGAACACATCTTCATTAAGAATGAGACGGTTACAAGAAACATCTCTTTCCGTTACTCCTCACATGCTTAAGTCATGCAGAGAGTTAACCACGACCATTATAAAAGGTAAAGAGAACATTCGACACAAGTATCGGAAGTGCATTCGGCCACCAAAAATGTGGTCCTTGGCAGTTAACAATTGTTTTGTAGGTAAAACTGACGCCGGGCAGAATAGCGATTATTCTGTAGGTTAGTCTCAACACATAATTCACAAAGAAAGAACACAAGAGATTTGCCCAAAAACACAGAAAAATAACTCTAATGTTCAATTAAAATTATTCAAATCAAAGATCTCTACAATATTGAGGAAGAACTCTATTTATAGTGCTTAAATAAATTGAATAACAAGCAACTTATTCCTAAAAGAAAAAAATAGAATCAAATACTAAAATAACAAGTAGTCTATTCCTAAAAAAAAGTAAAGCCTAATCCTAAAAGGAAACTACTTATTCCTAAAAGAAAAGTAGACTCAAATACAAAAATAACAAGAAGTCTATTCCTAAAAGAAAAAGTAAATCCTAATCCTAAAAGGAAACTAAAAAGACTCCTAATTAAATTGAAAGATTACGTATAAGTTATTTAGTAAATAACTTTGAGAACAAATTAGGAACCCTAGAAACCCTCCTGCATCTGTCGCCCCGGGTTGGAAAGAACTTGCCCTCGAGTTCACAACAGTTTCACCGGAATCCTCTGGCGACAACCCAGGAGAAAGATCCTCTGGCGACAACCCAGGAGAAAGATCCTCTGGCACCAGGTAAGAAAACTCTGCTAGCTCTTGCTGGCGTACTAGATTGTCTTTCATTTCCCTTCTCTTGAGCTCCATCTGCAAACCTAGCACATACTCCTTTACTATAATAATCAATTCCTTGACTTCATAAACCTCCCTCCTCGACTCAACAACAATAAGTGGTATAGTGTGCAAAATACTTATAAACAGGCGTACAACCTCCATGAACTTCCCATTAGTAGTGGCTCTGTAACCAGCCTTCAGTCTGTCTTCCAGCTGGGATAAGCTGTACACAAGTGCTAGTGGCCCACTCACATTTGGGCTCGCCGATGAACTCCACTGCAAATGAAATCACTGGAGAGGGGGAAACGCGCGTATGTATGAATGGCTTCCATTGTGCAGATAAAAAAGCATGGGCTTCAAAGGTACAAAGTTCGTTATACCCAGTTGTCGGTTCAGCAGCCGCATTGCTGTATCAAAATTACCAGCTGCTACATGCTCTGCAGCAAGAGCTGATTTTTGGATCAAGATCTGGCTTACAAGCATGCCTTGAGTCGGGGTGACAAATACTGAAGATCGGGTATTCGTAGTAGCCCTTGGTGTATCAACTTCTGGTGGCATCTCTAAGTCCTCAAGATCCCAACCTCCTTCCCTATCAGTTTCTTCGTGCACTTCACCATCTTCAATAACAACTCCAACATCCCCATTCTACAAACCATCTGCATCCACAATATCCAACTGTTAATCAGTGTCATACACAGGCTCTCCAAGCTCTTCAATTTCGTCTATCACGTCTTCCTCAATCAGAAAATTGTTAACCTTCTGAATAACATGCTTCCTGCACTCAGTCGATCTATGTACCTGTTCACCACATCTAAAACGTCTAATATTTGAATTAGAAGTAACCTGTAGTGGCTGCTGGGTAGGACGAGATTCTTGAGGGCGAACTGGCCGACTTTTTTTTATCACTTATGATCATTGGCCTCCTGTTCTGCTGTTTTTCCACAGCAAGTGCACGCTGGTAGGCTTTAGAAACGGTCATCAACGAGTGAAGTCACTGAAATAAGGGTTGAGTGTAGCCAAAAGGAAGGAAGTGACCCTTCATCTTCTTCTTCATCTTCTTTTTCATCTTCTCCCAATCAATGATCTTCGCCTTGCCCTGCTTGTCTCGTGATCGCCTCAACTGCTCCCACCACGCAGATGTTCTGCCTTTGAGTTTGATGGCTATCAATTTCACTTTGACACGATCTGGAACTTCCTTACACTCAAAAATACGCTCTACTTCATTCAACCAATCAATGAATCCTTCGGTCTATAACGTACCAGAAAACTCGGGTAGATCCACTTTGAAACTGAGATTTCCATGATGATCCTCCCGACCATGGCACTCCAAGAATTGAGCATGATTGCGATACGGGTTTTCGAAACTGGAATCAGAATCGTGATCTTCCATCTCACGATTACTGAAATCCCTACGTCGTTAGACGCTGGGTTAACTCTGCAACTTGCCTCTGTAAATCCTCAATCATCACATCCTGAACGTTACGATCACGGTGTGAGGCTTCCTCGTTCAAAACCTGCCCGCGAAGACCACGACCACGACCACCAGCCTTGGAAACTAATGAAATCTCACCCCAAGAAGATTCTGAAGCTCTGATACCAACTGACGCCGGGCAGAATAGCGATTATCTTGCAGGCTAATCTCAACAGATAATTCAAAAGAAAGAACACAAGAGATTTGCCCAAAAACACAGAGAAACGACTCTAATGTTCAATTAAAATTATTCAAATCAAAGGTCTCTACAATATTAAAGAAGAGTTCTATTTATAGTGCTCAAATAACTTGAATAATAAGCAGCTTATTCCTAAAAGAAAAAATAGAATCAAATACTAAAATAACAAGCAGTCTATTCCTAAAAGAAAAAGTAAAGCCTAATCCTAAAAGGAAACTGCCTATTCCCAAAAGAAAAAGTAGAATCAAATACTAAAATAACAAGCAGTTTATTCTTAAAAGAAAAAGTAAAGCCCAATCCTAAAAGGAAACTAAAAGTACTCTTAATTAAATTGAAAGATTACGAATAAGTTATTTAGTAAATAACTTTGAGAGCAAATTATGAACCCTAGAAACCCAAATTAGGAACCCTAGAAACCCTCCTGCATCACAAACTCACGGGAGGACGATTTTTTGACGCATCAGTTTCGCACCGTCTCTGGGAAATGAAAATTTTCCTTTCTAAAAATATAACACACGGTCAAAGCTCACCACAACCTGACAAAAGATCAACAAGCCATAGAGAAAATAATGCAATCTGCAGATCCTTAATCTAGTAATGGACCACCGCACTCTCTAAAAGAGCTATCTCCATTAATTTCTTCTAGAATGACACATATATATGCTTTCTTTATGTCCCCTCCATTTCGCTTTGCTTTAAAAAAAAAAAAAAAAAAAAAACACATGCACAACACAACATATTACTTTTCAGTATTATGGTTTTCTAGATGGCATACCTATGGTGTACCTAGAGCTAGATGAATTGCAATCTTTATGAAATATCGCATCAGCTGTTTTGATCAGTGTTATAACTTCAAGAATGTAATGCAAACAAGGAGATAGACTTGCAATCCAAATGATAGAGAGGTTGGGTTGGGACCCGAAAGAGGATGAGTGCAGGCAAAGAAATTTGGATTCTGCCATAATTCATTCCCCCAGACTCCATAATGGAGTCGGACATATAACTTTGCTAGCATTTCACCATCAACTCTAATTGCGAATCACAATCAATCCTAAACAACCAATTACTTGAGACAGTGCGCGCTTTATGGTGATAGACTGTCTGATAGGGAAAAATATTTCATTGATAATGAAATGGACCACTTGAAGGAAGAAATGGAGTGTTGCCGAAGAAACTTTATTTTTGGTGATTAAGGCCATTCATGCACATAAACAATGGGGGATGACTGGATATGTTTTGGAGTAAACATTTATATATATATATATATAACTGCCACTTCCCATCAATAATAGTACGATATATAGTTAGAAGTTCCAAATAATGCATGCAACAATGTCTGTGGGACTCCCTTGTTGGTGACTTTTTTGTACAAAACAGACAAGGGAACCCTTATCTCCATTAATTTCTTCTAGAATAACACATATATATGCTTTCTTTATGTCCCCTCCATTTCGCTTTGCTTTAAAAAAAAACATGCACAACACAACATATTACTTTTCAGTATTATGGTCTTCGATATGGCATACCTATGGTGTACCTAGAGCTAGATGAATTGCAATCTTTATGAAATATCGCATCAGCTGTTTTGATTAGTGTTATAACTTCTAGAATGTAATGCAAACAAGGAGATAGACTTGCAATCCTTGGTGAAGTGTAATCCAAATGATAAAGAGGTTGGGTTGGGACCCAAAGAGGATGAGTGCAGGCGAAGAAATTTGGATTCTGCGATAATTCATTCCCCCAGACTCCATAATGGAGTCGGACATATAACTTTGCTAGCATTTCACCATCAACTCTAAGTGCAAATCACCATCAATCCTAAATCAACACACAATTGGTAATCCCCTCTTGTCCTATGTACATGTGGTTTACTAGAAATATGTATGTCAGTCACTTCTAGAGAGTGACATTGATTGATCCTAAAAAACCAATTACTTGAGACAGAGCGCGCTTTATGGTGATAGACTGGTCGGCTAGAAAAGCTCTAGCAGATGAATTTTTTTTGTAAGGAAAAAGCAAAGATTTAGTACACCATCGATGTGGACATGCAACACATTTTTCCTCAATTTAAAATTAAACAGAGTAGCGACGAAGAGTGGTGAACTAGTAGACATGATCGTGACATGAATTATCCAAGCCTGTGAAGGGCATGTAGGATGACAACGGGTCTAGTTGATCAATTCCTCATTTTACATTATATCGGGGCAAGTCCATTCAAAATGTATCTAACCTTAATCCTTTCCCTGATCCATTGCCATCCCGAGTACTCAAACGGACACCCACTCTTCTGCAGGTCTGTGGGAGTTGGTTGTTTCATTGGTTGTGATAGGTGAGTGAGACTGGTACACTTGGAAGGCTTGAATGTTGTCCAAGTGTATGACTTTCTATCTGCCAAATGGAAAAATGGGGCCAACATGCTAGGTATGCTGTGATCTTGGTTTAATTAGTACAAAATGTATTGACTGAATTACAAAATCATGCATATTGGATTGTGAGTGATTGATGAAATTATATAAATCATTCAAATGCAACCATGAAAACTCATTCAAATGCGACAATGCAAGAAGATGAAATAAAATCATGTGTTAATCAAAGTCAAAGTAAAGTCAATCAAAGATGAAGTCAATTCAAGAGACTAAAGTCAAAGATATGAAGACCAGTCAAGCAATGTTGAAGCTTCAAATTGATAAATCCTAGATGGTTGAAGTTAAAGAAAGTGAACAATCACTACACCAAATTGACATTTTTGTAACAACTCTTAAAATAATAACATTTTTGAGCTGTAACAGTCCATCAAATAATTTTACACATTTTCACAAACAAAATTATACAATAATTGTATCACCATGAAAAGTATAGTGCTACAAGTGATACTATTCATGGTGATCAAATTCATGGTAACATTTTTTTGTGCAACTGTTTTTCATTTTTTTTTACTAAATTTAGTTTTGACTTGAAATTGTTTGGTAGATTGTTACAGCTCAAAAGTGTTACTGTTTCTGTTTTGGGAGTTGTTACAAAAATGTCAATTTGGTGTGCAAGAGACATTGGAGACAAGGCAAAAATGTGTAGAAACTAAGGAGGGGGTATTTAATCGAGGATTTGAATAGACTCTGAAAATTTTTAAATCTCGTGGATTTTAAAAGATTTCAAAAGATTTTGATGGATTTTAAATGATTGGATTTTGTAGATTTTATAAAGGTTTGTTATGGATTTTTATAAATTCAATAGATTCTTATAAATATGTTATTAGTCATAGGAAGCAATGAAAGAAGATCACCTCCATTGTTATCCATGTCATTTCAAATCATAAAACATCTCTCAAAACATCAATTAAACAATTGTTTGTATGCTAAAAAGGCGAAGGAGAGAAGCCAATATGACTGTTGCTAAATAACACATGAGAATGAATATTCCATCAATTTGGACAATGCCCATGTGTTAGGTACAATGACATGTTACCAAGAGAAATTTTTTGTTTTAAAAAAAGATGTGTGGGCAGAGCAAAGTCGACTTCACCCCTGAAGTGCCACTATCTGCAGACAACTGTCCTGATAAAACAAAGAGTCGTTCTGAAAAAAGTGAAGTTGACTTCACATTTCCAGGATCAGTCTATAAAAGTTGTATCCTCATTTGCCTTCATCAACTTTGGGAGTTCAAGAGAAACTTATTAAGAACTATTCAAGAGTAGTGGATCCAGCTAGAAGAAGATAAATTTCTTGCCATTGTTCAAGATGAATCTATCCATCTCTTTATACTATCTTTGAATGAGAATAAAAAGAAAAGTGAGAAAACTATGGCTCAAGTTAAAAGCTTAACTTAGACCAAATAACTTCTTTGTTTGAGATCTAAAAGTCCTAGAGGGAAATTTTTGTTTGTTACTCAAAACCTTCATATTTGTAAGGGTGAACCTCACTTTTACTCTATAAAAAAGTGAGAGATTCGAGCTTAAACTTTCTCTCATCCATCTATTTAAGAAACATTTATGGAGAAACCTCTTTGAGTTCCAGCTTGCCTAAATTCAACTAACCTTGTGCAGGTTCTTGAATCAGTGGAGTGAATTTGTATGAGTAAGTGTTATAGGAGATCCCAAGCAGGTGATAAGTCTTGGGTGTGTTGCATTCCATCATGATTGGATTCTTGGCCATTTCATAAGTCTCGCAGGGCATGAACGTAGACTAGGATCTATCTTCGGAATCCCGAGCACGTACGTCAAGCTTGGTTGTGTTGCATCTCACGTGACCGCCATGGTATTTGTAAGATTCGCGAAATAGAATACTTGATTCGTATTAGTAAGTCTCAAAGGAGTACGACGACTTGACGTTGCAAGGCTGTTAAATGTTATTTGAGAGTGTAGTTCTCTTTTAATTAAGATAATAGAAGCTTGAGAATTGTGAACCATATCCACAGAGAAAGTAACTAGTTGGGGCCAATCAAACTTCGATTTAGGTGAACCACGTTATATTTGTGTGTCGTATTGTACTATTGTCGGCTCCTCTATCTTTACATACTATCTGATATTGCATGTTTTAAGTTGTATTATTTTACGAATCATACTTTAGCTAGCTTGATTTGTGCATCAAGTCTTGAATCTACTTTACAAAAGTACAATCGTGTTTTAGATTCCAAGACTACCACCTAAACTAAGAGGTATATCATTTTGTTATCTTTCACTAGGAATTGTGCACGGGGATATTTGAAGGAAGTGTCCGCGGTGCCAATTGGCATTGGGGTCAGGTTATAGAGGATGTGTTGCCACCAGAAGCTTGCCCTGGGAATTGCACAATAGACGACAAATGCAATATTGTCAGAGACCAACTGGTGTAATCAGGGAGCTCCATATCAACGACATTTTATGCGTGGGAACATGAATGAAATTCAATTGATAAAGAGGTTGTGACCTGTGGGTTGGGGCCCTAAAGATAATGAATGTCAATGAAGAAAGCTTTGTTAAATAAAGTAAAAATGATCCATTAACTTGTTTCACAAAATCATTCAAAGTGAGCATTTCTGGTAACAAATTGTATAGTCTACAACTTTGAGTGTCATCACGAACAATCAAAACTAATTGATTATCTGATGGTGAAATCCATTGCTCATTTGTAAATTTCCAGTTTCACTCCTCATTAAATTCGTTCATTTATTTTAATAAAAACCAAGTGCATTTTGCCCAGAAAGAACAATATAACCTTGTTATTAATATACGAAGTCATGAATGTTATTTTATACGTTAAATGTGTGTTTGGTTGCATGAAATCTTATTTCATGAAAATTCATGAAAAAACCACATACATTTAAGATAAATTGAGGTAAAACTCGTCATTCATTACTAGATTTGTTGATCAATGGTGGGAATGAAAGTCTCATGTACATGAGAATCAGACTCCTTACTCTCCCCAAAGTATGTGATTTCCATATTAAAAACTAAATTTACTAGATTTTATTGTCCAATTGGATACTTAAAATACAGACGATTCAAGATATTTAAAATACAGAGGATTCAAGGCTTCCCATTGATTTTCATTTCAACCAAACCAGCAAACTTTTTGAGAATTGAGATGAGAAACATACACGGTGGTCCTCTAATTAATGTTGGAATATCCATTTTAGCTTACCACACTCTGCCCCACTTAATTTGTAGCCAAATTTAAGGATTGAAAATGGTAAAAAAAAAACATTATGATAACAGTATAACTCCCAAAGATTTTATTATTATTATTATTATTATTATTATTATTATTATTATTTTTTCAATTAGTTTTATCTTTTAGCAAGGAAACACATATATATAGTTAAGTTCATAATCACATTTATGATTCAGTACAATATAAACCATGTTATTAGCGAAAAAAACATAATGTAAACTACTACAAGGTATTCTGAAATTCAAATAACTATAAAATATTTCGATCTTGAAAACCTAGAGACAGGATACTGCCAGATTGCCCCCCTTAAAAAACATTTCTTTGCGTGACCAACCTAACGACTTTTTCCCCCAATATTTTCAAAAAGTAAACAAAAACCCTGATAATCAGGTAATGAGCTTGACTTGGGGTTCATTAAATGATCCAATATGAGATTTTTAACCTACAACTCAAGCTTTTGGAGCTATTGTATAATATGGATCTTTTCCAATTGGATGAAAGGTACTTTTGATTGCATGTCATCTAAATAATGGATCAAAGGATGGTGACATTTTGTAGAGTAAAAAAACTTAATTTGTGATAGGGAAAAAGATTTCATGGACAATGAAATGGACCACTTGAAGGAAGAAATAGAGTGTTGACGAAGAAACTTAGTTTTGGTGATTAAGACCATTCATGCACATAAACAATTGGGGATGGCTGGATATGTTTTGGAGTATATATATATATATATAAATATTATTCCTAGCTAACTCCCAATTCCCATCAATAATAATACAGGAATTCTAAATGTTGAGGAAGCCAGCGAGGAAATCAGCTAGGGAGGGAGAGAGGGAAGGAGGGGACCGTCCATTCCCCTCGAGATGCATGTCATCATTTTTCATGCACACATCCCGAAGGGGTGGTCGGTCCCCACCTTCCCTCTCTCCCTCCCTCGCTGATTTCCTCACTGGCTTCCTCGCTGGCTAGAATCACTCATAATAATATATTTATAGTAAGAAGTTCCAAATAAAGCATGCAAGGTGGTCGGTGGGATTCCCTTGTTGGTGACCTTCAGATACAAAACGCACAAGGGAACCCTTATCTTCTTCAACTATAGTCTTGTGTGAAATGAGTAAGAAACAAACACTTATTTGGCAATTTCTAGACAATAATGCAATGAGCCAAATTCTTGACATTTTAGTGGAATTTTATTGTACGAGAGAAAAAATACTTTTAAGAAAATAGCATATATGATCCTTTCACGCGGTTTGTTTGTGTATTTAAGTAGATATTAAGTATTAAGTTCAATGAAAACAATCGAGGAGTGTGATATGTTATATTATGTAAGGCGTGCACTCAACACAACCAAGTCCAAATCCAAGATTGATTCACCTTTATACTAAAGAAAGTCAAACTATCTACAAAAATATGAAAATTAGAATAAGAAAGTCAGAATAGTTAAATAAGTAAAGTCAAAATAAGAAAGTTAGAATAGGAAAATCATAATAAGACTATATTTTATATAATAAGTTTAAGTTTCTTATTTTCACAATGTTAAGTAGAAGTTAGCTTGTATAAACTTGTATTCAGTCAAGGAACAAACAACAATAATACAATATTCTCCAGTTATTTTCTTTACATAGTATTAGAGCGACTTTCACTGGTGACCTAAGACTCCGGGGACTCAAAGTCTTCCCCACCTCTGATGACTACGCTAAACGCAAGAGGCGGGGAAGGGAAATCACACTCTGCAAAAGAGTTCACGCACAGTCACACAATCAGTAAGCTTTTACCCAATCAGTTAGCCTTATTCACGCAATCAAAAACTTGCGATTCAATTAGCAATCAAGAGAATTCACGAATTAATAATACCGTCGCCTTCAAGCCAAACAGCCTAGAAGGAGAGATTTCTTCACTTTGTCTCATTTAAACGCAAAACCTACAATTCACCTTCTACAATTTTTTTTGTTCGGCACCTCAGAGTTCCATCATCCCTAATAAAAAATAATCTCAACTCGACAAAATCGAGTAACACTCACCACTATCCACAAAGCTTTCGCAACCACGCCTTCCCTGTTTCAATCATGAAATCCCTCACAAAACCATACATACAGATGTAGCAAGTCTACCGTCGCCATCCTTGCAACTTCACAGCCAATCATGTCGCAACCGACAGCGCAACATATCGCAACAGAGAACAGTAGCAACGTTTCTTTATGGAGCACACGACAACATCACCCAGACAGATGTAGACCACGTGACCTCTCTTTCTCTCCCTGTCACATGTTCAACAGTAGGGAATAAACGAAGAAGAAGAAGAAACGGAGGGAAGAGAAAGAAATTTGAATATCTTTCTCTCCGCTATTCACACCCACCATCTTTGGTCAATACCACCACAAGAGAAAAAAAATATCAGCACCAATTCTGAGCAATACCAGCACCAATGTTGAACAATCCAGCACCAATACTGAGCAATACTAACATTTGTGCTGAGCAATTTTATTAAAAAAAACTATACCAACACCAATGTTGAGCAATATCAGCACCAATGTTGAGCAATCTAACACCAATGCTGAGCAATACCAACATTTGTGCTGAGCAATTTTTTCAGCCTTCGCGCTGAAGGGGAGTCATACTAACTCGAGTCGAACCATTAGTCGTTCACTCGATAATCATGATTTCTTAATACCAGAATTCGACAATCATGCAAACTCGAGTCGAACCATTAGCAGCTTCACTCGACAGTCATGATTTTTTCACCAAATTGGACTTCAAAGTTTCCTTCAAGCTGCACATTTTATCTGCGTCTATATGTCCAACTTGCAGGGGAGTTTTAGAATATGTAGGGCTTGTACTCAACACAACCAAACCCAAGTCTAAGATTGATTCACTTTTACAATAAGGAAAGTCAGACTATCTACAAGAATAAAAAAGTTAGAATAGGAAAGTTGGAATAGTTATAGAAGATAAGTCAAAATAGAAAAGTTAGAATATGAAAGTCATAATAAGACTCCATTTTGTATAGCAAGTTTTAAGTTTTCTATTTTTACAAGATTAGGTAGAAGTTAGCTTATATAAGTTGGTATTTAGTCAACAAAACAAACAACAATAATACAATTCTCTAATTACTTTCTTTACATGATAGGAGATAATTTGCTTGATTAGTGAGAATGTATAGTTTATAAGCAAAGGCCTTGTTTGGAACTTTCGAAGGATGATGGACACTAAGAAACGAGGGGTTTTAGTTGCCTTGCCCTTTAACAAACAAAGGGTTCTCACTCGGTTGCTAGCTTTAGAATTTTAAAGTTGTGTATATTTTTGAAGATATGTTAGTTCCTTGTGAAAATGCCTTGTAGTATGCGATGATCCTAAAAAGGGGAGCTTTTAAAGGATTTTTAATAAAATCCCAGAAGTGTAGAAAAACATCCAAGTAGAATCCCTGCACCTTGGAGTCACCTTAAGGAAAAAATATGTTGCGCGAACTTAAAGTTTTGATTATAACAAAAAGTTTTGAAATTCGTAACAGTTGGATGTAAGAAACATGAAATACATATTGTTAGTCTCGTGACTTTAAACAAGGGGCAATTTGTCTACACATATAGTCAAGGGTCGAATGTAACCCCAAATGAAAGGGAAGGGAATTATTAAAAAAAAAAAAAATCCCACCTTTTATTAGAAAAACCTCATTTAAGACATCTAAATCATATTTTAATCAGAAAACCCCATCTAAATTAGCAAAAACCCCACCGACCGGTTTCCACAATGTTAGTAGTTGAAAGAAAAGGTGTTGCTTTGTAACATTACCATTTCCACTTTGTTACACCACCTAATTATAACACCATCAATAAATAGGCAAAAGCCTTTTATTCTCTTCTCTCCTCCCCTCTTCTTGCTTTTTACAATTTCTCCTCCTGGAACTTCTCATGTGACCTCATGCGAGCTCTCATTCTCTTGTGACCACCTCCTCCTTCTCCCACTCCAACAACCCCTTTCCCCTTCCTCCAACAACCATCCTTATCTTCCTCCTCTTCCTCCAATAACCCTCATTCACCACCCACCCTTATTGTCGCTGCTTCACCCACATCTATCACCTTCCCCAAATTCGCGGTGGTTGAAAGAAAATGATGAATTAAAAAAAAATCACAAAATATGAATTGTTGAAACTCCGAATTTTGCGAGTTTTATGCAAAATCTCGCAGCATATGTTGTGAATTCCAATCATATTCTTATAGCCTATAAGGCAAGATTTGGCATAAAGTTCAAAAAAAAAAATTGAAATTTTGTGAATTTTATGCAAAATCTCACAACATAGGTTGTGAGATTTCGATTAAAACTCGTAACATATGTTGCAAAATTTTGCTGAAATTTCATTAAATTTCGAAGGGTGGTGGTGTTACTCAGTAGATTAGGAGTGGTGGTGTAACAGAGTGAAAATAGTGGTGTTACAATGAAAAACCCAAAACTAAGGAGATAAAAAAATCTTGTTTGCACAAAAAATATACAAGGAAATTGAAACCATTTTCGTGAATCCGATTTCGATGCCTCCTCCTCAGGCTTGGATTCCCAGGAGTAGCGAGAAAACAGTCTAATGAAGAATCAATTTCCTATCAGTAATTAGACATTCAAACAGCGAAAATCTACATAAAAAAATGAATTCTTTTTTCCAAAGAAAATGACTAACCAAACAAACCCATAATTACCAAAAACTAGCATAAAAAACAATATCTCTAAAATCTTGAATTGTTTTTTTCAATCACTCAATGGTTTATCAGAATGAAAAGCAAAGCCAAGTTCTTAATATTTGAGTTGAGAACTTGGAAACTCTCCTTTTTTTCTACCTAATTTCAATAAGTTTCAGATTATTGAAGTAATCCTTAAATTTAAGTTGCTATTTGAGATGGGAAATAAAATGGTTAACTCTTCATATACATAAAAATTGATTTAAGAGGGTTTTTCAAGTTTGAATTTTACTGGGGCTTTTCAAGATTGAGTTTCATTGGGTAAGAGGTAGTTTAATTATTTTAGATTTTTTAAGTTAGTTGGGAAAAATTTTAGGGTTGTTTTTAAGAATATCCAAAAACAAAAAAATCGTATTTCTTTTTTAATAAACACAATTTATATGAGGAAGAAAACCAAAATCGTGGGAGAAAAATCATCCATAATTTTAGGTAACAGTTACAGAAAAAATAAATGTAACCTGAGAGCCATTTTAAGTATTTCATGATTTTTTTTATTGTAAATTAGGGTTGAAAATCGAATTAACGGTTTGGTAGTAATTAAATAAAATCAAAGACGATTCAAAAAATTGATTGTGGTGATCGTGACTACAAATTTGGGCGTTGTTGGTGGTAACAATGATAGTGGTTGTTGAAATGGTGGTGGTTGTGGTGGTTCGATGGATATAATGGTGGGTGGATGGTTTTAGTGGCTATGGTGATCGCAGCGGTGATAGCAGTGATGGTGCTAGTTGTGGTAATTATGCTATAGTGGTGGTGGTGGTTATGCTATGGTAAGGTAGTTGTGGTGGTGGCGACAATGGTTATGGTGAAGGCGGTTATTATATGGTGGTTGAGGTGGTGATAGTGGCTATAGTGGTGTCAATGGCAGTGGTTGTGGTGGTGATGGTTGGGGTGTTTTTAAGGAGTTGTGACATTACTTTGCATTAAGGTTCCGCTTGATATACAGTAAAAGAATGTATATACAAAAGTTTACGGCGGTTATATAAACTTAGGTGCTTGATTTACTTTGCAAAAAGTAGTTATTGGAATCTGAATTCAATACTTCCCATCTTCTCGTCATAAAATTTTGCAAAATTTTGCAGAAAAAATCTCCCTCGTTACTTTGCAAAACTCTCATCGCCTCCTCTTACTTGAATTCTGCTACCAACTCCTAAAAAACACCCCAACCATTGCCATCACCACAAACACTGCCACCATCTCAACTACCATAACATAACCACCTTCACCACCACGGCCACCTCCATGATCACACTACTATACACTTAACCACAACCATCACCAATTTCACTACTACCACCATAACCACCACAACTATCCACCACAACCATCCACCACCTCCATGACTGCCGCTACTACCACCCCCACCATTATATCCACCAAACCACCAAAACGATCACCATTTTAACAACCACCGTCATTGCCACCACCACCATCGCCCAGATTTGCAATAACCATCACCACAATCACTTTTTTGAATTGCCTTTTATTTTCTTTAATTACCACCAAACGCTTGTAAAGTAATGCATTGCAAACCAATGCAATGCAAATTAATTTGCAAAATACATTATTTTACGGTGTACTAGCAGAGCCTAAATAAACTATTAAAGTCAATGATAGTGACTTTGAAAAAGATAATTTCTTGGGAGTGTTAACATATGATTTGGTATAACTTTTTTAATTTAAATAAACCATTAAAAACAAAAGGATTCAAATAAAAAAAACTTCAAAATTTGAAATTGTACTTTTGGTCGGGTCGGTTCCAATCGGTTTTCAAAAATACAAAACCTAAACCAAAAGAAAACCAAACCAAAATTATTATTTCGGTTCGGTTGGTTTAGTCGATTTTATCAGTTTTTTGTTCAACCCTATAATTAATTAAAAAGATTATGTGATATTTTTTTGGGTAAAATATGTGGCTTTTCTATGAGTTCCCCCAAAGAAATTACCCTAGGTTATGTTTGATTGAATGAACACAACTCAGAGGAATAAGGAAAATTTCCCCTAGTAGGGAATCCTTGACAATTTTTTTCCCGAAAATATTAAATTATTCAATTTGAATGCAATTTGCAAATCTGCACAATCATCTAAAAATTACTATACCCCACATGAAAATCAACATACCCAGATTGCTGTGAAATTGGAGGATCTCCCTACCATGACTGATAACTGATTGAATCAATAGAAATCGACATACCCATGTTGGAGAGAAGATTACCCATCCCACAATTTAGAGATTTTATTGTATCAAAACCTCCTAAACCATATTAGAACCCGTTCATAGAAAAACTCCAAATTCCATAAAAGGAAAACATAAACCACAAAACCTATCTAGGTTTGTGTTACACATCCATCTGGCAGCTGAGGTGGACCTGAATAAGTCAAAGTAGTTTCAGTAAGCTGAATAAGTCAAGAGTAGTCAGATTCATTGCAATTTATATAGGTCTTTAGAGTTATTGCATTGAGTATTTGAATTTGAGTCATTGTAGGCTAAAGAATTGTTTCTTGTGTACGAGCTTGTTAAATATACATAGCTAGATAGGGTGATAGATAGATAGTTTGTTACTAATGCTGTAAGTGATGCTGTTAGTTTGTTACAAGAGCTAGAGCTGTCTATATAAGCATGCTCGATGTACATTTACAGATATGAAATACAGAACTATTATTCATGAATTCTCTTAGAACTTAACATGGTATTAGAGCCATCTCATTTCCCATTAGCTCTTCTTGTTCTTCTTTTCAATCTTCATCTTCATTTCAAGCTTTCTTAGTAGTATCAATGGTGGATTCGACCTCTTCAAATGTTGCATCACTCAAAAAATCTGTCATGACAGAGTCCAAACCAGTAATGTTCACTCATGTTCTATCTGTAAAACTTGATGAACACAACTACTTGTTGTGGAAACAACAAAGTGTTGGCAACAATCAGAGGTCATAAACTTCAAAAGTTTATTGAAAAATGTTCATCTCCATCACAATTTCAATCAGTTGAAGATCAAGCAAATAGCGTTGTTAATCCAGAGTTCATTAACTGGGAGCAGCAAGATCAACTCCTATTTTCATGGCTTTTTTCCTCTATGACTCGATCATTGCTCACAAGGTTAGTAGGCTGTGAAACATCTGAACATATTTGGCAGACTTTTGAAACCTACTTCAATTCTCAAACCGTATCCAAAATTTCTCAGTTCAGAACTCAATTACAGAACTTCAAGAAATGACATCTTTTTATTAACGATTATCTACTGAAATTGAAGTCTATCATTGATCAATTAGCATCAGTAGGGCATCCACTTTCTTCAAAAGATCACATTAATGCAATCTTTGATGGATTACCACGGTCATATGACACCTTTGTAGTCTCAGTAAGCTCTAGATCTGATGCTTATAGTGTAGCCGAGGTTGAGTCTCTATTGCTTGCTCAAGAGACAAGAATTGAACGACATTTGAAAGATCTTGATGTTTCTAGTTCTATCAATGTAGCTCACACATCATACAAACCATCACCAAGGTCTTTTGTGTCTAACTCACCTAGAGGTGCAAGGTATCCATTCAATTCACAGACTTACTCACCAAGAGGAGCAAGACCTGGATCTGGGAGAGGATATAAGTCTTCTGGTTATCAGTCTAGTAGACCTCAGTGTCAAATCTGTGGAAAAGTTGGACTTTTTGCATTCAAATGCTATAATAGGTTTGACAATAGTGTATCAAATCCATGGAACTCCATTCCACGGACCTCGTCTTCAAGCACACCTTCTCAGACATCACTAGCACCTCGTCATGCCTATTTTCAGACAGTAAATCTAGCACCGCGTCATGCCTATTCTGCCGCTTCTAGTCAGTATACTCATCCCAACTGGGGAGCTGAATCTCAGCCTCCAATGCAAACCAATGTTGCTTTTTCCACATCAGCTGATCATTGGTGGTATCCTGATTCTGGGGCAACAAATCACTGCACTCCATATGCTCAGAATTTGGCATCCTCAATGCCTTATCATGGCAATGAACAACTTCTTGTTGGAGATGGTACTGCATTGCAAATTCAGAATATTGGTCAGTCCTTCTTACACTCTTCAAATTCTTCAACCAATGGTCTGTTCCTATCTTAATCCAAGTACATGCATGATCTTCTTTGTCGTGCCAAGATGCAATTTGCTAAAGGTCTACCTACTCCTATGACTGGTGGTGAGAAACTATTTTCTACGAGTAGTGATCCTGTCCAAAATGTCCACTTATATCGCAGTATAGTTGGTGCTTTGCAGTTTGTCACCATTACTAGACCAGAGATTGCATACTCACTCAATCGAGTTTGCGAATTCATGCAGAATCCGCTTGAATCTCATTGGCGAGTGGTGAAAAGGATTCTAAGGTATCTTAAGGCTACTACTATGTTTGGACTTCAGTTAGCACCTACTCCTCATTTTAGTTTGACTGGGTTTTGTGATGCTGATTGGCCATCTGACCCAAATGACAGACGTTCTACCTTGGGTTATTGTGTATATTTGGGCTCCAATCTCATTTCATGGTCATCCAATAAGCAAAGTGTTGTCTCTCGCAGTAGTACTGAGGCTGAATACCAGAGTCTAGCTTCAGTTACAGCTGAACTCACATGGCTACAATCTCTCTTTTATGAACTCAAGCTTGTCTGTGCTCCTCCTACTATCTGGTGTGATAACAAGAGCACAGTCTTGTTAAGTGCTAATCCTGTTCTTCATTCCAGAACCAAGCACATTGAGTTGGATATTTACTTTGTCCGTGAAAAGGTTGCTCGCAAGCTTCTTAATGTCCATCACATTTCAGCAATTGATCAGGTTGCTGATATCTTTACTAAGGCCCTTGTCACTTCCAGATTTCTATTACCACGAGACAAACTGAGTGTTCTTGATGGATCTACACTCAATTTGAGGGGGGATGTTAAATATACATAGTTAGATAGGGTGATAGATAGATAGTTTGTTAGTAATGTTGTTAGTGATGTTGTTAGTTTGTTACAAGAGCTAGAGTTGTCTATATAAGCATGCTCAATGTACATTTACAGATATGAAATACAGAACTATTATTCATGAATTCTCTTAGAACTTAACAGAGCTCTATATAAGTAGTACATTATGCTTCAATAGAATATTTTTTCAGTGAATTGAAGTCGGAACAAAGAGGCTTGGTTTCCTCAAATTAGCCTAATATGTTCCCTTACTTTTATTTTAGCCTTTCAGTTATCTCATAGTAGCTTGTTGCTAACATTTGGTGGCTCCACCGAGAACACTCATGGCGGATGGAACAAGACTAAAGGAAATTCAAGACTCTATCAATCAGCTCAAGAATACAATGATTCACCTTGAGGAACGAACTATTGTATCTAATATGTTCACTGCTGAAATGCAACAACTAACTAACATGCTTGCTTCATCTTTTGGTGATGTCAATTCAGTTGCCTCCCATAGAGCCACTTCATCACATTTCGCAGAAGCAGGGGGAATTTAATTTCGTTCAATGAGGCTTGATTTTACATCATATGATGGAGAAGAAAACCCTTCAGAGTGGTTGATCACAGATGAACAATTTTTTCCTTTATCATCATACTTTTTTTGCCCAACACCTTCTCATTGTATCCTTTCATCTTAAGGGACCTGCACTCCACTGGTATAAGCTCCTTGAGTCAGATCAATCGATAACCAGTTGGGAGGCTTTTTGCCGAGCTTTTACTTTTTGATTCAATCCAACCAAATATGAAGATCCGACCATTGCTTTCACCAAGCTTTTCCAACAAACCAACATCTCCGCCTATCAAAAGCACTTCGAAACTCTTGCAACTAAAGTGGAGGGACTATCGGAAAAGCTACATATTGCGAAATTCATTAGTGGCCTAAAAAAGGAGTTACGGTATGATGTTCAGCTCTTCAAACTGGCCACGTTTTCTGCGGCGATTGGTTTTGTTTGCCTATCAGAAGATAAGCACCGATTTTGTCGCAAGAGTCAGTTTAACATTGTCAAATTGAGTGTCCCCACCCCCTCTTCAACAACTCTACCCACCAAGCATCATTCCTCAGCTGAAATGCGTGAATGCCGAGAAAAGGGCTTGGGATACAACAGTGATGAAAAGTACTCTCCTGGCCATAAATGCAAGACACATAAAAATATTTCTTATTGATGCTTAGCCATCAATCAACATGAAGGAACCAACCTTGTTAGAACCAGGTCTCCACTCCATGGCACTTCCTGAACGAACGTAGCCCCTACTCTCTCTCTCTCAATGCAATTGTGAAGCATTAGTCAAATGAGGTGGGAGATTGTTAGGCAATGGTGGGTGGCAACCATTGTTGACATAGTTAGGCCACCCACCACATCTTCTAGTCAAGAATGGTGGCTAGGTGGGTGGCAACCACCATTGTGGACTTCTTCCTCACCAACCAAATGGAGAGCCTATAAAAGGCCTCTCCCATTCCTTGTTCTATGCATCCCAAATCCCACAAGGATCATCCCATCCTAAGCTCAACCTCAAACCATCCCAAATTTGTTAACAGCTTAGGAAAATTAAGCTTGTGAGAGAAAAAGATTTAGAGTGTTTTTCTCGGGTGTAATTGGGTTGTGGGTAGTGAGTTGAGAGTGGTTGTAAACACTTGTATTTCTCCATTAGTGAAGGTTTGCAGCAGCCCGTGGATGTAGCCCAAGTTTTGGGTGAACCACGTAAATTGTGTGTGTTCAAATTATTTAGATTTGTGTTAAAGTACTGTTCACAGATAGACATAGTACTGTGCACTATTCATACGTACGGTACTATTCATCTGTACGAATAGTTCATACATACGATACTGTTCACACCCGGTGGTTAGCTTCCGCAGCAACACGAGGGTATCCCTCGTGCGGTACCAACAATTGGTATCAGAGCTTTTGTCAGATTTGGGTGGTAAAGCTCAAATTTGAGGTGTTTGGTCCTGAGAGAAGCTAGTGGAGGAATGACTTCTACCAGCGGCACAGTTAAAGTTGGGAAGTATGAGATTGAGAAGTTCAATGGGAAGAATGACTTCTCCTATTGGAGGATGCAAATGAAAAATTTGCTAATCTCACAGAAATTGCACAAAGCTTTGGCGGGTAAAGAAAAGAAGCACAAAGATATGTCTGATGAGGATTGGGAAGAGTTAGATCTTGAAGCACGAGCGTCGATCATTCTATGCCTTGAAAGGGATGTTGCTTTCTTGGTTGATGGTGAGGTAGCGGCTGCAGACGTATGGTCAAAGTTGGAGGCAAACTTCATGACGAAGACTCTAACAAATCGGATCTATTTGAAGTCCAGATTGTATACTTGCAAGATGGAGGAAGGTTCACCAATCCGGGAGTACATCAACAAGTTTGATAGGTGTATATCAGACTTGAAAGACATTGATGTGAAGGTAGATGATGAGGATCAAGCACTTCTACTACTTCTTTCGTTGCCAAAGTCTTATGAGAACCTAGTACAAACATTGATGCTTGTGGGTGACAATCTTACCATGGATGAAACTAGAACGTCACTTCTAGCGGATGATCTTCGGAAGATTGCAACTAGTGGCATGGCTACTGGTGGTAACAAGGAGCAAGCACAAGGGTTGTTTGTAAAAGGCAGAAGCAAGGGAGGAAAGTCTAATTCAAGTTCTAGACCTCTTGCTGAAAGGTCGTGTTTTAAATGCGGTGAGCTTGGGCATTTCAAAGCAAATTGCCCTAACAAGAGAGCAGGATGGAAGAAGAAGAAAAACAACAACAACAACAGAAAGGCAGAAGGGAAGCAAGAGGCTGGTTATGCTTCGGAAAAAGGGAGCAATGATGATTGCTTCTCCGTCACATGTGAAGAAGAAATCTCCGACAAGTGGATTCTTGATTCTGGTTGCTCGTACCATATGTGTCCAAATAGGAAGTGGTTTACTACCTATAGAAGCATTAATGGTGGAACCGTGTTGATGGGGAATAACCATTCTTGTAAAACGGTGGGGCTTGGTTCTATTAGAATCAAGATGCATGATGGAGTGGTAAGAACTCTGATAGATGTGAGACATGTCCCTGATTTGCGGAAGAACCTTATTTCTGTTGGTGCTTTGGACTCCGGTGGCTGTAAGATAGTTACATGGAATGGAGTGAAGACGGTTGTTCGTGGTTCTTTGGTGGTGATGAAAGGTATTCGTCAAAGAAATCTTTATGCTCTTTTGGGTACGACGGTGACAGGAAGTACAGCAGTTGGAACTAGTGGAAGTGATGGAGACCCATATGAGTGCACTCGGTTATGGCATAGGCGGCTTGGGCATATGTCAGAGAGAGGTCTAGATCTGCTCGGTAAGGAAGGTTTGCTGAAGAATATGAAGAAGCCTTACATGGATTTTTGCGAGCATTGCGTGTATGGTAAAGCACATCGGGTTCAGTTCAAGTCAAGCAAACACAGAAGCAGAGGTATTTTAGACTATGTGCATACAGATGTTTGTGGTCCAGCTTCAGTTACTTCCAAGGGTGGTTCCAGGTACTTTGTCACGTTTGTTGATGATTATTCTAGGTATGCTTGGATTTATTTCTTGAAGCATAAGAATGATGTATTCAACACGTTCAAGAAGTGGAAAGCAATGGTTGAGAACAGAACGGGCAAGAAATTGAAGACACTGCGATCTGATAACGGTACAGAGTATACAGAGGGTGCCTTCAAGGAGTTTTGTGATCAGGAAGGAATTGCTAGACACTGGACAGTCAGGAACACACCACAGCAAAATGGGGTCGCGGAGAGACTGAACCGTACATTGCGGGAGCGAGCAATGTGCATGCGATCATATGCTGGTTTGGGCAGAGAATGGTGGGCAGAGTCGGTTGCTACAGCTTGCTACATTTGCAACCGGTCTCCTCATTCAAAGTTAGATGGAGATATACCTTACAGGGTATGGTCAGGAGAACATGCAGATTATGAGAAACTCAAAATTTTTGGGTGCACATCCTACTACCACGTCAACGAGGGAAAGCTTGACGCGAGAGCCAAGAAGGCAATATTCTTGGGGTATGCAGCAGGTGTAAAAGGCTATCGCCTTTGGTGTGTAGAAGATTCTAAGTTCATAATCAGCAGGGCTGTTACTTTTAATGAGAACTCCATGGTAGCTTCTTCGAAAGCTATGGTGCCCGAGGATGATGGTGTTGGGACTTCTAAGTCTCAAGTAGTTGAGATAGAACCTAAAGACCAACCAGGTTCTAGTCGTGTTCAAGAGGAGGATCATGGAGACACTCATGATGAGAGTGATGATGAGCTTGAACATGAGACGGCTCAGCAAGGGAATGTACATGCACTTCAACAACAGCAGCTCGAGGATAGTTTGGCTTCCACTAGGCCAAGGCGAGCATACAAGCAGGTTCAAAAGCTGGGGTCAGACCAGCCTTTGAAGCACTATGGGCAGGTGAATTTGGTTGAGTACGCACTCTCGGTGGAGGATGACGAGCCGGTCTCCTTCAAGGAAGCTATACAGAACAGTAATAGTGAGAGTTGGTTGGCTGCGATGGAAGAAGAGATGGAGTCTCTTCGGAAGAACCAAACGTGGGAGGTCATCCCATTGCCCGAAGGGAAGAAAGCTATTGGTTGTAAGTGGGTGTACAAGAAGAAAGAGGATCCTTCCGAGCTCGGTGGTACAAGGTACAAGGCGAGGCTAGTGGCTAAGGGGTTTGCACAAAGAGAGGGAGTGGACTACAATGAGATCTTTTCTCCGGTGGTGAAGCACACTTCCATTCGGGTGCTATTGAGTATTGTTGCTCATGGTGGTCTTGAGCTGGAACAACTCGATGTCAAAACAGCCTTCTTGCACGGAGACTTGGATGAGGAAATCTATATGCATCAACCTGAGGGCTACAAGGTTGAGGATAAGGAACGTCAGGTATGTCGCTTGAGGAAATCACTATATGGATTGAAGCAATCTCCTCGGCAGTGGTACAAGCGATTTGACTCCTTCATGCTAAAGCATGGGTTTTCCAGAAGTGAGTATGATTGTTGTGTTTATATTCGGAAACTTCGTGGAGGTGATTATCTCTATCTTCTTTTGTATGTGGATGACATGCTTATTGCTTCAAAGAGCAAGGTGGAGATCGATAGGCTGAAATCTCAGCTCAGTAAAGAGTTTGAGATGAAGGACATGGGCGCTGCTAAAAAAATACTGGGTATGGAGATCAGAAGAGAAAGGTCGAACCGTCGATTGTTCTTGAGTCAGAAAGACTACATTGAGCGGGTTATCGCAAGGTTCGGGATGCAAGATGCTAAGCCAGTGGTGACTCCATTGGCTCCACATTTTCGACTCTCTGGTAAACAATCTCCCACTACAGCGGAACAGAAGGCACACATGGAACGTGTACCTTATGCTAGTGCAGTTGGCAGTTTGATGTATGCAATGGTGTGTACACGTCCAGATATTTCACAGGCGGTCAGTGTGGTCAGTAGGTTCATGGCGAACCCGGGGAAAGCACATTGGGAAGCAGTGAAGTGGGTCCTGAGGTACTTAAAAGGTACCGCTGATACGGGTTTGTGCTTTGGTGGAGATACATGTCAGATCCGTGGGTTTGTGGACTCAGATTATGCAGGCGATCTAGATAGACGACGATCTACTACTGGATATGTGTTCAGTATACATGGTGCTCCAGTTAGTTGGCGATCGATGTTACAGTCTACAGTGGCACTTTCTACTACAGAGGCCGAGTACATGGCCATGGCAGAGGGAGTGAAGGAAGCATTGTGGCTGTGGGGTCTTCTAGGGGATTTGGGGATTAAGCAGGATTGTGTGGACTTGTGGTGTGATAGTCAAAGTGCGATCCACTTGGCTAAAAATCAGGTCCATCATGCTCGAACCAAGCATATCGATGTCAGGTATCACTTTGTGCGGGATGTCATAGAGGAAGGTGATATTTCTCTAATGAAGGTGCACACAGATGAGAACCCAGCAGACATGTTAACCAAGGTGGTGACAGGTAGCAAGTTTCAGCATTGCTTGGACTTGCTTCATATCAGCCCATGTTGATTGCCCATGAGGGCAAGGCCCTGCGGGGCGTTGTTAGGGTGAGGTGGAGTCTTCACCCGGTCATAAGAACTACGGTGGCTTGATTCCTGTAAGGATACGTAGGCAGCCATGGACAGAATGGTGCAGCCGGTTGGGTCTTCTGATCAACCTTTGTTGAGGTTCAGTTCTAAAGTGTTTGCAGCTTCTTCTGGAGTTCGTCCAAAATTTGAGGTCTATCAAATGATGTACGAGGTGGAGAATTGTGAAGCATTAGTCAAATGAGGTGGGAGATTGTTAGGCAATGGTGGGTGGCAACCATTGTTGACATAGTTAGGCCACCCACCACATCTTCTAGTCAAGAATGGTGGCTAGGTGGGTGGCAACCACCATTGTGGACTTCTTCCTCACCAACCAAATGGAGAGCCTATAAAAGGCCTCTCCCATTCCTTGTTCTATGCATCCCAAATCCCACAAGGATCATCCCATCCTAAGCTCAACCTCAAACCATCCCAAATTTGTTAACAGCTTAGGAAAATTAAGCTTGTGAGAGAAAAAGATTTAGAGTGTTTTTCTCGGGTGTAATTGGGTTGTGGGTAGTGAGTTGAGAGTGGTTGTAAACACTTGTATTTCTCCATTAGTGAAGGTTTGCAGCAGCCCGTGGATGTAGCCCAAGTTTTGGGTGAACCACGTAAATTGTGTGTGTTCAAATTATTTAAATTTGTGTTAAAGTACTGTTCACAGATAGACATAGTACTGTGCACTATTCATACGTACGGTACTATTCATCTGTACGAATAGTTCATACATACGATACTGTTCACACCCGGTGGTTAGCTTCCGCAGCAACACGAGGGTATCCCTCGTGCGGTACCAACAGCAATCAATAGAACCATGGCACCTTAAACAATGAAGGTACCCAGTTCTTTCCATCACCAACCAGTGCTTGTCCTCATTGATTATAGGTCTTCTCACAGCTTCATCTCACCAAGTTTGGTTTATCGGACCAAGATCCAAGTGCTTCCCTCTACTCTGGAAGTCTTTATTGGCAACGGTGAAAAGGTTGCTTGCTTGGGCAAAGTTCCATATCGGATATTCAGGTGCAAAACTATAAATTGAGTACAATATTTTTTTTTTCCATTGCATGGTTATGATATAGTCTTGGGTGCTAATTGGTTGCATACTTTAGGCCCCATTACATGGGACTTCTCTAGGCTTACTATGTTGTTTATAATTGATGATACCATGGTTACATTGGTTTGAAATTCCCCTGTACTGATGCAATGTACAACTAAGAAGGAGGTTTGAAGTGCCAATGTGGCATGCCTATTTGTTCAATTTCACTCCATGGCAGACAAAATCAAGCACCACAACTCGATTTTCAGATTCAAGCAAACTTAAACCAGTTTCATGATGTATTTGAGCCCGTTCCTAGCCTTTCCCCACCTTGTAGCCAACCATCACATTCCATTTGAAACCAATGCAAAGCCTGTTTCAATTAGACCCTACTGCTATCCACCAGTCCAAAACGATACCATTGAGTCTGTGGTCAAAGAGATATTATCTACTGGCTTGATTCAACACAATTCTAGCTCTAATTCGAGCCCAATTTCGTTGATCCGAAAAAATGATGGTAGTTGGCGATTTTATGTTGATTATCAAGCATTGAATCACATGACCATAAAAGGAAAAGTAGCCCCTTCCAATCACTGTTGAGTTGCTTGATGAACTCCATGGGGCCACCATTTTCTCAAAGCTTGATCTCTAGTTCGGTTACCATCAGATCCGTGTTCATCCGAATCACACCTTCAAGACAACATTTCAAACTCACAAGGGACACTATGAGTTCGAGGTTATGCCATTTGGTTTAATGAATGCTCCAGCTATTTTCCAGCAGTTAATGAATGATGTATTTCCCCGTAAGTTTGTGCTTGTGTTTTTGGATGATATTCTTGTTTATAGCTCGTCCTTAGACTTGCATGCGCAACAACTGTAGCAAGTTCTATCTACGTTGCGCTCTCACAATGCTAACTTATCAAAATGCATCTTCGGATAAACTAAAGTGGAGTAATTGGGACATTTTATCTCTGCAGAAGGTGTATCGGCTGATTCTTCCAAAATCACTGTTGTGCAAGATTGGACACTACCCACCAAGATCAAAAGGCTGCAAAGTTTCCTTGGGCTTACCAGGTATTATCGTAAGTTCAAAAAGAATTATGGTTCGATTATTGTACCCTTAACAACATTGCTAAAAAAAGACGTCTTCACCTGGATGGATGTTGCAAGCAAAGCTTTTCAGGCTTTCAAAACAACATTGGCTTCCTTCCTATGTTGGCATTGCCAAACTTTAGTAAACCCTTCGTGGTAGAGACCGATGCTTCAGGTGCAAGGGTGGGAATGGTCCTTTAACAAGAGAAACACCATCGCTTATTGGTGCTTGCAACCACAAAATGGTGTTCCTATCTATTGTGCAATAAGTTCATCGTGCAGACTAATCATGAGTCTGAAACATCTCGTTCACCAACGTACAAGCACTCCCAAACAAGAAAAATGTATTGCCAAACTTATGGGCTACACTTTTAAGATCCAATATCGCACGAGTGTCTCCAACGCTGCTGTCGATGCCTTTTCTCGCCACCCATACACTATCTATAACAACCCCACCTATACAGTTCTTTCCTCCTTGCCCCATGCCACTGCTAATGCCTTTTCCCGCCACCCATGTATTTTTCATTTTGACACTTGCCAGCGGGTGAAATACTCCCCCACATTCCCAAATCGCCTCTTACAACCACTCCCTATTCCCTCCCAAATATGGATTAATATAGCCCTAGACTTTATCAACGGTCTACCACCATCACACGGCAGCACAATCATTTTGGTAGTTGTGGACCATTTGTCCAAATATGGTCACTTCCCGCCCTTGGCTCATCCATACACTGCAAGAAAGGTGGCTCTCCTATTTTTCAATAATATTCTTCAAACTTTATGGGATGCCAACCTTAATTGTGAGTGACAGAGACACTGCTTTCACTAGCAAGTTTTGGCAAGAACTATTCAAATTGCAGAGAACAAAGTTGCATATGTTGTCCTCCTACCATCCTCAATCGATGACCAGACGAGAGTTTTAAATATGACTACTTACTTGCAATGTTTTGTAGCTGAACAACCAAATACTTGGGCAAATTAGCATGCCATGGGTGAATTGTATTATTATTGAACTTGGCATTCATCAATTAGAATATCCTCTTTTGAAGCTGTCTACGGACTCCCATCTCCATCACTACTCCCCTACATCATGGGGGTGACTACAAATGTTGATGATGCATCAAAAAATAGTCATCCTGTGAGTTTGACCTGCAAAACAGATGTTAGACTGCCAAAGACCACCTTTTTGGTGGCCAAACGCATTCCGATGCTTAAGTCAACAACTCTGTTTGTAGAAGGAAGTAAATCTGGACAAAACTCAGTTAAAGTTGCATACCTGTGTCAAATGTTCCCTTTGCCTTTTATAATGATCGCGGTTAATTCTTTGCGTGACTTAAGCATGTGAGGCGCAACGAAAGGAGATGTTTCTCATAAAAGTCTCGTCCTTAATGGAGATATGTCCATGGAGGCGCAACTCCCTCCATGACTCTCTTTGGTGCAACGTTCCTCTTCTTTATTACAAAACTCGTGTCGGGCCTAGATTCGGGCTTTGATTCATTAAAGCCTAGGTTTGGGCTTCATTTATATCTTCTCGTTAGTGGGCCTTGTCTAGGCTTCTATGATTGGCTTTATTTTCTTGAGTTTTATGAGCTCGCCCAACATATTGAACGCCATATCCTCGTGATGGATGTTCTTTGCCATGTGTACGGCTTTGATAATCAGTCTATTTTGATATATCACAGTTACTCCCCTACTTAGTTAGTGGGTATGCTAATGTGGCCACTAACTTCGTGATGGTTTACCTTTCAATTCCTTCATTACCTTATATTTAATGTTATCAACAACTATTCACGGGTAGGTGTTTCAATTCTTTGTTTGCATGTTTGTTTTTGTACACTTTTTGGAATTTCGCATAGCCATCAAATCTCGCACGCTGTCCCATGAACCGTCCCTTCATTGCTTGGCTCTATAAAAGGAGATGTGACAAATTCATTTTCCATTTTTACGTTATTTTTGAAATTAGGGTTCGTTCATTATTTCGCCTTCTTCATTTTCTTTGCTCATATTTTCCTTAATGATGTCTGTTCCTGATAAACTAAGCGATAAGTCACTAGCTCTGTGTGAGTCTCATTTTTCTCCAAAAAGAGTTTCTCAAGCGATGATGGATAGTCTTCGTTATTGTTATAATATGCTGCCCGACCTCAAGATTATCCTGCCTAGATAGGATGATAGTCATTGTAATCCAAAGGTTGGATACATCGCATTGTATCCGTGCATGTTTTCTTCTGGCTTTCGGTTCCTAGTTCCAAAGCTGTTATGGGAGTATCTGAACTTTTTGGGCATTCCTCATGCCCAAATGGGTCCTGATGGTTGGAAGGTAATGGTTTCTTCTTACGTGAGGGCTATTCAGTCTGACATTCCTTTGACTATGAGGGTTTTGCATTCTGTGGTTTGTCTATTGGTTAACAGAGATATCTGCTTCCACTGTCCTTTTGTCTGCTTTGAGAAACTTAATGATGACATCTGTGATTGGTCAAGGTCTTGGTTTTATGCTTTTGTGAACTTTGGCTACTTCCAACAGCGAGGTCATTTGATTTTTTGATCATTCCGAGTTTTCGATAAATGGAAGAATCTTCAGTTGACTGTTGAGGATGAGCGGACCAGTGACAGATTCTTGAAGCTTCACTGATTTCCTATGGAGGCATTTCTACTTCCAAAAAAGAAAGCTTGCGAGGTCCATGAGTCCGTCGAGGCGATTGCATGTAGATCCTGGTCGAGTTCCAATGAAGAAACAACTTTCTACTCGTGGTTTTGCCCGGATTGCGTCCTGTCAGAGTTATGTTCAGGATGTTACGGAGGCTACCTATCACCCAAGTCCTTCCGACGAAGATGTTGTAAAAAGAAATCGTGAATCTCTTGAAGAGGCTGAGGAACTTAAGCTGGCATTGAAGAGGAATGAGAAAGAGACTACTCGTCTGTTAGACGATAATGAAAATAGGCTTATTTCTGCTTATGGTGTCTCGGACGTTGCTGAGTTGTCTAATGATGATCCCCGACTATCAATGATAAAATGCTTCAGCTAATGGTACAGCAGTCTAAAGACGTTGGTGGTGGTCAAAGTTTCGAGGTTCACTCTCCTCCTTCTTCTTCTATTGACATTAGATAAGCGGCCAGGTTCTTAGTTTTTTCTTCTGTCTGTCTGGATTCTCTTGCCCCTGCCGTCACTGCTGGTCTTGCTCCTTCCACGGTTGCTTCTCGGTAGGAGGGTATAAGCGGTCTTTTCGTTGTACTGCAATTCCTTCCGCTCTTTCGGCTGTCGGGGGTGGTTCTTCAGTGCTTTCGGATCCTCATGTTCTTCATCCACGGGTTTGTTGGACTGAGCCTGGACCAAAAGATATCAATATCAAGTCGGATGGCAAGTTTTGCTAGTTCATTCAACTTGATGTGCAAGACGGTGCACGCAGGTTGATAAACGAGTGGCACATGCGAGTAGTGCAAAGGCCTTTGATGCCCATACTAAATCCATTTGATCACCTCGATCATGGTCTTGAGTAGATAGTGGACGGCATGAATCATCTCGCCTATGCAGGGGTGATGGGCTTGGCCCATCAAGCTAGTCGTGATCAAGTGGCATTTTTGGAAAGGAGGTTGGCGTCACTGTTGCTAGTATTTTCTCACGTTCTTTTCCAATTCGACGTATTGAGAGTGCAATGCACAAAGTCGGAGAAAATTGCAAAGGCTGCTCGAAAGTCGTCGTTTGAGGCGAAAAGTATGGGGGATAAATCTACTGTTGAGCTTGATTCTTCGAAAGCCAAGTTGGATGGGGTTCATGCCCGTCTAGGTGGAATGGAAAAAGAGTTATTTGCTGAGAAGACAGCTTTTGATGAAGCTTTTTGTGCTGAAGTTGAGCAATCTATTATTTGTGATATCGCTAAAAGGCGAGTGGAATAGATAACTACTGCGCTTGATGAGGTCAAGGCTGATACTTCCGTCATGCTTACCACCTCTGAGGAACAGCTTGCCACAGCAAAAACTGAACTCGTTACTACCAAGGATAGGCTCCATATTGTCGAAGCAGAAGATTGGAAGCGAGTTGTTGATTCACGGGTTGAGCTTCTTGACTATATCGAGGGGTTTGGCGAGGATTTATCCAGGTACCATCACTTGGTTGATCAAGCTTTCGAAGACGATGATGTTGAAGAATCTGCTCCAGTAGTTGAGGAGCCATTGCTTCCTCTACCTTCGAACGCCCCAGAGTCATTGCTTTCTCCCTCTTCTGAAGAGAGGCCTTTGCATGTTCCCATGAGTGATGATCCTGTAGTTGCCTCCATTTCTTCCCCTACTTCTTCATCTCCTTCTCCGGATGTAATAGAGTAATATTATCAATGAAATGAACATTTAATTTCTTTCTTTTTCAGTTCAATTGAAGTTGTCATGGATTTTGCTTTGAATTCCTTTATAGTTGCTTTTGTGCTTTGGCTCATCATTCGTCTAGGGATGGGTCAACGTTATCCTTCTTGATGTGCTTCAAAAAGAAAATAGTTTACTTTTGCTCATAGTTCCTCGAATCATGTCAATTTGTTAATCTAATTATGTCTTCGTTTATTCGACGTATCTGTCAACTCGAAGTTTTTGTGTTAAGTCAACTTGTTCATTGAACTTTTACTTCGTTAACTCGACGTCTCAGTCGATTCCGATTTTTTTATGTTAAGTTGACTCATTTGTTCAACGTTTACTTCGTTAACTTGATGCCTCAGTCAACTCAAAGTTTTTGTGTTAAGTTGACTCGTTGTTCAACTTTTACTTTGTTAACTTGACGTCCCAGTCGACTCAAAGTTTTTGTGTTAAGTTAACTCGTTTGTTCAACATTTACTTCGTTAACTCGACGTCTCAGTCAACTCGAAGGTTTTGTGTTAAGTTGACTCATTTGTTCAACTTTTATTTCATTAACTCGATGTCTAAATCGACTCAAAGTTTTTGTGTTAAGTTGACTCATTTTTTCAACTTTTACTTTGTTAACTCGATGTCTCAGTTGATTCGAAGTTTTTGTGTTAAGTCGACTCGGTTGTCAAACTTTTACTTTGTTAACTCGATGTCTTAGTCGATTCGAAGATTGTGTTAAGTTGACTCCGGTGTCCAACTTTTACTTCGTTAACTCTACTTTCAGATTGTAGCAGTCTTCGGTATCGTGCCCATGATCCTTACAGAAGGAACAATATTTGCTTTTGTTTTTTTTCCTTTTGAGCCTCTTATCATCCTAAGCGGCCAGTTGATGCTATCCCATTTTACTATGTGCTTCAGTATATTGGCTCGACTTGTTTTCAAGGTTGTATATGGTTTGTATGTCTTCTTGATCACGCTCATTACTCGCTCGTATCGGGGCTGCATTGATTGTAGCTTCTTGGATCCTTGTTGGTTTGAATCAATCCTTCTGCCATTTTAATGTTTTTTTCAATTGGACATTATCCTCTCGTTGTCCGTCATCTCGTCTCCTTTCCTCCTTCCTCCCCCGTTTCCTTGAAAGACTTTTTCTTGGTCATTTTTCCCCCTGGCCGCCTTCATATCCTCGAGAGAAATGTGTTTTTTAGTTGTTTTCATTAAGACTACCATGCCTTTATGGTCAGCAATTAAGTTGGTATGAGTAATCTCCACCTCTAATAAATAAAATAAGTACATGTTATGAAAAAATTACATACACCATAAAATGACACTTCCAAGACATGTAGTTCCTCAACGAGGCATATGTGTAATTCTAATAAGTAAATATTTATTTTACTAGTACTTACACTGTAGATGTTGACTATGGCAAGTCAAACCTGCAGAAATATTAATGAACTTGTCATCCTCCAAGGAATTGTTAAAAACATAGTTATACAGTTTTACTGTAAAATTAGTATTCCTTAATTAATACGGATGTTTTCATACATTATTTGACTTAAGTATATTATTCATTTTTAATGAATTGATCACTTAGACGATACCACATTCGCACCACCTCCGAGCCGAACATACATGTTTGTATGTCTCTCTCATATAAATGAGCATTTCTCCGTCATCCATGCCTATGTGGGAACATCACATACCGGCATGCATCCCCAGACACTCCTAACTATATGAGTAACATAAAGCCACTCTTGGGATAACAATGTGCATAAGTCACGTCACATTTTTACAGATAAATATTAAGCCTATTTTAGGCATTTCAATACCACCCCCTTTCCGCAAGACCTAACCTAAAGGTAATTTTGTTTCTCTATAGGAGAGGGAAAACATAACCACAAGAGATGTGGTGTTTCTAAGTGATACAATTCCAGGTGACTAAATATTCAGGAATCAAAATTTATTAGTATCATTTATATTTGATATTTTAAAATTTCTTCACGATGACACTTTGTTATTCATAAGTAGTCCACCCATTATTTTGGGGAAGCAAATCACTTGACATATTGTCAAATCATAAACAATTTATTCACAATATCGATCATCCAATTATTTCGGGGAACAACCTAGTATTTTCATACACAAATTCTTAGGACATTAGCTGAAAATGAGAGTTTAATGAGAAAAGTCAAGCTCTGAAAAATCCACACATCAAACAAATCAGAATAGTAAAGTTCACACATTTTTGACACAAAATAACACAAATAACACAAACTCGTTATCAAACATGCCTAAAATCACATAACGGATTACCTAAAATGAAATCCATCATTTTCATTTAAGCCTTATAAATCGAAGGTGTAAGTTCATACATTTCTTAATAAATTAATCCAACCAAATTCTATTCCATTCTTTTATTCATTTCACAATAAATACATCCTTTAAAATTCATTTCATTATGTAATCATACCTTATTAAACAAATCCCCATTTCACTTCCATTTCATTCTTTAACATTTTTCAACAAATAAATTTTCCTTTCACCAAATACAACTCCTATCAACTCAAATCTTCATCCCAACTCATTCTTAGGTCTAATAAACAAACAACATGTGCAGTTAAAATAATCGCACGAAACAACCCAAAACAATCGATTTACAATATTGTGTTTTTCTCTACCTGTTTCAATTTCAAAAACAGACTTCTACTAATTCCACAAACTTTGTATTTACTGTAAACCACAGTCATATTTAGGTGTGGTAGATCAAATTTCCGTAAAGCCAGTGCAAAAGTATCCTAAGAACATGCCAAATATAACACATCCAATCCCGAATACGCAAACACAAGCTCAAATCAGTCTACGCCACAAACCCACTTATGTATCATCTCGTTCTCCCATCTAACAGGGAAATTCCCTTCTACAACACAACTCCTAATTAGAAAAGGATCTCCACGAAGATCTTCTTCCTAACCTAAGCAATCGATGGCTTGGTCGAACTAGGACTCATGCACTATAAATAAGACATGAAGTTGGTAAGCTAAAGTATGCTGCAAATTTCCTGTTTACAACATTACACCTTTCTCAGAGCCCTATCTGACTTTAGTATCGGAGTGTCATCGGCCACCACAACGGTGGTCCGTGGCTCACGTTGTGTTCCTTGTGCTGGTCAACAAGACTTGGTTAAAGCAGGGAGCGGAAAACGACTTCATCAACAATAAACAAATTTATGTCATAAAGGTCATTTGAAATGGTATTTTAAAAATCTTATTTCGTTTGCCAAGTCATATCTTTTGAAATTCACTTAACTCTCATATCTTCTGAATCTCGGGAATAGATTCCAATTAGGTGTCATGCCCTTGAGCCGTATAGTCCCGTCACAATGCATCCTGAAGCCCGCGGGCGAGTCCTTGCTTTGGAGAAGGCTTTTGCGGACCTTCGGATGTCGTATTCAGGTGCTTTCTACCGGGTGGACTCCTTGACTGACCAAGTGTGGAGTTTTGGTACTACCACGAACTTGGGGGTCGTGAGGGCCAAAGTTTCTGCTACTAAAGCTGAGTTTGCGGGCATAAGATCTCAGCTGAGGGCGGCCAAGTCAGATTTGGCGTCAACCCGTGCTGAACTGGGGTGGACTAGGGTTAAACTGGAGCACCTAGATGCGGCTGTGGACAGATGGTCGTCCGATCTAGAGCGTTCGCACTATGCTGCCTTAGTAGGTGTGGTGGACTTCGACATGTCGGGACGGAGGCCATTGATCTCGCCAGAGCTTTTGGAGCTAATCAGGGAAGAAAATCCTAGTGTCGACCTCGATTTTTCCTTTAATAGGAGGGTTATTATCAGGCCAATTTCTTGAGAGGAAGGTTCTAGATCCGCAAGACAAGCTGCTGAGGAGGCTGTCTCTCCTTGAAATATTTGTAACATTATTCCCATTATAGAAAGACAATTTTTTAATGACAGTATTGTTTTGCTCTGTACTGTCAAGTTTTTTTTAGATGCTTTGTAGATTGTAGAATGTGTACTACTGGGCAGAGTGCCTAAATTGTATTGACTGCCTTCGGCTGCTTTCGGTTATCGATAAGTCATTGTTATCAGTGCGTCGTAGACTATGTTGAGATGTTCCAAAGACTGTTATATTTTTAAGGAGCGCTGATTGTTTGGCAGGTTACCGCCGTTATATATTGGCACTATCACCACCTTCGTGTGACAGGTTAGGTGTTGAGCAACAGAAGCCATCATCATGAGTCGAGGGCTGACTAAGCTTTCTCGGTAAGTTCGGCGATCATTGTCTGTTGCAGAACAATGATCCCTTCGCGAGTCGCCATCATCAGCGGATAAGCACTGTTCATTGTCTGCTAGAGAGCGACGATCACTTGGAGAGTTGTCGTCATCAGGGGACAAGCGCTGACTAGAATTTAATTTCCTCGGCCATCGTCGTTCGCACGCATCGGACTAGGCGTTAGGCACCAGAAGCCATCGTCATTAGTCGTAAACCAACTAAGCTTACTTGGTAGGTTCGGCGATCATTGTCTGTCAGAGAGCAATGATCCCTTAGCGAGTCATCATCATCAGTGGACAAGCGCTCACTAGACTCCCACTTCCTCGACAATGTGGTTCACGTACTGCGAACTAGGCATCAGGCACCAGAAGCCATTGTCATCAGTCGCGGACTGACTAAGCTTACTTGGTGAGTTCGGTGATCATTGTCTGTTGGAGAACAATGATCCCTTGGTGAGGTCATCAACGGACAAGCACTGACTAGACTCCCACTTCCTCGGCTATCGTGGTTCGCGCACTACGAACTAGGCGTCGGGCACCAGAAGTAATCGTCATCAGTCGCGAACTGACTAAGTTTACCTGGTAAGTTTGGCGATCATTGTTTGTTGGAAAGCAATGATCCATTATCGAGTTATCGACATCAGCGGACAAGAGCTTACTAGACTCCACTTCCTCATTCGTCATGGTTCACACGCAGTGGACTAGGCATCGGGTTAACATTCGAGTCTGGTCATAGTCGGGATGGCTGAGGGTCGTAACGGACAACAATGGAAGTTTTACTAAAAACAAATATTTTATTGATAATATTTTTTGAGATGTTCTACATTCCATGGTCGTTTAAGCCTGTCGTCGTCTGTGTCTGCCAGCCAGTACGTTCCCGGCTGGTTGACTTTGGCAACTCTGTAGGGTCCTTTCAAATTTGGATTTAGCTTCCTCGCACCGGCTTCTTTGGTGTTTTGCTGGGTCTTCCTGAGTACCCAATCTCCCACCTTGAGCTAGCATGGCTTGACCTTCTTGTTGTAGTATTTTGTCATTCGTTGTTGGTAGGCAGCTATTTTGGTAGAGGCTAGATCCCACTTTTCATCGAGGAGGTCTAGCCCAACGTGCAAGGCTTTGTCATTATTGTCTGGTCTATACTCTTCCGTTCAGAAGGTTGGCACCTCAAGTTCTACCGGAACCATAGCTTCTGACCCGTATGTCAGGGCGAAAGACGTTTTTTCGGTAGGGATTCTTTTGGTCGTCCGATATGCCCAGAGTATTCCTGGTAGTTCGGTTTGTAACCTACGCTTGGCCGTTGGCTTGGGGATGCCCTGGCGAGAAGAAGTGGTGATCGACTTTCAAACTTTTGCATAGTTTTATAACCTTGATACCTTTAAACTGAGTTTTGTTGTCGTTGACCAATACTCTGGGGATACCAAATCTACAGACAATGGTGGGCCATATGAAATTTTCTATATGGATCTGCCCTATTTCGAATAGGGGCTCGTCTTTGACCCATTTTGTGAAGTAGTTGACGGTCACAAAGAAGGAACTTTTTATTGGCTGATGTTGGGAGCGGTCTAACGATGTCCATTCCCCATTTTGCGAACTGACATGGACTAGTCATCGGTGTTAGTGGTTGGGCAGGCATATGTGTGTATGGCGCGAACCTCTAACATTTGTCGCACTTGTGGACAATTTCCATGACGTTTCGCTGCATGGTCTGCCAATAGAATCCTAGAGTTAAAGCTTTGTGGGTGAGGGTTCTTCCTCCTGGATGATTTTCGCATATACCGCTATGGATCCTTCCAAAGATCTGGTTTGCCTCTAAAGGCGATAAACATCAGAGTAGGGGCCCTGTCACAGATCTTTTATATAACTTGTTGTTTAGGAGAGTGTATCTTGCTGCTCTGTTTTTTTAGTTTTCTGGCCTTAACCTTCTCAGTCAGTAGGGCTTCGATTGCGATATATTCGAGTATCGGAGTCATCCAATTTGGTTGCGCGTCTGTAGCGCATATTTCTCTAGGTTCTTCTTCGTCAAGGCTCGATTGCTTTTGGTATTCAATGAGGTCGCTTGAGACTTCGTCGGAGGTTGAGGATTCTCTGGCTAGCGCATCAGCTCTTTTGTTGTCGTCTCAAGGGCACTATATGAGTTCACGCCTTTTGAACCTTCCCATTACGCCGAGTACTTTATCGCGGTAGGCTATCATGTGGGGATCCATGCTGTTGAAGTCGACTTTGACTTGGTTGACCACTAGTCTCGAGTCGCTGTATGTTGTTCAGTGATCTATCCTGACCCCTAATGCTAGCTTTAGATCGGACAGGAAGGCTTCGTATTCGGCGTCGTTGTTTGACATGGGAAGCTGAATCTGACTAATTATTCAACGGTGAAGCCATTGGGGCAGCGGAGTGTGATCTCAGCTCCGCCTGCCTTCCCGATTGATGACCCGTCGTGGCGCACAATCCACGCCAAGATGCTTGAATCCGAGGACTGGTGGTCTGTCTTCGGCCCTTCTTCACCAGTGACCTCGGCAATGAAGTTCGCCAGCGCCTGGGCTTTTATGGTGGTCCTCAGAGCATAGCTTATGTCAAACTGTCTGAGTTCCACTGACCATTTAACCATCCTTTCGGAGTGCTCGGGTTTATGCAATATCGAGTGGAGCGGATGCTTGGTCAGGACCATTATAGAGTGGGCCAGAATCTGTTTTGGGTTAGCTTATTCCCCTTTTGTTCACTATATAGCCTAGGAATTTTCCTTACTCAACTCCATACGTACATTTCTGCGGGTTGAGCTTCATCTGGTCTTTCTTGAGCTGGTTGAACGCTGCGGTGAGGTATTGTATGTGGTCGGAGTTGATGAGGCTATTGACCAGCTTATCGTCTATGTAGACTTCCATGTTCCTATTAATCTGTTTTTTGAACATTCGGTTGACTAGTCGTTGGTACGTAGCGCCAGCGTTCTTTAAGCCGAATGGCACCACCCTATAGCAATATATCCCTCTTTCAGCTATGAAAGAGGCTTTCTCTTGATGGGGGTGTATTATGTAGTTGGACCCTCATGTCGATCCAAATGAATCGGTATTTCCTTTCCACGGAGGTAAATTTTTGCCTACTAGGCAAGACGATAGCAAGTTACAAAATTTGTCTCGGTAGGACATGTATTTTTATTACTATGAAATTCATAAATGAAGTAGTTAATGGTGGGGTTAACATTCTCTTTTTGTAGTGACGAATTTTACACCAAAGGGATATTAAATGAATGGAATTTGGGATATGGATGAATTATAATGAAATAGAACTACTTTGAGGCCTATGAAATGAGGCATGAAATGGAGCCACTATGAAGAAGTTCCGGGAGTTATGAAGGAGGCTTTGGGCTCATAGTGGTCATGGGTTGAGAACAGGAATTGAACTCTAATATCTTATTGTAGCTTGAATAGGTGTCCATGAAGTTTAGTAATCTGTGTCTGGATGTGGCGTCCACGATCTAATCAATGCAGGGAAGTGGGAAGCTATCCTTTGGGCGGGCTTTGTTCAAGTCCACGTAGTCCACACACACTCTCCATTTCCCGTTTTTCTTTTTTTACGAGGACAGTGTTCGCCAACCAATCTAGGTATCGTGCTTCCTTAATCATGTCCACATTAAGTAAACGTTGTACCTCCTCGTTTATGATCACATTCCTCTCGGGCGCCACGGGCCTATTTTTCTGCCGTATAGTTTTCCTTGTGGGGCCCACCTCTAGGCGATGGGTGATGATTGATAGGTCGATCCCCGCCATGCCTCACATGGTCCAGGCGAAGGTGTCTTGGTTCCTTTGTAGCAACTTCGTGAGGGGGCTGTCGAGGTTCATTTGTTCAGCCCCCTCACAAAGCTACTACAAAGGAACCTCGACAACCCAAAGGTACCCTCAATAGCGGAGAAACCAACCGGAGGAAAAAAACATCATGGTCTACCTTGATGCCCAATGTCGGTGCTGTCACTGTTTCGGGTAGCGTCAGCTTGATGTTGGTGCGTTATCTACATTGTCGTGGGTGGTAAAGCAGCGCCAGGCTGAACACTCGACGTTTCCCCGTGCTATCCATTGTTGCGGATCTAGTGGTCACCATCTCTATGTATTTTGAAAGGAGATGATGTTAGTGAAAAGTTAGGAACTTTGTTGTCCCCACGGACGGTGCCAAACTGATGCAGTCATTTTTCGATTCCTGCTTTGACCTAGTCTTGCGGACATGTTGACCTGCACAAGGAACACACGTGAGCCACGGACCACCGTTGTAGTGGCCTATGGCACTCCGATGCTAAAGTTAGATAGGGATCTGAGGAAGGTGTGATGTTGTAAACAGGGAATTTGTAGCGTACCTTAGCTTACCAACCTCATTTCTTATTCATAGTGCAGGAGTTCCGGTTCGACTAGGCCATCGATGACAAAGTTTTGGAACGAGATCTTCGTGGAGATCCTACTCTAATTAGCGGACTGCATTGGGCGGGAATAGTTGCTTAGGCCAGATCAGTGTTGGGCTGACGCTTGGGTCCGTAATTTCTTGAGATCATCATTACACGTGTATGACTTAGGACTGTGACCCTTTTGGTGTATCATCAATTGTCATTGAAAAAGTAGGTGTTACAATGTATACACCTTTAAAGGAATTTAGTCCCGAGATTTGATGGAGGGAATAACTAGGTAAATAATTTGACCGGGACGTTACCAATTACCGAATGAAACATCACAAGAATCCAAACATAAAGTAACCAATCGTAATTAAATTTTCTACTAACAACCTTTTTTAGAAACAACCGTACATAACAATAACTAGCAAAAAAACAGATATACATGCACCTAACATCATGAAGACAAACACGAAAAATATATATATTAAACATTTAGTAAGTATGAAAAAATCTACGAGGTGCTACAATATATACAATTCAAAAGGAATCTTGTTCTGAGATTTGCTGAAAAGGCTAACTAAACACTCGTATAACAAAACCACTAAATGAAAAACTAAACGAAAAAAAAATGACACCAAATATTTACATATAAAATAAAATACAGTTATTGTTGCATATACAAGAAAAATGAATCATATTACAAGATTCAATGAAGAAAAAGAAACAATATTAAATGTTCAAGGTTCACCCTGACACTTTATCTCAAGACTTCTACACTCGTATTCACCCATATCCACATTCCGAAGATCACCTAGACTCTACCCCAGCCTAAGCTAACCAAATGCTTTGATACAAAACTTGTCATGCCTCGATTTTCGAGAAAACGAAAACTCTTATATCCACATAAGATTCTCCATTTTCCCAAAAGTCGGGATGTGAAATTAAAAAACTGAATAACATTTAACAACAACAACTGAGACATAATTTAAAACACTGAAACAAACAAAAAGAAAACTCTAACCGGGAAACTCTTTGACGAGATTCACCCACTAAGGAAGACTCAAATAGCATTGCCCAAAACTCTCTAAACCTAAAACAAGGCTAATCGGCTACATTCCCAAAGGAATGTACCCAAGAAGCAAAAACTCACTTGGGTCAACATTTAAGCCGGTGTGAGTAATCTCCACCTGCAATAAAAAAAAAATAAGTACATGTTGTGAAAAAAAATTACATACACCATAAAATGATAGTTCCAAGACATGTAGTTCCTCAAAGAGGCAAATGTGTAATTCTAATAAGTAAATACTTATCTTACTAGTACTTCCAGAGTAGATGTTGACTATGACAAGTCAAACCTGCATAAATATTAGTAAACTTGCCATCCTACAAGGAATTGTTAAAAACACAGGTATACAATTTTATTGAAAATTAGTATTCATCAATTAATATGGATGTTTTCATACATTATTTGACTTAAGTATATTATTCATTTTTATTGAATTGATCACTCAGACAATACCACATTTGCACCACCTCCATGCCGAAATACATGTCCATATGCCTCTCTCATAAAAAGGATAACTTTTTTGTCGTCCATGCCTATGTGGAAACATCACATACGAGCACGCATCCCCGGATACTCCTAACTATATGAGTAACATAAAACCACTCTTGGGCTAACAATGCGCATAAGTCACAACACATTTTTTATGGATAAATATGAAGCCTATTTTATGCATTTCAATTACAAGCAAGTCCCAACCCGAAGGTAATTTAGTTTCTCTATAGGAGAGGAAAAACATAACCATAAGAGATGTGGTATTTCTAAGTGATACAGTAACAGGTGACTAAATATTAAGGAATCAAAGTTTATCAGTATCATTTATATTTGATGTTTTAAAAAAATTTCATGATGACACTTTGTCATTCATAAGTAAATCCACCCATTCTTTTAGGGAAGAAAAACACTTGACACATTGTCAAATCATAAACAATTAATCACAATATCATCCAATTATTTTGGGGGACAACTTAGCATTTTCCTACACAAATTCTCAGAACATTAGCAGAAAATGATAGTTTAATGAGAAAAGCCAAGCTCAGAAAAACTCACACATCAAACAAATCAAAATAGTAAGGTTCGCAAATTTGTGTAACAAAACACCACAAATAACACAAACTCATTACCAAACATGCCTAAAATCACATAACGAATTACCAAAAATGAAAACCATCATTTCCATGCAAGTCTCATAAATCAAAGGTGTAGAGTTCATACATTTCATAATAAATTAATCCACCCAAATTCTATTCCATTCTTTTATTCATTTCACAATAAATACATCATCCCAAATTCCATTTCATTCTGTTATCATTCCTTATTAAACAAATCCCCATTTCAGTTTCGTTTCATTCTTTAAAAATTTTCAATAAATAATCTTCATTTCACCAAATACATCTCCTATCAACTGAAATCTTCATCCCAACTTATTCACATGAAACAACCCAAAATAAACAATTTACAATACTGTGTTTTTTCTCTACCTGTTTCAATTTCAAAATCAGACTTCTATTAATTCCACAAACTCTATATTTACCGTAAACCATAGTCATAAATTTTCATAGATTATTTTAAGATAAAAAAAATGAAGAGAACTCACTGATTGAGGAGCGGTAGATCATATTTCCGTAAAGCCAATGCAAAAGTATCCTAAGAACATGCCAAATAAAATACATCCAATCAAACATGTGCACAAATCAGTCTGCACGACAAACCCACGTACGTATCATCTCTTCCTCCCATCCATCGCTAACGTACCATCTCCAGATTGCCCTATGCAAGCTAGTCTTCAGAAAAGATTACTCACCGAAGAATAATCAAATCATTGTCACAGGGTTATTGGACTGTAGATCGCAACTCACCTGCACAGTCGCAACCCAAAATCGTCGTCTACACACCTCATTAGTTGATCTTTATGAAATTTCTAGCCAACCCCCAAACCCTTCTGTGTACGAGGTTTACTCCCATCAAACGCCTCAACCAACATCATCGAAGGGAGAGATCAGAGGTGATCTACTCGAACAGCCGGCAAGAGCTCTGATCAAGATCTTTCCCACTGTGCAGACTTGATTTTTTGGGCATTGAAATCAAACGGAAAGGAAAGGGAAGAAAGAGGAATAAGAAAGGAAGAGAACATAGGAAGATCAAGCGGTGGGAGCGATGGTGACGCTCGGTCATAGACCGTGCTTGCCGGAAAAGAAGAAAAGGAACACGCAAGGGAGGGAAGATAGAAAAATGGGGGAGAAGAATGGAGATTTTTCACTTTATAAGGTGGGTGGCTATCCGCCCCCACTAAATTCCTGACGGCACCCCACACTTAAACTCCCAAAAATAATGTCCTAAAAACTGAAATTTAAATCCAAATAATTTTGACTCTATTATTAATTAATCCAAAAACCGAAATTAAATAACTTAGCCTCAAGAAATTTTCTGGTGTTACATATAGTAGCCAATAAGAAGTTTCTCCTCGTAGCCGTGGATTACTTCAAAATGGGTTCAAGTGGCGCCCCTGTCCAAGGTAGGCCAAAATCAAATTGAGAATTTCATATGGGCCTCCATCGTCTACAGATTTGGTACTCCACGGACACTAGCTAGTGACAATGAAACTTAGTTTGAAGGCAGAAAAGTTTGAAAACTTATATGAAAATATTTCCATCAGCCACTATTTCTTCTCACTAGGGCACCCCCAAGCCAACAGCCAGGCGAAAGTTACCAACAGGACGATCTTAGAAGCGCTCAAAAGAAAACTTGATGCGGCCAAGGGCCGGTGGGTTTCGGAGTTACTGTGAATCCTTTGGGCATATCGAACCACCAAAAGAACCCTGATTGGGGAAACGCCTTTCGCCTTAGCTTAGGATCGAAAGACATGGTCCCAGTGGAGAGATGTCGACATTCAGAACGAAGGAGTTCGGTTAAAAGGTAATGACGAAGCTTTACGCGTAAGATAAGACCTCCTCGAGGAAATGAGAGATGAAGCTTCCACCAAGAAAACCACTTACCAACAGTGAATGACTCAGTACTACGACAAAAAGTCAAGCCGCGAGAGTTCAAAGTGGGAGACTGGGTGCTAAGAAAAACCCAGCAAAAAAACAAAGAACTAGGCGCATGCAAGCTAAACCCAAACTGGAAATGGCCCTACAAAGTAAGGTCAATAGGCCATGAACCTATTGATTAGAAGACATAAACGGGGAGAGCCTTAAGCGGCTATGGAATGTAGAACACCTAAAAAAATATTATTAATAAAAGGTATTTGCTTTTACTAAAAGTTCCACCGTTGTCGTCAAATCAAGCTAGGTATCCAATCAATCTGTTGCGATTTGATTTGCATATCAATTCCGCTTATTTGGTATCTATGTCAGACTACTGTGTGGGTTACACAAGTCAGAACACAAAGTCATACTTATTGAACCTGACCAAAGCTTACTCAGCTCTTATAGACTAATGACGATAACTTCTAGTCCGCTCTAACACCTAGTCCGCCAAGAGCGAATGACGATGGCTTAGAAAGTGGGAGGCTAGTCAGGGCTTAAGGAGCCTGATCACGATGGCTTGCTAGGGATCATTGTCTAACCATAGACAATGGTGGTTGAACCTAACCAAAGTTTAGTTAGCTCATAAAGATTGATGATGACTTTGGTCCACTCTAATGCCTAGTCCACTAAGAGCAGAGAGCGGTTGACGATGGCTTAGAAAATAGGAGTCTAGTCAGAGCTCATGGATCCTGATCATGATGGTTTGCCAGGGATCATTGTCCAACCATAGACAATTGTGGTCGAACCTGACAAAAGTTTAGTCAGCTCGTAAAGATGACAACTTCTAGTCTGCTCTAACGCCTAGTCCGCCACGAGCAGATGACGATGGCTTAGAAAGTGGAAGTCTAATCAGAGCTCATGGAGCTTGATCATGATGGCATGCCAGGGATTAATGTCCAACCAAAGACAATGGTGGCCGAACCTGACCAAAGTTTAGTCAGCTTGTAAAACTGATGATGACAACTTTCGGTCCGTTTAATGCCTAGTCTGCCACAAGCGGATGATGATGGATTAAAAAATGGGAGTCTAGTCAGAGCTCATGGAGCCTGATCACGATGGCTTGCTAGGGATCATTGTCCAACCATAGACAATGGTGGTCGAACATGACCAAAGTTTAGTCAGCTCGTAAAGACTGATGACGACAACTTCTGGTCCGCTCTTATGCCTAGTCCGCCACGAGCGGATGACGATGGCATATAAAATGGGAGTCTAGTCAGAGCTCATGGAGACTAATCACGATGGCTTTCTAGAGATCATTTTCCAACCATAGACAATGATGGTCGAACTTGACCAGAGTTTAGTCAGCTCATAAAGACTAATGACGACAACTTCTGGTCAACTCTAACGCCTAGTCCACCAAGAGAGGATCAAGATGACCTAAGAAATCAGAAGTGTGATAACTCCTGGATCTCCTATGAAAATTGCATGTTTAAAGACCAACTCGTCGTCGTGGCAATGCGGAAAAGACTCAGCGGCAAAATTCTAGAAAGTACATGTATGAAATACTACTTAACGAACTTTCTTTCATTCATAACTCAAAAATTACAGTTGTTGGGGAGGATCTACTCTAGTGGCCGAAGGACCAATTACGTCAGAAGAGATAACAGGGGATCAGTTAGCATCGTCAGGAGTTTGTCCCGAGTTGCCAATCAAGGGCGCTGGATCGAAAGCTTTTTCCTCATAAATCTTCCCATAAGCAACCTTTTGTAGTAAGCGAAGTCAAGGTCAAGGTCATGGTGTTCGTCTTCAATCAGCTCTAGCAAATCCATCCTACCCTTGACAACCTTGGTGAAATCCAGAGTAGCAAGGTGCTTCCGTTCACGAGCTTCGGATTCCGCCAGACTCTTCTTCGCCTTCTCCAACCTGCCCGCAAGCTCAATCGCCTGAGATTGCTCCTTTGCCAGGTGTTGCTTTAGTGGATTTAGCTCACCTAGCATAAAAGTAGCTTGATCCACTGCTTCGTGGACACGACGAATGCCGTCAGCAACTTCAGACTCAAGCTTCTGGAGTAAGGCATTCCATTCATACTTAACTTGTTCCCTTTCGGCAGCTTGAGCTCGCAGATTAGCTTGTGCCTTATCTGCCACTTCTTGCGCATGCCTTAACTCCTTTCGTGCGCACCAACTCCGCTTCAACGGACACCAAGCAAGCCTTGGAAGAGTCCATCTTAGCTCTTGAGGCTTCCAACTTGGCTTCAAAATCAGCCCGCACGACAAGCAATAACTCAGAGTTCGTCCCAGCACCAGACTCCCTTATCTGCTTGTTCAAGAACTCGATCCGATAAAGTGCGTTTGAATACAACTTCTGCAATTTGGCAAAATTCCTCCCCGTGCATACACTTTATTACACATGGGCTCACTTTGGCCCCCGCCATGGCAGTTTGATTCAGCAAAGCCATCTCCAGCATTAAATGCCTCTGGCCCTTATCGGCGGCACTTCTTCATGGTTGTTTCCTCGTACATCGGCTCCTGAACGTTCATCCACTCAAACTACTTGCGGATCTTATGTTTAGAGGTAGCTGACACGTCTACTTCCAGGTGTCAACCTTGCACGCTTGACTCTGGGTCAGGGAGACCGACTTGGGCGTCAAGGTGCAACTCACTCTGATTCAAAAATACGCCCACTCCACCCTTAGACGTCAACACAGTACCAAGAGGACCCTTTGAGGATTTTTGTTTCCCAGCCAAAGCCTTCTTAGCTGGAGGCTCAGCTCGATGCCTTGCATCAGGGTTTGAGGGCGGATGACAGAAAATAGATCTAATCCCTATAATGACCGCTTCACTAGAACGGGGAACAGGAGGTCAGTAACTTCGGTGGCAGGATCCAGATCCGTGAGTCGAATAGGTTGTGAAGCGTCGACACCACTAGTGCCCGCCAGCTCTGAATTGTCCCCCTTTAAGTCAATGACGGGAGCGGGAAATTCGGGCAAAGCACCCTGCTCTTCCAAAACCATCTCCTAAGTGGACTGAGCATGCCCAGGCTTCGCAATGGTCACATTTTCCTCCAGCCAAATCAGAGGATGAGAAGAAGAAGTGGTATTAGGATTATCCTGCTTCCTCTTGGGCCAGGTAATGTCGCAGAACTGCCTCCAACTAAGCCTGCATTGTCGGGCTAAGCATTGTCAGTTTTCTCTTCCTTGAAAAAGCGAATGCCGGTTTCCTTGGTCGACATTTTGAACAGAGTGGGAACTTCATGAAAATTCTCAAACAGCCAACTCCGCACGATGTTGCTCGGATGCATAACCTCTTCGATGGTCATAAAAGTCAGATCATTGAACTTTTCATTATCGACTCCTCCTCAAAGAGGACCGGATCCGAAAAGTTTCTCTGCAGAAAAATAAACAATAGGGAAACATCCACATTGACTAGACAAAAAAAATGAAGAGGAACAATATGCTTACGGTTAGCCAATTTGAAACATCTGCAGAGCGAACGACCTTCCAGCTGAAAATACGGAGAGTCCGAAAAAACCAAAAAGAAATATTTTCTGGCAGGACTTGAAATCGTTCGACAATGGACCCAGACAAACTGGCGTGCTCAACTGGCAGGCGTAGTGAGAGCTCAAACGAGGGGAAGTCAGCATATGAAGCACATTTAAAGTCAATTGAATGTCAGCATCCTTTTCTTGATAAGAAGGATGATCACGGTTCTGAACATGTTTGAAACCATTTGAGTGGGAGGAATACGAAAATACGCCAGATATCTACTAGGACCAAAATCGGAGTCCCGATTGAAACGTGCCCTTATGCAAGGCGATAAACTCTTTCAGAAGCCTCAGCGGGGATTGACCATAACTCAATGGGACCAATCCCAGATCTTCATGAATCCAATATTGATCCCTGAGACTAACCAGACCAGGTTCGTTAACCAACCTGTCCCGAAAAAACTCATAGCAAACGAGGAATATCTCCTGATCGTGAGTGAGTTCACCCTTATCTGCCATAGAAGAAGGTACGAGGTTTCAATTACACTTTCGAAAATAGAAGAAAGAGTGTGGAAGCAAGAGAGCAAGAAGGAGTTTGAGAAAAGTTGCAGAATTAAAGAAACTCTTCTCTGCAGGGAAGAAAGCTTAAATAGAAACGAGGATTCAGACCCTTTTCGAGCAGTCACATACTCAATAAATGACATGCGCCGACAGGTTGACCCACTAACTCGGGGGGAGTAGTTGATGATACACTGAACCATCTAGTAATCTGCACCGTACACGTGATATGATGATCTCGACAATAAAGTAAAGCGGGACAAGATGAGCGACCGATCTAGCAAAACCCAGATAACACAAAGCCCATCTGGGGATTGACCATAACTCAATAGTGTCTAGGAGGTTGGACCCAATCACCAGTGCCCTATTAAGCCTATAAGTCATATGGTCAAGCCCAGTACCTGTAAGACCTAATCAGGCAAGTATCTAAAGGATTGACTTAAGATAGGGAGACGAGCAACACATTAACTCCGACTATGAAGCAAATACCATAGTAAAAGTCATGTACGAAAACTCTACTGCATGGACAACACTCCACAAGGGAATAATCCAACAAATATCATAGTACAAGTCGTGTATGAAACTCTCCTACATGGACGACTCCCACCAAGGAAAACATCTCTAGCAAAATCTATTTCCCTAAACTACACCACCAAAGGCATAGTCGAACAAGGACTATCGCATGATAAATAGGGCACAAGGTTGAGGAACAAAGGTACGCTACATAACCCAATTTACAGCATTACACCTTTCTTGAGCCTTGCCTGACCTATGCATTGGAATGCCATCGACCGTCACAACGGTGGTATTTGGCTCACTTGTGTTCCCTGTGCAAGTCAAGATCAAAGAGAACAAGATTTGACACCATCAAATAAGATATGTTGTTTCAGTGAATTGAATTTAGAACAAGTAGGCCTGTTTCCTCGAATTAACCTTATTTGTTCTCATACTTCTGTTTCAGCCTTTTAGTTATCTCACAGTAGCTTATTGCTAACAGTTTGGTCATTTACAACAATGCATACAAAGGTTTATTTGAATCCACTATCTAATTTACTGATTTGAACGCAAATATTTGATTGAATCAAAACACTTCATCACCAGAAAAATAGATGAGAAAGGGAAAACGAGAGGAAATAGATAAGGAATAAGCTTCTCCAGAGAGGAGGAACATGATGGCTGCAAGGGTTGCCGAAGAGTGGAGTGCAATTTTGTTGGAGCAACGTGAGTTGAACCCGTAGTTCCTTTTTCGTGAGACAATTTCGAAATAGTAAATGATATTCATTATGGTTCTAAATGAAACACAATCACTTAAGGAAACTGGTTTGGGGAAGCGTAATTGAAATCAAACACTTGAATTAGGTTAGTTTCCACCGAAAAGGCCCTTATTCCACAGAAACCGTGAAAATCAAATGCAACCTAACATTAATTGAAAAAAAAAGGTACAATATTTACCTTAAATAAACACATCTCCATTGTGCAGGCCTTTCAAGTAGGTAAATTCAATTTTTAAGATTAGTAACTTTTGTGAATGTGGTTAGTAACTTAAGTGAGTAGTAACTTTTGTATATCGTGTTAGTAACTAATTGAGTGGTAATTTTGGTCACGTGATGGTAACTTTTTGTGGGTGTACCATGCATCTAAATTTGTGTATGAACTGAAGCCTTGAATTTAACCAATCTCATGACCCCTTTCAATTCACACATTATGGAGCTAATTCCAAGCCTGCCTAATGATATCGCGAGGGGATGCTTAATATAGGTTCTTTATAAGCCTTTTTGTAATGATTCATTGGTGAGTGAAGGCTGAAAATTGGAATTAGAATCCTCACATTTTACATGCACAGGGAGAAAGCCGATTTGACCCAAACTTTAATTGTACCAATTCAAGAGCCAAAAACCAGTTCGAAGTAGTCCTTTGCTATGCCGGTTTATAATCAATTCATTGTTTATGAACCAGACACTAGTTTGTGGGATTGATTAACACCAATTCCTTGTTACTCCAACGACATACCACTTTACTGCCAATGTGTGTAGGAGTTGGTCATTTTTTGGTGGTGATAGGAGGGTGGGACTAATCCATTCGGAAGGTTTCGAATGTTGTCCATGTGTACGACTTTGTTTCTGCCATATGAAGATGTTTAAAATATGAAAGAAGGTGGTGGAATATGATAGAAACTTCCATCACCTCCTCAAGTAAATTGACTTGAAGTTTGTGGTAGCCTTTTCTTAAGGATTAAGCAAATGAGAAAGATAAGGAGGTGCTAGAAGCCTTTGTTGACTTCGACTTGGCTTTCTTAAAGATGAAGTAAAGAAGAAAGCGGTTTAAACAAGTAAGTGGTGATAACCACTATTGTTGACCACTTTAGGTGGCTTTCTTAGGGATGAAGCAATGAAGAGAGGAGTTGGTTCCAACCTCCTTAATTCGTCTATAAAGAAGGACTAGGTGTCTTGCTTGAATAACTTCAAGTTAATATTTGAAATATGAGGTTTGGTTGAAGTCAGACCGAAACCCATCTGTTTGGAAATTCGAAATACGTTTCATTTGTATGTCGAATTTTCATTTCTTTGGTTTGGGGTTTCATTTGGATTTCTTTCTAAAACCAATTTGAGAGAGAATGTGTATTATGTTTGTAATCTCTAATTTGATTAAATCCCTCATTCTTATTTAGCCTCAAGAAACATTACAGACCTAACCCAATATGTTGAAAACCCAAGTTTGTTTGGTAAATCCGAGTCAGTTTGTCCATTAGTTCATCGGATTCCAATTGTCTGTTTGTCGGGTTTTCATTTGTTTTATCTAGAGTTTTGATTGGTCTCTATTAGTGTATGTGTTTCTTTTAGAAAACAAATATGTTTGAGGGTATTTGCAATCCGTCTGTAATCTGAATGCTTCGATGTATGTATTCTGGGTATGTAATCCAACATGTGCTTAATTCACTGCTGTCAAGTGCATTGGATTTTGATTGTCAAATGGTTTTTGTTGTCGGTGAACATGATGATGAGAAATGCATTGAGATCCACATTGAATTACAATGTGGTTCTAGACAAATAGGAGCCATTTGATGACATGGCAAGAGAACGCCATGAGTGTAAAGGCATTTTCCCCCTGGCAAGTTCCATGTCTGGGCGATAATACAGAGATTTATTTGGCTGGGAGGAACCATGAAACTTCTAGCCCTTTTTTTATCCATCACTTTAATCACCCTATAATGGTGCTTGTCTCCAAGCTTCTTAATGGAGACAACTATGCAACATGGTGTCGTTCTATGCGCATCTCCCTAAGTGCAAAAAATAAGTTATGGTATATTGATGGAACGCTGGAGGTACCCTTAGAAGAGACAAACTTGAACAAGTTTCTTCTTTGGCAACGTTGCAATGACATGGTGCTTTCATGGATCCTTAATTCCATTGAACCTGACATCGCAGACAGTGTGATTTATTCATCTACAGCGCATGAGGTTTGGGAGGATCTCAAAGAAAGATTTTCCCAAAGCAATGCTCCAAGAATCTTTCAGTTGCAGCAGGATCTTTCCTCTCTTTCTCAAGAACAAATGTCCATAGCAAGTTATTTCACAAAACTAAAAAAACTAAGTGATGAATTGCCCTCATATAATGATCTGCCCTTGTGTTCTTGTGGTGTTATGAAAAAACGCATGTAGTGTGATGAGCGCAATGTTCTAATGCAATTTCTTATGGGGCTTAATGAGTTTTATAGTGCAGTTCGTGGACAGATCTTGCTCATGCAACCCTTGCCTACTTTGCGCAAGGCTTATTCCCTTATTACTCATGAAGAAAAACAAAGAGAGTTGGGCACATCCCGTCCTTCCATTGAATCTGTAGCCATGGCAGTTCGTCAAGGTACCCATCCTTCCATTGAGTCCGCAGCCGTGGCAGTTCGTCAAGGCCAAACACCTACTAATGCTAGTAAGACGCCTTTGTATTGCACATACTGCAACCGAGACCACCATACTATTGATACTTGTTACAAGTTGCACGGATTTCCACCCGGGCACCGTTTGCATGGTTATAATAAGCCTAAGGGGAGTCGCAACAAAGGGGGAGCAGGCACCAAGACTGAGACCCATGTGAACTCGAACCCAACATTAGAAGAAATCCAAGCTATCATGCCTAACTTATCTGAGATCCAATATCAACAGATTCAAAATATGATAAGCGAAAAGGACTCCCACCAATCCTCAGGTAATACCAAACCTTTTCATGATCTCAATTGGATTATTGATAGTGGCACTACAGATCATATCACCTCAACTTCTCACCTGCTTAGAGCCAAAGCTAAAAATCCTTCTATGCAGCCAATAATGTTGCCAAGCGGAGATACAACACCCATTAGTTCCACTGGAACTTATCTCTTAATTCTCATATTTCCTTGAAAAATGTTTTATGTGTTCCTACCTTTAAAGTCAATCTCATATCTGTCAGTCGCATCACAAAGGGATTACAATGTTCAATGACTTTTTTTCCTTCTTGGTGTATCTTACAGGACTTGGCAACGAGGATGACGATTGGTTTGGGTAAACAACGTGACGAGCTTTATCATTTAGTGGCGTTGACTTCTGACCAAGCACCTTCTACCAACAAACCATCCTGCCACCTTGCTTCCGCTTCCGCAGACATATGGCATCGCCGTTTAGATCACCCTTCTTCTTCACGTTTACATGTTTTAGGCAAGACTTTGTTAAATTGTTCCTCTAGTTTGAATAATGTTTGCGACGTCTGTCATTTGGCAAAACAGACTCGCATTCCGTTTAGCAAAAGTTCAATTTCAACTATAAAACTTTTTTCCCTTATTCACTGTGATATTTGGGGGCCTCACAGAAGTCCTTCAATCTCTGGGGCTCGGTTTTTCCTAACAATTGTGGATGATTCCTCTCGATTTACTTGGGTATTTCTTATGCACCACAAAAATGAAACACAAGGACTACTTAAATCTTTTTTTTCATGGTTAAAACCCAATTCAATACCACCATACAAGCTATTCGTGTGGATAATGAGGGAGAATTTTTTTCATTAACGAATTTCTTCAAAGATCATGAAACTTTATATCAACATACTTGCGTCGCCACACCACAACAAAATGGTGTTGCCGAACCTAAGCATCGTCATATCCTTGAAATTGCACGGGCCTTACGAATTCAAGCTAACCTCCCTCTTCATCTCTGGGGAGAATGCATACTCACAGCAGTTCATTTGATCAACAGGTTGCCCACCCTACTTCTTTCCCACAAAACCCCATTTGAGAAATTGTATAATGCAACACCATCTTATACACATTTAAAGGTTGTTGGGTGTCTTGCATATGCCAAACATATCTACACTTCTCAAAAATTTGATCCATGTGCTAAGCAATCTATTTTCCTTAGCTATCCGCATGAGCAAAAGGCCTACAAACTTTATGATTTGTCCACTCAAAAAATATTTAGTAGTTGTGACGTTTTTTTCATGAAAATATTTTTCCTTTCATGATCGAGCATACCCAATTCAATCATTTCCCTTCCTCGGGCCCCTTACCACCGCCAACCCACCATGATGCCTTACCTACTAGCCTACCCGATGACTCACCAGGGTTGTTCCCTTCCCCTACTCCATCTATTCCTCTACCCGCTAACACAGAAATCCCCTCTCTTACTGACCACAACCTTCCCTCACCAGGTAACCCTTCCTCTTCATCTGAAAGTTCCCCACTAGTGCTTCCTACTTCTCCCGTTCATGTCTCTCCACCAACCGCACCACCTCCTCACCGGTCAGACCGTACCAAAAATTTGCCTAGCCACTTCCAGGATTATGTCATAACGTTGCCACCATCCATCCAATCAGAATCTTCGTCTCCAAATCCCTCATCAGGTACTCGCTATCCATTGTCCAATTTTATTTCTTACCATCGATACTCACCATCCCATCTAGCTTTCATTTATAACATCAGCCGTCATGTGGAGGCTCGAACTTATAAGGATACTGCCTCAGATCCAAATTGGCAACAGGCTATGCTCTCCGAACTTCAAGCGTTGGAACTAAATCACACTTGGACTCTTACTTCTCTTCCTCCCGATAAGGAACCAATTGGTTGTCGGTGGATTTATAAGATTAAACATCACTCTGATGGTTCAATCAAGCGGTATAAGGCTCGCTTGGTTTCTAAAGGGTACACTCAGACCGAGGGCATTGATTACTACCATGGCACCTTCTCTCCCACTGCCAAGCTTAACACATTTTGTTGTCTCCTTGCCATTGCTGCAACTCAATCTTGGTTTCTTCATCAGCTCGACGTTGCCTTTCTTCATGGTGATTTTCATGAAGAAATTTATATGCTCCCACCTCCTTGTCTACAGTGTCAGGGGGACAATCTGGTATGTCGCCTCAACAAGTCCCTATATGGCCTAAAACAAGCTTCTCGTCAATGGTTTGATAAGTTCTCTGATGCCATACAAGCTACTGGTTTCGTTCAATCTAAAACTGATTACTCCCTCTTCACACGTAATAGAGGGAAATCATTCACTGCCCTTTTGATTTATGTTGATGACATATTGATTACAGAAAATGATTTGGGTGCCATCAATACCTTCAAACAATTTCTTCATAATCGTTTTCGTATCAAAGATCTTGGGGATTTAAAATTCTTTTTGGGTATTGAGGTATCTCGTTCCAAGAAAGGTATTGCAATTTCTCAGAAAAAGTATGCTCTTGATATTATTAAAGATGGAGGTTTATTAGGAACACGACCAGTTTTCTTTCCTATGGAACAAAATCTCAAATTGTCAGACATAGGTGAATTGCTTGCAGATCCACAAAAATATAGAATGTTGGTAGGGCGCCTTATCAATTTTACCATCACCAGGCCTGATATTAGTTATGCAATTCATGTCCTCAGCAGGTTCATGCATGAACCAAGGAAACCACATTAGGATGCAGCACTCTGTATTTTGAAGTATCTTAAAAGTTCTCCAGGAAGAGGTATTTTTTTCCCATCTCATAATTATTTGCGTTTAACAGCTTATTGTGATTCGGATTGGGCTGGTTGTCCCACCACTAGAAGGTCAACAACAGGTTATTGTGTCTTTCTGGGAAATTCACCGATATCTTGGAGGACAAAGAGGCAGAAAATTGTCTCCCTCTGAGTATCAAGCCATGACGAGTGCTTGTTGTGAAATAACCTGACTGCGCAACTTATTGCGAGATCTACAGGTGTCACATCCGGAAACAGCGATGCTTCACTGTGATAATCAAGCCGCTTTGCACATTGCGGCTAACCCGGTCTTCCATGAGAGAACAAGGCATATTAAAATAGATTGCCACTTCATTAGAGAAAAAATTCAAAATAGTTCAATTGAAACTAAGTATGTAACTGCATCTCAGCAAGTAGCGGACGTGCTTACAAAGCCGTTAGGAAAATACACTTTCAATGACATGTTGCACAAGTTGGGAGTTCTTGATATCCACTGTCCAACTTGAGGGGGAGTGTTGAGAATCAATTATTCTCCTATGATATAGGGATATGATTAAGATACTATAGGGATATGATTAAGATATTGTAGCTGTGAAAATCTTAGGAATATTGTAGTTGTGAAAACTGAATTGTATTCTTATCAGAAGTTACGTAAAGCTACTAGAATACTTCTTGTATAAATACCCTTGCTTGTATAATGAAAAATTCATCCTGACATATTATTTTCTCCATACCATTGTTTTACAATGTCATCAGTGAGTACTTCTCAAACATGCAGGGGCAATTTGAGGGAAGTGAGTAAACACGTTGCCAATTGGCAATGGGGCCAGGTGTGTGCCTGTGTGGCAGATGACAAGGGCAACATCGTTGTAACCACTTGGTCATTTAGGAGCGTGGCACATCCATAACAACCACACAAGTGGAAACTACAGTCTTGACCTGGCAGGTCAAAAGGATCGTGATTGGTTCATTTCAGCGTGATCGACCCCACCATTGTAATGTGTTGGAAGCAGGGAACTGTAAGAAGGTAGAGAGAGGCCATGTGCAGAGTTGGTGCTCTCTTGAGATATAAAGAATCAGGGTAGTTAGATTACTCCTAGTTGGGTAATTAAAAAAGTGTTCGTAGCATTTTAAGTTTTTGCTAATTACTATTCAATTAGGTCAAGGAGAGATTTTGGTAATTGTCTTGATTTTTACTGAAGAAAATCAAATCTATAAATTGATGTTTACTGCTCCCACAATACAAAACGATGATTTTGTTAAAATCGGATATGCTAGTCACATGAGCATATGGTATTTGACTAACAAAACGTGCAGGAATTCAATGATGAATGGAGGCAAAGCATGAGGAAGTATTGTGCTGTTATATTTTCAAAGATCATAGACTCATAAATGTCATTAACTTGTGCTTTTTGTTGCATTACAATTTGTTAATCCCATCTAAAAAAATCAAAATGCAAGTGCTACAGATGAATAATTTATAACATTGGGTATTCTGTATCACATATTTGTAATGGTGGATCTCCATTTCATCAAGTAGAAGGTATTTTCTGTAGTCCCCATTTGGTTTGCTTTAGAAAAGCATAACATCACTTTTATGTGTCTATTTATTACGTTAATTATCCTTTTCTCTTTCTTTGTGACATCGATCAGTGTGGAAATTACTACTAGTAGAATAATTGCATTATTAGAAAAGTGTTTGTGGACTTGTTACAGATTAGTCCTCAAGGTCAAACAGAGAGATTTCCCTTGATTTTGTACTAGCTAGAGAAAATCAAATTGATTGATGTTTACTTTGATGAATATAAATTATTTTGCTCAAATCCGGCATGCCAATCACATGAACACGTGGTGGTACATGCGAGAATTTGTCAATGTAAAGAATGAAGATGATCAGGAAGCATGTAGATGAAGATAACTATGTCCCCATATTTCTCCAAGGTCATTACAGATGATTTATTGACAATTTTTTGTTTTTTTCTTTTTGTCATAGCATTTGTTAGTAAAATACCAGTGCTCATGTCATAGATATTTTGTAGAAAATTCAGCTTTATAAATTATATGATTGAGTACCAATGTTCTAGATGGATTAGCTAGGCAACATATTGGGGACTATTTTTTATGGATTCTTTCATGACTCCATGAGCTATACAGTGCCATAAACTGATAAAGCGTATACATGTTATTGTCTGCAATCTGTATTCCTAATGGAAGCAAATAAAATGATAAAAGCTCTAAAGCTTAGCCAGACCAACGCACTTGAAAAGAATATCTCAATTTCTTCTAGAACAACACATTTGCTTTCCTTAGGTCCCCGCCATGCCATTTCGCTTTGGTTAAAAAGCGTGCACAGCATATTGTTGATGTGTCATAGTTTGCAACTAGATGAATTGGAATTTCAATCTTACTGAAACATCACATGATATGAACAATTTCGATCACAATACTTCTAGAAACACATTATAACAAGAACATCGAAAGAGACGTTTGCAATCCGACATGAAGTATTAAAGAGGTTGAGGTTGGGACCCTAAAAGGAATGAGTGCGGTGGAAGAAAATTTGGATTCTGAAAATCACAAACTCCATAATGGAGTTGGACAAATAACTTGGGTAGCATTTCACCATCAACTTCAACTGCAAATCACAATCCATCCTAAATTAACATATCACTTAGTAGTTCCCTCCTCTTGTCATATGTACATTTGATCAAAATATAACTATGTCATCTTCAAGAGAGTGACATTGATCGATCCTAAATAGTTAAATAATTTATACTTGGTTAGAAAAGCTTTGGCCGACCCATATTTTTTTGGTTAGGAAGAAGGAACAAATCAACTCAGTTTGTGGATGTGGACATGGAACACAATTTTACTCAATTTCAACTCTAACAAAGCAGTGAAAAGTCCTGAACTAGGGAACGTTATGTGTGACATGGATTGTCCAAACCCTTGAAGTGCACATTGGAATGACAATGGGTCGAGTTTTGTTCGTCATCTACATTATATTGGGCAGGGCTATTAAAAAATGTGTTGAATGTCGATCTTATCCTTGTACCGTTGCCATCCCTAAATCCAGAAATAAAGGATTATCGTCACTAGAAACCTGAATAGGACATGCCATACGTTATTTATGTATTTTCTTATTGGGTCCCAGTGGACTCGCATCAAGCATTACACATTGTAAGTGTGGTATACTCATATTTAATATACTTTTTTTTTATAAATATTTTTCGGTTACTTAATAAAGTAATCAAAATAATTAATAAGTAAATTTTTCAACAAAAGAAAATTATAAAAAGTATGAATAACATTGAGTACGTTTTGATGAATAAAGAAAACAAATTAAAGTACACTGAATCATGCCTCCTAATTGAAGATATTAAATTGGTCAATTGAACATTAGATCAAGTATTTAAATACAGAGTCCCTTAATTAAAAAAAAAGTTGAACATTAATAATCTAAATAAATACCTCTAATTTCCAGCATAACTAAGTACCCTCTCTTTCTCACTTTCTACATATATAAAAGCAAAGAACCCCATTTGATTGAAGCAATCCATCTCCCCCTACTCAATCTAGCTCTATTTTTCTGATTCAAACTTAGTTTTCCCAATCTCAACCTATCTGTAATTTTCTGTAACATGGAGTTGATTCCAGGTCTGCCTGATGATATTGCGAGGGAGTGTTTAATCCGGCTTCATTATAAGCATTTTCACGATGCTTCAATGGTGAGCAAAGGATGGAAATCTGATTTTGAGTCCAAAGAGTTTCACAAGCTGAGGAAGCAATCTGGTTTGTCACAAGATATAATTATATTCACCCAAGCTGAACCAAACCCAGAAAGTACTAGTTCAAGAAAGGACGGAGCTACACCGATTTATCAATTGACGACTTATGAACCGGAAACTGGTGCATGGGAGTGCTTACCGCCTATTCCTGATTTTCCCAACGGGCTCCCGCTCTTCTGCAGGACACTGGGAGTTGGTTGTTCATTGGTGGTGATAGGCGGGTGGGATAGGTCCACTTGGAAGGCCTCGAATGCTGTCCACGTGTACGACTTTCCGTCTGCCACATGGAAAAAAGGGTCCCACATGCCCGGTCCATCAAGATCGTTGTTTGCCTGCGCGTCTGATTCAGATCATCAGATGGTTTTTATTGCGGGTGGACACGATGAGGAGAAGAATGCATTGAGATCCGCATTAGCCTATGATGTGATTAAAGACGAGTGGTCGTCACTTGCTGACATGGCAAGAGAGCGCGATGAGTGTAAGGGAATTTTCCACGGTGGCAAGTTCCATGTCATAGGTGGGTACAGCTCAGACATGCAGGGGCTATTTGAGGGAAGTGCAGAGGCTTTCGATGTCGCCACCTGGCAATGGGGCCAGGTTATAGATGATGTGTTGCCACCCAGCGTGTGCCCCAGGAATTGCGTGGCAGATGACAAAGGCAATATTGTCAGTGATTCCATGTCCCCGCCACCTGTACATGTGGGAACCACAATCGTGACATGGCAGGGGATGACAATGGTGATTGGTTCATTGGAAATCGGTAATCCCCAATATTGTTATATGCTGGAAGCAGGGAAGTGGAGGGAAGTAGAGAGACCAGAGAAATTTAGAGGTTGTGTGCAGAATGTTTGCAGTCTTCAGATCTAAATTGTTACTGTTTGTTTGAGAGAAGAGTAAACACATTCTTGTAAACTAACGTAATCAGTTTGGATTAGAAAATGTTTGTAGCATTGTCACTTGTACTTGATCAGCACTCAAGCTCAAGAGAGAAATTTTGTTAAAAATTGTAATTTGTTTACTAGGTAGATTGATGTTGGTCAAATTATATGAATAGCTATTTTTGTTCGAAATTAAGCCAATATGCTAGTCACATGATCAACATGGCATGGGGTATATATGCATTGGCAGTCTATTTTACTTGTAAAATGTGCAAGAACTTGTCAATGTAAGCATTGAAGGTAAAACACATTGGAATGAACAATAATAATAATAAAAAATGTCATTGGCCTCTTTATTATAATTTCCAAGGTCATTGTGGATTGTTCTTTCTCAATGGATTTTTCTTGTAATAAAGTTTGTTCGCTAAGCCATAAGGAATAAAGTACTTAACAGTATACATATTTTATAATGTTCCAGTCACATTTTATGATTGTATGCCATCCATACTAGTTAGATAAATTAGATATACAAGACAAGAAGGGACCTGACATCTATGGATTCTTGCACTTTATGAGCTTGGCAAAAGCAAATGGTAATGAAAAAAGTTGCAATATGGTGGTCTGGAATCTGCATTAGTTGCTATGGAGGCAAAAGCTGAGACTCAGACCAACTAGCGCACTAGAAAAAAAGAGATATCTCCATCTCTTCTTCTAGAAGAAGATGTTTTTTTCAGGTCCCCAATTGTCTTTGCTGAAAAAGCAAAATGTTGTGGAGTACATTTTCGATTCATAAACATCACTGATGTGTACAACAGTGCTAGACGCATTGCAATCTTTGTTATGGATGTTATTTGACAAGTCGATATCAAATTAATGCGCTCTAATGATGCAACCTGAACATCGAAAGAGTGGTTTGGGTTGTGGCTCTATTGAGAAAATGTGTGTAGAAAAAAAAAGTTGGATTATGCAAGACAATCCATCCTTTCCCCTAGACTCCATGATGCAATAGTTGGACAATGTAACTCTAGCTGACATTCACCATCAACTTTTAACCACTGCTAATCACAGTCAATCTTAAGAATATTTCAAAACCCACTATTTTGTGGCCTTTGACGAAATAGAAAACATGTGTTACACAATGAATTCCAAGTAAAAAACTTATGTTGACAGATTGGACCCATCTTTTAGATTATATCGCGGCAAGTTTATTTAAAATCTATCAAATGCTAAACCGTGCCCCATTGTCGTCTTTACTTGAAATATAAATAACATTGTTTGTGGGATTACTCTTGAAATGAAAAAGAAAATTTAGAAGGAATTTGTCAAATATTCTTCTCAAAGAGTACACTAAAAAGTTTAAACGCAATAATCAGTGTGGAAACTACGTAGAAAATTGTTTGCCGAGTTGTTAGTTCCCCATGGTCAAAAAGAGAGATTTTGCCAAGTTTATATTTATTTTTTTACCTGAGAAAATCAAGTAAAATTGATTGATGTTTACTCCCACCATCATAAAAGACGATTTATTCAATTTCGGCGTGCTGATAAAGTATGGTATATTTTTGTAGTTCATTTATTCATAAAATATGTGAGAATTTGTCAATTTAAGGAATCACTTTTTCTTAAAAATTCAAAATCCCTGAGAGCAACATCAATGCTAAATGGCAAATTATTATGACTATGAGATTATGAACTATAGCCGATCAGTGGAGATTGTACAATCGTGTGAGTTGTGAATAGTTTGTTTTATTCATTTTGTAGGTATAATATGTAGTGGAGATACACGGTTAAATTCTACCAGTGAGGTGGTCTTAAAGAATTTTACAATGGAATTTTAAATTCCAAATCTAGCAATTGAATTGAATCTGGACGCTCTAAGATATCCTTAAAATGGAAGAGTGGTAACTTTGTATTTTTGTCTAAAACAACACGTCAATTATAACCTTAATTACGTTTTAAATGAATAAAAAATTTAAAGTACAATGAATCATGCTTGCTTATGTAGCCACGTATATCTGGTATTGAATTGATTAACTTAAAAAAATAATCTGAATAGTTGGATGGATTCGTGACCTGAGGACATGTAATAACTATTAATTAAGTACTGAAAAGAAAATATGCATAGAATTGTATTGAACTGTTGTTATTATTTCTTGACTGAATATAAGCTTATATAAGCTAACTCTGAGTTAATCCTGTGGAAATAGGAAACCTAAGACTTCTTATTCTATTATGACTTTCCTAACATATTAAATACTGACTTTTCTATTGTGTAATATATGTAGACTTTCTTTCTTTAACACTCCCCATCAAGTTGGAGTGTATGTTTGTAACATCCAGCTTGCTAAGAAGATTATCAAATTGATAAGTACTCAAAGCTTTAGTGAACTAATATGTCACTTGATGTAGCGTTCCAACATGCTCAATTTGAATAGTACCCTCTTGTATATTCTCTCTAATCAAATGACAATCAATCTCGATATGTTTTGTTCGCTCATGAAAAATGGGATTAGATGCAATATGGAGTGCAGCCTTGTTGTCACAAAACAAGAGGGCTGCCTGAGGATGATTAATGTGCAAACCATTAAGAATGTAAGTCAACCATGTTAACTCACAACATGTGGAAGCCATGACCATATATTCTGCTTCAGCTGTAGATCTTGCCACTGTAGTTTATTTCTTAGCTTTTCAGGAAATTGGTGAATCGCCAAGCATGACACAATAACCTGTAATGGATCTCCTAGTATCTCTACATCTAGCCCAATCTGCATCACAATAAACTTTTAACTATAATAAGCTGGTGGAAGAGAAAAAAAAATATCGTGTCCTGGTAAACTATGGTTATATCTCAAGACCTTGTGTGTAGCATCAAAATGTGGTGTTCTGGGCTTGTCCATAAACTGACTTAGAACATGTATAGAATAAACCAAATCTGGTCTCGTGATTGTTAAGTATATCAACCTTCCAACGAGCATGCGGTTCGTTGCTGGATTTGATAGTAAATCTTCATCATCATGTGAGAGCACTAAGTTTTAATTCATAAGATAACGTGAAGGCTTCACTCCAAGATACCATGCGTCCTCCAATATTTCAAGTGGATATTTTCGTTGAGATAAAACAATCTCTTTGGATGACCTCGTGACTTCAATGCCAAGGAAATATTTCAATTTTCCTAAATCTTTGAGCTTGAACTTTGCAGCTAGAAATTGCTTTGTTTCTTCAATGTATTGGAGATCATTACCTGTCAATATTACAACATCAACATATACGAGAATTGCAGTAAAGTTGTTAGCCTTGGACGGACGAATAATGAGTAAGCCGCCTTAGACTGATTGTAGGTTACTGATATGAGAGCACATGACAACTTAAGGAACCATTGTCTCGAGGCTTGCTTGAGATCATATAAGGATTTGTTCAACTTGCATACTCAAGTCTCCCCCTTTCGGTCGAATTCGGGAGGAAGACTCATGTATACATCCTAAAAAATATCACCATAAAGAAAAACATTGTTGACGGCTGCAAGGGCATGGAGAAAACGAACTGTAGTCAATTTAGCAACAAGAGCAAAGGTCCTTTTGTAATCAATACATTCAACTTGATTGTATCCTTTAGCCACAAGACATGCTTTGTGGCGCTGAACACTACCATCTGGATTAAGTTTGATCTTATAGACCCTTTTACAACCAAATGGATGCTTGTCAGGAGGAAAAGGTTGTAAAGTCGAAGTGTTATTAGTTTCTAGATCATCAATCTCACTTCTCATGGCTTCACGTTACTTTGGATCCTGGATAACCTGCATAAAACTGGTGGGTTCTTTGACTAAAGAAAGATAAGTGGTGTAAGCCTTGTGAGAGGTGGATAAATGGTCATAGGAAAGAAAATTAGAAATGAGGTAAACAATACTTGTAGGATGCCCAACGTTCGAAGTAGATAAATGAGACGATCGGGAAGACAATCAAGCATCAAGATGATATTGTTGAAGATAAGATGGTTCACGGGTGGCATGAGTGGAGGTGCGAGGTGGGAGAGGGGGGTTTTCTAAGGGTGGAACTGGGGCAGGGGTGACCGCTTGGGGTTGGGGGTTCCAGGTTTTTTGACCGGTCGGTGACGGAGGCATCGGATTGGGTGATCGGTCTGTGGGAGTGGTCTAACCGGTCAGAGAAAAACACTGTTGGATGATCAAAAAATGGAGCATGAGCGACCGATCGGGGAAGTGTGTCGGACCAGTCAGTGAGGTGATTGTGCATTTTGTCAGAAAAATAAGAAAAAAAAAGTCTCCTCATGAAAGATGACGTCACGAGAAACAAGGATCTTTTCGTGGGTGACATCATAGACTTTGTATCATTTTTGCCCATGAGGGTATCCAAGAAAAACACATTGACTAGAACGAGCATCAAATTTGCTAGGACGTTGAACATGTGTGGAAGCGAAACATAGACAACCAAAGACTCGAAGGTGAGAGTAGGTGGGTGGTTTGTTATAGAGAAGTTCAAAAGGTGTTTTGCCTTTAAGAATAGAGGACGGTATGCGATTAATGAGATAGGCAGCGGTGAGAATTGCTTCTCCCAAAAAATGTTTAGGGATATGTGCTTGAAACAAAAGAACACGAGCAACATTCAAAAGATGTCTATGTTTGCGTTTTGTCACCCCATTTTGTTGGAGCGTAGAGACACAAGAAGTTTGATGGGTAATGTTTTTTGAAGCATAAAAATCAGTGAGAAAAAATTCAAGTTCATTCTTACTGCGAATGGTTTGAATTTTGTAAGAAAATTGGTTTTCAACATAATTAATGAATGCAAATAAGAGTGTGCGTGTATCAGACTTGTGTTTTATGAGATAAATCTAAATACATTGTGTATAACCATCAACAATGGTAAGAAAAATAACATGCTTCCTTGAAAACACAAGTTTTAGCATCGCGAAAAGAGACGGGAAGGAGATGGAGAGTTTTGTCCGAAAGGTGACATAGGCGAGTGTGCCATAACACAAGGTTGTTGTCTTGAGTGATGTGACAAGTAGTGGAATTTGTGGTGGTGGTGTTGTCCAGGTAGTACAAACCATCAATGTCATTTGTTGTCCCAATCATCTTCCCCGAACGAAGGTCTTGTATCAGACAAGAATTGTTAAGAAAAATGACGAGAAAAAGAGAATGTTTTGTGAGTTTGCTAATGGAAATTAAATTAAGATTAAGAGAGGGAACACAAAGAAAATCATGCAAGGTAAAAACAGAGAGAATGTCATGGTGTCAATGTGTGTAACAATAGCAAGTGTAGCGTCAGGAAGCTCAACGGTTCAATTGTGGACGGGTTTGGAAAATGTGAGTAGATGAGGGTTATGAACTATATGATCAGTGGCAATGCTATCAATGATCCAAAATGAACGAGAGCCATGAGATTTGAGAGAGAGTACTTTGCCTATCAATTATGTAATAGAAAGGTCATTACCAATATGTGAGCCTCGGACTTGTTGTTGGTCAACAAGGCCATGATTTATTTGCACTGCTCGGAAGTGAATGGAAAAGGATTGGATGGTTGCACATCTGAAGAAGTAGGCACATTATTGCCCCTAGGACGATCTTTCTGAAAACGTCGTTGTTTAGACTTTCTTAAATTTCCAACAATTGTCGACAGTGTGGGTTTTCAATCCAAAATAATCACAAGTGAGATGAGAACGACAGTCACCAACAGTATGACCTACCTTGTTACATGTTTCACACTTAACATCGGGATTGAAGGGCTTTCAGGGTCCTCCCGACTTGTCAGTGTTGTGTGCACCTTTGGGATCAATATTTCGCATGGCAAAAGCTGCAACATCAGGTATGGTAGGTTTGCCAGTAGAGATTTTTTGTTGACGTTCGTGACGAAGCACAAGGGAGTAAACCTTGTTGAGTGAAGGAAGCAGATCCATCAACAAAATTTGACCCCTAACCTAATTGTAGGCGATGGTTAGCCCTGATCGAGCGTTGAGTGTGGACATATGCAAGAACGGTGTTCATGGTGTCACTAGTGTCTTCAGCAAAACCAACCACATCAACCAATTTGACCCAGAGAGCCTTCAATTTGGTAAAGTAGGCACTCACATTCATCGTCCCTTGAGTGCATCCATGGATTTCAGATTCAATATGATAGATCTGCACGTAATTAGTTTTTGCATACCTTTCTTTCAAATCAGTCTATACATTATTGGCCAATTCACAATACATGGCACTTGCCTGCAGGTCAGGTAAGATGGCGTTAATGAGCCATGATTTCACCAAGCTATTGCAACGATCTCATTGTAGTAGTTCATCACTCTTTGCTTTGTCGTCGGGTTTCCTGATGGATCCATCAACAAAACCCAATTTGTTTTTGGCTTTGAGAGTCATGGTCATCGCTCGACTCCATATGTTGTAATTGGTGGGAGTAAGCGGCTGTGGAACAAAAGAAACTCCAAGTTGATCGGAGTGGTGAAGAAAGTATGAGTGATGAGGATTGTCATATGGTGATGTGGTGGTGTTGGAACCACTGCTTGTATTGTCGCTCATGGTGGCGGTGGCTGGTGAATCTGACTAAACTCTAGGGTGCTAATAGAATAATTAGGGTTTTTTTCTTCATAACAGCAACAAAAAAGATGGGTTTCTCGACCGACGAACAAAGATCCAACAGAGATTCAACTAAAGAGGAAGAGATTCAACAGAGATGGGTTTTTCGACCGAATGAACAAAGATTCAACCGAACGAACAAAGAGATTCAGCAGCAATAGAGATTCCATTACAACGAATTAGCAACAAAATATCTTCTTGCAATTGTTGCCTATGAGTAAAGAAAATGGTTATTCACCGTCTGCAATTGTTGTCTGTGAGAGAGACTGTTGTGGAGATATGTGACAATATGTGGTGATGAGAAGATGGCGAGAGATTTGGACTGAAAGTAAAAAATGTGGAAGCTTGTTGGAGTTTGATTGGGGCGAAAGGTGATGAAAAACCATTCATCGAGGTAATGAAGAGCCAAGTTGTGAAGTGATGAAGAACCAGTCGTCGTCAAACTCAACTCGATTCGTGGGCAACCAGTCGTCATCAAACTCCAGCAATCCCAAAAAAACTCTGGCGAATTTTCCTCAAATCGACCCCAAGGTGTTTATGTTGATGATTGTGTTGTCTATTGATCATTGTGTTGTTTGTTGATTATTGTGGACGAGGGATGAAGCTTTGTTGCTGATTGTGTTGGTTGTTGATTATTGTGGACGAGGGACAAGGCTCTGTTGATGATTGTGTTGGTTGTTTCTGTTGATGATTGTGCTGAGAATAAGGAGAAGAAAGTTGAATCGACGGTTGTGGCTAGAGAAGATTTTTGCTTTGCAGCTAGGGTTTAGTTTACCAGAGAAAGTTGCTATGATACCATGAAAAGAAAATATTTGTTGAATTGTATTGAATTGTTGTTATTATTCCTTGACTGAATACAAGCTTAGGGGTGGGCACGGGACGGGATGGACTCATCCCATTGTTTTATCTTTGGGACGGGATAGACCTTATCCTGACCTCATCCCATCCCAAACGGGTTCGGGACGGGACGGGACGGAATTGAATGAGCATGGTTGGATTTGTATGTAATTACTAGGTTATTATTATGTGCATATTTAAATGTATAATCCTATACTTACTATATTATCAACCTTCTCATTAGGTTTACTTATTTGTTCCACATTATGCTAGGTCTTATTTTTGCAAGTTTCTATTTATGTTTTTATTACGTCATCAATGCAAGAATACTATAGTCTATTTTCTATCACTGTGTATATTAAGGAGTTATCTATGAATGTGTTATTGTTTTAAACTATAAGACAACTATTTGTGATGTTAAGTTCACACAACTTCTCAAAACTTCACATGCCACACTTAATTTGAGACACAAAATTTTGAGTTAATAAATATTAAAATTAATAATAATTAATATTTAATAAGTTTGGGACGGGATGGGCGGGATTCACTACACCAAAAGGCATGTTTAGCTACAAGGAGATGGCCACGGCTCTAAACCATTGGCCGTTATAGCCACGGTAAAAAACCGTGGCTACAATGGCCAACGGTCTAGAGTTGTGGCTAAAAAAATAAAAACCGTGGCTCACTCCACCAAAAGGCATGTGATATGGCCACAGTTTTTTACCGTGGCTATAATGGCCAACGGTCTAAAACCGTGGCTAAAAAAATCAAAACCGTGGCTACATTGAAGAACTCGAGTGGATTTCACGTGGGTGAAAGAAAATTTGCAATCTGGCGAAAACATTTGGTGCTCCCGCCTCCATTTTGGCTCATTTCCATTTTCATTTTAGAGGTTTAGGGTTTTGTAAGAAAATCATTTTGGCTGAAAAAGCTCGAGGGGAGAATCAAAATCACAGATCTGTTTTTGTATTGATTGCGGTGAAATCAGAAATCAGAGAAATTTCTAGCCATCGACCTCAACCTTGCGGTGAGAAATGGTTTTGTAAGAAAATCGCATATATGTTTTTGGCTCAAAAGCTCGAGGGGAGAATCGAAATCACTGATTTTGTTTTGTTGTTGATTGCAGAGAAATCAGAAATCAGAGAAATCGATCGAAAACTCTAGCATCGTGTTGACTTGCGACGTCGACCTCGAGCTATGGTTCGACCTCGTGCTAAGTTTTGAAATCGATCTCGACCAGAGGTAATACCCATTTGCAATCTCAATTGTTCCGTTACATTTAAGTTTATGATGAATGTTTGGTCCATTTTCACTAATAAATGGGGAAATTGTGAAAAATGGTGAAATATAATATGGGTTTTTCAGAAAATGGAATGGGGTTGATGGGTTTTGCAAAGAATCGAATGAGGAAAAAATCTTTTTTCTTCTTGATGTGGAAATTGCTATGTCTGTTAGGGAAATTGAGGAAGAAAACCAGTTTTTGATTTTTTTTTTCTTCAAATGTTCATTTTCACTGATTTTTAAGAAATAGAGATTTTTATGTTTGGCTTCAGTCGGTTCTTAACTATAGTGTGTAATAAAATTTATTTATTTTTGCTAATTTTAGGGATTAGTAAATCTTCTGTGTTGCTCTCCATCAATCGAAGCTATTCTCAAACTCTTTCGATTCCATCTGGATAAAGGTAACTCTTTCAGTTTAGTAATATCTCAACATTGAAGTAATTAGAAGTTCAAATTATTTCAGTTAATTAGTGTAATGTTTTATTTCTATCATGTCTTGGATTATATTATGATGGTACTAGTTTTCACCTCATGTTGAATAACTATTTAGCTTATGTTTACATGTATTATGTTTGTTTACATGTTTGTTTACTATTTAGCTTATATTATGTTTACATGTTTGGATTATATTATGATGGTACTAGTGTAATGTTTACTATTTAGCTTATATTATGTTTGTTTACATGTACCTATCATGACTTAGTTCTTGGATAGTAGTGAAGTATATACTATGTGGTGGTGGTGGTAGTGGTCGACACGAAATATATTTCAGTCTTTAAAGGAGAACCACAGAGTACATAAACATATACTTCACATCACCAGTGGCAGAATTTTCGCATCAAATGTCCTTTTATCAGTCATGTTAGCTAGGTAGATTCCTTATATTTTTAAGGATGTGTTTGATTACAAAGATAGCAGAATTGTATAGAAAACAAGTGACAAGAGAAGATGACCATGTTGTTGTAAAAATTTCCATGATGTCCACCCCCTTAAAATATTTTCTACATTCAAATTATGTGTTCTTGATTCCACTCTGGCCTTTGCTTGTACTATTTTTTTTTTACTGAAGGTTTTTATTTCAGAGTCTAAATGAAAACGAAAGGGAGATGAGCGTATATGAAAGTTGTGATCTTTCACCACACATCATCGGATAAAGCTTTTCCCCTTTGCAAACTATTTTTATAGGCTTCCATGGAAAATAAAAATAAGAAAAATGCATATAAGGTGGACCCAATTTGGAACCATGAGATGGTAAACTTGTCGAAGCTAAAAGACAAAAGAAAGGTGGAAGAGGATCCATTCATTTTAGTTCAAGAAGCAAGTGGGGTATTTTATTCGAAAGATCAATCAAATGACGGGTGGCATGTAGTTCTACATAATCAAAGAGGCTTGAACACTAATGTCGATAAAAAGGAAACTCCCACTGTATATCAAAGCATCTTGAAAGACAACCCCAACCTGAAGAGCTTACTAGAATTTTAATTGACTATGCTACAATATTTTTTGATGCATTTCTAATGCTATTTTAGTCATTCTCTTTGGTTGAGACCAATTATTTTGTCTTTGTTTCTTATTTTGACTTTTGAGTTGGGAAAGGGAAGCTTTGTAGCTAAGTATTCAAATTGGCTTTTCCAATGCTTTATAAAAATCTATTTGTGGTGATATGTTGTGTAAGGAAACTATCTATAAATGTAGTGTATATAGTTGTTTCTTATTTCATTTTGTTTGATAATGGTTAATATCTATAATGTCATTGATAGAAATGGGTAGTACTCGCGGCAATGTCTCCGCCAATGATGTCACTGCATCTACAAATGATGACAGTGAAGTTAAAAAGACCATACAGTTCAATGTCCATGGTTTAACAGTTGGACCTGGTGCTAGAAATTTCAATAAACGAATTGGAAAGCTTGTTGAAACCCTTGTGCCCATCAAATTCAAGGGTTGGCACCATGTTACTGACAACTACAAAGAGGATGTGTGGAATGGCCTCAAGGTGAGATTTTACATCATTTAATTTCATAATGTCTTATTTTATTGTCAACTTATATCTCAATGGCTTATTTGCAGCGTGAATACGACATCCCAAATTATGTGAAAAGGAGTGTGCATTTGAAAATGCCAGAATATTTTAGAAGGTTCAAGGCAGATCTTAGGAAGGACTATTTGGATAAGTATCCTACCATTGAGGAACAAGATAAGCATGTTCCAAATGGTGTAAGAGAGGAGGATTGGAAGGAGTTTGTTCGCTATGAGAACACCCCTGAAGCGAAGGCAATTAGAGCCCAAAATGCCAAAAACAAAAAAGCTTCAAAGTATGTATGGGGGGTGGCCAAAAGAGTGTTGCAGAAGTAGAGTATGAAATGGTAATTGAGTTTCTAGCTACTAGTACAATAATAACCATTTAACTATATAGGCTAAGACTAATCTTTCAAGTATATAGGTTGAGAAGAACCCTGATGGGGAACCAGTCACACGCACTGATATATGGATAGCTTGTCACAAGGGAAAGGATGGAAAACCCACGCATGGTGCTGAACTATATATGGTATGTGCCCAATGATGTCTTTTATACACAATTCTTAATTTACTTTGTAGTTGTTTGAATATTATTTGTGTCCTGTGTTATTTTATTTTTTCATTCTTTTTAACGAACAAGTTAAAGAAAAAAAGATCGCCTTGCAAGAATCTTCAACCCAGGGTACCACTGACCTCACTATTGATAATGATCCTCTAAGCCAAGTGTTTGGCCAAGAAGAAAGGGGACGTGTTCGTTGTGTTGGAACCACCGTCTCTAAAAGGAAGTATGATGCTTCACTTCCTGCTCGTTCATTGCTTTTGGATAAAACATTGGAAGTAAAAAAATTTAGCGAAAAATATGATAGATTGGAAGAAAATGTTCAATGGATACGAGAGAGACTTGAAAATGGAACTTATGTGAGACCATCAACAAGTGAGGGAACACAAGGAGGGACACAAAGAACTGAAGATACACCTTCATCCCGTGCACAATCGACAAGGCAACCAGAAAATCCATTACCTCCATCTCTATTACCACCATCTCCCACCATCTTCTCAAGGTGTTGCGAGGTTTCCTTCTCCAAGCAATCCTGTTCCTTCAGTGTCAAGGACTTACAAAGTTTTTGATTGGCATAAGAATGTCATTGCGATAGCAAAAGAGGTTGTAGATCCTATCCATCGATTCTCTTGCGATTGCCATGAATCATTGAACCATGCAACAGAGATCAGACCTTCCTTATGCTTCAAATATATGACTGAGGTGAAACTTTACAAGAGTGATCCAAAATGAGACATGATGGGGGATTTGGACGTTGGTGATTTCTTCGTATGGTGTAAAAATCATGCGGAACTTGATGATTGATAGTTACAACTACCTTGGTAGTTACAACCTTGAACGATATCCTTCATGCTTGCTATTTTTGTGGACTTGCATGCAATAATGTAGTACTTAGTAGTTATACGTTCATTTTTGTTTTTTGACTTACACACTCCTGGCTGACTAGGTTTTGGTAGTCCCAAATCTGTAATTTTACTTTGGATTTGGTAGTCCCAAATATGTAATCTTAGTAGTGTTGTTTTCTTGTTGAATATATGTATATATATATACTTACCTATGTTTTTTAAATTTATAACAACCCTTTTTTAACTCTGCCAATGTAAAGGTTCTTTTTTACATTGCCGATCCCAAGCCCGGATAAAGGAAGTGGGATGAGGGTATGTTTACCTTTATCAATTTTTGTGTTAAGTTTCATTATATTTTTTTCATTGTGATATGGTTATATGGTTCTTATATATATGGTTTTTTCATTAAATTTTCTGATGTGCAGGTGGCTATTGTGATATTGCAAGGTGTTGCAGAACCTACTGCTCATGTCCATGCTTCGTAAGGATGATGCAGATGAAAGGGACTGCATTTTGGAGGTGAGAGCAGGTAATACATGTTGATTAATAGTTTACTAGTTGATTAAGTTCTCTAGTGCATCGTTTGTGACGAGCTATTTCCCCCGAAGAAATGACATGGGATATGGACATGACATGGATATGACAACTAAATAGAACTATGACAATGTATGATAAAAAAGAGATACGTATTATTTTGTTATATATTACAACATGGAAAGAGCAAGTGCTATAGTTGGAGCTTCCTTCTTTCTTTCATATTCACTATGTCCCTAAGTCATTTCTTTTAACTTAAAGAGGAGATTACCTAATATATATATATAAATTGTTTTTTTAATATCAGAAAATGAAGCATTTGTATTCATATTGTGTAAAAGGTGGGAGGAGCGGCAAAAATATGCTGAAATACTGTGTCATTGAGAATGAGATTACCAAATACCAATTACATTGTGTTTTTTCCTTGTAGAGCACCGACGAATGATTCCTATGATTAGTTGCCTAAATGCATGTCATGAACTAATGATTTTTTTTCTTCCCTTTTTCTGACAGTATATCTGGCAGTATTTGCTATGTTTTGTTGTGTTGAAATGGTTGGACTTGGAGCAGCGAAGTTTTTTTGCAGGGCTGGTCTGCCGAGAATTGGAGCTGCTCTGTCCAGTTTTTTTTGGTGCTGCAATACACTGGACAGCACGCTCTGTTTTGACAGAGTGCTCTGTCCTGATGCACTCTGTTGCATGGTTTTTTTTTAGCTGTTAGCGTGATGGTGTGCTAGAATTCAGCAGGGGATCGGTCGTTTAATATTATGCAGAATGCTATTGGGGTGAAGTGAGTATTGACTCTGGATTGCGATGTTCGTTGTGCTTTTTTGATTGTTTTTGCGAGTTTGGTTATGCGTTTCGTCGTGCAAGTGCAGATTTCACAAGGCCTGTGTTTATAGCTGTTGCATTTTATTTATGTGCAGGTTCTTGGCCACATCTGTTATCATATTTTAGCAGCAGGCTTGAATGGTTACATGGCAACTGTGACCAACTTGAAAAATCCATCAAACAAATGGCGTTGTGGTGCTGCTTCTATGGGTTATGTGCACCATTGACAAAGGTGGTAAGCTAACTATCTCTAAAAAAAATTAGTTCGATGATTCCTAGTAGGTCATAGAACTGCTTTTCTTGATATGGAAAATGGTCTGAGTTTAATGCATGCATATTGCTATTTACTATAATATCACTTTAACAAATCTATCTTTTAAAATCTGCAAAGAAATCCTTTTTTCAATAATGCAAGAATCTTGACATTCTAACTTGATAAAATAATAATTAATAATTTGTTGTAGATGGTTTCCATTATATCCACAGGCAGGAAGAGTTGTTTTATTTATCTATTTATTTATTTTAAGTCTCTAGTTATTCCCTCTAATGGGATATTGACATATTGTAATGACAAATATCACGAGTTTTTAACTTCGTTGATCAATTTCAACTACGAGGTCCTTTCCTCTGCCCGTGTGATTCGGAATCTAAGAAGCTGTCTGGATTGAAAAAACATTTCAATGTAAAACAATGGAAAAATAGAGAAGGGAGCACTTGGAAAGTATATAAGAATAATACTTCAAGAATAAAAAATATTTAATTTACCGCAAGTACCTTGTTAACTTCAAGAATGATACATTTGATTTCTGATTCTCCATATCTGTTTTTTGCATTCAGGTTTGCCGAGCCCCAAGGTGGGGTAGGTGTTACGAGAGATATAGTGAGGACCCTGCAATTGTCCGTTCCATTACAGAGATCATAACCGGATTGCAAGGAGACCTCCCACTGAATTCTCGAAAGGGTCTTCCTTATGTTAGTGGAAAGTATATACGTCTCCTCTCATTTTCTTTTATATTATGTTTGTATGTGAGTTTGTAGCATGTTCCTTAATTTGACTCATATGGCACATATCTGGCACTTGATGGATTCATGTATCAGCCATTCTTGGTTAATTTTCTAACACTCATGTCCAATTTAGGAACAACGGATTTTTTCTGACCTTATGCAGGCGAGCAAACAAATCTAGGATGTCATACCTAGGTTGTTATTGCGACTTTAGCATCAACACTAACTACTTTAGCACAAGGGTATTTCCTATAAAAACTGCATACCTTGTTGAAATCTTGTCAGGACTGTAGTGAAATGGCTTGTTGAGTGGTATTTTTTTTTTTACCTACTTTAACACAAGGGTATTGCCTATTATTCAGATTTGGTTCCGCCAGAGCTGTTAGCAGGCGTTATATCAGTGATTGTGTACCAGTTAGAAAATGAATGCAGGCTTCTGCAGCTTTTGTTAGCGCCAGTGCTCTTGGAATGGCCTGTGGTCCTGCTCTTGCTGGCCTACTTCAGACTAACTTTCAGATATACAAATTAACATTTAACGAAGTCACTTTGCCAGGATAGGTCATGGCAATCGCTTGGTTATTCTATCTTATATGGTTGTGTATTTCATTCAAAGAACCTGTACGTGACACTGAAGAGATCCATGAATTGCAGGAAGCTGATCCGGGTAAGTTGCAACTTGGATATGGAATTACATACTCATACTAATTACTTTCTTGAAATTTTCTAAACAAGGATTGTGATGAAGATGCTGACCAAGATTGTGATGCCAGTGAAGCTTCTGACGTTTCACGACATAAAGCTGCAACTTCAATTAAATCAGCATACAGGTTACTTACACCATCTGTAAAGGTAAGATAGTTGATTTGGTTTTCTTTTTCTTTAACTAGACCACTATCTAAATTTTGTAATCAGATTTTAGAAAAGAAATGAATTGAGTTGTGAAGCTTTATCAAATCAACCTCAGATTTCTTTTGCTTCCACTAGTTTCCATCAATTTCATGTTTAGATTAGGGTTCTACTTATTGCATTCATTAGGGCTATAAGATGCTTTTAGAATAAGTAGGTAAGCCTAATTGGGCATAGTTTGAATTAATTGAGATTTCAATTTCTCTATGCTTTGTCAATCAAGCCTTAATGAGCCTCTTTTCCTAGGGAACAATGAAAATCTAGAACGAAAAAGCACCACCTGATCAAGGAGAGGAATTTATGCTCTAAAAAATTATATGAAACGAAAATAAATAGATAAATCTCTATCTCCACTGTACCAATGACTTGGTTGTTTGTTTGCCTTAGAATGAGACAAGTGTTCGATAATAATCCCTTGAATCACTATCCAATCCTCAACCTTAGATAGTAAATATGCACCTAGGATGAATTGATGAAAATACTGAAGCATCCTATGCACCTGTCTCTTTGTGTTGAATATGAATAGTTCTAGGAAGGGCCAATTGATTGAGTTGAAAGGGTAAGCGATAGAGGGTGGGCAAGTTTAGTCCCCTTGATTTTGGATGTTTTATCTTCTTTTTTAGTCACTAAGTTACTTGGTCATATATGTGTGCTGACTTTATAATTTCTCCACTTTTCAGTATATTGAACAAGCTTACCCCAGAGAATTATGATCTTCTGAAGGGCCAATTGATTGAGTTGAAATCTTTTCACCCGCAATCTGAAAATTTGTGGTGATGAGAGGATGGCGAGAGATTTGAACTGAAAGTAAAAAATGTGGAAGCTTGTTGGAGTTTGATTGGGGCGAAAGGTGATGAAAAACCAGTCATCGGGGTAATGAAGAGCCAAGATGTGAAGTGATGAAGAACCAGTCGTCGTCAAACTCAACTCGATTCGTGGGAAACCAATCGTCATCAAACTTCAGCAATCCCAGAAAAACTCTGGCAAATTTTCCTCAAATCGACCCCAAGGTGTTTATGTTGATGATTGTGTTGTCTGTTGATTATTGTGGACGAGGGATGAAGCTTTGTTGCTGATTGTGTTGGCTGTTGATTATTGTGGACGAGGGACAAGGCTCTGTTGATGATTGTGTTGGTTGTTTCTGTTGATGATTGTGCTGAGAATAAGGAGAAGAAAGTTGAATCGACGGTTGTGGCTAGAGAAGATTTTTGCTTTGCAGCTAGGGTTTAGTTCACCAGAGAAAGTTGCTATGATACCATGAAAAGAAAATATTCGTAGAATTGTATTGAATTGTTGTTATTATTCCTTGACTGAATACAAGCTTAGGGGTGGGCATGGGACGGGATGGACTCATCCATTTGTTTTATCTTTGGGACGGGATAGACCTTATCCTGACCTCATCCCATCCCAAACGGGTTCGGGACGGGACGGGACGGAATGGAATGAGCATGGTTGGATTTGTATGTAATTACTAGGTTATTATTATGTGCATATTTAAATGTATAATCCTATACTTACTATATTATCAACCTTCTCATTAGGTTTACTTATTTGTTCCACATTATGCTAGGTCTTATTTTTGTAAGTTTCTATTTATGTTTTTATTACGTCATCAATGCAAGAATACTATAGTCTATTTTCTATCACTGTGTATATTAAGGAGTTATCTATGAATGTGTTATTGTTTTAAACTATAAGAAAACTATTTGTGATGTTAAGTTCACACAACTTCTCAAAACTTCATATGCCACACTTAATTTGAGACACAAAATTTTGAGTTAATAAATATTAAAATTAATAATAATTAATATTTAATAAGTTTGGGACGGGATGGGCGGGATTCACTACACCAAAAGGCCAGTTTAGCTACGCCGAGATGGCCACGGTTCTAAACCGTTGGTTTGTTTGCCACGGCCAAAATCCGTAGCTATAATGACCAACGGCTTAAAACCATGGGTAAAAAAAAACTGGCCACGGCTGAAAACCGTTGCTTTATGGCAAAAAACCGTGGCTATAATTAGCAATGGCCTAAAACCGTGGCTAAAACAATGGCCACGGCTCAGAACCGTTGGTGTATTAGCCACGGCCAAAAACCGTGGCTATAATGACCAACGGCCTAAAATCGTGGCTATAAAAATAAAAAACCGTGGCTATAATCACTGCCCAAAAGCTGGCCACAGCTATAAACCGTGGGTTCATTTTCCACGGCCAAAAACCGTGGCTATAATGGGCAACGGCCAAAAACCGTTGCTAAAAAGGAGTGGTTTGCACGTGCGCGTGTGTTGGGAGGAGTTTCGCGCTTTGGCGAAAAAAATTGGGGAAAATAAAAGGTTTGCGCGGTCATTGCTAATTCGATTTTCGACCTATTGCGAAACAAATTGGCGCAGAGGAGAGATCGAGGAGCTTGAATATCAGAGTCAGAGAGAGCTTGAAAATTGCACGGTTTGGTTTCGCCTCCTTCCATTTTCATTTTAGGGTTCCATTTTCATTTCTGGCCATTTGCTGTTGAATTTACACATAATGGGAGATCTACTTTTGGGGTTCTTCTTCATTTTTGATGGTGGTTTTTTCAATTAGTTCTCTCATCACTTCTTCTCTGTGTAAATCATATAGATATTTTCGTTGATTTATATCATTGAAGAAGTAATTAGAGCTATTAAAATAGGTAGATGAGCGAAGTGAAAGAAAGCCTGATATTGCAATTCTTTGTCGATGTCTATTATCAAAAATCAGGAAGGATCTATCGTCAGGCAATATTCAAATCTACCTTTAGCTTTGATTATCCGCTTTTCTCCCAGAAAACAAATAGGATTTATTGGTGACAAGGTAGAGACATTTTTTTTCTTTTCTAAAGTTAATTTATTTTTATTTTTTCGATTATTTTCTTGAAAAGATGATGGTTGTGTGATGAAGAAAATCATTCGGATTTTGTCTTCTAAACAAAATGTGATATCCTAACCAGCTACTTCTGACTCCCATCATCTATTACAAATCTTTTTATTTTGATTTGGGAAATGATGAGAAAACAAACGCTTTATCAGAACATCAATTTAATTGAGATCTGTTGAATTGTTTTGCACGTCAGTCTGATCCCTTCTTGTATTATAGTGTTTTAGTAATTTATTTTGAAAAAAAAAATGTGTTAGTTTTTTGGTCTCTCCTTGGATGTCTGAGACTTTTTCTATTCATTTATTGTCAAATTTTTGATTGACATAAGAAACTTTTATCACTTTTTTATTTCTGAATTTGGGATAAATTATTTTTATTTCCGAACAGTTACTGATGCGTTACTTTTTATTTTTTTTGAAAAGGCTTAAGGCTCCACAATACAATACAAGACGTGGGGTTAAATCATCACAGCCATAACAATCCAATCACATTGTGAATTTGATCATCCGCGCACTTAACTTGAAGAGAATGGCATTTGGTTGAAAGTTAATGATGGGAGCTTTGCTAGGGGTCGAGGGAAAGGAGCAAGTCCTCCTCGAGATGAGCGCATTGCTCTAGAGATGCTAGAATGAATGGAGTTGGGAATGTATTTGTTAAGGTATAATATGCTTATGCAGAAATGTCCATTTAGTTTTCTTAGTATTTATTTTGTTTGACACTTACTAATGTGAGGGTCTCGGTGCATTATGACAGAACTTGGATGAGGCAGTGGACAATTTGAAGCTTTACGATATGTTCTCATTGTATGGGAAGATCATTTCCTGCAAAGTTGCTATGACTCCAGAAGGAACCAGCAAGTGCTTTGGGTTTGTTCAGTTTGAAGCTGAAGAATATGCGAAAAAAGCTATCGGATTAGTTCATGGCACCATGGTTGATGGGAAGAAGATGTAAATGTTTTCTGACTCTCCCCTAATGTCCATTGAAATTAGTTTCTCTAATTGTCTGTGATTAATGAAATGTGGTTCTATTTTTCATATTAAATGTTGTGTATTTCTTGTGTAGGATCAAAGGCTTTATATGTGGCAAGGGCAATGAAGAAAGAGGAGTGGGAGAGAATGTTGAGCCGCTATTTTGAAGAGCGGGAGGAAAAAAAAATATAGATATAAGGTAGTTTACTGGTTATTCATTTCATCACAAACATGCACATTTGCATTGCTTACAAGTTTTTGAAATGTGTCATTCAGGGATTGAATACCTATGTAAAGAATATAAATGATGATGTTGAAGAGGAAGAGTTTAAGCAACTGTTCAGTATGTGTGGGACTGTGCGCTCAGCCAGTGTGGGAGGACTGCAAACCCAATCTGTAAGTGATCAATCTTTCTATTACCCCCTGAAATTTATAGGTCATGTTTGTCTGTCATTGAGTACTGACTAATTTTTATACTACAGGGCTCTGAAGGTCTAAGCCAGTACGGGCAGCAGTATGTTGGATAGGAGAATGCGCATACATTGCTTGTTTCTGGGGTGCAAATGAACTGGTGGTAGAAGTTTGATGGTATATTGAATTGCCATTGCAAGTTTTTTTTATGTGTTTTACTCTTTGAATCTTTACTAAGTATTGCAAAAGCATGTGAGTCTCTTTCAAATAAGTTTAGGGTTACAATAAATTGCATACCCCCTTTTTGCAAATTTCAACTACTAGTGCTTAAGGAAATTGAAACACCTTAACTCACTCCATGTCAACCTGACTTTTTGTTTTTTTATTTTCATGAAGATTAAGCTAGAGCCTTTTTCTTAACACCTTCATGGTTTTGTTGGGGGCTTCCTTGTGTTCTTTTAACCCATTTCTGAGACCACTGCATTAAAGTAATATGACATGATGTTGTTTGTAATATGACATGATGTTGTTCTTTTGTTTGCACTGGTAGAATGCTTGCAAGAGTGGATGGTTCCTAGTTAAAGCTGCAGAAGGAGTTTGTTAGCACCATTTCTGCAGGAGGGATGCTTATCAATGATACTGTTCTCCATGTGATTATCTTCTTATTATCATGCAAACGTTCTTATACATCTGCATGCCAAGTCGGCCATGTGTTGTGTTGTGTTGTGTTGTGTTGTGTTGTGTTGTGTTGTGTTGTGTTGTGTTGTGTTGTGTTGTGTTGTGTTGTGTTGTGTTGTGTTGTGTTGTGTTGTGTTGTGTTGTGTGTTGTGTTGTGTTGTGTTGTGTTGTGTTGTGTTCTTATACATACGTTCTTTATACCATATTGTTCTCATCAACGTGTAAAACATTCTGTGATATATTTCAGATTTTGTTCATTTTTTACTTCTTAATAAAGGAGACTAGTGATCTGTGGTTGTAGGAGCTCTACATCATAGTTAGAGTCATTTGTTGAAACTTGTAATGTAGAATGCTTGTAGTTCTTCTAATAAATTGGTTGTAAAAGATTGCATGCATTACGTTTCCTGTTTATCTACTGTTCTCTTGACAAAGTTTTATGTCATCGGATGGTTGCATGGTTTCCCGATTGGCGTTCTTGTTGAGTAGGAAGAGTCAGATTATTCCTATGTGGGATTCCAATATCTGCTTTTATTTTATTGACCTATGGATAAAATTATTTAGAGATTAGTGTTTCCCTTTTGTGTTTTTCTATTGCCGCGATGTATACTCTTTTTCCTGAATAAATGTCTTTGCCTCTTTCAAATAAAAAAATGGCACTTGAGCTTACTTCTTTCTTCTCTTGTTTCGTTTATGTTTCCTGATACTGCTACTTTACTATTTCCATTTGAATATTAGATGAATGTCAGTATGGCGTGAACATCGTTAAGCTAACTGCTTCTCTTAATTAACTGCCAGGTACTGCTGCGTAGATTTCAAGTAACCCACAATCTCTCATTGGATGGATTTCTAGACTTCTTGAACTCAAAGAAGATGACAGAAGCTGGGCCCCTCGATTTAATTGATGATGAGGCTAGTGATGTAGAAGAAGGCATTAATCGCCAAGCTCGGGGAAAGTTGGGTTATGATCTACCAGGTTCCATGCCCAACAATGGAAGGCCAGTTATCCGAACAAAGTGCTTGAAGATTGCACCTACAGGTCGTTGTTGGGCGGCAGCAACAACAGAAGGCGTTTTGATTTACTCAATAGACGATTCTTTCATTTTCAATCCCACTGATCTTGACATAGATGTTACACCAGAGGTACTTGCTTGTTTAGCTTGAACATTATTTCTTTCAGCTATCTCTGTCTTATGCTTCTTTGTTCCAATGCACTGACTATTCTTGTCACCACGATGTTTAACAGGCAGTAGATATAGCTCTCAGTGAGAATCAATATCAGAGGGCATTGGTGCTCAGCCTTCGTCTGAATGAAGATTCCCTGATTAAAAAATGCATTATTTCTGTGGTTCCTGCTGATATACCAGTTGTTGCTTCATCAGTGCCCTTAAGATATTTGCAAAGGCTCATAGAGGTGTTCGCTGACCTTCTGGATAGCTGCCCGCATTTGGAGTTCATTCTTCGTTGGTGCCAGGTTTGTTTGTTGGCAAAGTTTTCTATGATTTTAGTTAGTTTGGACACTACTAGTAAATATTGTTTACCATTTGAGTGTTAAAGTGGTAATGAACTTGTTTATGTTGCAGGAACTTTGTAAGGCTCACGGGCAATCCATTCAGCAAAGTTCCAGAACTCTGCTTCCAGCTCTAAGATCCTTGCAAACGACAATCACATTAGTCATGGAAGGTATGTTCCAGAACTCTTCTCTAGCTCTTTATTGGTTGTGATTTCATAGATCAAAACACTTCAAATGGTGTTTATCTTATTTTTTATTTGTGATTTTATCAAATTCTAAAAAAATTTCAGTGGGCATCTCTCCTATGATCTTGTAGATCAATGGGTATCTCTCTTTTTTATTGAAAGAAGTTCAAATGAGTGTTTTCTGTTGTTGTTCACATCTTATACATGAAAAATCCAAATTAGTACTATAGGTCACAAGAAGTTGAAATGGGTTTCTCTTTTGATGTAGTCTTATAGGGTCAGAAGAAGTTGAAATAGATTTCTCTTTTGATGCAAGTCTTGTATATCAATAGAAGTTGAAATGGGTTTCTCTTGTTATAAATGTATACATGAAAGAAGTTTTAATGGATTTTCTTGTTATGATCTATGGATCAGGACAAGTTGAACAATGGGATGTACTATATTCTCTTGTTCATATTTTTTCATATGTATATACATGTTGAATGGTTTTCTCTCTTTTGTGATCTTATGGATACCAAGCAGTAGTGAAGATTGGTGGGCATGTGTTTAAAGGTTTTCTTTATGATCAAGGGATTGAAGGGAGAGAAGGGTTTCCAAATATATCTGATTTGCATTTGGGAGGAGGTGGTAATGGTGGTGTCAATGTCAATGGAAGAAATGCGCCTTCTTCTTCATCTCCAGTTATTGATCCTTCTGATGTCTATGCTGCAGCCTCTGGTGGTGGATTGCTTGGAGGAGCTGATGCACCTCCCTATGGTAACCCAATAAATTGATCTAGGAGAACATAATTTTCCATCATTTATGATCATCTTCTCCTTTATTAATTTTCTACTAATTATGATGCTACTTAAGTTTCTATTCATGTAATTAAACGTGGTAGTCTAACTTGATCAGCTTGTTTGCTGTAGCAAGCAACTCTTACTAGCTTCTTGTTTCTTTGGTTCCTTTTCTTTTAAATTTTATGCAAGGAAGCAAATAAAGCAAGCAAATAATTCTTGTTATGTCATATAAGCTAAAAAATTATGTTTAAATAGAGATCATATAAGCTAGTTATCTTTTGTTATGTTTGAGCATAACCACAAACAGATGAAGACGAGCAACTGCATGTCATAACCATTCTCTAACATGTTGCCCTTGCACTTTGTGCTACTTGTGTTGTTGGCTTACTTTCAGTGTCTGCAATGTCTGTTTAAGTTTAAGTCATGAGTATAGGGTGGTTTATGGTGAGCAGTGAACTGAATTTGGTCTATGTAATTTGCTGCAGAGTGTTCTAGGAATTATATTGGGAGGTGGAGCTGGTACTTGTCTATACCCTCTCACCAAGAAGAGAGCAAAGCCCGTTGTTCCTTTGGGAGCCAACTATAGGCTGATTGATATTCCCATGAGCAACTGTTTGAACAGTAATCTTTCAAAGATCTATGTCCTTACACAATTCAATTCTGCCTCTCTTAATCGTCATCTTTCAAGGGCATACGCTAGCAACATGGGAGGATACAAGAACGAAGGATTTGTAGAAGTTCTTGCCGCTCAACAAAGCCTTGAAAACCTAAACTGGTTTCAGGTAATTAACATAAACTATACTTTCTTTCTGTGGTTTGTGTTTTCTAAACTAACATAAAAATGCAACTTATAGGTAAATCTTACTACTGAGGTTGCATATTTTTCCTTCGCTCTTGCTTTAGTGCATATGGCCGTGGTTGTTTAGATTCATTTACTGATTCATTTAGCAGTTGCTATCTGATTAGATTTAAATCTGCAGTCAAATTTTTGTTTCTTGTTTGGATGTCCTTCTAGTTAACCTCTTACTCGTTTTAGAATACTGGTTTTACCATTTACATATGGAGGCATGAACGAAGTTTCTGAGTAATGTTTTAGAGAACAAAACAAATAAAGAGAATGGGAAACCAATGCTATAAAGGGTTGATCTCCCTTGCATAAAAGGATATTATCTTTTCTGAGTAATGTTTTAGAGAACAAAACAAATAAAGAGAATGGGAAACCAATGCTATAAAGGGTTGATCTCCCTTGCATAAAAGGATATTATCTTTTCAACTACATTGGAGAAGCTTCCCATGTGATTTCTGCTTAAAACAGACAGTTAGCTCCATTTCAAAATTGTTTTAATTACTTTTTCTATTTGTTGCTGGCTCTTCGACTTGGTACGAAGTTGAAGAATCTAGTTGTACCTCCCCTGTCTTGTGTACAAGCCCCATCATCACCATGTCTGTGTGTTTGTATTGTTATGAGCATGATCATTTGGGTATTCTAGCTTAATTGGTTTAAATGTTTTTTAGCTTAATTGTAATGTTCATTGTTTCACTGTCTATTGAACATGTTCTCTGCAACTGAAAGAGATCTAGAGTGAGAACATTTGGTTTTGATTGGCCAACTAAGAATAGAAAAGAGAACAAAATAAAAATTGAAATCTCTTTTAGGCATTTTGTGGTTGGTTGAATTAATATGTTAATTGGATTTCTTTGGTTTTGTTTTGTTGCTCAGCTGGGAGATGATGCTGCTTAGCTGATCAGAGATTGGCATGCGGAGAGTGCATTTTCGAGGGTGGGTTTGCTTCAAAACTTCTGACTTATGTGTTGGTTTATTGATTTTTTATTTGTGATTGTGGTATTTTATTGTATGGGTTTTTTATTTGTGATTGTTGCATTGACTGGATCAGTTTGAGTCTTTTATTGTTTAAAGGTTTTTCATAATCTGATCCATATTGTGAATTGTTGAGGGACTTGCCCAATGATGTTAATGAAGCAGTGTTGACATTGATGATTTTTGTGAGAAGGTAAAACAACAGATATCTTCATCTTGCCTGCATTTGTGCATGATTTCTCCCTTGGTCTTGTTCTCACTTTAGCTTGATTATTGTCTCAGGCACAACTTGTTAACTACATCCAGTATAGAGCTCTGCTGGAGGGATGGACTTCTCGTAAGTGGACAAAATATATGGGCGTTCTAATATGGAAGACTCAGAATCCTTGTGTTATGTTTTCTTGTGTGTCGTTTTGATGTTAATATGCAGGGTTTTGACATTAACCTGAAGTGTTGTGGACTCGGAGCAGCGAAGTTTGCTTGCAGGGTTGGTCTACCAAGAATTGGAGCTGCTCTGTCTAGTTTTTTTCGGTGCTACAATACACTGGACAGCACGCTCTGTTTTGACAGAGTGCTCTGTCCTGATGCACTCTGTTGTTTTTTTTTTATTCTGCTGTTAGCGTGATGGTGTGCTGGAATTCAACAGGGGATTGGGCTAGAGTCAGCCGGGTATGGTTTTTTTATTGCTTACAAGTTTATGGTTGCAATTTGGGTTTTGAAAGTTTGGTTGGCCTAGTTCATGATAAAGGTCTTTTAAGGTCTAAACTTATTTTTATTTTAGGCCTTATTAGGCCTTATCCTTGGTGAAGTTAGGGTTGCTAGTTTATAAGCAAAATGATCAGTTTGTGTCTTTGTTTCGAATGAGTGCGTTGTACTAATTTTGTACTTGTTCAAAATAGGTATTAAACACAACTTCAGAAGATTTATCTGAAGTGCCCGAGGTGAATAAACATCTCCATTCAGGTGTTAAAATGCACATTCTTTGTTCACCACATTGGCTGAAAATTTTGAACTATTTTTCTAACATTGGCTGCACAGATTCAAGCATACAGGTCAGTATGCTGATCATTGATTTGAAAAAAAACAGTATATGAACATTTTGTTACTTGCTAGGTTTCTTAAAATGTTTATTTATTACTTACTTGCTAGGTTTATTTATTTCTTACTTGCTAGGTTTCTTAAAACAGAAGGTTTATTTATTTCTTACTTGCTAGGTTTCTTAAAATGTTTCTGTATATTTTGTTCAACAGGATAATTTATCGTTCCCTCTTATATGTCCAGACTGGAATGAAGATGAAGAGATATTACTTTGTTGTTAGTAGTCCAAGAATGTTCCCGATATGGTTGTTTTCTCCCATTCTTTTTGCCAAAAAGCAATGTGATGGAGTTTTTGGTTCTTGCTGGAGATCATCTATACCGTATGATCTATGTGAAGTTTATTCAAGCTCATAGAGAAACAAATGCTGACATCACTGTTGTTGCGCTGCCAATGGATGAACAACGTGCCATTGCATTTGGTCTGATGAAAATTGACGAAGAAGGGCGCATTATTGAATTTACTGAAAAAGCAATTGCTGGAATTTGCGGATCAAAGGTTGTGAATGATCTGAATTGATGCACGTGCTGTAATGAATTGTAAATGTTGCTGCTGTAATGAATTGCTTGAAAGCAATTGCTAGAATTTGCTGATGTTGTAAATGCTGTTTTTAAATTTAATAAAAAGTCATATTAAATTTTACTTACCTGATGCAAGAATTGATGCACGTGCTGAATTATACTTACCTATAAGATGTAATAAAAAGTCATTTGATAGCAAAAAAAAAAAATTTCCACGGCTTATAACCGTGGCTAAAACTTTTGCAACGGCTTACAACCGTGGCTAGGACTTGCCACGGTTTTAAGCCGTGGCTATTCCTGGCCACGGCTTAAAACCGTGGCTAACATTGTTGCAACGGTTTATAACCATGGCTAAATCATCAACCGTACTCGAGCATAAAACCGTTGCTAATATGTTTTGCCACGGTTTTTAGCTGTTACTGGGGATTTAGCGATGCCTCTACAGCCCACGGCTCTAAGCTGTGACAATGGGTTACCCCCACGGTTCAAAACCGTTGCTAATGGGTATTTTTGGTGTAGTGTGTTTAGCTGAAGGGAGATGGCCACGGCTCTAAACCGTTGGCCATTATAGCCACGGTCAAAAACCGTGGCTAAAAAAATAAAAACCATGGCTCACTACACCAAAAGGCATGTGATATGGCCACAGTTTTTTACCGTGGCTATAATGGCCAACGGTCTAAAACCGTGGCTAAAAAAATCAAAATCGTGGCTACATTGAAGAACTCGAGTGGATTTCACGCGGGAGAAAGAAATTTCGCGGTCTGGCGAAAACATTTGGCGCTCCCGCCTCCATTTTGGCTCATTTCCATTTTCATTTTAGAGGTTTAGGGTTTTGTAAGAAAATCATTTTGGCTGAAAAAGCTCGAGGGGAGAATTGAAATCACAGATCTGTTTTTGTGTTGATTGCGGTGAAATCAGAAATCAGAGAAATCTCTAGCCATCGACCTCAACCTTGCGGTGAGAAATGGTTTTGTAAGAAAATCGCATATATGTTTTTGGCTCAAAAGCTCGAGGGGAGAATCGAAATCACTGATTTTGTTTTGTTGTTGATTGCAGAGAAATCATAAATCAGAGAAATCGATCGAAAACTCTAGCATCGTGCTGACTTGCGACGTCGACCTTGAGCTGTGGTTCGACCTTGTGCTGAGTTTTGAACTCGATCTTGACCAGAGGTAATACCCATTTGCAATCTCAATTGTTCTGTTACATTTAGGTTTATGATGAATGTTTGGTCCATTTTCACTAATAAATGGGGAAATTGTGACTATGGGTTTTTCAGAAAATGGAATGGGGTTGATGGGTTTTGCAAAGAATCGAATGAGGAAAAAATCTTTTTTCTTCTTGATGGGTTGATGGGGAAATTGCTATGTCTGTTAGGTGTTTTTTTCTTCTTGATTGAGAAAGAAAACCAGTTTTTGATTTTTTTTTTCTTCAAATGTTCATTTTCACTGATTTTTAAGAAATAGAGATTTTTATGTTTGGCTTCAGTCGGCTCTTAACTATAGTGTGTAATAAAATTTATTTATTTTTGCTAATTTTAGGGATTAGTAAATCTTCTGTGTTGCTCTCCATCATTCGAAGCGATTCTCAAACTCTTTCGATTCCATCTGGATAAAGGTAACTCTTTCAGTTTAGTAATATCTCAACATTGAAGTAATTAGAAGTTCAAATTATTTCAGTTAATTAGTGTAATGTTTTATTTCTATCATGTCTTGGATTATATTATGATGGTACTAGTTTTCACCTCATGTTGAATAACTATTTAGCTTATGTTTACATGTATTATGTTTATTTACATGTTTGTTTACTATTTAGCTTATATTATTATATTATGATGGTACTAGTGTAATGTTTACTATTTAGCTTATATTATGTTTGTTTACATGTACCTATCATGACTTAGTTCTTGGATAGTAGTGAAGTATATACTATGTGGTGGTGGTGGTGGTGGTCGACACGAAATATATTTCAGTCTTTAAAGGAGAACCACAGAGTACATAAACATATACTTCACATCACCAGTGGCAGAATTTTCGCATCAAATGTCCTTTTATCAGTCATGTTAGCTAGGTAGATTCCTTATATTTTTAAGGATGTGTTTGATTACAAAGATAGCAAAATTGTATAGAAAACAAGTGACAAGAGAAGATGACCATGTTGTTGTAAAAATTTCCATGATGTCCACCCCCTTAAAATATTTTCTACCTTCAAATTATGTGTTCTTGATTCCACTCTGACCTTTGCTTGTACTATTTTTTTTACTGAAGGTTTTTATTTCAATGTCTAAATGAAAACGAAAGGGAGATGAGCGTATATGAAAGTTGTGATCTTTCACTACACATCATCGGATAAAGCTTTTCCCCTTGCAAACTATTTTTATAGGCTTCCATGGAAAATAAAAATAAGAAAAATTCATATAAGGTGGACCCAATTTGGAACCATGAGATGGTATACTTGTCGAAGCTAAAAGATAAAAGAAAGGTGGAAGAGGATCCATTCATTTTAGCTCAAGAAGCAAGTGGGGTATTTTATTCGAAAGATCAATCAAATGATGGGTGGCATGTAGTTCTACATAATCAAAGAGGCTTGAACACTAATGCCGATAAAAAGGAAACTCCCACTGTGTATCAAAGCATCTTGAAAGACAACCCCAACCTGAAGAGCTTACTAGAATTTTAATTTACTATGCTACAATATTTTTTGATGCATTTCTAATGCTATTTTAGTCATCCTCTTTGGTTGAGACCAATTATTTTGTCTTTGTTTCTTATTTTGACTTTTGAGTTGGGAAAGGGAAGCTTTGTAGCTAAGTATTCAGATTGGCTTTTCCAATGCTTTATAAAAATCTATTTGTGGTAATATGTTGTGTAAGGAAACTATCTATAAATGTAGTGTATATAGTTGTTTCTTATTTCATTTTGTTTGATAATGGTTAATATCTATAATGTCATTGATAGAAATAGCTAGTACTCGCGGCAATGTCTCCACCAATGATGTCACTACATCTACAAATGATGACAGTGAAGTTAAAAAGACCATACAGTTCAATGTCCATGGTTTAACAGTTGGACCTGGTGCTAAAAATTTCAATAAACGCATTGGAAAGCTTGTTGAAACCCTTGTGCCCATCAAATTCAAGGGTTGGCACCATGTTACTGACAACTACAAAGAGGATGTGTGGAATGGCCTCAAGTTGAGATTTTACATCATTTAATTTCATAATGTCTTATTTTATTGTCAACTTATATCTCAATGGCTTATTTGCAGCGTGAATACGACATCCCAAATTATGTGAAAAGGAGTGTGCATTTGAAAATGCCAGAATATTTTAGAAGGTTCAAGGCAGATCTTAGGAAGGACTATTTGGATAAGTATCCTACCATTGAGGAACAAGAGAAGCATGTTCCAAATGGTGTAAGAGATGAGGATTGGAAGGAGTTTGTTCGCTATGAGAGCACCCCTGAAGCGAAGGCAATTAGAGCCCAAAATGCCAAAAACAAAAAAGCTTCAAAGTATGTATGGGGGGTGGCCAAAAGAGTGTTGCAGAAGTAGAGTATGAAATGGTAATTGAGTTTCTAGCTACTAGTACAATAACAACCATTTAACTATATAGGCTGAGACTAATCTTTCAAGTATATAGGTTGAGAAGAACCCTGATGGGGAACCAGTCACACGCACTTATATATGAATTGCTTGTCACACGGGAAAGGATGGAAAACCCACGCATGGTGCTGAACTATATATGGTATGTGCCCAATGATGTCTTTTATACACAATTCTTAATTTACTTTGTAGTTGTTTGAATATTATTTGTATTTTGTGTTATTTTATTTTTTCATTCTTTTTAAGGAACAAGTTAAAGCAAAAAAGACCGCCTTGCAAGAATCTTCAACCCAGGGTACCACTGACCTCACTATTGATAATGATCCTCTAAGCCAAGTGTTTGGCCAAAAAGAAAGGGGACGTGTTCGTTGTGTTGGAACCACCGTCTCTAAAAGGAAGTATGATGCTTCACTTCCTGCTCGTTCATTGCTTTTGGATAAAACATCGGAAATAAAAAAATTTAGCAAAAAATATGATAGATTGGAAGAAAATGTTCAATGGATACGAGAGAGACTTGAAAATGGAACTTATGTGAGACCATCAACAAGTGAGGGAACACAAGGAGGGATATAAAGAACTGAAGATACACCTTCATCCCGTGCACAATCGACAAGGCAACCAGAAAATCCATTACCTCCATCTCTATTACCACCATCTTTTCAAGGTGTTGCGAGGTTTCCTTCTCCAAGCAATCCTGTTCCTTCAGTGTCAAGGACTTACAAAGTTTGTGATTGGCATAAGAATGTCATTGCGATAGCAAAAGAGGTTGTAGATCCTATCCATCGATTTCTCTTGCGATTGCCATGAATCATTGAACCCTGCAACAGAGATCAGACTTTCCTTATGCTACAAATATATGACTGAGGTGAAACTTTACAAAAGTGATCCAAAAGGAGACATGATGGGGGATTTGGACGTTGGTGATTTCTTCGTATGGTGTAAAAATCATGTGGAACTTGATGATTGATAGTTACAACTACCTTGGTAGTTACAACCTTGAACCATATCCTTCATGCTTGTTATTTTTGTGGACTTGCATGCAATAATGTAGTACTTAATAGTTATACGTTCATTTTTGTTTTTTTGACTTACACACTCCTGGCTTATTAGGTTTTGGTAGTCCCAAATCTGTAATTTTAATTTGGATTTGGTAGTCCCAAATATGTAATCTTAGTAGTGTTGTTTTCTTGTTGAATATATGTATATATATATATACTTACCTATGTTTTTTAAATTTATAACAACCCTTTTTTAACTCCGCCAATGTAAAAGTTTTTTTTTACATTGCCGGTCCCAAGCCCCGATAAAGGAAGAGGGATGAGGGTATGTTTACCTTTATCAATTTTTGTGTTAAGTTTCATTATATTTTTTTCATTGTGATATGGTTATCTAGTTCTTATATATATATATATATATATATATTAAATTTTCTGATGTGCAGGTGGCTATTGTGATATTGCAAGGTGTTGCAGAACCTGCTACTCATGTCCATGCTTCCTAAGGATGATGCAGATGAAAGGGACTGCATTTTGGAGGTGAGAGCAGGTAATACATGTTGATTAATAGTTTACTAGTTGATTAAGTTCTCTAGTGCATCGTTTGTGACGAGCTATTTCCCCAAAGAAATGACATGGGATATGGACATGACATGGATATGACAACTAAATAGAACTATGACAATGTATGATAAAAAGAGATACTTATTATTTTGTTATATATTACAACATGGAAAGAGCAAGTGCTATAGTTGGAGCTTCCTTCTTTCTTTCATATTCACTATGTCCCTAAGTCATTTCTTTTAACTTAAATAGGAGATTACCTAATATATATATATATATATAAATTGTTTTTTTAATATCAGAAAATGAAGCATTTGTATTCATATTGTGTAAAAAGTGGGAGGAGCGGCAAAAATATGCTGAAATACTGTGTCATTGAGAATGAGATTACCAAATACCAATTACATTGTGTTTTTTCATTGTAGAGCACCGACGAATGATTCCTATGATTAGCTGCCTAAATGCATGTCATGAACTAATGATTTTTTTTTCTTCCCTTTTTCTGACAGTATATCTGGCAGTATTTGCTATGTTTTGTTTTGTTGAAATGGTTGGACTTGGAGCAGCGAAGTTTGCTTGCAGGGCTGGTCTGCCGAGAATTGGAGCTGCTCTGTCAAGTTTTTTTTTGGTGCTGCAATACACTGGACAGCACGCTCTGTTTTGACAGAGTGCTCTGTCCTGATGCACTCTGTTGCTTGGTTTTTTTTTCTGCTGTTAGCGTGATGGTGTGCTGGAATTCAGCAGGGGATCGGTCGTTTAATATTATGTAGAATGCTATTGGGGTGAAGTGAGTATTGACTTTGGATTGCGATGTTCGTTGTGCTTTTTTGATTGTTTTTTCGAGTTTGGTTATGTGTTTCGTCGTGCAAGTGCAGATTTCACCAGGCCTGTGTTTACAGCTGTTGCGTTTTATTTATGTGCAGGTTCTTGGCCACATCTGTTATCATAGTTTAGCAGCAGGCTTGAATGGTTACATGGCAACTGTGACCAACTTGAAAAATCCATCAAACAAATGGCGTTGTGGTGCTGCTTCTATGGGTTATGTGCACCATTGACAAAGGTGGTAAGCTAACTATCTCTAAAAAAAATTGAGTTGGATGATTCCTAGTAGGTCAAAGAACTGCTTTTCATGATATGGACAATGGTCTGAGTTTAATGCATGCATATTGCTATTTACTATAATATCACTTTAACAAATCTATCTTTTAAAATCTGCAAAGAAATCTTTTTTTTCAATAATGCAAGAATCTTGACATTCTAACTTGATAAAATAACAATTAATAATTTGTTGTAGATGGTTTCCCTTATATCCACATGCAGGAAGAGTTGTTTTATTTATCTATTTATTATTTATTTTAAGTCTCTAGTTATCCCCTCTAATGGGATATTGACATATTGTAATGACAAATATCACGAGTTTTTAACTTCGTTAATCAATTTCAACTATGAGGTCCTTTACTCTGCCCGTGTGATTCGGAATCTAAGAAGTTGTCTGGATTGAAAAAACATTTCAATGTATAACAATGGAAAATAGAGAAGGGAGCACTTGGAAAGTATATAAGAATAATACTTCAAGAATAAAAAATATTTAATTTACCGCAAGTACCTTGTTAACTTCAAGAAGGATACATTTGATTTTTGATTCTCCATATCTGTTTTTTGCATTCAGGTTTGCCGAGCCCCAAGGTGGGGTAGGTGTTACGAGAGCTATAGTGAGGACCCTGCAATTGTCCGTTCCATTACAGAGATCATAACCGGATTGCAAGGAGACCTCCCACTAAATTCTCGAAAGGGTCTTCCTTATGTTAGTGGAAAGTATATACGTCTCCTCTCATTTTCTTTTATATTATGTTTGTATGTGAGTTTGTAGCCTGTTCCTTAATTTGACTCATATGGCACATATCTGGCACTTGATGGATTCATGTATCAGCCATTCTTGGTTAATTGTCTAACACTCATGTCCAATTTAGGAACAACGGATTTTTTCTGACCTTATGCAGGCGAGCAAACAAATCTAGGATGTCTTACCTAGGTTGTTATTGCGACTTTAGCATCAGCACTAACTACTTTAACACAAGGGTATTTCCTATAAAAACTACATACCTTGTTGAAATCTTGTCAGGACTGTAGTGAAATGGCTTGTTGAGTGGTATTTTTTTTTATTTACCTACTTTAACACAAGGGTATTGCCTATTATTCAAATTTGGTTCTGCTAGAGCTGTTAACATGCGTTATATCAGTGATTGTGTACCAGTTAGAAAACGAATGCAGGCTTCTGCAGTTTTTGTTAGCGCTAGTGCTCTTGGAATGGCATGTGGTCCTGCTCTTGCTGGCCTACTTAAGACTAACTTTCAGATATACAAATTAACATTTAACGAAGTCACTTTGCCAGGATAGGTCATGGCAATTGCTTGGTTATTCTATCTCATATGGCCGTGTATTTCATTCAAAGAACCTGTACGTGACACTGAAGAGATCCATGAATCGCAGGAAGCTGATCCTGGTAAATTGCAACTTGGATATGGAATTACATACTCATACTAATTACTTTCTTGAAATTTTCTAAACAAGGATTGTGATGAAGATGCTGACCAAGATTGTGATGCCAGTGAAGCTTCTGACGTTTCACGACATAAAGCTGCAACTTCAATTAAATTAGCATACAGGTTACTTACACCATCTGTAAAGGTAAGATAGTTGATTTGGTTTTCTTTTTCTTTAACTAGACCACTATCTAAATTTTGTAATCAGATTTTAGAAAAGAAATGAATTGAGTTGTGAAGCTTTATCAAATCAACCTCAGATTTCTTTTGCTTCCACTAGTTTCCATCAATTTCATGTTTAGATTAGGGTTCTACTTATTGCATTCATTAGGGCTATAAGATGCTTTTAGAATAAGTAGGTAAGCCTAATTGGGCATAGTTTGAATTAATTGAGATTTCAATTTCTCTATGCTTTGTCAATCAAGCCTTAATGAGCCTCTTTTTCTAGGGAACAATAAAAATCTAGAACGAAAAAGCACCACCTGATCAAGGAGAGGAATTTATGCTCTAAAAAATTATATGAAACGAAAATAAATAGATAAATCTCTATCTCCACTATACCAATGACTTGGCTGTTTGTTTGCCTTAGAATGAGACAAGTGTTCGATAATAATCCCTTGAATCACTATCCAATCCTCAACCTTAGATAGTAAATATGCACCTAGGATGAATTGATGAAAATACTGAAGAATCCTATGCACCTGTCTCTTTGTGTTGAATATGAATAGTTCTAGGAAGGGCCAATTGATTGAGTTGAAAGGGTAAGCGATAGGGGGTGGGCAAGTTTAGTCCCCTTGATTTTGGATGTTTTATCTTCTTTTTCAGTCACTAAGTTACTTGGTCATATATGTGTGCTGACTTTATAATTTCTCCACTTTTCAGTATATTGAACAAGCTTACCCCAGAGAAATTTGATCTTCTGAAGGGCCAATTGATTGAGTTGAAATCTTTTCACCTGCAATCTGAAAATTTGTGCCCTGAAAATTTGAGTGAGTTGAAATCTTTTCACCTCCAGCTGTTGAGTTTGTATTCATTTTCTCATGGTGAAACCTGTTCTTTATATTCGTTACAGCCTTCAGGTCACGTGACGAGCTCTTCAATAAAAGTCGGGATGGTTCAAATCTTGCCAGAAGTTATTCAACATATATATCTCAGCACTTATCATTATTAGGATCTGGTTCAGGTCACATTAGAGCATTAATTATAGAACCAGGCAGGACAACTGTGCTTACTTTTAATTCTGCCTGTCCAAGTTTACATGTTTGAAGTTATACCCTTGGCTGTCTGCCTGACATAGCTTGTTACGCGAAGTTGATGACTGGTGGGGTTATACCCTTGGCTGCCACTTTGGCGACAAATGTTGTTTTTGATGCATTCAAAGGGGACTCCAAGGTATTTGTGCATATATTGTAGATATCACGGTGTTTTAACCTGATTTTAGGATAAGATATTGTGGTATATTCGATTTACACAAATGTGTTTTGTCCCTGATTGCCTCAAGTATATAATATGCTCACTTGATATGTTTTCAGCTCATGGCACTTCTGCATGGACACTCTTACTCTGCCCATGCCATGGGATGCACTGCTGCTGCAAAAGCCATTCAATCATTTATAGATCCTGTGACAAATATCAATATTTCTACTGATCCATATAATGTATTGGAGAGCTAGGATATTAATTCAGTGGACCCTTGTAGCTGGAGGATGGTTACCTGCTCCACTGAAGGCTCCGTGGTTGCTGTGTAAGTTACTCTAGTTTGTTATCTATCTTCCTTGTATACTATAGATGATTTCCTAGTAACAATACCAAAAATACTTTCCATCAAAATCATTTTCTTTAAGAAGTCATTCTCTTTGGAAAGTAATTTTTTTTTATTTTTGTTGTTTCGGTTTTGTATTATCAGAGGGTTGCCTAGTCAAAGCTTATCTGGGACCCTCTCACCATGGATGGGAAATCTCAGTAATCTGCAATCTGTGTAAGTGGAGACTAGTCTTATTTATTTTTAGTGCTTGATTATGTTTGTTGCTTGTGTGTCAAAACCACTATCTCTGTTGTCACTTTAGTCAATTTGATTTATGAGAGAAATGAGAAACTGATTCATATTACTACAAAGGCATCAGGTTCTCCAGATATGGGCATGGTTGGGACTGAGGTTGAGAAGCCGAGACACACCACCAGCAAGGCATCAGGCTCTCCAACGCCTCATGTTCCAGGTATGGGCATGGTTGAGCTTCCTGAGAAGACGAAGAAAGAAGTGGATGCACAAATGTCTAAAGATCTTCATGGAGGAAGTCCTCTAAAGTCATTGGTAGAAGATGATATAGTTGATGAGTTGCATGATGCTCATCCTGTTGTTGATTCACCAACTGTGGAGAGCACTGGGAAGGAAGAAAATGGTCATGTGACAAATGAGGAGTTGTTCTCAAAGGAAGTTAAAACTAGCAATGAGAAGGCCAGCAAGAGGAGAGCTTCATTTCCAGCAAAGCTTCGAGCACAAGGCACTGCAAAGGCAAAGCTTCGAGCACATAACAGAGTCTGCAAAGGCACTTTGTCGTTGTTGTTTGATTCTTCAGGTTCATACAATACCATGTCTTATATTTTCTTCATTTCCTCATTTTTGCCTGTTCTAATATTGAGTGTACTAGTTCATGACTTAAGATGTTTACAATCTAGGAATTAATAAAGTATTCATTTGCAAAGATTGTTGTGGTTGCTGCCTTGTAGTAGTCTGAGTTGACTGTTTTAAGGATTTGATTTTATATGGATGCTTTGTTATGATATACTCTATAACTTGAAGAAAATATTCATCTTAGTAAGGACCGATTTTGCAGGTGTGGGGCTGTGATTTTGCTGCAGCAGAAAAAAAATTAAATTTTTTTTTCGATTATATTAATTTGCAACGGTTTCAAACCATCGCAAAAAACCAGATTTCTTTTTTTTTTGAATTTTGTTTTGACTGGCCACGGCTTATAACCATGGCCATCATCATTGCCACGGCTGAAAACCGTGGCCATATTGCAACGGCTTATAACCGTGGCCACTATCATTGCAATGGCTTATAACCGTGGCCACTATCGTTGCAACGGCTTATAACCGTGGCCATATTGCAACGGCTTATAACCGTGGCCAGATTGTAACGGCTTATAACCGTGGCCACTATCGTTGCAACGGCTTATAGCCGTGGCTAAATGCATAAATTCATCACGCCTCCTCGAGCATAAAACCGTTGCGAAAATGTTTTGCCACGGTTTAGAACTGTTAATGATGATTTCGCGTCGCCTCTACTGCCCATGCCTCTAAGCTGTGACAAGTGGTTACCCCCACGTTTCAAAACCGTTGCTGATGGGTATTTTTGGTGTAGTGATTGAAAATCTCCATCCCAATCCCATCTCATCCCACTCTAGATCGGGATGGATTTGATCAACCCAAAAAGACCCGAAAAATCGGAACGAGATGGGACGGGACCGGGGCGGGATCGGGATCACGAGATGGGATGCCCACCCTTATACAAGATTAAAAAAGCTAACTCTGACCTAATCTTGTGGAAATAGGAAACCTAAGATTTCTTATTCTATTATGACTTTCCTAACATATTCTATACTGACTTTCCTATTCTGTAATCTATGTATATTTTCTTTCTTTAACAAGTACAAAAGTCCCTTAATCAGAAACAACACAACTCAGAGTCTCTACATTTCTTTCTATAAAACGCAAGCTCATAAATCTCTCACCCATTGCAATTACAAACCTCTAAGCACTAGCTACTGAGTCAACTCAATTTGTTGGAAGTTATCCATCATTCTTTTCTCGTTTGTTGTGAAAGCTCCTACAAATTGTTGCGCGCAAAAGCGTTACAAATACCAATGCAAAGTTACCAAATAAAGACAATAAAAATCTGAGACAACAAATTTATGTGGTTCGACAAATTTGCCTACATTCATGGGGCAAAGAGAACATTTTTACTTTTGAAATCGAAGAATACAAATGGAGAGAGTCTCCTACACAACGTCAATGACGTTAGAACCCACACGTGTCTAAATGACACCACAGATAAACTCGGGATGCATATATCTCTAACACACATACTTTCTCCTCTTTTATCTTCTCTCATAGATATAATAACGCTAAATCAACTTGAAGATGATGAATAAAAGGGAACCCTTTCTTTTTATAGCGTGATGAGGTGGTGGAAGAGTGGTAGTGGAAATTCTTCCACCACCTTCTTCTCCCTTTCCTTCGCTTCTCCTTGCTACTCTCTTCAACAATTTCGATCACTGACTCCTGCCTACAAAGCAGCCATCATCTTCAATAATTTCGAGCTATTTTTTGCAACTTCTTTCCTTCTACAGGTTGTTAACGACAAAATTGCGCCACCAATCTGTTGATGACAAGCCCTGCCAGCTGATCAATTGAGGTATGTTTTACAGCCTATTCTTCAATCTATTTTTCAGCAGCTCTCCACCTCGATGAAGATTTCACAATTCTGAGCCGACCACACAAGCATTATCCGTATTTTTCATTCACACCCCAAAGAGGTTCAACACACACAAATGATGTTGATCAAGTCTAAGCAGTGTTGGAACTTGACCCCAGAAACTATCTTCGTCAATATATCTGCAGGATTCTCTTTGGTGTCAATCTTTTTTAGTAAGATGTCACATTTTTCAATGATTTCTTGCACAAAGTGAAAACAAACATCAATGTGATTTCATACTCAAAATGAACTTAATTCTTCGCCAAATAAATGACACTCGTACTATCACAAAAGACATCTAGATGGTCTTATACTACACCCAAGTCATCAAGCAACCCTTAAATCCAAATTGCTTCCTTAACGGCTTCAGTAACCACCATATACTCAACTTTAGTTGTAGATAATGCAATTGTAGACTGTAAGTTAGATCTCCAATTTATTGGTCCTTTAGCAGCAGGAAAGACATAACCAGTAGTTGAACGTCACTTATCCAGATCTTCTTGCATAATTTTAATCCACATAATCGACACAATGCTGATTATTACTCACATCTTTCTCAAAGAGTAAACCAACGTCTATTGTACCCAGGATGTACCGTAGAATTCATTTCACCACTTGCCAGTGTCCTTAGCCTGGATCATGCATGTACTGATACCAAGGGCGGAGTCAGGATTGCAGATAAAGGGGGACAAACACTATATAACTATTTATGAAATACTAAAAAATTGGGTTTTTACAATCATATTTTGCAATCAGGGTGACATGGTGTGATTGTGAAAAAATGATGATTAATTCAACCATACAAACAATATACATCACATGATTAATTCAATTGTAGTTAGCTAATTAAGAGCTTCCATTTTTTACTTGAAGAAAATAGAAGCAAGCATAGTGGTATAAGATAAGAGTTGGCGAGGAGCAGACCTCTGGCTTTCTTTCTGGCTTTGAGGTAGCAGGACGATATATTCCAAGTCTAAGGAGTAGTAGCAGCAGTAGCTTAACTGGACATGATGGATTCAAGTGAATTTATCGGACAACAATTTTATTTTTAGAATCCTCTTTCCTCTTCTCCTCCTGCTTTATCTATCCGTCTGTCTCCTCTTCTTTGAAACTCACTCCTGAGTCAGAGTCTCCGAGGATAACACTTACACAACCAATCCACTCTCTTTTGTCTTTTTATTCTTGTTTATCTTCTCGGAAGGGAAATATATGTGTGTATAAAGAGAGAGAGCTTCTCTTTTTGGGCTAGCTCAAGCATACAAACAACAGCTTAGCTGAATCGACCTACGACCATCGTGTTTTTCCAACCGCCCCAAACCCAAATAATTATTTTTAATTTTGAAAGATCAAAGAGAAAGCAAAGCAGATCAGATCCCAACCCCCCAATTAATCTAATGTGTTAACTAATCCTTTATCACTCTTACCACCATATGCTAGCTGAGTCTGAGGTAAGATAATCCTAATTCTTTCTTTTCTTTATTTTTTAAACAAAACAAACGAAAACCAATGATGATGTAAAATTTCCTCGGCCGGTCCCCAACCCAATTAAAATTTTTAATATGAATATGATCACATGGGAAGCAAACCCACCATGTATGGTACCTCTCTTTAGGTTTCTTTGTTGCTCTCAACGTGTGTAGGGGTGAATGGATTAAAATGAGTTAGTAGGAATTAAGAGAGAGATTGAGAGATTTAAAAAAGCAGAAATTCTAGGTGGCCTGGGAAACCAGCCTAGTTTCCCAGCCTGGGGGGCGAAAATACAATTTTGCCCCCTCTTTAAACACACCCCAAAAAGGTGATTAAAGGGGGGGGCCAAATTGTATTTTCGCCCCCCAGGCTGGTTTCCCAGGCCACCTAGAAGTGTTGTAAAAAAAAGATAAAGAAAGAGAGAGGGTGGGAATTAAAAAAAAAATATATTAAAAATATAGAGAGATTGAGTGGGATTGGGATTGGTGACAGTGGAGCTAAAAAAATTATATATTTGTTGTTTTAATTTTTAGTGGAGTTAGAAGTCAAGATTTCATAAAGGGGGGAACATAAAATACAAGTGGTTGTTTCATACTGGGGAGATGGTGTTCTCATTGATTGGAAGCTGGGAAGGTTGTCTGATTACCAAGATTCAGAGAATGGTAAATTTTCCAAAGAGCTGCCAGTGTTTTCATCATTTTCATCATCAGCTTTGGTTTATTAGCAATCTTTATAGGTCATGTTTGTCTGTCATTGAGTACTGACTAATTTTTATACTGCAGGGCTCTGAAGGTCTGAGCCAGTACGGGCAGCAGTATGTTGGACAGGAGAATGCGCATACATTGCTTGTTTCTAGGGTGCAAAGTGTGTCGTTGTATCAACCATCACCGGTGCCATATACAAGCAACTACCAGATGCTGCATTCTCATCATTTTCAGTATATTGAACAAGCAACTACCGAAAGAAATTAATGGGGCATGTTCCTAAGGGCATCAATGTATTTTCTTACATTATAACTAGGTGGATTTGTATTGTTGGAAAAAACATAGAGAAATTCTTTTGTTTTAGATGCGAGCGAAACATGATATAACAAGGTTTCATTTGTTCAGGTTAATCCTGTTATTGTACATTAGTGCTATTTGTTTACATGTTTTTGTTTGGCGTCAAAACTTGACAAGTTCCTTTTTACAGTTGATTTTGTATTTATCTAGCATATAGTTTGGTGAAATCTTATTCGTGCCGGAGGCATGACACAAACCATAGTAAGGACTGATTTTGCAGGTGCCACGGCTGTGATTTTGCTGCAGCAGCAAAAAAAAATATAATTTTTTTTTCGATTATATTAATTTGCAACGGTTTGAAACCTTTGCAACAAAACAGATTTCTTTTTTTTTGAATTTTGTTTTAACTGCCAACGGCTTACAACCGTGGTTGCAGCTTGCCACGGCTAGGAACCGTGGGCGTTCTTCATCAGTTGCTACGGCTTAGAACCGTGGCCAGGGTTAGCCACGGCTAAAAACCGTTGCTAACTCGTTTGCCACGGTTTATTTCTCACTGTTTAGCCACGGCTAAAAACCGTTGCTAACTCGTTTGCCACGGTTTATTTCTCACTGTTTAGCCAGGCTTAGAACCGTGGCCAGGGTTAGCCACGGCTTAAAACCGTTGCTACCGGTAGCAACGGTTTTAGTAGCAACGGTTTAAAACCGTTGCTATTATCCATACTTTCTCACGGCTTAAAACCGTGGCTATTTTTGCCACGGCTCAAAACCGTTGCTATTGTTATTGCAACGGTTTAAAACCGTGGCTAAATGCTGAAAATCGTCACCCCTACTCAAGCATAAAACCGTTTGCTACAATGTTTAGCAACGGTTTATAGCCGTTACAAGGAATTTCGCGACGCCTCTGTAGCCCACGACTCTTAGCCGTGGCAATGGGTTACGCCCACGGTATAGAACCGTTGCTAATGGGGGCAAGAACCACTGAATGTTGTACACCAGTATACATACTGGTCTCGTATAACAATGGGAATAAGCGAGGGCAAAAATGATGACTCATATATGCTAGTAGGACTCGGGAATGATGACATGAACACTGTTGAGCCGATAATCAATTGCATTCTTCTACAAATTACTTTTTGTTGAAACCCACAGATTAGAAATTGAAAATAAATTAAAAAACACGGATTGTAGGCACCATGTTAGTTATAGAAGTCAATTAGACCACAGATTTTCATGAACCTCGTTTTTTGTAGTGTCATGCTTGGTCTCAAGTAGAGACGGCACCTATCATCACCATTTCTCAGCCAATAAACCTATGACTCCCTTACAGCCAGCATATCTGATTTGACAGGCACAAGGTGGGTGTGTAGTTACTGAAAATCTTTGCAAAACATTAGAAACAATTTAAAAACCTTTATTACAGTGAAAAAACTAAATATAACTGCAAAAAAAAGGTAAACAATAGCAGATTTTGGGACTTACTGCAAGGGACGATCTGCTGATGATGCGAGGTACGCACTGCTGCTGCTGCTGCGAGGGAATCACTGCTGCTGCTACGAGGGATGAACTGCTGCTCTGTGAGGGACGCACTGATGCGAGCTTGATGTTGGTCGCAAACCAGAGTGTGCTCTGTTTCACTGCAGAGTACCCACTGGCCAAATCATCGAACCACTTGCGCTGATGCCATTTCAGCTGCCATTGTCCTTTGCCATACTTCAACAAATGTAATTTTTCTCTTCAAATGTTCTGCTTATTCAGTGGATCTGGTATTGTTCTTCAATGGCACCCTGCAAAGAGTAGAAATCAAGCTGAATGTTAATTAACTTCTTAGACCAATTTCTATCATTATTTGAGGATGAGAGAAATCACTCAAAATTTTAAACTACAGAGCTAGAAAAGAATTTACTTTTTGCCAAGGTAAGTTACGCTGCCCACAGGCAATACAACAACTGCTGTACCCGTACAGAAAACTTCATCAACTGCTAGCAATTCGTTAACAGTTACAAGGCGCTCTTCAACCTGCAAAATACCAAAAGGAGGAAGGATTCAGAAGAATTACTATAGCCTTCTTCTCAAAAGAAAAGTAACCAGCTGTAATGAGAAATGAAGCACCAAGAAGTTGAGATCTTAAGCGATAAAAGCTAATGGTCATAGCAAGTTATCAGACTGAAGCTATACTGTGGATATGATCAGCCTATACTAGATATGTACAAATTAGAAATGGTCAGCGTATACTAGATATGGTCGAAAACACTATATGATTGCTCAAATCACTTCCAAGAGAGACGATTAAAAGGGCTTATTGCCATGTAAAAGAAGATGAATAAATAGAAATTTACAACAGACATGTTGAACTAGAATTAACAAAACTAAGTAGAAGAAAATCAGACAATGTGAATCAATGGAAAGTATGCAGTGCAATGATCCAGTTCATACTAAAATTAAGAGGAAAATTAAAGTTTAAGAAAATGGCTAAAAAATAATAAACGTACTGAAAATCTCAGTTACCACAGGTAACTCTCTACTTCTCATGCCCATGCTTCATGTCATAAACATCATAGCTAACATATTCAGATGAAGATCTATCAAAGAACCAATTGAAAACTGAAAAGTCTAGATATTTATAATTCTTCCAAAGTAATGCGCAAGTAAACTTTCTGCTAGGCTGGATCTTAAGGGAATTTCACTAATCAGTATATCAAATTTTCAAAACTAATCTCTCCTTCCTGATGAGTTCTGTAATACAGTCTTGTCAGTTTTAATGAAATTACTCAAATGAGCTTTATCTTTTAAAAATATATATGGTAAGTGAATCAACAAAATTAGACTAGGAAAGTCCCAATAATATCTAGCATGAAACATATAAAAATTATATCAGCAAAAAAAATCATTTTGTTTCAACATAATTGGCCTCACCTCTTCTTCATGAAGTGCTCTGTAGGATCACAGTTTCATCATCAGAGACATGTAACAAAAGAGAAATGAACAACAAAGATAAAGAGTTTGAGATGATACCTAAAGAACAATACTTGAACTAGGTTAGATGGCCACCACATGTAAGGAGAATACCTCAACCACAGCTCAAAACCAGTGTGCTAACCGCACACGCTGAAACCCGCTGCGGCCAGAAACAGCACGTACAGCAATAAACATTAAAAGAAAGATATCATAATCAAAAAGTAAACATAAATAAACATTAAAAAGTAAATATAGTCAGAAAATTCACCATTAGACTCTTGGTTTTTGGGTGTTTTTGTGTAGAAAATAGAACTCCTGTATAAAGAAAGACATCATAATCAATATCAAAAGCAATAGACATAAATATGATAACAAAGCAAACTGTAGTATATGCACCATAGCAATCAAAGATGAACTAAGGTCATACCAATTGTTGCGAATGAGAATTCAAATAGAAGAAACAATGTTTCAAATGGGATGAGGCAAGCAATAGTCATTTTGTGGTTAAGTCTATAGATACTTGCACTTAAGCTTCAGCTAGTTACCTTAAAATGAACAATCACGTGCCCGTAGTGTATTTTACTCAGCTCCTCTTTTGCTGCCACCATTACATTGCTTCCAACATAGTTGTAACTATCAATCATCAAGTTCCACATGAGTTCTACACCATACGAAGAAATCACCAACATCCAAATCCCCCATCTTGTCTCCTTTTGGATCACTTTTGTAAAGTTTCACCCCAGTCCTGAATTTGAAGCATAAGGAAAGTCTGATCTCTGTTGCATGGTTCAATGATCCATGACAAGCGCAAGAGAATTGATGGATAGGATCTACAACCTCTAATGCTATCGCAATGACATTCCTTTCCCAATCACAAACTTTGTATCTCCTTGACACTGAAGGAACAGGATTGCTTGGAGAAGGAAACCTCGCAACACCTTGAGAAGATGATGGTAATGGAGATGGTGGTAATGGAGATGGAGGTAATGGATTTTCTGGTTGCCTTGTCGATTGTGCACGGGATGACGGTGTATCTTCAGTCCTTTGAACAACTCCTTGTATTCCCTCACTTGTTGATGGTCTTACATAAGTTCCACTTTCAAGTCTCTCTCGTATCCATCTAACATTTTCTTCCAATCTATCATATTTTTCGCTACATTTTTTTACTTCCAATGTTTTTTCCAAAAGCAATGAACGAGTGGGAAGTGCAGCATCATACTTCCTTTTAGAGACAGTGGTTCCAACACAACGAGTACGTCCCCTCGCTTCTTGGCCAAACACTTGGCTTAGAGGATCATCATCAATAGTGAGGTCAGTGGTACCCTGAACTGAAGATTCTTGCAAGGCAGCTTTTTTTGCTTTAACTTGTTCCTTCAAAAGAATGAAAAAATAAAATAAATCAGGACACAAATAATATTCAAACAACTTCAAAGTAAATTAAGAATTGGGTATAAAAGACATCATTGGGCACATACCATATATTGTTCAGAACCATGCGTAGGTTTTCCATCCTTTCCCGTGTGACAAGCAATACATATGTCAGTGTGTGTGACTGGTTCCCCATCAGGGTTCTTCTCAACCTATATACTTGAAAGATTAGTCTCAGCCTATATAGTTAAATGGTATATAATATTGTACTAGTAGCTAGAAACTCAATTACCATTTCATACTCTACTTCTGCAGCACTCTTTTGGCCACCCCCCCATACATGCTTTGAAGCCTTTTTGTTTTTTGCATTTTGGGCTCTAATTGCCTTCGCTTCAGGGGTGTTCTCATAGCGAACAAACTCCTTCCAATCCTCCTCTCTTACACCATTTGGAACATGCTTCTCTTGTTCCTCAATGGTAGGATACTTATCCAAATAATTCTTCCTAAGATTTGCCTTGAACCTTCTATAATATTCAGGCATTTTCAAATGCACACTCTTTTTCACAAAATTTGGGATGTCGTATTCACGCTGCAAATAAGCCATTGAGATATAAGTTGAAAATAAAATAAGACATTATGAAAATCAATGATGTAAAATCTCACCTTGAGGCCATTCCACACATCCTCTTTGTAGTTGTCAGTAACATGGTGCCAACCCTTGAATTTGATGGGCACAAGGGTTTCAACAAGCTTTCCAATGTTTTTATTGAAATTTCTAGCACCAGGTCCAACTGCTAAACCGTGGAGGTTGAACTGTATGGTCTGTTTAACTTCAATGTCATCATTTGTAGATCTAGTGACATCAATGGTGGAGAGATTGTCGCGAGTACTATCCATTTCTATCAATGACATTATAGATATTAACCATTATCAAACAAAAAGAAATAAGAATCAACTATATACACCACATTTATAGATAATTTCCTTCCACAACATATCACCACAAATAGATTTTTATAAAGCATTGGAAAAGCCAATCTGAATACATACTAGTTGGTCCTTTGGCCTCTTATCTTTCTTACTAGCAACAAAATGAGCAATGGCATCCATGGAGACACCACTATCTTGTGTCACCAAACATTCATCCAAAGAACTTGTCGCAAATGTGAAACCATTTACACAATATTTTGGATATCGGGTTGCCAAAAAATCTTTAACACAACCAAAGTTACTGACATTCAACACCCAAAAAAAAAAGTGAAAACAAACTGACTTCACATATCAGATTGTAGAGAAAAAAAAAACTGCGATAGGACTGACCATATGTAAGGTCACTCCATTGTTTGGAGTTCTTGAAACCAATAAAACAGACCTAAAGCATTCTTCAGGTGAAATGGGAGGATGGATTAATCAGAGAAGAAACCCCCCAAAAATTCTGAATATATTAAGTTGTTGCTGGGGTCAAGTAAGAATCACCAAGCTATGTTAAGCTATGTTTGTCTCCTCTTTTCCATTTATAGCTTAACTAACAAGAAAAGCACAGACCCTACATGCATCCACATTTCTCCAACCCATACTTAAAGAAACCGCGAAATAGTATTCATGTTGTGATCCCCAAATATTTTTCGTAATAGCTTGTTCAAAACATTTCTAACTTCACTTACCAAAACATGCTATATGACCAATATATATAGCAATTAAAGCTTCATTTACACATGAATAAATTTGTCCTTATAGATGTTTGTGATCCTTGATGTAAACCAACGGATGCAACTAAACCTGTTAAGGAAATTTTTTTTTCTTCGTGTTTATGGTAGTTGTCAATTAATCTTTTTGCTTTACGTGTTCATTTCCAACACTTTCGGACAGAATTTTTTTTTCTTCTGATAATTACCCATATTATTCCAAGTATTGCATGTTTAAATAGCGAATGGGGTAATCAATTTATTTGTTATGTTTTCATGATTATCCCATTCTTGTTTTCACTAACTTAATGAATCATATTCCTTGCTGTCTAGAAAACAAAAAAACAGATAAAAGGAAAAGGAAAAGGAGGATAATAAAGTCTTGACAAGTAGGGATGAAGAGGGCAATGTGGCCTATTGGTAATACTTAAAGTTGATGTCCATTTTCAAAACCCTTGTAAAGAAAATAGGTGTAGGGAGCATTTTGGGGTATAATCATGGAGAAAAGAAGGTAGAATCCAACATAAATCTCCACTACATGAAAAGAGAAAGAAAGGGAAAAAAAGCTGTCACATAGTATATAAAACAAAAAATCAAAAGCTGATCATACAAGTAATGTTTTCTGGTGCAATTTAAAGTTCCATTTGTCTTTCAAACTGGGAAATATTTGTGACCTTCCTCCCTTCCCAAAAGAAAAATTAGGTAAATTATTTCATATAGTTCGCAGGTGTCTTGTCATACAACTAACAGACCCAATATATATTTTGGTAAACCAAATAGCAAAGTGGGAAAACATGAGGTGAAATAGAAGGGGAGTGTTCTAGTTTATCCATGGTTCAACACTCTCAAAGAGTTTTAAGAGTGTGATGTATGAGAAGATATTGGAGAATCCTTTTTTTTTTTTTTTTACTGTCTGTGAGCACTTAGTAAACTGTGAACTCCAATTATGGACCCGACAACTTCAAAAGCATTTAGCTTTGAACGAACTTAACATATTACCCATATTCTAAGCGCTATGAAAGGCGTATTAGAGCTACATTAGTTTCTAATTACTATCTAGAAAGGAAGAATCAAAGGCTGGGTTTTTAATATTTAAAGTTTCATAAATGCAATGATTCCAACCATAGTGCAGATCAAATGCATTGATTCAAATCCTCAGATTTCTTCTCTTGATGATTAAAATACCACAATGTGAAATAACTTCAAACTATTCTGGTTTCATATATGATAGAACTAACATTCTAACAAAGTAATAATAATAATAATAATAATAATAATAATAATAATAATAATAATAATAATAATAATAATAATAATAATAATAATAATAATAATAATAATAATAATTGCTCTCATCCATTCACCACTTATAAGTCACAATCACACTACAAAAAAACAGGAACAAATTTTTTTTTCCTGAAGTTCAACCATGAAATTATGCTACAAACCAAAAAATGCAATAATTACCATTGACATTTTCATGGTGATAAATTTTGGAAATGGGAGGGAAAAGAATGTGTCCTGAAATGAGACATTTTCATGGTGACATTTTCATCGAACCCTAATTTCATCAAAAATAAAAGAGAGAGAGAGAGTACCTGTTCGGTGCAGTGGCTGATCGATTTTGAAGACGCCGAGTACTAAGGAGTGAAGACCAGAGAAGGAGGGGAGGAGGGAAGTCGAGGGAAGTCGAGGGAGGAGCAGGGAAGTCGAGGGAGGAGCAGCAAAGTCGAGGGAGGAGCAGCGAAGTCGAGGGAGCAGGGAAGGAGGGGAGGAGGGAAGTCGAGGGAGGGAGCAGGGAAGGAGACGAAATCGAGGGAAGTCGAGTGGAGGGGAGCTTCGTTTTTGTCGATGGAAGTCGAGTGGAGGGAAGGTCGAGCGCCAAAATAGCCCGCCCAATTTTTTTTTTTCAGCTTTTCATGTAGCCACGGTTCTAAGTCGTTGCTATAGTTAGCCACGGTTTAGAACCGTTGCTAAATTTTTTTTTGCAACGGTTTTGAGCCGTTGCTAGACATAGCCACGGTTTAGAACCGTTGCTAAATTTTTTTGTTGCAACGGTTTTGAGCCGTTGCTAATAATGCCCACGGTCTGGAGCCGTTGCTACTATTAGCCACGGTTTTTAGCCGTTCCAAATATACCAACGGTTTTAAGCCGTGGCCAGTTTTTTTTACCCACGGTTTTAAGCCGTTGGTACATATAGCTACGGTTTTTTGCCGTGGCAAATCAACCAACGGTTTAGAACCATGGCCAGCTCGGCGTAGCTAAACTGGCCTTTTGGTGTAGTGGGTGTACTAACTTATTTTGTGTTGTCGTTCATCCTAAATCATTGTAACACCTTCTTCAAATACGCTTGTAGAGACAAGTTCATAGTTTCCTTCATTCTGTCTCTTTGAATTTCCATGCCAATAATCTTCTTAGCTTCACCAAGTTCCTTATCTCAAACTGAGTACTCATCTGACATTTCAACTTGTTAATCTCATACTTGCTATTTATAGCTATAAGAATATCATCTACATATAAGAGCAAATATATAAAAGAACCATCATGAAGCTTTCGGAAGTAGACACAATGATAGTTTCGAGTGTACTTCTGCCCTAGCATAAACTGATCAAACCATTTGTATCACTGTCTTGGAGACTGCTACAACCTGTACAAGGACTTGTTCAGTTTACACACATAATCTTCTTTCTCTGCAGCTTTAAACCAACTTGGGTTTGGAGGTGAAGAGAGCGAAGCCCCCCGGAACCACTTCACAGCGTTCACATGATATTGCACTTCCAACCGACATGTCTCAAGCAATGATATTGTCTCCAACTTAGACACATGTCACGCTTGAGTGTGGAGTTTTTACGAATTTGGCTCAACTGCTCCCAAAAGGCCTCGTCCTAGTACATGTCCAATCCTTTATTAACTTCACATTAAGTTACCCCTTACCTGATGTGAGTCTAAATTTGCACGGTCAACTCGAGCCAACATCTCAAATAATCTCCACCTTGGCAAGACTTGAGCTTACCCTAGCCAAGGATAAGCTTCACTTCAATGTACTATCCCATACATCCAACTCGCCAAGCCCAAGGCCGAACCATCGGCTCTGATATCAAGTTGTTACGCGCAGAAGTGTTACAAATACCCAAATGCAAAGTTACAGAACAAAGATAATAAAATCGAAGAAAACAAATTTACATAGTTCGACAAATTTGACTACATCTACGGGGCAAAGAGAACAACATTACTATTAAGATCGAAGAATATAAATGGAGAGGGTCTCATACACAACGTCAATGATGTTAAACCCACACGAATTTAAATGACACCATAGATATAAGCGGGGTGTGTATATCTCACACAGCGACACTCTCTCATGTCTCCCTTTCTCTCTTTCACAGATACCAGAACCCTAAATCAATTTGAGGATGACGATGAAAGAGGAATCCCTTCTTCTTTTATAGCGTGATGAGGCTGTGGAGGAGTGGCGGTCGACCACCTTCTTCTCCCTTCCCTTCTCTTCCCTACTCTCTTCAACAATTTCAACCACTGACTCCTGTCGACAGAGCAGCCATCATCTTCAATGATTTCCAGCTACTTCTTGCAGCTTCTTTCCTTCTACAGATTGTTAGCGACAAAGCTACACTGCCAATCTGTTGTCGACAAGCCCTGCCAGCTAATCAATTGAGGTATGTTCTACAACTTGTTCTTCAATCTGTTTTTCAACGAAAATCATATATTATGGAGCTTCTTCCAGGCCTGCATAATGATTTTGTGAGGCAATTCTTAATCCGGGTTCCATATAAGCATTTTCGTGATGCTTTTAGGGTGGGCAAAAGCTAGAAAATGATTTTGAATCATTATAATTTCACTAGCAAAAGAAAGAATTCGGTTTGACAAGAGCCATAATTGTATTAATTCAAACTAAATTGAAAGGGAAATCTAGTTTGGTGAAGGGCTTTGTAATGCCGGTTTATCAATCTATTTACGATCCGGGAACTGGTGTGTGGGATTCGCTACTGCGGATTCCTAGTTACTCCAAGGGTATACCGCTCTTCTGCCAGTGTGTGGGAGTTGGGCGTTCATTGTTGGTGATAGCAGGATCGGATTATTCAACTAGGAAAGCCTCAAATGTTGTCTACGTGTATGACTTTGTTTCGGCTGAGTGGAGAAGTGTGTCCCACATGCTAGGTCCATCAAAATCCTTATTCACTTGTGCATCCAATTTGAATCATCAAATAGTTTTTGTTGTTGGTGGGCATGATAAAGACAAGAATGCATTGATTTGGATCATCAAATAGTTTTTGTTGTTGGTGGGCATGATGAAGACAAGAATGCATTGAGATCTTCATTGGCTTACGATGTGGTTAAAGACGAGTGGGTTGCACTTGCTGACATGGCAAGAGAGAGCGATGAGTGTATAGGTGTTTTCCAGGGTGGCAAGTTCCATGTTATGGACGGCTATAACTCATAGGGGTGTTAATTGGTTTTCAAAAACTGGCTGAATTCATCGAATCAAATCGAACCAAATTGAATCGAAAGCGAACCAAATCGAATGCATTCGATTTGATTGCGGTTTTGGTTTTTTTAACACTCGAAAAAACTAATTGAACCGAAGTGAGTTTTTTTTCTAATTTTAATTCTCATTTCCCAACCATTCCAATTTTCAATGCACCCTACCCATAGTCATACCTCTCATTTTTAATTCAATTCCTACATTCTCTTTCTCATTTTTTTTAATTCAATTCTCTCTCTCTCTTCCCACCCATTTCAATTTCCAACGCACCCTACTCATAGCATACCTCTCATTTTTAATTCAATTTTCTTTCTCTCTTTCTTTTTTTAATTCAAGTCTCTCTCTCTTTTTAAATCAATTCCCAACCACCATTTCTCTTTTTCATTTTTAATTCCCACCACTATTCCTCTTTCTTTTACTTTCATTCTCTTTTAAATTCTCATTTACTTTTTTTTTTCTACAATGAAATCATGAACAATTGAAAACAAAGTGAACAACTTATTATGAAAAATCGAATAAAATCAAATCGAACGAAATCACACGATTTTGGTTTTTATATTTGAAAATTGGAAAACCGAACCTAAGCTTGGTTCGATTTCGATTTTAGCATAATTTCGAACCGTTTGAACCGATTAACAGGCCTAATAGCTCAGACATGCAAGGGTTATTCGAGGGAAGTGCGGAGGCCTTTGATGTTGCCAATTGGCAATGGGAGCTAGGTTATAGAGGTTGTGTTGGAACTAGGGGTGGGCACGGGACGGGATGGGACGAGATATACCCATCCCTATCCCATCCCGTTCATACGGGATCGGGATGAGAAAAACCCCATCCCGACCTCGTCCCATCCCAAACGGGTTCGGGACGGGATGGGATCAGCGTGCTAATCTTCTTCACTTGCAGTCTGAGTCTGAGCAGTCTGCTGAAACTGCTGGATTGCAGTCTGCTGGCCTGGAACTGCTGCCCTCTTTAACTAACAAGCGAATTTCACAAGCAAAACCAATAGCTTGTTGGACAAGCAAAACCAATGCATCAAGAAGGTCCTGGAGAGGTTGTGTTTGCCCATGCATAACCATAGTTTCCTCATTGAATGACTTGTCATTAAAAGACAACGTGTTTTCCATAGTTGACAAACTTGCAGATTTTGCTCCTTTAGGACCTCCAACAGAGCGCCAAACACCAATAGGAGCATTCATGGTTCCATCAAGCATTCCTTTGTCAAAATCACCTGCTATTCTGACTGGAATGCAGTCTGTTTTCTTTGTCTCATACCTGTTAGATATCCTGTCTCCCATGGTAATTGGGTCATCTGGAGTTTGATCCAAAACAATATTTCCCTTTCCAGTTGACAGCCCAGTTGGTCCTAAATTAGAGTAGGATAAGAGCGTATGTCTTATCCTGCACATAGTGGCTTGGAACATGATACATTCAGCTTCAGCAGCAAGCACGCTCTTTAGAGGAAGCAGAAGATCACCAACTTCGGTGGCATTTCCAGTTTCCTTCCCCTGAGAAGATCTGAGAGCATTTACTGAACTAAAATCAGACAAAGAAGATTTTGTAACATGGACCTTCACAACCAGAGGTTCATTCCAGTCAACCTTCATATCCTATATTTTGGTGTTCATCTTGGGATCTAAAATAAATAATTAAATAAAAAATATTAATAATTAATATTAATAAATTAGTTCGGGACGGGACGGGATTGGCGGGATTGAAAATCTTCATCCCATCCCATCCCATTCTAGATCGGGACGGGACGGGATCGGGATGAAATTATTCAATCCCATTAAGACCCGGAAAAATCGGGACGGGACGGGAACGGGATCGCGGGATGGGATGCCCACCCCTAGTTGGAACCTGGCGTGTGCCCAAAGAATTGCATGGCAGATGACAACGGCAATTTCATTGGCAAATAAATGTCCTTATCGCGGAATGCCACATTGACACCACTCGTACAGGTGGGAACTATCGTCATGACGTGGCAGGGAAAGACAATAGTGATTTGTTCATTTGAGCACGATGCACCCCACCATTGTTATGAGTTTGGATGTAGGAAATTGGAGGAAGGTAGAGAGTCTCGACAGTTTTACAAGCCATGTGGAGAGTGGTTGCAATCTTGAGATCTAAACATGGTTTCTTGCTAATGTTCTTTTTGAAAACAAAATGAAATGATGGTCATTAGCAAAATGTTAGTGGTCTTGTTACTTGTTATTGAGTAGTAGAGAAACTTTATAATTTCCATTTGTTTATCAAATTGATTCATGTTGGTCCTATATACAAAGATTCTAATAATGTTATGTTACTACAATAAAATCAAACTGATTGATCTTAAGGTGTGTTTGGTTGCATGAAATTTATTATGGAAATTCATGAGGGGACCACCTATATTTAAGCTAATTTGAGGTAGTACTTACCATCCACCATTGAATTTTGTGTTTAATGATGAAAATGAAAGTTCAATGAACATGAGAATCTTTTAAAAAAAATAAAAAATAAAAAAATCAAACCTCTAGTATGGAGGGCCTATTTTGGGATGTCAGACCTTTATTATTTCACAAAAAGGGTTTACAATGGGGTACATTACGACTTTACCCGTGAAAACATACACAAATATTACTATTTCAGAAGTCTAATATAAGTGGTGTGAGTCTAATCCAACCGTAGCAAAACTTTGTGGTCGATCAAGCAAGGAATGAGCATGATAAATTCGACTTACTTTCTCCTTCAAAACAATCCTGCAAGTGCATCAGCTACCGCATTTGCTTCCCAAAACACATGCATACATGTGAAATCCAGCCTGATGGCTTTTTTTTGTAATCCTCCTCCAAATCGACTCCAACTACCATGGAATCTTGTACCTCCCATAGGACCACTCCCTAACCAACAAGAAGTATGTTTGTACCACCACCTTCTCAATCCCCAACTCTACCCTCAGCCTGATGTTGTCTGGTAGAACGAGAGATTTGGCTTTGTTGTTACATCCTGTACCAAAGAAAATATGTTTCACCATAATGCAATTCCCATCTCCACCATGCCGAAACACCCCCCTGAAATCACTGAATCCATAGTAGAGCATCCACGTTTAACGCCACCCAACTCAGGGGCGGAAAGACCTAATAGACAGCCATCGACACTCTCCTCTCGCCTTCTACCTGACGGGCTCAAACTATGAGTTGAAATCACTCCATTGGGGTCCATTGACCTTTGTTTGGGAATAAAAACCTGCATCGCCAATTTCAGCTCAATACCTGACTCAAATAATTACATAATTCACATTCCAATCTTTACCTTGATATCATTTCTGATTTCTTTGGAGCCATATCTACCATAAAGCAAATAGAATAGTCAGGTTGTAAAGAACACCCAACTGCGTGGTCTTGGCAGCTCGTCAAAACCACACATGGAGCGTGGAGTACACTTCCCCCGAACAATGGGAATGTATACCAAATATGAACTCAAAATGACGCCAAACTCTAGCTGATAATTCACTGTCAATCAACAAATGTTTAGATGATTCAAACTCTAGAGAGATGCAACAATGACACTTCGATGCAAGCTCAGGCCCAATTCTTCTTGCATTACCATCAATTGGGGTCACCCATTGAAAGAGCTTCCACACAAGCACTGATATCTTGGACGGTAACAATGGCTGCCAGAGGAGTTTAAAAACTCTATCATAACTTGCTATTACACCACCCTATGGGATATGCATATGGACCGTCTAATATTTTGCGGACCCCTAGGTATTCATGTGGAATGGGATCTCACATGCCCAGGTCAGGATGTCTTTATAGTCATTCCACATTTCGGGTCCCTTTCACCCAGTGGTTAGGACATCGTCTTTTAATGTCGAAGACATGGGTTTGATTCTTGTAAGGGATAGGTATTGATTCCTGCCCCCATCAAGTCAAGTTTGAAGATTTCATATTTGTACTGAGTGAGGGAAGCAAACCTCGCCCAAATGAAGAGGAAAGAGGTTTCTCCCTTTGTGCGCACTATAACATATCTCGACTTCACCAAGTAATCACCAATCTGCAAGTACTACCAGATGTGCACATCCTCATCACCATCCAGTACCTTCTGACAATATAAAAAACCTCGTTTCACTTCCTTCCTAATCCAATCATGTAGCAAACCAAAATCCAACTGCACAAATGAATCTGGAGTTGGCCAGTCACCCAACACTTCACCAGTAGCGACATTAATATCAGCCCCACTGCAATTCTCAAAGAAAAATTAATTTTGAACCACCACCAATCAGCCACGAAGAATTATTGATCAACTGAGTTTCATACTTCAGCAACTCCTTGAAAATTTTCGAAGGATCTTGTTTTTCCTTGTACATCATCAAGGGTATAGAGTCTATAGCGTATTTTCTCCTAATAAAAACAACTCATAATGATCCGGAATGTAACAAACTCCAAAGAACTTTTCATCGGAAGGCCTACATAACCAGTAGCAAGTCCCTAACACCCCGACCCCACTCGTGTGTCGAACAACTTAAATGTGATCAAGGCAACCACTTTTTCTTACATCTACCTTCAAAATCTGCCCAGAAAAATCCAGCAATAAAACTACAAATAATATCCAACACCTTGTATGGCACGCACGTGGCTGCCAAAGTGTCGAGTGACATAGATGTCAGGACATGCCGACTAAAAAAACAAATGACTCCGGTGAGAGCAAGCTCGCTTTACAATCTCATCAAAGGAGAGAGGCGATTTTGAGGGGCGTTTTGGGAATTTTTTCCAAATTACGGCTCCTTCAATCCTAGCCGTCCCACGGTCCAGGGAATCGATCCTGGCCTTTGCTTTTCAGCCGCCTTGGCAAACCTAACTCTCTGTCGCTTTTGGCCGACATCAGGCCGACCAGATTTGTGCCGCCTCGAGTCGTCGACACGTTCTTGTCGGTACTGCCGACCCCTGGCTGTCTGGCTCGACACACGCGCTGTGTGTGTGCGTTGGATTTCCTGGGCGTTGAAGTCTGTTACGACTCAGTCGCCGATACAACTGCACGTACGACACAGCCGCCGATATCGCCGCCGTTACGACATACCCGCCGTTACGACACAGCGACACAGCCGCCGTAACGAAATCGGAGTCGTTACGATCCAGACGAAGATAAGACCCAGGCCGACACACAGATCAGTGTTCTACGCTTGGATGTGATGTCCGCGCCTGCTGTCGGTATTCTCCCCACGGGGCCTGGGCATGGGGACCCAGTCGACGGATCTACGAAGCCTTCTTTCGCCCAGATTTTGGGCAAATTTTTGGTGGATGACATGGTGGAGACCCCGGTCGAAGGAACTCGTTTTCGTAAAGAAGTGGCACCGGCCATCGGAATTACGGCAACGGATGAAAATCGTGGAGAAGTTTTTATGGAAAAACATGTCATTGTTCTAAAATTCTCTAGTTACCGACCCACCTTAGCAGATATCCGTGACTCGATTCACAGAACTTGGGGAATTTTAGGCGATTTCTCACTTGGTTTACTCAATCAACGACACGTGTTAGTCCGACTCCAATCTGAGGTGGAAGCAAAGAAAGTGTTGTCAAGAGACTCTTTTTTGATTCGTGGAGTGCGGTTCAAGGCCTTCCGCTGGCATGATGGGTTCAGTCTGAAGGAAGATCCTGTTTCGGTGCCTTTATGGGTATAGTTGCCTAACTTACCTCTGCATTTCTTTCATCCACCTATTTTAAAGGCAATTGTGAACTTTTTTGGTGGTTTTCTGCGTATGGATGATCACACCCGTTGCCTATCGCGCCCGGGATTTGCCCGTGTATGCGTGGAGATGACTTTGGCGGAGAAATTACCAACCCGAGTTTGGATTGACAGGGCCAACAATAGGGGTTTCTGGCAGAAGATAGAATACCCTGGTTTCAAATACTGTGATTTTTGTTCTCTGATAGGGCACCAGGAGGAGTTTTGTAGGAAAAAATTGGGTCTTAAGGGCGGAGGGAAAGCCTTGGATCTTGGTAATGAGAAGCTGACCAAGCCAAAGGTTGAACCCAACACTGTCAAGCAACAATATGTCTCCGTTATCAAAAAAGCTAAGCCTCTCAATCCTGCAGCAGGTCCAAGTGGCGCAAAGAATAGTCAGGGGGAGGAGATTAATGAGGAAGTTGGGGAGAAGAGGCCGATGGCCATGGATCCGGGTACGGTGGTGTTGTCAAACAAATTTGAGTCGCTCACTGCAAACATTGAGGCAGAGGAGAATGAGAACATGGTTCATGTTAGTGCTGAGCAGGTTACAGAAACTACGGAAGAATGCCTCTTAGAGGCGGGATATACTACTTCGGAGATTGCAAATGCTATTGGAACTCAAGAACAGCCGACACAGCCACCAGATGACATAATCTCAGGGGCCAAGAGTGGTCTTTCCGACGACATGCCAAATGACGATATCTGCCCGGAACATCACATTGTGGCAAGGTCGCCCGATGACACTGGGGACGCTCAATTGGGGCACCCTGGATCAGAGACACGAGCTTCATTAGCAGGGGAATTAGGAGTGGCTTCGCCCCAGCCCGCTCACGGCCCCAAACAGAATGCGCTCACCACCAGTCCAAGCCCTGCGTCAGATCACGGTCTCAGCCAGACCACGGCTCTGGGCACTCCTCGGGTCCAGCCTGATCACGGCCCCAGCCCGTCCATGACTTGAGCAGGACAGCAGTCAGACCTCAGCCCACGTCCGAGCACAGCCTGCCCACGGCCCCCCAGTCCACGGCCAGTCCACGGCCCCAGCCTCTTCACGGCCCCAACCCAGGGGACGTGCTACCTCAGGCAACGCGTGACTTGCTCACCGTTGGTGATTCTTTAGTGACGCAAACAAAATCGAGTGGAATGATACAGGAAGTAGAGGATGCCACGGCGCACTCGGCAGTGATGGAACGTTTGACAGAGGTTATGGCCAAGCGCGCTCAATCCGCGGTAACTGGTAATTCTTCAGTGCCCGCAACAGCAAGGAATGACGAGGACGGGATGTATGAGGTCGTCATCCAGCTGTTTGAAGATAACCGTGTTTTGCGACTAAAGAAACAATCTATGACCACTAATACACTTGATAGCGCCACAGATGATAGTGACGAGGCTGCGTCGGAATCGGAGTTGGGGCCGAAATCACATGCTATTAATGATATAAACTTGGGGGCGCACTCCGATAAGGATCAACAAAGTCAAACCGGCGGTCCTTCCGGGCAAGCGTCGTACGATAAAGAGGGGTAAATCTTCCTCCCGCGCTTAAGATGATGGAAAATTTTATGTTTTGGAATGCTCGTGGGGTTGGTAATAAGGCCACGGGGAGGAGGTTAAAAAATATGGTTGTGGATCATAGAGTCAGAATTCTTATGATTGCGGAGCCTATGATTGATACAAGTAGATCTATGGAGATTGGCAACAAGCTCCACCTTGGTGGCTTTGCCTCGAACAACAAGTTTGACGGCAAGTTTTGGGTTTTTTGGGATACTTCCTTGGCCCTCTCGGTGGTGGATACGTCGGACCAGATCATTCATTGCCAGCATTGGTAATATGTTGGCTTTGCTTTTATGTTTTTTGGTTTTCGGTTGCGGCCCAATTTTGTTTTGGTTATGTCACGGGTAAAGTCGTCATGTACCCCCGTATTGATTGTAACTCATTTTTTTGACAAGTAATAACGGTCTGGCATTCCAACGGTGCCCCTCCACTATGGAGGTTTTTTGAAAAAAAAAAAAAATAGCCTTATTTTTCCCTGTATAAATAGGAACCCATAAATATTTGAAGGGAGATGATTTATGCTGAAACTCTTTCACCTGTCTAATAGATTCAATTCAGTTACTTGGCAAGTTAGCAGCAACACACTCTTCACCGCATTAAGTTTTTTTTTATTACCAAAAACCGCATAATAATTATATAAGAATTGTAAACACCATTGAATCAAGGTCCTCCTACCATTGAGGAAAATCAAAGTATCATCCGCATATAAAAGATAAGTGATGGGATAACAAGGCCTCGACGTATAATATACCCAATTTGTCTTCTATAAAATGCCACATGGAAGGCCCATATTTAATACTTCAGCCGCAATAGCAAAAAGCATTGGAAACATTGGATCCCCCTGACGAAGACCTCTCAAAGATCTAAAATAACCATCATATGCACCCTGCATAAGGACTAAAAACCACATCAGATAATACATTTGAAATCAATAAGCAAAACTTGTTATCAAGCTCAAATTTTCTAAGCATTGCATATAGAAACACCCATTCAATCATATCATACACCTTTCCATATCAAGTTTAAAAATAACATTCCCACCAAAAGCGTGTTTCCCCATATAGCACATCATTTCTTGAGCCGGACCAATATTTTCCGTTATGAACCTTCATTTCATAAAGCTCCATGTTCCTGTGATATAATATTTGGAAGAATCCATGCCAGTCGCTTGCATATATTCTTACTAAAGATTTATACACTACATTTCACAAACTTATGGGGCGAAAATCATTAAATAATTTGGGAGACTCAACTTTGGAAATCAAAGAAATGAAATTTGTTGTAAATGCACCTAGCAACGACCGACCCAAAAAGAACAACTCTACCGCTTCCAAAAGATCAGTCTTAACAATATCCCATCACACTTGAAAGAAACTCGAAGAATACCCATCAGGCCTCAGAACACTATCCTAGGGAATGCTACACATAGCCAGCCTTTATCCTGCCTTTCTTCCATAAATGGCAACGTAGAAAGCTCGCTATTATCCTGCCTGAAATAAGTGTTGGAATGTATTCTAACAGCTGGTCAATATTCGCCGGCTAGGAAGAAAACAAAGACTGATAATATTATTATCTTCTAAAAGAATTTGCCCTTGCTCCGAAATGATGGATCCGTCTGGTAAAGTAATCTCAGTAACCATCCTCCTTTTTTTGTTTAATTTTCACCGAAGCAATAAAATAGTAGTACAAGCTTCAACCTCATTCAATTCTTTATCACCCAATTTCTGCCTCCAATAAAAATTTTCCTACAACAGAACCCTTCTATATTTTGCCTCACATCTGTTATAATTAGTGAATGATTGACCATCCCCAGCATGTTATGACAACAATTCCCATATCCACAATTCATCCTTGATCCTGAAATTACCAAAAATATTTCCAAAAGTGACCATGTTCCATCTTTTGAGATCAGCCCTCGACGCTTTAAGTTTGACATTCAACCTGTCTAAAGCGTTAAGATGCCTCTCTCTGTATTCCAAGAATTCTCAAGCAATACAACTCATCGTGTAAGTTCCATATATGTTGGAATCTGAAAGGTGAGTTACATGATCGAGAGATCGAATGAAGAGACGCCATGATGGGCGCGTGATAAGAACAAATACGGAGAAAATGCTCCACCGGGATCATAGGTAAAAACGATAACCATTGTGAGTTAACCATAGCTCAGTCCAACTTGGCCCAGATCCTATCTCTGACTCCTCTGTTTTTACACCAAGTGAATCTAGGACCTAAAAATCCACAATAAAAAAAAATTAAAAGCCATAATCATCAATGCACCAGACACATTCTAACATATCATTAAAATCCGGGATACTACCACCATCATTTCAACAGGAGAGGCAACACCATTAAAATCAACAATAGAAAACCACACCAAAGTGCACTCTTCCGCAATCTCAACAAGATCCCGCCACAAAATCCAACGCTCACCCGGAGAACACTTGGCGTACACAACGGTAACTGCATACTCTTTATTCGACTCCAAATCCCTAACTACACAATGCAAGAACTGGTCTAACGACCTAACCACCGAAATATCCAAGTAGTCACCCCAAAACACCCAAAGCAACCCTCCCAATGCCTCATTACTGGCAAAGTTGTATAAGTAAATTTTCCGGTTTATCATTGCATGCCTTGATGCATCAACCATTCGCTCTGCCAAGATAAAAGATCAAACTTTATGCTTGAAAATGGGCTTTTTAATATGACTAACTGTCGCCTTGCTTCCCACCCTTTGCATTCCAGAACAAGCTATTTTTTGCTCTAATTGATAACTTTAGCGGTGTTGTTTCTAGTTTGGAGGGCAGTCCCTAACAGATTTTTTTTTTTCTTTTCTATATATTTTTTTTGTTTTTTCCCTTTCAGACACTGCTTCAATTTCTACATCCGATCAAAACACATATTGATCCCCTTCCCTATTAGACTGCGACTATCATAATGATCAAGCTCGTTCTCTAAGAGATCAACACACGAGGCTGCTCCCTACTTACCAATACCAACCACAATTTGCTGACTCACCACTTCTATAACACATTCTGATTCAACATCGCCCATCAACAAGGAAGCCCAATTGTCTCCCTCCTCAGGCTGCTCCACCAACCCCATAATCTACAACTATTGTATCACATACTTGTAGCACCACTGGAAGGCCTGCCAAAGGCATCTCACCCCCATCCTCAGCCAAATCGCTCTCACCACCCTTGCCTCCATAAACTGCTATTGATCAGAACTTTCACTCACTGATTTTTAAACATTTGTGCCACTTCATCTAGGACTTGCTTAACCACATTATTAGCAGCACTGCTCATATACCCTGTTTTAAGCAGTTCATCCTTGATATTCCCCTGCTAAAAAATAGTAGGCTCAATCAAAACTAGATGACTAACATTGGTTGCCTCACTCTCCGCTTTGCTCAAAATATCCTCGATGTCTCCACGTTCCAAATAACCCCCAACATCACTCGAATCTTCTACCACCAATGGGTGGAAAAGGTTATTCTTTACCAATCTATCCATGGGATCCACGTTCTGAATTAACTGCGAGTTGCATCTCAGAATTTCTTCTCCTTTCTCTTTCTTGGCACCACTCATGCCTACCCCAATCTCCTCCCCCCCCCCCCCCCCCCAAGTCTTCACAATCTCCTCATTCCCCATGGCCTTCACAAGTGGCCTAAAAACTTGTTACACACCTATTTCATCCTTCAAGTGCACCTCCTGGACTTGAGCTGGTTTTTGCACTTGATTAACTGCAATTTCTTCCTGCAATACATCACATCATGACCAATAAGTGAACAGTAACTATAATACATAAACCTGGAAAACAATTTTTTTCAATATCCTTTTGTTCCCAGATATATGAATCTAGACTTTTTGCGGTAGAACCAAAGAAATAACCACTTCTATACACATCCTTGCACTGTGATGTCTTATGAAGTCTTAGTACTATCAGCAAATCTTGAAAAAAGTGCCAAAAGAATTCCCAAGAAGCTTCAGAATCATGAGATAGAAGAATTGCAATGGAAAATCTGGCAGCTATACCCAGATAGGTGTACGATCTGCAACCATTCCGAGGATAAAAGTTGATGCCAGCAGAATGCCTTGAATCTAACACCATGGATATGGTATGAATCTCGCGAGAGCGCTTTCCTCACCTTTATTTTTTGAGTAATTCTATAGAGCCCGTTCCCGCTCATGGTCCGGACCCTCCCAGGCACGTGCCAGAGGGAGGGTGTTTGCCACGTGAAGGACCCTCAAGGAAGGCGTCTCAAGACTCGCATGAGCCTCCTCAGAGCGACCTCTTCTCCTCAGAGCCTCCTCCTCTCCTCTCCTCTCGCCTCCTCAGAGCCTCCCCAGAGCGACCCTCAAGACTCGCATGAGCCTCCTCCTCAGAGCGACCTCCTCTCCTCAGAGCCTCCTCCTAAGAGCGACCTCCTCTCCTCAGAGTGACTCCTCAGAGCCTCCTCCTCTCCTGCGCCAGATCTGCTCAGAGCCTCCTCTCTTCTACGAAGGCGACTCCTCCTCTCCTCCTCCACGCCAGATCTGCTCCACTCGCTCCTCCTCACGCCAGATCTGCTCCTCGTCACGCCTCCGCTGCTCGGCGCCTCCTCACGCCTCCTCTTCTTCTTATTGAGCAAACATTTATGCAAATTGAGCTTGGATTGAATTTTGTTGTCACAAAATAAAAAATGGAAATCTCAATAACCATCTTGGTTTGGGTTTTTTTATAGGTTCGAGCTACATTTTCTAGTTGATTTGTGCCCACCTCAACAATTTTCTACTTCAGATTGTGGTGCATTGAAGCTACATTTTCTGATAAAAAAATCATTAAATAATTTGGGAGACTCAACTTTGGAAATCAAAGAAATGAAATTTGTTGTAAATGCACCTAGCAACGACCGACCCAAAAAGAACAACTCTACCGCTTCCAAAAGATCAGTCTTAACAATATCCCATCACACTTGAAAGAAACTCGAAGAATACCCATCAGGCCTCAGAACACTATCCTAGGGAATGCTACACATAGCCAGCCTTTATCCTGCCTTTCTTCCATAAATGGCAACGTAGAAAGCTCGCTATTATCCTGCCTGAAATAAGTGTTGGAATGTATTCTAACAGCTGGTCAATATTCGCCGGCTAGGAAGAAAACAAAGACTGATAATATTATTATCTTCTAAAAGAATTTGCCCTTGCTCCGAAATGATGGATCCGTCTGGTAAAGTAATCTCAGTAACCATCCTCCTTTTTTTGTTTAATTTTCACCGAAGCAATAAAATAGTAGTACAAGCTTCAACCTCATTCAATTCTTTATCACCCAATTTCTGCCTCCAATAAAAATTTTCCTACAACAGAACCCTTCTATATTTTGCCTCACATCTGTTATAATTAGTGAATGATTGACCATCCCCAGCATGTTATGACAACAATTCCCATATCCACAATTCATCCTTGATCCTGAAATTACCAAAAATATTTCCAAAAGTGACCATGTTCCATCTTTTGAGATCAGCCCTCGACGCTTTAAGTTTGACATTCAACCTGTCTAAAGCGTTAAGATGCCTCTCTCTGTATTCCAAGAATTCTCAAGCAATACAACTCATCGTGTAAGTTCCATATATGTTGGAATCTGAAAGGTGAGTTACATGATCGAGAGATCGAATGAAGAGACGCCATGATGGGCGCGTGATAAGAACAAATACGGAGAAAATGCTCCACCGGGATCATAGGTAAAAACGATAACCATTGTGAGTTAACCATAGCTCAGTCCAACTTGGCCCAGATCCTATCTCTGACTCCTCTGTTTTTACACCAAGTGAATCTAGGACCTAAAAATCCACAATAAAAAAAAATTAAAAGCCATAATCATCAATGCACCAGACACATTCTAACATATCATTAAAATCCGGGATACTACCACCATCATTTCAACAGGAGAGGCAACACCATTAAAATCAACAATAGAAAACCACACCAAAGTGCACTCTTCCGCAATCTCAACAAGATCCCGCCACAAAATCCAACGCTCACCCGGAGAACACTTGGCGTACACAACGGTAACTGCATACTCTTTATTCGACTCCAAATCCCTAACTACACAATGCAAGAACTGGTCTAACGACCTAACCACCGAAATATCCAAGTAGTCACCCCAAAACACCCAAAGCAACCCTCCCAATGCCTCATTACTGGCAAAGTTGTATAAGTAAATTTTCCGGTTTATCATTGCATGCCTTGATGCATCAACCATTCGCTCTGCCAAGATAAAAGATCAAACTTTATGCTTGAAAATGGGCTTTTTAATATGACTAACTGTCGCCTTGCTTCCCACCCTTTGCATTCCAGAACAAGCTATTTTTTGCTCTAATTGATAACTTTAGCGGTGTTGTTTCTAGTTTGGAGGGCAGTCCCTAACAGATTTTTTTTTTTCTTTTCTATATATTTTTTTTGTTTTTTCCCTTTCAGACACTGCTTCAATTTCTACATCCGATCAAAACACATATTGATCCCCTTCCCTATTAGACTGCGACTATCATAATGATCAAGCTCGTTCTCTAAGAGATCAACACACGAGGCTGCTCCCTACTTACCAATACCAACCACAATTTGCTGACTCACCACTTCTATAACACATTCTGATTCAACATCGCCCATCAACAAGGAAGCCCAATTGTCTCCCTCCTCAGGCTGCTCCACCAACCCCATAATCTACAACTATTGTATCACATACTTGTAGCACCACTGGAAGGCCTGCCAAAGGCATCTCACCCCCATCCTCAGCCAAATCGCTCTCACCACCCTTGCCTCCATAAACTGCTATTGATCAGAACTTTCACTCACTGATTTTTAAACATTTGTGCCACTTCATCTAGGACTTGCTTAACCACATTATTAGCAGCACTGCTCATATACCCTGTTTTAAGCAGTTCATCCTTGATATTCCCCTGCTAAAAAATAGTAGGCTCAATCAAAACTAGATGACTAACATTGGTTGCCTCACTCTCCGCTTTGCTCAAAATATCCTCGATGTCTCCACGTTCCAAATAACCCCCAACATCACTCGAATCTTCTACCACCAATGGGTGGAAAAGGTTATTCTTTACCAATCTATCCATGGGATCCACGTTCTGAATTAACTGCGAGTTGCATCTCAGAATTTCTTCTCCTTTCTCTTTCTTGGCACCACTCATGCCTACCCCAATCTCCTCCCCCCCCCCCCCCCCCAAGTCTTCACAATCTCCTCATTCCCCATGGCCTTCACAAGTGGCCTAAAAACTTGTTACACACCTATTTCATCCTTCAAGTGCACCTCCTGGACTTGAGCTGGTTTTTGCACTTGATTAACTGCAATTTCTTCCTGCAATACATCACATCATGACCAATAAGTGAACAGTAACTATAATACATAAACCTGGAAAACAATTTTTTTCAATATCCTTTTGTTCCCAGATATATGAATCTAGACTTTTTGCGGTAGAACCAAAGAAATAACCACTTCTATACACATCCTTGCACTGTGATGTCTTATGAAGTCTTAGTACTATCAGCAAATCTTGAAAAAAGTGCCAAAAGAATTCCCAAGAAGCTTCAGAATCATGAGATAGAAGAATTGCAATGGAAAATCTGGCAGCTATACCCAGATAGGTGTACGATCTGCAACCATTCCGAGGATAAAAGTTGATGCCAGCAGAATGCCTTGAATCTAACACCATGGATATGGTATGAATCTCGCGAGAGCGCTTTCCTCACCTTTATTTTTTGAGTAATTCTATAGAGCCCGTTCCCGCTCATGGTCCGGACCCTCCCAGGCACGTGCCAGAGGGAGGGTGTTTGCCACGTGAAGGACCCTCAAGGAAGGCGTCTCAAGACTCGCATGAGCCTCCTCAGAGCGACCTCTTCTCCTCAGAGCCTCCTCCTCTCCTCTCCTCTCGCCTCCTCAGAGCCTCCCCAGAGCGACCCTCAAGACTCGCATGAGCCTCCTCCTCAGAGCGACCTCCTCTCCTCAGAGCCTCCTCCTAAGAGCGACCTCCTCTCCTCAGAGTGACTCCTCAGAGCCTCCTCCTCTCCTGCGCCAGATCTGCTCAGAGCCTCCTCTCTTCTACGAAGGCGACTCCTCCTCTCCTCCTCCACGCCAGATCTGCTCCACTCGCTCCTCCTCACGCCAGATCTGCTCCTCGTCACGCCTCCGCTGCTCGGCGCCTCCTCACGCCTCCTCTTCTTCTTATTGAGCAAACATTTATGCAAATTGAGCTTGGATTGAATTTTGTTGTCACAAAATAAAAAATGGAAATCTCAATAACCATCTTGGTTTGGGTTTTTTTATAGGTTCGAGCTACATTTTCTAGTTGATTTGTGCCCACCTCAACAATTTTCTACTTCAGATTGTGGTGCATTGAAGCTACATTTTCTGATAAAAGCACCAAATTGACTGACTGGCTTCGAAGCTTTCGATTACTGGGGAGGAGGAACATTTTAAATGAGTTTTGAACCCTCAAATGTGGATTTGAGATTATCAAGAGGCTTGTCAATTTCACAGGGGAATAGCAGAAAATCATTTCCAGCAAACTACTTCAGTGTGGAATGGAACATTTTAAATGAGTTTTGAACCCTCAAATGTGGATTTGAGATTATCAAGAGGCTTGTCAATTTCACAGGGGAATAGCAGAAAATCATTTCCAGCAAACTACTTCAGTGTGGAATCATTGCTTGTGCTTTTTTGCTTAACAGCATCACTACTAATACTTCCACTGATCTTGCCACCATTGCCACCTCCACCATTCATGTTGCTTCTTCTTCCAATAGTTATACTTGTTGTGCTTATGATATTGGTTTTCATGCCTTCGGATTCTCGGAATATCACCTCATCTTATGTGTAAAATGGATGTTGTACAATCTCATTTTCTTTTGTTTCTTTCCAACATACAATTTTTGTTTATCATGTTTACTTTCTTGAATTGTTTAAAGAAATACAGACTGCATTTTTGCTCATCATTTGGTCTAGTTACTATTGGTTTCATTTCATCCCCACGTTTCTATAATGACTTGAGAACTCGAAGGGTGAACGCTGAAGGATATCTTTAGTTTAGAAATTGATGAATCACAATCTTAACAAGCTATAAAAGTGGTTAAAACTTCTTTTAGTCAGGATTGTTGTTTGTTTTGGAGAAGATGTACTGGCATATAGTTGATTTGTTGCATAATAAGAGAACTTGAAGCACAATTTGCATAACTTGAACTAGGTGAACGCAGCCTTGGTAAACTATAGGCTTCCCAGATTTAGTGCAAAAGTTTGCATCACTTAGGGATTTTCATTAGGAATTTAGGATTTCACTTGGGTCTAACTTTTTGGATGTGCTATCGCGGAACTCCTGAAAACAAAACTGAAATCTTGTTCTTGCGAGTGAACCGCTAAGGTAACCTCTTGATCAAATTATGGCTTCCTCTTCACGCCTCCTCCTCTGCTCCAATCCAATCAATTACAAGTAAAAAAAGTGAGTAACTGAACTGCAAAACACGAAATTTGGGCAAACAACTCTGCATTTCTTCTTTCTTCAAACAACAAGTTACATTCAAGAGTACCATTTCATTCAACATTTGATTCTAACATGTACATTGTAACATCCCACTAAACATGAAAAACTAACTAAAAGATAGATCTAAACAAACAACACAAACAAACTACTGATTACTCCATAGAGCAAAGATCACACTAAGCTCTCTCTCCGCGGATCCTGCGAGTGAGTTGGATATCCTTGGGCATGATAGTAACCCTCTTGGCATGAATGGCGCAGAGATTGGTGTCCTCAAAGAGACCGACCAAGTATGCCTCAGCAGCTTCCTGAAGAGCAGCGACAACACTGCTCTGAAAATGAAGATCAATCTTGAAGTCCTGAGCGATCTCTCGAACGAGACGCTGGAAGGGGAGTTTTCGAATGAGAAGCTCAGTGCTCTTCTGGTACTTTCTGATCTCGCGAAGAGCCACGGTTCCTGGCCTGAATCTGTGCGGCTTCTTCACTCCTCCTGTGGCTGGGGCTAACTTCAAGGCCGCCTTGGTGGCTAGCTGCTTGCGAGGGGCCTTACCTCCTGTCGATTTGCGAGCGGTTTGCTTTGTGACGAGGAGTAGAGGAGGAGCGAGCGGAGCAGAGGAGGCGAGGTCGCTCTGAGGAGGCGAGGTCTTGAGGGTCCTTCCTTGGTTCACATGGCAAACACCCTCCCTCTGGCACGTGCCTGAGAGGGTCCGGACTGCGAGCGGGCTACATTAGCGGGCTCCCTAGAATTATTCTTATTTTTTACAGGAAACACACTATTACATGCCTAGGATCTGACAAATCCATCGTAAAGTCCCCAACGATGAATGACATCACGAATAGCTTCCAGGGAGAGCCTGAAGCTCAAAAATTTCAAAACAACCACATACTTCTCTACATATGAATCCCCTCTAGCTTTTTTTGAAGTCGTGAGAGACACAACATGATTTCCCTCCTTGTGATACACCCCACCTTCCATAGTGGAATCATCCACAGCAACCGTTCTAATCCTCCCTAGTGTCTGCACAAAGGAGATGGGAGGTTTGACAGCCTCTACCGAGCCACCTCCGAGCCTAGCCGGGGGAGATCCACCATTAATGGTTGGCTTAGCTGCCATGGATAAGCGAAGACGCCCTAGCGTCAACCGCCCAAGTTGATTTGCAGGCGGATCCCATGCTTTTTAGCACACGAAAATTGCTAGACAAAACTGCCCTTGAAATCACCTCAATGGATACTGGAATTCTTTTAGTGTTATTATCTTGAGGTCGGGAATCACACTTCTTACTACGCTCAAAGCATGTTATTTTCATATTCATAGGATTTTCATTTCCACTATTGATTACAAAATTTAATGGTAGATGGTGAGTACCACCTCAAATTAGGTGAGTACCACCTCAAATTAGCTTAAATGTAGGTGGTCCTGATTTCCATGCAATCAAACACACCCTTATTAGTCAAATGATAAACCAGAATCTTAATCTGATAAACATGTGGGCAGGATTTGTAATATATTTTATCACTAGAACTTGTCAATGGAAGGAGTAAAGTCGAGAATAAAAGGACTTAAATAGGCTGCTATACTATTCCAAGGGACAAGATTGTGGATGTTTACTGTTGGACTTTTCTTGTTATAAAATTTGTTGTCCGTCCAAATACTAGCACGTACAATGTTATGTAGAGCAATACTAGGGAGCACTGGAGATTAGCCTGGAGATTAACCTGGATGGTGCCAAGCACGTGACTACAGTGAGTCGTGAGTTAGAAAGAGAAAATTACATGTTATTGATATTTTGTAGTTTAAAATATGTTGTTCAGTTCTACGTTTCTACCACACAGAACCAACTTCTCTACAAACCCAATACCAAAATCTGATCAAACAATGAACATCACCATGAAAACCCCATCAAAAAAACAACTAATGAAGTAAACGAGTTCGATGGGGATGGAGAAGTAAGCTATTGCAATAAGAAAATCACTCACTTGCTGACATTGCATAATGCTCTCAACACTCCAAACACCTTCATCTTCACAATTACAATCCGGAAATCCATCTTCACCAGTGGCAGCAGCATAAACCAACAAAATTAGACTAAATACCAACAGCCCAGAAGCTATTGCCTTTAACATTGCATCTAACATCAATTTATACAAAAAAAAATTGAATCTTTTACAACTCTAGGGCAGCCAATCAAAGAAGCAATCCATACTTGAACTAAAACCCCCAAATCAAAATTCAAGATCCAAACCAATCACCAAAAAATCCAACAAAACCCAGAATCAAATACCCATTTCTCTAATTGCAAGATCCAACATACCCATCAACTTAAAAACCTCAAATTTCTTCCACCTCTTCTTCTTCCAAATATCTTCCTTAACTCTCAATTTCGTTGATGTCTTCCTCCTTCCTTCACAAACCCTTTTGCTCTTTATAAACTATTGAGCACAACAGCATCAACACCACCTACCTTCCATGCAACAAAAAAAAAACCTCTCTTTCTCACCCATCAAAAGAAATCACCCTACACTTCCCAATCACAAATCCCACAACCCCATGAAACCCCAAAAGGTCAAAAAAATAGAGAATTTGAAGATGAGTGATAAATGCACAAATGAATGGATGGGGAGACAAGCAAGAGGAACCCACTTTGCAGTTGTCTTTTTTGTTGGATTTTTTGGAGAGCGGAGAGAAAACCAAAAAAGTGGGGAAAGAGAAAGAGGGGTCAAACTATCGATTTGGTTTCTCTTTTTTTTTTTTTTTTTTTTTGCCCACTTTAAAGGCACGTGACTGGCATGTGCGGATGGTGCACGTGCTTGGCACCATCCAGGCTAAATTCCAGGTAAAAAACCAGTGCATTTTAGAATTACTCTGTTCTGTATTGCCGAGAGCAATTTATCATATTTTTACGATGGCATTTCATTTTAAATTAAACAAATTAGTTAAACAATAAATAAGAGGCAACTATAGTTTATTCCATTTAATCAGTGGAGGACCATGGAGGGCATCACTTCGCTTGACTACATAGCCAGCCAATGTTGCATGATGAATAAGATTTGCAGCAAGTAATAAAGTTTTTCTTTCTACTTTTGTGGCCAAATAGTCAATAACATGTCCAGGACTCTCAAAAGTTGAAACAGAAGACTAGTGCAGTGGAAGAAAAGTATCTCCATTACATCGACATGGTGTCCTCTCTAGGAAAATAGCGCACATTATGACATGATTGAAGAAGGAAAAAGAGACGCATGCAATCCGTGCATGAAATGGAATTTTGCAGAGCAGCCATGGGTTGGGACCCCTAAACTAATGGAAGTGCAAGTCCATATACAATTCATTCCCACGGACTCCATCCCACAATGGAGGTGGAAACAATATGATTTTCCCCTAACATTCACCATCAACTTTAGAGAAAATTCAACATTTCCTCTTGTCCTTAGTACTCGTGATTACACTACCAACTGTGTTCTATGATATGCTATGCCCCTTTCATCTTCGAGAGCAATGGCAACTAGTCCTTGAAGGACTCCGAATATTTTTTTTATTTTTTTTTTCTATGCACATGTAAGACATTTTGTCAACTCATGTTTTGAGTTTAACCCGGTTTTCATGATTAACTTGCCATCATCGAAGTATATACTTAAAAATGTTCACTATAATGGTTGTTTAAACTTGTGAAACAACACAACCATCAACTCTCCATGAGCTAAAATCACGCACCATCATCGTCCCCACCTCGAAATTTAAGGTGTCAGGTTACCAACACTGTTTTTTCTAGCACCATAGACATTCTTCCACTGCACAGTTCCACTAATATCCCCTTGAATGAAAGGAAATCAAATTTACTAAAGATAAAACTAGGTTATAAAAGTTTTTAATGAGGGACCAGTTCAGTGCTTTTGTTGTTAACTCTGTAGGCATGGAAAATGTTTTTTTTTTTTTTTTTTTGTGGGGGGTTCGTTCCTAAGCTTTCACAAAATTCTTTTGTTTTCAAATTTAATCCTTAATCAATTCAACCCATAATTGCAAAGATATTTTTAAATAATAAATAAATAAATAAAAAGGAGAAGATGCTCCTTCTTGATTTTCAGTCACAGAATTCATGCCCTGAAAGTATATATATATATAGCAGTTTTTGCTTCTTTTTTTAAATCCTCACGCCTATTGTGGCATTATCCTCATAGATTTTCATTTGAAAATCATTCAGCTGGATTTCTTGTTAAGATATAGTTTGACATTTTATATTAGTTAGAAATTAATTAATTGAAATAATCAATTCCTAAACTTAATTAATTATTATTTTAAAAATAAATAGTTTAATACCAACACAACAAGGTCACTAGATACTACTCCATGGAAAGTGGCACTAGACGTGTGGAAAAGTAAGCCACCTCTCAAAGGCAAGCAAGCCAAATATTTTCTTAGGTGTTATTGTAAAGGGGAATTCTAATTGGCGAGGAAACACGCGAGGGAGGGGAGGGGGATGGAGGGTTCCACCCTCTTCCCTCGCTGGTTTCCTCGCCAGTTAGACAATCCCTATTGTAAAACAATCTCCATATTTGCTGATATCACCTCCATTATTCAAGGGTTGAATTAGTAAGTTTTAATCAATCTTAAATTCTAAAGAAATGCAATATGTCTTGCATAAGTAATCACATCTAATTGTTAACAATAATGGACAAACATCATTGCTCACATTCACTTTCTTTAAAATAAAAAATAAAATAAATAAATAAATAACAGATACTGACCAACAATATGAACATGAGCCCTTCTCTCTGTCGAAGAAATGGGCGAGGGAGATAAGCGACAGCACGCATCTCGAGGGGAGATGGGTGGCTCACCTATTTCCTCATTCATTTCCTCGACACTTAGAATTTCTGTATGAACATTGAGACATGGCAACCTTATCCAAAAACTCAATTCTTACGCCACACAGATGCATCGAAAGTAAAAATATATATATTCTTTTCTACAACCCAGGTCTCATTCACTGCTAGTTTAAGAACATATTCAGAAGGCAAATAAGTTTCCCTACTGCTAGCTGAAAGAAGGCAGATCGCTTCAAGAGGCCATGGGAGTTGCTAGATGCAGATCTCGCACAAGTCTGAATGAATCCTATGCTGCTATGGCAGCACAAGGCAGCTTTGTAAGACCATAGTTACGTTCGAATCCAATTCCAATTCATTGCCAACGAAGGGTTTCTCGAACTTGTGACACTAAATTCTCATGCTTCTAATCGCTACACTAGTGTTCTCTCTTATTCTCAGGTTTGTAAATTGTAATTGCTCCTCAAGACAACGTCACCATAGACAGTGGTAGACTTGACAACTTCAGGTTAAACAGGGACACTCTTTGAGACTCAAAATGGACGAGTAGTCAAGTTTCGATCATATCAGATTTATGACAGACAATTAGGTCTCTACAAAAATGAGTTATACTGATGGAAGTCATGACACCATATCAAATTGGGACAACCAGTAAATACACTGGAACAGGTTTTTGAGTAGAAAGCCCAACATTGCAATGTTTGATTCATTGTCAGAGGACGAGGTATGTGTATTACAAGGCAACTTTTAGTAGTGATGGCAAATGATACTGTTGACAACAAGACTCACGACTTACAATTCCCTAGATTTATCGCTGTAAGATGAATCAATAAAAAGTGCAATTTCAATATCAGTGATGGTTGGAACACTATGAGAAAGGCAACACCTCGACTTTGTTCTATCCCGGATGACTTGTGATATCCAACCATCATGGAACGAATCAATCAACAAAGTAAACCACCATCACAACAAGGGATAGTAAAATGTTTCAAAGTAACATTAACGAGTCTCCACATAAGCATAATGTCTTAAAGACATTGTCCATCCCATCACATTGAGCATTGACAAGATCAAGGAAGCCAAAATGCATATTTCTCCTCAGTAACAAAAGGATAGAGAGAGATGCTAATGCTATACTACCAACAAAGGTCATTTTGCGAAACCAGAGCCGGCTGTTTATTTCGCATTTCAATAAATGACGAAAAACATACAATGCTCATCCCAAAAAAGTGACTTACCGCACGGGCTGCTGGTTGTAGTGATTCTTCTCCTTTTTCTTAGCTGCAGCAAGCCTTGCACTCCTAGCAGCTGCTTCAATAGCAGCAGCTCTGGCGGCCGCATCCATCTCCTTACTTGATTTCTTCTTCTTCATCGATGCCACCTTCTTTAGCCGCTCTTTCATATCCATACCAGATGCATCTTCTTCTGTCTGTTCAGCAGCAGCAGCTTCAGCAGGTCCTTCGGTGCTGTTTGTGCCATTTAGATGATCATTATCTTTGGCTTCCTTGGCAGATTTCTTCTTCTTCTTCTTTGATGTTTTACTTTCAGTAGGGGCATTCTCTTTCTTTTCAGCATTTCCGTTGGTCTCTTCAGACTTCTTTTCATGTGTGCCACCTACAAGAAAATTCAACGGAGTGAATATCATTCTGCTGCAAGGCGCCCAAATTTCCAAATTTATCCAATAGCAAATCCCAACAGAAATTATATTATGATATGATGTACCAAATCGTATCATTTTTTTCAAGTTAAAATTTATTAAACGCCAATAAAGGATCATAAACCAGGACCCCTCATCTGAAACAAACCATAAATCCCATCATGTTTCAAGTTCATAAACTTGAATCAAAAGAGATCCTAATAGCCTTGTCAATACTAAAACATTCCTTTAAACATACTAGTTCACAAGTCCACCTTAGGATGCAGTCTTAAGAACAAAAGATCAGCAAAAGCATGGATGTTGTTTATATATTCATAATAACAACAACAAACATTGTGCACTGTAGAGTAATGCCAATTACTGACAGTACATGGAATAAATACGCAAAAACTTGTACAATCTTGGCCATAAATACTCCCTTAAAATGAGAACCCTAATACGAGAATAACGAAAACTGTTCAGTGAAGTGCATGATATTTTACTGTGAGCTTTATACTATACTGGACTGTAAACTCTGGTAAGAAACATATGCAACAGAAGCATAAACATGTTTTAAATTAAAACAATTACAAAATGCAATTTAAAGATTTGATGAATGAGTACTCAACTTTAAAAGGAGGGAGAGTAATTCGGTAAAACCTTATCAGTAATCATTACCTTGCACACAAATGTTCTTCGAAATCAGAATTGGTGTCAACTATTAAGTATTAACAGGTTTAGTCTTCAGATCAGACTAAAGAAATAGTCAGAGGTGAATTTACCTTGTGCTGCATCCTGCTCAGTTTTCTCATTGTTGGACATGCCCAGCTCAGCTAAAACAGCTTCAAGCTCTGCAAGCTCCTTTTTTTTCAATTCCTTCTTTGAAAGCTGCCTTTCCGTTTCTTTAGGTGCAGCAGGAACCACTGGAGGCTTCTTGGCAACTGGTTCAGCTGGTGCTGGAACCTCTTCCTGTTCATGCTCCTCCTCAACCTCATCATCACCATCATCTAGAACATCGTCTTCGCTTTCACTCTCCTGCATACACAGATAAGATATTACGACTTTAATTTAATCGCAAATTTACGAATTGTGCCAACTAATTCAGGAATGGCAAAATCTGCTGCACAGTCAACCATCTCCACTAAATCTCATTCGCATAGGAAGGTGGAGACATGGCAACAAAAGGTAGTTTAAACATATTCCATAAGAATGAGGGGGAAAGGAACGAGGCAATTATCTCTAAAACATTAAAATAGAAAATAAATCATAGTGTCAGAGCTTTGCTAGCAAGAATATTTACCATTCTTCAACTTTGGAATTTTAGGGGGTACTTGAAACATTAAAAGTACAACACATGCATCAAATAATGTTATAACACACCAAATACCTTTAAAATATATATATTTTTTACAGAAAGGTAGAAAATCTGCTACTAGTAAAGGAGATACAATGAGGAGCATGACAAAGGGGCGCAAGTAAGAGACTTCATTATGGGAACATTAAGACCCACAATAATATAACAAATTTAAGAGGGATTGGGGGGGGGGGGGGGGGGGGGGGCATCTTACAGAACCACAGCCAAGTGAACAACTAATAACAAAGAAACTCCTTAGATTACACTTTAACTCTGCATAAACTTAATTGCAGGGCTCCTTAAAAACATCTTCCTCTTCCAACTCTTCCAAATAACAAAAGTTGAGCTCAGCATGTTGAGGCCAAAATGAAGGAATAGACGATATTGAGCATAGATCAACATCTTGCACCCTACACTGGATGCTGATTGCTGACATACTTAGCGGGAGGCACATGCTATGTTGTCCCGGGCTCTGCAAAGACTCTAAAGGTTCTATTTATCATACAAAGTGCATAATCCAGCCATCAGATGATGCAGGGCCATACTTCCAGACATTATTTAAGGTAAGGTAGACCACACTAAAATCTCTATCTTTAAAAAACAAAAAATAATTATCATGCTGCCCTCAGCTCACCAAGTCTGTAGTGGCGGACCTTGGTGCCTCACATCACACCTCGCCCTGACAACATAGGCACTACGCCAACACCCATTCATTAACTGCCTTGTTTAAATCAATCTGAAATGTGGAAGGCAACAGTAGCAAGAGAATCTAAACCACATCATAGTTTAACCTGAATTTCAATCAAAGCAAGTGCAATGCTTTACTTTTTTTATAGGTTGGAGAAATTCAAGGTTTCAAATCAAGACATTTGAAGAACACAGGGTGAAACTGAAATTATATGAAAAAACACAGTGAAGCAGACATTTTAACTATTTTTTCAGTAAATCAGTAATTCAATTTATATAGTGTTTTTTTTCTTTCCGATATATAAAAGGTCCATACACCATTAGCACCTGAATTATAGTTTGATCATGTTCATGTTGGTTGGTTTGCCCTCTATCATCTCCACGGTTTTGAAGCGGACATTTTAACTATTTTTTCAGTAAATCAGTAATTCAATTTATATAGTGTTTGTTTTCTTTCCGATATATAAAAGGTCCATACACCATTAGCACCTGAATTATAGTTTGTTCATGTTCATGTTCATGTTGGTTGGTTTGCCCTCTATCATCTCCACGGTTTTGAAGCACACAAGTCACAAACCCTTGAAAAACAAATATGTATACGGGAAGTGACCATGAATTCCAAGACAGCCAATAATACCTGTAAAAGTTTTAACCTTTTTTTTCAGAAAGAAACTCATTCCAATCACAAGGAGAGTAACCATAAGTGAAACCAAGGATCCAAATAGCTATTTAATAAGATAACCAAGATAATATCTTCCATTGAGTGAATCAGAGGGAGAGGGTCAAGAGGGGGGGGGGGCGCATTTGCATAGTTTTTTGTGCCATTCCCTACCCTTTGGAAACAGCATTTGCTTCCAGATAAAAAAAATCCCTCATCTTCATTCTTCTTTGCATCGTAAATCACTGTTGATCCTCATAACCCCTTAAAAGTGATCGTACCAAGTCCTCATCCTTATCCTCTCGCACCAAAATATGGAATTTCACCTCTTTAGGGAAAAAATGTTGCCATCAGAACTGCTATTTTAATTCACCAATCAAATTTATCCAATTTAGTACCCAAAGGATCTTCACAAGACTTGTGGCCCATTTTCCGGCATTACCTTTGATCTAAAGACCCAATCACTTCATTGCACCATTTATTTAGTAGGTGTTGGCGTGTTGCCAAACTTAAAGAGTCCAACTTATCAAGTGTTGAATCTGAGTCCAGTCTCACATGGTCCATATCATTGGGCTTCGTGGAAATAGCTACCATGTCAAACCGAGCGTTAGAAAATGAAAGACCCATTGGTCACACCAGCTAGGATTATCACCAGCACATGAATGCCTATATCTTAGGTCATACACTAGCGCTGGGTCATTAGTCACGATTCTCATAGGGGGTGTTTACATATTTGAAACAAAATCTGATGAAATATCTGGATATTTTAAAAACGGTTGGGTAGTGTGAAAGAGGCGCTTATTGGTTATTAGCAAGGATGCACTGACGCGCGAGGCGACTCGACAATTTTCAAAAAACTAGAACTCGACGACAAGTCATACCTTTTTTCAATTAATTCATATGAAGATAAACAACAATCCAATAAAGAAAGAGTTTAAAAGGAAAAGAATAAGTATGACGATGAAAATGAAATACAAACAATGCATTTATTGTCTATTTCAAGTAGGAAAAAAAATATGAAGACATATAAAAGTGTAGAAGAAACACTCTATCTATCTTGACTACAACGCGTTTTCTATCTATCTTGACTCTTAAATAGTAATCAAAAATTTCTACTTCTAATAGGCTAACAACCTTCAATTTAGGTTGTTATTTGAGCCCACCTAAAAATAAAAAATAAAACAAAGTCGGTTGTCGAGTCTCAAGTGTCCTAAGTCCTAACCGAGTTGGGTGTGTCAGAGGCGTGTTCGACACGTTGACCACATTGACATGTGTCTGACCCTACCGACACGTTGGCTAAATGTCTGACACATGTCGAAGGCGTGTCAAGCAGTGTTCTAAAAGCGTTAGGCGGTGGGTGGCGGCGAGCAGGTGCCTAGCGTCCAAGGACCTAGGTGCCCGTTTTAGGTTTTGTATTATAACTTTAATAATTTACAAAAGTTAAACATAATACCTTATCAATTATATCCAATTTAATGTCAAGATACATATACAAAATTTATAAATATGAAAAATTATCACGAACAAAATTTATTCAAACTCAAATGACTGAAGTTGGTCATGATGGGTACTTTATACAAAGTTAAATTTGTGGACAAATATCCAAACCTACTTTTATTTTTTTTTCAAATTGCATAAATGACCTCAGTCATGTTTGATAAAATCTACATTACTAAAATTGGTACGACAGATCCTTTAAGAATTCCATTAAGTAATCATCATTTGCTACATTCAAACGTATACTAAATAAAAAACAATTAAATTGTTTCTTTCCAAAAAAAGGAAAGAAAGATAAAATAAGAACACAATCAACTTATTAAAAAAAAAAAAAACCGCCCAGACTGCCAAGAATCCGCCTAGGCGCCTACCCGAATTTCCAAGCGAGTGTCGATGTGGATACGTGTCGAACAAGTTTTCTGAAGAGTTCACATCATTAGTTACTAGTTACAAACCTGTATATTTGATCAACGTCTTAACCTTGCAATTTTACTAATTAAACTTTAATGTTCAAATGCCTACCCGATTGAGTTGTTTTCATTGACTAATGCAGATTCAAGTAGAATTATGTGATAAGATGAATGTGAGAGACGACTGGTGATGTAACAGAGCATAAAGATGCATAATCACACTACATATGAACTCGTAGAATATCAGTGGTGTTTGTATAAGAAAAAGAAAAATACTATCAAACGATAGATGTATGCTCAAAGACTATGTTTCAATGTTATCAGTTATGTACCACTCTAATTTGCCTAATATTGAGTACCTCTTTCATGTTTCCAAATAAAAACCATTTATATTAGCAAAACTAATGTAAATTGGGTATTTTTATTTATTGTTATTTAATTAATAATTGAATCAGTCTGTGTTAAGACCCAACTAAGAGTACGAGTCCAATAGGAATTAGAATTAGAGCTTTTGCTTTTGCAATTAGAATTAGAAATTCAATCCAAGTAGGCGTTAGGGTTTCTATTTTGTTTAGGAAACTAGTTGTTTGCTTTGCAAACTTAGGTCAATTATAAATGAAGGCCATTGGCCAATGTAATAATAGTTTTGTTGAATTTTGAAAGTATATTGAAGTTGTGAAACTTTGTTTATCAACTTTCGTTTATAATTTGGTTTGTAAGCTTCTATTTAACATTTGAACCCATAAAAAACATAATGCAAATATATTAGCAAAAGTGTTACAAGGGAACTTAGTGAGTAATAAGGTCACAAAAGGGATCAAGAAAAAACTAAAACAATTAATACAAAACAGGATTTCCCAAACAAAGATTCAAACATGGAATGGTCGATCTTTGATTTTGTCCCAAATATTTTACCAATGCAAAACAAGTTTGATTTTGTCCCAAATATTTTACCAATGCAAAACAAGATTATGTTAAACCTCACAGCAATCTCCAACCCAATTTCCCTCTTCCTAACATTCAAGACTTGAACATGATCCTCATGTGCACATGTTTGGAGTCTACATAGTAAACCATTCATGGTTACACACATTCCAAACTTAGTCTCCATCCAAAATTTGCCTCTCACGTATCAACTCCAAGCCCATAAATCCCCCCAACCCATAATTATAACTCCAAACACCTTAGATATCCCAAACTCACCCCTACCCCTCATCAATGGGTCACACTACCTTACTACTTATGAAAAGACATACAGTTGGATTGCCTCTCCAATGTGTCAATTCATACCCATACCCCACATGTCAAGACCCATTATTACACCTTCGATGCCTCGAGACCTCCATGACTTGTGCCTACTTGCCTGCGTCAATTTTCAAAGTAGGTGCTCTTTTTCATTGAAACCCTAAACCATGACCGAAACCAGCATTGTAATAGCCCCCACCATTAATGGCCACCACACTCAAATGTAAATTCACTAGAAATTACTATTGAAAATTAAAGAAATATGCCACATTTAAAACAAGATTATAGGGAAAGGAAACAGACAAGGAGCAATTAATGGTTAACTGTAGGTAGAGTAAGGGCAGAGAGAGAAAGATAACAAGCCTGTTCCACTAGTTCCTGCTACTTAGTGGATTTAAAATATATGTATATATATATATATATAACTGGAGAAAATGGATAAAAGAAACATGTGAAAAGACAATAAAGGAACTGTATAAAATGGACGTAAAAATGAGAAAACAAGATAAAGAGTCTAGTGATAGGAGGTGGAAATTAATGAAAATGTCTGTGGTCAGGATGCTGTAAATTTGGCAACCATAGGTAACTTTAGCTTTTATATTACTTCCATATCATGGAGTTTAGCTCCTACAAAGACCAATTGGATTATGTTGAGTCCATTAACTACTTGAGCCGAACTCTAACTCAAACAAGTGGGATCTTTTTATCTGCTACAGACATTCAGTCCCAATAGAGAAAATGACAATAGTGCTCTTGGATGTGTGTTTTTTTATTCTTTAGTGCATGCTTGTGTTTGATTCAAGGATAGAAATATGCTTTATGTACAGAAACTCTTCTGCTCATTAACTTTTTTCATTTACTCTCCAAAAGTAATATATTCAGCCAACATTTAAAAATTATTAAGGCTTATGATTTATCACTGCCCTCATATAGAAGCAGACCCTTTTAGCATTGAGGCTTTCAGCCACAATACAGATATGGAATTTAAGTGTGAAGCTTACACCATTTGTGAATGAAGTTCACAAATAAGAAAGAAGATAAAGACATCATACATCTGAATCCACAACATTCCATTTTGTAGTCCAGGACGACAAATAAGATCCAATTATTTAGGGTGGGAATCCAATTATGTCCTACCATTGTAGGGTAGGGAGAAAAATCAGATCACAAGAAATTCAATCTTTTTACTCGTTTCGGATTTTATTTTATTTTTCCAGTTCGGAGTATCAAACTCTTTGTATATCAGGGAGAGAAAGCAAGCAGAGATAATTGCTTACTGATTTTCAACCTGCTACTTCATACAGCTTTAAACACAAAGTTGTCGGCCTATGGCACTATTCTCCAAAGTTCATTTTTCTAGTAGGATAAGCCAACATGGGAAAAACTCACATGTATAAAACAGAGCACAAAAATGTTTAATGGCCATGACATTGACTTGTGCGACACTAATGCATCACAATGAAAAGCCATAAACAAAATATAGACAAATCATGAAAGCTGCATAAAAGTGAACTGCGCCTTCATAATCATGCAATGTTTGTTGTTATAGGACTTCAAAATAATAGATATAGCACCAAATAAAATTAAATTTTCATCAAACACAACACGCTTATTTTACATTGCAAAACATGTCTAATAGTGAGAAGAATAGCACTTCCATTGTGCCAACATTATAAAACTACTAAATTAAATCATTAACCCGTGAAAAGAAAATGATGGGCATCAATTATTCAAAACATAAACCAAACATTTGATATGCATTCACCATATAGTGCTTCCAATTGAAAGAACCACCACGCAACAGAACAACCAAAACTAAACTACTGCAACCATTCACAACAAATAACAAGATACACCCACGACAATGCAAACATTCATTTAGAGCAAATTCGTGAGTAAAACTTCAATTCTAATATACCAAATTGTGTACCTCTAAAGGAGTGGTACTCTCTTTATGCTGCGACGGATCAGAAGGCCCCCAAACCGGAGGCGGTGCAGTACTGGCAAAATAATCATCATCATCATCCACATCAGCCCACGATTTCACCGTAAGTGGAGCCGGTGCCCAGAAAACCTGAGACTCTGGCTCCTCCTTTGCCTGGCCCTTGGAAGATCCCTTCTTCGAAGATCCCTGCTCCTTATCGGATTTCTTCTTCTTCCTTAGGCTTTCGAGGGCAGCGAAAACATTGGTGCTGTTTATCCCCACGTTCCCATCGTCCTTTCTGCTTCCACCTCCAACCATTCTCAATCTCTCTTATCGCGTGATTTCAACCTATCCGCCACAGCTTCCTAAATAACAGAAAGAACGAACTACGGCCACCCTTTACACCGCAGTTCCGCGCGTAATGTTACCTATACAACTAGATCGATCTCAAACCTCCTACAAAAATAGGTTTAACCGAAACACACAACAATATCTTCGCGATCAAAATCGATTTCCTTCCTCGAAATCTAAAACAAACTAGGGTTTCGTTTCGTTTCGAAAAACAAAGAAAACGGGCTTCTTCTTAGCTAGCTAAAGAAAACGAACAAACAAACAGAGAAAACTAATTGAAAAAATTGATTAAGAAACCGAAAATTAGGGATAAATGAATACTACCGATTCGAATGTGAGGGAGAGAAGGATAGATAGGAGAGGAAATGTTGTGTCGATCGAGATCGATTAGGGTTTGATAGAGTTAACGAAAAGGGAGGATTGATTTCAAGATTGGTTTTTTAGGGTTTGGTATCGACAGATTTGGTGTTATTTTTTTTTTTTTTTTCGATTGTTTGGTTTAACGTCGATGAAGAGAAGACTGAAGAGATAACGCAAAGAGGTCTTTGAGGGAAGGACGGAAGCGAGGTTTATATAGGAGCAAGGACAAATGACGAAAGCCAAAACCCTTCGTCGATCTTCGCCTTGTGTTTTGTGCGTATGGATGGAGATTAGCTAACGTATTTGTGACAAGTCAAAACATTTTTTCGAGATTTCATCGGTGACCATTGGATGGTTTTTGAAAGTGAATCTAGTGGGAGATTATCGTAGGGTTTGCTTGTGGGTGCCTTTTGTGTTTGTGAGGTAGCGCTTAGCTAAATTTATGCTACCGAAGGAGTGGGATAAGAACCATCTAACTGGCGAGGAAAACAGCGAGGGAGGACCCTCCATCCCATCACGACACGTGCGTCCCATCCCTTGCACGTATCGCGAGGGGGATGGAGGGTCCTCCCTCGCTGGTTTCCTCGACAAATAGAATTGGGGGTGGGATAAATAGGGTGTAAGACAATGCAAAAGATATAACATCATAGGTAAGTATTATCAATCAAACTGTGGAGGCTAACGGTTTGGATGTCATAATTAGTATAACTATAACGACATACTGTAACAAAACTTTCTTGATGCTACATGGCATGCTTTATAAGGTGAAACTACTCAAAATGGCATGTTAAAATGTATTCAAGGTAATACATATTGTCGCATTGATATATTAAAACAAATTAGTTGATATTTGACTCATTCGTATGTGAACTTGTAACTATATTATATTTTTCCCCTTCGATTGTAATATAATTCATTTTTCATGTTCTGTGAAAGAATTAAAAACAATATTGAAGACTTAGAAAGTATCTTACGATTCAAAATATGAGATATTTTATCATAGTAGTATTATTTGATCTGTGCTGGAAGAAACAGCTAGATTCATGTAGGGGTGGGCACGGGACGGGATGGGACGAGATATACCCATCCCTATCCCATCCCGTTCATACGGGATCGGGACGGGACGGGATGGAAAAAACCCCATCCCGACCTCGTCCCATCCCAAACGGGTTCGGGACGGGACGGGACGGGACGGGATCAGCGTGCTATTATTCTCAAATGTTGGGGTGGCTTTCTTCACTGTTGAAACATCGATGGAGTAGCCACAAGCTTTCATGTTTTGTAACAATGCTTCCAGGACTTCATATATGACATCCTTCAGAGGGTGATTCTTATCTGCAGCGACAAACTCATGAACTTGATTTTCCACTTCAATTGAACTGCATCCTGGAGGTCTTATATGTTTTATCTGAAATCTTATCATCTCCTTTTCATCCCACTGGCCAGCAGAAGCATAGGTGTTAGACATGCTAACATCATCACCAACATAGCTTGGATCCAATTCAAGTAGCTTATGCCAAGCATTAGCCGCAAGTTGAACATTCTCTTGGAGCCTACACGCACCAAGCAAAGTGCGCCACACAACTGCATTTGGTCTGATTGGCACGTGGACGATGAATCTATATGCTTCATTCAAAAACCCAGTTCGGCACAAAAGATCAACCATGCAGCCATAATGAGAAATTTGAGGTTTCAGGTTGTATTTCTTGGTCATGCTCTCGAGATGCAGCCACCCTTGTTCCACTAATCCTGCATGGGTGCAAGCCATCAGAACTCCAATGAATGTGATTTCATTAGGGATTATCAAGTCACTCTAACAATCTCCAGAGTCCTCCCTTGTAGCCTTTTCATTCATCTTCTCCATTTCCGTAAAAAGTTTCAGTGATTCCTCTACTTCACCATGCAAGGCATGGCCCACAATCATGGTTGTCCAAGTTGTGACGTCCCTCTGATTCAAGGAATGAAACATTCGCCGAGCAGTAAGGCAAATCTAATCTCTTTTAGTAGATTTCAAGTTTTGTATGGGCATCCACAATTCTAAAATAAATAATTAAATAAAAATATTAATAATTAATATTAATAAATTAGTTCGGGACGGGACGGGATTGGCGGGATTGAAAATCTTCATCCCATCCCATCCCATTCTAGATCGGGACGGGACGGGATCGGGATGAAATTATTCAATCCCATTAAGACCCGGAAAAATGGGACGGGACGGGACGGGATCGGGACGGGAACGGGATCACGGGATGGGATGCCCACCCCTAGATTCATGTAGGTTATGGAAACCAAAACTCCCATAGACGGAATGGACCATCTTGTTTGGGTGGGAAAATTAGTTGGAAATTTGATGAAATATTCCCTCAAATACCCCTCACGTTGATAACTTCATTGGCTACTCGAATTGAAATGTTTCCCTTCCCGCATCAACTTCAACAGCAAATAATCTATTGATTCAAAAATGTATCACACTAAATTATTGATGCATGTTGCCTCTAGAACCAGGTTGAGTCACAAATCAAAAGATTGTTTACTAAATTGCACATTTTCTCAAACAATTTAACAAAGCTTTATTGTAGAACTTGGGGTGACAAATGGTACTAAAGGTATTTTTCAAAGGAAAAGCTATGCATAGTATTAAAAAGGAATCGGGTAACAAACGAGTTCTAGCTAGTTCATGGGCTAACTCATTATGCTCACGACATACAAAATAGATATTAATACAATCTTCCAAAACATGAGTATGTCTGAAGTAAAGAGAGTTTGATGCCAACTAAGATGGGATGTAGAGCCCTTTAGAGCATCCACGGTGTCCAAACAATCTATTAGAATAGGCGTTTTAGACCACCCTTTCTGCTTCCTTCGGGTAATAGCTTCCCATGCAGTAGTGTACTTCATTCAAAACTAGATGTTAGACTTCTAGTAATATGCTCACCTAGCTTGTCCTTAATGTTCAACTGCTTATTACTATAACTGCACCAAAAGATCTATCTTGGCTTTCCCATCTAACCTACATCCACAAATATGAATAAGTCGATTCTTTATCTCAATGCTACCCAACTCATAGCATATGTTGTGCATGTGTGCCTCCTACTGGCGTTCTCTATGGTAGGAGAAAAGGTTGCATCATGATTATTAGGGGCACTAATATTAAACGCAACTTCCCAGGATTGCCATTTCCTCCGATTCTGTTTAGCAATGACTACAACACAAAGGGGCAACGATCTTGAAACTAGGATTGTTTCTTGTTAGCCAAATAACATCAATGACATAAGCAAACTTAGTAATACAATGCTCATGTATATGGTCAGATTGTTGTTGCATACTATAAACAAAGTGCAAATAGTTGACATCAGTAACGCAATGAGAAGCAATCCATAGTAAAGAGAGAGAAGATATCATCCAAACCTGAATGTTGATATAATAGTGGAAAAAGATGTGTTATATTGTTTCAGTTTCTTGGTGGCAGAAAGGCATTCAACAAGGGTATTAACATGGTGATTGAGCAAGTTTTCTTTGGCAGCATGTGTTAATAAGTATACATTAGGCATTTCTGTTTAGCACTATATCTCCCAAATCAAACATAAAAGATGCGAAAAGTAAGAGTCTTTAAAAATGCCTCACATGTATTCCCACACCCACAAATAACCCTTCATGTCTATCACAAACTATTTACATCATTAAAGAAAAGTACCCTCAAGTGTTGCAATCTTGGCTACAATACTAATATTGACATTATTTTATTATTTAATTAATAAGTTAATCCCGAATCATGACCTCTAACTCGAAGCTATAGTTTTCTCTACACAATCACTTATCCCAAGGTTAATATGCCAACATAATTAAGTACGAGAACAAAAAATATGTATATATGACCAAAACATTAACTCAATCCTTTGCCTAAGAAAGAAAGACGTCTTCAAGATTTTAGTTCCTTGTAAGGGGATGAATACGTATTAGTCTCGTTTGAAATTGGTGACAACTCCAGAATTTCGATAGGCAATTGAACTTCTTAAAATCAAAGGAACACTAACACGAGAACTTGAATTCTAACTTTCAAGTGTATGGCAGGATTTCATTTTCTAGGTAAGTTTGTGTTCGATCAAAGTCAAGCATATATAGGTCATACGTCATCTTACGATTTTTTCGCAAACTTCATTACTTTTCGATATTTGTGATAAATTGAATCATTTTATCGCACGATGTTAACCACAAAAACTAATTCATTGGATGAAAGCATTGAATGGGAAAAACAAGGATTTACTAACTAAACAAACTTCGTAAAGATGAAACTATCAAGACATTAAATATGTCATGCATGATCATACTATATATTTTGAGTATACGATCGCCATTTTTGTTTATTCTGAATGATATGGCCAATGAAAATTGGAAAACAAATTCAAGATCAATGACTCGTGAACTCATAAATAAAAATGATAAACAACTATACTATTGACCTAACTCTAATCGCTCAAGTTGTTGCTCATATGAGCTTTTAGAGCATCAACAGTTGGTATCCTAAAATTAGAAGGCTGAGCACCCATTGTAGCCTTCTATATACCCTTTTAAATCAGTATTTAGCAGTGTTCTAAAAATCAGCCTAGGCGCTAGAAGGTAGAAAAATGCCCAGATTAATGGTTAGGCGGGTTCTGGGCGGCCTAGGCGGTCTGGGCGAGTTTTTTTTTTTTTTTTTAATAAGGCTTATTGTGTTTTTATTTTATTTTTCTTTCCTTTTTTAGAAATAAACAATTTAATTATTTTTTATTCAGTATATGTCTAAATGTAGCAAAAGATGATTACTTAATGGAATTCTGAAAGGATTTGCCGACACCAATTTTAGTAATGTAGATTTCTGATTTTATCAAACATGACTAAGGTTATTCATGCAATTTGAAGAAAAATAAAAGAGTAGGTTTGGATATTTGTCCACAAATTCAACTTTGTATAAAGTACCCATCAATCCATCATGACCAACTTTAGTCATTTGAGTTTTAATAAATTTTGTTCATGATTGTTAATTTTTCATGTTTTTAAATTTTGCATATGTATATTGGCATTAAATTAGATGTAATTGATAATGTATTATGCTTAACTTTTGTAAATTATTAAAGTTATAATACAAAACCTAATACCACCTAGGAACCGCCTAGGCGCCCGCCTAGGCCCCTAGGCGCTAGGCACCTGCTCGCCGCCCGCCTAGCGCTTTTTAGAACACTGGTATTTAGAAGGCCCTTTTATTGCAACCCTATACTAAGAAGGGTGGCAATGCTCCTAAAATGAACTTTACTGACACGAGACAATTTTAAAAAATAAATAAATAAATAAAGAGGCTCGGGTTTATTTATTTATTTATTTTAACTTTTCTTCGCCATCATATCACTGTGGCAGGAGTAAATTTAGTAGACCTTCTAAAATGCCAAATGGGCAAAAAATATTATATATATATATGAGTAAGTCTAGGAAGCCAAGTTTGGGAGTCACTTTTTGGCAATTTTTAGTTTTTTTTACACTTTTTACCGCTCTCTTTAAAACACAACCACAAACACCATCTATAGAAGGGGTAGAAGTGTAAAAAAAAATGAGATGGGGAGTGCTCAATTTGCTTGGATGTGTGGGAAAATTGGTGGGAGGCAAGGGAGATGCCTTGCAAGTATAAATATCACTTGGGTTGCATAGAGAAGTGGTTGGGGATTCATGGGTCGTGCCCTGTTTGTAGGTTCAAGATGTTAGTTGAGGAAGAAGAGGAAGGGAAGAAAACAAGTGGCGGTGAGGAAGAGAGGGGGAGATTTGGGTTAGTTTTTCTTTTAATGGTATAAGGGATTCTAGCTCTGATTCTTCTGCAAATTCAAGTCCAAGTTCAAGATCAGATGATAATGGTAGTAGTGTTGTTAATAATAGTGAAGAAGAACATGAGCCAGTGTTGTTATTAACAGTGTTCAAGATCAAATGATAATGGTAACATGAGCCAGACCCCTCTAATGATGATGTGATTATAGAATCGGCTGTAATCGCCCCCGAAAGTCCAAAAGAACTAAGAAAGCAACAAAAGGTACAAAGATCGACTTTGTACATTGTTTAGGCTTGTAATGGTGAATCCTCTCTCCAGTGAGAGAATTCTTTTGTATTTGTTTTTGCTTCATTGATATAAAGGTTAAGGGGTCCTTAAAACCCTGCTTGCTTTCCAAAAAAAAAAAAAAAAACAGAGGAGTTGATTAGTTCTTGTGATTTGTTTTTTTTTTCATATTTTTGTACACAGAGATAATACAGTTCAATTTCATGAATGAATTTGGTTTTCTTGACAATTTTTTTTGGTTTTTTTAGATTCTGATGTGAATTTGATATCGGGCATTTGATTTTAATTTTTTTTAATGTAATGTGAATTGGGATGATATTGTTGGATATGTGAAGAAGAAAACATTTTTATCTGTTTTTTAGAACAAGTGGAGAGAAAGTTGAAGTTGATTTTCTAGAGTTTTTGATACATACATACATATATACTTATTTAAGAGGGTAAAATTTAGGAGGCACCTGTGGATGCTCTCAAGACAAAACTTATAATGATTTCCTCGTGATTCCTTTCTCGAACAGCCAAGGATGCATAATACCTTTGAATAGCAAAAATTCTTATTTTGATTAGGAATTGTTACTTAACCTTTAAAGAGTTGTTTTCCACTATGTATAACAAGTGCCAAATTTAGGCTAAGAAAAACTCTGAAATTGAAGAAGCCTCACATGCATATCAAAGTAAAGATCGTCTAAAGAGAAAAGATTGAAGAAAGAGTTATGCTTCTTGGAGCATCCAAGGGGAATTTGGAAATGCTCTTATAAACATATAAATAAATATCACCTAAGCAATATTTTTGGCTCAAAGTGGTAGTCTAGTAAATTTTTCTAGTACATGTTTTCTAAGAATATGCAATTATCAAGTAATTAAGGAGTGTAGTATCCAATGGTGCCAATCTATTATATAATACCATGGATCTGCTCCACTTAACACATGATAGATGCCATTTCTTGAAGAAGCTATATGTATGACACTTGGATCTAAAGTTTGCTAATCAGTAACTGTTATTAAAATCTTAAGACCAAATGATGATTAATTTAGATAAATTATTTGCATATGATCTAAAGAAGCACAATATACTCTTCATACCTTAAACAACACAAATCTTTGATTCCAGAGGATCAAGTACTGTTCCGTATCTGTATCTCAACAGATCAGATGCATTTGGAATGTGATAAATGAATAAAGTATTGTAAACAAGGTTCCCTTTTTGTAATCAACTTCAATTTTTTTTTTTTTTTTTTTTTAAAGAAAGAGCAGGAAAAGCAATGCTTGGGCTTGAACCATCAAACTTGTTTAAACTAATGATAATTGATTCAAACCGCACTGCCAGGCACTAGTGTAAGCATCCTTTCATGATGAAAACAAGATGGTTACTGAAGTTATAAGTGCCAAAGGGCATTTCTACAGTAAATGTGTCTTCAATCGACACACCTTATGAAGTTCCAATGGTGCTCATGCTCCTTTAATCAAGTTACTTCCTTTACTTTAGCTTAATGAGATCTGTATGGTTAGTTAGTTGCTGATTTGGGCTTAAATCTAATAATTTAACCGCAGTGTATGCGCAACGAAATTTTAATTCTTTGCAAGTTCATCTGTACTTCTGAAATTCTTATAAATTCACACAATTATAAAAGAAAATTATGTGCATGCAATAATATATATGTAATAAAAAAATTAATAAATTTTCAGATTTATATTCGATCAAGTATGGATTAACACGTCTAAACTCACAGACTTTGTTGGATTCTATATATGATAAACATTTAAATGCCAACAATTAACCCGATTGGACAATGGTTAAAAGATTTAGTTCCTTGGACAACCTAGTTCCGTTCTATTCAAAGGATGATTAGAAATTTTTTTGCATGTGCTGAAATTCGGGATCCTCCAATGGTGTTGATCTTATTGAAAAGAGATTTGAGATGAAACTCACTCAATGTCTGGTTACAAATCCATGTTGAATACACAGCGTTAGACATAGCTTGCAAGTGTGCCATCATCATGGTTATAATACTCAATCTAGACTGATCTTCATAAAGCATTCCTCTATTCCAATGTTTTCTGCTACATGTTTACGTAGTAATGTTTATGTGCTTGATTCAGCACTACAAGTACACCTATCCATAAGAAATTCTAATGACATACTAATAATGTCTTAAGAGATTTTCTACAATCTGTATTTACAATATATGCCAAAATCAAAATACAACCTGATGGCAAGCTCGCCTTGCTGAGAAACCACAGTGCCAGCTGTTGATAATTAACTCGTGAATGGTAGATTCAACATTTTGAAGTGCTTCAGCTCTGCTCTTCATCTTGTAGTGGAACCATCTGCTATTGCCACTGTGGTGCCGTGTGATCCATCTGATTTCTGTAAAAGAAAACAAAAAGAAAAGGTTTACTGGTGTTTTATTGTACACCTTGAATTTCATGTTAGATGTCATGACACAAGCTTCCATGACGAGCACTAGATATATCACGATACACCTTGAACATTATGTCTCTTCTGTGGGATTGAATGAAAAATATTTCATATTAGGATGGAGAGATTAGGAGAGAAACTTGGAAAAGCTGAGACACAAAAAATTATTTAAAACTAAGTCTCATTTGTTAGGATTGATGTGCAAGGTTCAAGTTTTGATTCTTTGCATTTATATAAACAAAACTGAAATAAGATTCAAATGGATTTAAAGCTGGTAATGTTCATTATGTGTGTTTGCATTCAAAAGAATATAGTGAGAGGAAAATCTGCCTAGCCATCCTGATATGCACCAATACTAATGTTTTACTATATGTTGCTCTTTGTGATGTATGTTCATTAGATGCTTTGGAGTTCAATCAACTCTGCTCAAGTTTGTTTTTGGCAGTCATTACTCTCCTCCACAGGACCACAGACTATCCTTTTCCACTTAAAACCTCAAACCTTTGAAACCTGTTAGTCTACCCGCTAGTATAAACACACAACTATAACCTTAGAAGAAAAAATGACAAAAATGTTTCTTTACAGACCATCATAACTTTGAATGATTTCCAAAATTATAGGGAATGAAGCACATTTTATAAGAAAAATAACACAGTCAAACAAAAAGAGAATTCTTAATTTTAGCAAATAGCATGAAAATATACAACACTGGGCCTATGATCTAATGACAGCAAGAATTTCCAAGAACATTTGGAACATTTTGTTTTAGTAGAAGAGCTGTTTTCAAGTTTTTCAAGTAGTATTCGATCGATTTAGTTAGAAAGAATAACTTCTTTATCGATCGGTGATGAAGGACTTCGAGCTTGTTGAACAGCGTTGTGGCTTATTACGTATTAATATATTATATCAAATTTTGGAAGCTCTCTTATTGAATTCAGCCTAAATAGAGTAGAGTAGAGATGATCCCAGTACGACGAGTTACTATTACTACTACTGGGCACATTGGATGACTACGCGAACCTCGAATTCAAGAAACTTCATGACAGAGAGAATTTGAACAGCTAGAAACGAACATGAAAGAAGAAACAGTTTACCAGTTTTTTGTTCTTACCTAACATGCATCCAAAGTCAAGTTTGTTTGGGTTGTTGGCCTTCACTCGGGCTTAGATCTCAGCCCACCTGCTGACAACTCTAAAATACTATAGCTACAAACCATCCATTGTTGGGATATAAAAGACCACGTACAAATCAATACTAAAAGGTTTTGAAATTCATAACATCAATTGTTGTAGACTTCGAAATAGGGTAATACAATGGTACAACTGATGAGGTTGTGAAAAATTAGACAGGGATGGAGTTGAACATGGACTAAGGAACCAGAGAAGAGGTATAAAAACTTTTGAGCTTAATAGGGGAATATTATGTTGGTTTGGGTTGATGATTTCTTGTTTTTTGATCTTGAGTAGTGTAGTACTTAACAAGTCCATTGTCCAGACTATTTGGTTTAATCAATGATTTCTCTTGTTATTTGAGTAGTGCAACCTTTGTGCTTATTTTGTTTATAATTTCAGATGACCAAATTTGATTCTATTACGCTTCCCCGCAGGTATAAAGTAAGGAATAACATGTATATATATTAGTTTGATGTCACTGAGAGGCAATCCCAGTAGCCTGGAGCTTGAATTGAATTTTCACACAATCAAGAATTCTATCTGAAAAATATGTACAGTCATGGTATCCAAGCATTTGATTACTGAAGGAAAGAAAAAATTTCATCCAAATCCAAAGCTATTACTTTCACAATCATAGGTTTGTAAATTCTTGGATCCATCAAAGTGCTGGTTTATAAAGTCCTTAGGATAAGGTTTTGGACTGCGGCTCTCTCTTGCGTGACGGTGGCTTGCGTGAAGACGGTTTGCGTGACTGCAAAGAAAATCATTGGAGAATTGTATTATTGTTGTTATTATTCCTTGACTGAATACAAGCTTATATAAGCTAAATTCTACCTAACCTTGTGGAAACAATAAACTTAAAACTTCCTATACAAAATAGAGTTTTATTATAACTTTCCTATTCTAACTTTTCTATTCTGACTTTACTTCTTTAATTATTCTGACTTTCATATTCTTGTATTTTTCTTCTTGTAGAGGTAAATCAATCTTGGACTTGGCTTGACTATGTTGAGTGCAAACCCTACATATTCTAACATGTCCCGCAAGCTGGACATGTAGACGCATATGAAATGTGCAGCTTGTAGGAAACTTTGAAGTCCAATTTGGTGAAGAAATCATTACTGTCGAGTGAAACGGCTAATGGTTCGACTCGAGTCAGCATGACTTCCCCTCAGCGCGAAGGCTGAAAATATTGCTCAATACAAATGTTGGCAATGCTCAGTATTGGTATTGGATTGCTCAACATTGGTGCTGGTATTGCTCAGCATTGGTGTTGGTATTTTTTTCAAATTGCTCAATACAAATGTTGGCATTGCTCAACATTGGTGCTGGTATTGCTCAACATTGGTGCTGGTAGTGTTTTTTTGGCTTGTATGGCTCTCATCTCCAGAGCTTTAAAACAGTTTTGAAATTTCTTTCCCTCATTTTTCTCTTTCTTCTTCTTCCTCACGTTACTGCTTCTTCTCTCTAGCTGCGTGAGAGAGAAATGGAGAGGACGAAGGGAGAGATGGAGATCAGGAGCATGAAGTGGAGAAGGTGATACAATGGCGAAGGGGGTCGTTGCGTCTGTTGTTGAGGCGAGGTGGCTGTGAGGTGACCGTGACTGCAACCAGGATATGAGATGGAGTCTGACAGATTGTGTCAGTGTGTGTGATGTTTGTTGTGAGGGAAGGACAGACGTTGTATGTCCGGTGGTTGTGCGAGAGACGAATCACTAGTGATAGGGAGATGACTGTGTGAGAGATGGGAGGTGGCGATGGCTTGCGCTCGATCGGTGTTGGGGTTGTCGGTGATGTTCTTTGGTTGAATGACGTTGGTGCTTGTGGAAGATCAGGTGCTTGTTGAAAATTCGTTTTGTGTTGAAAACATGTTGGCACATACTGATAACTATGCATCGACGGTTGTTGTCGCTGGCTGTGGCAGCAAAGGCGATCGTGGTTGTGACGATGGAGCTATGTTGAGTGTAGCATATGAATAGGGAAGTGAGATGAGAGGAGCGCAAGTTATTGGTCTATTTTGTGCGATGCTGTTCGAACCTATTGCGATATGGTCTGGTCTGTGAGGTTGCAAGCGAGGTTGTTATCGCGAGGAGGTGATGGAAGATCGAACTGAATGTAAGGGATCAAAAAAATATTGTGGTTAGTGGGTTACTGGAGAGAAGTTTGTAGGCGAAGTTGATGTTTGGGATACTAATTTGGGTGTATTTTTGGATTTTAGAAAATAAGTGAGGCAGAACAAGGAACGATGGTGTAGTATTGGTGTGACTGTGCATGAACTCTATTGCAGAGTGTGATTTCCCTTTTCCGCCTTTTGCGTCTACAGTCAAAGTGCGTAATCGTTAGAGGCGGGGAAGAACTTGAGTCCCCAGTCTTAGGTCACCAAAGAAAGTTGCTCTGATACCATGTAAAGAAAATAATTGGAGAAATGTATTATTGTTGTTATTATTCCTTGACTGAATACAACCTTATATAAGCTAACTTCTACCTAACCTTGTAGAAATAGGAAACTTAAAACTTCCTATACAAAATAGTCTTATTCTGACTTTCTTATTCTAACTTTCCTATTTTGACTTTACTTCTCTAACTATTTTGACTTTCCTATTCTTGTACTTTACTTCTTGTAGAGGTGAATTAATCTTGGACTTGAGCTTAGCTATGTTGAGTGCAAGCCCTACATATTCTAACAGTGACGGCGGCTTGCTAGGGTCTTTCTTGTTCGTGCGGTAGCTAGGGTTTCTCTTGTTCGTGCGGTTACTAGGGCCTCTCCCTAGATCGTAGGCGTCTCTTCCATGGCGGCTCCTCCAGCCGTCCATGGTAGGGGGAATACGGGAGGAGCAGGGAGCGGTTTGGCATCTCAGCCAGTCCGTTCCTTTGCTTAGGTTCTTGGGAACCTTCAAAAGGCGAAAACTATTTAGGGTTCCGTCGAAGGCACAGGATCTCCTGCCATTCGCTTTTACTGGTACAGACGAAGGTAATGGCGCAAAATTCATGGAAAAACATGTGATAGTTTTGAAGTTTTTGAGCTTTAGGCCCACTTTGGAAGCAATATGGGATGCGATTCATAGAACTTAGGGGATTGTAGGCGACTTTTCAATGGGTCTTCTAGATCCCAGGCATGTTTCTGTCAGACTGCAATTAGAAGAGGAGGCGAAAAATGTATTTTCCCGTGATTTTTTTTAATTCGTGGTGTGTGTTTCAAGGCATTCAGATGGCATGAAAATCTTAGCCTACGGGAAGATTTTGTGATGGTCCCATTGTGGGTTGAACTTCCCAATCTTTCGCTTCAATTCTTTCACCATTCGCTTTTAAAGGCTATAAGAAATTCCTTTGGTGTGTATTTGTGGATGGATGACAACACTAGATACTTGACTAGGCCTACAGTTGCTCGTATGTGTGTGGAGATGGATTTAACTGAGCCTCTCCTCACAAGAATTTGGATTGATAGGGCAGGGATAAAAGATTCTGGCAACAGATTGTGTTTCTAGGTTTTAAATATTGCAAGGTGTGTTCGTTAATAGGCCATGATGTGTCAGATTGTTGTAGGATGCTTGGGACACTCTAGAATCACAATAAACATGCAGGCAAAAGGGTTGTAGGACCTCAAGATTTGAATGGTCAAAAGAACAAGGAGAGTGCTCATGTTCAGAAGCATGTATACATGCCAGTGGCAAAAGCGAATATGGAGAAGGAAGGTGATCATCCACCAAGGAGAATAAAATTTCAGCAGAGACAACGGATAAAGCGGAAGCCAGTGGCGTGAAAAATCATTTGGGAGAGAAAGTGCCGAGTTAAGAAGGTTTACCAGCAAACAAAAATCATTTGGCAAGTCAGATTGAAAATAAAAAAATGAAGGTTTGGAGTTGGAGAACCCATTTGCTGCATTGGCTGAAGAGGCATTTGAACCCTTGGATGCTAACGACATAGGGAAGGAAAACGATGCAAATCGGGATGCTTCGGTCAAGCATGACGAAGGTGGACAACTGAATACGGCGCTGGATGGGGTGGAATTGGCTAAGCAACTGCTGCCGGTGGACTCGGTGGTGGCAGTGGCCTCTTCGGGGTCAGGATGGAAAAAAAGGATTTGGAGGAGGCAGAGTATTCGAGTGGAACTATCAGATTAGTGGCACATGACAAGCAAGATTCGGCGACTAGCACCGGGCTCAATATGATAAAACCACTCAAGATAACCAAAATAATTTGGATCAGGCTACGGTGACTGTGGGAAAGGACACAAGAAATATTGTGGTGACTGTGTCGGTAGAGTCAGAACGTCATAGTGCTGGGACAAAGATCCATGAGGAGGTGGCATATTTTCTTGAACAAACGGGACAGGTTGGCACGCCTCCTAATGCTGGGAGAAGAAAAAAAACAGAAGTTGCACCCCTAATGGTTCATAGGGAGGTGGTGACTAAACAACTGGCATCGACACCTAGTGTTGTTCGGTTTCAGTCGAAGCAAGGCATTTATGTGATTCCGGTATCACTTGAGGAAAATGAACATGAGATTGATACAAATAAGTCGGATGTAAACAAAGGGAGAGAAAACACTATCAGGTCAAGAACACTGGTAGGTTTAAAGGAAGATTACAAACTTTTAAATTACATATTCGAAAAAAAATTGAGAACTAGAAATACATTGACTCAAGAACACTGTGAGGTCTCTGAAGAAGAACTTGAGCCAGGTCTGCCAAGTGAAGATATTGCAAGAGAATTAAGGCAAGTCACCCAAGAGAGTACCGTTTTGAGAGGGGAATCCAAGGAATCAGTTAATATCCATTCCAATGAATAACTGCATTTCATCGTTAAAGGGCTACTGACATTGACATACTAACTATGCAAGTCCACTAATCACTTTTGAAAATGCCATACCCGCATCTCTTGTAAAATACCTACACTGATTCGAGCAATCCTCTAGCGAAGGGACCATGGTTCTTCCTTTTGGGCAAAATTCTTTCTTCTAGGCTTCTTCTTGGTTGACCCCCCGGAAGCTCTCTTGGTGGATTCTGTTTAAAAGCAACAATGTGTCAGCAATATGAATATTTTACTATTATTATTATTTTTTTTTGCTAACTCAAAAAACTGATGTCAGCAGTAGAACCCACTTCTTCTACCTCCCTAATCAATTTTTTTTTTCCAGGTCTGCTGCCAATGAATAGGCATGTGACTGTGATGGATCTAATAACTTGTTAACCATAAACCCCAATCCTAAGTCCTAGTTCAATAAGTTGCAATTTGCATCAAACTGTGATCATACAACAAAACAAACAGTCTTTCCAAATTTTCATGGAATAAATTTCACAAAATATGCCCGAATGATACAACACGCACAATATGTTATTATTGGCAGAATTTCCAACCAACAAACACAAAAGTCTGGAACTAGAATTAGGTTGCAATTTCACTAAGCAAGCGGTATTGATTTCCAGAATTACAAAATTTTCCATCCATTCATTCACCAAATAAATGTACAGCCATCATGACCAACTAGTATATCCTATGCTCTTGTCTCCGAATCTGGGGAGATGATCAACATACTAGTTGGCCGTCGTAATCCAAAGTTGTGAATTTGATCTCTATGGTGTTCCCGAGTCTTTGGATTAGAGAAGTATAGTAGAACCCAAAGATGGTTTGTTTATTCATGCACAGAATGAGCACGCCAGCAAAGGAGCATAGAGACACAACGCCCAAGTATGTAAAACCTGGTCTTGTGTTGCTTCGCCATCGATGAGCACTTCTTGCTAAATGAAGGCGTCTTGCGGCAGCTTCGACTTCGGTGCTGGTGGTGGCTTGTAGAGAAGTATGAGAGGGTTGTTGCAGCAGCCATGAAGAAAGTAGTAGTAGTGATTGATATTTCAATATGGTTGAAGAAGGAAGACTTGAACCTTGGAAGAGCATTGCCTGTTGTGAGGTTTAAATAGAGCTTGGATGGCTAAGTGGCTTGGAGAATATGGACCTTTGGCCATTTGGCCCTTTGGGAGCATAGTGGGGCTAATTGGCACGTGATGAAAATGACTCTTATTTAAGAAAATTACCAAATTCTCCCACTTATTTTTTTAATACAATAAAATAAACTAATCTTTTTCATCATTAAACCAACAATCCATATCCTAATCCATTTGTTTTATTTATGAGACCTTAGCACGCCTTCCGCATGATTATCTTAATTAATGGGCATTTTGTTTATTATGCGAGCTATTGAATTAGTCATAGTGGTTTTACATCACCATGTTTTTTATTTCATAATTATTTAATTATTAAAATCGATGGGTTAATCTATTACATTGCTTTTTAAATATTTTATATGAATTGTTTTATATTAATAATATTTTAGTGCGAACGGATATAATCATTTATCTAATTGTATTTTGAATTATTTTAGAATACAATTGACAAAAACTGATGAAGATGTTCCGAAGAGTTTTGCAATAAATGCCTTCAGAGTATTTCTGAGCCGTATAGCCAAAGTTTTCGATAGGCTACTCATTTGTCAAACCAAAATCTTTAAGTTATGTCCAATTTAATGAGATAAGTAAAACGAAAGTTACTATGAATGTGAAAGAAAATCTCAAATAGCCGGTTTTAAATCCTCACCAATACTTTTATGGTGGCGAATAGGAATACCAAGGGGTTACGGTAGTTCATTATGTGCCACATGACAATAACAATATCATACCCTCCTGATACGATATTCCAATTAAGTGAAAACTTTGGGCGATGGTGAATGACAAATTTTGCGTGATCTCTTATCTCTTAACGAACATGCTACCCAATGTGAGAAACCATTTTCACAACTATACTTTTGTATCAAATACCAACTACTTTATCATTGATTTGGAACCCAACATCTTTTATGGAATTGAAATAACTTGGACACTACCAACTCAACGTCACTTGGCCCCTACAGTTGCATAATTTGCTAAAAAAAAATAAAAAATTAATAGCGAGATCATATATCAAGGTTAATTTGGTAATTTGGACAAAATTGTTGTCGGATGATGGAACCTTCGACAAACGAAAACGTGTGGGGATAAATTAAAGCCTGTACACGTGGCCATCTTATCTTCGATCGAGTAAATTAAAGCCGACCTTCGGAGAATCTCTCAATTTTTCGCGAGAAAATCACAGGGGAGGTCGCAGACAAATCCATGACCTCAATGAGAGCATCCACAGTGGACCATCAAATATATATATGAATTTTTATTTTTTAATTTTATTTTTCAGATTTTGGGATAAAAGGTTTTCTAGTCAATATAAAGTTTATAATGTTGTTAATAGAGTTTTTTCTAGAAGAGCTCTAATATCACTGTCAACATCCTTGTAGCATGCATCCACATTTTTCGCAGCGGAGCTAGGGAAAACTAAATTAAAAGGTTTTAAACAATTTTGGGTTACATAAGCCAATGATCTTGCATACACCCCACAGTTACATTGTCTACTATACATTAAATGAATAGAACATGCAACATGCAACATGCAACATGCAAGAACTCGTAAAGCCCCCTGAAAGGGCACCGGACACTAGGCGTGTATTCAATGGGTGTTGCTTGAGTGGTGTATGAAAAAAATGTAATTTAATTTAATTAAATTTTTTTTTCTTTGTAATTTAGGCTAAGTTAATTGAATCATTTATATAGGGCTGAACAAAAAATCGATCAAACCGATTAAACCGACCGAATCGATCTAAACCGAACCAATTTAAATTCGGTTCGGATCGGTTTCGGTTTTAAAAAATTCAAAACCGAAGTAGTCGGTTCCGTTTTCGGTTTCTATGTGATTTTAACCGACCAAACCGAACCGATCGAATATATATAATAAATAATATATATTTTATATATAAATAATACAATATGTTTAAAATAGTCGATCGGTTCGGTTTTATTTTGGTTTTGATTCGATTTTAATCGGTTCGATTCGGTTACGGTTTGCATAAATTAGAATCGGTTCGATTTCGAATCGGTTTTATTAATGATCGATTCAATTTCGGTTTAAAAATTTTAAAACCGACCTAAGTCGGTTCAATTTCCAGCCCTACATTTATAGGACCCATTGGGCATAAGCCCCCAGGTACAGTTTTAACCTTCCCTGACTAGGATAAATTGAAAGCCAAATGTTTTGATAGCAATTGGATCCACTGTAGATGCACTAAACCACAAGTTCCTTTTTAGTTCTCAATTCAAGGATTGGGTTCAAGATTGCAGATAATAAAAGTTTTGTCTCCCAAGATATCAAGATTGATTGTTGTATCATTTGTGCCCCAACAAGGGTAGCCCCTACTCTTAGGGTGTGTTTGGTTGCATGGAATCCTATGTCATGAGAATTCATAAGGGGACCCTTTCATTTTAGGCTAAATTGATATATCACTTCACATTTATCATTTAATTTTGTCATCAATGGTGGGAATGGAAGTCCCATGAACATGAGAATCTCACTCCTTGGTCCCCCAAGGCATGTGATTCTCATGTTCATGGGACTTCTATTCCCACCATTGATTACAAAATCAAATGGTGGATGTGAAGTGATATATCAATTTAGCCTAAAATGAAGGGGTCCCCTCATGAATTCCCATGGCATAGGATTCCATGCAACCAAACACACCCTTAGTGTTTGCAAAATAAAAACATGCATTATTCCCAAATCCTCTAATGTCTACCACATACATTACATATCCTATCGTCACAAACATCACATCTCAAATCTAGGCCCTAGAATGGATCCAGTATGCAGCCAGCCTTCCCTTTTATTGGTTTCAATTCAATTTTCATAATAAGCAAGTACCCAACTTGACAATTTATCAAGAATGATTATATTATTTGTCAAAACAGTGGTTCATGAAACATGGAGACAACCGAGACTTCACCCATGGAGAATGGTTTTGGTCCTAACAACCCTTCTAGACCATTAACAACAACCAAACATCCCCTCCGAGCACCAAAAAAAGAAAGAAATATTGTGGAAGATGTCAGTGTATGTTTGTGATCTTTGAAGGGAGGTTCCAACACTGAGACAAAATCAAGCAAACAAAACAACATCCAAGAAGGCCCACCTTATCTAGAAGATGCCTCCTTCACCCACCGATCCAAATCAACAAGGCCATAATTTCATTTGTTTATGGTATTGGGTTGGTCTTCCATTCATGCATGTAGACCAATTTGACCCCCTAGAAGGGTGCATTGTACAAGGGTGGAAGTGTGAAACATATAGAAGAATGTTTTCAACCCTAAATATTTCTTGTTCTTGCCAAACCAGAAGTTACCGTGTAAACCTGTAGGACTGTTTAGAAGGGCTCTTCCATGTAAACTTCCCTTAAGGAAGCTATTTTTCCCAGCAGGCCACTAGTTACCGGGTTAGTAATTTGAGAGCTGCCCAGTAAAAGGCGTGTGTGTGGATAGGAGTCGAGACAGTACTTCGTAATTTTCATCTCTTAAAGTGCACACAATTAAAGTATTATAAATCTGGTATAAGCAACTCCTCTGGTTGAGGAGAATCCTTTCAAGCTCAACTTTCGGTTTTAAGTATTATTAAACTGATTACTTTTGCAAATGGCACTGATGCACATTAAGTTATAAAGATAAGTAATCCACTTTTGACTTCAATTATGCTGACTTCAAACATCACTTTTAGCTGCTAATCAGGTTTTTGATCAAAACCGTGACATCTGAAGGCCCTCCTCACTCTCAATGAACTTGAGCATTGAAAGATATTTCCATACTCTAAAACTCAAGATGATAACTAGTTTCCAAATTTCTGAAAGAAACCATCCTCAACCTCAAATTCTATGTTCCGTTTGTTACGGGCGACGCTGCTCTGATATCAATTTGTTACGGGCGAAAGCGTTACAAATGTCGAAATGCGAAGCTACAAACAAAATACTAACAAATATTAAGACAACCAATTTAAGGTGATTCGGCAAACACGCCTACGTCCACGACAAATAACAACTTTACTAATGAGAGAGACAAATTACAAATGGAGAGAGCTACAAAACGTCTAGGACGTTACAAATACAAGTGTCTAAGTGACACCACACAGATACGTTGGCTGCGTATAACACAAAACCAAAACAAACAAACAATACTCTCTCTCTCACCCCCTTACTTCTTTCTCTCTCATATACTCTCACAAAGGGATAAACCCTAAACAAACAAATTTTGAGGTTGGAGGATGATCCCCAAGCTCTCAGATCCCTCCAACAGGGAGGATTGGAGGATGATCGAAGAAGAGAGGTTCATCCTTCTTTTATAGGTTCTCTTTGGCGGTGGAGAGTGGCGGTGATAGAACCTCCATCACCTTCCACCATCTTCTTCCTTCTTCCTCCAGCTGTCTTCTTGAAGGTTCAACTCAGATCCAGCAAATCCACAGCTCAAATTCAGCACATACGGGTTGTCCTCCATGCCGACAAGCCGAAATTGAGCATTCACAGGTACTTTTCTTATTTCTCTGTTCTTTGTCCTGTTCCCTGTTTCAACAAATCTCCACTTCGGTGAAGATTTCACAAATCTGAGCCAACAACAACAAACACGAACACGAACAAAATACAAGCAACTGATTTCCAACGAACATAAGCAAACCAATACTGATTGAGGGTCTCACCCCTCCACACGCGCTCATAGGCGCCATACACAACTTGAGGGAAATTACCCCTCCAAACATGCTTCCAAGCGTCATACACCTGATGTTATGCAAATTACCAACATGAGGGACATCACCCCTCCATAGGCACCCACAGCGCCATACACGTACATATCAATCATATTGAGAGACATCACCTCTCCATACATACACAAACATATCATTCATAGTGGGGGACATCACCCCTCCAAACAGCTTCACGAACACCACACCCAAAGGTGTCAAACATATTATCAAAGTGAGGGCGTCACTCCTCCAAATATGTTCCAACAATCTCCACTTTGGCTAGGATGGAGTTCCAAATCAAGACGTCCAGAAACATAGTGTGCACAAATATACATAATTCAGATCTTCATACCAAATACTCGAGGCATCAGAACGATCATCTTTGGAGTGATGTAACTCCACCAGAAGCAACATCCTTATGGCCAACAACAACAAGTTGTTTTACCAAACCCTCGAGGCATCAAAACAAGTATCATTGGAGTGATGTAACTCCACCAAAAGCAAGATCCACCACATCATCGATACAAGTTGCTTCACCAGCGTAACTATACTCATCTGCAAGAAGTACAAGTTACCCTTCCAAATGGTCATTCAAAATTACAAGTGCACTATGAACGACCTTCAAAACTTCAGCATTTCATACAACATCAAATGAGCCCATCAAAATAACCTTCGGCTCTGATACCATTTTGTTACGGGCGACGCTGCTATGATACCAATTTGTTACAGGCGACGCTGCTCTGATACCAATTTGTTATAGGCAGAAGCGTTATAAATGTCGAAATGCGAAGCTACAAACAAAATACTAACAAATACCAGAGACAACTAATTTAACGTGGTTCGGCAAACACACCTACGTCCACGACAAATAACAACTTTACTAATGAGAGAGACAGATTACAAATGGAGAGAGTTACAAAATGTTTAGGACGTTACAAATACAAGTGTCTAAGTGACACCACACAGATACGCTGGCTGCGTATAACACAAAACCAAAACAAACAAACAATACTCTCTCTCTCACCCCCTTACTTCTTTCTCTCTCAGATACTCTCACAAAGGGATAAACCCTAAACAAACAGATTTTGAGGTTGGAGGATGATCCCCAAGCTCTCAGATCTCTCCAACAGGGAGGATTGGAGGATGATCGAAGAAGGGAAGTTCATCATTCTTTTATAGGTTCTCTTTGGTGGTGGAGAGTGGCGGTGATGGAGGGTTCCATCACCTTCCACCATCTTCTTCCTTCTTCCTCCAGCTGTCTTCTTGAAGGTTCAACTCAGATCCAGCAAATCCACAGCTCAAATCCAGCACATACGGGTTGTCCTCCATGCCGACATACCGCAATCCATTTCCGACAAGCCAAAATTGAGCATTCACATGTACTTTTCTTATTTCTCTGTTCTTTGTCACTACACCAAAAATGCCCATTAGCAACAGTTTTAAACCGTGGGGGTAACCCATTGTCACGGCTTAGAACCGTGGGCTGTAGAGGCGTCGCTAAATCCTCAGTAACGGCTAAAAACCGTGGCAAAAATATTAGCAACGCTTTTATGCTCGAGAACGGTTGATAATTTAGCCACGGTTATAAACCGTTGCAAACATGTTAGCCACGGTTTTAAGTCGTGGCCAGGAATAGCCATGGCTTAAAACCGTGGCAAGTCCTAGCCACGGTTCTAAGCCGTTGCAACAGTTTTAGCCATGGTTTTAAGCCGTGGCCAGTCCTAGCCATGGTTATAAGCTGTGGCAAGTCATGGCCACGGTTCTGAGCCGTTGCAATATTTAGCCAAGGTTCTAAACTGTTACAATTTTTTTTTTTTTTTTTTTTTTTTTGCTATCAAATGACTTTTGATTACATAATATAATACAAGTCGTTGCAAAATAATATAATACAAAAAAAAAATTTAATTTTTTTGCTGCTGCTGCAGAATTGGGACAATCCAATTTCAAACTGATAATGCAATCACAGAGAATACTGGAAGATGATATTGCAGTTTCAGCAATCAAGCATTATCAAGAGAATCACAGAAAGGGAAGACAAAGAATTCACAGGAAGGAAAGATTTATTTGATTGGAATGTAAAGGTTATTACAATGGTCTGATAGACTAGAATGTATTAGGCACAATTCGAGATTGCCAATCTCCTACACTTATACAATGTGTTTACAAAAATGAATCAATACTTTCTGTTACAGACTCCCCCTACTTATATCAGTTCCTAATGCCTTTATAATTCTCCATAAAGCACAAGACAACACTGCATTTGATATAGCAACAATGCCACAACAGTTTTGTGTAATCATCCAGACTTCCAAACTTGCTAACAGATAACCCCCCAGATTTCTTGCAGGTATATTGCTTGTAACCATATCCCATTGGTGAATCATCCTTTGGTATACCACAAGGCACTATATATTTCCACATTACATAGCCTAGAAAAGAAAGATAAGAAATTATAAATTGAACTGCTGACCTTCCTTGTTGCTTTATCTGGCTGCTGGATTCTTCCAAATGTTGTTGCATTGTTGACGGGTGAGCATTGAATACAAAACCATTATCCATGTTATTTGTCTAACGTCTTGAAGTTTCATCTTCCATTGGAAAATGATGACCGTCATTAGATGCAATGGCGACACCTTCTGGTCAGAACCTGACTCGTACTCAGACAAATCACTAATCCCATTCTCTAAAATTGTCAGAGTCTTGAAATTTCATCTTCCATTGGAAAATGAAAGATGAAACTTCAAGTTAACCCTGCACAAGCCACACCTCAAGTTAATACTCTTATTTTGCTTATTTCACTTGTGAAAAAAAATAAATTTTAAAGCACTTACAGCTGTCTTTGCAAGTGCCTTTGCGAGCAGCTCCAGTGCTGAAAGGCCAGATGAACTCAGAAGATCTTCAGCTGCAGACTTGAATGCTGGAACCACACTGCATTTTAAGGTTGCTTAAATATATGCAAGAAATGATTTTTAATTATAATAAGCAATCATCTATTACTAGTAATATAAACTACAGAGAACATTAAATGTTAGTGCTGAATAAACAAACAGCAAACAGTTAGAAATCTAAGCAAACAAGCTTACAAAAGTTTTGCCTATTGCACATCTATGAACACAAACAAGCTATAAGTCACAGAATATGCTATTTCCATGTCTAAATTAAATATCAACTGATAATGAAACATAACATCTACCAGTAATGGTAGCTGTTTCTAGCCCAAGGCAAGCTGAACTCGTAAAAACATTAAAAAACAAAGAAATGTGGACTATAGATTTTGTCTCCAACTAATTCAATTATCAGTTTTTTCTTCTTCTTTTTTCTGCTTAGCCAATTATTACTTTATTTACACCTATCATTTGCAATCCCAAAAACTGGATCACTTTACAAATGGAGAAGAAAAATAAAAACATAACAAAAACAACCGAACGAAAACATATCCTACTAAGTTATGAAAATGCCAGTTCAAGAGGCCTTTAACTTTAAACAATAACCCAACTAATAATTAACTTAAATAGTTAACTGATAGGAACTTACCTGTTTATACTGATGTTCTGCAGGAATTGAGACTCCAAACACTTCAACACCAGATCTCAATGTCAGAGTGGTGATTCCTGGAAGCAAAAGAATTCTTCAAGATACAAACAAGTTGATAACAACTGCAAAAATTATATGTTCAGTGAAGACTGATTCAGTAAGAATGTAATGTGTATAAAATGAATTTTGAGATTACAATGAAAAGAAGATATGTATCAGGCAGTATTCAAGATTGCCACTCTCCTATTTGAGCAAAGCTCAATGTACAAATACTTTCTTACAGGAATGAATCCTTTATTTCTTTTGCTAACTCTTATTTATAGCAATCAGAATTAACATTGACTAACAGTGGATCTAACAGAACATTCTCTAATTAACAGAGCACCTAACAGAATGTCTTTACAGATTAACAGAGCACCTAACAGGAATGTCTTTACAGACTGCCACAAAATAAAAGACTTGCACCCAATTCACTTCTCTGTTTGATATTTCCTCCTTGTATATGTAAACTTGATGGGAGGCTGAGTCCTAACATTAACCTCCCTCCAACTAAAGTTCCCAAGCACCCATAATCTACTAATGATGCACTGAAACTTATATAGGGAAATTTCAACAAAAAATTGAGAAGGGGTTCCCTATATATTTCTATTGTGTTTCAGCAAAATGGATATGAAAATGTTCCCAGAATTTTGGAAAGACGAAATAAAATGTATAATCTGAATCAATCAACAATATTTAGTTCAAACACACTGAAGAACCCAGAAAGTAACATCTAAAAATGAAAAAACAAAGAAATGGGTAACACTCGGAATCAAAAGAAGATGAAACCTGTTCAATTCTGCTGTCCAACGGAGTTGTTGTTGTCAAAGAATCTTCACCCATTTCCCTGCTCTGTCTTCTCCTTGTTCTGTGGTTTAAGAGAGAATGTGTGTGAACCAAGCTTTCCCTCTCTGTTCTGTAGCAGATTTGCAGAAGAAAAATCAAAAGATAGAACCAAACCAACCAAAGATTCTCTTAAACTGTCCAGAATCTCTGCAATTTCTATTTGTTTTAACACAGTAGCATGCAATACCTGAGAAAAAAAAAAGGATGTGTCAATTGACCCAAGGAAAAGTAAAAATCTAAGACCTATTTTCAAATTCCCATTTTCAAAATCCAAATATAACAAAAGGAGGTAAAACAAAGGCTTACTCTTTTCGTCTTTTCAAGGTCAGACTCGATGCATTTAATCCGATCTAAAGATTCCATAATCTGTTTGTCCTTCTCCAAGGGAATCTCTGCTGGTTTGCTGTTAAGATCCTACATCATCGTCTCGAGCTTCTGGAGACGCTGTAAGCAAGGAAGAACATTGTCTTCTTGATAAGTAGCTTCTGCAACAAGGGCAGGGGCAACTTCTGGAACAGGAGAATGACCTTCTATTGTGGACTCCGGTGTTTTAGAAGGAAAGGCAATACCCAGCCTCCTTCCAATTCCATAACGAAGAATTCGGAAAACAGTAAAAAGCTTCACAACAAAAGCTAGTAGCCCTTGTGCTAGACAGTGAAAACCTCCCCTCTGCTCTATCGCATCCATTACAGCAGTTAATCTATTGATTATCTGATTACCTGGACAACAAAATAATACCAACACCCACAAAGGCCACACATTCAAATTAAACAATTTCCAAATAATATTATTAAATCACTCGCCATTTCACATTTTACTTTATAACTATTAAAGACTAGAAATGAAAGACAAATATAAGTGTTTTTTTTCTTCGTATAACTGCTTCCACTACCTTCTGATTTTGATGTTCGGTCCATAGGATTCCTTGGTTCCCTAATTCCAAACGGCTGCTCCTCAGAAGAACCATTGCCTTGGCTACAATCCACAGCTTTATCAATCACAGCAAAATGATCATCACAACTATGGTATGTAGTTGAGTCTGATGTTCTGGCTTGTGCAAACTGCAAGTGCAAACCCAAACATTAGAACCACAGCCAAGAATGAAGAAATTGAGACGGTTGACATTGTTTGAAGGTGAGAATTTTATTTGGCATGTTTTACACAAGTTACCTAACCTCCACCAAACAATGTGTCCAGATAACATTTTTTTTTTTGGGGTGTCCAGAAAATTAACCTCATAGTAGCACCAAAAGAACCAAACATAAACTTATTGGTTGCACATCATATAGGTAGGTGTAGCTGCCTAAGGCATGAAGTAAAAAAAGATAAATGTATAGAGTCATGATCATCACAAGGGTCATTATCCATTATTGAAAGAATATATGCATACTATCTGTTTATATCTCACACAAATATACAAGAAAAGCTACTTCGAGTAAGAATGCAAAATGCATCGGGGCAAAACTAGACAAGTAACCAGTTGAAGTTTGTACTTGGAAGAGAAAAATAGTGTAACATAGTAGACCACCATTTTAGGGGTATTTTAACTGACGTGTTCGACACTCGTACCAGTGTTGGACAATGACACGGGTAGCACAAAATCATGAAATTACTGAATTGTGATTGTGATGATCAGGCCGCATGTCAACTAATGCGTGAGATGAGTGACAATCATAAGAAAAACTCACTTCCTCCTCTTAACAACTCCATAAGACGGTTGTCCCAACTGTAAGTGCTTATAATATTTGCAGAACGATCAATCAAATAACACAAATGGCTTCCTCATTACCTGGTGATATCATAGACAAGCAAAGCACCAGCAGCACCTCTGTAGTAAGACCTAGTAATAGATCTGAAGGATTCTTGACCAGCCTGTAAGTTGCATTGGAATTCGAACATCATAAGAAACAGAACAGTATATCACGTGACAATACAAATAATTTGACTTTTCCAATCCATGAGCAATCAGAACAGACATGGTCAGTCATGGACTTAAAACTACCATTTTGCATTAGAACTCTCTCAACCTGCATCTTGCTTTCTTTCACATAACTCAGAGGCGACTGCCTGTTGTCCGTGCCTGACTTAGATGGTTTGCTACAGGCAAAATTCATAAAAGGAACACTTGAGATATGAGCCATATTTCGAACATAAACAGATGGCATTTGGGATGAAGAGGGATATATAGAATGTGATACTTCCATTGGCAGTTCTTTCCTGTTGAACTCCTCCATCAGATCTCTTTGTATTCTATAAAGACGATGGAGTTCATATACCTAGACAATCAATGACACATTACAAGTTAGGCCAGTCTAAAAACTGACAGATGGTCAAAAGACCAAGCTGATTTGGTTTGACCCAGTTATTACTCGGGCTGAGCAAATAACATAAAAATTCAAAATCAAGTATACACAAATGAGCCTATCATTACCTGATTTCGGAAAATAGCTTCATGCTCAAGCATAGTTTGCTTCAACATTTCCTTATCATAATCTGCATGCTCGTTTGCAGAAGACCTTGGCAATAAGCCGTTGTAGTGTTGCGGGTGCACCATCATTTTATCTCCGTAGAACAAAGACCAATGACCACTCTCAGCATCCTCATTAAGACCCCTCATGGAAAGTTCAGAAAAGTAGCTTTTATAATGCACTTTTGTTCCCATTGCTGCATGTGAAAAATAAATAAATATATATATATAATTTTCATATATGAGCAAATGAGAAGTTTGATACTAGCTTTCTGACAAGAAACTCAAACACTCAACAGATATCAATATATATACACCATTTATATAAAATAAAATAAAAGATTTTCACAAATTCGAAAAATAAACCAATGAAGAAGAACCACCTTCTACATACTAATTAGTAGGAAAAACAAAGAGTGTCTCCTCATGCTATCATCTCAGAGCTCTTTTAGAGACAAAGAACTAACATATGAAAGCAAGACCAGTACATAAACACCCACGACCTAGAGAGAAACCGTTCAAACATTGTCCAATGAAGTTAAATACTATAGACTTTTAATCTTATTAAATTGAAACCTAAGACACACTTGAAAAAAGTACATGTTAATATTTTTTATTTGGGGGGAGGGGCTAACTAAAAAGTATTCTTAATCATGAAGCTCAAGAAATTAAGTGCATAATGCAAGAAATTAAGACCCACTTTATCAAATGAGCCTTACTGTGTATCATGTCTACGACCACACAAAAAACAATTTATAAGCCTCCAGGTGGCAGCCTACGTGTTCCCGTCACAAACTGCACGAATGCTTGTTTTTGCTCGCTTTCAAACTCTTGTAGAATCTCCAGAAACTACAATTTGTTTTTTAAAGGTCAGTACTGGAAATTTAAGAATAGTTGGAGAAATGAAGATTGTTAAATAGATACTGACATTGTTGATGGTAGGACTCTTGGCTGTGTACCCGTGATCGAACTTGATATGATCTAAGAGATCATTTGCCTATAGGACAGAGCAGTAACATCATATGTTAGGTTGGATAATTTCTAGCAATCCACACATGTCAATAGATTATCAAATACATACCGTCCAAGCATCCTGTTGGCCACATAACAAAAGCTCAAGCTCCTCCTCTCTGAAAATTTGAAGACTTTTTATGGGAAATACCTGAAGAATAAAGAAGAGATTTATTTAGAGCATGCAACGAAAAGCATTAAAGCATGCAATTAGAATACCAGAAATTATGAAGGAATCCAAACAATAAATCAAAATGGTGATTCAAGTTATATGATGAAAATTGATCTTTTATCTTGGAGTGATCATGTTTCACATCATCCAGGTTTAACTTTCTTTTCCAAATAATACCTTATAAAGCTCTACGAGAGTTATAAATGAAAACAACAACAACAGTTGACCAAAAGACATTGATATGTTGAGAAACAACCTCTTAAAGTGTCCACCCAGCACTACATAAAAGTAAGTTATCTTTTACATAAAAGCATATCTAACAACAGCACCAACCCTGATTTTTGAACCCAGATTAACCATAAGAAATAAACAACAATCAAGTTCCTCAATCAGGTGGGTGTAAACATGGTGAAAACAAAGAGAAAAAGAAAGGACGCGGTAAAGTCTAGTCCTTGTTTGGTAAAGAGGTGCATAACACATTAATAACCGCGAAGCTCAAATCACAAATCACAAATCACAAATCATATAAAAATCCTTCAACAGGAAGCAACTGAGACACAAACATAAAATATGTATAAGAATTTTACATTTAGCACACACTAAGGACAGGACACTAGATCTTACCTTAAACCTCCAAGAAGCAACTTAATTCTCTAAAACGAAATAAGAAAATATATAAAATTTTACACTTGGACAGCTGAACTACAAAATCTAGAAGAAAAAAAAATTCATTATCTTCTATCCGCAGACAAAACCTTTTAAAAATTCATTATCTTCTATCCGCAGACAAAACCTTTTAAAAATTCATTATCTTCCAAACTTGTCTCAGTGTTGATGATTCTTTGCACTAATCAGTCGATCTAGCAGTTCGAAAGAAACAAAAATATAAATTATTCAAGTGAAGGAATACCTTGCATAACAACCTTCTGAAGAAGAGATCATCACGCCAGACAACACCAATTAGTTTACAAGAACTGAAAACATGAAACCTAGGAAGAATGACCACTCAAGCAGCTTACTTACCACATTTATTGCAGTGGATGAAGTTCTCTTCGCCTCCGATTCTGTAACAGGAAAAACATAAGATAAAAAACTTCAGATTATTCAAATTTTGAATAATTACTACAAAAAACATTGTATGGAACAAGGATAGAGGATTCAACCTGCAAACTCCACATCCATCACAGTGAAATTGCTTCTTTGAAACCAGAAACCCAAACCAGATTGTCAGCTATGTAAATTGTTCATTCCTGAAAAACTAATACTGCTTCTAAGTGAATGTCTTAAAACCAAATGTTGCCTAAAGAGTTGCAAGGTGAGTAGAAAGGCAAATTCTACAGTTTTCACAGGAGGAACAAATCTAGATTACAGAAACATAAGAGCAATCATGAGAGAAACTACACACACATTATAGAGACTTTTATAATCAATTATTGACATCTACTAAAAGAGAGGACTTTTGCTTGCTATAAAATTATATGCACTGTCCAAATTTTCATAGTTAAAATGAATTTTAAATCTTAAGAGTAGTCCACTTTTCATATTAAAATCGAAGTCTAAAGCTTAAATTTTCCCAACCCATGGATACAACATATTGCTATTGAGGCCAATTGAGTATATGTTTCTTTGTTTCATTACCTCTTTTGCAATTAAGCTAAAAAACATTTAAACCAATTAAGCTAGAATACCCAAATGATCATGCTCATAACAATACAAACACACAGACATGGCTAAAGAAGACTATTGAGTAAATCATGTTGATGGTCTATACATAGTAGCAGACTCAAATCCCTCCAATTTAAATGTTCCCTTGTACATAATAAACATTAGTGCTTAACAAAAGTCTCAAAAAATTAAAGAAGACCCTATACTCACCAAGTAGTTCTTCTACCGCTTCTTCAATAGCAAAGGACCAACATTATCTCCAGTGTCTTTGTTGTGCTTCACATGAGTTCCATCACATAGAGGAAATGTACCTGACCTCCAACAGCTGCCAAACACCCCAACACCCCAATTAGAATCTCACCCATATGTTTCACAATCCAATGAGGCAATGAACAAAGACAGGAAATGAGAGAATGTTGAATAGCTTACCTGTTGTTTTGAGTGGTTATCTTAGTCTTCTTCTTCTCCTCTTCAGAAATCGAGCTCGAGAAAAGAAGAAAGTGAGTTCTAGGGTTTGCTTTGCTGAAAGAAGAAAAAAAAAAAAAAAAAAGAAGAGATCAACAAAAAAAAAATCAAACTGTTTTGCTTTGCTGAAAGAAGAAATTTTTTTTTTGAAACAGATCTGAAGAAGAAGAAGAAGAAGAGATCTACAGAAGAAGAAGGATCTTACCTGGAAGGAGATCTGAACCAATTTGATGTTCTTCTTCAGATCGATTCTCTCTGTTGCACTTCTTTTTTATTTTTTTGCAGTGGAATTTCAACACTATCCTCAAAAAGTATATTTACTAAATTACATTTTTTAATAAAACTAATAACCAGTCATGAACATCATCCTCATTGTACTCATCTTCCTTTATATATTTCACATAAATCTTACCTGAACATCATCCTCATAGTTTCATTTTTACGTGGGTATTCCAACTTTTGTATCGTAAATTTTCTTTCTCCTTGCTCATAATATATTTGAATTGTATATTCTGAACATGAACAAATCTCAATATTTCGACATTACTGAAGAGTCTCTAAGGACAAAAATTAAAGCTTTCCAGCATATACATTCTAATCTTAGAATAGCTTAAACCATCCAAGTAGCTAAACCCAGTAAATGAAGTTGTAAATTCCCAAACTACTACTCTAAATATATTCACTTTCCAAGAAAGGAAACACCTCATATACAATATTTTAATACTGAGACTAACTAGAACCCTAAACGGATGACAACCTAATTCAATTCAAGCAAAAGTAAGGATCCTCAAATAAAAATAACTTTCCAAGACATCAAAATTTCCCAAGTTGAAAACCCACTCACAAGAATCATGATTGAAGTTGAACAACAAAAGAAAAAACTCAACTTGATTGTAATGAAATAACCGAAGATAAAACCAAGAATGAAAAAGAAGCTACCTTGTGATCTCCTCCACCAGTTGCAAACCTGATGCCACCAGGTTGAATATCAATGGAGAAAATCTGCATTCCTTCATGCCTAACCCAACCTGGCTTCTCTGCAATCATCTTTGCTTCTGGGTATCTAAAATCTCACTTATTTTTCACTCTCCCTGCACTCAAAGAACAAAAGGGTACTCAAATCCCATGGTTTGGGATCAAAATAGGAAATGGGGTCATCAGAGAAAAACTTATAAAGGTCAAATTTTGTGTGGGTTCTTGAAGGATTTTGTTTTCTTGAAACAGATCTGAAGAAGAAGAAGAGATCTAAAGAAGAAGAAGGATCTTACCTGGAAGGAGATCTGAACCAATTTGATGTTCTTCTTCAGCTCGATTATCTCAAGATCTAAAGAAGAAGAAGGAGAAGAAAAGTTTGAGAATCTGCTTCGGTTCTTCATGTTCTTCTTCAATTCGTCCTCTCCTTCTTTCGTCCTTTTTCTTCTCTGCTTCGAGAATCAGTAGTGCTTGTGAAGAGGAGGTGTGGAGAGAGTGAGAATCTGCTCAGTTCGTCCTCTCCTTCTTTTTCCCCAATTTTTTTCGCCAAAGCGGGAAACTGCTCCCTCCAAAGCGCGAAAGTGATTGGTCTTATAGCTACGGTTTTAAACCGTTGGCAGTTTTAGCCACGGTTATAAACCGTTGGCAGTTATAGCCACGGTTTAAAACCGTAGCAATCCTTTTGGTGTAGTGTTTTTTGGCCACGGTTTTACTTTTTAGCCACGGTTTTAAACCGTTGGCCGTTATAGCCACGGTTTTTAGCCGTGGCAAATAAACCAACGGCTTAGAGCCGTGGTCACCTCCCCGTAGCTAAACAAGCCTTTTGGTGTAGTGTGTTCTTTATCCTGTTCCCTGTTTCAACACCCTTCCTTTTTTTTTTTCCAGACAAATAGTCTTCCAAAATCTGTGAACGTAACTGTCAATCATTTGCATTAAGATTGTACATGACGCAGGTTTGGAGCGAGATGACTCAAAAGTGTTGGCGATCATTTAATAATCTATCCATCTAATTCTATAAGATTTTATGTTATGTGTTTTCAACAAATCTGATGTGTCCTCTAGTCAACATTTTCTTAATAGTTTTTTCGATAATATGAATGCAAAACTTTGCTATAATGACTTGTCACTCATTATTTTCATTCTAACCATGTGCACTAATGATTCAACTACCAAAAATTCGTGGTGGTTGTGAGGATTCACTATGGATAGCATCTTCAAACTGAATAAACCAATGATGGACATTGTGATCAACAAAGTCGGCTCCACGCTTGGGGACAGATAATAAACTGTTCATTTGATCATCTCGATTGTTATTAGTTTGTCAAAAGAGTGAAGACAGATTATGGGAGCATTATAGATTGATGATTAACTAAATCTAGGGTGCAACTTTGGTACGTTCATTGGTTCTGGGTCAGTCCAACCCTAACTATTAACATTGAAGAGTCAACTTGCAACCTAGACCCACCTGACTAGAAGCAAAGCCACATCAAGGCAACACACTGAGAATTGTACAGAACAGAACAACAAGAATGAAATAAAATAAAAATAAAAATTGATGAATAAATTTATTTTATTGCATAACTCTTTATTAAGATAGGATTCGAACAATATTTGAATATTCCTTAAAATGACTGAGATTATGTACAACAAAATGTGGGTATATCTAACTACAAGTAAACTAGTTAATGAATAACAATTACCTATTTCAAATGGTAATATTTGTCAAGGAGCTTCTCAGAGTATTCACCAAACGTTAAACTTCCATTTGGCTGGATTATCTGAAAAATATAACAGCATTGTTTGAATGTAACAACTTAGAATGCCATTTATAGTAAAATAGCTTGCAGACAAAACAAAGAGCATCATTCTTAGGCAGAGGAAATCATCTTTTTGCATGATCTTTAACTTCAACCGCTATAATTCTACTTGGTCAGAAAATAAAATAATAATAACAAAAAATAAAAATTACAGGCTGAGTAAATAAAACATGCTCAAGGTAACGATCCGACTCCATCTTGACTATGATGGAGTTTCAAACCAAACTTTAGAAATACAGTGTTCACAAACTTTCATACTGCATATAATCATATCACTACCAAACTTTTCTTTAGTAACTCGTGCAGGACATTCTCACCTTTACTATCTGTATGCAAATGCCAAACCCTCGAGGTATCCATACAAACATCTACAGGGCCTTCAACAACACAAGTTGCTCCACCAAATTCAACTTTACGATTTTCTGTAACCGTACCCCTTGCAAGAAGTTCAAGTTACCCTTTCGAACAACTTTCAGAACTACCAGTGCACTAGAAATGACTTTTGGAGCTCTTCAATTAACATAACCTTGCAACATTTGGACTCTAAAGCACTAACAAATATGAGATTCTTCTACAAATTGGGTACATACTGAACGTTATTCAAAACTCGAACAAGTCCATTATGAAGTTTCAACTTGATTTTACCTATCCCTGTAATTTTGCAGTCATCATTGTTGTCAATGTGGATAACATCACCATCCATATCTCTAAAGTTAGAGAAACAGTTCCTACGGGGACACATGTAATAGGTAGAATCCGAATCAAGCAGTCATTCAACAGAGCGCCTCACCAATGTTGTAGTCGCAGACAACGGATACACATCATCCTCATCTTCATCCAAATTGTGCACCACATTCGCATCTGACTTTTTCATTCTTTTTTCTATTGCAACTTTTAATTCCTCATAGTCAATCTTCCAGTGGCCCTTCTTATGATAGAAGGGACATTCATCCTTTGGCAAAAACCTTCTATCTACATATTTTCCCTTGACTGTGATCTTCCTCTATTACCATCATTCTTATTTTCAGATCTTTCCCTAGCTACCAATACTTCAAATGTTGCATCCCTGTGGACCTTGAAATCCTTCCTCCTGAACTCATAATTGAGTAACGCTGTAGCCACCTCATTATAATTCAACTATTCTTTTCCCGTTAACAAAGTTGTAACGAGATGCTCGTATTCTTCAAGAAGGGAATTCAAAAAGCACAAAGCCTTGTAATTCTCTGGAACATCTTCTTCCAAATTCAGTAGGTCAGCAACAAGCTTATTGAACTCATCCATATTTTCTGACAACGTAATCTTGGGTCTCATATTCATTCGAAAAAGTTGTTTTGTGAGGAATAACTTATTTTTTATACTATTCGTCATATATCTATCTTCCAACTTTTTCCATAACACTTAAGCGAATGTCTCCTTCATAACAAAGTATTTTTGCTTATTCGCTAAACACAACCTTATTGATCCGCATGCTTGCCGATTCAACTTGTTCCATTCTTCTTCCCTCATGTTCCTCGACTTATCTCCTAAAGCATCCTCCAAATTCTCCTTTGCCAATACATCAAAAACTTCACATTGCCGCATTTCGAAGTTATTTTTGCCATTAGACTTCTCGACATCAAATTTACTGATTGTAACGGTAACCATTTTTTATTCAGAACTTAATGAATCTGACATACTTTTCACCAACCACCGATTCACGTACCTTCAAACGAACCCGAAGAACTAACCCTCAACTCTGATACCAATTTGTTATGCGTGAAAGCATTACAAATACAGTAATGCAGAATTACAAAGCAAAATACTAGTACCAGATACAACAAATTTACGTGGCTCGAAAATTTTCCTATGTCCATGGACAAAGGGAAGAACTTTACTATTAAGATCAAATAATATAAATGGAGAGTCTTCTACACAACAAATGGAGAAAGTCTCTTACACAAAAATACACGTGTCCAAATGACACCACATATACGCGGAGTGCATATATCACAACCTCTCTCTTTCCTCACTTCTCTCTCCCAAACATATATTTCTTATCTCTTATCTCACACAAACATCAACAAAAAAACAAAATGGAAAAGAAAACCCTAACAGGAGAACACTCAAACCAAAGTCGATTGAACCTTCTTCTTTTACAGTGTGTTGAGGCGGTGGAAACTCTTCCACCACCTTCTTCTCCCTTCACGATCCAACCCAGCCCTAATTCAACTCATACTTCCTTCTTCTTGCTTCTTGATGAAGAGAAGCCAATTTATCAACTTGAAGAATATTCAACATTGCGACTTCAACGACAACTTCCATCTGGCATCAAGTTCTTCTTTTCTTCTACTCACTTCTATCATCTTCTTCTACTATCAGTTTTTCACAGATTTAGGAGGTGGTGGATTCTTTGTTTTTTCAACAAGTGGAACGATTTACACTAAAAGCCTTCTCTTTCTAGGCGCCTACAAAACAAAGAGTTATGCAAGAAGTTTTTCTTGGACAGTGTGGGCAGAATAAGAAAGAAAATAAAAATAGTGGATTCGAGACTTGCATGAGATTATTTAAAAATGGAAGTGATAATATTGAAATCATAAGAGCTACAATAACAGTTTTAACAATATCATTAGAAAGACATGTTTTGATTTTGCATCCACTTTAGCACACACTAATGTCCTAGACAGACCAGCAGAAATCGTAAAAACGAATCCTCCCCATGGGTGTTACCATGTTACTTTAATAGTTTAATTCATATCTGAATATTGGAACCAATCAACTTCCAGTTCTTATATGAATGACCAAATGGAAGATTTAATATATATCTTAGGGTGTGTTTGGTAGCATGGAATCCTAAGATGAGAATTGGAATCTCATTCCAATGGCATCCCATGACATGGACTTGGCTAAGTTTGATGTTTGGTTGTCCATGAGAATTGGATTCCAATTCCTATTATGAGTGTTTGGTTGCCTAAGACTAATCATGAGAATATATATATTTTGTAAATTATGGAGATTCCACAATTCCCCCAACCAATTCTACTTTGTAGAATCCAAAAACCACTTCGAAAGCTCCCATTTTAGCAATTAATCCCATACACACCTGAATCGATTAGGGTGCGATTAACGACTTAACTGCATAGGGTGCAACTATACTTTGTGGACCCAAGTTCATGCCCCAAGCATACATCATATTTTAAAGAAAAAACTGGGATAAATGAAACCGACTATTAAGGAGTTCTTACAACCAAACTATTAACTCAAAGTATACAACTTGATTTTGAAATACAATATTCATCAATATAAATTCCAAGTGGTGGTGTATCCTTCCTTGCAAGCTCAAATTCCAAGTAGGTGATCTGAGTTCAAGAATAATTTTGCACCATGTAATTTGTATTCCAACTTTAACAATGCTAACATTTGGGATATCAGCAAAGGAAACAACACAATAATACTGATGATACACAGAAACATCATCTCTTTTGCACCGTACGCCTGTCATGATGATCTCGAGGAATAACATGCCCAAGCATCAGTCTATCACTGATTCGACCCAAGTGGCATCAAGCCCACAAAGTGCAGCCCGCCAGACGGACCCAAATTACTACAGCCTGCCATGCCCACACTTCTCATAGCCATCTCAAATACCCGTAAGACCTATTAAGGCAAATATCTCAGGGATCAGCTCTGGACGGGCTATCCAACAACACCTTGTTTCTAACTAGGAAACAAATACCAGAGTATACGTCATACATGGAAACTTCCATCTATGTACAACACTCCAATTGGGAACTATCTCCCGTGTATCTAGAAGCACAGATCTAACAGGGAACTTCCCTCCTCAAGATGACTCCTAATTAGAGAAGTGATGATACACCAAAATGTCATTTCTTATACACTGTACATGTGTCAAGATGATCTCGAGAAATAACAGGCCCAAGCGTCAGCCCAATACTGATCCGGCCCACGCAATTTCAAGCCCGCACAACGCAGTCCGCCAGATGGACCCAAATCATTACAGCATGCTAAGCCCACATGTCTCACAGCTATCCCCAATACTCGTAAGCCCTATTAAGGCAAGTATCTCGGAGATCAGCTTCGGACAGGAAAGACAACAACATTTTGTTTGCAACTACGAAGCAAATACCAAAGTACACGTTACACATGGAAACTTCTATCTATGGATAACACTCTGATTGGGAGCTATCCCCCGCGTATCTAGGAGCACAAGTTTAACATGGAAACTTCACTTCAGAGCACAACTGCTAATTAGATAAAGATCCCCACAAAGATCTTTTCCCCTAAACTACGCCACCGATGGCCTGGTCAAACTAGAACTCCAACACTATAAATAAGACATGAGGTTGGTATGCTAAAGTACGCTTCAAATTCCTTGTTTACAGCATTACGCCTTCCTCAGATCCCTGTCTGACTTTAGCATTGGAGTGTCATCGACCACCCCAACGGTGGTCCATGGCTTACATGCGTTCCTTGTGCAGGTCAGCATGTCAAAGTCAAGCGGTGAGAAAAAATCTACTACATCAGTTTGGCGCCGTCCTTAGGGACGACAAAGTTTCTAACTAATCATTACCAGCATCTTTCTTCAAAATACAAGAAGATGGTGACCACTAGATCACACAACAACAGAGAACAGGGGGACACGTCAAACGCTCAGATTGGTGCTACACCACCGCTTCCAGCGGTGCAACAACTCAAGGGCAACAGACTCACGCCCCCGTAATAACAGCAACGACAACAGACCCCGAGATGGATCTAAGATCATTTTATATACAACAAATCCTACTAATAATGAAGACGCTCAGGTCAATGAAATAGAATTCTGACAAGACACTGAGAGCATACGTCACGCGCTTCAGCAACGATTTGACTTTTGTCAACATGTGCAACGATGCAATAGTTGTCACAGCCTTCACCGACGGTCTGAGGAACGACAAGTTCCATAACTTTCTAACTCTGACCTACTAGCATATTTGGCGGACCTAGTGAAAGAAGCACAAAGTTACATTGCCATAGAGGAGGAACGAACTACCAGGAGAAAGGCCGAGTCCGAGGGGAAATCCTCCGACGAAAAGGTAAGAGACGAATCGGCGAACACAATACACGTACTCCATGGGACACATTCTGAGTCCGAAAAATAAAGTAGGTCCAAAAAATAGTTCTCAGAGAGATGATGATCCAAGCAATACACGGCGAGCGACATATGTCACACACTCGGAGACATGATTTTCCTATGTCGCTGGCCTTTACAAACGAAGACCTCCGGGGTGTCCAGCTCCCGCATAATGACGCTCTGGTGATAACGATCTCCCTAGCAAGCTGGGAAGTAAGGAGGTCCTTGGTGGACACCGAAATCTCATTGAATGTTCTATTCCTCCGCACGTTCCACAACATGCAGTTTAAGGAAGAAGTACTAACCCACGATTGCCATCCAATAATTGACTTCAGCGGCAAAAAGTGCTTCCCGGTGGGAAAATTACAACTAACAGTAGTCACGGAAGAGCCACCGATTTAGAAAGTTATGTTTCACGAATTCATAGTGATTGATGCACCGTCCATCTATAATGTTTTTCTGAGGAGACTCTGGCTACACCAAATGGGAGCAATAGTCTCCACTCTTCACCAATGCATCAAGTAGCCGGTAAACCAAACATTCGCTATCTTACAGAGCGACCAAGCAACTACCAGAGAATGCTGGTACATGACCCAGAACGATCGAGTAACTTTCAATTGGCAACTAGTCTCGCGGCCAAGATGTCTCTTAATTTTACCAGAAAAGCTGAGATAGAGCAACCAATCCCAGATGACGAAGCTCCAGTAAGCCCCCGGGGCAAGCCCAACGCTGGTCAATCGAAGGAAGAACCGTCACGGTTTACCTCGACAACCCTCTCAACACTAGGGCCATTGAAATAGGTTCTTGCTTGAGCAAAAAGTTGGCGGAACAACTGACAGAGTTGTTGCAGCGGAACCATGACGTTTTCGCCCGAACCATGGAGACATGGTAGGTATCGACCCGTCAGTAATCACTCATCACCTAGAAGTGAACTCCATGAGGAAAACCATATGACAGAAGAAAAGGCTCGTGGCGCCTGAAAGAAATACAATCATAAACGAGAAGGTACGACAGCTACTCAACGCGGACATGATAAAAAAAGCACGATACATGGACAGGTTGGCAAACACCGTATTGGTGAGGAAGAAAAATGGGCCCGAAGGACAAATAACCACTTCCCCACATCAAACAAATCATGGACGCCACATCCGGGCACAAACTACTAAGCTTTATGTACGCCTACTCAAGTTACAACAAGATATTAATGCAACCCCCTGGATCAAGAAAAGACCTCTTTCATAACTAAGAGAGGAATATACTACTATGGGGTGATGTCGATTGGCTTGAAGAAAGCAGGTGCTACATATCAACGAATGGTGAACCGAATGTTCAAAGAACAAATCGGCAAGAACATGGAGGTCTACATGGATGATATGCTGGTCAAGAGCCTCTACGGCCCCGAACACATAGGAGACCTCACCAAAACATTCAATCTGCTCCAAATATTAGATGAAACTCAACCCACAAAAGTGTACATTCGAAGTTGAGTCTAGGAAATTCCTAAGCTACATAGTGAACCAGAAGAGGAATCGAAGCTAATCCAAAGTAGATTCAAAATACTGAGAGGAAGCAAAGGATTCTCATGGGACGAAGAGTGTGAACAAGCCTTCCTGAGCCTGAAAGCATACAGGGGGAGACCCAAACTGCTCTCAAAATCGACAACAGGGGAAACACCCTACTTATACTTATCTGTTTCCAAGCATGTCGTCAGCTCAGTCCTCATGCGAGATGACCAAGGAATCCAACGACCAGTATACTACGCCAGCAAAACCTTCGTGGAAGCAAAGGCACACTACTCTGACTTGGAGAAGTTAGCCCTGACACTGGTTGTATCCTCGAGAAAACTGAGGCCTTATTTTCATGCCCACTCTATAACAGTTCTAACCAAGCACCCGCTCCGCACGGTATTGCACAAGCCAGAGTTATCCGACAGGATGGTGAAATGATAAATAAAACTCGAGCAGTTTGATATAATCTATGCCCCAAGAACCGCCATTAAAGCCCAAGCACTGGCAGATTTCATAGTTGAATTCACCGGCGGAGAAGAACCAAAGATGGACCTTCAAGCCCAATATTCAAGCATTAAGGGATGGACATTGCATTGCGATGGATCATCGACAGAAAAAACAAGCGGAGCTGGAATCACACTTTGCTCTCCAAAAGTCTCAAATGGTCTCATCGAATACCAAGAGCAATCAAACCTTGACGAAGAAAAACCCAGAGATGTTTGTGCTACAAACGCATCGACGAGTTGGATGACTCTAATTCTCGAATATATTTAAATTTGAACCCTGCCAACCCAGAAAGCTGAAGCCAGAAAACTAAAGAAACATAGAAGCTAGGTACACTCTCCTAAAGAACAAGTTATACAGGAGATCAACGACCAAACCCCTAATCCGATGCCTATCACCTCCAGAGGCAGATCAGGTCCTAGAAAAGATCCATGACAAGATATGCAAAAATCATTCCAGTAGGAAAACCCTCGCCCACAAATGTTAGAGGTTCGTGCCATACACACATGCCTGCCCAGCCACTAACACCGATGACAAGACCGTGGCCATTCACACAATGGGGACGAACATTGTCGAACCGCTCCCAGCATCAATCAGCAAAAAGTTCCTTCTTGTGGTAGTCGATTACTTCACCAAGTGGGTCAAAGCAGAGCCCCTATCCAAGATAGGGTAAGTCCAAATAGAGAAATTCATTTGGGCTACCATCGTCTACAGATTTGGCATCCTCAGAGTATTGGTCAGCGATATCGGAACTCAATTCGAAAGTATCAAGGTTAAAAACTATGCGAAAGTTTGAACATCAATCACCATTTCTCCTCGCCAGAGCACCCACAAGCCAACGACCAAGCGGAGGTTACCAACTGAACAATCTTGGAAGCAATCAAAAGAAAACTTGACGCAACCATAGCGAAATGGGATTCAGAGCTACCATGAATACTTTGGGCGTATCGGACAACCAAAGAATCCCTACCAAAGAAACACCCTTCTCCTTGGCATACTGATCAGAAGCCATGGTTCTGGTAGAAATCGAAGTGCCCACCTTTCGAATGGAAGAGTTTAGAGCAGATAATAATGATGAAGCCTTGTGCGTCGGACTAGACCTCCTTGAAGAAACGTGGGATTTAGCCTCCACTAAGATAGTTGCCTACTAACAACGTATAACGCAATACTACAACAAGAAGGTCAAGCCACGCAAATTCATAGTGAGAGTCTGTGTACTCAAAAAAACCTAGCAGAACATCAAATAAGTGGGTGCAGGAAAACTGAATCCAAATTGGGAAGGACCCTACAGGTGACCAAGGTCAACAGGCCAGGGACATACTAGTTAGAAGACATAAACGACGACAGACTTAAACGACCATGGAATGTAGAACACCTCAAAAAATATTATCAATAAAAATAATTGCTTTTACTAAACTTCCACTGCTGTCTGTTATGACCAACGCAACCTCCAATCATCCCTGCTATGGCCAGATCCGAGAGATCATGCCCGACGCCTAGTCCGCTGCGATGATGACGATCGAGGAAGTGGAAGTCTAGTCAGCGCTTTCATGCCCGATGACTGCGACTTGCCAAAAGATCATTGCTCTTCTACAAACAATGATCGCTGAATTTACCAGGTAAGCTTAGTCAGTTCGCGACTGATGATGACGACTTTTAGTGCTTGACGCCTAGTCTACTGTGTGCGGATGATGATGGTCGAGGAAGTGGGAGTCTAGTCAGCGCTCTCACGCTTGATGACGACGATTCACCAAGAATTCATTGCTATTCTACAGACAATGATCACCAAACTTACCAGGCGAGTTTAGTCAGTTCATGAATGATGACAACAATTTCTGGTGCCCGACGCTTAGTCCATTGTGCATAGATGGCAATGGTTGAGGAAGTGGTAGTCAATTAGCTCTTTCATGCTTGGCGATGATGACTCGCCAAGGGATCATTGCTCTTCTACACACAATGATCGCCGAACTTACCAAGTAAGCTTAGTCAGTTCACGACTAATGACGATGGCTTCTGGTGCCCGACGCCTAGTCTGCTGCGCGTGGATGATGATGGCCGAGGAAGTGGGAGTCTAGTTAGTGCTCTCACTCCTGATGATGACGACTCGCCAAGGTATCATTGCTCTTTTACAAACATTGATCGCCGAACTTACCAGGTAAGCTTAGTCAGTTCGCGACTGATGACGATGGTTTATGGTAGCCGATGCATAGTCCACTGTGCACGAATGACAATGGCCGAGGAAGTGGGACTCTAGTCAGCGCTCTCACGCCTGATGACGCCGACTCACCAAGGGATCATTGCTCTTATACAAATAATGATCGCAAAATCCGATCAGACAAGCCCAACCAGTGACGACTGATGAACTACAGCTTTTGATCAACGCCCAAATCTATAGCTCGCCTGTGCTGCCGTAGATGATTTGGAAGGTGGATCCTTTTTTTGTTTTATTACAAAAATTCAGTAATAAGTAAAAATTATTATTGAATTTCTAAATCAAGTAATTATTGATGTAGCTGATTTCTGCTCTCCCGTTGCACCTTGACCTACACCTGCACAAGTTGCACACGTGAGCCAAAGACCACTGTGTGGCAGACGATGACACTCCAATGCTTAAGTTAGATAATGCTTAGGAGAAGCTTAAAGTTGTAAATTAGGTTTCTGTAGCGTACCTTAGTTCATCAACCTTATCCTTCTATTATAGTGTGAGAGTCTTTGTTCGACTAGGCCTTCGGTGGTGTAGTTTAGGGAAAGAGATCTTGCTGAAGATCCTTTCCTGTTTGGGAGCTGTCCATGTAGGGTAGTTTTCCTTCACGACTTGTGCTCCTAGATCTACGGGAAAAGTTTTTTTTTTTTTTTTTCTGAGTGTTGTCTATGCAAGGGAGTTTCCTTGCCCAACTTATATTCTAGTATTTGTTTTCTAGTCAGAACCGATGTATTGCAGGCATGTTTGTCTTGGGTCGATCCCCAATATACTTGCCTTATCAGTGTTTACTAGTATTGGGCTTGACCGCGTGATGCATGGGCTTATTAAGGCGCTCCAGTTCGGGTCCAACATTCTAGAGTCTGCCAATAGTGGGCTTAATGCTATATATGCCTCGCTGGATTGAGCATGCGATCGGGCTTGCTTTGCTATGTTGATGAGATCATCATGACACGTGTACAATGCTGATAAGAGGATGATTTGATGTATAATCAGCTACTCCGCCACCAGAGTTGGTGGGCCATCTCATCGGTCCAGTAAGTCATTTCATAAAGCAACTGTGCCATCATGATGGTTGAGTCTGAGTTGCTTCCTCGAGCGGTGAGTTTCATTAATTGGGTGTGCTTCTGCTCAAAAAATAAAAAGGCGGGAGTTATATTTTTTATATAGATCTTGTATCTGTGGAGTTTGACTTTTTTACTCTTTTGATTTTAGAGACTTTGCTTTGTCGTAGCGCATTTTGTGCTTTTGACTTTGCTTAACCTTCGTAATTGAAAGCTTGTACGATCTCTCATGGCGGGCTTGAATCAGCTTTTCGATGAACTATTCGCTAAGAGTCGCAAGTTCTTTGAGGAGATGTCACTTTCTGAATCGAGCTTGGAAGTCCTCCGTAAAAAATACGGGGTTCCTGAAGATGTGATGTTTTTCACTATAAGCGCCAACCTGACGTTGTTGTTCCCTCCAGAGGGATTCATCAGTCTTCACCGAGGTATGCTTCAATTGGGTATCCACTTTCCTGTTATCAAGGAAATTTGGGATTTCCTGGCATACCTCGGTATTGCGCCCGCTCAGCTAGTGCCAAACGGGTATAGGACTGTGATCGCCATTTTGATTAGGGCGAATAACGCTGGTGTCCGAGTATCTTCGAGGGCGATCCAATGGCTTACTTATCCTTGAATAAATGAGCATTATATGTGTGTGCTGACGTCGCCGGATTGCTACGGTAATCTGCCTGCTGACTTTAAGTTCTAGCAGAACTTATGTTTCAAGGCCTCTGTGGACTCGAAGTATTTCGAGCTTGCTGGTCGTCTGGTCGTGCGGGAATTCAGAAAAATGATTAAGTTCAATTCTTTTTCTGATCTTACTTGTGTTAACTGCATATCAGATTGACCTTTGTGCTTTTCATAGGGAAATTCTCGATTTCACCACCTTCTGTTGAAGATGAAACAGCTCTGGATGCGTTTCGCGACATGCCTCGCCTGCGGATAGAGGATGTTGTTAAGTCTTCCAATATCAAGAGCAGTGGATTGCGGGCTCGTTGGCATGAGGCTCCTACTCTTTTTCGGGTTTCAAAGCCAAAGCTCAAAAGTGTATCTTCCTCGAAGAAGAAGATTTTTTCGAAAATTAAGATCCCGAGCCCTTCAAGGAGGGCAGAACTAAGTAAGGCGCTTCCTTACCCTGTATGTCTAAAAAGGCCTCGTGCTGTGTCTAGGCCTACTCATGAGCATTCAGCTTCGTCCGAAGGGGTGAAGATGTCAGACTGGCTCTTAACTCGTCCACTGGGGTGGAAATTGTTGTGTCTGAGGGGCATGATACTCGGGCAAAGGTTCCCATTTCCCTCTCTGATTTGGATGAGGGAGTATCTGAAAATGGTTGGGGTTGAAGATGTAACAAAGCTGAGTACAGAGCAGGCGGAGGTTCTGAACAAAGTGTTGTTGAAAGCAAGCGTGGAGGCTTTATCTGGTGTGGGACTGGATTGTCCTGTTTAGTTGAAAGACATCGTTTGTGGTTCTGCTAGGCTTGCTGAAGAGTTGCTTGATCGTCGTCCTTATGGAGAAAGGCCCCCTCTGCATTGTCCATACTGTCCTCTGTTTCGCTCCCGTCCCCATATTGAGGTGACGACGGGTCCGAAGAATAACTTTTTCGTTCTTCCCCATCAACTGACTTTGAGTCGGCTCATAAAAGAAAGTCGATTGTTGCGAATAAGGGGAAAGTTGTAGATGAGGGCCTTGACACAGTGAAGGGCGGTGCTGGAGTGATTTCGGTCCCGAAGGACCTCCATCCGGATGCTCGGATTAGTCTGTTTGCTCTGGATGTGGTAAGGATGAGAAACCAAGCTTGGCATCAACAGGTTGACATTTCTTATGATTTCAGGAGGCACATTAGTAGATGGAATGAGTGGCGGGCGAACTGTGCTTCGGAGCTAGAAGGAGAGATGATGGGAGAGCGTATGGATAAATGGCAGAAACATCTCATGCTGGGGATGTCATACCTGAATCAAGTGGCCGCAGCTAGAATTGAAGTTTAGGCCACTCGTGAGAGCGTATGCAGAAATCATACTCTGACACTCTCTACAAGATAGAGTCGTTGAGGAAGCAATTTGAAGCTCACTCAGATACTGGAGCGGAGTATTGGCACACAATATCAGAGGCTCAGAAGGTTCGCTTGGAAACGCTTGAGTCCGACCTGGCGAGGGCAGTGTTCGCGAGGGATCATCAGTTTGAGAATGAATTGAACCTTGTACGACGTGACTTACAATTTGCCCTAGAGACTGTGGTTGGAGTGCAGGCTGAACTGCAAGCTTTGCACGCTAAGAGGGTAAAGAAGGAGTCTGCATGGGCTGCCCGATGTTAGCAGTTGGAGGCTGATGTTGACTTTAATGCCAAGAGTGCGCGGACTGCTGAGGAGCAACTTCTCCTGGCACAGAATGATCTAAGTGTTGTTAATGATAAGTTGGGCGTCGAATAGTCCAAGACTGACATGCTGACGGGCAGGTTGGAGCAGCTGGAGTGAGAGCTTGTTGAATCAAGGATGCACTAGGCGAAGCTTTTTAAAGCCCATGACATGTTTGAGTTATGTAGAGTCGTGCATGGAAGGATGGAGCTGTTGCAACTTATGAAGGAGGAGCATCTTGACTGGGATCCCTCCTATTATAAAGAGGTTGCATATGCAGAGTTTGAAATGGCATCTGATTCGTCCGAAGAAGAAGGGGACCTTGATGAGGGTGATCGAGAGGCAACACGTACAAATATGTCTCCTACTTCTGTTAAGTCTGGTTTTGTTATTCTGATTCTCCTCCTAATGAAAAGTGAGCCTTGTCTTTTTTGGATTGCAAATGAATAGTACTCTGTACTTGTACATTTTTCTTTTACTTTCTTGGTAGCTTCTTCTTGTTTTGTTTTATCATGACATTAATTGTCAGACGAGAGGCTCTGCTAGGACAAGAATCCATATGATTGATATGCTCTGACTGCTTGGGCCTCGATAATTCGTGCAATCCTGGTCATAATCTTCTTAGAAACAAGGGAGTGTAATTCCTTCTTTGCTTGACGGCTTGGTTGTATGTTGAACCAACAATTGTTGTTGTTATTGTAAGCGAACTAGTCAGAATGTGGTACTAGCACGTGCACTGTTATACATGGTCGGACAATAGTCCTCGCGAATCCTCCGGGATGAGCTTCCAAAGCTTCGACCGGTCTTTTGATACGTCTGTACCTGCTATTGGCATAATAGGCTTAGTTAGACCAAAGGTTGTTATCGCCAGTTATAACTGACTAAACAAGGGTCAGGTTTGGCAACCATCATTGTGATTGAACGGTGGTCTCTGGTGAGCCATCGTAATCAGGCGTTGAGGCAGACTAGGAATCAGACTCCTACTTTCCAACCCATCTTCATCCGCTCTTGGCGGACTAGGAATTGGAGTGAGCCAAAAGTTATCATCGTTAGTCGTTCTAACTAAACTTTGGTAGGGTTTGGTAATCATTGTCTATAGTTGGTCAACGATCATTGGCAAGCCATCGTAGTCAGGCATCGTCGCGCTGACTAAGATCCCACTTTCTAGGTCGTCAGAATCCGTGCGCACCGAAATAAGCTTCAAGCATCACAGCCATTGACTAAGCTTTGGTCGGGTTCGACGATCACCGTCTGCATAAGAGGGTGATCCTTGGGAAGCCATCTTAATCAGGCGTCAAAAGCACTGACTAGACTCCCATTTTCTAAGCCGTCGGAATCCATTATTGGCGGACTAGGCTTCGAACATACCATAAGCCATCGTCATCGGTCGTCACCGACTAAGCTTTGGTTAGGTTTGATCACTATTGCCCATGTTTGGACAATGATCCCTGGCAAGCCGTCTCGATCAGGCATCAAACTGATGATTAAGCTGCAACTCTATAAACCGTTTGACACCGTTTAACGGACTGGACGTTAGAGCATACCATAAGCTATTGTAATAGGTTGAAATCGACTAAGCTTTGGATAAGTTCGGCGATCATTATCTGCAGTTGGACAATGGTCCCTGGCAAGCCATTGTGGTCAGGTGTCAAAAATGTTGACTAAGCTCCCACTTTCTAACCCATTGTTGTCCGCTATTTGCGGGCTAGGTGTTAGAGCGGACCAGAAGTATTGTAATCAGTCAGAGCTGACTAAGCTTTGGCCAGAATAATATTTTGGGCGTGCAAGTATGACTTGGGTGTCCTGACTTACTTAGTTCGCCTAGCAGTCTGATTTCGGAGTTCGATCGATTGATCGGACTAGTAATAGATTGACCAACTTTAACGAACAACGTCGGAATAATAATAGGACCGATGCTTTAAATTTACTGATAATACTCTATAAGCGCGCTCCTTATTCCATGAGCACCTAGGATCCTTGTTGTTAATCCATGAGTGCCTAGGATCCTTGTTGTTCATACTTTTGCATGTGTTGAGCTAGATCTGGTAGGACATAAGCTTGGGCCCATTAGTAATAGAGAGGGGGGGGGGGGGGGTAATTGAAAAAAATCTTTACAGATCAGCTTGCCATGTATACGACGCATGCTGCGAGATGGTTCAATATCGATTACTCCCCGAATTAATGAAGCTACGTGCAAAGTCATTAAAGGAAGTTGGAAATGCACAACTAATTCCATGCTTCAACTAAAATATTTATTGCAGATCTGGAAACCACTAAAAAATTCTAAGTTTTAATCGTTCACAAAAAAAACAAAAACAGTAAGAAATTCAATCAATCTACGAGTTGTTTATATAGAACTAGCGTGGGTGTACCTGGCATCGTGTTATAATAATATAATTTAAAAATATTGAAGGCAATTTATCAAATGTGGTTGGTGGATTGATCAAATTTTAGTTTAAAAAACATTTAATATACCAATTGAATATGTGCATTCTAATATATAGAAAAAATATAAATTAAATAATCCGATTGAACATGGGCATTCTAGAATACTAAAAAATATATAAATTAAATATTTCAATTGAACTTTGGCATTCTAGAATATTTAAAAAATATATATTCCAATTTAAAATTGGCATTCTAGAATATTAAAAAAATATAAATTACATGTGGTTGTTATGATAACTAGGGGTGGACGGACGCGCTCTACGTGAATGGATATTCAATCCTTTTTTGTTTTACTACAAGAATTCAATAATAAGTAAAAATTATTATTGAATTTCTAAATCAAATAATTATTGATGTAGTTGATTTTTGCTCTCCCGTTGCACCTTGACCTACACTTGTACAAGTTGCACACGTGAGCCAAAGACCACTGTATGGCGGACGATGACACTCGAATGCTTAAAGTAGATAAGGCTTAGGAGAAGCTTAAAGCTGTAAATTAGGTTTTTGTAGCATACCTTAGTTCATCAACCTTATCTCTCTATTATAGTGTGAGAGTCCTTGTTCGACTAGGCATTCGGTAGTATAGTTTAGGAAAAGAGATCTTGCTGAAGATCCTTCCTGTTTGGGAGCTGTCCATGTAGGGTAGTTTTCCTTCACGACTTGTGCTCCTAGATTTGCGGGAGAAGTTTTTTTTTTTTTTTTTTTTTCTGAGTGTTGTCTATGCAAGGGAGTTTCCTTGCCCAACTTATATTCTAGTATTTGTTTTCTAGTCGGAACCGATGTATTGTAGGCATGTCTGTTTTGGGTCGATCCCCAATATACTTGCCTTATCAGGGCTTACTAGTATTGGGCTTGACTGGGTGATGCATGGGCATATTAAGGCGCTTCAGTTCGGGTCCAACATTCTGGAGTCTGTCAATAGTGGGCTTAATGCTATCTATGCCTCGCTGGATTGAGCATACGATCGGGCTTGCTTTGCTATGTTGACGAGATCATCATGACACATGTACAATGCTGATAAGAAGACAATTTGATGTATCACCAGCTACTCCCCCACCAGAGTTGGTGGGCCATCTCATCGGTCCACAAAGTCATTTCATAAAGCAACTGTGCCGTCATGATGGTTGAGTCTAAGTTGCTTCCTCGAGCGATGAGTTTCATTAATTAGGCGTGCGTCTGCTCAAAAAGGAAAAAGGCGGGAGTTCTATTTTTTATATAGATCTTTTATCTGTGGAGTTTGGCTTTTTTACTCTTTCGATTTTAGAAACTCTGCTTTGTCGTACCGCATTTCGTGTTTTTGACTTTGCTAAACCTTCGTAATTGAAAGCTTGTACGATCTCTCATGGCGGGCTTGAATCAGCTTTTCGATGAACTATTCGCTAAGGGTCGCAAGTTCTTTGAGGAGATGTCGCTTTCTGAATCGAGCTTGGAAGTCCTCTGTAAAACATATGGGGTTCCTGAAGATCTGATGCTTTTTATTATAAGCGCCAATCTCACGTTGTTGTCCCTTCTAGAGGGATTCATCAGTCTTCACCGAGGTATGCTTAAATTGGGTATCCACTTTCCTGTTATCAAGGAAATTTGGGATTTCCTGGCGTACCTCGGTATTGCGCCCGCTCAGTTAGTGCCGAACGAGTATAGGACTGTGATCGTCATTCTGATTAGGGCGAATGACGCTGGTGTCCGAGTATCTTCGAGGCCGATCCAATTGCTCACTTATCTTTGAATAAATGAGCATGATGTGTGTGTGCTGACGTCGCCGGATTGCTTCGGCAATCTGCCTGATGACTTTAAAAATAGGCAGAAATTATGCTTCAAGGCCTCCATGGACTTGAAGTATTTCGAGCTTGTTGGTCGTCTGGTCGAGCGGGAATTTAGAAAACTGAGTAAGTTCAATTCTTTTTCTGTGATTCATTTTACTAAATTCTCGCAAATCTGTCTTGCAATGAAAACAAGATAGTGTCCTTGCCTTTCGGAAAACTTATATGCCCGACTAAGAACGATTCTCAACCTCATCAAAACATAAAAATTGTAGTACTATGAGTTACCTAATAAACACAATTTGAATCAATTGAAAACGTTTTGAAATGAACAAGTTATGGTCATTTTATTAAAATCGCGCAAATATGTTTCTAGCAATAAAAACGGGAAAGTGTCCTCGACTTTCAGCCAACTTATGTGCTCGATCGAGACCGATTCGCAAGCTGATCAAAACATAAAAATTGTAGTACTCTGAGTTATCTAATAAACACAATTTGAATCACTTAAAAATGTTTTGAAATGAGAAAGTTATGGCATTTTACTAAACTAATGCAAATTTGTCCGAGCTTGAGTAAAATGGCCATGACTTTTTCATTTCAAAACATTTTCAAGTGATTCATATTGTGTTTATTAGATAACTCAGAGTACTACAATATTCATGCTTTGATGAGCTTGAGAGTCGATCGAACACATAAGTTGGCCAAAAGTCATAGACACTACCCTGTTTTCATTGCGAGACAAATTTGCGCGAATTTAGTAAATTGAGCATAACTTGCTCATTTCAAAACATTTTTCAAGTGATTCAAATTGTTTTATTAGATAACTCAAATACTAAAATTTTGTGTTTTGATGAGGTTGAAAATTAGTCTCGTTCGAGCATATAAGTTGGCAAAAAATCAGGGACACTATCCCGTTTTCATTGCGAGACAAATTTCCGCGACTTTAGTAAAATGACCATAACTTGCTCATTTCAAAACATTTTCAAGTGATTCAAGTTGTGTTTATTAGATAACTCAGAGTACTACAATTTAGTTATTGATGAGCTTGAGAATCAGTCTCGATCAAGCATATAAGTTGAACCAAAGTAAGGGATAATACCCTATTTTCAGAGACAAAAAGGGTGAAAGAGGTGGCGGGGTGGTGGTGGTGCTTGAAGGAGAAAAGAGGAAAAAAGGTTGCGGTAGCGGGAGGGAGAGAAGTGGCAGTGGCGAGGTGGTGGTGTTTGATGGAGAAGAGATTGAGGGAGGAGGAAAAGGGAAGAGAAGAAGGGAAGAAAAGAAGATTGATAGAGGGGAGGAGAGAGAAAATTTAAAATTTTGAATTTTTATTAGTGGTGTGGGAGAGAAGAGGTGGTGTGGGAGAAGAAAAGTTGATTTGGTAGTGTGGGACAATACTTTAGGTGGTGTGGAGTAGTTGTTTCCTTTCCCAAATGATAGAGGATATGTATTTTATTCATCAAATGCCAATTTATAGTTATACTTCTCTAGGTTTGTCTCCTATCAGTTGACAGGTCAATCTCTAAGTACTTACTATAAATACGGAAACTCACTTAAGCCCATGAGATTATCCGTGAGTGTCAATATGACTATCCGACACGATACAATATGAGTATCCAATACGATACGTATTGACATGCTTTTATTTGGTAGAAATAGAGTGTCCTTGTATCATAGCTGAAATCCAATAACAGTTTCCATGTTTTGGATTTTTTATTTGGGAAAGCAAGCAGGGTTTTTAAGAACCCCTTAACCTTTATATTAATAAAAAGGATTCAAGTACAACACCTATCTAGAGGAAGAGACACCACTACAAGGTTTTACACATCTCATGAATTACTAAATTGGTAAGTTAATTACATTTTCGTTTGTTTTGGAATATACTCCATGTATTGTTTGTTACCTTTCCTATGTCTAGTGGATCGACAAGGGCTTGGTACATAATTTGCTTCACCTTCTTCTGTTAGAGCCTTAAGATACTCGTACTCTTTGCGTCCAACAATCCGATTTCCAATATCATAAAACTCCCGAGGTTTCGTTGACTCTATATCATCAGTACTTGCATTCGTTGCTTCAAAACTGTTGGAATGGTTTTTAGCATTATCCTCGTCTCCTTTCCTGTTCCAAAAAGCCTCTTGGGGACCCATGTGTCCGTATTTGGCTCATAGGAAACCTTGGTCAAAGATTGATCATTCTTTATGTCCATGCTTATCTCATGGACAATTTTGTTCAAGGCCTGATCTAGAGCTTTATCACTTTGCACGATCTCCTGACCAAGCTGCTCTTCATATGGTTCAATATCACCTTCCTGATCTTCCAACAGCTCTTCATTTTGAACCCCAGGAATATCAACTAGGGCTGAACAAAAAACCGATCAAACCGATCAAATCGATCAAAACCGAACCGATTGGTTCGGTTTAAATTCGGTTCGGATCGGTTTCGGTTTTAAAAAATGCAAAACCGAAGTGGTCGGTTCGATTTTCGGTTTCTATGTGATTTTAACCGACCAAACCGAACCGAACCGAATATTTAAATATATTATATTATTTATATATAAAAATAAAATATATTTTATATATAAATAATATAATATGTTTAAATATTCGGTTCGGTTCGGTTTTATTTCGGTTTTGGTTCGATTTTAGTCGGTTCGGTTCGGTTACGGTTTGCATAAATTAGAATCGGTTCGGTTTCGGATCGGTTTTGTTAATGGTCGGTTCGGTTTCGGTTTGAAAATTTTAAAACCGACCTAAGTCGGTTCGGTTCACGGTTTAGGTGAAAAACCGAACCGTCGGTTCGGTTTTCAGCCCTAATATCAACAATCTTGTCTTCCTCTCCCAACTGCTCTTCATTTTGTACCTGTTGGTTTACAATGACACATTCCTCATCATAGTTTTGGAGACTAGCAACCTCGTTCAAGGACTGATCTATGTTATCAATCTGGGCTTTATCTCCTTGCGCAATTTCCTGAACAAAATGATGAGTATGTCCTTTAATCTCGCCTTCTTCCATCTCTGGATCTACACACAAGGGCTCTATACTGCTAATCCCTTCTATATCACTGTTCTCATCAACACATTAAATGAATTATTGTCAAACTTAAGGTTCTCCTTTTCACTTACCAACTTCCCATTTGTCCTTTTGATCTCTACCTATTTTTGAGTATTCTTCCTAGTAATACCTTGTTGTTCTATTTTCTTACCCCTCTAACCCAAGTTTCATTCGTAACCCTTTTTACGATTCAACATCTTCTCCTTTTCTTGTTGGACCTTGACAATAACATCTTCCATAGACTTGCCTTTTTAATGTCCAAAGACACAACAATCAGCAAATAACAAAGGGTTCCAAGGATAATCAATAACAACCTCATCAAGTTATCCGATTTCTCTACCAATATCTAATATGATTTTAGTGGGAAGGTCATCTGTTGGTTTAACCTCCACACACACAGTAGCAAAATTGAATCTAGTTCTTGTAGTTGTTGCCTTATCAAATCGATTGGGTTTTCCAACATAACTAGCAATGTATCCTAACCATGCACTACTCCACATACATGTAGGAACATTGTACATATGAATCCAGACAGAGATAGTGGCCACATCATTTTTTAGGCACTTGATATCCTACTTCCATGGTTTAATAACCATCATCTTGTCTCTGACCTTAAAGGCTCCCATTTCCAGCGCAACATCACGATCTTACATGTTCCAAAACTTGAAGAAGAAGTACTCTCCATTCGAAGTAACTTCAATAGACTCTTTAGGATTTCATCTACGCTCAACTGCTAGTTTCACTTGACTGAAGGGAGGTGGGTTTCCAAAGAACATCCCAACCAGTTGGTTCTCCCATATCTCTTTGGCCTCTTGTCGAATACTGGGAGGACAGATTAATGTATCATCTTGGAGCATCAGATCTGCAAAGTAAATAAGAACTCTTTGCTCAATACAAGGTTTTTGACCACCAAACAACTGACTCCAACTTCTCATTTGGTTGCCATATCTTGCTGAACCGTTTGGTTGTTGCGTGCTCACTGCTGCCCCTCCTCCCGGCAGGAGGCCAGAGGAGGCCATCGCTCTGAACATGATGCAAATTCCTCCCCTCTTGCTGAGTAGTAGGCTCTCACTCAGCTATCAATAGAAGTGGATCTCGGCTTGAGGTGGAAGTTGAAAGTTTGATGGGACTCGACCAGTGTAGATCTGAGATGGAACCCTTCTCGCCCTATCACCAACCTGCAACAGGCTGGAGTTGGATCTCAGATCCAGCATGCAACCTGGCCGATGCTGATCTCACCCTTCGTTCATGCAACCTCGTCGATCTCGCCCTTCGTTCATGTTGTTGGGCTTCCTCACAACAAATCTGAACTCGATTGTGCTCAAGGTTATTCATCCCCATGTTTTGAATTTGGTTACAAAAGAATTCTAAATTCTTTTTATGACACACAAAATTTCTATTTTTGTTTAAGGTTTTCTAGCAAATGCTTATTGTTGGTATGTAGCGTTTAAAGATCTTGGGAAACTTATGCTGGAAGTTGGGTTGGTGTTGGCATATCATTGCGACATATGGTATAATAATCAGGTTACAATATTATGACTTATGTATGCAAGAAACCCTTCAGAGAAATATTTTTGATTTCATTTATTAACTCTTTACTCAGTAACCAATAAATATTGCTTTTATTGAGTTTATATTTTTTTTAGAGAATTAGGAAATTATTTGTAAAGATGCATATAACAGTTTTTAGATATGTTATCCTGCAAAACTATTTTTTTTTTTGCGTAGAAATTATCTAGAAGCGATATAGCATATTCAGGGTGATGTGTTTCTATTGTCTCAAAATGAAAGACCACTTGACCCGCCTTAGTAGGTTGTTTCATTCTTTAATTTTCAATTAATTTCTTCTCGCTAGTAGAGCGTTATGATTTTTTAACAATCATTTGTATAATCTCTTGTTGAGTAACCGATTTTAATCGGTTTCGACTCACCGATTAGTCGGTCCATGACGACACTTTATACATAAACGAGAAAAGTTAATGTCGTTTTTTAGATTTTGCTTTAACTTCCCAAAAGAGTGTGAAGAGGCTAGAGAGAAAAAAAATCAAAGAGAATACATATAAAAAATTCTAAGGATATGTTTGGTTAGCCATTTTCATTGAGAAATGGAATCTATTTCCCTTGTTATGCAAATTTTTGATGTTCGGTGGTCTATTTACTAATAGATATCGATATTCATAAGATTAATTTCCCACTACTCATGGGAATCCAAGTCCTAGGGGCAGGCCTCAGAATTGAATTCACGAAAACAGTTTCAATTTCCTTGTCTATTTTCTGTGCAACCAAACAATCCTAAGAGAACAAAGAAAAACAACAAAAGAAAAATAACAAAACCAAAACTAAAGAATAAAGATGTCCGCCAATTCAATATTAATCATTTTTCTTATAATTTGCCTTAAATTATGGCACGTGTGATGTTCAATACTTCAATATTCCTTATTTCTCATTTTTTATAGTAAATATATTACTTAAAATGATAGAGAAAATATGTTTTTTTAAATATATGGCCAATTAATTTTGATTAACACCGAGTAATCCCATAACGCTCCTGAACTGATTAGTGTTTGATTAACGATTTAATTATGAGCTAAGATAAGTGAAAAGAAAAAAATGACCAGAAAAAAATTAAACCAAAACTAAATAATACGGTAAGCCGCACATTTATCTAACATTCAATTTTTTATTTTTTATAATTTGTTTTAAATTCTGGCTTCTGATGTTTGACTACTTCAATATTCATTAATTTTCAGTTGATTTTTTATGGTAAACTCATTACTTAGAAGGATAGAGAAAATATGTTTATAACATATGGTCAGATTAATTTTGATTGATTTAGATTAATCTTGTAATGCTCCAGGACCGAACATGGTCCGATTAATGATTTAACTTCATAGATTTTGATGCTGTCATTTTTTCGCTCCCTGTTTTGACCTTGACCTGCAAACCTGCTGACCTGCACAAGGAACGCACGTGAGCCACGGGTCACCGTTATGGTGGCTGATGGCAATCCGATGCAAAAGTCAGACATGGATTTGAGGAAGGTGTAATGTTGTAAACAGAGAATTTGTAGCGTACTTTAGCTTACCAACCTCATGTCTTTTTTATAGTGTTGGAGTCCTGGTTCGACCATGCCATTGATGGTGTAGTTTAGGAAAGGAGATATTCGTGAAGATTCTTCTCTAATTAAGAGTCGTGCTGTGGAGGGAAGTTTCTTTGTTAGCCTTGTGTTCCTAGATACGCGGGAGATAGTTCCTGTTTCGAGAGTAGTCTATAGGTAAAAGTCTCCATATGTGACATATACTCTGGAATCTACTTTCTAGTTGGAAGCAAAGAGCTGCTGTAATTGCCCGTCCGAAATTGATCATCGAGATACTTGCTTGAGCAGGGCTTATGGGTATTGAAGACAGTTGTGAGACACGTAGGCTTAGCAGGCTGTAAGAATCTGAGTCTGTCCGGTGGACTGCATTGGGCGGGCTTATAACTGCTTTGATCGAATCAGTGTTGGGCTGAAGCTAGTGCCAGTTACTCCTCGAGATCATCATGACACTATACGGTGCAAAGTTGGGATCATTTTGGTGTTTCATCATCTACTCTCTCCGAGTTAGTGGGCCATTACATCGGTTCGCTAAGTCATTTCTTGAAAAGATACACGTCTCATGATGATTGAGTCTGAATCGTTGCTTGAGCCACGTGCTTCATTAATTGAATGTGCATCAGTTCAGTAGAGAAGAGGCGAGAACCCAATCCCTATTTAGGTCATCCTTCGTGCGGAGGCTGACTCTTCTACTTTATTTACTCTTAGAGATTTTGTTGTGTTCATCTTCTGATTGAAAAGATTATTCATCTTCCTCACGGCTCACCAAAAACTTCTTGATGATGCGACTTTGGCCAAGGGCCTTGAGTTTTTTGAAGACAGGTTGATTTTTTAATCGGACCTTGTTGAAATCCGGAAGAAGTTCAGGGTCACTGAGGACCTTCCATTATATGCTCTAAAGGACGATCAGATGCCAATGTTTCCTCCAACAGGGTTTATCTGTTTGCACCCCGAGATGCTCCAAACTGGAGTCTGCTTTCCTGTTCTTGAAGTGATTTGGGACTTCTTGGATTTTCTTTGAATCCCTCTTGCCCAGTTGGTACCCAATGGGTATAGGATCATTCTTCTACTTTTGATTAAGCGAAGGAAGTTTCCATCTGCGTGACTCCGCAAGTGATCCAGTTACTGACTTCTCTTCGGCTAAATGATCATGTCGTTTGTAAGACAACGTCGTCGGCTTGCTATGAGAATTTTTTGGATGACTTCAATTCCTGGCAGAAGTACTGCTTTTTGACTCTTGTGGATTCAAAATACTTCTAGCTCAAGGGTCGTAAGCTCGAACAAGAGTTTAAGCCACTTCGTAAGTGTAGTTTTATCTTCCAATTTCGTTGCGCTGATTGTATGCTAACCGTTGCTTGTGTTTCTTTGCAGGGAGGTTCCCTCCCACCCCTCTTACCCTAGAGGAGTGAAAAACTATAAAGAAGTTCAACGACTTTCCAACGAAGAACGTGGAGGAGGTCATATGTACTATAAACTTTATTTGCAGTGGGCTGTGGGACAACTGGCATAAGGCCCACACTCATTACCGATCATCGCAAGTTAAGTTCAAGGGTGGGGCTCCTTCTAGAAAAATGAAAGCCACCGGAGTGAATGCTCTTGCTTTGTCTGACATGGAGGGGCTTTCTGAGACGTTTGCCTCCTTTGTAAGTTCGAAGAAATCCCGTGTTAGGACTGGGTCGTCTTCCAGGTGGTCCGCTACAGTAAGTAATGAGCATGAGCCTGATCGGCCTCCCAGGGCGAAGGCCGAAGTGTCTGGCTGAGAGAGGGACCACCCGCGATTAGTAGGGGTTGAAGATGCAGCGAATCTTAGTACCTCGCAGGTAGAATCTCTGAGCGAGAAGTTGATACTTGCTGCTATGCTGCTTCTATAGGTGCTGATCTGTCCGGGGCCGTTTAGCTAGAGAATCCCGGTGAGGATTTCTTTGAGGTTTTGGGGTCCAATCGTTCCACTGGGGGGTTGTCCGATAGTGGTCATGGTGACACAGGCCAAGTTTCTCATTGTATGCATTGTTCCTCGTCTTGCTCCAGGCCGCATCTCAGGGTGATGGAGGGTTCGTTGGACAACTCACCTCCCTTTCTTCCTTCAAATTCTACTAAGTTGTCCCGAAATAAAGGGTCGGTTGTTGGTGACAAAGGAAATGTTGCAGAAGAGGGTCTGGGAGCAGTGGCGACTACGAAGGGTGGTGCTGGCTTAATTCCTCATCCGGTAGAACTCCATCCGGATGCGCGGATAAGTCTGTTTAACCAGGACATAATGAAGACGAGCAATCAGGTCTGGCACTCGAAGGTTGATGTGGATTATGCTTCGAGAAAACATATATGCAGACGTCATACTTGGCTGATGGATCATGCTCCAAAACCAAGGAAGATACGCTAGAAGGGCGTATTGATAAGGGTTTAAAGTACCTTATGCTGGGAATGTCTCACTTGAACCACATGGCCATTGCTGGGACGAAAGTTGAGGTTGCTTGTAAGAGGGTATATACCATGGAGCGTGTCTTCTCGAACATACAAAGGTTGTATTATGACGCGCTTTATGAAATTGAGCTGTTGAGGAAGCAGGCCGAGGAGAGGAGACTGAAACGGCCAGCTGTTGTTGCCGAGGCTCAGAGGGTTCGACTAGAAGCCCTTGAGTATAACTTAGTAGAGGCAGTGTCCGCAAGGGACAAATTCAAGGAGGAGTTGGATTTGGTCTATCGTGACCTGGAGGTTGTGTAGGAAGCTGTGGTTGAGGCGCATTCTAAATTGCGGTCTCTCACTGAGGAGAATGCCTTAAAGGAGGCTGATTGGGCTGTTCAGAAACAACAGTTGGAGTTCGATGTGGAGTTCAATGCTCGGGTGGCGAGGAAGGCCGATGATCAACTTGAATTGGAACAACATGAGCTCAATACTATAAAAAGTAGTCTGACTACAGAGCAATCTCAGTTCGACGCGTTGACAGGCAAACTGGAGCTGTTGGAACGTGAACTTGTTGAAGCGAAGGCGTGCGAGGAAGAGTTTCTCCTGGAACAAGGCAAGTGTGAATTTCGTTGGGTTGTACACGGTAGATTGGAGCTGTTAGCGCTGATGAAGAAGTAGCATCCAGAATAGGACCTGGATCGCTATAAGAAGATCTCATATGTAGACCTATTAATGGTTCTGCATCATCAGACGAAGAGGGTGATTCGGATAATGACACTCAGATTGAGTTGTGTACAGACGTGACTCCTGTTCCCTCATCCGTTAAGCTCAACTCTTTTATTTCTGTACCATCTCCTGACGAGAAATAGACTTTGTACACTTGTACCTTTTTTTGTTTCAACTGTGAATGTGCTTAGATCTTTCCTTGACTATACTGAACTCATTTTATGCCAGAAGGAGTTTCTTTTTTGTTGTCCTTACGCTCTTAGCGTTGAAATCAGCATCAACCTCTAGCTGCTGACATCGAACAACCCATTCGGATTCCTTCTGAGCCTTCCAGTACTCAGAGCCTTCATCTCAGTCTACGTCTTGATTGCAGTCTCCTAAGCAAGCTTTAAATCGCGTTGGACATGATTCAACTCTTCCTCGAACTTGTCCCTCACGGCCGCCCCTTTTGCCAAGTTAGACTCAAGCAATTCTGAGCGGACCCTCTAAGACTCTGATTTTGTCTTTAAGGCCTTCAGCTGGGCCCTCGATTCAACCTCCAAGCTATTTTGTTACCGATTCGATCTCGTGGAGAGGATCAGAATACAACTTCTGCAGGTGTGCAAAAACTCGTTCCATGGTGTATACTCTCTCACAAGCAGCCTCTATTTCCATCCCAACAACGACAAATTGGTTCAGATACGACATCCCTAGCATCAGATGTCTCTGTCCCTTATCCATACGCTCGCCCAGGTATCCCCCTTTGGCTTCGGAGAATGATTGGCCAATCGTTCGATCTACTAATATGCTTTTGAGAAGCATAAGAAATATCTACCTCCTGATGCCAGGACTGATTGCTCATCTTTACCATATCCGTAGCAAAAAAAATGATCCACACATCTGGATGAAGATCTTTTGGGTTCGCAATCACGCCAGCACCGCCCTTCGCCGTCTTCACCGCGTCAGGGGCCTCCTCCACTGCTTTCCTCTTACTCACAACAACTGGCTCTCTCTCACCTGCCGATTCAGTAGTAGTTGAATGGAAGACAGGAAACAACTCCTCGTATTAACCTTGACCTGAAGCTGAGGGTGAGAACCTAAAGGAGGGCAGTACGAACGATGAGGAGGGGACCGTTCACCGTAAGGACGACGGTCGGGCGAGTTTTTGCTAGTTTGAGAGGACTCTTGATCCAATGAGGGGTCATATTTGAAATCCTTCAAAAATAAAAAGGACGAGTCTGGCCAACATTAGATGAAACGCCATTCACGGCTGCATTAGAAAGTTGTTCAAGATCTTCGCATTCTCAATGCTCAGTTTCGTCACATCATTCACCCCCCCCCCCCCATTTTTAGATATTCGTTCTCTAAGTCTGGTAGGGAAATGATGGCTTTAGTCTAAGCATATTGTCTCTCGGGCGTTACAACAGTCGCCCCATCGGATACAACAAGCTTTTGTTCCGCAACAGTTAACCCTCTCCGAAGGGGCTAATAGCCTAGAAGCAAGCTTAGCCACAGTTCAAGGTTTCTTCTTAAAAAGCAGAGATGAGGGGAGTGTTGCATCCAACTCTGCCCTTCTCAACGGGCTAGAGATCTTGACATTCGGGAACTTATTCTTTTTTGAAGAAGGTCTGCCATCACGCTTTGGTTTCAAAACTCTGAAAAGAGTGGGAGCCATATGTCAGTAGCCCCACAGTCCGCTGCACTTGATGTTGTCAGGTTGAACAACATCTTCCACCCTCATGAAGGGCATGTCACCAAATTGATCCAAGGCTTCTTTATCTTCTGGAGAAACGGGTGCCATCGAAATTTTTTTTACAAAAATCACAGATAACAGTTCAGTATGAAATCAACGTGAGTGGGAACAAGAAAAACATTACACTCACTCAAGTCATTTGAAATTTTGTTCGAGCGGATGACCGTCAAGCTCGAAATATTTCGAGTCCGCAGAAGCCATGAAGTAGTATTTCTGAACTTGTAATCATCAGGAAAAGTGCCCAAACAAGTTGGTGACCTCAGCACACAGACATTATGCTCATTTAACCGAGGAGAGGTGAGTAATTGGATCGCCCTCGGAGACAATCGAAAGCTAGCATCCTTCGCCCTGATTAGAATGGCGATCATAGTTCTGTACCCGTTTGGCACTAGCTGAGCGGGTGGAATGCCAATGTACGCTAAGAAGCGTCGTATTTCCTCGACAAAAGGAAAATGAACTCCCGATTGAAATATGCCCATGCACAAGCAAATGAATCCATTCGTAGGAAACAAGGGTGTCTGACCAGATCCCAATGTGAAGTGGTCCAGATTATCGGGGATCCGATCCTTCTTGCAAAGATTCGCCAAATCTACCTCTGAAATCAACTTCTCCTTGAGAACCACACTGCCTTTGGCGACTAGTTTATCAGGAAGCTGATTTTGATCCGCTATTAAAGAACGTATGAAACTTTGATTAATCTTACGAAAGTGAAAGTCGAGCAAAGCAAGAACTCAAGAGCGAAGCAGCAAAGCAAGATCTCTGAAAAAATCTAGAAGTATAAACTCAACTCTGCAAAGACGAAAGCTTAAATAGAAGCAAGGATTCCCGCCCTTTTTGAGCAATCGCGTACCCAATTAATGATGTGCGCCACTCGAGGAAACATTTCAGGCTCAATCATCAGCACTTTCATGTTCCCTCGTGACATGATTTAGTGGATCAACAAGCTGGCCTACTAACTCGGGGGAAGTAGCTGATGATACACCGAATCGTCCAGTAATTTGCACCGTACACGTGTCATGATGATCTCATCAACAGAGTAAAGGAGGCCTAGATGACTAGCCAATCTAGATTACCCAAGCCCACTAAGTCGAGTACCAAGAGGTTGGGCCCGATCAGCAAGGCCCTATTAAACTCATAAGTCATATGGTCAGGCCCGGTACTCGTAAGAGTGAATAAGACAAGTATCTAGGATTTTGACCTAAGACATGCATGCTAGCAGCACATTGACTCCAATCAGGAAACAAATACCAGAGTATAAGTCGTGCATGGAAACTCTCCTATATGGACACCACTCCACAAGAAAATGATCCCTAACAGATATCAGAGTACAATTCATGTATGAAAACTCTCCTACATAGACAACACTCCACGAGGAAAGGATCTCCAACAAATATCTTTCCTTATACCATGCCAACAAAGGCATAGCTGAACAAGAACCTTCGCAAGATAAATAGGGGACTAGGTTGAGAACTACGGTAAGCTACAAAACCCAATTACAAGCATTACACCTTTGACTCACGTGTGTTCCTTGTGCAGGTCAAGGGCAAGGAGAATGGAAACTAATTCATCGCAAGTGATATTTTTTATTAGTGAGTTTTCTTAATATTTTTATATAGTTTTGAATTTGTAAAATTATCATTGTGCTTGAATCTTCCACTTTGGGCTTGTTCGTGGACTATTTGTTTGCTTTGATGGTATGCACTTATGGATGTTTGATGACCAAACCCTTTAATCACTTCTCTTAAATTTTATTTCATGTTCTCTAATTACATCTTGAGTTTATAGTCTTAATAGGGGATGTTGTATAAATTGTATGCTGATTTTCTTTCTGTTCACATCTTCATCACATAACTTTACTCGTCCTTGCCAGGATTAAATCCTCTTGGTTTTTATTGATATGTGGGTTCATACCCAAGTGATGACAATAGAAGATAACTTAGATTTGATAAAACAATAATAAATAAATAAATCAATTGATGATATCAAAAGGTGATTATCACATTCAATACACACGATTGTGTTTTGTTTACTTCATAAGATAAATTGGTTATGAGAAAATTGTTCACACCCTACTACGTGCCTACACCACTCAACCAAAATTTTAGAATTTAATTGTTAGAAATAATCATGTGATTCATAACAATCAAGGTACACTAAAGTCTCTAGAGATTTTGTTTGTTTCTTTGTTTATGTAATGTAAGGCCAGAAGAAGAAATAAAGAGTGTTAAACTTTGGGATCCTCTTCATCTTGCTCTTCAATGATGACATGAGTTCATATAACACTTGTTTTTGGTTGACATTATGGGTTTAAATTGGTGGATCACTAACCACGTAAGAACAGTGACACCAATCAAACTTTTAGACTTTATCTTTAGAGAAAGAAGAAAAGAAAAGTTATTGACCATGTCAATAATCAACCTTTTAGGCTCTCTAGTAATGACATATTGTTTCCATCACTCACATATTGTTATTTGTTTCACATTTCTTCAACAATTGTCACAAACCCTAATTAACTCCCATTTTAGCCACTACCCCCCACTATGGTTCATTTACATACGTGATGCTTAAAATTTAATCGACTTATATAGTAAATATTAGTATTGTTAACTTTACTGAATTGCTAGCAAAGAAAAGTAAGCCCATTGAAGATAGAGAAAATGGACGCAACATCTAATTACATTGTTAGGAGTGAGTTCTCACTCTTTATATTATCTTTTATTTTAAGTTTCTTTATTTGCAAATAAACATCGCATTTAAGCGAGTTTGATGAATTATAATACTATGTTTGGGATATGATTATTGCTAAATTCTTACATTTGTGGAGTGAACCATATGATTGGAACTAGACCATTGAATTAATTTATTATATGGAAAATTAGGTGAAAATATTATAAATACGGTAATAAATATATTTTTACTGAAATTAAATGTCTACATGATAAATTGTAATAATATTTGCAAATATATATTTTGTTGCGTGTTGACCTTTAGAAGATGAAATTATAAAGTACTTTCAAATTAATTTTGGCGGGTTCATCCCTTGATGAGATGAATTTGAGTATGTGTATTGTTATGCAATTTGGTATGTGCATATCATGATTTGGATTTGATTGGTATGCAAATTGACTTTTGGTTTCATAGTTATCCTTGAAATGTTAAGGGTCGAAGATAATATGTTAATGCATTAGGGCGAATGTGAGTATTTGATTGTGAATGCAATTTGACTTGCTAAGCTGCTGATTATACATAAAAATGGTCACACCCCGGAGCCATACACGTGTCATGAAAATCTCGAGGATTTACGACCTCAAGCGTCAGCCCAACACTGATTTGGCCCAAGCGGTTCTAAGCCTGCCCAACTGTCGTCTCTCACATCATGCTAGGCCCACACGTCTCACAACTATCCTCAATACCCGTAAGCCCTTTTCAGGCAAGTATCTTGAGGATCAGCTTGGGCAGGGAACTACAGCTGCTCTCTGCTTCTAACTAGAAAGCAAACGCCAAAGTATCTTCCACACAGGGAAGCTCCCTTCTACGGATTGCTCTTGGATTGGAAACTATCTCCCGCGTATCTAGGAACACAGAGCTAACATGGAACTTTCCTCCTACAACACGACTCCTAATTAGGGTGGGATCTCCATGAAGATCTCCTTTCTAAACTACACCTATGATGGCCCGGGAGAACCATGACTCCTTGCACTATAAATAAGACATGAGGTTGGTAAGCTAAGGTACAATACAAATTCCTTGTTACCGCATTACACCTTCCTCATAGCCCTATCTGACTTTAGCATCGGAGTGTCATCGGCCACCCCACGGTGGTCTGTGGCTCACGTGCGTTACTTGTGCAGGTCAGCAGGACTAAGTCAAAGCAATGAGCGGAAAAAGATTGCATTACCTGCAATTGAGTTTTAGTTGATTTTTGTGTTCTTTTCCACAACTACGAAAAAAAAAGTGAAAGGAAATGGGAAGAAAAAAAGAATGAAAAATATGAATTTACCATATAGACTTGCTTGTATACTTGCTATATGATTTTAGTATGCAGACTTGCTTGCATACTGGGTATAACGTTCCATGAGAATTTAGATGTATGCCTAACGATTAAAATATACTTGCCATGATTGAACTTTAGGTGAGATGACATGTTCCTCGATGTGACACCTCACTTGGGACATGTACGCTCCGAGTGGTTTTGAAGGCAAGGGAGACACACTTGGGCGAGGTGTGTTCGACACAAGGAGGATAGTGTGATTATGGAAAAGAATTGAAATTTTGTGTATATGCAAGATTACCTTAAGGGAAGAAGCTAAATGCTCATTTGATAATTGAATGAGAACTACATGTCTTCCTTAAGGTAAAATGTGTTTTGTTGATATTTCGACAATGATGTATTATTAATATGATTTGTATTGTTGTTGAAAAAAAATTGTATTTATGAAAACTGATAAATTAGAAATTTTATTTTTTTTGTTTCTAACCAGTCCATGCAAGATAGTAAGTCTACTAACATTTCTATGGTCAGACTTACCAAGTTCAACCTTCACATTGTAAGTGTTGGATAAATAAATGTTTACTATAAGTATGATAAAACTTATTAGTATGACATGTTTGCCTCATTGAGGAACTACCTGTCTTTGAGTTATTGTTTTCTTGTGTATTTAATTTATGTAACTCATTTTTATTTATTGGAGATGAGGATTACTCATACCAGCTACCTTGCTGAGGCGTTGTTGAAAGTTTACTTGTGGGGCGAACATTGCCAAAGCGTTTTCTAGTTAGAATTTTTATATACTTCAATTTTTATTTTAGTTTTTAATAAATATTCCTGTTATTAAATCTTCTCGTCCCGAATTTGGGGGAAATGAATAATCCTATCGACGTAAATATAATGATTTTATTTTCTCAAAAATCGAGGCATGACAAAGATCGTATCTAGAAAGAATTTCAGTGGTTTCACCAATTTGGTATGCTATTCATCTACTCCAAAGACACCCAATGCAACATAAACGAGTCCCAATTAGCATCTGAACTAGTTTTCTGCTTTTAAAGAATAAAGCCCCTGTGGAAATCATTTTGGAGCATTGCTGTTCAAAATGATTCTGTTCCTATCTACATTTTTGGAGAGCCTTGAACGCATTAATAAGAATGTTTTCCCACCCTTCAAAACTCTAAAATACGTAATCTGATCTTATGGTTATTAACCACTATTATACTAAAGCATTCTCTTGCAGTCCTAGAAACCCCACTTATTACAGTTCACAGAAAATCTGTTAATAGAGGCTTAAAGACCCACTGAAAAAGTGGACAATATGTGATCATCCAGTAATATCCATTTCTGAAACGTTTACAAAAAAAGTAATATGTGATCCCCCAAGTATCATCTAGTTAAAAGGACCCAAGTGAAATGAAAATTATTTTTATTAATTTGATTGTATTCCGTTTGAGCTGAAAATTTGGGAAAAATTAAAGACCAACATAAAAAACAATGTGTCGATATTTCAGCTCATTTAGACATGCGTGCCTCGAGAGATCCGCACTAAATGGGATAAAGAAAATTTTCTATTAATATCATGAGGCGAGCGAGGGTCCACCTTGGACGCGACACAAGCTGGCCGCCTGCTAGTGCCCATTGTTGAAGTGGGTGATCCTTGAACACTTACAAAGACCGTTTATCAAGATATTTAACGGAGGAGATCTAAAAACGTATCTCAAGAAATGGTGTCGAAATGGGCTAAATTTTTAACTCGACACTTCTAGTGTTAGTTCGTAATTTTCCTGAAATTTTTAGCTCAAGCGAATTAATAAACAATATTTTTGTTTGGGTAGGATCCTTTTAGCAAAATGAAACTTAATTAGGTCCTAAACTGCTAGTGAAAGTCCAAATAGTCTTTTTAGCCCAATGCCCCATAATTACAATAAATGTGGAGCCAAACTGGTCACCTTTTAAAGAACCATGGTCTGTATGCCATCCAAACGGACCCAGATTTTTACAGTCTGCAAAGCCTTTGTGTCTCACAGCAATCCTCAATACCCGTAAGCCCTGCTAAGGCATGTATCTCGAGGATCAGCTTCAGACGGGCAATTACAACAACTTTTTGCTTTCAACTAGGAAGCAGATTCCAGGGTATATGTCACATATGGAGACTTCTACCTATAGACTACTCTCGGAACAAAAACTATCTCCCGCGTATTTGGGAGCACAAGGCTAACATGGAAACTTCCCTCCACAGCACGATTCCTAATTAGAGAAGGACCTTCACGAAGATCTCTTTCCCTAAACTACGCCATCGATAACATGATCGAACCAGGACTCCAGCACTATAAATAAGACATGAGGTTGGTAAGCTAAGGTACGATACAAATTCCATGTTTACAACATTACACTTTCCTCAGATCCCTATCTGACTTTAGCATAGGAGTGCCATCGGCCACCACAGCGGTGGTCCGTGGCTCACGTGCGTTCCTCGTGCAGCTCAGCAGGTTTGCAGGTCAAGGTCAAAACAGGGAGTGGAAAGTGACTACATCAGTTTGGCGTCGTCCGTGCGGACGACAAAGTCCCAACCTTTCACTAGCATCATCTCTCTTCGAAATACAAAGAGATGGTGACCACTAGATCACGCAACAATGGAGAATAAGGGGACACGTCAAACGCTCAGACCAGTGTTGTACCACTGCTCTCAGCAGTGCCGGTGACGCAGAGCAGCGGACTCACACACCCATGCCAGCCACAACAACGACGGACCCTAGAATAGATTTGATGTCGTCTCAAATACAACAAATCGCCAAAGCAGTGGAGGTTCTCGTACAACAGAACCCTCCACTTGCCAATGGAGATCAAGAGCAGCACATGCTTCAACTCCGAAAGACAACAGAGAGCAAGCACAGGAGAGTCAAGCCCCTGTTAGTTCTCATTGGACTAGAGGAGGCACCACAACTAATGCGGAATTGACTCTCAGGGCAGGGAGACTTGACCCTCAAAACCCCCTCCGTAGAGGGGCGCACGACCCAGACGTACTATACGTCTATACCATCTCTTTGTTCCACCGTTCGTGGACCGTATCATAAACAAAGCTCTTCCAAAGAAGTTCACGCCTCCAAAGCTCGACTTCTACAACGAGACCACTGACCCATTCGACCACCTATGCCATTACCAGCATGTAATGTCACTCAAAAAATGATCCGAGTTGATGATGTGTAGAACTTTCCCTACCAGCTTGAAGAAGTCAGCACTAACATGGTTCCACAGCCTTCCGCCGAAGTCATAAGTCACGTTTCCAAAAAAGGCCACACTACATATTATCTTTGAAGCAAAGATCTAATGAGGCACTCAAAGAGTATTCACGCGCTTCAACGACGAGCTGCACTCTTTGACGGTTGCAGGGATGACACAACCGTGATGGCTTTTACCACGGGCCTAAAGGAGGGAGAACTTTATGAATGCCTCACCTTGGAACCCCCTTTGGATATGACAAAACTCCTTAGGAGTGCCCAGAGGTACATCACCTTAGAAGAGTTGAGAAGTGTGAAAAAGGAAACACAAAGTGCAAAAAAACCCTCCATTCCTAAGGACAAGAAGGAGGGAAGGAGGCGTGAAGATGAAAAAATGAGTAAGTGAAAGCGCAATGACAACAGATCAGACCCTGGTCGGGCCAGGCTAGTGAAAGCATCCAACTACGTTGGATCCAGATCTATGACCCCCCTCAATTCTAGCCTATCAGATATCCTGAATTCCATTAAAAACTGAGAAGATCTGAAGTGCCCCCCGAAGCAGTGGATAGATCCCTCAAAACGTGACAACAGTAGGTACTGCTCGTACCACAAGTAGGGCGGCCATGATACCAACGAATGCAAGAGTATAAGGTACGAGATCGAGTACTAGATCCGAAGGGGCAAGCTAAAGGAATTTTTGGGCTATGAGAAGCGATCGGAACAACCCAGGGATCGGGGGAGTCAGTCATGGAGATCGAGAAGGAGACTCCGGGCATAATCTATGTCCTTCATGGAGTCGGACCGGATGAAGACCAATCAAATGGTCCCGCAAGCGAACTTTACTAGAGATACAAACATGACCCGCAGATGAGGACACACACATTTGCTACTCGAGGCTGGAAAGCCCCATTCCCACTTTAACCTTTACAGACAAGGACCTCGAAGGAGTCCAAACACACTAATGACGCTCTTGTCATATCGGTTTCCATTGCAAGGTGGGCGATAAAGAGAGCTCTGGTATATATGGGAAGCTCGCTGAACATCCTGTTCTACAATGCGTTCCGCAGTATGGACCTCAAGGAAGAGAACCTAAAGTCCTCAGACTAGCCGCTGATTGGATTCAGGGGAGAGAAATGCTTCTCGATTGGGAAGATAAGGTTAGCAGTAGTGGCAGGAGAGCCACGACTCAGAAAGGTCCTATTTCTAGACTTCATGGTAGTAAATGCGTCGTCTACCTACAACCTTATCTTGGCAAGACCGTGGCTCCACCAGATAGAAACAATAGTTTCCACCCTTTACCAGTGCGTTAAGTACACTACTAACAACTCTGAAGGAATGATACGTGGGGACCAGCCTATGGCACGAGGCTGCCATTATGCTCCAATGAAGTAGTTAGAATGTTCCCACATCAAACTGGATCCCATAGCGCAATCTGAACTAGAGCCAAAACTAGTGACTGCAACCACATCACTCGACTCGCATGAGATCCCAACAGCGATGGCTCGTTTCAGAAAAAGGGAACAATCAAGCGGTACAGAAACATTTCGCTCTTCAACCCAACAGGACGAAAATGTCAGTGCAGACGGGAGTACAACCACCCGACATTAAGTTGGCACAAAAATTAACTCCCATGCAAGGTTTACTCTTTAGTAACCTTAGAGACATCAGCGAAGCTTGGCAATTTGCTAAAAGTATCAACGATGCAACAAGGGCCATGCAAATTCACTTCAGGGTCGGATCGACTTCTCTCCGCCAACAATTAGTCTTTTTCAGTTGTTCATTTTCCTTTCCATAGTCAATGTAGAGTTTCAAGCTTATGTGATTTGTAATCATTTAAGAAATAAAAAAGAATTATGCAAACACATTCTATTGATTATCGGAAAGATGTAACAACGAGCGCCCTGAGGCGGATACAAATGACTACATACTACGAGTATTTGATTCCGATGCGACATAAAGTAAAGACTCCCTTAAACAGTCCGACTCTGGAAGAGAGCAAAGGTACCCAATGTAGGCTCTGCGAACTCTCCGATGAACGTTATCTATGAAGCATCAGTAGGACGAAGGACTGGCATTTGCAAGAGTAGGATGAAATAACACCTCAATTCAAGGACCCTGCAGACACAACCCTCAAATATGGTCTGAGGTGGTACAAAATCGGCAACCAGGGACCCCGCAAAAAGCTATGGCCAGGTACGGCCAACTCTCACGTTCGATTTGATCGACCAGATGAACTTGGGACAAGTATCAGGTTGAAACAGATCAAGTGCACGCTCCCGCTGAAGGGATGAGAGGGACATCCAGAAGTCAATGGCCCAATCCAGTGGACCATGTCCAACTCCACCCTGTCCCGAGATCCCAAATTCAAGCGCAAGGCGAGGCAACGGGGTTAATCGAGAAGTGATGGAGGCGACTGCTGGTATTATTTCTGAGATTAAGCGTTCCAGAGCAGCGACAGGGCACCATTGCATAAACGACAAATTCATCCCTTGGGAGGGAGTCCGTACTTCTTTTTTGCAACATCAGAAGAAATTACAAGATCTCAATGAACCAACTAGGTGCTCGTTTAGAGCAGATGATCACGCATAACAGCAAGTCTCAACGCGACTCATGGGCGCAAATGTCAGAACATTCGAATACTCCAATGATGGAGATCTCCCTTTTGCCTTTGGAAAACCCAAAACATTTTCTTCAAGTGAGAACATTACAGGAGATACGCTCTGCAGAAGATAATGCCTACAACGATGAAGAAACACCATTATATAGACATAATGGTTCACCAAACGGGCGCTTCAGCATTAACTGTCAGCATTGAATACTGTATGGGAAACAAAAAGATGACGGTTCCCAAGAAAACTGCACAAGTGCATGTTCGTCCAATCAATGAGGCTGCACACAACCCTATTAATTGGGAGGAATGATTGATACTCAACCATTTCACGATCTAAGTCATACATGTGTTACCATGTGATCTACGCTGTACACGTAATGTACTTAGTACAAAAAACCCTAGCTCTCACTCTACAGGCCCATGGACTTGACCCACTATTCAAACAATATTCTACCACATGCCTGATGCGAGCATCAGAAACCCTAGTCAGTCTTGACACACGGATCACACCTGCATATCACCAACTGATTCAAAGTACACTTGTCTCTTCATAACTTGTCCGCACAATGCACTTCGCTCGCTTATATAGGCCCGCATGTCCCCAATTGGCAGAGCTCCCACTTGGTCGGGCAAGCTTAGTTAGTTTTGGCTGACGACGATGGCTTTCGGTTCACGCTGACACCTAGTCCGTCCAGTGTGGATGTCGATGGTTTAGGGAGTGTGAGTCTTATCAGCGCTATCATGTCTGGTGATGATGACTCGCCAGGGATTGTTACCCTTTTCGTGGACAACGATCGCCGAACCCGATCAGGTAAGCCTAGCTGGTAATGACTGGCAACGACAACTTCTGATCAAAGCCCAGATTTGTAGCCCCTACTGCGTGAGTGTAGATGGTTTGGAAGGTGGAAGCCTAGTCAGTTTCGACTGATGTCGACGGTTCGCCACGGGGCTATTGCTCTTCTACAGACCAAGGTCGCCGAAAACTCCCAGACTTGTAGCCTCCACTGCGCGGGTGTAGATGGTTTGGAAGGTGGGAGCCTAGTCAGTCCAGAACTGATTCCGACGGCTTACCACGGGATCACTGCTCTTCTACAAACCATGATCGTCGAAAACCCCCAAATTTGTAGCTCAATGTGCCTGGGTGTATATGATTTGGAAGGTGGGAGCCTAGTCAACCCCCGAACTGATTTCGATAGCTTGCTACGTTACCACTGCTCTTCAACAGACCATGGTCGCCGAATCCCCTCGCCTCAAACTTGTAGCCCGCTACGTGCGGGTGTAGATGGTTTGAAAGGTGGGAGCCTAGTCAGTCCCAAACTGATGGCGATGTCTTGTCACAGGATCATCGCTCTTCAACAGACCATGATCACCGAATCCACGCTCCCCGAACTTGTAGTCCACTCTGCTCGGACATAGATGGTTCGAAAGGTGGGAGCCCTAGACGACTCGCCACACAACCGTTGTTCTCTTTTGAAACAATGATCGTAGAGATAAATCACAACTCAGGCAGTGTTTTAATGCTCACACGGGCTGACATTCTATTATCAGGAAAGGTCACTCATGCCGATTCAGACATCGTCCCGCCAATAGGCGAACGAGTGCTACATGGAATGCCATCCCGAGCTTGTGAAACCTGACTTGGGACAAGCGCTCTGGCTAAAAAACAATGCATGTGCTCGACTATCATAGTTCACTCATGCTAGCTAACCGCGACCGACAATCAGATAGACGAGACAAGCCCCCAGTGGCTTATATTAAGGACACTCACTATTGGATGTAACTAAGCAACAATGACTACGCGTCACTTGCAATGCAAATGGTCAAACTCTCAACAGCAGAAAGACCACTCGACTTCCTATTGACCCAACCAGCCTATGTCAAAGTAAAACGACAAGACAGAATGGAAAGCGTGCAATAGGAAAACCGAGCATAATACGTGAACAAAATATACTCAAGATAAACCTGTTTTCATTAACAGTTGAAACAAAAAAGGTACTAGTGTACAAAGTCTATTCCTCATCTAGAGATGGTACAAAAACATAAGAGATGAGCTTAATGGATGAGGGAGGAGAAGTCGCGTCCGTACACGTCACAATCTGAGCGTCATGATCCGGATCGCCCTCTTCGTCTAATGACACAGAAACCACTTATAGGTCTACATACAACATCTTCTTATAGTGATCGAGGTCCCATTTCTGATGCTTCTCCTTCATCAGTGCCAACAGCTCGAATCTACCGTGTACAACCCAAAGAAATTCACACTTGCCTTGTTCCAGGAAAAGCTCTTCCTCGTGCGTGTTCGCTTCAACAAGTTCACTTTTCAATAGCTCCAGCTTGCCCGTCAGCGGATCGACTTGAGATTTCTCTGTAGTCAAACCACTCTTTGCAGTACTGAGCTCATGTTGCTCCAATTCAAGTTGATCCTCGGCCTTCCTCGCCACCCAAGCATTGAACTCCACATCGGACTCCACTTGCTGTCTCTGAACATGCCAATTAGCCTCCTTTAAGGCATTCTCCTCAGCTAGAGACCGCAACTCGGAATGTGCTTTAGCCGCAGCTTCCTGCAAAACCTCCAGGTCAAGGCAGACCAGATCCAACTCCTCCTTGAATCTGTCCCTCATGGACACTGCTTCTGCTAAGTCATACTTAAGGGCTTCTAGTCGAACCCTCTGAGCCTCAGCAACAACGGTTGATTGTTTCAGCCTGCTTCCTCAGCAGCTCAATTTCATAAAGTGCGTCAGAATACAACCTCTGTATGTTCGAGAAGACACACTCCATGGTGTATACCCTCTCACAAGCCGCCTCAACTTTCGTCCTAGCAACGACCACGTGGCTCAAGTGAGACATTCCCAACATAAGGTACTTTAAATCCTTATCCATACGCCCTTCTAGCGTATCCTCATCGGTTTTGGAGCGTGATCCATCAACCAGCTATGACGCTTGCTTATATGCTTTCTCGAAGCATAATTCACATCAACCTTCAGGTGTTAGACCTGATTGTTCATCTTTACTATGTCCGAGGCAAACAGACTTATCCGCGCATCTGGATGGAGTTCTACCGGATGAGGAATTACGCCAGCACCACCCTACATAGTTGCCACTGCTCCCAGGCCCTCCTTCGTAGCCTTTCCTTTGTCACCAACAACCGACCCTTTATTGCAAGACAACTTAGTAGAATCCGGAGGAAGAAAGGGAAGTGAGTTGTCCAACAGACCATCCATCACCCTGAGATGCGATTTGGAGCGAGATGAGGAACAATGCAGACTATGAAAAATTTGGCCTTTGTCACCATGACCACTATCGAACAACCCACCAGTGGAACGATTGGAATGCAGAACCTAGGGCAAATCCTCACCAGGACTCTCTAGTAGAACGGTCTCGGACGGATCAACACCAGTAGAAGGCGCCATAGCAGCTAGCATCAGCTTCTCGCTCAGAGCTTCTACCTGCGCGACACTAAGATTCGTTGCATCTTCAATCCTTGCTAATCGCGGGTGGTCCCTCTCTCAGCCGAACACTTCGGCCTCCGCCCTGGTAAGCCGATCAAATTCACACTCATCACTTATTGGAGTGGACCACCTGGAAGATGACCCAGTCCTAACACGGGATTTCTTCGAACTTACATAGGAGGCAAACGTCTCATAAAGCCCCTCCGTGTCAGAAAAAGCAGGAGCATTCACTCCGGTGCTTTCCTTTTTCTAGAAGGAGCCCCACCCTTGAACTTTACTTGTGACGATCAATAAAGAGTGAGATTCTCTTGCCAATTGTCCCACAGCCCACTGCGAATAATGTTGGTTGTAGATGACTTCCTCCACGTTCTTCGTCGGCAAGTCATGGAACTTCTTTATAGTGTTTCACTCCTCTAGGGTACCTGCAAAGAAACACGAGCAATGGTTAGCATACAATCAGCGCAACAAAATTGAAAGATAAGCTACACTTATGAAGTGGCTTAAACTCTTGTTCGAGGGAACAACCCTTGAACTGGAAGTACTTTGAATCCGCAGAAGCCAAGAAGCAGTATTTTTGCCAGGACTTGAAGTCATCCAAAAAATTCTCAAAGCAAGTCGATGACGCTGTCTTACAAATGACATGATCATTCAGCCGAGGAGAAGTCAGCAACTGGATCACCCACGAAGTCATGCAGACGCCAGCTTCCTTCATTGTAATCAAAATGAGAAGAATGATCATATACCCATTGGGTACCAACTGGCATGAGGGATTAAAAAAAAAAATCCAAGAAGTCCCAAATCACTTCAAGAACAGGAAAACAGACTCCAGTTTGGAGCATCCCATGGTGCAAATGGATAAACCTCTCCGGAGGAAACATTGGCATCTGATCATCATTCATAGCTTATAATGGCAAGTCCTCAGTGACCCTGAACTTCTTTCGGATTTCAGAAAGGCTCAATTTAGAAAGCAACCTATCTTCGAAAAACTCAAGGCCCTTGGCTGAAGTCGCGTCATCAAGATGTTTTTGATGAGCCATGAGGAAGATGAATAATTTTTTCAATCAGAAGATGAACATAGCAAAATCTTTAAGAGTGAATAAAGTAGAAGAGTCGGCCACCGCACGAAGGGTAACCTAAATAGGGATTGGGTTCCCACCTCTTTCTCAACTGAACTGACGCATATCAATTAATGAATCACGCGGCTCAAACAACGATTCAGACTCAATCATTATGAGCGGCGTATCTTTTCAAGAAATGACATCTAACCGATGTAATGGCCCACTAACTTGGGAGGATGTAGCTGATGATACACCAAAATGATCCCAATCATTATAGTGTCATGATGATCTCAATGAATAACAGGCTCTAGCGTCAGCCCAACACTGATTCGACCCAAGCGGTTCTAAGCGCGCTCAATGCAGTCTGCCAGACAGACCCATATTCTTACATCCTGCTAAGCCCACGTGTCTCACAGTTTTCCTCAATACCTGTAAGCTCTGCTCAGGCAAGTATCTCGAGGATCAACTTTGGATGGGCAATCACAACAGCTTTTTGCTTCCAATTAGGAAGCAGATTCTAGAGTATATGTAACATATGGAGACTTTTACCTATAGACTACTCTCAGAACGGGAACTATCTCCAGTGTATCTATTAGCACAAGGCTAACAGGGAAAATTCCATCCACATCACGACTTCTAATTAGAGAAGGATCTTCACAAAAATCTCCTTCCCAAAACTACACCATCGATGGCTTGGTCGAACCAGGACTCCAGCACTATAAAAAAGACATGAGGTTGGTAAGCTAAGGTATGTAACAAATTTCCTGTTTACAACATTACACTTTCCTCAGATCCATGTCTGATTTTGGCATCAGAGTGTCATTAGCCTCCATAACGGTAGTCCGTGGCTCACGTGTGTTCCTTGTACAAGTCAGCAGGTTTGCAGGTCAGGGTCAAAACAGGGAAAGAAAAACGATTGCATCAAAATCTATATAGTTAAATTATTAATTGGACCATATTCGGTCCAGGAGCACTACAAGATTAATCTAAATAAATCAAAATTAATCGGACCGCATTTTATAAACTTATTTTCTCTATCCTTCTAAGTAATGAGTTTACCACAAAAAATCAACCGAAAATTAATGAATATTGAAGAAGTAAAACATCAGATGCTCCAATTTAAGACAAATAAAAAAAAACAAAAAATTGAATGTTAGATAAATGTGCGGCTTGCCGTATTATTTAGTTTTGGTTTTATTTTTCTCTAGTCATTTTTCTCTTTTCACTTATCTTAGCTCGTAGTTAAATCGTTAATCAAACACAAATCAGTTAAGGAGTATTATGGGATTACTCGGGGTTAATCAAAATTAATTGGCCATATATTTAAAAAACATATTTTCTCTATCTTTTTAAGTAATATATTTACTATAAAAAATTAGAAATAAGGAATATTGAAGTATTGAACATCACACAAGCCATAATTTAAGGCAAATTATAAGAAAAATAATTAATATTGAATTGGTGAACTTCTATATTCTTTAGTTTTGGTTTTGTTATTTTTCTTTTGTTATTTTTCTCTGTTATCTTAGGATCTGTTTGGTTGCACAAAAAATAGACAAGGAAATTGAAACCGTTTTCATGAATTCGATTCCGAGGCCTGCCATTCGGACTTGGATTACCATGAATAGTGGGAAACAGTCTTATGAATATTGATTTCTATTAGTAAATAGACCACCGAACAACAGAAATTTGCATAATAAGGGAAACGGATTCCATTTCTCAAGGAAAATTGTTAACCAAACATATCCTTAGATTTTTTTTATATGTAATCTCTTTGATTTTTTTTTCTCTCTAGCCGCTTCACACACTCTTGGGAGGTTAAAAAAAAATCTAAAAATGACATTAACTTTTCTTGTTTATTTATAACGTGTCTTCATGGGCCGACTAATTGGTGAATCAAAAGCGATTAAAATCGGTTACTCAATAAGAGATTATACAAATGATTATTAAAAATCGTAACACTCTACTAGCGAGAAGAGATTAATTGAAAATTAAAGAATGAAACAATCTACTAGGGCAGGTCAAGTGGTCTTTCATTTTGAGACAATAGAAACACATCACCCTCTAGATAATTTCTACGCAAAAAAAAAAAACAAAAATAGTTTAGCAGGATAACATATCTAAAAACTGTTATATCCATATTTACAAATAATTTCATAATTCTCTAAAAAAAAATATAAACTTAATAAAAGCAATATTTATTGGTTACTGAGTGAAGAGTTGATAAATGAAATCAAAAATATTTCTCTAAAGGGTTTCTTGCATACATAAGTAATGTTGTCACAATGCTGTAAAAGATTCAAATAAAAGTTAGGAACGAAGGTACCAATTTGTTCTTGGGTTGAGTCGCGGACTAGGTCGCTCTCTTTAAGACGTTTCGCGGTTCTGCCCAAGATTGTGCAAGCAGTGTACTAGCCCCGCCGTCCCCAGGATAAAACTGCCCAGAATCTTCTCTGTCTCGTTCAATCAATTGCACATTTGATGAACGGAATACTATCACCCTTAAACACTTGTTTTTGCTCGGAATCATCAATACATTGTAAATAAATAAACAACACGAAAATTTCTTCTTTGATTGAAATGCTAAACAAAAACAAAACTAATTACAAAACGAAATCTCTCTTATTGAAACAAGGAAGAACTCTTGTTTTGTATTTCTCTTCACTTTTCTTCTTCTTCAAAACTCTAAGTTGTGTTGTATTTATAGTGAAAAGTGACATTCGTTAAAAAACGAAAAAACGGCTAGATACATTCGTAGAGAATGCAATTTAATAAATAAAACGTTTTTTTAATAACTTTAACATGGAAAAGGTTTTGGCTTTAAGATGGATAAAAATCATGTCTAGATTCATTGACATAAAGGACGCAATTAAAAACGTGGAGCAATAAATCCGGCGCAACTCATGGCAAAAGGAAGACGTCTAGATACATGGACATAATCCCGTCTAGATTCATTCCTTCTTCATAAATCCAAAATTTATTTTCATTTAAATAAATTTGTAGCAAAAAGAATGGGTTGCTCTCTTAATGACCCGACCCGACCCGGACGGACGGCGGCGGCGGGCGCGAGAGTCTATCTCTCCCCTCCTCATAAAAGAGTGGTACCCCCAAGGGGTCCAAGTCCAAGTCCTAACAATCTCCTTATAAACTCTATCACAAAGAGTTGTATAGTAGATATGGGACTAATATTAAAGAGAGATCCAGAGACTAAAATCAGAAAGAGATCCAGGGTTCAAATCCCGGTTCACACCCATTTTCTTTTATTTTAAAAAGCCATATTTCCAACAATCCCCCACTTGGATTTTTAAAAACATATTTCCAACAATCCCCCACTTGGATTTAAAAACAATTTTCATCGAGCAATCTAAAAAATATAAGATTGTGCATAAACAAAAGTGTCTTTCGACTTGAACTCTTGCGTAGTGTTCATGCTTTAGATTATACTAGAGTAACTCGTAGTTTTGAACTCTATCTCTAACAGACATTACACGCACAACCTTACCAGGGTGAAGTCTAAAAAGCCCGTGCCTTACGGCCATGCACGTATATCCCAGTGTAGTGAAGGCTCTAGGAATTTTGCCCAGAAATTCCATAGGAAGCGGCCAAACTTCCACAATCACTTAGGTGAGTCTATCAAGAGTACTCCTGTAGCTAGGTACTCCACTCCACTTAGAGTATAGATCTCATTAAGAGTTTTTAACTCATCCTACTATCGCTTCAGGAATTCATGCTTTAATCTAGGAATGAGATTACTATTTTGTTAGCATGATTCACATCATATCATTCACGACTTGTTATTACCCATTGAACCTATTTCTTGGGATCTCCAGTCTATAGGTTGGGTTACCGTCATGAATAACTCATCAATCTAAGGGCTTTAGTCCCATTCATTTCGAGGTTTTGAAAACCTTCTCTCTAGCTAATCCTTTCGTCAAAGGATTAGCCAAGTTCGCATCAGTTCGTACATGATCCAATCTCACAGCACCAGTAGATAGAATTCTCTAACCGTACTGTGCTTACGACGTATTTGTCGTTTCTTGCCGTTATAATAACGGTTCTGTATTTTTCGCAATTGCCGCGGTACTATCGCAATGGATCAAGACAGCTGGAATCAGTCTTTCCCATAAAGGGATCTCTGCTAGCAGGTTTCTTAGCCAACCTGCTTCTTCACTAGTCGTGGCTAGTGCTATCATTTCTGACTCCATCATGGATTGTGCCAGAATGGTTTGTTTCTTCGATTTCCAAGAAACAGCTCCACCAGCTATATTGAAATTATAGCCACTGGTGGCTTTGGAGTCATCTGAAAGGGTGTTCCAATCAGCATCGCAATATCCTTCAAGGACAGCGGAAAACTTCTGTAATCCGAGGTTCTTAGTCCTCTTCAGGTACCTTATGACCCTTTCAATTGCATCTATAAGGCTCCTTGAAAGCTAAGGGAAACCTCCTCGACTGAAAAGACATAGTAATCGGGGCCAAGGTGTTAAGAAGGTCGTTTCCGTTTACTTCTCCTAGGCTCAGATTCTATGACTTTATCAGTTTCATGCATCCTTATCATAGGCACGTTATTTGAGGATGTACCCCCACTATTCCTCGAAATAACCCCCACTATGCCTCGAAAATAAATGCAATTTATCTTTTCATGAATAATTCCTTGAGAAACACAAAAAATCTTCTCACAAAAAATCAAGATCCACACAATTATTTTTAGCATGTATAATGTTAAAAATATACGTGTGCTTTCCATTAAGGAACTTTTGAACTTTGGTCCCTCTAACTATTATCATAAACTGATTTAGCCACCGTTTGAATGCATATAAAGTAACGGTCCTTTTGCTATCTGAAGCAGACCGTGCATTCAACTGTTAATGAGAATATCGAATAAAATACCCATTCTATTCACCTCGCTATTCTCATTTTTAAGTTCAAGGATCAACACAAAATATCATTAGAAAACGTACCTTAAATTCAGCTTCTGAATTTTTCAAACTTTGATGTAATCACCAAGCTATATTTGTGCTTAAAAGCAACCTCTGGGAATTTAGTAGCAAGCTTAGATGGTAAAGGTTCCATTGCAAAACCAAGCAATAGCTTGAATTGTTCTAGATTGCCATCAACAAAAAAGATTAGATCCACCAACATCATCATCATGAGAACACATCATTTCCATATGAATTCATGTCTTCTACCAAATAGTAAACATTGAATACTAAATGCAGAAGATATGAAGATGTGGGTGGCCCTTCACTCCTAAAAACAATCATTGAATAAACAACTAGCAATTCGTAAGGCACCAAAAAGCTACTATGGATTTTACCCTCCAACCTTATCAAAATCAACTTTACCTCATGCCCTAATCTTCAAATGTTAAAAAAAAAATCAAACCATGTGAAAATCCGCCCAACTTATGGTATGAGCAAAATCATTTATACAGTGACATCAAGAACAAAAATTCACAGGTCGATCTGTATACAAATGATTCCTTATAGCCTCCTTATTTCAGTTTAACATCAAACCTCAACTGTAACATTAATCACAAAGTTTTCTTCCCATCAATAGTATTGAGAAATAGAAGCATACCCAATTTTCACAATAGATCAATTATTGTTCTCACTAAAATAGACTGAATCATCCAAAGTGCATAACATAATTATCATAGAACTGCATACTCATTATCTAAAGAGTAACATGCATAGATGATATTGTTCACTTCTCACGAAATGTTCAAATGGAATTTATTGATTCAAATTTCATGATATTCCAACTCAGAAAGCCTAAAAGAGCAGTACCTTTAATTAAAATTCTATGAAATTTAATTTTAAGGCATGGTGTTCTATTCATACACAATCTCCTCTAGTTAGTCCTCCATGGTTTTAGAGTCTAGACTACATTTTACATTGTCAACATGTGTACAAATATGTCAATCCCTAATCACGCTAGTCATAATGATAACTAATTTGATTTCACTTCCTGACAGGGATTTAGTTGACTATGTTTTTAAAGCAGTCTTAAAAAAAATGTTATGAACATAAGCGCTTCCAGGCTTCTAGATGTTATACAATCAGTCAAATGCGGTGGATATGCAAAATTAAAACAGATGCATGATCCACCAAGTATTTTCTAAAAAAAAAGGGTTCAAGATGTGTGGACTATGAGCATAGTTTTTCCTAATATAATTCAACATATTCAAGTTAGAGCAATAACAATAAAATCAGAAAAATAATATTTTTGCTCTACTATTAACCATTAGGAAAACTAATCATATTAGCAAAATCAAATATATCTTAGCTCCCTTTTGTCTAATCATATTTGAATTTGTTTCGTCAAGTTTGTTCATCAATATGGAAGTTGAACCAAGGTTTATCTTAATTTTTATTTTATTTTTCAAGAACAGGTGTTCTCAGATTGCCAAATTGTCAATCTAAATAAACTCCAAAACGACTCATAGCTCACCATTGCCATCAATCAACTTTGGCCCATTTAACTCACAATATGATTTCAGTTTATTTACAGGACAATTTCGTACAAATAAACTAAGTGATTGAAGAAGTCTGACAAAGCAAAAGGGACTATCATTCAACATTATTTATAATTACAAGTCAATTTCATGTAAACAGATGGCATTGATGTGCAATCAAACAATGCCTCCACAATAGTTTTTCAGTCAAGATCACTCGGACTTTTAGTTTATTTTGGAGGACAAAATATCATTTTTGAATATTTAAGAAAAAGCTCTTGGCTAGAATATCTCATGTAATTTATAAAATCATGACTAATTCGCATACTCACAAACAACAACCTAGCTAAAAAGGTTATCCTTACAAACCCAACATTATTGAATAATCACATACTTACAAGTAATGAAACCAAAATCTCCCTAGAAACACAGGGTATTATTTCAACCTAATCAATTTTATTACTTGTTCCATCTTCTTTATATATTTCCGTAATTTATATTATGGAAAATAAAGGGATCATTCTTTTAGTCTTAGTCATAGCAGAAATAAACGTCTTAAAATTGTTGTCACAATGCTGTAAAAGATTCAAATAAAAGTTAGGAACGAAGGTACCAATTTGTTCTTGGGTTGAGTCGCGGACTAGGTCGCTCTCTTTAAGACGTTTCGCGGTTCTGCCCAAGATTGTGCAAGCAGTGTACTAGCCCCGCCGTCCCCAGGATAAAACTGCCCAGAATCTTCTCTGTCTCGTTCAATCAATTGAACATTTGATGAACGGATTACTATCACCCTTAAACACTTGTTTTTGCTCGGAATCATCAATACATTGTAAAAAAATAAACAACACGAAAATTTCTTCTTTGATTGAAATGCTAAACAAAAACAAAACTAATTACAAAACGAAATCTCTCTTATTGAAACAAGGAAGAACTCTTGTTTTGTTTTTTCTTCACTTTTCTTCTTCTTCAAAACTCTAAGTTGTGTTGTATTTATAGTGAAAAGTGACATTCGTTAAAAAACGAAAAAACGGCTAGATACATTCGTAGAGAATGCAATTTAATAAATAAAACGTTTTTTTAATAACTATAACATGGAAAACGTTTTGGCTTTAAGATGGATAAAAATCATGTCTAGATTCATTGACATAAAGGACGCAATTAAAAACGTGGAGCAATAAATCCGGCGCAACTCATGGCAAAACGTGTGAAAAGGAAGACGTCTAGATACATGGACATAATCCCGTCTAGATTCATTCCTTCTTCATAAATCCAAAATTTATTTTCATTTAAATAAATTTGTAGCAAAAAGAATGGGTTGCTCTCTTAATGACCCGACCCGACCCGGACGGACAGCGGCGGGCGCGAGAGTCTATCTCTCCCCTCCTCATAAAAGAGTCGTACCCCCAAGGGGTCCAAGCCCAAGTCCTAACAATCTCCTTATAAACTCTATCACAAAGAGTTGTATAGTAGATATGGGACTAATATTAAAGAGAGAGATCCAGAGACTAAAATCAGAAAGAGATCCAGGGTTCAAATCTAGGTTCACACCCATTTTCTTTTATTTTAAAAAGCCATATTTCTAACAATCCCCCACTTGGATTTTTAAAAACATATTTCCAACAAGTAATAATATTGTAACCTGATTATTATACCATATCTGTCGCAATGATATGCCAACACCAACCCAACTTCCAACATAAGCTTCCCAAGATCTTTAAAAACTACATGACCAACAATAAGCATTTGTTAGAAAACCTTGAACAAAAATAGATATTTTGTGTGTCATAAAAAGAATCTAGAATTCTTTTGTAACCAAATCCAAAACATGGGGATGAATAACCTTGAGCACAATCGAGTTTAGATCTGCTGTGAGGAAGCCCTACAACATGAACGAAGGGTGAGATCGACGAGGTTGCGTGAACGAAGGGCGAGATCAGCATCGTCCAGGTTGCATGCTGGATCTGAGATCCAACTCCAGCCTGTTGCAGGTCGATGATAGGGCGAGAAGGGTTCCATCTTAGATCTACATAGTACACTGGCCGAGTCCAATCAAACTTACAACTTCCACCTCAAGCCGTGATCCACTTCTATTGATGGCTAAGTGATAGCCTACTACTCAGCAAGAAGGGAGGAATTTGCATCATGTTCTGAGTGATGGCCTCCTCTGGCCTCCTGTCGGGAGGAGGGGCAGCGGTGATCCCGCAACAACCAAACGGTCCAGCAAGATATGGCAACCAGATGAGAAGCTGGAGTTAGTTGTTTGGTGATCAAAAACCATGTACTGAGCAGAGAGTTCCTATTTACTTTACAGATCTAATGCTCCAAGATGATACATTAATCTGTCTTCCTAGAATTTGACAAGAGGCCAAAGAGATATGGGAGAACCAACTGGTTGGGATGTTCTTTGGAAACCCATTTCCCGTCAGTCATGTGAAACTAGCAGTTGAGCGTAGATGAAATCCTAAAGATTCTATTTAATTTACTTCGAATGGAGAGTACTTCTTCTTCAAGTTTTCGAACAAGGAAAATCGTGATGTTGCGCAGGAAATAGGATCCTTCAAGGTCAGAAACAATATGATGGTTATTAAACCATGGAAGTAGGATCTCAAGTGCCTAAAGAAGGAGGTGACCACTATCTCTGCTTGGATTCATATGTACAATGTTCCTACATGTATGTGGAATAGTGCATGGTTAGGATATATTGCTAGTTATGTAGGAAAACCCAATTAATTTGATAGGGCAACAACTACAAGAACTAGATTCAATTTTGCTACTGTGTGTGTGGAGGTTAAACCAACAGAGGACTTTCCCACTAAATTCAAATTAGATATTGGTAGAAAAAACGGAGAATTTGATGAGGTTATTATTGATTATCTTTGGAACCCTTTGTTATTTGCTGATTGTTGTGTCTTTGGACACGAAAAACACAAGTGTATGGAAGATTTTATTGTCAAGGTCCAACAATAAAAGGAGAAGATTTTGAATCGTAAAAAAGGTTACGAATGAAACTTGGGTTAGAGGGGTAAGAAAACAGAACAACAAGGTATTACAAGGAAGAATACTCAAAAATGGGTAGAGATCAAAAGGACAAATGGGATGTTAGTAAATGAAAAGGAGAACCTTAAGTTTGACAATAATTCATTCAATGTGTTGATGAGAATAATGATATAGAAGGGACTAATAGTATAGAGCCCTTGTGTGTAGATTCAGAGATGGAAGAAGGCGAGATTGAAGGACATACTCATCATTCTGTTTAGGAGATTGCGCAAGGAGATAAAACCCATATTGATAACATAGATCAGTCCTTGAACGAGGTTGCTAGTCTCCAAAACTATGATGAGGAATGTGTCATTGTAAACCAACAGGTACAAAATGAAGAGCAGTTGGGAAAGGAAGACAAGATTTTTGATATTCCTGAGGTACAAAATAAAGAGTTGTTGGAAGATCAGGAAGGTGATATTGAACCATATGAAGAGCTGCTTGGTCAGGAGATCGTGCAAAGTGATAAAGCTCTAGATCAGGCCTTGAACGAAGCCGTCCATGAGACAAGCATGGACATAAAGGATGATCAATCATTGACCGAGGTTTTCTTTGAGCCAAATACGGGCACATGGGTCCCCAAAAGGCTTTTCGAAACAGGAAAGGAGATGAGGATAATGATAAAAACCATTCTAACAGTTTTGAAGCAACGAATGCATGTACTGATGATATATAGGAGACAACGGAACCTCAGGAGTTTTATGATATTGGAAATCAGATTGTTGGACGCAAAGAGTACGAGCATCTCAAGGATCTAATAGAAGAAGGTGAAGCAAATTATGTACCAATCCCTTGTTGATCCACTAGACATAGGAAAGGTAACAAAAAGTACATGGAGTATATTCCAAAACAAAGGAAAAGGTAATTAACTTACCAATTTTAGTAATTCATGAGATGTGTACAACCTTGTAGTGGTGTCTCTTCCTCTAGAGAGGTGTTGTACTTGAATCTTTTTTATTAATATAAAGGTTAAGGGATTCTTAAAAACCATGCTTGCTTTCCCAAATAAAAAATCCAAAACATGAAAACTGATATTGCATTTTAGTTATGATACAAGGACACTCTATTTCTACCAAATAAAAGCATGTCAATACGTATCGTATTGGATACTCATATTGTATCGTGTCGGATAGTCATGTTGACACTCACGGATAATCTCATGGGCTTAAGTGAGTTTCCGTATTTGTAGTAAGTACTTAGAGATTGACCCGTCAACTGACAGGAGACAGACCTAGAGAAGTATAACTATAAATTGGCATTTGATGAATAAAATACATATCCTCTATCATTTGGGAAAGGCAACAACTACTCCACACTACCTAAAGTATTGTCCCACACCACCAAATCAACTTTTTTTCTCCCACACCACCAATAAAAATCAAAATTTAAAATTTTATCTTTCCTCCTCTCTCTCCATCTTCTTTTCTTCCCTTCTTCTTCTCTTCCCTTCTACTTCTTCCTCCCTCTCTTCTCCATCAAACACCACATTCACCCCGCCATCATCACCACCACCTCGCCACTGACACTTTTCTCCCTCCCACTACCGCAACCTTTCTCCCTCTTTTCTTCTTCAAGCACCACCACCAACCCGCCACCTCTCTCACCCTCTTTGTCTTTGAAAATAGGGTATTATCCCTTACTTTGGTTCAACTTATATGCTCGATCGAGACTGATTCTCAAGCATATCAAACTACAAATATTGTAGTACTCTGAGTTATCTAATAAACACAATTTGAGTCACTTGAAAATGTTTTGAAATGAGCAAGTTATGGTCCTTTTACTAAAGTCGCGCAAATCTGTCTCACAATGAAAATGGGATAGTGTCTCTGATTTTTTGCCAACTTATATGCTCGATCGAGATTAATTCTCAACCTCATCAAAACACGAAATTTTAGTATTATGAGTTATCTAATAAAAAAATTTTAATAACTTAAAAATGTTTTGAAATGAGCAAGTTATGTTCATTTTACTAAAGTCGCGCAAATTTGTCTCGCAATAAAAACGGGGTAGTGTCCATGACTTTCGGCCAACTTATGTGCTCGAACAGATTTGCATTACTTTAGTAAAATGCCATAACTTTCTCATTTCAAAACATTTTTAAGTGATTCAAATTGTGTTTATTAGATAACTCAGAGTACTACAATTTTTATGCTTTGATCAACTTGATAATCGGTCTCGATCGGCACATAAGTTGGCCGAAAGTCGGGGACACTATCTCGTTTTTATTGCTAGAAACAGATTTGCACGATTTTAGTAAAATGATCATAACTTGTTCATTTCAAAAAACATTTTCAATTGATTCAAATTGTGTTTATTAGGCAAGTCATAGTACTACAATTTTTATGTTTTGATAAGGTTGAGAATCGGTCTTAGTCGGGCATATAAGTTTTCCGAAAGGCAAGGACACTATCTCGTTTTCATTGCAAGATGGATTTGTGGGAATTTAGTAAAATGACCATAACTTGCTCATTTCAAAACATTTTCAAGTGATTCAAGTTGTGTTTATTAGATAACTCAAAGTACTACAATTTTCGTGTTTTGATGAGTTTGAAAATCAATCTCAATTGAAGGTTTAAATTGGTCGAATGTTACCCTATTTTTATGTTACTTTTTTTAAAAAAAAAGCTATTTTTTGGGTGGTGTGAGTTAGTAGAAAAAGAAAATTAACAATACATGATGGGTGTGAAACAGTACTTTAAGTGGTGTGTAGTCTTACCTTTGGAAAATGTACAGAAATACATGGATATGGGCTTGTCTAATTGGAGAGAAAATGGGCGAGAAAACGCGCGAGGGAGGGGGGTGGAGCCCTTCATCCCCCTCAAAATGTGTGCCCTTACGCATCTCGAGAAAAATGGAGGGAGTGAAGCCCTTCATTCCCCTCAAAATGTGTGCCCTCAAAATGTCCACCCTCCTCCCTTGCCCGTTTCCACGCCAATTAGAATTACCCCATGGATATACTTGTTGCCTCATCGCGACGTCAGAATGACCATTGGGGTTGCATATCCGTTCGAAATTCAATGCATTCCTCTTTTAAAATGTTATCATTGACCTTTCTAGGTATGCATTTTTTAATTATTTTTTCCCCTTATTTTAAATAAACAACTCGTAGATTGACTGGATTGCTGGGTTGTTTACTTTTTTCTTTGACATAAATCGAAACTTAGAATTTTTTAGTGGTTTCCAGATTATGTCTTTGTAGATAATAATTTTTTAAAGGTTCCAGATTATTTCTGTATCAAGTAAATAGTTTAGTTGAAGCATGGAATTAGTAAACCGTTGAATTATTTCTTTGGAGTTTCTAGTTGTGCATTTGTAGATAGACGAAGATATGGTGCAACATATATTAAAACTTGGTGTACTTCCCTCACATATTTGTTTTAACCGGCATTGGATTTGGATTCAACTTTTCTTGTGGTTGCCAATTCTCTCTCTTCCAACAAGCCATGGCACAACCTTCATCTGTCAAGGTTGTTGAATGTTGCAGAATTTCTCTTCCTCCAAGTTTCATCCCTCAACCATCTCTTCCTCTCACTTTCTTTGATCTGAAATGGCTTCCTTTATCTCCTGTCCAGCGCCTCTTCTTCTATACTTACTCCCATACAATCACCTATTTCATGGACACCACCCTACCCAACATCAAACAATCACTCTCCTCAACTCTCCAACACTATTACCCTTTTGCAGGAACGCTTGAATGGCCCCAAGAATACCCCAAACCCCACATCCAGTGCAGCGTAGACGACTTCATTACGCTAACAATTGCAGAATCCAATCAAGATTTTGATAATCTAGCAGGCAGTCATGCTAGGGATGCCAATGAGTTCTATCCTTTAGTCCCTAAGTTACCTTCTTCCACTAAAGCACAGGACCATATCCAACTTCCTTTAATGACTTTGCAAATTACGTTGTTTCCCAATACTGGGATCTCCATTGGAATCACATTCTTACATGTGATCTCTGATGGGAGGTCCCTTCACCAGTTCATTAAGTCATGGGCTACGGTTTGTAAATCTGGATTAGGAGATACATCTTGTTTAGTGCCAGAGTCACTCCCATTCTACGATAGGAGTGTAATTATCGATCCCAGCCATGTTGAAACGAATTACTTAAACGAGCTGGCGAAGCTGGGTGTGTCCCCAAAAAGCCTTGGAAAATTCAAAATAAATGTTCCCAAAACTCTTCTAGTTCGAGCCACTTTTGCAATGAGTAGGCCGGAGATTCTGAAAATAAAAGGATTCGTCATAGAATGGCTTCATGACATGTATGGCAAAGACATTTTGAATCCAGCCACATCTTTGCCTCTATCCACATTTGTTGTAACTTGTGCCTATATCTGGGTGTGCTTGATCAAAGTTTTTGCCAATGATCAAGCACATGTTGATGACGATGGCGAGTCAATAGAGCACTTTCTGTTCAATGTGGACTGCAGAGAAAAAATGAATCCTCCTATTCCCACAACCTACTTTGGTAACAGCCTAGCGATTTGTTTTGTGGAAGTGAAGAAGAGTGATTTGGTTGGGGAAGATGGAATAGCTATCGCAGCAGAGGCTATAGGAAAAGCAATTCAAAGGATGAAAGAAGGGGTATTAACAGGGGCTGAGAATTACTTTACCAAAATTCTTTCAGTAATGAAGCAACGGGTCGTTAGCGTTGCTGGGTCTCCCAACCTGAGTGTTTATGGTACAGATTTTGGGTGGGGAACGCCAAAGAAGTCAGAGGTGATTTCAATTGATGGAACTGGAGCCATGTCCCTTAGTGAGTGCCCAAATGGCGAAGGGGGAGTTGAGATTGGTTTGGTCCTCACCAAGCCTGAAATGGATGCATTTGCTTCTCTCTTTACATATACTCTTAGTACTCTTCCTTGATCTATGTACAGATCGGGCATATAGATATGTTCTGCCTTTGTGTTTTCTTGCAGAACTTTACACCAAGAAATGCGATATTCAATCCTTACCATTTCTACAGTATTCAAATGTCGGAATAAAATTGAATGAGGAGAGGCTATTATTGTTTTAAATGGAGGTCATATGTTGCGAGTTTTTCTTTAGAAGCTGAACAAGTTTTTCAATCGAATTCTTTTAGAAAGAGGAGTTGATGGGAAGCTCAATAATTGTATTTCTTCTAGAGTGAGAGTAAAAACACAAGAAGCAAGGTCAGGGTTGGCAAGCTTATTCTAAAAATATCAAAAGATCTCTTCCTGTCTTGACTCGTGTATTATTTGAGTGAATTATTTGGGTTCATCCAATCTTTTAGTTTATGTTCTCCAAGACTTCGCCATTGTAAAGGCTTTTGTCTCCATATTATCCTCTGCAGATCCCGAGCCTTCAATCAGAAGGATAAAGTAAACAAATACCAATGATATATGGGGAGTTTTGTAGAACAGAGGATGCCTAACTTAAAGGTGATGTAGTTTATTTATTGTTTAAGTTGTGGTATGCTTATTATTCTCATTACTAATTATAATATTTTTATTGTGCAAACTACAAAGCATGGATTCATTTAGATTGGGTAGTTTGTTTGTTTGAACCGTCTGCATTCATTACTCGACTCTTTTATGTATCTGCTTTGATCTGTTGCATAAAACACTACCTGTGACACCATATACTTGGACTTTAATTATTTTTTTTCTTTAAGTACCCCTTTGTATCTTTTTCATCTCTCAAAACCCTTATTTCAGGTTTTGCTTATTTCAACTTTTCAGACCATCTAATTGCCCTCTGTAGCCAAAGCATAAATCCACCCCATCTCAAGTAATCGTTTAAATGAAGAGAATATTGAGGTTGCTTTTATGTTTTTTGTGCTCGAGTCCAAATGATTCCTTCTCGAATTTTGATAAGGGAAAACTGATTCGTATTGCTCAGTTTTATCCAAATGATTTCTCAGAAGTATAACTCGATGCTCTTGATAATTAGTTGGAGACATTTATAATTGATGTGAGGTCGAATATTGAGTTCTTGAAGTTGACAAGAATTAGCAATCTTGCTGAGAGGATGGTAATGACAAAGGATACAAAATGTCCTTCTTTGATATATAGGCTTATTACTTTAGCCTTAATATTGCCAGTTGCAACAGCCAGTGTCGATAGAGTTTTTTTTTTCCTGGTATGAAGATTGTCAAGAATCGATTACGTAATCGGATGGGAGATCAATGATGACAGATAGTTTGATTACATATGTTGAGAAATATATATCTAATGGGATCGATGATGCGGTGATTATGCAGCATTACTAGAACATGAGAATCCGCAGAGAGCTTCTTCCAAATCCAATGTGCATTGACATTGACTTGTACTACTTTTGAAACTTTGTTTTAATCATATTTATCTATTTATTTTTAAAGTTAAATTATCTATGATTTATTTTGTTTTAACCTTTTTTTTGTCTGCAATCCTGGCTATGCCCCTGCTAATTACTTAACTACGGACGTAACACTAAACATATTCTATTGTTGGTTTATCCCTTGAAATCAATAGCTTGTGGAAGTTTCAATTTTTTTACCATCTTTCTTTGTGCATTCAAAGACTTGTCAAACAATAAGTCAAAGTATATTGATGCAAACCCATACTTAGCAGAATTATTTTAATTTCTCCATTCTCTACATTGAAGAAGAGACGCCTACAATTTTTACACTCAAACCACTCTACAAGATTTTGCTGCAAGTACGGAGGCTGAGAAGATGTCATCTGGACGATGAATGATAAGTCAGATGTAGACACAACCAAGATAATGTCTTCTAAAAAAGCTACCCAACAAACTGAGTTCTAGCTAGAAAGTGCAATAAAATGAATCCACATTATTCTAACCAAATAGGCGACCTTTGGTACTTGGAAGAAAACTTCTAGTGTAGATCAACAATACTTGAATATAATTTCCACTATTCAAAATTTGGTATAAAGAGAATAGATAGAAATCAACAAAAGAAAAACAGAAACATAGATTACAAATGAGACTTTGATAATAAGAAAAACAAAAATCATGCTGGAGCATTCAGCTTCCAATTCTCGACGACATCCTGATTACAAGGCAATGTAAACAAGGAGACATTAAAATATAGTGTGCATAAGATCATAGAAAGCCACATCTACTATTACTGATGAACAAGGGGAGCCTCAGTTTTAGGAGTATCTAATATTGGATTTGCATAGTAAGATCCCTTCAACATATCTGCAAGACAGGAGGCACCTATGATGAAGAAGCTTAAATGCTAAACCTCACATTCACAATAAAATAAAGCCTACTGCAATTAGAATTTTTCGTACACTATATATTTTCACTTGCATTTTTTATCTCATATTTGAGGTCAATATATGACGTCTCATCTCTCAAAGATGTCAAAAAGGGATAGGATTTCCCAAAGTGACATATATAAACCTATTGATATTCTTGAACATTAGAAGTACTGAAAGGGATAAAATTTTACCAGGTTTCTCAGGTTCAAGCTTCTCTTTCCTGTGGCTGTTGGAATCTTTAAACCAAGACCTCATATCAATAATCAATGAAGAGAAACTTTAATCAATGTGTACCTGAAGTCGTTATTAATGAAGAGTATCCTTGAGCAATCCTCACGAACTAAGCAAAATGCAACAGATGAATCTTTCACTTCCAAAACTTTTCTCTTGTGTTTCTCATACCAGATGGGAAAAAAATGAGATATAGAATTAGGTTTGGAGTGGAGCCCTCAATCGTATATATAGACCCTAATTCTATTATTAGCCCATCATTAATAATAGAATTATAGTGAGACTTAAATTGATATCTACTCATAATTAACCTCCATATTCAATTTAGTAACACATGTCACGACATACAACATATAATTATAAACGTGTTTATAACACTAGTCTTGTTTCTTAATGATAATAACTAATCAGGTTTAATCAAACACCACTCATCTATAGTTCGACAGTCTACAACATGTAATAATATGAACTATGTAGATCCATCTTAAAAGATTTTTCTAACAATCACCCACTTGGACTGCACATATCATCCATAGAATACACATTGTAAACCTTTATGAGCTCAAAACTTGACTATCGATAATTATGAGTGTCGTCTCAAAACAATCTAGTCCATAGAAAATATTAATATATGATCTTTGCGACCTTCACCATATTATAACAAAAAAACCAGTAGAATCAATGACATATCTCAAAGTATAGATGTGTAGCATGAGAATGACACGTAATGTGATCCCTGATCATATCTATGTCTATTTTCAATTGGTCATACCTTATGATTCAAAATCGAATCCCCTTTTTCTACTTAATCAAACTATATATGCACAACCATAATTGAAAAATTAGAAATCATTATTTTAAAATCATCAATAAACTAAAAGTGATCACTAATGACAATTAAACATGGTAATATAAACTTCCACTGATAAGGAACATCATAAGAACTAACCTCGCTGTAAACAAGTAGCATACTTGTTGAACACCTTATATGGTACATCCTTAATTGTCATAAGATGAGTCTAAACTTTTTCTTTATGACAAAAAAACCTTAAGTCAATATAATTTAGAATCAATGATTGTCATTATCTGAATACAATCAGCAGTTTTATTACATAACGTTTCTCAATGAAACCTATAGCGTGAAGCCCTAAAATAATTTTTTTTAACCATAATGTTTGATCACATGCTTTACATCAAACAAGTAATTTTTCTGGGTAGTGCACTAATTTAACATGAATATCTAATCCAATTGATTAGATCTATAACATTTGATCATTAACATGTGTTCTTTTAAAATACTGCAACATTTGCTACTTAGTGATCATTCTTCAGTCTGAGATATCTGCCAAACATTCCAATGATATACATAATATCCTAATACGGATAAACTTTATCATACATTATACTCTCTACTACCTACGCATGAATTTTCATGTGTTTCGTTCATATATAAATTATTATTTGGACATTAGGGAAAATTCAACTTATCACTCGTAACAATGCGTACTTTACATAGTGCAAATTCAACAAATATTTGGTGTGATAGACCAATAATACTATGTGATCAGTGCAATTAGCCTGCATGCACCAAATATATTATAGCAAATAAAAACTTTTTAATAGAAATTTGTTGAAAGAAATAAACTTATGGCTCAGTTTTCAAGTAGGATTTCATCAACATATAGAACTAGAAAATAATAAATGTGTTCCCACTAATCTTATAATAAACACATTGATCAACCGGATTTTCCTCAAAACTAAAAGAAGAAATTACTTGATCAAACATTTTTATACCATTGATGATATGTTTGCTTTAAGCCGTAGATGATTTCTTTAATTTGCAAACTTTATGTTCTGAGTCTTTAATCTCAAAACCCTATGGTTGTTTCATATAAATAGTTTTGCAATATTTTCATTTAAAAATGTAGCTTTAACATCCATCTGATGTAACTCTAAATCATAATGAGCTACAAGGGCCATAATAATATTTAAACAGTCTTTCATAGAAATTGGAGAGAGTCTCCTTATAATCAATGCCTTCATTTTGAATAAAGCCTTTAGCGACAAGACATACCTTATAGCTTTTGGAATGTGTTTTATTTTAAAAAATTCATTTGTATCCAATTAGTTTCACACCCTTAGGCAACTCGACAAGATCCCAAACGTCGTTGTCCTTCATAGACTTTAACTCATCTAACATAGCATTCATCCAATCTGAAGAGTGAACATTTTTTTTTTGGCTTGAAGAGAAGTGATAGGATCATTTTCCGTTCCTATATCAAACTCATGCTCATCAAGATAAACTACATAATCATCCAAAATAGCAGATCTTCTCTCCATATTGGATCTCCTTATTAGCATTTGTAGTTGGGGAGGTTGAGGTGTTTTCGGATTAACAGAAGGCGATCCAACAATATTTTCGTGATTTCCATCCACATTTTGTTCAAGAACAAGCACGATCACTTTAACAGGTAGAATATCCATCATAGGAATGTCAATACATTCTTCTTCAAAACTAGTATTTCTGAATTGTGTACTCCCACTACTCTCAACATTCTCAATAAATTTGGCATTATCCGTCTCAATTAAGTTATTAGTTGAAGAGCAGTAAAACTTGAATCATCTTAATCTTTTTTAATATCCTATAAAGTAGCAACTAATAGTTTTGGAGTCCAATTTTCCTTCATGAGACATTTAATACATAGTCTTACCTGGACAACCCAAAATATGTAAGTATCAAATACTAGGACGTCAGCCAATCCATAACTCATATGGGGTTTTGTTGATTGTTTTACTGGGTACTCTATTAAGGATATAAACTGCAGTTGTTAAGGCATCTCCCCAAAGAGACTCTGGCAAGGTAGAATGACAAATCATACTCCTATCCATGTCTTTTAGGGTCCTACTTCATCTCTCCGATACACCATTTTAGCGTGGTATCCCCAACATGGTGTACCGAGGGACGATACCACATCCTGTAAGTACCTAGCATATGAACCTGAACATTGGCCTGAACCGTCATATCTTCCATAGTATTTAACTACCACGTTCAGATCGAACGACCTTAATTTTCTTATTATGTTGATTTTCAACCTCAATTTATAAGCCTTGAACACATCCAATGATTATGATTGTTTATGTATTAAGTATAAATATTGATAATGAGAATAAACGTCTGTAAAAGTGATAAAATATCGTTGACCATACCAAGAAGTCGTAGGAAATGGACCACAAATATCAGTATGTATCAAATCTAAGACACCTAAACTCGTATGAGCACCTAACTTCCTAGTAATTATTTATTTCCTTTTTACGCATTCGATACAAATTAGGGGTGGGCATCCCATCCCGCGATCCCGTTCCCGTCCCGATCCTGTCCCGTCTCGTCCCGATTTTTTCGGGTCTTAATGGGATTGAATAATTCCATCCTGATCCCGTCCCGTCCCGTCCCGATCTAGAATGGGATGGGATGGGATGAAGATTTTCAATCACGCTAATCCCGTCCCGTCCCGAGCTAATATTTATTATTTATTTATTTTAAAATTGCAATATTAGTGTAATTGAAGAAAAATGAATTTAGTTGAAATCAATATAATTGATATTAGTCTATATCTGCAACTATTTGATATTGGTTTAGTTCTAGAATTCTAAATTAATTATTTAATTGCAGACTCTTTAAAACTCAAAATGGGATTGCTAACTACATTGGAGAGTTTTATTTCGTGTCAAGACAATGAATTTAATGACTGTTTTTTTTAAGCAATAATGAAACATTCTTCTTAGCACCCCAAATCTACTCATCCTTTTGTTCACTATTCGAAATAGTAGAGCATGTCCACCATTGCCATTATACTGTCCACCTCTTAGTCGTTCAAAAATCTGCAGAAATCTTAATTACAGGGTGAATTTCAGCTATAATTTATAGTAGTTTATTATGATGTTGCATACTCAATCTAAGGCTATCATTTATGTGTAGTTCTACGAATTTCCTTTGCCTCTTTTCAACTAAGCAAATTGGGTCTTGGGTAAGCAGTAATTTGTAAAAAAAATGAGAGCACGCTGATCCCGTCCCGTCCCGAACCCGTTTGGGATGGGACGAGGTCGGGATGAGGTTTTTCCCATCCCGTCCCGTCCCGATCCCGTATGAACGGGATGGGATAGGGATGGGTCTATCTCATCCCATCCCGTCCCATGCCCACCCCTAATACAAATCATAAAATTTGTAAAATCAACGGTACCATGAACTCCAGTTGACATAAGCCTTTCAATCATCGGTCGAGAGATATGACCTAAACGCTTATGCCATAACATAAATGAGTTCTCATTAATTATTTTTTGCTTAGTGCATAATTAATAACATGCAAAGTTTCATTTGATTGTAAGGTGCAAACATCTAAGTCTAACTTATATAAATTATGAATCAGAGATCCAATACCAATAACATTGGAATTTTGTAAGAGACTAAACCTTCATTTTCCAAAAAAAAAATAAAAAAAATAATATATATATATATATATATATATATAACTGCATTTATTCAAACTAGAAATATAAATTAAATTCCGCCTAAATGACTGTACATAAACAGTTTCATCTAAATCCAAATAAAACCAGACTCTAATTTTAATCTAAAGACTTCATTTGCCTTTACACAAGCTTTATTGCCATCCCCATGTAAATGAATCTTTCAACATCATTTGGTTTCTGACTCCTTATGCAATTCTGCATGGAAACACTATTGTGAATAGTTGCACCCGAATCTATCCGGCAGGAATGGCGTGGTACCTCAACTAGATTAAATTTAGAACAAACAAAACTAAAATTATCGCCTTTCTTTGCAAGCCACTTCTGATATTTTAGAAAATCCTTATTCACATGACCCACTTTTCTTACAAAAGAAACATGTGACTACCTTAATATGTTTCTGTTGAACATTTGCCTGGAAAGTCCCATCTGATGCAGTTCCCTTGGCTTTAATATGACTACCTTAATATGATGCCTTAATTGTCATTGGAAAATGTCTTCATGTGAGCACATTCTGTTTTTCTCGTTTCAATCGTTCTTCTTCTTGCACAGACTAAGCAATGAGCTCATTTAGAGTCTATTTTTCCTTTGAGTATTATAATTGATCTTAACGAGACCATACTGTATAGGGAGAGAAATCAAAATAAGGTGCACAAGGAGATCACCAGAAAGCTCAAACTTTAGTGTCCTCATTTTGAAAACAAGATTACACATTTTCATTATGTACTTCTTTATATTTTCTTTGCCAATATACTGCATGCTAACAAGTTTGCTAAGAAGTGTAGTTGCCTCCACCGAATCTGATGCAACAAATCGGTTTGCAACTTGGCGGAGGAAGGCTTTAGCATTTTCCTCCTTAGGCATGACACCACAAAAAGTTTCAGAAATAAAATGCTTCATTATCATAAGACTAATGCGACCAGATTGCTCCTATTTTTCATAGGAAGCTTATCTTCAGCTGAACTAGAATCAATAGGCTTAGTGGATTTATAGACGCAAAACGCATAATCCAAATCCATACACCCAATAACAATCACTATATGTTTTTTTTCCATTTTCCAAAATTTGAACCGTTAAGTGCTGGGATGTTGTTTAAATTGTCATATTTTGAATAAACATAAAACGGTCACTATATACTTTTTCCATTTTCCAAAATTTGAACCATTAAGTGCTGGAATGTTGTTTAAATTGTCAGATTTTGAATAAACATTCACTAAATAACACAAAAGTACAAACTCTCATCAATATATGTACATCCCATCAACTTTAATGCCATGATATGAAAACAGAAAAACAAATAACATGTAATCAACATCATGCAAATTTTGGTCTAGTTGAAAGGCAAACAAATAGACTAAGGGTAAAAAATTACATATAATTGCTGATGATACATCGAAACGTCCTCTCTCCGATATCGTACACGTGTCATGATGATATCGAGAAATAATAGGCCCAAGCGTCAGCCCAACATTGATCCAGCCCAAGCGTTTCCAAACCCGCATGATGCAGTCTGTCAGACGAACCCAAATTACCGCAGCCTGCTAAGCCCATATGTCTCACAGCTATCCCCAATACCCGTAAGCCCTACTAAGGCAAGTATCTCGGGGATCAGTTTCGGACAGGCAAGATAGCTACATTTTTCTTCCAACTAGAAAGCAAATAACAGAGTATACATCGCACATGGAAACTTCTATCTATGGAAAACATTATGATTGGGAACTATCTCCCACCTATCAAGGAGCACAAGTCTAAACTACGCCACCGATGGCTTGGTGGTCGAACAAGGACTACCGTACTATAAATAAGACATGAAGTTGGTAAGATAAGGCATGCTACAAATTCCCTGTTTACAAAATTACGCCTTCCTTAGATCCCTGTCTGACTTTAGCATCAAAGTGCTATTGACCACCACAACAGTGGTTCGTGGCTCACGTGTGTTCCTTTTTTAGGTCAGCAGGTTAGCAGGTCAAGGTCAAAATAGGGAGCAAAAATTGACTGCATCAGTTTGATGTCGTCTGTGTGTAACGACAAAGTTCCTAACCATTCACTAGCATCATCTCTCTTTGGAATACAATAAGATGGCGATTATCCGATCACACAATGATGAATAACAAGGGGACACGTCAAACGCTTAGACTGGCACTACACCACCACTTTCAGCGGTGTCAACAATGCATGGGCAGGAAACTCACACCCCCATAATAGCAACAACGATGACGAACCCCGAGACGGATCTAAGATCATCTTATATACAACAAATCCTGCTAATAATGTAGACTTTCAATTCAATGAAGCAGAAGCCTGATGAGACACTGAGAGTGTACATCACGTGCTTCAGTAACGATCTGACTTTTATCAATGTGTGCAACAACCATCGCAGCCTTCACCAACGGTCTGAGTTATGGCAAGTTCTATAACTTCCTAACTTTAGATCGACCATCAAATATGGCGGACATGGTGAAGGAAGCACATAGTTACATCGCCCTAGAGAATGAATGAACCACAGAGAGAAAAGCCGAGCCCGAGAGGAAATCCTCTGGCAAAAGGGTAAGAGGTGAATTGACGGGCACGATATACGTACTCCATGGGGCTCATTCCAAGTCCGAATTGTTAAACGGATCCAGGAAAAGAGCTCTCAGAGAGATGAGGGTCCAAGCGATACGTGGCGAGCGACAAACGTCGCATGCCCAAAAACAAGATCGTCCTATGTCGCTAGCCTTTACAGACGAAGACTTCCAGGGCGTCCAGCTCCTGCATAATGATGCTTTGGTGATAACGATCTCCCTAGCAAGCTGGGAAGTAAGGAGATCCTTGGTGGACACCAGAAGCTCGTTGAATGTTCAATTTCTCTACACATTCTACAACATGCAGCTAAAGAAGAAGCCGATAACCGCCCGATGATCACGGGAAGGCCACCGACTGAATAACTTTGTTTCAAGAATTCATAGTGATCGATGCACCTTCTACATATAATGTTGTCTTGGGGAGACCCTGGCTACACCAAATGGGAGCAGTAGTCTCCATTTTGCACCAATGCATCAAGTACTCGATAAACCAGACAATCGGTACCTTATGAGGCAATCGGGCAGCTACCAGAGAATGCCAGTACATGATCTCACTAAGACTAGGTAACTCTCAATTAACAACTAGACTCGCAGCCAAGCTGTCTCTCAATCTTACCAAAGAAGCTGAGATAGAGCAACCAATCCCAGACGATGAAGCTCCTGTAAGCCCCCGAGGCAGGCCCAATGCCGGTCAACTAGAGGAAGAAACCATCACAGTCTACTTCGACAACCCTCTCAACAATAGGGCCATTCAGATAGGTTCCTGCTTGAGCAAAGAATTGGCGGAACAACTGATAGAACTGCTACAGCGGAACCAAGTCGTCTTTGCCTGGACCATGCGAGACATGGTGGGAATCAACCCGTCTGTAATCACCCATCGCCTAGAGGTGGACCCCATGAGAAAAACCATATGGCAGTAGAAGAGGTCTGTGGCACCTGAGAGAAATACGATCAAAAATGAGGAGGTACAACGGTTACTCATTACGGACATGATCAAATAAGCACGATACCCCGACTGGCTGGCGAACGCCGTTTTGGTGAGGAAGAAAAATGGGAAGTGGAGAGTATGCGTAGACTACACAGATCTAAACAAAGCTTGCCCGAATGAAAGCCTCCCACTTCCCCATATCGATCATATCATGGAGACCACATCTGGGCACAACCTACTAAGCTTCATGACGCCTACTTAGGCTACAATAAGATATTAATGCACCCCTGGATTAAGAAAAAACCTCTTTCATAGCTGAGAGAGGAATATACTGCTACAGGGTGATGCCATTTGGTTTGAAGAACGCAGGTGCTACATATCAACGACTAGTAAACTGAATGTTCAAAGAACAAATTGGTAGGAACATGGAGGTCTACATAGACGATATGCTGGTCAAAAGCCTCCACAGCCCCGACCACATATGAGTCCTCACCAAAGCATTCAACCAGCTCAAAAAATATCAGATGAAACTCAACCCGCAGAAGTGTACATTCATAGTTGAGTCTGGAAAATTCCTAGGCTACATAGTGAACAAAATGGGAATCGAAGCTGATCCAAAACAAATTCAGGCCCTTTCTCAACCTGAAAGCCCTCGCCAACATCAGAGACATTTAGAGCCCAACTGAGAGGGTGGCAACACTCAATAGGTTTATATCTAAATCATCCGACAAAATGCCTTTCTTTCTTTAAAATACTCAGAGGAAGCAAAGGATTCTCTGGGACAAAGAGTGAGAACAAGCCTTTCAGAACCTGAAAGCATACATGGGGAGCCCCAAACTACTCTCAAAATCGGCTACAGGAGAAACACCCTACTTATACTTATCCATTTCCAAGCACGCCGTTAGCTCAGCCCTCATGCGAGAAGACCGGAAAATCTAAAAGCTAGTTTGCTATGCCAACAAAACATTAGTGAAAGAAGAGGTGCACTACCAAGACCTGGAAAAGTTTTCCTTGGCACTGATTGTATCCTCGAGAAAATTGAGGCCTTATTTTCAGGCCCACTCTATAATAGTTCTAACCAAGCACCAGCTCTGCATGGTACTACACAAGCCAGAGTTATCTGGCAGGATGGTGAAATGGTCAGTAGAATTCGGGTAGTTTGACATAAGCTATGCCCCAAGAACCACCATCAAAGCCCAAGCACTGAAGAAGAGCCAAAGACGAACCTTCAAGCCCAAGATTCAAGCATTCAAGGATGGAACTTGCGTTGCGATGGATCATCGACAGTAAAATCAAGCGGAGCTGGGGTTACACTCCGTTTTCCAAGCGACTTCACTCTCGAAAAAGCCGTCAAGTTCGGTTTTGCCGCTTCAAACAAAAAAGCTGAATATGAAGCCCTCCTGTCCGGCCTTAAGCTAGCCTTGGGGATCGTGATAGATCATCTAATGGCCTACAACGATTCAAGACTGGTAATCAACCCGGTCAAAGGAGAATTAAATAGCAAGGACCCCTGCATGATAGCCTACCTCGAAAAGGTAATTCGTGCAATAAGCGGGTTTAAAAGGTGTGAGCTCTTACAATGCCTCCGAGATGACAATAAAAGAGCTGACACGCTAGCCAGGGATGCCTCAGCCTTCGCCGAAGTCTCAAACGGTCTCATCGAATAACAAGAGCAATCAAGCCTTGACAAAGAAGAGCCTAGAGATGTTCGTGCTACAAAAGCATCGTCGAATTGCATGACTCCGATTCTTGAATATATCAAGAGCGGGGCCCTGCCGGCTGAGAAAGTCGAATCCAGAAGACTAAAAAAAGAGCAGTGTGATACACTCTCCTAAACAACAAGTTATACTGGAGATCAATGATTGGATCCTTGCTCTGATGCCTGTCACCTCTCGAAGCATATCAGGTTCAAGAAATGATCCACGATGAGATGTGCGGAAATCATCTGGGTGGGAGAACCCTTGCCCATAAAGCTTTAACCCTAGGATTCTATTGGTCGACGATGCAATGAGGCGCAAAAGATATTGTCCGTAAATGCCACAAATGTCAGAGGTTCGTGCCATACACGCACATGCCTACCCAACCACTGGCACCAATGACGAGTCTGCGGCCATTCGCACAATGAGGGATGGACATCGTCGGTCCACTCCCAGCATCAACTGGCAAAATGTCCTTCTTGCGACAGTCAACTACTTTACTAAGTGGGTTGAAGCGGAGCCCCTATCCAAGATAGGGCAAGTCCAAATAGATAAATTCATATGGACAACCATCGTCTACAGATTTGGCATCCCCAGAGTATTGGTCAGCTACAACGGAACTCAATTCAAAGGTATCAAGGTTAAATAACTATGCAAAAGTTTGAACATAAATCACCATTTCTCCTCGCCAAGGCACCCACCAGCCAACGGCCAAGCGGAGGTTACCAACCGAAGAATCCTGGAGGCAATCAAAAGGAAGCTTGACGCAGCCAAATGAAAATGGGTTTCAAGGCTAACAGCAATACTTTGGGCATATCAAATAACCAAAAGAATCCCTACCGAATAAACACCCTTTGCCCTGGCATACGGATCAGAAGCCATGGTTCTGGTAGAACTCGAAGTACCAACCTTTCGAATGGAAGAATTCAGACCAGATGATAACGGTGAAGCCTTGAGCATCTGACTAGATCTCCTTGAAGAATATTGGGATCTAGCCTCTACCAAGATAGCTGCCCACCAGCAACGAATAGCGCAATACTACAACAAGGAGGTCAAGGCACGCGAATTCAGAGTGGGAGACTGGGTACTCAGAAAAACTCAGCAGAACACCAAAACAGCTGGCGCAGGAAAGCTGAACCCAAACTGGGAAGGACTCTACAGGGTGAACAAGGTCAACAGGCCGGGGACATACTGGTTGGAAGACATAAACAACAATGGACTTAAACGACCATGGAATGTAAAACACCTCAAAAATATTATCAATAAAAATATTTGTTTTCACTAAATTTTTACTATTGTCCGTTACGACCAATGCAACCTCCAATCATCTCCGCTATGACCGAATTCGAGAGATCATGCCCGACGCCTAGTTCACTGCGTGCACATGACGACGGTTGAGGAAGTGGGAGTCGAGTCAATGCTTTCATGACTGCTGATGATGACAGCTTCTGGTGCCCAATGCCTAGCTCGTTATGCACGGATGACGACGACCGAGGAAGTGAGAGTCTAGTCAGCATTCTCACGCCTTGTGATGATGACTCACCAAGGAATCCTTGCTCTTCTACAAACAATGTTTGCCAAACTTATCAGGTAAGCTTAGTCAGTTAGCAACTAATTACAACGGCTTGTAGTGCGCGACTCCTAGTCCATTGCTCGCGGATAATGATAGCCGAGGAAGTGGAAGTCTTGTCGGCGCTCTCACGCCTGATGACGAGAACTCGCCAAGGGATCAGTGTTCTTCTACATACAATGATCGCTGAACTTACCAGGTAAACTTAGTCAGTTCATGACTGATGACGACAGCTTCTGGTGCCCACGCCTAGTCCGCTGCGTGCCGATGACGACGGTCGAGGAAGTGGGAGTCTAGTCAGCACTCTCACGCCTGATGACATCGACTCACCATGGGATCATTGCTCTTCTACAAACAATGACCGCCAAACCCTATCAAACATGCCCAGTTAGTGACGACTAATGAACTGCAACTTCTGATAAACGCCCAAATCTATAGCTCACCTTGCACGAGTGTAGATGATTTGGATGGTGGAAGCCTGATCAACCGCGACTGATGTCGACGGCTTGTTACGTGACCACTATTACTCTACAGTTCGTGGTCACAGAATTCAATCACAACCCGATCAATGCCTCTGCGCCTGATAATGACAACTCGCCAAACAACCAATGGTCTCTGGAACGCAATGACTTTTGGAGCATCTCAGCGCTTAAAAGAATACTCAGTGCATGGAAAATGATGGCTAAAAGTATATTTAGTGATGTCGAGGCTCTTGGCGGCGACTCGTCAGGGATCGCAGCAGCTCACCCATAAACAAGAGTAGCTAAAAGCAATCAGTTTCGACGCGACTCAACTGACAAACACAGACAATCTCCCAACCTGTAGGGTTTGAAAGTACTAATTCAACGGCTTGCAAAACTTCTTAAGAAGACACAATGGCACGACAGTACAAGACAAGAGACAAAGTTACAAAACATGGCTTTCATTAAAATTCTATCTTTCTTTGTCCCTAGAAGGACATTACAACTATTTTAAAACCTAAAGGGGCAAAACGGCTTCCTCAACAGCCTGTCGCGAAGAGCCAGGACCCTTTTCCTGCACTTTGGTTCCAAAAGCAGCCCTCCTATAGTGCCCAAAGTCGAGGTAAACGCCAGGATGCTCTTCCCTGATAAGCTCCAGAAGCTCTAATCTACCTCGAACAACCTCTGACGAGATTTATAGCCTCCATCTGGAAGCACCGAAATCCACTATGCCTACCAAGGCGGCATAGCACAAATGCACTTATGACATTAAGCCTTCCGCCTCACGAATGCTGTAGAGCCCCTTAGCAACTTCAGACTCAAGATGTCGACGTGTAATGGCCCATTCAGTCTCGACTTGCTTCCTCTAGCAAATCTGAGTTTTCAGATCGGATGACCACTTGTCCACAACAACTTCTAAGCTGCCCCAGCTTAGCACGAGCCCGTCCCATTTCGGCATGGGTAGAAGCCAACTAGGAAGCAAATACCAGAGTATACGTCACACATGAAAACTTCTATCTATGGACAACAATTTGATTGGGAACTATCTCCCACGTATCTAGGAGCAAAACTCTAATAGGGAAACTTCCCTTCACAGCACAACTCCTAATTAGAGAAGGATCGCCACGAAGATCTTCTTCCCTAAACTACACCATCGATGGCCTGGTTGAACCAAGACTCTAGCACTATAAATAAGACATGAGGTTGGTAAGCTAAGGTACGCTACAAATTCCCTGTTTACAGCATCACGCCTTCCTCAGATCTTTGTTTAACTTTAGCAGCAGAGTGCCATCGGCCACCACAATGGTGGTCCGTGGCTCACGTGCGTTCATTGTGCAGGTCAACAGGTTAGCATGTCAAGGTCAAAACAGGGAACGAAAATCGATTGCATCAATTACAATTTTAGTAATGGGCTTTTATGAGAAACTGAACACACCATTACAATTCAAGTATTTGAACAAACACTGTAACGTCTAAGTGATTCTCTCAAAACAACTATGGCCAATTAATTTAGATAAAATAAAATTAGGTTTTGCCAAACAATAACCTTCCTTTGGTCGTTCATTGAACGCATAAGTAAATCCCAAAAATATTTTACTTAAATTAATTACCTTATACCGCCAATGAACCGCCAAACAACAACCTTTCTTTGCGCCGATTGTTATTCCCATGGGTCATGACGCAACAATATGCAATCCACTAAATAATAACTAGAATTCAAATTCAAATAAAATATCATGAAAGAGGTCACTTAGGTAATGTATCACAAAATTTCACCTCCATCATCATCATCATCAAAGCCCATTCCCGAGATTTTTGGGGTCGACTACATGGATTTTTGTTTTCCAAGCAATGCGATCTTCCCACATATCCTCGCCTATTCCAAGCTCAATGATATCTTCATTCACCGCCTTCATCCAAGTTTTCAACAGTCGTCCCCTTCATCTACACCCTCTGTTAACTTGCCAATCTAGACATTTTCTAATTGGCGTCGTGCTTGGTCTCCTCCGCACATGACCAAACCAAGTTAAACGTCTTTCTCTAATTTTGTCCTCTATGGGCGCTACACCTAAGTATCTCCTAATTCTTTCATTTCTAATTTTATCCTTACTAGTTTTACCACACATCCACCTTAACATACGCATTTCTGCTAACAAAATTTCAACTAAATTAAAAATTTTGGATTGCTAATAAAATATTCTTGAGGTTCTCCAAAAATTTCCTTAAATTTAAATAAATAAATTCCTAATCTACGATTGAAGAAGAAGAAAAAATGCAACTGGTCTAGCATAACAGGCCTGATTACAAAAAAGGCCCAAAACCGATCTGAATAAGACTTGAACCGGTGAACTGGACTGAATGGAATCAGTTAGACATAATCGATCCAGCTGACTGAACCAAGCCGGTTTAGCATAACTGAACCGAACTAGGCGTAAAAACCAACTCAGGCAAAAAATGAGTCAACTAAACCGAGTCAACTCCCAAAACCGAGTTGACTCATCGTCTTCCTCACCATTTTCTGTGATTTGAATGGAAAAAATATAAAAAATATAAAATTTTGATGTCGTTCGACTACCCCTGACCACCCAAATAACCTGATGGGGTCGATTAGCACCAACTAAACCACAATCCAGTCAATGGGAAAATCGGACCCAGCGAAATAGATTTTTATGGCTGCGTAAAACCCACGTGAGGATTGATTAATTAATCAAGTAATAAGAAAACAATAAACCGTATGTTTTCTTCAATGATTCTGACAAGGAGGCTCCGATACCACTTGTTGGAATCTAAAAGATCCTAAATCAAGACCTCATGTAAATAATAAATGAAGAGAAACTTTAATCAATGTGTGCCTTAAATTGTCATTGATGAAGAGTATCCTCGTAGAAATCCTCACGAATGAAGCAACATGCAGAGGTGGATCTTCCACCTCCAGAATCTTTCTTTTGTGTTATCTCAAACCGGATGGGAAAAGTTTGAGATGGAGAATTAGGTTTAGAGTGGAAACCTCAACCATATATATAAAGCCCTAATTCTATTAATAGCCCATCATAAATAATGGAATTATAGTAGGAGTTAAATTGGTATCGACAGATAAATAATCTCCATACTCAGTTTAGTAATACACGTCAAGATATACATGTACTTAGAAACTCGTATATGACCCTAGTCTTGTTTCTTAATGATCACAAGTAATCGGGCATAATCAAACAACACTCACCTATAGTTTGACAGTCTACAACGTATAATTATATGAACTTTGCATATCCACCTTAAGGGAATTTTCTAACAGTGGCTCCAACCAAAGTTGTATCTACAATAGGAAAAACAAAATATTTGAATAGTTATTCACTAATAGGTATTGATGCGTTGAAAAATTGTCCTCCTGTAAGTTTGACCTGCAAAACAAATGTTAGACTGTCAAGGACCACCTTTTTGGTAGCCGAAGGCACTCCGATGCTTAATTCGACAACTTTGTTTGAAGAAGGAAGTAAATCTAGACAAAACTCAGTTAAATTTACATTACCTATGTTGAATGTTCCCTTTACCTTTTATAATGGTCGCAGTTAATTCTCTGTATGACTTAAGCACGTGTGAGGCACAACGAAATGAAATGTTTCTCGTAACAATCTCCTCCTTGATGGAGATGCGCCCGTGGAGGTGTAACCTCCTCCACGATTCTTTTTTGGTGCAACGTTCCTCTTATTTATGAGAAAACTCGTGTCAAGCCTAAATTTAGGCTTTGATTCGTTCGGGCCTGGATTCGATCTTTGATTTTATCTTCTCATAGTGGGCTTTGTATGGGCCCCTATGGTTGGCTTCATTCTTATTGTGTTTTACGGGTTGGCTCAATAGATAGGACGTTATATCCTTGCGATGGATGTTCTCAGCCACATGTATGGCCGCGATGATCAGTCTATTTTGATGCATCAATCAACTACTTCCCCCTTTGTTAGTGGGTATGTTCATGTATCCACTAACTGTGTGGCGGTTTTATTTTCGATTTAAACATTACGACACATTTAGTGTTCTTACTATCTATTGTTTTGCCATTTCTCCGATGTTCCATCCGCCAGCTTGTTTTAACTCAATTTCTAGGATTTTGTGCAACTGTCATATCTTGTACGTCTCCCAAGGGTGAACCTTTTGCTGCTCGTCCTTATAAAAGGGTAAGTTGAGTGTGGGTTTGCTTTCTTTTGCACTTCTTCAATTTCTAGTTGTCGATTCCTTGATTTCTCACGTTTGCTTTGCAATCATGTCTAGCTTTAGGTTTTTGAGTGGCGATGTTCTTGATTTTATGAAGCTTTCTTTTTGCCTAACCGGGCGCATGCGACTCTTGATAACATCCGTCATGATTAATCGTTGTCGGCCGATCTAGAAATTGTTCTCTCTGAAGAGGGCGACAGTCCTTGTCATCCAAAACATGGGTACATCGCTTTGTACTCTGGTATGTTCCACTCCGATTTTAGGCTTTCGGCTCTTGCAATCGTCTAGGAGTACTTAAACTTGGTTGGCATCACTCCGACCTAACTGGTTCCTAATGGTTGGAAGGTGATGATTGTGATCTTAGCAAGAGTTGCCGCAACTCATAGCCCTATGAATGTCAGGGTTTTGCATTCTTTGGTGGGGTTTACTGTAAACCCCAATCGCACCCGTTGCCTTCACTCTCCTTTTTGTTTCAAGGACCTACGAGAGGAGTATGGGAGTTGAGTTGTCACTGTCGTTGGAAGAACAAGAGTTATGTAGTCAATTTGGCAATCTTCTCCGAGTCTCAGTGGAATATTTCCTTACTACGGATGCCATTATCCATAGTGGCTTATATTCGTCGGGTGAAGTGGGTCGCGCAGAGCCTATTGTCGATCGTGCTTTGGAGGTGACTGTTTCGTGCGTTGGTGATGTAGATGACGGCCGCAAAGAGGTTTTTGTTGATGAGCCTATTGGCGGAATTACTTTTGTTACTTCCCTAGGTTTTGGGAGTATCGGCTAGATTGTTAGGAAAAGGAAAGTTCCTAGGGCTCCCAGCCCTTCCAAGATGTTGGCCATCAAGTCTGGCTGTGTTTCGAAGAGAAAGAAGCTCGCCTCCTCAATTCTTAACATTGTTAGGGCTCCTTCTCATCTTGCCTCTCTCCGAAAAGGATGTCATGGTTTAGAGGATGAATCTTCTGCTCGAGAGGACGATGAAGTAAATCGAGTTCTTCAAAGGAGTAGAAGGAGGTTTCTCATCCTCTAGATGACCACGTAATAATTCTTGTCGCCTTTTATGGTTTGCTCGTTTTCGCTGGCCAGATGATTGATGACTTTAGCATTATTGAAAACAAAATGTTTCAGCTTGGTTATTGGCAGTCTGAGAATCCAAAGGATACTAAGACCTTGGATGTCTTCGAGTACAATCCGCACAATGGATGATCGAGTTGCTACTCGAGCTCGAGACTTCAAACTCCCTGTTTTTTCTGTCGTGGCTGGGACCTCTAGATCGCCTGCTACTCCATCCGCTTCTCGTCCCATTTTCATTGTGCCCGGGAGTTCTTCTGGCCTTCTGAGGTTGATGTGGAGGACAACGCTCACAACCTTATTGGAGGTTGTCATGGGCGGTTGGCTAATAAGGCTCTTATGCCCGTATGCCCACCACGTCGTCATATTGATGAGGTCTCAAATACCTTATGGAAGGGATGACTCACCTTACTTATGCGGCCGTGATGGGGTCAGACTATAAGGCTGCTCGTGATCTGGTGGTGCTCATTGAGGGGAAACTGGCATGACATATCTTGGTCCTTTCTCATGTTTTTCGCGGATTGGATTCATTGAAGGCGCAATGCATAGAGTATGCAAGGGCTACAAATTCTGCACAGACGTCATTGAGGGAACTCGAGGCCATTCGTGACATGTTTGCTTCTTATCTCAAAACGTTCGAAATTGAATTGGGTAAGTTGTAGTCCCATCTGGATGCTGTTGAAAAAGAGTTGTCCGATCAAAAGGCTGAACGTGACAAGGCCATTCGTTCTGCTGAGAAATGTTCTACCAGTCTTAAGGCTTCTGCGATTCAAATCGCTCAGCTGAATTTTGAGTTTTGCAAGACCATGTCTGCAGTTTTCGCTAAACTTGCGGTTGTTGATAGAGAATTAGCGTCTACCCCAGCTGAGTTATCATCTGTTATTGAAAGGCTTAAGGCAGCAAAGGCCGGGGATTAAAAATTGTGGTCGATGGTCGCCATGATTTCTTCGATTTTCTGGAGACGAAAGGTTTAGACATGTCCAAATACCGTTGCTTTGCTGAGCAAGAATTCGATGATATCGAAGAAGTTGTTCTGGAATCACTAGGTGATCCGGTTGTCAGAGAACTTTTTCAACACTTGTCTGAGGCATACCACCTAGAGATGTTGCTGATGTCGATGCTCTTTATTAATTGCTTCTTTTGTAGTAACATTTTCTAGAAGATCAATGGAAATTTTATATTTCGCATTTGTTGTATCCAGTATGTCTAGCTTATCAGCTTTATATTTACGATATTCCTAGCAGATTTCTGATTCGTTTGTCCAAATTTTTACAAATGGCTTCGATGTTCAACGTTCTAGTCGTGTAAAAGCTCTTTTTACGGAATCTGATTCTATATCTAGATTATGAAGTCGTACATTATAGTTGATGAGAAAAAGTTTGACTTTTATGTTCTGGTACTTTATTACTTCGTGGTTGATCAATCCATAATTTTTTGTTTTTATGTCCGACTCGTTCATCCGGTACATATATTTGTTTTTACTCGATGCTCTAGTCGTGCTGGGTATTTTTACGAGTTGGGTTTTTAATCTGACTTCCTTGTTCAGACTGAATTCTTGTCGTTTTGAATTCGAGAGGGAAGAAGTTCATTGATAATATTTTTCAAGTGTTCTACATTCAATGCCCGAGGTAGCATTTTTCCCTATTTGTTTTCCAACCAATATGTTCCTGGACTGTTGATATTTATTACTCTGTATGGTCCTTCCCAATTTGGGTTTAGCTTGCCCGCACCAGGTTCTTTTGTATTGAGTTGGACGTTTCATAGTACCCAGTCGCCAATGTTAAAAGTGCGGATTCACACCCTCTTGTTGTATATCCGACCATACGCTGTTGGTAGCCTGTTGGTTTATAGAGGCTGCTTCTCACTTTTCTTTGAGGAGGTCTAGTCTGAATCTCAGTCATTCGATGTTGTCCTCAGCAAGAAATTCTTCGCTATGGAATTTTGGCATATCGATCTCCAATGGTATCATTGCTTCGGATCCGTATGTGAGGGCGAAAGGTGTTTATGTCGTCGGAGTTCGTTTTGTTGTTCAATATGTCCAAAGGATGCTAGGTAACTCGAATGTCCACAATCCTTTTGCTACCTCAACCCATCTTTTGATTTCTTCCAAGATTGTTCTGTTGGTGACCTCAGCTTGTCCGTTTCCTAGTGGATGAGCTGGAGCGGAGAAGTGTTGCTGGATATTCAAGTTTTCACATAGTTCCTTGACCTTCATGCCTTCTAATTGATTCCCTTTGTCTGTGACAATTACCCTTGGGATTCTGAATCTGCATATAATGTCTTTCCAAAGAAACTTCTCGACTTGGGCTTCTATTATCTTCATAAGGGGCTCTACTTCTACCCACTTGGTGAAGTAGTCTACCGCTACAAGAAAAAACTTCTTCTTGTCAGACGCGAAGAATGGTCCTACGATGTCCATTCCCCATTACCCAAATGGCCAGGGGCTACTCGTCGGGATCAGGTTTTGTCCCAGCATGTGAAGTGTTCGGGGAAAATCTTTGGCATTTATCACACTTGTGAACGAGCTTTTGAGCATCTGCTTGCATCGTTGGCCAGTAATAACCTAGTGTGAGTGATTTATGGGCCAGTGTTCTTCCCCCTGGGTGATTTCTGCATGTACCGTGATGGATCTCTTGCATAGTGTATTCGACATCTTCTGATGAAAGGCATCTTAGCAATGGGCTCGTGGTAGACCTTCTGTAGAGTCTGTCATTGATTATCTGTTGGGAATTTTTCGTTTGATATATACCCCAAGATTAGAGTTGTCCAGTTGTTTTCTTGATTCGTGGTGCAAGCTTATTCCACTGGTTTTCAAGTATGGAGCTCCCTTGCATCTTGATGAGCAGATTATCATTGTCCTTAGTTGTTGATGCCTCATTTTCTAGTTCGTCACCTTTTTTGTTCTCTGCCCTTACACACCGCTGAATGATCGCATTCAGGAAGCCTTCTACTAGCTTTGTGGTTTTATGGTGGTAAGCTTTCATTTGTGTATCTTTGACTTGAAACTCGTCATTTAGTTGATTGACCACCAGTTTGGAATCAGTAAGGACACTAATGTCATTTATTCCCCAGTGCTTTGCTAACTATAGCCCTACTATCACAGCTATGTACTCGGCTTCGTTGTTGGAGGCTTTAAAATTTAATTTTAACGCTTTCTCCAATGCGATGTCTTCCGAGTTGTAGAGGATTAGTTCAGCTTCATTTCCCGCCTCGTTGGATGCTCTATCAAAGCGGAGGATCCATCTATTGATGATTGGTTTGGATTGTTCTTCTTTGCTCTTGTTTTTTGACTGTTGGTTGTTGTTTCCTATGAATTTGCCTATGAAATCTGCTAGTAGCTGAGCTTTGATAGCGGTTATGGGGACATAACTGATATCGAATTGTCCAAGTTCTATAGCCCATTTCACCATTTTCCCCAATAGATCTGGTTTGTGGAATACCGACCAAAGCGGTTGTTCGACCTTAACCATGATTGGGTATGCTTGGAAGTACGATCGTATTTTTCTTGAAGACATGATCAGGGCGAGCGCCAATTTCTCTAGGGTTGGATAATTGAATTTTGCATCCGCAAGTGTTTTGATGATGTAGTATACTGGTTTTTGCACGCCTTTTTCTTCTGGTACTAATGCTGAGCTTACCGCATGGTTGGACACAGATAAATATAGATACAATGTTTCCCCCGTGTTTGGCTTTGTTAGTAGATCTGTGCTCCCCATATATGTTTTTAGGCTTTGAAAAGCTTCCTCGCATTCTGCATTCCACTCGAATGTCTTGTTTCCTTTAGAATTCTGAAGAAACGCAAACATTTTTTCGATGGTCTGGAAATGAACTTGTTCAGGGCTGCTATTCTTCCATTAAGAGTTTATACACCTTTTATGTCTGTTGGTGATTGCATGTTGAGAAGCACATGTATCTGCTTTGGATCAGCCTCAATTCTTCTTTAGTTGACCATGTACCCGAGAAATTTATGTGATTCTACTCCAAAGTTGCACTTCTCCGAATTTTGTTTCATCCTATACTCTTGCAGTTGGGAGAAGGCATGTTTCTGATCTTTGACGAGGTCTGCTTGGCACGAGCTTTTGACAAGCATGTCGTCGATGTAAACCTCCATCATTTTGCCGATTTGATCTTTGAACATTCTGTTCACCAGCCGTTGATACGTTGTTCCCGTGTTCTTTAATCCAAAGGGCATTACCGGATAACAATATGTACCCCCTTCCGTTATAAAAATGTTTTTTCTTGGTCGGCAGGGTACATCTATATCTGATTATACCCGAAGTATGCATCCATGAAGCTTATCAGTTATTGCCCGGCGGTTACATCAACTATCTGATCTATTCTTGGAAGAGAAACATTGTCTTTAGGGCAGGCTTTGTTCATATCGGTGTAGTCCACACATACCCTTCATTTTTTGTTCTTCTTCTTTACTAGTACCGTGTTTGCCAACCAGTCCTTGTAGTGAGCTTCTCTTATCATCCCCGCATTAAGTAGGCGGTGCACTTCCTTGTTTATTGCCTGATTATGTTATGGAGCCATCAGCCTTCTTTTTTGTCTAACCGACTTCTTGTCTAGGTTCACTTGTAATCTGTGAGAGATGACGGATGGATTTATTCCTACCATGTCCTTCATTGTCCATGCAAAAAGATTTTGGTTATCCTTCAGTAGTCAGATTAGTTCCTCGGCGAGTTCGGGATGAATCTTTGTGCCAATCTGGATTGCTTTTTTCACCTCGTTATCTAGGTAGACTATGAGCATTTCTACTTTTGTCTGTCCGATCTTAGGTCAATCTCGTGGGCTATTTGGAGCCATTTTATCTTCTGAAAAGTCCAAACTTGTCTGACCACATTGTTGTGAAAGCTCTTCGATCGTTGCAGTAATTGCTATTTGTGGGGAGTCTTTATTGTTGCAAAATGACACTCACGGGCTGCTGGTTGATCTCATTTGATTCTCCCGATACCATTATTAGTGTTGTACTTTAAGCATTGGTGCATAGTTGAGGAGACTGTGCCCATTTTGTGTATTCAGGGTCTCCCAAGTAGCATGTTGTACGCAGAAACAACATCAACGATAGGGAAATCTGTCAATAATACTCGTTGCTTTTCTGGTTCTCCTGCTTCGATTGATAGTTGAATCATCCCCAACAGACAACATTGTTCCCCGCTAAAACCCACCATTGGTTGATCGCTAGGTGAGAGCATTTCATTAGTGAACCGCATCCTTCGAAAAGTTGTCAGGTATTGGAGGTTGGCTGAGCTGCCAGTGTTGACCAACACTCTTTTGATTTCCCATCTAGCTATCATGACCGAGATTAATAAGGCATCATTGTGCGGGAAATCAACCCCGCCTTCATTTTAGAATGTCAGAGTCTTCTGCATCGTCTTTGGCTGTGCTGATGGCTCTTGGTATCTGATAGTTGCTCGTAGGTTTCTAACTACCCGCTTGCGGGATCGATTGGATTGTTCACTCCAGTTGCACCATGCAAGACATATATTGTCTCCTTTGGTCGTTCCCCCGAAATGATTGTTTCGTCCTCGGGTTTGATGAATTCTCCGAGTCGTCCTTCTCTGGTATGCTGTTCAATCTCGTCCTTCAGACTATGACAGTCTTCGGTATCGTGGCCATAGTCATTGTGGAAGAGGCGATATTTACATTTGATCCGTTTCTCCGGATCTCTTCTCATTTTTTATGGCCATTTGACATCTTCCCTTTTTCTTATAGCTTTAAGGACCTCGCTTCAACTCACTATCAAGATCGTAAACGATTCCTCTGCTTGTTTGCATTTGGGCTTCTTCGGTTGTATTTTTTCAAACTTTCCTTGGTTAAATTCGGAATTGTTATTGACCCGATGCCTCTTAAGCTGGGTGATTTCTTCTTGAGGTTTGTTGCTCTCCAGGTATCGGATGAGTCTATCCACCATTTTGATTACTTGGTTCATCTGAGCCATAATCATTTCTACTCGGGTGTCCAAGGGGACTCCCCAAAATGTCAGTAACGTTTGAATTGTTACCTGTTGAAGCCCTCTTCTTTCCGGTTCAATTGGTTTGACGGTTGTCGCTGGGTTGATATTAGGCGACTTGTCATATTGTTCACCGCCAGATTGAGGATTTGTGGAACGTTCCATTGACCTTGATAATTGCTTGATTGTTAACAAAATCTCGGTGAACTTTGTCACTGAATTTTATTTTTGGAAAGGAAACTCGTCGTTCCCCACGGACGACGCCAAACTGATGTGTCCAAAAAAATTCCTTCTATAAGTTTGACCTGCAAAATAGATGTTAGACTGCCAAGGACCACCTTTTTGGTGGCCAAAGACACTCCAATGCTTAAGTCAACAACTTTGTTTGAAGAATGAAGTAAATTTGATGGAGATGCGTCCATGGAGGCGTAACCTCCTCCACGACTCATTCTAGTGCAACATTCCTCTTCTTTATGAGAGAACTCGTGTCGGACCTGGATTTGGGCTTTGTTTCGTTCGGGCCTGGATTCGGTCTTTGATTATATCTTTTTATAGTAGGCCTTGTCTGGGCCCCTATGGTTGGCTTCATTCTTCTTGGGTTTTACGGGGTGGCCCAATAGATGGGGCACCATATCCTCGCAATGGATGTTCTCTGCCACGTGTATGGACGCAATGATCAGTCTCTTTTGATGTATCATCAGGTATAATTCTCAATACATCATAAATGTAGTGTAAAGAACTGTTAAGAAGTATCTTGTAACGTGTCAGTAATGCCTTATCCCACGATTTCAAACTGAAAATATGATCATATTTTTCAATTTGTCACTATAATTACTGGAATCTTTTGTTCTGATTAGGTTTTTGCCACTTCAAAATAAGTGAATTAAGACAAGTTTATGATAGGATTCCTTGCTTACAAAGCCATATTATGTACTAGTGCTTTTAGAGCATCAACCAACAGTGTAGCTCTCATATGTGCTAGTGCATGCTTTCATTTAATTGTGCCTACTCCATAATCACTTTTAAGCTACTTCTGAATTCCTTCAAATATGTGCCTTTTTTTTCCCTCCCAAGGTTTCCATTTTAGCAAGGCTTCCTTTGTTTCTACTTTTAGCATTGTGATATGTGAACTTTCCCATCCTATTAATGAAAGGCTTCCTTTTTTCTATTTTTTGTCCCACACCATCGACCTATTTTTTATCTCCCACACCACTCACTTTTTGTCCCACACCACTCGTAAAAGGCAAAACTTAAATCTATATCCCCTCCCAATTTCCTCTTCTTTGCTCCTCTAAGTCTCTCCCTCCCTCATCTTCTTCCCTCGATTTAATCTCTCAAAAGGATCCATTGTCACCCAAAAGGGTTCATCTTCCCTCCACTAAGATTATCCCTACAACCATCACTCTTTCCCCCAATCTCTCCCATTCCACTTCCACTCGACTCACCCAAAAGGGTTCATCGTCTCTCCCACTACAGTCACTATCTCCCCTTCTCTTCACAGGTTTCCCATTTTCTGAAAGGCTTCCCATGCGATTTCTCCATGAAGGGCCGTGTGCGATTTGGTTTGGCATTAGGTACCCAATTTGGGGTCATTCAACAAAACCTACATTGGAAAGAGGTAATTTCGATCTCAAAAGGGAACCCTATTGAATTCATACCATGTCATGTGCAATTAGGTGTGCGATTAGGGAACTCCGAACTCAGTAAGTTATTATTAATTTTTTCAAGGATTATTTAGTACCCTAAATTTCATGTAATTTTGCAATGTAAATTATTTTATTTTTTTCAAGGATTATTTATGTAAGTTTGAATTGATTGTGTAGTATGTCTAACACGACTAAAGACGTTGTGTCTTTTTTAGTTGGTGGTGGTGATAGTGGTAGGGATCATCCAGCTCATAAAAGTGATAGACAACCAATGACTGTGTCTAACCGAAAGGTGATTGCGGAAAAGCATAAAGAAAATATGGAAAAGAAATGCAAGAATGGAGGGAGAAAGAAGTGAAGAAGAATATGAGAGGGGATGAAATGGGGAGTAATTTGATAAACACAGAAAAAGCGGTGAGACTCCTAAACTTATCGCAATTTGAAGCCCAATCAAAATGTCAAGTAGAGGATGTTGGACATGAGCATGAGGGTGTTCAACATGAGGGTGAGGGTGTTCGACATGAGGGTGTCAGTCATGAGGGTGAGGAGTTTGATATTCACATAATTAATACATAAAATCTTAGAATTTATATATGTTAGTATTTCGAATATTGTATTTTATTCTAATTAACTCGTTTTCATGTTTTTGTAGGAATTAGAGCTTAAACGATGAAATTGCGTTAGCGCTGCGAGTTTGGAAGAATGATAGGAGCATAATTATGCTATTTTAGTACTATATTTCTATATATAATTTTGGCTATTACTTGTTAATTATAGTACTAATTGCTATTTTCGTGTTTGTGTAGGTTTCCAATTACAAGATTCCAAAATAGAAGCTAAGTGAAGCAAATATGCAATTTAGAAATACTGATTACAAAAGAAAACCACGCAAAGAAGGAAATCGAGAAGAAAACAATTATAAAATGGACAATACCTGTTTCAGAGAGATTACCCATCCATAGCCTCCTCACGCTTTCAACCACAACAAGCCTTCACCCATCATCAACCGTTCTCGTCACATGCACGGACACCATCATCATCATCAAACCTAGCCACAGACCATTACCCTCCCCATCAGATCACCGTCGAGCATCATCACCAAGTCTTGTCGTCTCTACCTGTTCCATCACCACTGTCATAATCGCCTGTTCATCTCCTTCTTTCTCTGTTCATAGCTAATCATAAACCCCTTTGATCGCCAACCAACCGTGTGATACCCTTGTGTGGGCGGACCTGAGGGGGAAGGTGCGGGAGAGACCCGTGATGGCGAAGCCCAATAATCCCGTGGATCCCAAGAGGGGTTGGGCGAGCTAGCAAGGGGATATTATAGTCCCATATCGCCTAATTAAGGGAAGGGGATGTGTTATATTTATACAAGGTTGGATCTACAAAGTACTATGCGTTTTAAAGTTGTGTGGGCCTTGGGCCCAAAACGGACAATATAATACTCTGTGGATCGGGTCATGACAAACTGTCACCGTCTTTATCCACCAATTCACAGACCACCATTCACCATCGCTAGACCAAAACCCCCCTTTTTCTCTTTATCTCCTTTTTACCTGATCTCTCTCTCAGCCGACTGCCGTCCTTCTGTCGCCACACACTCCCACCCCTTCTCATTCGCTGACCACCCTCATTCATCTCTGTTTGTCTGTTAGGTTTCTCTCATACAAAGTAGAAATCAAATCGAAGAAGGAAGAGGAATTGTTTTGTTTTCTTCATCCGCTATCCGCACCCCAGCTCTTTCTCGCACCACCACGGATTACGCAGTTGGCGACAATGTTTTATTTCCTTTACCCTATCTTTTTCTTATTTTTAGTTTGATATTTAATTATATATTGCTATTCAAACATAATTATATGTCTAGCTAAACTCCTCTTAGTTAGTTAGGGGTGGATTCGAAGCCCCAAACATGTGTTTATGAATTAATTGAATTTAATCTTCCTTGCTATTAGTGATTGTGTTTTGCTTAACTGCTTTATATAGAACTTTTCTTTGTATGTTTGTTAAGGTGACCAACTTAGTAAGCATGCTAGGATCTGGGGCTAGAGTATAAGAGAGTTTCACTTAATCGTTACAATCTTGTACTCATAAGTAGTAAATACCAAGGAACATTGGTAAGGTTAAGTAAAAACCTAGGTAAGAACAAGATGCTGATCATACTTGTAATTGCCTAGTCAGTGTTTATATTTTTCACAAAACTTAAAGATCTTAGATTGTTATCTAACTTGTGATTCCTTATTAGATAGCACAATAAGAATAGTTTGAAAGCGACGCTAATTAGTTTGATTCAACAAACTTGGGAAAATAATAAGATTAATGAAGTGTTGATCACAGTTAATCTTGAGCTTTGTCTCTCACGAATTAGCAAGTGATTATTGAAGATTGATTTATGAGCATATGTTTGGTGTGTGGAAATAAACCCTTAGCTAATTTCTCATCTTTTCCATCTCTTAAGTTTTATTTTATTCTTCTTAGTTATTTTCATAGTTTAAATTAGAAAAATCAAATCCCCAAATATTTTCTTAATTAGGTTGTTAGTTGTCTCTTAGTTATTCTTAGTGCTAGTTGGCAAGCCCTCTAATCCCCGGTCCAGAATGAGCCCTATTTATTATATACAACAATCACAAAGCAAAGTATTAAGTTGTGTGCTACTAAAATAGCGCAACAATTTTTGGCGCCATTTCTGGGGATTAGTAAAATTGCTAATTACTTCATTAGTTTTTTATTATTTATTTATTTTTCTTTTTGTTGATTTTTTTCCTTTCTTTATCTCAGGTACTTGTTCATGCGCAATAGGAGATCCAGCCAAAACTTATTAGAGCACGATTTAGAGCCTGGGAATGCATTTAGAAGACGAATGATAAAAACAAAAGAGTCACAAACATTTAGCTCCGAATCATAAGAGCTTGACATGGCAGATAACAGATCTATTAAAGAACTTTCAGCATCCACCTTAGACAATGCCGCACCCTTGTGCATTCAGTATCCAACAACAATGCAGGGCAAGACAGGGTCATTTGAGCTGAAATCCAGCTACTTTACCATATTCCAAAATATCACGGTCTTTCTATCGAGGATCCAAATAAGCTTTTAAAGGAATTTGAAGTTGTATGCTTCAGTATGACAGCAATAACTGTGGATGAGAACATCCTGGAGTTGAGAGCATTTCCCTTTTCTCTGACTGATAGGGCTAATGATTGGCTCTATGAACTACCTTCTAGAACAGTATACTCTTGGGAGAGCATGAAGAAGGTGTTTCTAGATAAACTCTTCCCAACTTCCAAAATTATCTTATTAAGGAAGAAAATCAGTGGTGTACAACAAGGTCTAGGAGAATCATATCCAGTTTACTATGAGCGTTTCAAAACTCTCATTGCATCATGTCCGCAGCATCAGATGAAGGAGAAGCTCTTGATTCAATACTTTTGCTTCCTCTTGAGCCACAGATGTTAGATGCAGCAGCAGGAGGAGCTTTGGTTGATAAAACTTCAGCAGCAGCAAAGACTTTTATTGCAAACCGAGCCTTAAATGCCCAAAAATATGAAGGAATTGGAGAGCCTTTTCGCCAAGTCAATGAGGTAAGTACTAATTCCAGTTTGGAAGCTCAAATGGCTAATCTTACTTCACTTGTGACTCAAGCTCTTGGGAAGTCAAATGTACTAGGAGTTGTACAAGTTTGTGGCATGTGCAATAAGCCAGGACATCCATATCTTCAATGTCCTCAACTGATTGAGAATGGCGGTTGGGAGAATGTCAATGCAGTAGGTTTTCAAGGGCAAAATCACTATAGGAATATCCCTTATTTGAACACTTGCAATGAATGTTGGAAAAATCATTTCAGCTTTGGATGGAGAAATTTAGAACAACCTCAACAACAAGCTTCGAATCGACCAACCCCTGGTTTCTTTCAAGGGCCGCCAGAATCACCTCAGCACAATTCAAGTATGACCCTTAATTATGATGAGATTATGAAATTGATAACTATTTCTCAGTAGAACCAAGCAAAAAATATAACAAATTTGAAGCTACAGATGAGACAGATAGCTGAGTTTATGGAACAAATTCGTGAGCAAGGAAAACTCCCTAGTTCTACCATTCCAAATCTGAAAGGCAGGTTTGAATTTGCAAAAGCCATTACATTGAGGAGTGGCAGGCAAATTGAAAATGAAAATGCTAGACTTAGGTGCTTCAATTAATGTTATGTCGTATTCTATTTATCGATCTATGAATTTCGATAAGCTAAAAAATGATGGTGTTATTATTCAATTGGCTGATTGTTCTAATGCATATCCTCGAGGTTTGTTGGAAGATGTGTTGGTGCAGGTTAACCATTTGACATTCCATGCAGATCTCTATGTGTTTGAGATGGAAGATTCGGAATTTCAGCACCTTCGCCTATTTTTTTATGGCGCTCTTTCATGAAAACTGCAAAGACAAATATTGATGTGCATGCAGGGAAACTAACCATGGAATTTGATGGTGATGTGATTGGATTCAACATCTTTGAAGCCACGAGATCTCTTACTAAAAATCATTCTTGTTTTTCTATTAATGTAAATGATAATTTGGTCCCAAAAATTGTCAGACGTCAGAAACGAGGATGAACTTGAGACCACCATCACTACTACCATTGGATATGAGAGCAATAGAGTTCCCTAAGACACAAAAAAATGGAAGAATACAGTTGAATAAGCTCGAAAAGATTCAGAATGAGGCCTATGATAGTAAAAGCAATTATAAGGAGAACACCGTAGTTTTTCATGATCAGATGATCCATGGAAATATTTTGTAGTTGGAAAAAAAATCTTGCTTTTCCAATCGTATCTTAGAACTGGTAAGTTGCATTCTGAATGGGTTGGTCCTTTTATTATTACTAATGTTTTTCCCCATGGTGCTATACAGATTAAGAGTGTCACATTCGGTAAGGAGTTTAAGATGAAACATCATCGACTTAAGCCCTATTATGAGTCATTTGTGGAGCATGATGTGGAGGACCACTACACCAAAAATACCCATCAGCAACGGTTTGGGACCGTGGGGGTAACCATTTGTCACGGCTTAGAGCCGTGGGCAGTAGAGGTGTCGCGAAATCATCATTGACGGCTTAGAACCGTGGCAACACATATTAGCAACGATTTTATGCTCGAGGACGGTTGATGCTTTAGCCACGGTTCTAAGCCGTTGCCATAATTTTAGCCACGGTTTTAAGCCATGGCAAGTACTGGCCACGGTTTTAAACAGTGGCAAGTTATGGCCACGGTTTACAGCCGTTGCAACAATGTTAGCCACGATTTTAAGCCGCAAGTACTGGCCACGACTTTAAACCGTGGCAAGTAATGGCCACGGTTTGCAGCCGTTGCAACAATTTTAGCCACGGTGTTAAGCCGTGGCAAGTACTGGCCATGATTTTAAACCGTGGCAAGTTATGGCCACGGGTTTCAGCCGTTGCAAATGATGGCCACGGTTGTAAGCCGTGGCAAGAATAAAGTACCACGGTTTTAAGCCGTGGCAATATTGTTGCGAGGGTTTGAAACCGTTGCAAAATAATATAATACAAAAAAAAATTTATTTTTTTTGCTGCTGCAGCAAAATCACAGCCACACACCTTTTTTACTTATCCAAAAAGTTGATTTACAATCAAAACGGGGGTACATTACGACTTTACCCGTATAAAAACCAAACAAAAATGGACAAAAAACCTTGCCCAATCTAAATTACCGCAACCCCAGCCACAAGCTGGCTAACAAGACTTGAAGACTAAAAGCCCACTAACAATCGCTTAAAACAAGCACATAAGCATAAAAAAGTACCAAAAATAAAAACAGAGTTAGCAACTCTATTGTGGAGTTAGTGCACCACCCTGCTCAATTCGCAGCCTCGCTCCTGCAGCACCAACCAACACTCTCATTCCCACACCAAGGAGCACACCACACCCTGCAGTACCCAGGCCGCATGTACACGTCTGGCTGCATCTTGCCTCGCAGCAGATCCGCCAACAACAGTGCCTGAAACCATTCATGCCACCTGCAAAAAGAACAATTTAGTAGAGTGGACTTCAGAAGCATAAATCAACAGATTGGTGTAAAATATGGACGGTTTAGAATGGTTCTACAATTATATGAACAACAACAGTACTGGATTGAAATCACTTGCTATCATATCATATGAATTGACATTAGCAAACTAAAAAGATACAAATGGATGAAGTTACTCCTGCTTTGAGGAAACAAAATGTATTAAGTTACTCCTGCTTAATACATTTTGCTTTGAGGAATTATTGGGACACAAGCATAGAAAGGAAAGGAAAGAAAAGGACAAAAAAACCAATAATCAATGAGAAAGTAACCTTGTGACTGCAAATAAAATCATTGAATTTCTTCAAAGAGAGAAAATGTAAAAGGACAGAGTGGATTATACAAAGAGGGTATAGAAGAGAATGACAATGATTTCGATTTCAAAAAACCAAACTAGTCTTTATATATACCTAACACCTACAAGTCCTTGCCAAACATCCAGATGTGTCCTACATTGTCATTTTATCAAACATCAAAACACATAACCAAACTCGCAAAAACAATAAAAAAAGCACAACAAACATCGCAATCCAAAGTAAATACTCACTTCACTCCAATAGCATTCTGTGATATTAGTCAAAGCAAGAATATTCCATAAAGAAGAATCAAAACATGCAAAGACACAAATATTGTAGTAAAAAAATAAATAAATTACACAAGCACAAATATGCAAATCTTACACACAGAAGAGATCCTGGAGGTCGCAGAAACTGTTCGAAGTTGTTGACTGGATTCTGCAACAGTGCTCACGCCTCTAGCATTGGACAGACGAGTCCCAGCTCCACTAACAAACATGTCTGTTGGCGGGTGCAGCTGTAACTGCGCCTCAGGTTGTGAAATAGAGTGATTCGATAGCAAATTTTGTGCCGGAGCCAGTAAATGTGATACATCTTCTATAAATTGGGTTGATGTACGCCTCAATCGATCTTCAGGTGGTGGTTGAGTTCGAACCTCAGACAGCTGGAGAGAAGGTTGAGGTTGCTCAACAATGGGAGTCTGATCACATAAGATTAGTTAGATACAGTTAGTTAAAATATGATCTTACTGTATAACTAACACATAACACTACACCAAAAGGCCTATTTAGCTACACGGAGGTGGCCACGGCTCTAAACCGTTGGTTTATTTGCCACGGCCAAAAATCGTGGCTATAATGGCCAACGGCCTAAAACCGTGGCTAAAAAAAGGCTTGGCCACGGTTCTAAATCGTTGGTTTGTTTGCCACGGTTAAAAACCGTGGCTATAATGGCCAACGGTTTAAAACCGTTGCTAAAAAATGAAAATGCACGTGTGTTGCACGTGGATGTGTGGAGAAGTCTCTATTTCTCGCGGGCGAAAAAAATTTGCGTTCCCGCTTTGCGTTCTCCCCCCAACTCTACACTTTTCAACCTTTTGTTTCAAATCCTTCCATCTCCCCACAGATCTCCCGAAAGCACACAGTGATCTCCCGAAACCATAAAAAAAAATTTGCGTCCCTTCTCCGGTTCTTGAAGGAGAGTTCGTCGGTGCCTCCAATGCTGAGTTTGGTGAGAAGAAGAAGAAGGAACACACTGATCTTTCCGTCCCTCCTTCGGTTCAAATCTCCTTCCAGGTAAGATCCTTCTTCTTCTTTAGATCTCCTCTTCTTCAGATCTGTTTCAGATTTTTTTTTTCTTTCAGCTACTAGTGTTCTTTCGCCTATGTTGGGATCTTCGAATCGCAAAGCATTGCCAGAAGGACTGTAAAACCTCACTGCTTTGAGACAACTAGAGATTTAGGGTTGCAGTGAAGAGATAGAAAGAAGATGCGAGAAGGACAAGGGAGAAGACTGGTTCAAGATTGCTCACGTTGAACATGTTGACATCACAAGCTACCGTTGTACTGGATGGGACTAAGTGAGTATTTGTGTTTCCTAAAGTGTTTGATTATATGCCTCTACAAATTGATCTTTTGATTGGGTTGAATTTTTTTTTAGTTTTGGTACTTATATCAATTTTCATATAACTTAATCACGCTTTCCTTTCTAGGAAATTTTTAAAATTGTGTTATGATGCAAATAAAGTAGTGTACCCATTTTCATCAGAAAATGTTTTCTTGTTTCAGTTTGGAGCTATCTAGGATTGGTTCACTTAATTTATGCTTGACATGGACCATCTTGGATCATAGAAAAAAGTATTCAAGTGAACTAACATGTCCTCTAAATGGACTTATTTGGCAAGAGTTCCTTGGGAGCTCAAGTTGCTTGCTTTCAAGTCCTTCAGTGACTTGATATTATTCTAGGAACATTGACATAGCTCTATTTTTTTCGTGTTTGGTTTATCATTGTCAAGTCATGTTGACTACCTCAATCGCGTTGTTTATGTGCATATATTCCCTTTTATAGTTCTTATATACCGCTGACTAATTAAAACAAAATAAAAAAAATATGAGGAAGAGACAACATTGTGATTATAGTGCTAGAAGTTCTTCAGGTTTCTTCTTCTACTTAGCTTGTTGATTGCTTAATCTAAGATCTGGGTTTGTTTTGTTTTGTGATTTTAAATAATGGGTTAGTGTTACTTTGGAAATTTGACTCAATAATTTTGTTTGTTCCCCTCTTTGGGTTATTGGGATGTTGTTCTCTATGTCAAATGATGTTCATTTGGCTTTGATTAGAAAAGATCAATTCTTATTCATGTTTCTTAAAGTTGTTACATCAAGACCACAATTCAGGGATTTAAGTTCTTAAATAAAGTTATGTTAAAGAATCAAAATACTGGTATGACATAATAGAAAGTTATGTCCGCGCATACCACTGGAAAAAGTTGCAGCTGCGGAATGTGCTGGACATGAAGGCTGGGTTTGGAGGGTATAGTCTCCTATTTACCCTCATATTTGTTAGAGATAGCTGAAGTCTTTAGATGCACCTTTCACATGATCATTCCCTTTTTCCACTTAAAACGTATCTATGAATATAAAATCTTTTGCTTGTAGTGACTTGCTGAACATTTTTGTGATTGCAGGTTTGCATCAGCTTTGATTGATCTTGGGTTAGATTGCTGGGTATTGAATGTTGTTCCTGTTAGTGGAACAAATACTTTGCCTGTCATATATGATCGTGGACTTATAGGAGTCATGCATGACTGGTAGGGGCTCTACAACTCTTTTTAATTTCCATGCTTACAACATAATGTACTGCCAGTATCCCACTACTTCAATCATTAATTTATATCAGCCAGAGCTCCAGATAAGAAATGACCCATTCTCCTAATGGGGATGGTACCCTTAGAATTGGTTTCGGACTGCTCTAAAGGAATCAAGCAATCATGTCTACGATTGATCATACAAAATCCATGTAATTGACTTCGACACTGTAGTCGATGAGATGTGACCAATGAAAGCTATTTACCTTACCTCTTTTTGTACAGGTAATGCAGGGTCTTGCAAAATCCATAGCATGGGATGGTGAAGGAGCAGCGTGCTTAATTGAGGTTTTGTATTACCAAAACAGTTCTTAAACACAAAGCATGTTTTTTTATACACTTTGTTGTGTTGAATGTTTTTTTATTTTGCCCCTTCAATGTTATATCTTGAGTTTTGCATTGCATTTGGCATGATGACTAGCCATTAGCTAACAAAATAAATAGACATGCAACTTATTGTGAATTCTTTTCATCTATCTAGTTGAGTGAATTGATTCGGTTCTTTTCATCTATCTATTTTTGGGAATTTTGGTTCTTTTCATCTATCTTGTGTTGGTCGAACCCGAAAAAGTATGAAGTATAATGGAGGAATGCTTAGGCTCCATGTTTTGACAGACTTTGGTAGTAAATGCTTAGAATATAATGCCAAAGAATAGGTAGTTATTAACATTGTGGAATTACAGAAGGTGAGTATAGGAAGAAGAATATTATAAGAAGAATTTTCAGTTGTTACAAGGGTATGATTAATTTTCAGTTGCAAAGCACCAGATTATTATAGGAAGAAGAATATTATAGGGTGGATTTGGGATGCTTTTTCAGTATATGAAACAGAGATGTATACCCTGTTTTTTGCTGCAACAAAAAACAGAGAATGCTCTGGTTTCGAGCTTTGTTTTGATGAGTGTTTGGAGTTTTCTTTGAGGCGTTTGGTGGTCTCTTGGCTGTGGTTTGTAATGACAGAGTTAGGATGCAGTAAGGACCTATTTTCCTAATAAGATTTGCTGGAATATAATTCAGGGATTTACACAACACGTCACTTACGGGGCAGATACAAAACTTGGGTAGCTTGCAGGATTTGGAGAAATTGTAATATTTCCTATCTCATTCATGTTATAGTCTATTGCTACATTGTTTATTAGTAACTAAACTATCATTGCAGGAATGACAACATCTGCTAAATATTGCAGGAACTTGAGTTTCAATCAACTAACGTCAGTTGGATATGATATCTCCACTTTGGCTAGCCTCCAATATCTGTAAGTTGCAAAGTAGGGATCACTCAAAATTATATTCTAAGCATCATAATAGTTAATACTTTGTCAATGGGCTGTGATAATAGGGCTCCTGAATATCAAGTCCATGCCCTCCTTTATTAGACCCTCCCACCTGGTGCCATTGCTATTGTGTCGTCTGCTGCTCTACTCTTTTACGATGTCTCCCTTAGTTTGAGTTTAGCTTGGCTTAATTTATTAGTTGCTTTTCCTTTGAGTTAATACTGTACAATTATTAGAAAGTGCTACTGCATTGTCAGAATTGTATGAAATGCAATCTTAAAATTGATTGAAGGAAGCTGCTATTGAATTGCTTCTTTATTCTTGTAGTAAAGTAAGGAAAACAAATTTTTTGAATGGGGCTTGACCTTCTCAAGTTTGTCACTTAATGAGCTTCCTGTTATTATGCTAACTGAGTAGCTTTTACAATTTCCCATTTTTCTTCATAATGTGAATGTGCAGGTGTATCCTTGGAAGGCTTTTGCTATGAATCCAAGCAACAGATACTAGTCTATGAGTTGTAACATTAAGCTAGGGCCACAGACTGAAAATCGTTGTTGATGCTGCAAAAGGTAAATTTCTTATACGTCTTAGTTCTTATGGAAATAGTTTCACTTAGGCTGCACTTTACTAAACACATACACGCATATGGCAGCTAATCTGTCATCCGTTCCACAAGATTCTATTTTCTGGCAGCTAGTTGCATATTGTGCTGGTACTGGTGGATTTCTTTTGGTACTTGCGAAAGGTAAATAGCAGATCACTGCCTTGACATGTAGTCCAAACTGAGTGAGTGGATGCTGAAGTGATTGTTGTTAATATCATGTAAAATGCAGGCAAAACAAGAGCTTCTATCCAGGATAAATGGCTTCTTGTCAACATGCAGTCCGCCAAGGAATTCAGTTCAACATGGTAAACATTTGCTTAGATATTGGTATTGACTTTAGTTGTTTTTTGGCTGGAAGATATTTGCTACATCATGATGTACAAGAGATTATGGACGTCCTGTGATTTGTTTGTTTTCACGCCTTATTATGGTATTCTTATAATATTATGGTTTTAATTATTGAATCACAAAGGCTTTCGCCACCTTTCTTCACTTAATGCTCAATGGACTTGGAATTGGTGAATTTTTGGGTCGTATCTGGGATCAAGATTTTGGATTTTACCTTGTTTTGAAATACGAATATATTTGATTGCCGGCTCCTATGTTAATTTGTTTTGCTGTCCATTGTTAATCCCTTTTTATAGAAATGCTCCTCTTTATTCTTTAAGAAATCTGAGCAGAAAGTATAAAAAATGGTTTTATGATGGTTTAATTGTTGTTTTTGTCTGAACAACAGGCTATGGTTGATGTAGCTAAAGAAGTTGGAGCTGATGTTGTGTCACATGGGTGCACAGGAAAGGGAAATGATCAAGTATGCCTTGGCTTTCCTGTGTGAATTTGTTTGTAACTTCTTTGTTTAAGCGAGATTGTTACTCATGAATGATGTTCTGCAGGTTCGTTTTGAGCTTGCTTTCTATGCTTTAAACCCTGATCTCAAAGTTGTGGCTCCATGGAGGGAATGGGATATCTCAGGCCGAGAAGGTGCTATTGAGTATGCGAAGAAACATAATGTGCCTATCCCCGTGACAAAGAAATCTATCTACAGCAGAGATCGGAATTTATGGCATCTTACCCATGAGGTAATTCGTCTTTAATATTTCTATGATCATCTTCTCCTTAATTAATTTTCTACTAATTATGATGCTACTTAAGTTTCTATTCATGTAATTAAACGTGGTAGTCTAACTTGATCAGCTTGCTTGCTGTAGCAAGCAGCTCTTACTAGCTTCTTGTTTCTTTGGTTCCTTTTCTTTTAAATTTTATGCAAGGAAGCAAATAAAGCAAACAAATAATTCTTGTTATGTCATATAAGCTAAAAAATTATGTTTAAATAGAGATCATATAAGCTAGTTTGAATCTGTTCTTTATTTTATTTTTTTGTACTTATAGTGTAAACATCTTTTCTTTTGTTATGTTTAAATAGAGATCATATAAGCTAGTTTTCTTTTGTTATGTTTGAGCATAACCATGAACAGATGAAGACGAGCAGCTGCATGTCATAACCATTCTCTAACATGTTCCCCTTGCACTTTGTGCTACTTGTGTTGTTGGCTTACTTTCAGTATCTGCAATGTTTGTTTAAGTTTAAGTCATGAGTATAGGGTGGTTTATGGTGAGCAGTGAACTGAATTTGGTCTATGTAATTTGCTGCAGAGTGTTCTAGGAATTATATTGGGAGGTGGAGCTGGTACTCGTCTATACCCTCTCACCAAGAAGAGAGCAAAGCCCTTTGTTCCTTTGGGAGCCAACTATAGGCTGATTGATATTCCCGTGAGCAACTGTTTGAACAGTAATGTTTCAAAGATCTATGTCCTTACGCAATTCAATTCTGCCTCTCTTAATCGTCATCTTTCAATACGCTAGCAACATGGGAGGATACAAGAACGAGGGATTTGTAGAAGTTCTTGCCGCTCAACAAAGCCCTGAAAACCCAAACTGGTTCCAGGTAATTAACATAAACTATACTTTCTTTCTGTGGTTTGTGTTTTCTAAACTAACATAAAAATGCAACTTATAGGTAAATCTTACTACTGCGGTTGCATATTTTTCCTTCACTCTTGCTTTAGTGCATATGGCCGTGGTTGTTTAGATTCATTTACTGATTCATTTAGCAGCTGCTGTCTGATTAGATTTAAATTTGCAGTCAAATTTTTGTTTCTTGTTTGGATGTCCTTCTAGTTAACCTCTTACTCGTTTTAGAATACTGGTTTTACCATTTACATATGGATGCATGAACGAAGTTTCTGAGTAATGTTTTAGAGAACAAAACAAATAAAGAGAATGGGAAACCAATGCTATAAAGGGTTGATCTCCCTTGCATAAAAGGATATTATCTTTTCTGAGTAATGTTTTAGAGAACAAAACAAATAAAGAGAATGGGAAACCAATGCTATAAAGGGTTGTTCTCCCTTGCATAAAAGGATATTATCTTTTCAACTACATTGGAGAAGCTTCCCATGCGATTTCTGCTTAAAACAGACAGTTAGCTCCATTTCAAAATTATTTTAATTACTTTTTCTATTTGTTGCTGGCTGCCGACTTGGATATACTTTACAGGTACGAAGTTGAAGAATCTAGTTGTACCTCCCCTGTCTTGTGTATTCTTTGAAAGAGGTTGCATATTTTTCCTTCGCTCTTACTATGACTTAGGTCTAAACTGGTTGATATGATGCAGTGTTACAAGCCCCATCATCACCAGCTGCTAAATGGTTTACTGCAAAATCAGTGAAGAAGGTAAATTTGTTTGTGGTTATGTAGCTTGTTGATACAGCAGGGAGGGTTTTGGAACTTATTTTGATATTGGAGCAGGTCAAGTATGCAAGTATTAACTTTATTCTAGTCATTCCCTGCTGGTTATGTAATGAAGTTTTTCTCTATTTTGTGTTAATGTCTTTGATTAATTTACTTGATTGAGACCATATCTTTAATGGGTTTTGGTTATTTTTTAAATCAGTCATCAACAAGGATCTGCAGCTTTTGATTTTGGGGAACTAGAAGAGGCAATTGTGCTACAAGGAGTTAAGTTTGGAAATGATGAATACAAGAAAAGTGGTAAGCTCTATCTATCCTTTCTCCTTTTCTGACTTCTTTTCTTATACAACCAATTCCCAAACTCTGACTTCTTTTCTTATACAACCAATTCCCAAAATACAACCAACAGGATCCTTTCTCCTGTTGCATCTGCTATTGCTGTTGCTGTTGCTGTTTCTGCTGTCGTTGTTGTTGTTGCAGCTGTAGATTAATAAGAGTTTGTCGCTGCTGCATGGGGCCACATAAGCTGTGACTGGTTAAACTTATCAATTTGTTGATTATGCTGATTCAGTACTTTAGAAGCATCTAACTGAAATCCAGGAGTAGGTAAGGCTTGTGATCAAGGTACTTTCTTCATCAATTGCTGGTATGACTAATCACGTGAGTGTTATTCAAGATGCTATTGGGGAGAAGGTATTGTTTATTGCATACTGTTAGCTTTCGAGTGCTCATTATACTTCCTTGTGTTACATTTGTTTTCAACAATTGGGCTTTGATAGCATAACAACCCTTTAACATGGCGATGAAAACTTTTTTTTTTATATGCTTTTACCTGCATCCATTTATATTCAAGTTATGTCATTAACTAAATTATATGCCACTTTTTGTTGACTTAATTATCTTATCTTCAATTCTTATTGTTTTGTTTATTCTTTGAGTTTTCATGTATCTCCAGTTTTTCATGTAATCAAGTTCTTCTCTTACAGAGTGAAAAGCAATCAAGCTGGTGTGGACTTGAAGAGAACAAGGACCCGTGTAGTGATCAATGCTATCTCCGGGTAACTTTTGTCATGTCTAAGTTTAAAATGCATACTTCCATGTTATCACTGTTGAAAATGAAGCTTAAGATCAAAAAAATGGTTATGATATACTCTTCAGCATGTTATAACACCTCCAATTCTAGAGGGTACATCACAAGGAAGGCTAACAAGTAATTTAAGAAGTAGTTTTTATGTGTCAGTGAACTCCATTATGGTTATGGTTTCCGCAGTCTTCACAAGCACACACATACACAGTAATATGCCTATTTGTCTTTCCATAATGCCAATAGAAACAATGATAGGAAGTGATGTAGTGGGTGTTCTCTCCGATGAGCTCAAGAATAGAACATCCGGTTAATGTTGCAGCTCTTGTAATGTTGCAGCTCACAGTTAATGTTGCAGCTCTTGTAATAAATGTTGTGGCTGCAATTTATTCCGGGAATGTTCCCTTGAATGCAGTGCAGGTATGTCTCATGGCTTCTTGTACCATAATTTCTCTTTGTTTTATTTTCGTCTGAACTGTTTCTTCTGCAGCTTCTTTGGGTCAATCTCATCATGGATACTCTTGGAGCGCTGGCATTGGCCACAGAACCACCAACAGATCACCTAATGCTCAGATCTCCAGTTGGCAGAAGGTAAGATATCAACATGAAAATTGCAATAAGTATATTTTGTAATTGAAAATGCTCAGATCACCTAATGCTGTTGTTGCTGAATGGAATGCAGGCTGCTAACACAAGTGCTATTACTAAAGGGAGCAGATTGCTATATGTTGCAGAGTGCTATGTTGTTACATGTAATGTTGTTTAGGAAGGATTTCTGTTAGATTAGTTGTCAATTAGCTGTCAATAAATGTAGTACTATAAATAAGAGAGCATAAGAGAGAAAAAGGGATTCATTTGATTTGTAAGAAAATTGTACACTTGAGCATTTGCTCTACAGGAGATTAGCTATCTCGAATTAGCTTTCTTATTGAATACAATCCATTCCATTTATTGTCATCAATCCAGAATTACAATTACAAGTTCTTCAGTCTGTAATTTCTCTTCATTGCTTGTATTGCATCGCTGTCAGTAGAACTGCATTGGCTTAACACCGTGACCAGAAAAAAAAAATCGTGACCAGTACTTGCCACGGCTTAAAACCGTGGCTAACATTATTGCAACGGCTAATAACCGTGGCCATGATTTGCCACAGCTTATAACCGTGGCTAAAATTATTGCAACAGCTTAGAACCGTGGCTAAGACTTGCCACGGTTTTAAGCCGTGGTTATTCCTAGCCACGGCTTAAAACCGTTGCTAACATTTTTGCAACGGTTTATAACCGTGGCTAAATCATCAACCGTCCTCGAGCATAAAACCGTTGCTAATATGTTTTACCATGGTTTTTAGTCGTTATTGGGGATTTAGTGACGCCTCTACAGCCCACGGCTCTAAGTCGTGACAATGGGTTACCCCCACGGTTCAAAACCGTTGCTAATGGGTATTTTTGGTGTAGTGTAAGCACAAATTCACAACCATAAATAGGTACTTTAAATTGATTAAGGAAAAAACAACATCATCAAACGTTGATGAAGCAACAGGACACCAGAATTACTGAAGATCATGAACCTGACAATAGGACATCTGGAATCTGGACATGCATAAATATGTGTAGATGCCCAAGATGTGGAAGTTGGTCAAAGAAGAGAGGCACATAAACAATCACCTAAAATCTTATTATTGCAAGTCCGGTGTACATGCAAGGACTGTGCCCCGCCACTAAAACCCTATTGAATCTTGAAATTATATATTTGAGCCACTGAAAAGTTTCTAGTGATTGAACATATTAGACAAACTATCACATGGTGAATTTATCAAAACATGCTAGTTGACATGCATTAAACTTAATGACAAGACGGTGAGTGGTTTAAACGGAAATAAGTCGTGCTTGGCTCAATAAAACCTGAGAATCCTGAACAGGAGCAATATGCTGCTGAACAAGTGGTGGGTCTAACTGAGTTTGCAAAGGAGAGACCCCATTATCATTACCTACCCTAGCATTATGCTCATCATTCAGTTCACCAGAGGACATGGCAATAGATTGTGGCTCCTTGCAAACATAAAATGAACATTCAGGGATGAAGTTTCAAAAGGTTCAGTTTACAAACATGATATCAGCAAAAATCTATACCAGACTTATTCAAAACTTTACAGATATATTGTACCTGAAGTGATGAAGCCAGACAATCTTGGGGTAGCTGAGCTAATGGTGAATCTATTTGAGGTTGACCGAGGAATATAAGCCCTCACTTTCTAAATGATCTACACTAGTAGTGACTGGATTTACTTGGCTAGACTGTATGGTGAGAGGCTGTGATTAAGGGCAAATGTCAAATGAACAGTTAAGAAAAGAAATTTCAGTAGAAGTCAAATGAACAGTTAAGAAAAGAAATTTCAGTAGAAGTCATGAGCTTTTGCTGAGGATAAGTCCCTATTTTCGAGACAATCTACCCTAGTATTGTTTTCATCCACCTGATCAGACTGTAAAAGAGAAACTTTAAAAGGGCCATTTTGTCACATAGGAGTCTCAACAAACAAAAATTGTACCTGAATTGATGAAATTCCATCATCTTCGGCAGGCACAACATGCTGCTCAACAAAAGGTGAGCCTATCTGATTTTGCTCCAAGGATGGTGCTACACCATTTTCACAAGAATCTAACCCAGTATTACATTCACCCATTTCACCAGACTGTATGGCGACAGGCCATAGTTAAGTGCAAACATCAAATGAATAGTTTAGAAAGAGAAAAAAAATCCTAAAAATGGAGCAGTTTCACATGTATACATGCAATTCGAATAGAAAAAGATGTACCTGAACTGATGAAACCGCAAAGTCTAGAGCAAGGGCTACATACCTCTCATTCTAACTCCAGTAGGTTCCAGTTTCTGTACAGAGGTTCCAGTGACTGTTGGAACAACACCCTTCTCATGACATATTCCATCCAAACTACTGCATAACTCAGTTCTCAATAAAAGCAGCTCAGTGAGAAAGACAGTTCTGTAATCTGCCAACTGCCATTCTTTTCTAACAGCACTCTCATAGCACATACAACGTTGCAATGATGATATCTCAAATCTTGAAGAGTACCCGTTTCTGTGCGAAATGAGCTTGCAAAAGCTAACAGAGGATAGGTCCTGCAAAAACAAGTATGGTACATTGGTACAGAGCTTCAGAAATCTTTAAAATTTATTTTATGTTCAGGGCACGATCTGTTTGAAATAAAAACTTGTTGGTCAAGGGATGAAGAGGAGGGAGCCAAGTTTGAAGCCTATCTAACATTCAGCTGTAACTTGTCAAAATATTGTTTCCAACATAGATTTCTCAACATTTTGAATCCATTGAATCAGTGGCTTGTCTAAACCTACATAAATATAGTTTGTTATCTCAATTTATTTGCTTTTAAAGTAGACAAATATTGGAGACATCAAAATAAATTTAACTTGTTGACCCTTTGGCAAAACCACTAACCAAACACATTGTTTGTGTGACACCTTGGTTACCATGTAAAACAGAGATACAAATGTTTTCCTTGTGAGGAAAATGTGCAACAATTACCTCCACCAAATAATTACCTTGCAGGTAAAATAATTCTATAGATTGTCGGTGAGACTGAACTCGGTAGACACATACCTTCCATAACTAATTTGATATGATAGTCAACTCTTGGGGGCTGTGGAACATAAATATCTGAGGAGAAACTCGTTGGAAGAACAGGTATCTGCCAAGTCTTGATGCAATTTTGTGATTGTCTTTTGCAAGGATCTTAGAGCTGGAAGCAGAGTTCTAGAACTTTGCTGAATGGATTGCCCGTGAGCCTTACAAAGTTCTTGCAACATAAACAAGTTCATTACCACTTTAACACTCAAATGGTAAACAATATTTACTAGTAGTGTCCAAACTAACTAAAATCATAGAAAACTTTGCCAACAAACAAACCTGGCACCAATGAAGAATGAACTCCAAATGCGGGCAGCTATCCAGAAGGTCAGCGAACACCTCTATGAGCCTTTGCAAATATCTTAAGGGCACTGATGAAGCAACAACTGGTATATCACCAGGAACCACTGAAATAATGCATTTTTTAATCAGGGAATCTTCATTCAGACGAAGGCTGAGCACCAATGCCCTCTGATATTGATTCTCACTGAGAGCTATATCTACTGCCTGTTAAACATCGTGGTCACAAGAATAGTCAGTGCATTGGAACAAAGAAGCTTAAGACAGAGATAGCTGAAAGAAATAATGTGCAAGCTAAACAAGCAAGTACATCTGGTGTCACATCTATGTCAAGATCAGTGGGATCAAAAATGAAAGAATCGTCTATTGAGTATATCAAAATGCCTTCTATTGTTGCTGCCGCCCAACAACGACCTGTAAGTGCAATCCTCAAGCACTTTGTTTGGATGACTGGCCTTCCATTGTTGGGCATGGAACCTGGTAGATCATAACCCAACTTTCCCCGAGTTTGGACTAAGGTACACTATAATAGAGAGATAAAGTTGATAAAGGTACACTATAACACTATAATAGAGAGATAAAGTTGATGAACTAAGGTACACTAAAAAAACCCAATTTACAGCATTAAGCTTCTCCTAAGTCTTATGTAACTTAAGCATCGGAGTGTCATCGTCCGTCACACAGTGGTCTTTGGCTCACGTGTGCAACTTGTGCAGGTGTAGGTCAAGGTGCAACAGGAGAACAGAAATCAACTAATAATTATTTGATTTAGAAATTCAATAATAATTTTTACTTAATATTGAATTTTTGTAGTAAAACAAAAAAATGATTGAATATCCGCGCACGTAGAGTGCGTCCACCCTTAGTTATCATAACAACTACATGTAATTTATATTTTTTTTAATATTCTAGAATGCCAATTTTAAATTGGAATATATATTTTTTAAATATTCTAGAATGCCAATGTTCAATTGGAATATTTAATTTATATATTTTTTAGTATTCTAGAATGCCCATGTTCAATCGGTTTATTTAATTTATATATTTTCAATATTCTAGAATGCACATATTCAATTGGGATATTAAATGTTTTTTAAACCAAAATTTGATTAATCCACGAACCACATTTGATAAATTGCCTTCAATCTTTTTAAATTATATTATTAGAACACGACGCCAGGTACACCCACGCTAGTTCTATATAAACAACTTGTAGATTGATTGAATTTCTTACTGTTTTTTTTTTTTTTTTTTTTGAACGATTAAAACTTAGAATTTTTAAGTGGTTTCCAGATCTGCAATAAATAGTTTAGTTGAAGCATGGAACTAGTAAACCATTAAATTATTTCTTTGGAGTTTGTGCATTTGCAGATAGACGAAGATATGTTAAAACTGGGTGTGCTTCCCTCACATATTTGTTTTAAGCCGGCATTGGATTTGTAATCAACTTTTCTTGTGGTGCCAATTCTTTCTCTCTTCCAACGAGCTATGGCACAACCTTCATCTGTCAAGGTTGTTGAATGTTGCAGAATTTCTCTTCCTTCAGGTTTCATCCCTCAACCATCTCTTCCTCTCACTTTCTTTGATCTGAAATGGCTTCCTTTATCTCCTGTCCAGCGCCTCTTCTTCTATACTTACTCCCATACAAACAACTATTTCATGGACACCACCTTACCCAACATCAAACGATCACTCTCCTCAACTCTCCAACACTATTACCCTCTTGCAGGAACGCTTGAATGGCCCCAAGAATCCCCCAAACCCCACATCCAGTGCAGCGTAGACGACTTCATTACGCTTACAATTGCAGAATCCAATCAAGATTTTGATAATCTAGCAGGCAGTCATCCTAGGGATGCCAATGAGTTCTATCCTTTAGTCCCTAAGTTACCTTCTTCCACTAAAGCAGAGGACCATATCCAACTTCCTTTGATAGCTTTGCAAATTACGTTGTTTCCCAATACTGGGATCTCCATTGGAATCACATTCTTACATGTGATCTCAGATGGGAGGTCCCTTCACCAGTTCATTAAGTCATGGGCTACGGTTTGTAAATCTGGATTAGGGGATACATCTTGTCGTGCCAGAGTCACTCCCATTCTACGATAGGAATGTAATTATCGATCCTTACCATGTTGAAAGGAATTACTTAAACGACCTGGTGAAGCTGGGTGTGTCCCCAAAAAGCCTTGGAAAATTCAAATTAAATGTTCCCAAAACTCTTCTAGTTCGAGCCACTTTTGCAATGAGTAGGCCGGAGATCCTGAAAATAAAAGGATTCGTCATAGAACGGTTTCATGACATGTATGGCAAAGACATTTTGAATCCAGCCACATCTTTGCCTCTATCCACATTTGTTTTAACTTGTGCCTATATCTGGGTGTGCATGATCAAAGTTTTGGCCAATGATCAAGCATATGTTGTCGACGATGGCGCGTCAATAGAGCACTTCCTGTTCAATGTGAACTGCAGAGAAAAAATGAATCCTCCTATTCCCACAACATACTTTGGTAACAGCTTAGTGATTTGTTTTGTGGAAGCGAAGAGGAGTGATTTGGTTGGGGAACATGGGATAGCTATCGCAGCAGAGGCTATAGGAAAAGCAATTCATAGGATGAAAGAAGGGGTATTAACAGGGGCTGAGAATTACTTTACCAAAATTCATTCAGTAATGAAGCAACGGGTCCTTAGCGTTGCTGGGTCTCCCAACCTGAGTGTTTATGGTACAGATTTTGGGTGGGGAACGCCAAAGAAGTCAGAGGTGATTTCAATTGATGGAACTGGAGCCATGTCCCTTAGTGAGTGCCCAAATGCCGAAGGGGGAGTTGAGATTGGTTTGGTCCTCACCAAGCCTGAAATGGATGCATTTGCTTCTCTCTTTACATTTACTCTCAGTACTCTTCCTTGATCTATGTACAGATCAGGCATATAGATATGTTCTGTCCTTGTGTTTTCTTGCAGAACGTTACACCAAGAAATGCAATATCCAATCCTTACCATTTCTACAGTATTCAAATGCCGGAAGAAAATTGAATGACGAGAGGCTATTATTGTTTTAAATGGAGGTCATATGTTGTGAGGATTTCTTTAGAAGCTGACATGTTTTTCAATCAAATTCTTATAGAAAGATGAGTTAATGGGAAGATCAATAATTGTATTTCTTCTAGACTGAGTAAAAACACAAGAAGCAAGGTCAGGGTTGGCAACATTACTTGGCGGATGGTACCACTTGGTCTTGGGTTTGAACTCAGCTTGCGGCATCTTTATCAATTTATGGTGTGTTGATCAGTTTTGGTCTTTAATGAATTATGGGATCCTATAAAAACCCAATTCGCCTTCCAAAATATAAAAAATAAAAATAAAAAATAAAAAATAACATTACCTGTTTGTTTGAACAGAGGATGCCTAACTTAAAAGTGATGTAGTTAATTTATTGTTTCAGTTGTGGTATGCTTATTATTCTCATTACTAATCATATTTTATTTTTATTGTACAAACTACAAAGCATGGATTCATATAGATTGGGTAGTTTGTTTGTTTGAACAGTTTGCATTCATTACTCGACTCTTTTATGTGTCTGCTTTGATCTGTTGCATAAAATACTACCTGTGACACAATATATTTGATTAATTTTGTTTGAAAATGATTGATTGAATTAATCTTTAGAAATACAAGCCCAAGCTCTCTCATCTAGCGATATTCATTCATTCAGTTCACTTTTTTTTATTAAACAACCTACCAAATCTTATACGCCAATAGCAATTTGAATTCCTATGGAACAGATTAATTATTTTAGTGATTACGATATCTGCAATTATGGATATAAGAAAGTTTAGATCTGATGTAATCGATTTCTGCTCTCCTTCCTCGTTGCTTACCTAAACCTGCACAAGTAGCAAACGTGAGCCAAGGACCATCGTGTGGTGGACAATGACACTCCGGTGCTTAAGTTAGATAAGGCTTAGAAGAGGCTTAAAACTGTAAACTGAGTTGTATTGTGAACATGTAGTTCATCGACCTTATCTCCCTTTTATAGTGAAGGAATCCTCGTTCGGCTAGGCCTTTGGTGGAGTAGTTTAGGAAAAGTGATCTTGTTGTTGAGATCATTTCCTGATTGGGAGCTATCCATAAGGGAAAGTGATCTTGCTCTCGTGTTCCTAGATCTGCGGGAAAGATTTTCCTTTGTGAGTGTTGTCCATGCAAGGAAGTTTCCTTGCCCGACTTATACTCTAATATATGCTTCCTAGTCGGATCCACTGTGTTGCTGACATGCCTGTCTTGGGTCGATCTTTCAGATACTTGCCTTGGAGTTCTTACGAGTATTGGGCTTGACCGCGTGACGTGTGTGCTTATTGGCTCGTTGCAACTCGGACCTGACTGTCTAAATTCTACCAATGATGGGCTCACCGTTGTTTGGACTTGCAATCGGGCCTGCTTCATTCTGTCGACGAGATTATCATGACATATGTACTGTGATGATCAGAGGATGATTTGGTGTATCATCAGTTGCTCCCCCTGAGTTAGTGGGTCATTTCATCGGTCCACTAAATCGTTTTTATACACTTTGTACAGTTGTGATGATTGAGCCCGAAACATCGTCTCGAGCAACGCACCTCATTAAATGAGTTTCTTGTCATTCAGTAAGGAGAGGGGACGTGACCACCCGCTGCTTATATAAGCTGCTGCTTTTGTGAGAGGTAGTCTTTTCACCTTGCATCTCTTCTGCTTCATTTTCTTTCTCTGTGTTTTTGGTTACAAATCTCTCTTTGCTATTCTAAAAGTAAAAACTTTTTCTTCATGGTGGATAGTGTCGAACTAACCCCCGGGCAGAACAACTCTATGTTTGCCATACTTTTTACTGGGAACAGAAGGTGTCCGATCTGGACAAGCTTCGTGAGGACTATGGGGTTCCTGAAGATTTACAGCTTGTCTCATTGAATGCTACTACAATTCGTTGATGCCTCCATAAAGATCCATTACCTTCCACAAAGGCATGTTCCAAGTAGGATTCGTTTTCCAGTTTTGAAAGATATTTGGCGTTTTCTTACGCACCTTCGTATTCCTTCCGCTTAAATGGCGTCTGATGGGTTCAAGATTTTGATTGTTGTCCTTGTCAAGGCCAACCTTTCTGGTCATCTGATGACTCCGCGGATACTGCGTTTGTTGACTTAGCCTCGTCTTAATGCTCATGGAGTCTGTTAGTTGAGTACTCTAAAGTGTTCGGGTTTTTTGTCTGTTGACTTTGAGTGTTGGCAAAAAAACTGTTTTTGGTTTCTTCTAATTCCTCGTACTTCAAGGTGGACGAGCGGCCTCTTATCAGGCACTCGATCTTGGTGAGTGTGGTTCTTTTGTAGAAACTGACATGTTGTCTCGCTGCTCTGTGTAGGTAAATTTGTGGCTCCAACTCGTACTGAGGAGGAAGAATCTGTGATGAGAGCGTTTAATGAGCTTCCCTTGGTTGTTGTTGATGAGGTCATGGCTGCAGACAACGTCGTGGAGTGGATTGTTTAGGCACTTCGATGCTGGCCCTATTATGCCTAGGTTTCCTTTGAGGGAAACTAGTAGTGGACGTTCCAGAAAAAGGAGGTTCACAATACCGAGCCCTTCGAAGCAGGCTGAATTGGAGGCGACCATGCCGCTTTCGATCATTTTCGAAGAAGACAAACTGGCGATAAGGCTGGTTTTTCCTCTAAGCCAATCTTGTTAGAGCAGAAAATGGTGGCTACAGAGCAATCTGCTGAGCCTGCTATCTTAAGGAGCGGATCTTCTCTCTTACCCCTAGAGTCTGATGCTGAGCGTCGGGCTAATATTCCTTCTGGGAAGTTTCTTCAGCCGGTGTCTCCCAAAGGTTATTTGTCGTTGTTTGCTAAGAGTGATCTACATCCTGACGCTCGTAGCGTAGTTCATGCTGCTAATGGACTTTTTGTAGAGCTTCGCAAGTCGTACTCAGACGCGTTCTATAGGTTGGGCTTTTAAGTGAGCAACTCAAGGGGTTGGTGGGTAAGGCGCAATTTTATGAGTCTGAGTTGGCTTCTTTGCACTTGGAGTTTGAATTTGATCTGGCCATCGGGCGATGCCGAGTTCAGGAGGCTGAGGCTCGGGCCACTCATGCTCTAGCGGAACTAAACTTGTTGAAGGAGCGGCTGGTGAAAGAGGAGTCCCATACGGCTGCGTTTTCTCACAGACTGTCGGAAGTGGAGGCCAGCTTAGCGGCGCCCAATGCCCATCATGGAACTTTGGGTTCTTTCAATATTGTCCGTGGTAGGCTGGAGTTGCTTGAACTAATTGAGGATGAGAATCCTCATTTGGAGCTTGATTTTGATCGATATCGGAAGGCTATTTTTTGGAAGATTGACGATGCGGAAGTTTTCGATCCTACTTCCCCTTCTGGCAACTCAAGATTGGCTTTAGATTATGTTTTTTTACTTCATGTAGTCCCTTCTGATGTAAGTGGCTCTTCAGCCTCCGGAGCAAGCTTTCCAAAGCAGTTGTAACTTTGGAATAAATTTAAAGAGTATTGAACAAGTATTTTTTGTACCTGTGCCAGTCTATTGCAATTTGTTGCAATTCATTAATAAAATACTACCTATGACACCATATATTTCATTAATTTTGTTTGAATATGATTGATTGAATTCATCTTTAGAATTCAACCTGGCGATATTATCCATTCAGTTCACTATTTTTATTAAACAACTTAACAGAAGTTACCCAAGACTACAGACTTGTGGAAAAGGTTATCAAAGATAATTGATAGTTTATACGTAAGTGTCTAAGATAGAGCAATAGTAACAACAATGCCTAATCCCTTAAACAAAATTTAGCCTAGATACATCATAATTGAAAACATGCAATTTTATTGAAGGAAATTAAAATACAAGATACTGAAATAAACTTGAAACACTTATAGGATTATTGGAATTGAAACTTGAAAATATAATTTGAAAACAAAGTACAACGACTTTGAACAGGAGATACAAAATATTGGGGATTAGAGAGGCTATGTGATTACTCAAATGCTATTTCGAAAAGATGTCCTGAACTCTTAAGTCTTCTTGCTTTTATAGCTTTGGTAGAGCATTGGATTTCTTGATAATTGAGGGACACCATTATTGAAGCTTTGGTTGAGTGCGTTAGGTAATGATTTGGATTGTTTTGGAAAGATGCAGAACAATGGAAGTTGGGTGGAGTGCACTTTCGGTGCATTTGAATGGTTATGGCATTGTTGATGGTTGGATGTTGATATGTGGCCAAGATTGGGGACACATGGCAAAACCGTGGTTTGAAATAGTTTGGAAATGGATAGGTTGGTTGAATGTGATGATTATGTTTGAGATAATGTTTGTGATAATGACATTTTCGTGGAATTTGGTGGAAATTGACTTGTGAATGGACTTGTCCATTATTGAGTTTGGAATTGATGGGTTTTGTTTTGAGATTAGTGAAACCATCTGTATTGGAGATTTCTTTGGATAAGATATTGAATGTGATCTTGAATAAATCTTTGTTGTTCAAATTTCTCGAGATACTTGGTAATTTGGAAAGCCAAGTCCCAATTCTTGTTTTTGATAAAACATTGGTAGAAAAATGTATTTTCTACCACATAAGGATTGTTTCGGGTATTGCAGATTAAAGTCTTGTATCCGTCAACAAGAACCTACATACCTTTGTCCTGATTGGCTTGAATATTGAAGTCCATGATTGATTTAGATCTTTGATCTTCTAATCCAGGAAGAGCTTTATATTGATGAGGAAATTTGAAATTTGTGTTTTGAAATTTTTGAGAGTTAAAATCTTGTTCCCCGAAGAGAACAATGCTTTATTATTTTTTTATCCAGTCGGGTGGAGTGGCAACCATCCCGATTTCAATTTTGTCATTGTCATGATCAGTGTTCTAAAAATCGTTAGGCGCTGGGCGGGCGGCGAGCAGGTGCTTAGCGCCCAGGGGCCTAGGCGGGCGCCTAGACGGGTGCCTAGGCGGTGCCTAGGCGGACTTAGGTTTTGTATTATAACTTTAATAATTTACAAAAGTTAAGCATAATACCTTATCAATTACATCCAATTTAATGTCAATATACATATGCAAAATTTAAAAACATGAAAAATTAACAATCGTGAACAAAATTTATTAAAACTCAAATGACTGAAGTTGGTCATGATGGGTACTTTATATAAATTTGAATTTGTGTACTCTTTTATGTTTTCTTCAAATTGCATGAATAACCTCAGTTATGTTTGATAAAATCTACATTAGTAAAATTGGTACCGGCAGATCCTTTGAGAACTCCATTAAGTAATCATCATTCGCCACATTTAGACATATCATCATCATCATCATCAAAGCCCATTCCCGAGATTTTCTAAAAAAACAATTAAATAGTTTATTTCTAAAAAATAGGAAAGAAAAATAAAATAAGAACACAATCAACCTTATTAAAAAATTAAAAAATTAAAAAAAAATTAAAAATAAAAATCTCCCAGACCGCCTAGACCCCGCCTAGAGTTCGCCTAGACCCCGCCTAGGCCGCCTAGACCCCGCCTAGAACGCCTAGCCCGCCTAGACCGCCTAGCCCACCTAGACCCCGCCCAGACCCGCCTAGACCCGCCCAGACTGCCCAGAACCGCCCAGACTGCCCGCCCAGGCATTAATCTGGGCGGTTTTCCACCTTCTAGCGCCTAGGCGGCCGCCTAGACCGATTTTTAGAACACTGGTCATGATGCACCATGTGCACAAGATTTCTTACAGTGTTCTTGAGAATTGGAGGACACTAGTGAAGGTCCTCTGGAGATTTTGATAGAATTTCGCCAACGAACCCTATTTCATAGAAATATGTTTTTACCTTTGGATCTGCATTAACATTGAAAGATAAAACATTTCTTCCATAAAAATTAGTAAAAATTGTCACACCAAATTCCTCCAATGTTTTGCCATTTATAAGCTCATTAAAATGTAACCAATTATTCTTGGTCCATTCATGAGACATCATCTTGGTTGATTTAACATAATCAACTAAGCTGTAATCTACATCACTTATTGATATGTTGTTGGGTTGAACATTTGACTAAACATATCGATCTTGTCCTTTTGGCTTATGAATTGCCATTACTATTGGACTAGGCAAAGTTGCCTGAGCATAAGTGTAATACTCTTATGTGGGCGAACCTGATGGTGCGGGAGAAGCCCAATAGGCCCGTGGATCCCAAGAAGGGTTGGACGAGCTACCAAGGGGAGATTATATAGTCCCACATCGCCTAGGTGAGGGAAGGGGATGTGCTATATATGTACGAAGTTGGATCTACAAAGTACTACGCGTTTTGAAGCAGTGCGGGCCTTGGGCCCAAAGCGGACAATATAGTACTCAGTGGATCGGGTCGTGACAAAATAGTATCAGAGTCGGACTAGCCGGAAGTGTGCCAACGAGGACCTTGGGCTCCCTTAGGGGGGGTGGACTGTAATACCCTTGTGTGGGCGGATCTGAGGGGGAGGGTGCGGGAGAAGCCCAATAGGACCGTGGATCCCAAGAGGGGTTGGACGAGCTACCAAGGGGAGATTATATAGTCCCACACCGCCTAGGTGAGGGAAGGGGATGTACTGTATATGTACGAGGTTGGATCTACAAAATACTACGCGTTTTAAAGCCGTGCGGGCCTTCGGCCCAAAGCGGACAATATAACACTCTGTGGATCGGGTCGTGAGGTGAGCTAGCTAATGCCGCAATGGGCTGAGCCTTGGATTTGTCAGATTTGACAAGTTTTTTTTTCGTTTGACCTTAGATAATTGTTTGCAGAGCCTTTTTAATGAAGATTTCATTTGGGTTTCATTGTTGGATTTGAAGGTTGTCCATACATCATCAACAAGATATTTCTCTGATTTGTTGAGAGTATAGTTTATGTTGAACGATTGAGATCGTTCCATTGAGCTGCAAGATTATCAATTTGAAAATTTGTTAAATGATGCAATTTTAAAAACCTTTGAAAATTTAAATTTGTTTTGAAAATATTGATTCATGTAAAATGAATTGGTTTGATCTGGCAAGGCCGGATTGAAGATTTTAAATAGGAGTTTGATATGGACTATGCTGGAGATTCATTGGTTATTAATTTTTCTTGTAAAAATGTAAATTCATTGGATATTTGTTGTAAAAGGAACAGGAATAAGATTTATTCTCCTAAATTTTTTGCAGATATTCCTTTGTTACTTGTTTGGAATGGGTAAATTGTTGACAAAAAATGAGTTCTAAGGATAATTTCTTGTCCTTGATTTTTCATGATAGTGAATTTTTTATTGATGTAAAATAGTTGATGGTAAATTTGCACATTTGTTAATTTGCAATTTATTTTTAATTATTGATTGTTTGCATTGTAGAGTTTGTCATTTGTTTGTTCAAAATATCTTGAGGGGATTAATCTTGGAGAAATATAATTGAAATCTGCACCATAATCAAGTAATGCAGTGGTGTTGATTTTGAATTTTTCGTGAATAATCAAGGTGATAATGATATACCATTTGCAAAATTTGATTCATGAAAATATTTGTAGAAATTTTTTGTCTTTTGTAATTTCTTCTTGAAATATTTCTTTGCCTTTATTTGATGTTTCTGGGATGTCTTGTTGGTGAAAATTGTAAAATATGAATTCTTGTATTTGCAAATTTTATTGTTTTAGTTGAGAAATTTCTATTTTGAGAATGTTAATTTCTTGTTGGAGGTGTTGTAAGGTTAATGGTTTTTTATTTGGAGATTTGAACCGATCAATGATTCTTAAAGATTGTAATAAGGTTTGTCTGTAAATGTTGATTCTTGTTTGCCTATTAAATATTTGATTTTGATTAAATATCATGTTTTAATTGAGGATTGTCTATTTGTCAATAAAGTCTAATAAAAGACTTGCTTCCTTTTGTTTTGAGATTACACTAATTCATGAAACTTCATTGCAATTACATGTATTATTTTGATCATTTGATGATGAATCGGAATCAGATTTTTATGTTTGAATATTGTAAAGGTTGGGATCATCGTGATTAGAATCAGATTCAGACTTGATGAGTATCTTGTGAAGCATGTTTTTGAGTTCATCATAGTTGTAATTCTTTGATTTTTCTTTCCATCTTGCAATCTCTTGCAAAATGTTTTCTTTTGCCACATTTAAAACAAGCTGGTTGATTTGTTTATAGTTTGGTGTATGGTTGTTTTGTTTGTTATTTATTGTAAGGATTGGTGGTGTATTTGAATATGTAGGTTGTTTTGAGTAGGTGGATTTTTTTGTTTGTGTATTTGTGAATTGATGTTTTTAATTTTGATGATGGTGTTTTGATTGGTTCAAACTCATATTGCTAACAAGAGTCACCAAATTATTTTCTTTTTGTTAAATTTTGATATTTTAATTGGGTTCTAAGTTTGAGATCATTGCAAATTGTTAATGCTACTTCATTTATTTTTGCAATTAAATCAACATACGTGAGATTGTCATATGGGATTGATCCATTAAATTGAAACTTAAGATTGTGTCTAATTGTTTCAGCGAAGGTTGATGGGAGTACAACCAAGAAGTTTTCTTTCCATAAAGGACTATTGGCATCTGGTATAATCATAACCTTTGATAAGAACATATCTTTGTACCATCTGAAATCTTGGAATGTTGGGCATCTTAAATTTATAAGGATTTCTTTTGATTTTTCTTGAAAGTGAGTTGGATCACCTATAAAGTGTTTGAGTATTACAAAGATGAGGGTTGGAACATAATCATATATGATTTCGCCTCTTTCAGTTTTGATTTGTTGACCTAATTAATCTATTTTTGGTAGCATTGATTATATTGTATTTTTCTTGTTCGTTTAGAAATTAATCTCACCATCCTTTTAATTGGCCAGTAAAACTGGCAATAATTATTTTTACTATTTGATTGTCATCTTTGCCTTCATTCATATGAGTTGAGGCCGGCATTATCATTTCTAGAGTTGTGTCTACAATATTATGTTCACTTTGGCCATCTATGTTCCACTCATAAATTGAACTAGTGGAATATTGAGATGCGACTGTTTGTCTATTTTCTTGAAATTGAAGGTCTGTGAATGAAGGTATTGGATAATAGTTTCTTGTAGAAGGTAATGGTGTGGATTCTGATGTTGAAGGAATTGACCTATTTATTTTTGAAATTATTTGTGAATCAGATTCTTTCTTGGTATCTGATAATTGTGATAAAACATTGATATTATTTGAGCTTGAAATGATTTTTGTAGATTCGATACCATTGAGTGTTAATTGTGCTAATTTTTTTTATTGATTTGATCAATATTTTTTTTTATTGATTTGATCAATAAGATTGGCTTAAAATGAAATTGTTCCTATGTCAATTGTTGCTGGTTTGAAATATGGAGTTGGTTTAAGAGAATTTATTGATTCTTGGGTATTGGAAGGTTTATCATTGACTACATATTGACCTATTGTGTGTAAAAGTATATTTGTATAATTGTTTTGTTCAATGATTTTTTCTATTTCATATTGTACTTGATTTGAAGCAATTTGATTGGCATGTTTGATTGGGGAGGCTACAGCTTCGGCACCTTAGATTTTGTAATATATTTGTTCTAAGGGAAGTATTTTGGATTCTGTGATAGTATTATTGTCTTTCAGATTTCAGGTATTTGTATTTGTTATGACATTTAAACTTTTTGAATAATTGTTTTCATACCAGTCAAAGAAATGTAATTGACTTGGAGTTTTTCACAGAACTGGTATAGAGTTCTCCTAGGTTTACTCTTTTTTCATGAGTTGGTTGTTTTTTAAAAATTTGATTTCTTTTGTATTCATTGTAAGGTTGTTCATATTATTGCCTAATATAATGTGTCTAATTTGAATTCTTTTGTTAACATGTAGATTTGGGATAAATCCTCATTTCTAATTGTGTTGGTGATTTTTGATTTACTTGATATTTTATTTGAGATTGTTGATCATTTGTATAAATTGGTTGAGAGATTTGAGGATATTGTGGATTTTTTCTTAATATTGTTAAATTAATACTCGTGACAGATTGACTTCCTAAGGCTTGGGGAGTTGTCCTATAGGAAGAAGTTGAAGTTCTTGGTGTTTGAAGATCAAATATTGCCAGTTTAGTTCTCCTAGTGGATGTAAATTGTAACTCAACAGTTTCATCTTCATGGGAGACAATTTGAGAAAGTTTAGTTGGTGGATGAGGTCTTGATTCTGTTTGAACATGTCATGAGCTTGGAAGGGTGACTTGATCCCAACGGATAATTTTTGGGACTATGACATTTGTTTTGTCATTGTTTAATTAGAAAAGGACTGTGTATCCTTTTGTGCATCTTACTTTTGCTTGAGGACTGATTTCAGTCTTCATGACTTTGTACGTGATACGATATAATAATGTTAATGGTATTGAACCAGGGAACATATCATATCATATCCGGAGATTTGTATATTTAGGGTTACAGTTTCTAAGACATTTGGATCATTGAAAGATATTGAAAAATTGGGGTAACAATTAAAATAGGTCAGTCTTAGTCCTAGGTATGCTTCTGTTATTCCTAAGAGAGAATTTTGAAATTTGTTGTGCCTACAATCTCAAAGGCATATCAGAGCAGAGGCATCTAATCTTATTTTTGTAAGAGGCCTGATTCCTACTTGGACTAATCCGATGTGGGTATAATTGAATTGAGCTTGTAAGTGTTCTTCTAGTTTTTCTGGAGTAAACAAGTGAATTGGTTCTTGAGTTTGTTCTATGGGTAGTGTTTTTTCTATAACTTTTGGTTATTTGTTCAGTTTGTTGCTTGAAAATTGGCGGTGGTTCATAAACTTCGTCTTTAGAAACTTTTGGAATAGACCATTGTTGAAGGTTTTCTTCAATGTAAACTTGGCTTTCTAAGCTATTAATTGTATCTTTTGCCTTGCTTCTAGAAGATGGGGTACGAATAAATTTAGATAAAAAATACATTCTGAAAAGGCTAAGGGATTTGGCTATTGTTGATACTATTTTTCTACTTCAAATACTTAGCTATAAATCATAAATTATATCTGATGTTTTCTGCCTGAAAGATGAAGAATGGATTATCCTAGATACATAAGAGACTTGGACAACATATTTTCAAAAAAGAGTAATGAGTTTACCTCAAATGGGACCATCATGTATGAGACCATCAAACGAGACCACCTACAGCCAACAACAACGCCTACCACGACAACAAATAGTAACCATGGCTGATCAACGCTAACAAGACTATGACACATACCAACTTTTGACTATAAGGGTTTTTCTTGAAACTCTGTAAAAAAACTTCGATTACCAACGTATAGACTACAAGGGTTTCTCCTAGAGACTTTCGTATACCAACGTTACTCTTGCCTAACAACTATTTCCCCCGAAAAATTACTGGACATGTGGCTTTGACACCAGAAGTTACCTAGGACTACAGACTTGTGGCAAAGGTTATCAAAGATAGTTCATAATTTATATGTAAGTGCCTGAGATAGAGCAATAGTAACATCAATGCCTAATCCCTTAAACGAAATTTATCCTACATACATCATGATTGAAAACATGCAACTTTTTTAAGGAAATTTAAATACAAGATATTGAAATAAACTTGAAGCACTTACATGATTCTTGGAATTGAAACTTGAAAATACAACTTGAAAACAAAGTACAGCGACTTTGACCAGAAGATACAAAAGATTGGGGACCAGAGAGGCTATGTGATTACTCAAAGGCTATTACGAAAATATGTCCTAGACTCTTGAGTTTTCTTGCTTTTATAGCCTTAGTAGAACATTGGATTCCTTGATAATTGAGGGACATCAATATTGAAGCTTTGGTTGAATTTGTTAGGTATTGATTGGGATTGTTTTGGCAAGATGCAGAATAACTGAAGTTGGGTGGAATGCACTTTCGGTGCATTTGGATGGTTATGGCATTATTGATGGTTGGATGTTGAGATGTGGGTTAGGATTGGGGACACATGGCAAAACCATGGTTTGAAATAGTTTTGAAAGGGATAAGTTGGTGGAATGTGATGATCATGTTTGAGATAAGGTTTGTGATAATGACATTTTGGTGGAATTTGGTGGAAATTGACTTGCAAATGGACTTGTCCATTATTGAGTTTGGAATTGATGGGTTTTGATTTGAGATTGATGAAACCATCCGTATTGGAGATTTCTTTGGATAAAATATTGAAAGTGATACCAGAGTTTACCCAAGACTACAACGTTGTGGCATATGTTATCAAAGATAATTCATAGTTTATATGTAAGTGCCTAAGATAAAGCAATTGTAACAGCAATGCCTAATCCCTTAAACGAAATTTAGCTTAGATACATCAGGATTGAAAACATGCAATTTTATTGAAGGAAATTGAAATACAAGATACTGAAGGAAACTTGAAACACTTATAGGATTCTTGGAATTGAAACTTGAAAATACAATCTATGTTACAATTCAAAGAGGTGTTTTGTCCTACGTGTCAAGTGTTTGTCCTATGTGGCAATGTTACAAGTTTAGCAGAACTTAAGTGAAAAATTTTAGCCCTGATGATTTCCTCACTCTCTTCCTCTGCGATTCCAATATTCAACCCTAAACTCTCCTTCATCTCCTCCCAACTCTCATCTTCTCGATTCCTTTTCTCATCTCCCTCTCTGTTCTTTTCCTTTTCTTCTTCTCTAATATCCTCTACAACTTCTCATCCCTTCGACACACAACACAAACTCTCCCTCCTTCACTGATTTGTAACTGAAATTTCATCAAACAAAGTATTTGGGGGATCGAGGTCTTCTCAATCTTTAATTCTCAGGTACGTTGGTTTCTACTTCGATCTGTAAGTAGAACTTCTAAACTTTCATGTTTTTGAGATTCAAAATAGATTTTTTATTTTAGGGCTTGATTGATTTTACTGTGCATGTTTTCGATCTGGGATTCTGGGGTTGAATTATATCTGTTAATGTTTCGAACTTGATTGGTTTTACTGGTGTCCACCAGGTGGTTGATTTTGGTTTCTCCTCCATCACCCACAACTCTCTTCTTTTCGATTCTCTAAATACAAAAAAGTGGGAGTGTGGATCATTCATAGCACAGACCAAAAACAAGAGGAAAATGGGTAACTTCAATCTTTCCATACAAGATGGGTAACTTCAATCTTTCCTACAGGTCTGTTTCATTGGTTTCTTTCATTTACTCTTGTGTTGTTGGATTTGTGATTTTTGCCCTTTTGGATAAAATTATTTGATGTTATGTAGTTTTTGAGAATACCCATTGTGAAATTTTATAGATATAATGAATACCCATTCTGGATTTTAAGTTAGTAAGTTTGGAATGTGAGCTTGGTTTCTATGGTTGACCTTTAGTGAATACCCAATATTGTTGAATACCTCCATCACCCACAACTCTCTTCTTCTCGATTCTATAAATTCAAAAAAGTGGGAGTGTTGATCATTCACAGCACAGACCAAAAACAAGAGGAAGAGCAAATTTGATCCAATAGTATCAATGGGTAGCAGTGAACAAATCCCTCTCTTGACTCCATACAAGATGGGTAACTTCAATCTTTCCCACATGTCTGTTTCATTGGTTTCTTTCATTCACTCTTGTGTTGTTGGATTTGTGATTTGTGCCCTTTTGGATAAAATTATTTGATGTTGTGTAGGTTTTGAGAATACCTATTGTGAAATTTTATAGATTAATTAATGAATACCCATTCTGAATTTTAAGTTAGCAAGTTTGGAATGTGAGCTTGGTTTCTGTGGTTGACCTTTAGTGAATCCCCAATATTGTTGAATACCCAATGTGAGCTTGATTTAATGAATACCCAATATTGTTGAATAATGTTGATGTAGCAAAGCCGAATTCTGAAACAAATTATAGGTTCATATATTTCAGTCTTGCTTCAAGGTTGGGGATGCTGTTAGGGATTGGGTTAACATTAATTATTTTTGTGTTATATTTCGCGATTAGTTGTTAACTGTGATTTGTGGTTGATAACTTTATGGAGGATAGATGAGTACCTTGGTTTTTTAATGGCAATAAAATTAGATTGATCATTTTGAAAAACATTTAGTTGTGAGATTTTTGTTGATTCAATGGGTTATTTGAGTTCATCAATTTCAAACAGTTTTATTTCTAGGGTATTCATGTTTGTTCTTTGTAAAAGTTCATTACAAGGGCTAATTACAAGTGGTGGGCGTTATTGAAGCTTTAGCTGATGAATGCCTTTTGTTTTTTTTATCATGCCACAGGGCGGTTCTAGCTCCACTTACTAGACAGAGATCCTATGGAAATGTCCCTCAACCACATGCCATCTTATATTATGGTCAGCAAACAACCAAAGGTGGCCTTCTTATTGTTGAAGCCACTGTTGTTTCATATATTTATTGTTGTTTATTTCGTTATATCCTTATAAATTAACAAATTTATTGTTGTTCCCCCAATTTCGAGTTCACTTTTTTTAATCCTTTTGTATGCCATATTTTGCAAATTTTTCTCAATGGGTTTGATTAATTTGGTGGTTTTTTTTAATGAGTTCGATTAATTTGGTGTTGTTTTTTTAATGGGTTCAAAGAGATTCAATAGTCATAAGATTCAGGCAGTGTCTCTCAAACTCCACCACCAGATCCACACGAAATTGCCTCTCCTCAAGGTTCCTAGCTCCCAGGTACGTTTTAAACAACCCCTTTGTCAAAAATTTATTCTTTTTGAGTTTCTGTGGAGTTCCATTAGTTCACATTGAAAAATAAAATTTTGAACCCTTTTTTATTAGATTCGGTTGGTTTATGTTGTTGTTCTTGATTACATGAGTTTTTTTTTATCAAAGTTAATTCATTGTAAGTGTTTTTTTTTTAAATGAAATAAAAACCCAATTGTGATTATTCGACAATTCAGTGAAAATATGATGTACTTTGTAGTAGTGCCAACGGCACGGGTATTACACTAGTTTGAAAACAAAGTACAGTGGCTTTGAACATGAGATATAAAATATTGGGGATCAGAGAGGCTATGTGATTACTAAAAGGCTATTTCGAAAAGATGTCCTGAACTCTCGAGTCTTCTTGCTTTTATAGCATTGGTAGATCATTGGATTCCTTGATAATTGAGGGACACTATTATTGAAGCTTTGGTTTAGTGCGTTAGGTATTGATTGAGATTGTTTTGACAAGATGCAGAATAATTGAATTTTGGTGGAGTGCACTTTCAGTGCGTTTGGATGGTTATGACATTATTGATGGTTGGATGTTGATATGTGGGCTAGGATTGAGGACACATGGCATAACCATGGTTTGAAATAGTTTTGAAAGAGATAGGTTGGTGGAATGTGATGATCATGTTTGTGATAATGACATTTTGGTGGAATTTTGTGGAAATTGACTTGTGAATAGACTTGTCTATTATTAAATTTGGAAATTATTAGTTTTGTTTTGAAACCACCCATATTGGAGATTTCGTTGGATAAGATGTTATTAATGCCTACGATAAATCATTAATAACAGCAATGCCTAATCCCTTAAACGAAATTTAGCCTAGATACATCATGATTGAAAGCGTGCGATTTTATTGAAGGAAATTGAAATACAAGATACTGAAAGAAACTTGAAACACTTACATGATTATTGGAATTGAAACTTGAAAATACAACTTGAAAACAAAGTACAACAACTTTGAACGAGAGATACAAAAGATTGGGAATCAGAGAGGCTATGTGATTACTCAAAAACTATTTCGAAAAGATGTCTTGAACTTTTGAGTCTTCTTGCTTATATAGCCTTGGTAGAGCATTAGATTCATTGACAATTGAGAGACATCATTATTGAAGATTTTGTTGAGTGTGTAAAGTATTGATTGAGATTGTTTTGGCAAGATGCAGAATAATTGAATTTTGGTGGAGTGCACTGTCAGTGCATTTGGATGGTTAAAGCATTGTTGATATGTGGGCCAAGATTGGGAACACATGGCAAATCATTGTTTGAAATGGATAGGATGGTGGAATGTGATGATCATATTTGAGATAATGACATTTTGGTGGAATTTGGTAGAAATTAACTTATGAATGGACTTGTCCATTATTGAGTTTGGAATTGATGGGTTTTGTTTTGAGGTTAGTGAAACCATCCGTATTGGAGATTTCTTTGGATAAGATATTGAAGGTGATCTTGAATAGATCTTTGTTGTTCCAATTTCTCGAGATACTTGGTAGTTTGGAAAGCCAAGTCCCAATTCTTGTTTTTAATCAAATGTTGATAGAAAAATGTATTTTCTACTTCATAAGGATTATTTTGGGTACTGTAGATTAAAGTCTTGTATTCGTCAGCAAGAACCCGAATACCTTTGTTCTGATTGACTTGAATATTGAGGTCCATGATTGATTTAGCTCTTTGGTCTTCTAATCCAGTAAAAGCTTCATATTGATGAGAAAATTTTGAAATTTATTTTTTGAAATTATTGAGAATTAAAATCTTGTACCTCGGAGAGAACAAGACTTTTTGTTTTATTTGATCCATTCTGGTGTAGTGGCAACCATCCCGATTTCAATTTCATCATTGTATTGATACACCATTTGCGCATGATTTCTGACAGTGTTTTTTGAGAATTAAAGGACATCTGTGAAGGTCCTTTGAAGATTTTAATAGAATTGTGCCAACAAGCCATATTTCATAGAAATATGTTTTTGCCTTTGGATATGCATTGACATTGAGAGATAAAACATTTATGTTATAAATGTTAGTAAAAATTGTCACACCAGATTACTCCAATGTTTTTCCATTAATAAGCTCATTAAAATGTAACCAATTATTCTTGGTCCATTCGTGAGATCATCTTGGTTGATTCAACATAATCAACTAAGCTATAATCTACATCACTTAGTGATATGTTGTTGGGCTGAACATTTTACTAAACAGACCGATCTTGTCCTTTTGGCTTTTGAATTGTCATTGCTATTGGACAAGGCAAAGTTGCTTGAGAATGAGCTTTGCTTTTAGGTGAGCTGACTAATACATTACTTGCCGCAATGGGCCGAGCCTAGGATTTGTCAAATTTGACAGACCTTTTTCCTTTGACCTTGGATAATTGTTTGCAGAGCCTTTTAATTAAGATTTCATTTGGGTTTCATTATTTGATTTGAAGGTTGTCCATATATCATCAACTAGATCTTTCTTCGATTTGTTGGGAGTATTGTTTGTGTTGAACGACAGAGATAGTCTCATTGAGCTGCAAGACTATTAATTTGAAAATTTGTTAAATGGTGCAATTTTGAAAACCTTCAAAATTTGAAATTTGTTTTCAAAATATTGATTAATGTAAAATAAACTGGTTTGACTTGGCAAGGTCGGATTTAAGATTTTAAACTGGAGTTTTATATGGATTTTGTTGAGTCTTCCTTGGTGGTTAATTGTTCTTGTAAAGTTGTAAAATCATTAGATGTTTGTTGTAAAATGAACGGGGAGCAGACTTCTTCTCCTAATTTTTGTGCAGATATTTCTTTGTGAATTTTTTGGAATAGGTAAATTGTTGAAAAAAATGAGTTCTTCGGATAATTTTTTGTCCTAGATTTTTTAAGACAGTAGATTCTTGATTGATGGTAAATTTGAACATTTGTTAATTTGTAATTGATTTTTAATTGTTGATTGTTTGAATTGTAGAGTTTTTCATTTGTTTATGCAAAATACTTTGAGGGGATTAATCTTGGAGAAATACAGTTTAAATCTGTACCTGAATCCACCAATGCAGTAGTGTTGATTTTGAGTTTTTCATGAATAATCAGGGTGATATTGATATACCATTTGCAAAATTTGATTTGTATAAATTTTTTGTCTTTTGTAGTTTCTTCTTGAAATATTTCTTTGCCTTTATTTGATATTTCTAGGATGTCATGTTGGTGAAAATTGTGAAATATGAATTCTTGTATTTGTAAAGTTTCTTGTTTTAGTTGTGAAATTTCAATTTTGAAATTGTTAATTTCTTGTTAAAGATCTTGTAAGGTTAATGGTTTTTTATTTGAAGATTGAAATTGGTTAATGATTTCTTGAAGATTGTAGTAAGGTTTGTTTGTAAATATTGATTCATGTTTGCTTATTAAATCTTTGATTTTGATTAAATAATCATATTTTAATTGAGGATTTTCTATTTTGTCAATAAAGTCTAATAAAATACTTGCTTCCTTTTGTTTTGAGATTACATTAATAAATGAAACTTCATTGCAATTACATGTATTAATTTGATCATTTGATAATGAATCTGAATTAGATTTTGATGTTTGAATTTTGTAAAGTTGGGGATCATTGTGATCTGAATCAAATTCAGACTCAATGAGTATCATGTGAAGCATGATTTTGAGTTCATCTGATACTAGTAATTCTTTAATTTTTGTTTTAATCTTGCAATATCTTGCAAAATGTCATGTTTTGCCACATTTGTAACAAGTTGGTTGATTTGTTTTTGATTTCTTGTACGGATTGGGTTTAGAAAGTGTATTTGAATATGTAGGTTGTTTTGAGTAGGTGAGTTTTTTGTTTGTGTATTTGTGAATTGATGTTTTTAATTTTGATGATGGTGTTTTGATTGGTTTGAACCTGTATTGCTCATAAAAGTCACATAATTCTTTTATTTTTGTTAAATTTTGATGTTTTAATTGGGCTCTAAGTTTGAGATCATTGCAAATTGTTAATGCTACTTCATTTATTTTTGCAATTAAATCAACATTAATGAGATTGTCATATGGGATTAATCTATTGAATTGAAGTTTAAGATTGTGTCTAATTGTTTCAGCAAAGGTTGAAGGGAGTCCAGCCAATAATTTTTCTTTCCAAAAATGATTGTTGCCATTTGGTCTAATCATAACCTTTGATAAGAACATGTCTTTGTAATAGGGGTGGGCATCCCATCCCGCAATCCCGATCCCGTCCTGTCCCATCCCGATTTTTTCGGGTCTTAATGGGATTGAATAATTTCATCCCGATCCCGTCTTGTCCCGATCTAAAATGGGATGGGATGGGATGAAGATTTTCAATCCCGCCAATCCCGTCCCTTCCCGAGCTAATTTTTTTATATTTATTATTAATATTTTTATTTATTTATTTATTTTTATTCATATAAACTTACAGATGACTGACAGAAACTCATGGTGTTTGCAGTGGTAATAGAAATGTTACTTCAAGAAATAAATATTCATTAAGCAAGAGAAAGATAGCAGACTGTTGCTTGGATTCCCAATAAAAGTGGCTCCAATTATTTAACTTACAAATATTGATAATACCCAGGTGAAGATGAAAAATAAAAATTAACAGTCAGAAGGGAACATTCAGGGGCGGAGCCAAGAATTTGAGATGCCCCGGGTTGTAAAAATATTTTTTTATAATTACAATATATGTATTGGTGGTAAACCATTATGAATATGTTAGAGCATCACCAATAGGTCTATATTTCTTCCCTAACAAAAGATGAAATGTCATTTTGTCAAGGAACCATGAATTTTGTTTCCCCACAGTAATGAAATTGTAAAATCAGTTGGGAGGCCATCACAGCGACACAATACTCTTAGTGGGTTCCATTTATCATGTCATTTTCTAAAAGTCAACCCACTCGACTTCATTGTTAGGGGATTTAGTGGCTACCCTTATATTTGCATGTCACATCTATATCTAATTATAAGAAAGTTATTTTTCACGCTCTTATATGATGATAATCTTCGCAGCAGTCACAGGCAGCACGATGATCCCGTCCCGTCCCGAACCCGTTTGGGATGGGACGAGGTCGGGATGAGGTTTTTCCCATCCCGTCCCGTCTCGATCCTGTATGAACGGGATGGGATAGGAATGGGTATATCTCGTCCCATCCGTCCCGTGCCCACCCCTACTTTGTACCATCTGAAATTTTAAAATGTTTGGCATCTTAAATTTATAAAGATTTCTTTTGATTTTTCTTGAAAATGAGTTGGATTACCTATAGTGTTTGAGTATTGCAAAAATGAGGGTTGGAACATAATCATATATGGTTTTGCCTCTTTCAGTTTTGATTTGTTGACCTAATTGATGAATTTTGATAGCATTTGTAATATTGTTTTTTTCTTGTAGGTTTAAATAGTAATCCCCCATCCTTTTAATTGGCTAGTAAAATCGGCAATAATTATTTTTACTATTTGATTGTCATCTTTGCCTTCATTCCTATGAGTTGATGGCAGCATTGTCATTTCTAAAGTTGTGTCTACAATAATTTGCTCACTTTGGCTATCCATATTTCACTTATAAATTGAAACAGTGGAATATTGAGACGCGGTTGTTTGTCCATTTTCTTCAAATTGAAGGTCTAAGAATGAAGGTCTTGGATAATTGTTTATTATAGAAGGTAATGGTGTGGATTTTGATGTTGAAGGAATTGACCTATATAATTTTGAAATTATTTGTTAATCAGATTCTTACTCAGTATCTGATTATTGTGATAAAACATTGATATTATTTGAGTTTGAGGATGATTTTGAAGCTTTGTGACCATTGAATGTTAATTGTGCTATTTTTTTTTATTGATTTGGTCAATAAGATTGGCTTGAGATGAAATTGTTCCTTTGTCAATTGTTGTTGATTTGAAATATAGAGTTGGTTCTGGTGGATTTATTGATTCTTGGGTATTGAAAGGTTTATCATTGACTACATGTTGACCTATTGTGTGTAAAAGTATATTTGTATAATTGTTTTTTCAATGATGTTTTCTATTTTATAATGTACTTGATTTGAAGCGATTTGATTGACATGTTTGATTGGGGAGGCTACAACTTCGGCACCTTGGGCTTTGTAATATATTTGTTCTAAGGGGGGTGTTTTGGATTATGTGATAATATTGTTTTTGAGTTTTCAGATATTTGTATTTATTATGACATTTAAACCTTTTAAATAATTTATTTCATACTAGTCAAAAAAATGGTAATTGACTTGAAGTTTTTCACCGAATTGGTAAAAAGGTTCTAGGTGTACTATTTCTTCATGTGTTGGGGTCTTTTTGAAAAATTGAATTTTTTTATCTTCATTGTTAGGTTGTTCATATTCTTGCCTGATGTAATATTTATCTAATTTTAATTCTTTTGTTAACTTGTAGATTTGGGATGGATCTCTCATTTCTAATGGCGTTGGTGATTTTTTATTTACTTGATTTTTTTTTTCAGATTGTTGATCATTTGTATAATTAGTTGAGGAATTTGAGGATATTGTGGATTTTGTCTTAATCTTCTTAAATCAACACTCGTGACAGATTGACTTCCTAAGGCCTGAGGAGTTGTCCTATAGGAAGAAGTTGAAGTTTTTGGTGATTGAAGACAAGATATTGCCAGTTTGGTTTTTCTGGTGGATGTAAACTGTAATTCAACAGTTTCATCATCATGAGAGACAATTTGAGATAGTTCACTTGGTGAATGAGGCTTTGGTTTTGTTTGAACCTGCCAAGAGCTTGTTAGGGTGACTTGATCCCAACAGATAGTTTTTTGGACTATGACATTTGTTTTGTCTTTGTTTGATTGGAAAAAGACTGTGTATCCTTTTGCGCATCCTACTTTTGCTTGAGGACTGATTTCAGTCTTCATGACTTTGTACATGATATGATATAATAATGCTAATGGTATTGAACCAGGTAACATATCATATCCAGAGGTTTGTATGTTGAGCTTAAAGGTTTTTATGACATTTGGGTCATGTAGAGATATTGAAAAATTGGGGTAACAATTGAAATAGACCGGTCCTAGTCCTAAGGATGTTTTCTCTATTCCTAAGAGAGAATCTTGGAATTTGTTGTGCCTGCAATCTCTAAGGCATATCAGAGTAGAAGCATCTAATCATATTGTTGTAGGAGGCTTGATTCCTATTTGGACTACTCCGATGTGGATATAATTAAATTGAGCTTGTAAATGTTCTTCCAGTTTTTCTGAAGTAAACAAGTGGATTGGTTCTTGTGTTTCTTCTATGGGTAATGTTATTTTTTTTCTATAATTTTGGTTATTTGTTTAGTTTGTTGCTTGAAGATTGGCGGTGGTTTATAAAGTTTGTCTTTAGAAACTTTTGGAATAGACCATTATTGAAGGTTTTCTTCAATATCTGAAACTTGACATTCTAAGCTATTAATTCACTACAAGAAAAATGCTCATTAATAGCGTTTCAAAAACGCTATGGTAGGATACCATAGCGTTTTAGAAAACGTTGTGTCTGCCGGAGCTATAATAGATACAGGGTCTATTATAGCGTTTTAAAAATGCTATTGTAAGTTGACTATTATAGCGTTTCTGAAACGCTATAGTAAGTCTATTATAGCGTTTTAAAAATGTTAGTGTAAGTTGACTATTTATAGCGTTTCTGAAACGCTATAGTAACATTATTTATAGCGTTTCAGAACGGCTATTGTACACTATATAATAGCATTTCAGAAATGCTATTGTATAATTACTATAGCGTTTCAGAAACGCTATTGTCTTCTCTCACGTAGCATTTAACAAATGCTATTGTATTAGTTTCTATAGCGTTTCTCAATGCCCTTTTTTTCTATAGCACTCATCAAGTGCTATCAAATGACATTTTATAACATCTTATAAGTTTTATTTCTAGAAAATAAAAATCTAAATGTGCCAAACTTAAACAATTCCATGAATGGAGGCAAAGTAATGTAATTAATAAGATAATGTATTACATCGAGTCACAAAATCTATCAAATAATAAAGATCAGACTACATTTATTTCAGTTGAAGTATGGTCACACCATACCAATTCTATAATTAGAACTGTACACTATTGTTTTCTACATCCTCTTCAATTGCCATATCTACGTATCAACTGCTCTCTTTGTCAAATTAAAACTGATATAGAGTTGAACTTAGAAAAGAAGTGCTCTGCATGAAAGAAAATAGGACTGAGATTTGTTGAAGCTTGGGGCACAACATGTTGTTGCAGTGCTGGTTCATTCACTAGGCTCGTCCTTGGATCAATTGCAACGTTGACATTGACCATGCTAGCAGCAAACCCCATGGCTCTCCCAATCTCCCTTTCCATTCTACAGATAACTACATCTTGGACAATGTACTGAAATGCCTTACTCAAGTTTCCATTTACCATATCTTTTATGGCACGTAAGGCACTAGCTTTGTTTTCATAGATAAACTGCATTGACATCCTTCTCCCAGTAAGACTAGTTGTGATTGCTAACTCCATATCAGATACTGAATGTTTGAAGTCTCTGTTCCACACAGTGTTCTAAAAATCGCTAGGCGCTGAGCGGGCGGCGAGCAGGTGCCTAGCGCCCAGGGGCCTAGGCGGGCACCTAGGCGGTCTTAGGTTTTGTATTATAACTTTATAATTTACAAAAGTTAAGCATAATACCTTATCAATTACATTCAATTTAATGCCAATATACATATGCAAAATTTAAAAACATTAAAAATTAACAATCATGAACAAAATTTATTAAAACTCAAATGACTGAAGTTGATCATGATAGGTACTTTATATAAAATTGAATTTGTGGACAAATATCCAAACCTACTCTTTTATTTTTCTTCAAATTGCATGAATAACCTCAGTTATGTTTGATAAAATCTACATTAGTAAAGTTAGTACCGGCAGATCCTTTGAGAATTCCATTAAGTAATCATCCTTTGCTACATTTAAACATATACTGAATAAAAAACAATTAAATAGTTTATTTCTAAAAATGATGAAAAAAAAATAAAATAAGAACACAATCAGCCTTATTAAAAAATTAAAAATTAAAAAATTAAAAAAATAAAAATAAATCGCCCAGACCACCTAGAGCCCGTCTAGGCCGCCCAGAGCCCATCTAGACCCACCCAGACTGCCCAAAACCGCCTAGACTTCCCGCCCAGCCATTAATCTGGGTGGTTTTCCACCTTCTGATTTTTAGAACACTGGTTCCACACAAATATCAGTTAGCAAAACTGGCTTTGTGTATAAGCATGTAGACTAGTATGAAAGACTCAGATACAAACCTGGTCTATCACCAGAACTGAAAGATCTTTCATGATTTGAGCAAGCTCATTCACTGATTCCACAACCTACAAACACATATTAGGCAGGTTAATTGAGGAATTTTTATCTTTAATTCAAAAATGGAGCTGAAAGGATAATCATTTAAGCTTGCCTGAGTTATCTCTCTCTCCCTCTCTGTTGTGAATGCCTCACTTTTCTTCAACCTTGACATTTGGTGCTCATTAAATCTCTAAACAGAAATATACACCAACCAAATCTGAATTTTATCTATTTTATCTCAATGAATTATCTAAAAAAATTCACTTTCATCAGATTGAGATCGCATTTTTGGATGCTGGAGATACCCAAACTAAGATGTTAAAAAGGGGGGCGGTGGGAGCATACCATGTCACTGAAGTCACCCACTTCCATTTTTTGATTTACTTCCATTCAAATTCATCTCGATGTCAACCCCATCTTGACCTTAAAGCATAAATTTTCACCATTTCAGAAATATGTATTGCTCCAAGCACTTGAACATGTTGAGTATTTGATAGAGGCACTGATTACGCCCAAACAATACACGCGGTCAATTGCAGTAAAGAATGGGGTGTCGATCCCACGAGGAAAAACGATCTACAAAATAAGGTTAAGGAATACAAACTATGCGAAACTAAAATAGATTCTAACAAATTTAAAATACGAAATTGAATTTAATTTAAGGAAAACTAAGTTGAGAAAATCACAAGGTTCCAAGGATCCCTCCTAGACTTCACACGCCAATTAATATTGATTCGCTATGATGACTCAACTACGTGTTTCACATCCCAAACGACATAATCGGAAAAATAATCTTTTAATCATTAGAAAACCCTAATGTAAATGAAGTTCAGATTTCACTTTTTCTAAGAAAACACAAAGGTTTGTCATATGTGATATCTTAAACTTACGATATATCCGGAGACAATACCGTAATAAATGACGATCACATATAACCAACCTACCGGAATCAATTAATTCTTAAACATTCCACACATAAGAAAAGCGTGACTAAGCTTATATGGAGAAGTAAAAATAATCACCGGAGTACTAAAAATCTACGAAGAAATCTATGGAATCTCTGTCACTAAAATAACATACATTTCTATATTAAATAAAAGTGAGAATCATCAAACATCATTATTCATCGTGAACACTTAAAGCGAATCAATTACTAATTTAGTGCGTTACATCTAGGAGTTCACCTCTTCACCTTGCGTGGGGTTTAGTGACTCATGGTGGTGGTAGTCACAGCATCAATGGAGGAGTCCATCACTTCCTGTCCGCGCACGAATCCCGAGGAAAAGAGTTCAGATTGTCTGTGGTGGCTCTTGGTAAATTCCGGGGTGCAAATTAGCTCCAACCGTTTTTCAAATTGAAAAAAAATCACTCTGCAACTTCTTCGTCTTCTCCAGCGAGACGTGCCTGATCCGCCGCTCGTCGCGAGCTCCTCGCGGCCTTCCTCGCCTCCTGAACGGTTCCTGTACCTGCAAGAAGAGAGAGAGAGGTTGAGGAAACAAGGTTCACAACCAAAACGGCGAAGGAGGACAAGAACAGGGACTCCCTGTTGCGGCTGATGTCTCGCGGGGTGGTAGCGACTCTGTCGCCGAAGTGGTGGCTCCAAAGGAGGGTGGTGACGAGGTCTCGGTGGTGGTGGAGTGAGATGGAAGAGGAAGGAGGGCGGCTGCGAGGGAGAGAAACAGGGAGGAGTTCCCTGTTTCGCGGCTTCACTGTACGCGCGGTGGTGGCAATGAACTCGGGTGATGGTTGCGGCGAGACAGAGGGAAGAGGAGGGATGCTGGACGGTGGCGAGACAGAGAGAGAGAGAGGTGGAACGATGTTGTGCGAGGTGGTGGAACAGGGAGCGAAACAGGGAGGTGCCCTGTCTCGCACGGTGTTGTGCGAGGTGGTGGTCAGTGACGGGTGCGAGGTGGTGGTCGGTTAGTGGCGAGAGAGCTCGGTCTCTGCCCAGTGGAGGTTAGTGATGGTGGCTGGAAAAGAGAGGGAGAAGAGAAAACGTGGAATAGAGAGGATCCTCCCAAGAGAAGGCAAGAGAGAAACCTAAATAGGGTTTCCCTATTTCCTTGTTAGGCTGGGCTTAGGTTTCTAGTTTTCTGGGCTTGGGCTTAGATGTGTGAACCACTCTTTTGTACCACCACTAGAATCAATAAATCGACAATTCTATCAAATTGTCGCCTTAAATGCGATTTTATCGTTCACGCGCGCCGATTCCTACAAAAACATAAAAAATGAAATAATTAGAATAAAATATATTAATTGAAACACTAACATATATAAATTAAGGGATATATCTCGTAATAATTACGTGTATATCAAATACCCCCAAACCTATATTTTGCTAGTCCTCGAGCAAAACAAAATAAAGAATAAAATCCTAACTCACTTTCGTAGGAATCACGGTTGCACTTACCTTAACGTGCAACAAGGCTTTAAACCTCTAGATTACCTCTAGAGGACGAGTTATAGTCTCGTGAGGGTTTCCAGAAATGCTACCCCCAAACATTACTGACTCAATAAAACAAAATCTATTTTCTAAAAACATAATGCAAATCATATGAACATTTCCTTTTATTTCCCTTAGAGTATTTTTCTGATTGCCTATAATTCAAGAAAAACAACAAACTAATAATGTCACAATAGTATATCAATAGAGTACAATAATCTAACAGTATCTAAAGGTTAAATGAATTTCATAATCATTCTCAACTCGAGGTGTGTGTGTGAGGAGCCTTATCAACATAACTCTTCATCTCATAGTAAAGATGTGACAAGAAAACCTCTAGAAAAGACGTTTCAACTACAATTCTCTCATGTCGCTCAGAAATGAAACGCTCAGAGATTGGGCACTCAGTTTATATGTGAGGATAAGAATATACTATGGAAAATGCAAACATCTCACATATAATTATCATGAAAAACGGAATTTTCAAAAAGTGAAATGAATATGATCTCATGGACCGGAATATTGATTACTTTTAAGAATGTTGAACCAAACACCATAGTTCTTGCCTATTCAATCTCCACATCTATTAAGCTAACTTTCACTTAAGATCAATCAGGTCTTTATTAGGTTGCATTGGGGCTTGGATTATGGCAAACAATAATGGACAAAAGGGATACAAAGATTTTCTGAGAATGGATACACCCTTGAATAAAACATAGGGCAATGAAGAACAAAGCAATGTTGTACACCATTAACTTTTTCTTCATTATTTTCTTCTTCAATCGCTTTTTTTTTTTTTTTTTTTTTTTTCAATATGCTTTTCCCCATTGATACAATCCAACACTTTTACTTCGAGGGCGCATGAAATATCTTTTTTTTTTTTTTTTTTATTTTTTTATTTGCCCATTCCATAAACATATCTCACCATATACATTCTCAGAAAATTGGGTAAGGATAAAATAATAAAGGTATTACTCCTTGATTGGAGTAGGTATTGGGAATGGGGATAACAAAGAAAAGGCTATCTAAAGGCTCAAAGGGCTGCGAATGGGTATTTATTATTGGGTAGGCTAAAAGGCTAAAAATGGTTTAAAGAAAGAAATGCCTGTATCACTTCATAAGTTTTAGTTAGTACTAGGACATCTCAACTAAATAAAACAAGAAGTTCTAGTGGAAAGATTCAATTTTTATGTCATTCTTAAAGCAATCAATAAGAAAATCAAGAATAATGAGATCATCAACGAAATAATGCGGACTCATGAAAAATCAGAGTGTAATTAATAACCCTCAAGAAATAAAGAATGGCTCAAAACTCACAAGGGTTAAGTCTCCACTATTATTCTAAGGTTTTCTAGTTCAATACTTCACTAATCAACTTCAAATCATGTTGACTTGGCTCATAGTGCGCGAAAAGTCGAGTTGAAAATTCTCGCGAAATACATCTAACATAAGGATAATATCAAATACCATGTTTTCCACTAATATAACTATGTGACACATGCTAGTATGTGTTTTCTCAAAATTAAAGGCAACAAAATCATTCTCTAAAATTGAAGAGGACTCAAAACCTCTTTCTTTTTCTTTTTTTTTTTTTTTTTTTATTATTATTATTTTATTCACCAAGAGTTCGGATTTCAAATGCATTTTCAAGAAGATTTTACACAATTACCATAATCATCTAAGTATTCAATGGAGATTGAGTAGAACACAAAAATGACTCGATTTAATTGTAAAATACCTTTTAAACTCAAAGATTTTTGAAAATTGCATAAAAAAATCTAATAAACCACACCCCCAAACCTAAACCAAACATTGTCCTCAATGTTTAAAATAATAATCATGACAAAGCAAGGCAAAAGAAAAAAAAAGGAGGGTTAGAGTGATATTACCGTGGTGAAGCTTTACCAATTTCAAATAGATAATGTCCTCACAGTCACCAAAATATAAGAAATTCATACCGTCGGGAGAAAGGAACATATGGGATGAAGAGCTCAAAGTGACTCCAATAGCAACACCTAAAAGAACCTGAAACACTAAAAGAAAAACATAAAAGCAACAACCTAAACTAATAACAATAAAAGAAAAATAATAAAAATAATAACAATAAAAGAAAAATAAAAAGAAAAAGAAAAAGAAAACCTAAACTAAAGATTAGGTAAAGAACATCAAATCAAGTAGACAGGGGCAACCAGAGAGATCTCTTCTGGCACCTCTACTCGCTCCACATAATGCTTCAAACGTTGCCCATTGACTCTAAATATTCTCCCATCTGTTGGATCTTCAATTTCTATGGATCCATAAGGAAAAACTTGTTTTACCATGAATGGGCCCGTCCATCTTGATTTGAGCTTGCCAGGATGAAGATGAAGGCGCGAGTCATAGAGATAGACTCGTTGGTTGGGCTCAAAATGTTTCCTCAGAATTTGCTTATCATGAGCTGTTTTCATCTTCGCCTTGTATATTCGGGAATTGTCATAAGCATCATTTCGCAACTCCTCAATTTCAGCCAACTGAAGTTTCCGCTGAATACCTGCATCATTGAGATCAAAGTTAGTGCTTTTTACGGCCCAATAAGCGCGATGTTCTAACTCAACAGGTAAATGACATGCTTTTCCATATATAAGTCGATATGGAGACATCCCTAGAATTGTCTTATAAGCGGTACGGTAGGCCCAAAGTGCATCAGGAAGGCGCAAGGACCAATCCTTCCTATCAGGATTCACCATCTTCTCCAAGATTTGTTTTACTTCTCGATTGGCCAACTCAGCTTGACCATTTGTCTGCGGATGATAGGCATTGGCAACCTTGTGATGAACTCCATACCTGCGCATCAAAGCTTCAAAAGAGCGATTACAAAAATGAGTCCCCTGATCACTAATAATGGCTCGTGGTGTACCGAAACGTGATAGAATGTGTTCTTTGATAAACTTGACAACAGTATTGTTGTCATTGTGTCGGCACGCCACAGCCTCAACCCATTTGGACACATAGTCCACTGCAAGCAAAATATACAAATATCCAAAGGAAGGTGGAAAAGGTCCCATAAAATCAATCCCCGAACAATCAAATATCTCAATGACTAGGATGGGGTTAAGGGGCATCATGTGTCTCCGGGACAATGCACCCAACTTCTGGCATCTATCACAAGAACGACAATAATTGTTAGTGTCCTTAAACAAAGTAGGCCAATATAATCCAGACTGTAAAATTTTTGTAGCGGTCTTTTTCATAGAAAAATGGCCTCCACAAGCTGCACTATGACAAAAATGTAAAACACTTTCAATCTCACCTTCAGGGATACAACGCCTCATGATTTGGTCGGGGCAATACTTATATAAATAAGGATCATCCCAATAAAAATTTCTTACCTCGACCAAAAATTTGCGCTTATCTTGAGCACTCCATGATGATGGAACTTCGCCGGAAACCAAGTAATTAACAATGTGTGCATACCATGGTACCTGAGTGACGGTGAATAGGTGTTCATCAGGGAAGTCATCACGGATGGGTGGGCCATTGGCAGAGTCACTGAACTCCAAACGAGACAAGTGATCCGCCACAACATTCTCGACCCCCTTCTTATCCTTTATAGTTAGATCAAATTCCTGCAAAAGTAAAATCCACCTAATCAATCTTGCCTTAGCATCCTTTTTAGAAAGAAGGAATTTAAGAGCTGCATGGTCAGTAAAAACAGTGATAGGTGTACCAATCAAATAAGCACGAAATTTATCTAAAGCAAAAACTACAGCTAGCAACTCTTTTTCAGTAGTCGAATAATTCTTTTGAGCATCATTAAGTGTTCGACTAGCATAGTAAACAACAAATGGCTTCCCTTCCCTTCGTTGTCCCAAGACTGCCCCCACAGCATAATTGCTTGCATCACACATTATCTCAAATGGTAAAGTCCAATCTGGCGGCTGCATGATGGGGGCAGAAGTGAGCCTATCAATGAGTGTTCGGAAGGCGCCCTCACACTCTTGTGTCCATTGGAACACGACATCTTTGACCAGGAGGTTGCTTAATGGTCTAGAAATGGCAGAAAAATTCTGTATAAACCTCCTATAAAAACCTGCGTGCCCAAGAAAGGATCTCACATCCTTAACACTTTTAGGTGTAGGTAGTTTAGAAATCAATTCAATTTTAGCTTTATCTACCTCGATTCCTTTATTAGAAACTATGTGTCCCAGAACTATTCCATAAGAAACCATGAAATGACATTTTTCCCAATTAAGCACCAGACCTTTCTCTTCACATCTACTTAAAACAGCCTTCAAGTGAAGTAAACATGAATCAAAGGAATCACCAAAAACAGTCAAATCATCCATGAAAATTTCCATACATTTTTCAACCATGTTACTAAAAATACTCATCATGCATCGCTGAAAAGTAGCCGGTGCATTACACAAACCAAATGGCATACGCCGAAAAGCATAAGTACCAAAAGGACATGTGAAAGTAGTCTTATCCTGATCCTCTAATGCAATCTCAATCTGATAATATCCTGAATACCCATCTAGAAAGCAATAGAAAGAATGACCAGCTACTCGCTCTAAGATTTGGTCTATGAATGGAAGTGGGAAGTGATCCTTGCGGGTGGCAGAATTAAGTTTCCTATAATCAATGCACATGCGCCACCCTGTAACTACCTTAGTAGGAACAGTCACCCCCTCATCATTAGTCACCACAGTTATGCCCGATTTCTTGGGAACAACTTGAGTTGGACTAACCCACTTGCTATCAGAGATGGAATAAATGATGCCTGCATCTAATAATTTTAAAACTTCCTTTTTCACCACCTCTTTCATAGTAGGATTGAGTCGTCTTTGAGGATCTCTACGGGGGTTAACTCCTTCTTCTAAGTGGATCCTATGGGAACATATTAAGGGGCTAATACCTCTAATGTCAGCTATAGTCCAACCTAATGCAGATTTGTGCTCACGTAACATATTAATCAATTTTTCTTCTTGTGAGCAATCAAGCACGGAAGAAATAATAACAGGAAAGGTATCACCTGGTCCGAGGAATGCATGTTTAAGTCCCTCAGGCAGTGGAGCTAGGTCAACTTTCGGAGTTTCCACTGTGGATGGTTGTGGTTTCTGTCTTTCCTTTGGCAATTCCTCAAAGCATGGTTGCCATTGTCGCCCTCCTTTATCCTGTAACCCTGAAACAACAGCAACATCAAAAGCATTATCAGGATAAAGTGAATTCTCAAAATCAGAAATAGAAAGGAGGTACTCTAAGGTTTCAGAATCTGCGCTCAGGAGCGCGTCCTCTGATATCACCGTGTCTATCATATAGGTATGATGACACTCATCATCATCACGTGGTTGCTTGCTAATATTGAATATGTTGACCTCCAGAGTCATGTTCCCGAAAGACAGCTTCATTAGACCGTTCCTGCAATTAATAAGAGCGTTAGCTGTGGCAAGAAAAGGTCTACCTAAAATAATCGGAACTGTAGACTCCATATTAACTACAGAATGAGTATCTAAAATAAGAAAGTCGACGGGATAGTAAAACTTATCAATCTGAAGCAAGACATCCTCGACTATTCCTCTTGGCTTCTTAACTGATCTATCGGCCAATTGCAGAACCACAGATGTGGGTTTAATCTCTCCTAGACCCAGTTGCAAGTAAATAGAATATGGCATCAGATTTACACTTGCCCCTAAATCCAACAAAGCTTGGCCGAACTCATGAGTCCCAATCTGACAAGTGACTGTAGGACACCCTGGATCTTTGTACTTGGGTGGCGTCCTCTGCTCAATCACTGCACTTACCTGTTCTGTCAAGAAGGCAGTCTTCTTGACATGATGTTTCCTTTTGATAGTGCATAAGTCCTTGATGATCCTCGCATAAGTTGGTACCTGTTTAATCACATGCAGCAAAGGTAAGTTGATTTTAACCTGTTTCAAATGTTCTAGAATCTCACCATGCATTTCTGATTTGTTTCCAGTAGGTCGTAGTGCTTGAGGAAAAGGAACTGAAACTGGAATGTTCTTGTTGGGCTCATCCTCAGGGATGCTCTCCTTTGCACTTGGGGAGGTGCCTATAGTCGTGGACGAGCTTGACCCATCTAAAATCTTACCACTCCGAGTAGCAATGGCATTAACCTCTTTGATATTCTGAGAGTCTGAAGTAGAGGTTTGTGCCACAAGTTGTCCCTTCGGATTTGCTTGAGGCTGTGATGGAAATTGGCCTCGAGCTTGTACTGTTAATGAACTTGTCAGCTTAGTTATCTGACTTTTGATCTCCTTGTTTTCCTCTGCCAGCTGTGTCAATGCAACCTCAAATTTTTGATTAGTTTTACCTTGTGCCTCTATAAATGCATGCAATGTGTCTGATAAAGAACTTCTGTTAGATTGTGCATTGTATGGAGGTGCAGGGTATGACCTAGGTGGTTGTGCCTGTGAGTGTGTAGGTTGGTCGGCCTCGGACCTCCAACTAAAGTTAGGGTGATCTCTCCAGCCAGAATTGTAAGTGTTAGAGAATGGTGAATAAGGCTTCTTGTACATCCCTAAGGCGTTACATTGTTCCTCATAAACCCCTCTCATCTCAGTCAAGGTCGGGCAATCCTGTGCTAAGTGTTCAACTCCCCCGCATATAAAACATGTGTCATGTAGCTCAACCCTGGCAACAGTATGTGTGGGCTTACCATCCTTGGTCTTAAGTGCTTCTAACTCCCTAGTTACTCTATCAAGTTGGGCTCTAAGACTATCATCTTCCCTAAGTTGGTAAACTCCAGCTGGGCGTGTTCTATCTGTGCTCTCAGTAGCACTTGGACCAGTCCAAGTGTGGGCCTTTTCAGCTAAGTCATTCAGGTACTCAATGGCCTCGTCAGGGTCTTTTTGCAAAAACTCTCCATTACACATCATCTCAACAAACTGACGTTCTCTACTGGTGAGCCCCTCATAAAAATAACTGACTAAGCGCCAACTCTCATACCCATGGTGTGGGCATGTATTCAAGAGATCCTTGAACCTTTCCCATACTTGATATAATGTCTCGCTGTTCTTTTGGGTGAAGGTAGAAATCTGTCTCTTTAGACCATTGGTTTTGTGGTGAGGAAAGTATTTATTAAAAAATGCTTGGGTCATCTCCTCCCACGAACCTATAGACCTTGGTCGCAAAGAGTATAGCCAACTCTTCGCTTTTTCCTTAAGGGAAAAAGGAAAAAACCTTAGTCTAACCGAGTCTACAGCCTCAACTTTGTTGTGAAAGGTGGCCACAACTTCCTCGAATTCCCTAATATGAACATAAGGATTCTCATTCTCTTGGCCATGAAAAGTGGGTAATAATTGTATCATACCCGGCTTAAAATCTAGCTTTGGTGTACTCGGTGCAAACATGATACATGATGGAGTAGCAGTGCGTGTGGGGTGGAGATAGTCCTTTAATGACCGAACATGGTCATCTTCATGATTACTCATGGTGCTCGAAAAAGGACTAAATTTGGTCTCAATGTGAATCTGTGGGTGTTCTAAAATTGGGACACTAGTTAGTCTCCCAAAATGGTCTCTAATCCAACTCACTTCCCCAATGTTTTTAATTTTTAATTTTTTTTTTTTTAATTTTTTTTTTTTTTAGAAGTAAAATAAAATTAAAAATTAAACTAGATCTAAAACCTAAAAATAGAATAAAATAAAATAAAATGAAAAATGAGCAAGAAAGATAATACCCGAAACCTTCTTTGTAGAATGACGCTTGTTCCCCGGCAACGGCGCCAAAATTTGATTACGCCCAAACAATACACGCGGTCAATTGCAGTAAAGAATGGGGTGTCGATCCCACGAGGAAAAACGATCTACAAAATAAGGTTAAGGAATACAAACTATGCGAAACTAAAATAGATTCTAACAAATTTAAAATACGAAATTGAATTTAATTTAAGGAAAACTAAGTTGAGAAAATCACAAGGTTCCAAGGATCCCTCCTAGACTTCACACGCCAATTAATATTGATTCGCTATGATGACTCAACTACGTGTTTCACATCCCAAACGACATAATCGGAAAAATAATCTTTTAATCATTAGAAAACCCTAATGTAAATGAAGTTCAGATTTCACTTTTTCTAAGAAAACACAAAGGTTTGTCATATGTGATATCTTAAACTTACGATATATCCGGAGACAATACCGTAATAAATGACGATCACATATAACCAACCTACCGGAATCAATTAATTCTTAAACATTCCACACATAAGAAAAGCGTGACTAAGCTTATATGGAGAAGTAAAAATAATCACCGGAGTACTAAAAATCTACGAAGAAATCTATGGAATCTCTGTCACTAAAATAACATACATTTCTATATTAAATAAAAGTGAGAATCATCAAACATCATTATTCATCGTGAACACTTAAAGCGAATCAATTACTAATTTAGTGCGTTACATCTAGGAGTTCACCTCTTCACCTTGCGTGGGGTTTAGTGACTCATGGTGGTGGTAGTCACAGCATCAATGGAGGAGTCCATCACTTCCTGTCCGCGCACGAATCCCGAGGAAAAGAGTTCAGATTGTCTGTGGTGGCTCTTGGTAAATTCCGGGGTGCAAATTAGCTCCAACCGTTTTTCAAATTGAAAAAAAATCACTCTGCAACTTCTTCGTCTTCTCCAGCGAGACGTGCCTGATCCGCCGCTCGTCGCGAGCTCCTCGCGGCCTTCCTCGCCTCCTGAACGGTTCCTGTACCTGCAAGAAGAGAGAGAGAGGTTGAGGAAACAAGGTTCACAACCAAAACGGCGAAGGAGGACAAGAACAGGGACTCCCTGTTGCGGCTGATGTCTCGCGGGGTGGTAGCGACTCTGTCGCCGAAGTGGTGGCTCCAAAGGAGGGTGGTGACGAGGTCTCGGTGGTGGTGGAGTGAGATGGAAGAGGAAGGAGGGCGGCTGCGAGGGAGAGAAACAGGGAGGAGTTCCCTGTTTCGCGGCTTCACTGTACGCGCGGTGGTGGCAATGAACTCGGGTGATGGTTGCGGCGAGACAGAGGGAAGAGGAGGGATGCTGGACGGTGGCGAGACAGAGAGAGAGAGAGGTGGAACGATGTTGTGCGAGGTGGTGGAACAGGGAGCGAAACAGGGAGGTGCCCTGTCTCGCACGGTGTTGTGCGAGGTGGTGGTCAGTGACGGGTGCGAGGTGGTGGTCGGTTAGTGGCGAGAGAGCTCGGTCTCTGCCCAGTGGAGGTTAGTGATGGTGGCTGGAAAAGAGAGGGAGAAGAGAAAACGTGGAATAGAGAGGATCCTCCCAAGAGAAGGCAAGAGAGAAACCTAAATAGGGTTTCCCTATTTCCTTGTTAGGCTGGGCTTAGGTTTCTAGTTTTCTGGGCTTGGGCTTAGATGTGTGAACCACTCTTTTGTACCACCACTAGAATCAATAAATCGACAATTCTATCAAATTGTCGCCTTAAATGCGATTTTATCGTTCACGCGCGCCGATTCCTACAAAAACATAAAAAATGAAATAATTAGAATAAAATATATTAATTGAAACACTAACATATATAAATTAAGGGATATATCTCGTAATAATTACGTGTATATCAGGCACCTAGATTGTAAATCAATTAAAGTATTTATGAATAAAATAACTGCAGTCTTATTCCAAAGAGCAAACCATACATTTTCATTTTGAAAATGGCAAGGTAATCATATGCTGTGTAGAAAACTTTCTAACCAGGTCATATGGAACTACTTATGCTACTAACGTTACAAACAATATTAAGAAAAAGGTAATGTAGACCTCTTTTTGCTGCCAGAGGCTTCAAGTAAGTAGAATATTCTTTCGTAGCTCCACTGAAAGATTCTGAAGGTCAATAGCAAGAGAACGTTGTACAAGAAAAATGAAGATGCAATCAAAATCCACCACTGAAGGATGCAAGGAAAATGAGATCCAATCACTAGATATTCTAATTCTTAACTATCAAAATCATCAATTTAAAATGAATGTGCAAGAGGCAATAACTAATGATCATTTATACCTGTACATTTTTCCTAACATTTGAATCCTCAGAATGCTCGCTTGCAGAAAGTCTTTGTAATTCCTTCTCAGATCTTTTCAACAAATCCATTATCTCTTGCGTAAGGGCCTCAATCAGGTGTTGATATTTTCTGCCATCTGCAAAGTATGTAATCTTTTCAACATAACTAAGGGAAAAATTATTCATGGTTGTCATTACTTACCTCTCCCAAAGCATCATCAATATTCATATCTTTCACAAACCCGCATGAAACAATGTCTGTTCCGAAATCAGGATCAATGATCTGGGACAAGGCTACCAGTACATCTTTTTAAGCTCTGAGTGATGTTGTAGAAGTGCCGGCTACAGAAAACAAAGTTGTGGCAGATTAGATAGTCAAATTAGAACAAGAATAAGATAAAATGAGAGTGTACCTAGTTGACATCGGTGTTTATATATTAGTACCCGAACAAATAATGAGCATAACTCTCATATTGTTCCAATGGAGAGAAAAACATACCATGTCATTACTCAAAGGTGGTATTGTTACACTCATGCTTTCGAGTCTGAGTGATAACATTGCATCACAAACTTTCATACCAAAAAATCATTTAACATAAAACATGCTTCGGTGCCTTTCAAAATTTTGTTAGGATCCCATTAGTGAGACCACCTACATCTATTCTAGCTGACCCAAATCACCTTCATGAAATATTCTTACTCTCCAGCTTTTCAACCCCAAGCTAATGGATCTCATGCCATCCATCTGAATGAACACAAATGACAGTCAAAACAGAAAGTCCCAACAATGTCAAAGAGAAGTTGGCATAGAATGAACAAGTTACCATCTTAGACTTCTCTTGTTCAAGTTCTTTCTTCTTCTGAATCTCACTATTAATTCGATCTGATTCAGCCTAAATAACAAACCGCATAGGTGGTAAGTTAAAACTGCAGTTATAATCATCCAACATAAAACAGTAAGAGTAACAAGAAGTTAAACCTTATTCTTTCGAATTTCCTCTTCGTTGGCATCTAAGAACTGCTGAGGGACACCACTAGCATTACTCTGAGCACTAAGGAGGAGACCCCAAAGCTCTTTCATGAACTTTCCAGTAATTTTCTCCATGAATCCAGTAATATGGATTTGAACTTGCTTCCCATTAATCTCCTATATCAAACAGAATAGTCAACCATCTGCCAAAAAAAGCCAGTAAGTAATCTTGGCTGGATGCTAAAAAATTTCATTAGAAAAATTTACGTTTTTTAATGGAAAGTCCTATAAACTATACAGATTCATGTTACACCTAATCAGTACCTAAGATAAGTGAATGTTTAGTCCTGTCAAGAAGAAACCACAAAAAGCCTTTAAGTCGCAAGCTTATTACAGGATTGTGAAGGAGTTAGCAGGTAGTTTCACCAAAACACAATTACCAGTCGGACAACATGCAACATAATAAGATCTAAGAAATCACAATCTTAATGTCCACATTAGCAAGATCTATGAATCAATAAAGATATTCCAAGCAAAAACTAGACGTATATATTGAATGCTCCCCCAATGGTCCTGAATATATTATCTTTCCTCCTCTTTTCATCAGAATCAACTGCATCAACAGTAGAAATATCTCAGTTATTGAGTTTGTTTCTATCAAATCTAAAATATAAAACATGAGAAAGAGTTAGTAATAAATGTATGATGCTAGTAAAGAAGTGTAATGGCATTTAACATGTAAAATATATTTGAGACTCTTATTGTCTGTATTTCTATAAATTGACACAAGAAGATAAAAAAGAAAGAATACTAGATAAGTTCATAGGTTTAGAGGGAAGAAGTATACACTCCTACATCATACTTGTAAAAGTGACGCACTGTTATGTAGTCTATCATATAAATTCATCAAATTTTCAAGTAACTCACGGTTAAGATAAGCAAGTGATAGAGTGAAAATGACGTTGAAGAGTAGAACATATCCGAGCAATGCTCCAGCTCCAATCCAATATCAATTAGAAGATGTGAAGATTCCACGAGCCTCAAAAACCTCAATTCCCAGGGTCTTGTTTGAATTAGGGAGTATCTATATCATAATCCAACATGAAGTTCGTATAAGTAAAATATAAGAAATTAGTGGACATTAGCTTTTCATGTTCAATATTGAGATGCTCAGTTTTCTCCAACTATGATCGAGGAATTCATTTACAGCCATTGCATTCTGAGCATAGGTTCAGAAGTGAGCTCCAGTAGCCCCAGATCCACCATTTCTTCACACTGGCTATAGCACAAAAGAAAATGCACAATCAATATTAATGTGATTCATGCAACTCTCTTGAATGAGCGTCAATATTGTGCAAACATATATGGTGTTTATGATGCAAACTAGATTTGGATTCATATTTCTCGACATGATGAATCCACCAAGTGCCATGACCTCAAGCAGCACGAAGGATCCATATGTATCTGCTAGGACCATGTCCCTAGCCACTCCACCAACCACACGGAAAATCTTAGAGGCCATCTGATCGATCAAAAGAAGTAGAAGGCACTGTCTAAACATCCTGCACCATAGAAGTTTTTTTTTTCATGTCATTCATGCTATAAAGACCAGCTGAAAACATGACAGAGTATGTTAGGACTGATTACCGCTTAAAGAAGACGAACCAATTCCAAAAAAAAGCCGGCTGATAAAAATGATCCATGCATATTCATATTTTACTCACTTGCATCATTTTGAAGACGTAGACGAAAGAATTCCTCTTCATCAGCAACCATTCTGTTGAAAAGCAGGCTTTCAATAACTCTTTCTTGCTAATTCCATACTTTGAAGTTGTTACAGCTGCGGGGTGGCTCTTTTTTCTGTCATATGGGGTGCTCAGTTCGCTTGCTAGCTTGCGACCAACATGGAAGGATTGAAATGCATCTACAAACTCCTGGACAGAAACATAGGCATATGGTTCGTCTCTATTAGCCCAGTACTGTTGCTGGTCTTTTCTCGACGTCACCTGATACAAAAAAAAATCAAGATTAGTTTCTTGAAGACATCTATTGCTGGTTTTTTTTTTTCAATTCAAACAAATTTAAGACAATTAGATCAATTTGTAATGCTTACTTCCTGCAAGAAATCTGCAACACTTTTCCTCTCAGGGCATTTGAATCCCATGGATTCAAAAAACTCGAGGACATTCTCACGAGGACCATTGTAAACAATTTGTCCATCAGAAAGCAAAACAATATCATCATAGAGATCAAAAGTTTCAGGTGCTGGCTGAAAAAAGAGAAATCAGTGCAGTTCCACCCATAATGTGGACAGACTGCCTAAGTGAATTCACAATTTGGAAAGTTGTCAAGCTGTCTAGACCACTAGATATTTCATCCATGAACAAAGCCTTTGCTGGTCCTACAAGCATCTCACCTGCAATTTAATCAGATTTTAGATTATCTAATCCAGAACAAGGGGTTTCTAAAGTTCAAGAATTGAGATACTCCAATAATTTTGATTCGTTCTAGCTTACCTGTTGTAACACGCTTTTTCGTCCTCCGGAGATACCCCTCATCATTTCATTTCCCACCATGGTATCGGCACATATATCTAGTCCTAAAATTTGTGAATGCAACATATAATCTATCTGATCTTTCGATGCAACATATAATGTGTTCAACCCGTATACAGTACATAACTCGTGATTAAGAGAACGACCCTGATTAGACCTCATACATTCATATACACATCAAGATCTGGGTCTGGCTTGATATTTGCACCAACCTCTCTTCTTGACAGCTCCTTCAACATCTCTGCAAATGATCAAAATTTGAAATTTTTTTATGTTCTGGCCTAAAACTAACACATACTTTCAGTACCACGATTATATCGGTGCTCTAGTGCATTTGGATGAAATCCTAAACTTTTTGAATCTTAGCTATGTGCATCAATTGAAAATTTTCTTGACTTACCATATTGAGTCCCGAGACCTTGACACCGAGCAGAGAAAGCCAAGGTTTCCCTCATTGTCATTTCTCCAATGTGGAGATCATTCTGACTAATATAAGTAGAAGTTTTCCTCGGAACAAATTCATGCATTTCATGCCCATTATAGGTAATTTTTCCAGAAACCTATTAGAGAAATCAAATCAGTACCATCATATATGAAGATGAAGTTAATAGCTAGTATTGAGTAGGCTTCCAATGACGAAACTCAGAAAAGGCGACGAGAAGGTCTTTATATATACCTCTAGCTTTGAATCTAGCTTCCCTGCCAAAGCTAGCAGTAAGGAGGTCTTCCCAGAGCCTGGAGGACCTAATAGAAAACTCATCCTGTATATCAGGCAAACAAATTAGTATTTTAGGCGTATAACAGAATGAAAATTCCATATGAAACCCAATTAGTTCAATCCAATTTATTGCTAATATAGACGATAAAATGAAAGCAAGTTTGAACCATAAATTGGTAGTGACACAATGAACTCTATTATTTCTAATGAGAGGTTTTCAAGAGAAGAGGCCAGACGACGAGAACATAACTTTATGATTGCAAACCCAAGGAGAAGGAATAGGAATAGAAGATCGAGGGAAGCGTATAAAGCGCGCTGGGGGCATGGGGAGAGGAAAACAAATCCAGCCCATTGAAGTGCAACTGACATTAGGGATGTAGTATCTGAAGATTGAATAGTAGAGCTTGAACATGAGAGGTATGTAATCCAAGATACAGAGGAGGAAGACATGCTTATACACAAGTTTCACTCAAAATTCACAAACTCAAGTTCTACTTTGTGCTTTTGCTTGATATCCAACTTTTTGTTTATCTTTCTGAAACATTGCGAGAGAAAAAGATTCAGAACAGAACTTAAAGGGTTTTTATGAATAACAAACAAATACAAAACTGAAGAAATGGTTGAGAATCTTCACCTGAAATGTACAAGAGCCAGAAGCAAAATCTCAAATAGTAGAACTTAAGCTTGTTTGTTCTTCACCTTATAATCAGTCTTTCTGAAACATTTCAGAAAAAAATTCAAAATGTGAACAAATATATTGGGGAAAAGTGAAGAACAGAGAACACAAATTTTGAACCCAGAACTGGAAAAATAAAAAATAAAATAGAGAGAGAAAAAAGGAAATAAAATCATAGAAAAAAAAAAAAAAAGATAAACTTGACCAATTAAGAACCAGAACCCGGAAAATATTTCCAAAAAAGTTTTTTCCATTAATAACAAGAAATTTATAAGGAAAACATTGAGAGAGAGAGAGAGTGGAGGGAACAACCACAGTACAGAAAATAGTAAGATTTTAAACACATAAGACACAAAGAAATGCGGATCTACAAGTCAAACTGGGAACAAAAATTCAAGATAAAAATATAAAAAAAAACAATAATGAATACAAAAATCATAATCAAGGACTTATCATGAAAGAAACCAAATGGTCATTTTTTCAATTAAAATCGAAAAATTAAAGAGACCCAGATTTGTAAAATGTGAAACAAGCATGAATATAGTAAGAAAAAAAAATTCAATTTCAATTAAAGATGAAGTGTTTGAAAGCTGTGTACTACTTGCTTAATTTGTGAATAACTCAAAGTGGGAAAAATATGTAAATCTAAAATACAAGACTATCAGAGACTCTACTCCTTGAGAAATTAAAAATCAAAAACAGAATCAGAGCTCTACATGGGAGAGATGAGTATGAACAGAAATCAAGTAAAAAAAAAAAGTAAGTTGTACAAAGTGGCGACTATCCTTGAGAGGAAGATAGGCGAGCAAGAGAAGAGGGAGAGGACGAGAAGTTGAGAAATTGGAGCCCCAAATTTCACTGTTGCTAACCTAAACCTAGCAATTTCTCAACCTCTCGTCCTCTCCTTTTCCAATTAGATAGTGAGCAGAGGGAAAGGAAACATAGCATAGCAGAGAAGATGAAACATATCATAGCAGAGGGAGAGGAAACATAAAGGTCGAGCAAAAAAAATTTTGGGGGGCGCCAAAACTCCCGCCAAACCATTGATAGCGTTTTTTAGATTCAATAGTAATGCAACTTAACTTTTCATAGCAAATGTGTAAAAAACGCTATAATTAAATGCTATAAAAGTGCACTTGTGGTGTAGTGATTGTATATTTTTCCTTGTTTTTGGTAGATGAGGAATGACTAAATTTAGATAAAAGAGAAATATCTGGAAAGGCTAAGGGATTTGGCTATTGTTGCTAATATTGTTCTAATTCAAATACTTAGCATATAAATCATAAATTATATCTGATGTTCCCTGTTTGAAAAATGAAGAATGGATTATCCTAGACAAATAATACACTTGGACAACATATTTTCAGAAGAGTGTAATGAGTTTACCTCAAACGAGACCACTAAGCGACTTACCAACGATGATGAAACTGTTGAATTACACAGTTTACATCCACCAGGAAAACCAAACTTGCAAGATCTAGTCTTTAATCACCAAAAACTTCAACTTTTTCCTATAAGACAACTCCTCAGGCCTTAAGAAGTCAATCTATCACGAGTGTTGATTTTACAAGATTAAGACAAAATCAACAATATTCTCAAATCCCCCAACCAATTCATACAAATGATCAACAATCTGAAATAGAACATCAAGTAAATAAAAAATCACCAACATCATCAGAAATGGGAGATCCATCCCAAATCTACATGTTAACAGAATAATTAAAATTAGACAAATATTACATCAGACAAGAATATTAACAAAAATACAATGAAGACAAAAGAAATCAATTTTTCAAAAACACCCATCTCATGAAGAAATAGTACACCTAAGAAAACTCTTTTACCAATTCTGTGAAAAACTCCAAGTCAATTACCACTTTTTTTACTAGTATGAAAACAATTATTCAAAAAGGTTTAAATGTCATAACAAATACAAATATCGAGAAACTCAAAGACAATACTATCAAATAATCCAAAATACCTCCCTTAGAACAAATATATTACAAAGCCCAAGGTGTCGAAGTTGTAGTCTCCCCAATCAAACATGACAATCAAATCGCTTCAAATCAAGTACAATATGGAATAGAAAAAAATCATTAAACAAAACAATTATACAAATATATACTTTTATACACAATAAGTCAACATGTAGTCAATGATAAACCTTTCAATACCCAATAATCAATAAATCCTCTAAAACCAACTCCATATTTCGAACCAGCAACAATTGACAAATGAACAATTTCATCTCAAGCCAATCTTATTGACCAAATCAATAAAAAAAAACTATAACAACTAATACTCAATGGTTTCGAATCTACAAAATCATCATCAATCTCAAATAATATCAATGTTTTTTTCACAATTATCAGATATTGAAGAAAAATTTGATTCACAAATAATTTCAAAATTAAATAGGTCAATTATTTCAACATCAAAGTCCACACCATTACCCTACAAGAAACTATTATTCAAGATATTCCGTCCCAGATCTTTAATTTGAAGAAAATGGACAAACAGTTTTATCTCAATATTCCACTGGTTCAATTTATTAGTGGAATATAGATGACCAAATTAAACAAAATATTGTAACACTACTCTAGAAATGACAATGCTGGCCTCAGCTCATGGGAATGAAGGCAAAGATGACAATCAAATAGTAAAAATAATTATTGTCGGTTTTACGGGCCAATTAAAAGGATGGTGGGATTACTATCTAAACCAAAAAGAAAAATACAATGCTATAAAAATATATCAATTAGGTCAACAAATCAAAACTGAAAGAGACGAAACCATATATGATTTTGTTCCAACCCTCATCTTTGCAATACTCAAACACTTTATAGATGATCCAACTCGCTTTCAAAAAAAATCAAAATAAATCCTTTTATATTTAAGATGTCCAACACTCCAAGATTTCAGATGGTACAAAAACATGTTCTTATGAAAGGTTATGATTATACCAGATGCCAACAGTCATTTTCTGAAAGAAAAATTTCTAGCTAGACTCCCTTCAACCTTCGCTGATACAATTAGACATAATTTTAAACTTCAATTTAATGGCTCAATCCCATATAACAATCTCACTTAAGGTAATTTAATTACAAAAATAAATGAAGTAGCTTTAACAATTTGCAATGATCTTAAACTTAGAGCTCAATTAAAACATCAAAATTTAACCAACAAAAAAAATAATTAGGTGACTTTTGTCAGTAATTCGGGTTCGATCCAATCAAAGCACCATCATCAAAATTAAAAACGTCAAGTCACAAATACATAAACAAAAAACCCACCTACTCAAAACAACCTGCATATTCAAAGACATCTTCTAAATCCAATCCTTATAAGAAATCACAAACAAAACAAACATACACCAAACTACAAACAAATCAACTAGCTTGTTTCAAATGTGGCATAACATGACATGTTGCAAGAGATTGCAAGATGAAAAAAAAACTCAAAGAATTAGAAGTATCAGATAGACTCAAAATCATGCTTCACAAGATATTCATCGAGTCTGAATCTGATTCAGATCACGATTATCCCCAACTTTACAATATTCAAACATCAGAATCTAATTCTGATTCATCATTTATTCATCAAGTTAATACATATAATTGCAATGAAGTTTCATATATTAGTGTAATCTCAAAACAAGAGGAATCAAATCTTTTATTAGACTTTAATGACGAAATAGACAATCCTCAATTAAAACATGGTTATTTAATTAAAATCAAATATTTAATAGGCAAACAAGAATCAACATTTATAGACAAACATTACTACAATCTTCAAGAAATCATTAACCTGTTCAAATCTCCAAATAAAAAACCATTAACCTTACAAGACCTCAAACTCAAAATAGAAATTTCTCAACTAAAACAAGAAAATTTATAAATACAAGAATTCATATTTCACAATTTTCACCAACAAGACATCCCAGTAACTTCAAATAAAGGCAAAGAAATATTTTAAGAAGAAACTACAAAAGACAAAAAATTTCTACAAATGTTTTAACTAATCAAAGTTTGCAAATAGTATTATTAATATCACATTGATCATTCACAAAGAATTCAAAATCAACACATTTTCTTGCACTTGATAGCTTGGAGAGGATTCATTAGATGTTTCTTCACCTCTTCTCCTTTAGGATGGTGGAAAGTACTTTCACAACACATTTTCTTGCACTTGTTTAGTGCTATAGACTTGCACACACTTATTTGCTAGACAATTAATGCCATTACTTTTAAGGAGCACAAATTAATTTCAACCAGCAGGATTGGAGGGGTTATCCTATCATAGCCTAACAGTTGTGATGGATTTCAACCAAGCACGATTAGAGGGGCTATCCTATCATAGTCTAACTAACAGTTGTGATTGTCTGCACTAGTTTGTGTAGGTAGGTGCACAAAATCGCTGCGGCCTAATCCAAATAAATGATAAAGAATTGTATGAACTATGATGCTACAATATGAGTACAAGACGAAATCATATATTTGGACACTCAAATCCTCTCTCATTTTTTTTATGCACTACGTCAAATCGGGTATGGAAAGCATTGTGTTGAGATCATCAGCATTAATGTGATTATTTTATAGACTCCATGTCATGGCTAATTATGTGATTATTGTTTGGGCGAGATGGCACACAGTGCAGCACGTGAGTTTTATAGAGAGAAAAAAAAGGCAACTTTAGTGCTCGCCATAGACGGATTGAGCAGGCCGCACGGGCTGCTTTTGTTTCTCATCCTAATCTATCTATTGTGATCAGTGATCACACATTAGAAGAGTAGAGATGATGACACGTATGGTAATTCAGTAAGTGGGGGTTGGGGTGGCTGGCGTGTTTTTATTGTTTTGTTGGTGTTGTATTGTGTACTGTGGGGTGTGCTGCTTTGATAGCTTTTGTGTTTGTGTTGTGGATCTGATCCCATGATTCTAGGGGGCGAGGCCCAAAAAGCGAGGCCTGCGCAAGGCCTGCCCACCACCATCTATCATCCTAGAGATGCCCACCATGCATCTATCTCTAGGATGATGGATGGTGGTGGACGGGCCTTGCGCCAACCTCACGTTTTGGGCCTCGCCCTCTAGAAGGGCTCGAATTTGATCTGATTTGCTCTGCTGTGTGGTCCTCTCTTTTTTTTTTATTTTTCTCTCTATCTCTATCCATCTCTGGTGGGAAAATATGGAAACAAAACCAAGAGACTTGGGAAACAGAAAGGCGGGCAGGCAGGCTGCAAGTGCTATTGTACGCCTGTGGCGCATTTGAAGAAATTAGAGAGACTCGCTTGGTGTTAAGGAAACCACTCACAAAGCTGTCGGCAAATTTGGGACGAGCAATTTCTTCGCTGGGAATATCTCCCTCCCTTTTATAATATTACTTAATGAGTAGTGTCTGTAGCCTGTGTACTAGTACCACTACTCTACTCTGCTGCACAGTACAATCAGGAGTGATGAAGACTATTCGATGAGACAAGACAATCTTGCTCCTCACCACACCCACCATATATTCTCTTCCCCGAGCCCTTCTTTACAGCAAGGGAATGGGCGAGCACTACAAGAAAACTGTATTTTAGCGACGGTCATCAAAGGTATACAGCGACGGCTATGACTGTCGCCAAATAAAACAGCGACGATTACAAAACCGCCGCTAATAAAGGCGTCACTAGGTCATTCAGCGACGGTTTTAAGCAACCGCTGGCATAACCGTCGCTAAATACTATATAGCGACGGTTTAATGTAGCGCCGGTTTAATGTAGCGCCGTTTATAACCGTCGCAAAATACAATTTAGCGACGGTTATAAACCGTCGACAAAATTCGATGAACAATCCAACTTTTTGCCTTTTAGCGACGATTTGCAACCGCCGCTAAATTCCCTTTGATAATTCAAATTTTTTTACCATATAAAAATCACATTTTTCAACCTGTAGTGTTTTCTTTTCATTGGGTGCAGATAATCTATCCAACATATGCACTACAACTTTTAGACTCAAATCAAAAATCAAATATAAACGACACTAAACTAAACTCATATGATACCATCATCATACATTAAGAGGAACTTTAATTTCATTTCAAAATCAATATTATACATGGTCCAGAAGAAATTACAAATTAAAATTGTTACAAATTGTCAATGCTTACATCTAACAACCAAAACCGAAGTTGTACAATGGTTGTCTCAGGGTCGTTGTCTACAGGGCCTCACCGACCTTGAGCTCAAAAAAACAATATTACAATCACAACAAAGCCAGCCCGATCTCACTCTGTTTCTGTTCCACCTTCCCCGTCTTTGAGGTGCTCTTTAAGTGTATGAACTTTGATTTCCCATTATTCGCCATCCCATGCTGGATCCATTTCTGGCAAATTGTAGTCCTTAGGTCTCAATGACAACTCGAAATATTGCAGCATGTAGAGTACAAGCAAAATTTGGACAAGTGAATATCTTTTAAGACAGAATTCATAGATACTTAAGCCAAGAAATACACCTGTGGCCAACCATAATGAATAATTCTTCTAACATTCGATTTGTCAATTCCCATTCCAAAAGCAATTGTGGCAACAACAACCTGGAGAAAGAATATGAATACGCATCTTAAAATAAAGTCATCTTTTTACGGACCAACAAAAGAAAGCCCATACTTTAAACTAAAGTCATTGCCGATCCTATCATGCCTTTTAGTTGAGTAACCTTGTATATATCAGAATGCAATTATCAAATTTTTTGTTGTTCACATGACAATATACAACTTCGTACCTGTAAAGCATTTTCATGGAACTCCTTGTGAACCTGATCATGCTCTCCCTGCATTGGGGAATCACAAAAAAGTATGAGAACATTTCACCACAAAACCAAATAAAAGGAATCTAAGAATCAAGAGCATGCACTTGTAGACATTATACTCACCAAAACAATGTGATCTATGTATTCATTAATTGTGTGATTGGACATAATAGTGTACCTAGAAAAGAAGTCGGACCAACAATCATCAAGGCCCATTTCTCAACAGGTGGAGTTCTACATGAAGGAACATGTTAAGACACTAATTCTTACCAAAGCTTGGTTATATGTGCTTTGTCCGACACCCTGTCAAAAAAATATTTCGCATTTCACTTTAGGGGTATTTGCCTATTCTTTTTAGGAAATATATTTAAACTTCAAGAATACCAAAGATTGTTCCAACATACATAATAACGTCCTTGAAAAGGGAACTACAACAACTACATCACTTGTGAAAATAATGCAGGGTATTGAGATGCTTTCAATAGATTGTTCAACGTTTATACCAATGCCAAAAACAACAAAAACAAGATGGTATCAATAAACAAAAATTATCAGAGAGATGGAGAGCAGAAAATAGACAATCGTATGTCAAGTACCTTGTCTCTGCAAATTTAGATTCAACAGCTAGAGCAACCTGTCAGTCTTCAAAGAGATTAGGATACTCTTCTGGAGCTTTCTGGTTGACCTGTAAGAAGAATCATGAATCCAAGACGAGTATTTCATAAGTCAAACTGAACCGGAATTGCAAAGAAACATTCACTTATTACAAATTTAACTAACAAGAACAGAAAATGAACAACTAAGATTAAAGACTAAGAAACAAATATGAAAAGAGTAAGCAACGTTATTAAGGTCTCTTCTCCACAATGCTACTATCTCAGAAACCTTGCTAGGAAGATAGGAATGCGCCATTAATGCGGCCTCGGGTATCCGGTTACTGCATGATCACATAAAGCATTACGAGAATTATGTGATCATCCAATATAATCAGGACCATGTTTAAGCTGCAAAATATACAAAGCATGATCACATAAAACATTACGAGAATTACCTCTCCACCAATAATTGGAGGCATTCCTCTAGCTTTCCTGGCAAAAATAAGCAAAGGAACGCAACATTGTTCTTCTCTTGCTCTTTAGCAAGAGATGGAAGTCGATTTATCCCTTTTGCATCTCCAAGTAGAGAGTATAGAAGCAACATCTACTCAAGTCCATTGCATGCTGCAAACACTCCTCTGCCATCTCTAATTGCACCAAAAATGTTTGTTTTAAGTCAAAGATCAGGCATAGCTTCTATTAACTGAACCTGAAACTACAAATTGCTGGGGGGATCGAAGAAAGTTGAAATTGCCCACGGGGGGGGGGGGGGGGGGGTGGTGGGGAGGGGGATGGGGATGGGATGGGGATTGAAATAGGTAGAAAGAACATTCTAGGCATTATCTGCGATCTGTTATTAGTATTACTGAAAGAACATTCCAGGGTGTCCTGTTCAAGTGAAATGATAAGTCACTACTGTCAAACTAAATCACTGATTTCAAAGTTTCTCCACTTAATTAGGGAACACTTACAATAAGCATTGAGTCTAACTTTTGAAGGGATGGAAAATTATCATTGATGTCAGAACGAGCTTTTGCTGTCATTATCTGAACCAAAAATAAAATACATCACATTGTCACATACCTTGATGTAATATAAGCTTTGAACACAGAATAAATAGAAGTACCTCTAAAGACCTGCCATTAGTGTCATTTTGTTTGGCAGGAACTAGTTCAACCACTACAACAAAACTCCTTTTTTATAGCATTTTTTACATCTTTGCTATAAAAGCCAACTTTTAGTTACTATTGAAATCATAACACGCTATAAAAATTGGGCGGGATTTTAAAACGTTGAAGGCGCTCACCCAAATATTGACATCGCGCGATTCTCTTTTCCCTCAAACATACAAACCTAAAAAACACAACTCACCTTTCTCTGCACCAACATTCTTCTCATCTCTCCCTCTGCTGCAATTTTCTGCACCGACATCCTTGTCATTTCTCCTTTTGCAATTCTCCTCCTCCCTGTAAGTTCAAGTTGTCTTCTTGAAAAACCATTTGGGGATGTGAGTGTGAGGGTGAGAGTTGAGTTCGTTGTCCATTCTTTGATCTCTTGGGACCAATCCAAGTTTCTTCAAACCCTAATTCGATCAAGAAGATTTGAGGAGTCAATTGCAACATTTGAAAGAGGTGAATCTATCTGCTCGCTTCTCTACTCCCTCTATCTGCTTGCCTTTATCTTTCGCTCTCTCTCTGCTGAATTTTAGATGAGTATTTCCCTGTGTGTAGGCTTGGGCGAGCTGAGAATAGAAAAGAAAATATCAAAAGACGTCGCTACGCAAGAAGCCGATGATGACAGCGAGTACGATTTCTCCGACCAAGGTGAAAACCCCTAACACTTCATATGTTGTGTTCTGTACTGTGCGATTTCTAGGCTTTTTGTTATGGTCATGATTGTTCTTTATTTTGTGATAAGTTCGCAAATGTGGAGGTTTGTTGTTGATTTGGGTGTGTATTTGTGCATGCATTTAGGGAATTTTAGATGTCGATGATGTAATGATGATGTGGATTTGAACCTGCATGAAGAGATTTGGGCATGGTTAAGCTATATTATCCAGGTTTGTTATGTGTGTACAGGGATTTGTTCACTATGACTTAACAAATCATTGGCTAAGCGTTGGTTAGAAGAAGCATTTTATATTCGAAACAAGGTTAAACATACTAAAAAAAACTAGCTGCATATCACACTTTTGGAGATATCCGTAATAATTAGAAACAATTGTACTGAGGCAAAAAGATGCCTAACAATTTCAATTGGTCTTTTGGTTCATTATGTTAGACACTCAAGTGAAAGTGTATCGAGACGTGAGTGCGTATCTGTGTACTTGTTTCTTTTCCACAAGTTTTCAATTACTACTCAGCGTGTCAATGTTACTTTCACATTACTTGTGACCCTGTTATCATATTTAACAAGTACTTGTAAGATTGCTTGTAATGTTGTTGAGTTTACTTGATTCTTAGATTTTGATGGTGGAGGTGGTCTGTGTGCATTTTTTTGGGGGGTGGGGTGATGTAGTCTTTACTTTTTAGTTTATGTTTGTCAATTTATAAACCATATTTTGATCTGGAAGGATTATTTCTTATGGTTTAAACCCAACTCATTTTGAATTCGAACAATAAATTGTTCGAGTTTTGCAATGTACAAATTGTGCGCTGCTAAGTCGAGAAAAAAATAACATTCTTTGAAACTTGTGTTTACAAGGTAGAAGCTAGGCAAGTGAAAGAGAATACTAACACCTTGATTGTTAAGATCTTACTTATCCCTGAAAGAGAATACTAACACATTGATCGTAAACTTATGTGTTTACAGGGTAACATCTGAATTGTTGTTTTATTTCATGAAAGGTACTATACACTAGATTGTGTGAGAATTAGATCATTGGTTGTTGTGTAGGTAGTATGTATGACCTTATTTGAGGTTATTATAAAGGATTAATTTCAACCACACTCATTAAGAAATTATACTTGCAAGAGTTTTGATATATATTTATGTTTATTTTGTAAGATGAAAAAGGATGAAGAAGAAAGTGATTGGAAAAATGACTGGAAAAAAAATCTATGTACTTTGAAGAAATGACATTTTCATGCTATGTTTACATGTTATGCTATAATGAGATTGAATTAGTTTGTCATTGTACTTATGTACCATAATTTCTCTTTGTTTGATTTTCGTCTGAACTGTTTCTTTCTGCAGCTTCTTTGGGTCAATCTCATCATGGATACTCTTGGAGCGCTGGCATTGGCCACAGAACCACCAACAAATCACCTAATGCTCAGATCTCCAGTTGGCAGAAGGTAAGATATAACATGAAAATTGCAATAAGTATATTTTGTAATTGAAAATGGGTTGAATTTTGCCTTTTGTCACTGCAACACAAGTGATTAACAATAGCACAAGTCCATAGCTCACAATCACAGCTTTAAGACTTTTTTTCTATTTGTTAATGTGTTTTATAGCTTATTTTGATCAATAAATTAGAAGTTAATTATTTGATTCATTCAATCAATGGATCAGAGGCAGCTATTTGATTGATCCAATAAAAATTGCAGCATCGCATAATATATTACGACTTTATGATGGTTTAGAATGTTGTGAGTTGTCTGATTGAAGGTTTTTTTTTTTTGTTGAAGTCCTGATTGAAGGTTTATTTGTTTACATAACTACCAATGTCCTTGAGATTCTTTCATGAGTAAGTTGGTGTTTTGATTATTGTGATTTGCCTGATATTAGAGGCTAGAAAGCCTTCTTGAAGTTATAGGTCCTTTTTTTGAACTTTTTTTGAACAGGTCCTTTTTTTTGCATGAGTTCTGTACTTTTTTTGAACTTTTTTTGAACCACTCATGCAACTATCCAGTTTGCCCATTCACTTGAACTTGTTAAAGTCATATGGTCCTGAAATATGTATTCATTGTAACATTTGGAACTCTTGACTGGCAACCTTTGTGGACCATGCAAGAGGTTGAACTGCTGCGCCTCTATTGATTTTACGTAATGGTGGACATGCCGCTATCACATCATATACAAGAAGCTATAGCTTGTGTTTTTGGGTATGATAGGTTTACCGTAAGTTCTACATTATAAATTCATGTATATTGTAAATTCGTGTAAGTTCTGATTATAATTAGTTTATGAATGATCATTTGTTGAGCATTATGTATAACTAGTATGAAACCTGTGTTGTCATAGGGCGAGCTCATTATCATAGCAAATGTTGGTGATTCTCGTGCTGTTTTGGCTACCACTTCTGATGACGAAAGTTTAGTACCTGTTCAGCTTACCATTGATTTCAAGCCTAATTTGCCTCGTAAGTTCCTCTAGCTTTTAATTGACATCAAAGATGCACTAGTTTACTCCCAAGTACTTCAGCTGATCTCCACACACTGTTAATATTGGTCATAGAGGAGGCTGAGCGTATAGCGCAGTGCCATGGGCGTGTATTCTGTTTAGAAGATGAACCAGGGGTGCATAGGGTATGGCTACTAGATGATGAAACACCTGGACTGGCAATGTCGAGGGCTTTCGGGGATCACTGTATCAAGCACTGTGGGCTTATATCTGTCCCTGAAGTTACTCAAAGGAATATAACAACTAGAGATCAATTTGTTTGGGTTGATTGATAATCTTCTCGTAGCTCTTCAAAGCTGCTCAAAGGAGGAGTTTTTATTTTTGTTTGCTTGACTTGTGAACAAAGGAAGAGCCAATAAGATTAGAGAGAAATGGTTGGGATGAGGCCTTATGAACCAGATGAGGGTGAGTCTGAGTTTGTTGAAGTTGATCCAACTGGAAGATATGGAAGGGTACTTAAAAATCTCTCCTTTGTTGCTTGTTTGGGTTCTTCTTTTTGTTCTTCATTTATGATATTTGGTTCTAATTTTGTTGGTTTTTCAGTACAATGAGATCCTTGGGAAAGGAGCTTCAAAGATAGTGTAAGAAACTTAAAACCCCATTTGTTATTTTTTCATCCCTTTTTGAGATTTTGAAGAAATTTCAGTTTTTTATGAGAACTTTTGCAGTTTTATGAGATGGGTATATGTTGATTTAGTTCTATGTTGGTGGGTTTTCTTCCTTTTTGGTTTTGGGTGTTGCAGTTACAGAGCTTTTGATAAGTTCGAAGGGATTGAAGTGGCTTGGAACCAAGTCAAGCTGTATGATTTCCTTCAGAGCCCTGAGGATCTTGAGAGGCTTTACTGTGAAATCCATCTTCGCAAGACCTTGAAGCACAAAAACATCATGAAATTTTACACCTCTTGGGTTGATACGGCCAATAGGAACATCTATTTTGTAACTGAGATGTTCACTTCTGGGACTCTGAGACAGTAAGTTTTCATGGGATTTCATTGATTTCCATTTTCAGTGTTTATGAGTATGGTACTTGAGATTTGGAATTTAGGGTTGTAATGTTTTTTGTAATTTTGATTCTCTTTTGATTAGATATAGGCAGAAGCACAAGAGGGTAAACATTAGAGCAGTGAAGCATTGGTGTAGACAAATCTTGAAAGAACTAATAGTGAATACCATATCCTTTGCGATGCCTTTCAAGCTGAAACAACTACCTATTAAGATCAAGCAAATTGTAAAGTGATTAGCTTTAGTATAGCTGCTGCTGCTGCTGCTATCTGCTGCTGCTGTTGCTGTTGCTGTCGTTGCTATCGTTGCTGTTGTTGCTGTCGATAGCCCCTGTTGCTGTTGCTGTTGCTGTTGTTGTTGCTGTTGCTGTTGATGTTGCTGTTTCTGCTGTCGTTGTTGTTGTTGCAGGTGTAGATTAATAAGAGTTTGTACATTATGTACATTCATCATCACAAAAATTATGTCACTGCTTTCGTTCCCTTTTTTCCCTTGAAACATTATGTACATTCATCATCACAAAAATGTTTAGATCATTCAATATTTCTTTTAGCAAAAGGAAGTGAAAATAATACATTTTATTTCCTTTTGCTTGATCACCAACATGGTGTTTCTTGTCTTTGTCACAATGAATTTCGAGTGCTCAGGCTAATGCATACATGATAAGATGTAATAAAAAGTCATTTGATAGTAAAAAAAAAAAAAAAAAAAAAAAAATTTGCTATGTATACTTACCATTATGGTAAAGTCTACCATAGCGGTTTTAGAGTCTACTATAGCGTTTTTAAAACGCTATGGAAGAGGCTACCATAGCGGTTTTGAAACGCTATAAAAGCCAAACTTACCATAGCGTTTTAAAACCGCTATAATATCCCCTGGGTCTATTATAGCGCCGGCTGTCATAGCGGTTACTAAACCGCTATGGTATCCTACCATAGCGGTCTTTAAACGCTATTGATCACAATTTTTCTTGTAGTGAACCATGTAGTTGGCAGGGGAGATAAACCAGTTCATTTCACTTCGCCATCTACTCTTCCTGTCTTCAGATAATCGTTCTAATTTCCATAGTTCCCCGAAGACCGAAGCTACAAAACCAATCACATTTCATTACCAAGCAAATAAATATAATATTCAGGTCATAAACCAAGTCCAAAGTATCTCATTCCCAATGATGACAATTATCAAAGTCGTCATATTGTTCGTCTTGGAAGGATCAATAGAATTAGCAGAAACGTAAACGAACATAGTTGGGAGTATGACTGAACAAATAAGGACGAAACAAAGTGTAATTAATCATAGGTCTAAGAGTTATTCACGCTTGTGTCTTCATCTGTCACCTGCCTTGTGTAGAAGTTTCATGTGAGTAAATTGGAGTGGATAGATAAGTTGGATTGTGTTCTGAAATTCCCTGTCTATATAACTAAACCTATAGTTTCTATCCTTATTGTATCAATCTCATTGAACTTCACTAAGAAGGCTTAAGTAATTGTCTCATAACAAATCAACGCAGCAAACAAATGAAATGTAAAGGCCACTTGAAATAACATTCATACCAGCAAGATTAGTTATGGCATTGGACAATGCTAATGCAGTTGCTACACCTTTGCATCCTCCTGTGACATCTTCACCCAACAACAACTTTGAGAACTTCTCTTTCATGGTTTCAACGTCAGAAAATTGAATGGTATCACTTTCTTTCTCTTTCACATCCAATTGCTTAAGGCTGCTTGAAACCTCTTCCCCTTCATCTGGTCCATGCTCCTTCCCCTTCATCTGGTCCATGCTCCTCTCCTTTATTTACAAGACAATGAGAGGAGAATGATCCACTTGCTTCTTTGCTTGAAGAATAGACTGAGACATCTTCGTCCAAGGAATCAGTGGCACACCCCATCAGCTCTGCTTGTGCTACTTGTGTCATCATAACTCCAACTGTTGAGAATGCAGCTCTCTAGGCCAAAGGGGACCTTAGTTTTTGAATTCTTATGTAACCCAAGAACAGGTCTCCAAGAGAATTTCATAATTACCCCATCACCTACTTTGTCGAATTTCTTCAATATCTTTACGAAAGCAAACATGTTCAACCTCTAAAACATATTTGTGGGTAATGAGTTGGGCACTGAAACCATATGACCAGTACGAGTAAAAACAAATTCACTAAACTCTTCAGTCCTAGATTCCTAGCTTTCTTGTCAGTAAGAAAATTCCATGACAAATGCATTTGCACAACTAAAACAATATTCCAAAGGAATATACTTGGACATATACATTTTGCATGAACTTCATGGTGAGATAGCTAAATCATAATGCACCTGTGTAGGTACAATCATTTCGTTACTTGGGCAGTGCTTAGACTTGACTACATTCGTATGCTTACATTTTTAGGCGGGCCATTTTCAGATTTCTATGAGAATTTCAGAGACAATTTTTTTTTAAATCGTTTCCAATATATATATATATTTAACCCCTCCCACCCCATGCGACTAGTAGGTATCAAATCCAAGACGTGAGGGTCAAACCACCACAGCCTTAGCCAACTAACTTGGCTACCTTTAGCTTTAGCTTTTCACAGACATTCAGTAAAGTCAAATTAACTGAACCTATATCTCCAAGAAACTTAGAAATATCATAACCTATTGCAAAAATAAGAAGAAAGACGATAAATCACCAACGTTTTCTCTTGTCCATGTCCACAGAGTAATGAGCAGGTTGCTTCATCCCCGTACAAGCAATGAACGATTCTGCAGTCTCTTTGTAGCAGTTGTGCATAAGGTACTTCAAAACAATATCGCGTACATGACTATCATCGATTTCCTGCAACAGTAAAGAAAACTTTTAGCTAAACAAAAGAGCTTGAGAGGAAATACTTGAGGGTAGAGGACAATATACTTTGAATCCTGATCTAAATGAGAAGAAAATCAAACCAATCAACTGATGTAGAAGCTACTCTAAGATTAAATCCAACCCATAATGGGACCCATGGCCAGGCATCATATAAAGTTGCAAACCCCTCCATAGGCTCTCATGACATGAATATCAATCAAGTTTTGGCTACTTTTCCAGCCCATCAGCAATCGAGCATCTTTGATATATATCTTAAACCAAATTCTAGTAGTTAGGTCTTAGTTCGTGAAATTAACTTATTTCCAATAGGAAAGCCAATTTAAGACTTGCATAGACTGTTTGTTTCTAATCGAAGACTGTATATTTGTAAATAATCAATAATGTGTCTTCCTTTAGGTTGAAATCACATGTTTTGGCACATGATTAGTTATTTTTTCTTCACAGGAAGTACAAGAGTGGAGTACCAAAGAGAAGAAAAATGGCCCTTGCTATGTCTCAATCCACACTTGTCATGTGATTTCCCAATTTTATGCAAACTGGTAGTAGGGGAAGCTAGGAAGGTCTGCCATCTTCAATAATGTCTACTTCGGATCAAATCATTCCTAGAGATAGCATAACAGTAGTTGTAGTTTGAGATTTGTGTAAATCTCAACCTATTTTCCTGATTTGATTTTTACTAGTTAATGGGGAATGTAGCTATATAACGTGGGCGATAAGATAGAAAGTCCAGTGCCAAAGAAGAGTGGATAGGGGAAGCCATGCAAAATAAAAGCCTTAAGAAACCGAGTTGAGACGAACAAAGGCGATCCCAAAAACCTACATAAGACAGAAAACACCTGACTCAATATACTCCCCTGGTACCAAATCACATAATCTATTCCTCGACCCTTTTGCAAAATCCATTACCAATGAAATTACATAAATAACTAGAGAATTTTCTTTTAAATTAGAAGAATACCCTTTTCTGGGATTAGATCTAGGACCTCATGGGAGGAGGTATTAGTTCCTCCATTACCAAATAAAAACCGAAAATGCAAAATAAATAAATAAATGAAAGACTTTTAGGAATCTCCTTTTCCCTTCTTTTATAGACCGTGTCCGCCCTTTATTTAGGTTTCAGATTAAACCCTAAATGTTCCCATCAGGTGGGATGATCTCTGAAATTAATTGGGTATCTTTTCCCAAATTCCTACTCATGAGGATTTGTTCTAAGTCCTCAGTCAACTGATTAGAATGATCAGAATTTGGAATGAAATCTAAAAATATATCTTCAAAATCACTCTTTTATTGCTAATATTTCATTCGCAGTATGTTAAAAAGAGTAACATTGTATCTGAGAAAAAAAAAAACATTGTATCTGAGAAAAGCCTTATTAGGTCCCTGGGATATGAAATCTTAAAACCCTTTCTCTCTATATATATATGTAATTCCCAAAAAACCGTAAAATACTAAAGAAAGCTACTCAACACAACAAATCCACTAAATCAGTGAAGCAAGAAGACATACCACTTCCTTAATAAACACGGACGAAGCAACGCCTTTCCACTTGGGATCATTATCCGAAAAAATATGAGATTGCTACTGAAAGGTCCCTTCACAACTAAGCTTGACCTAAAACTGAATCATCAAGGCTCCCATCCATGTGAGTGGGTATGTAAATGACCCATTGGGAAGTAAATATGAAATCACCCCATTAGTAGATATGGTTTCACCTTCACTAGGTGCTACAATTAGCAACCTTAGTCACAATTTGCAGCCAATTTAAACATGAAAATTTAACATCGAGAACTCCAATCAATTTGATCTCTAAAACAAATTGTCAAAGATCTAATGGGCACTTTAGAATACAAGTATTTGACCCTAAGCACTTCCTACTGAGTGTGGAATCATCCTTAGAAAAAAAAAATTTGATTGGGGATTCAGAACAAAACAAAAACCCAAATTGAAAATACAACAAAATTTGTTGAGGATGATTCAGTTGATGAGCATGATTCAGGTTATGAGGATTCAGTTGTGGATGATTCAATTGATGAGGATGATTCAGTTGTGGAATCATCCTCATCCTCAAAAAAAAAAACCCAAATCGAAAATACAACAAAAATTGTTTTTACATAAAATTGATTGGGGATTCAGAAAAAGAATAAGAAAGATGAATAAAATCTGACCTTGGGAAGCAAGAGTGTAGCCGAGAGGATCTGAGATCTCTCGAATCGAAAGACAAGATATGTCGATACCCCATTTTGATGAATAAACACTTCCCTGAAGATGAAGAACATAACAACAGAAGAAGAAAAAGAGTCGATGAAGAAGAAGTAAATAACTCACCTGATGAAGAAGACGCACGCAGCAGACGACAATGGCTGGAGCGAGCGGAGGCGACTGGCGAGCGGACGCACGTAGAAGAAGTTGAAGCTTAAAGAGCTAAAATTTGTTTTGGGGTTGGTGGTGGTGGGTCGGATTCTGATCGGTTTCAAATCATAAAAACAGTGGCGGGAGGTGGTGATAGTGGTGGTGTGTGGTGGACGAGCAGACGAGGAGGAGAGGAGGGAGAGTAGAGATTGAGAAAATAAGGGATAGGTTTTTTCTAAGTTTTGCTTAAAAATGATTTTTATTAATGACGACGGTTAAAAACAGTCGCAAATAACTATAACCGTCGCTAAATAATATTAGTCTGTGACTGCTACTCAACCGTCGTTAGATAAAAAGTATTTAGCGGCGGGTTTTCAAAAACGTCGCTAAATAACTGCCGCTATTTTGCGAATTTCTTGTAGTGGAGGGATGGATGTAACCACTCATCCCCTCGAGATTAGTGACAGTGCATATTTCGAGGGGAAGGGATGGGTGTTTCCTCGCCATTTAGAAAAGGCGCTCTTCCCCAAGACATACCCATCTCCAAAGGTCATCATGAAATGACCATTACATTGTGTTTAGCTTTTCTCATCAAGAATGGTTGTATTTCAAGGCATGGGATGGGACAGAGAGTTTTGTGAGATGAGGTGTACCATCCATTACTTGTGTTTTTTCTTTTAATAAACCAATAACCATCTTTATCTTATTATTAATATCACCTAAATATATGTTGGTGTTTTGTTTTAGGAAATGTGTTGTCACATCTGAGATGGGAGGAGGCATTGGATGTTATGTAAGACTCATGGGATACCCCATTGATGTTTGAGTAATTCTTGCTGGCCTGGCCCAGCTGCCTGGTTGCTGGCCTGGGGGGGGGCAAAAATACACTTTTACCCCCCCTCTTTAAACCTCTTTTTTCAAAAAGTGGTTAAAAAGGGAGGGCAAAAGTGTACATTTGCCTCACCCAAACAGCAAACCTCGCCCCTTTCCCAGGCCAGCTAGAATTGGGGTTGATGTTTTGATTCATAAAAGACTTCACTTTATCACAAAATAGTGCTTTTCCAAAGAGGATTTTTACAACTTTTTTTTATTCAATTATAAGCAACCAAGTTCGGATTTGAACTATTTCAGCTGATTGGTACTTCAGAAAGTAGTAGATGCACAATTTGTTTTTTTTTTGTTTTAGTAGATGCACAAATTGTAGAAGGCATAAGTCACAAACCCTCACATTGGGAGAAAATTTGGTCATTTTAGGAAAAATGTTCACCTATTATGTAACATTGTGGTATACATTGAAAGGAGAAAAGGGTAAGTAAAGAAGCCATGTGGTGTTGATTAATGTGAATAATTCATCAATTAATTCAGTTTCGGAACTGCAATGATTTTTATGGTGGCAACTGTGGGAGCTACCAAAGAGTGTGTCCCATTGTCAGAGACATTGTAGACAGTGTCAACAAATGTTTTGAGCTCTAACCAAGAAAGCACCACCCTAAAATGTAAGAGCAAGTATAGAAGAAGCTCCCTTGCTCCCTAGAAGAGTAAGTCTAGGGAGCAAGGGAGGGCCCAACATCGTTCATCCTTTTCGAGATGTTCATTATCATGTATCTCGAGAAAGGTGGACGGTATTGGACCTTCCCTCGCTCCCTAGAATGGGCACTACCAGAAATTCAAACTTTGGGAACAAGTAAAGATGAAGGTTAAAAAGAAAAGAACCTTTCTAGGGGGCGATGCCCGCCCACCACCATATCCATCATCCTAGAGATGGATGCATGGTGGGCATCTCTAGGATGATGGATAGTGATGGGCGGGCCTTGTGTGGACCCTTGCTCTCTGGGCCTCGCCCCCTAGAATCTGCCCAAAGAAAATGAACGTGAAAGGCTCGTAGACCCAAGTTAAAATGAGAAGTGTGCAGAAGGACAAGAAAATGTTACGGTACTTCAGACTTCTGCAATTGAGAGTGATGCCAAAGAAAATGTTGCAGCTACGGAAAATAAAAGGTACCTTAGTTTTCATCCAGGGTGTAAATACTCAAAATTGCCTTCTGCTCACAAACACAGTGACATTTGCTTCCGATTATCTTCTTACAATTATACTGAAATGTGCTCCTAAATCCGATAACAGAAATTCAAACCCTAAGAGTAGCCTCTCTCAAAGAAAAATCGGCCAACCCGGGGCTCTTAAAAAGATTCAAAAGATCAACACATATATCCGTGCTATGTTTTGTTGTCAGTTCTGCACTGATATATGGTAATCTCACCTTAGACTCACTGCAGAAGTTTGAATGTGTTGCAGCTAATTGATGGACAGACTCAAAATTCCATTCTAACAGCAAATGGCCCGCCTCTAGGAGGGAAGCATAAGAAACCAATGCCTACAAAGCCTAAGCCTTTTCGGCGAAGAATTGATGTAAGCCAAATTACTTTTGAGCTTAGATTGAAGGATTTGAATGTCTGCGTATGCTTTTGAGATTAGTATTTGATGTCATAGAGATTATATCAGGAAATAAGAATTTTTAGGGAAACAAACTTGGAGAGGATGCATCGTGAAGGTATGTCGCTGCATCTAACATCTGTCGTTCAAGAGAAAGCAATCCCTCATAAAAGTATTAAATCAAGAGCTCATCCTTCATCTGATGCTGCGAACATGATGCTATGAGAGTTTTGAAGCGCTCATAGTAAGCTGGATATGATTCTTCTGGACCTTGCTATATACCACTGATTTTCTTCCTCAACAAGATAATTTTGGAAGTTTGGAAGAATTTCTCTAGAAACATCTTCATGCTATCCCAAGAATATATTGTTCCGAAAGGTAGTTCATAGAGCCAATCCTTAGCCCTATCAGCCAGAGAAAAGGGAAATGCTCTCGGTTTTAAGATGTTCTCATCCACAGTTATTGGCGTCATACTGAAGCATACAACTTCAAATTCCTTTAAATGTTTATTTGGATCTTCCATGAAAAGACCATGATACTTCGAAATATGAAGTAGGCTGGATTTCAGCTCGAATGACTCTGTCTTGTTCTACGCGGCTGTTGGATACTGAATGCACAGGGGTGCGGCATTGTCCAAGGTGGATGTCGAAAGTTCTTTAATAGATCTATTGTCTCCCATGTCGAACTCTTCAGATTCAAATTCAAATTCAGAGCTAGACGTTTGTGACTCTTTTGTTTCTCTCCTTCGTCTTCTAATTGTTTTCTCAAACTCTGAATCGTATCTAATAAGTTTTCATTGGATCTCCTATTACGCATGAACTGGTACTTGAGATAAAGACAGAAAGAAGAAAAAAATCAATAAAAATAAAATAAATAAATAAAAACTAATGAAGTGATTAGCAATTTTATTAATCCATGGCAACAACGCCAAAAATTGATGTGCTATTTTAGTAGCAGACAACTGAATACCCTGTTTTGTGATTGTAGTATAAAATAAGTAGGGATCGTTCTGGACCGGGGATTAGAACGCTTTCCAATTAACACTAAGAATGGCTAAAAAACATATAACAACCTAATTAAGTAAATAATGAGGGATTGAATTTTCGAAGTTAAACTATGAAAATAACTACGAAAATTACTATAAAGATAATAAAACTAAAGGGATGACAAAGATGAGAAAATAACTAAGGGTTTATCTCCACAAACCAAACATATGCTCATAAATCAATCTTCAATAATCACTTGCTAACTCGTGAGTGACAATGCTCAAGATTAACCATGATCAACACTGCATTACTCTTATTATTTTTCCAAATTTGTTGAATTAAACTTAGAGTCGCTTTCAAACTATTTTTATCATGCTATCTAATCAGGAATCGCAAGTTGGATAACAATCTAAGATCATTAAGTTTTGTGAAAAATATGAACATTGACTAGGCACTTACAAGTATGATCACCATCTTGTTCTTACCTAGATTTTTACTTAATGTTACCAACGTTCTTTGGTATTTACTACTTGTGAGTACATGATCATAACAATTAGGTGAAACTCTCATATACTCTTACCCCTGATCTAGCATGCTTACTAAGTTGGCCACCTTAACAAACATATAAAGAAAAGTTCTCTATAAAGCAGTTAAGGAAAACACAATCATTAATAGCAAGGAAAATTAAATTCAATTAATTTATAAAACACATGTTCGGGGCTTCGAATCCACCCCTAGCTAAGAAGAGTTTAGCTAGACATATTAATCATGTTTGAGTAGCAAAACATAATTAATAATCAAACTAAAAATAAGAGAAAGAGTGGTTTAGAGATGAAACAAAACATTGTCGTCGTGCGTGGTGATATTGAGTGGACTGATGGGTGTGGATAGCACGAAGAAAAGAAAACAACTCCTTCTTTCTGATCTCTACTCTGTTGCTTGAGAAAAGAAATCCAAAGATGAAGGCGAGGAAGAGATATTAAGTGGGAGGTTGTCGACAGGAGACGAGATTAGTCAGAGGAAGAAAGATTCGTTAACTGACGTCATTGTTCTAAAAAATAGCCTAGGCGTTAGAGAAACGCCAAGATTAATGGCTAGGCGGGGTGAAAAATCAGGTAGGAGCCTAGTGGGTTTTGGGCCGTTTTTTTTTTAAATAAGGCTGATTGTGTTCTTATTTTATTTTTCTTTCCCCTTTTTTGGAAAGAAACAATTTAATAGTTTTTTTTAGTATATGTCTGAATGTAGCAACTGATGATTACTTAATGAAATTCTCAAAGGATCTGCCGGTACCAATTTTAGTAATGTAGATTTTATCAAACATAACTGAGGTCATTCATGCAATTTGAAGAAAAATAAAAGAGTAGGTTTGGATATTTGTCCACAAATTCAACTTTGTATAAAGTATCCATCATGACTAACTTCAGTCATTTGAGTTGTCATAAAATTTGTTCATGATTGTTAATTTTTCATGTTTATAAATTTTGCATATGTATCTTGGTATTAAATTGGATGCAATTGATAAGGTATTATGCTTAAACTTTTGTAAATTATTAAAGTTCTAATATAAAACCTAAAACCGCCTAGACGCCCGCCTAGGCCCCTGGGCGCTAGACACTTGCTCACCGCCTAGCGCTTTTTAGAACACTGATTGACGTCGTGGAAGGGTTTGGCGAGATTGATGTTTGTGTGGTGAAAGGCGGACGATGGCTACGAGAGAGAGTAGCGATGTAGTTTCGATGATGCTTGAGGATGGGTTAGGGTTTCTGATTTGCAATTGATGGGTGTGATGGAGGCGAGGAAGAGGGTCGGCTGAGATGGGGTCTGTGAATGGGTTTGACGGTGATGATGGATGAAGGGTTGTATTTAGGTGTTGTGAAGGAGAAGAAGATAATGGTGGTGTCTGTTGGCTGTGATGGCGATGAGGGATATGACCGACAAAAAAAGGGTTGGACGAAGGGACTGTGTGTGATTGCGAAGGGGGAGGCTTGCGTTCTGTTGCTGGGTGTTTGCTGCTGCGAGGATGAGGAGGTTGTGGATGGATGATTTTTCCAAAGCAAGGTATCATCCCTTTTATAATTGTTTTCTCATCGATTTCCTTCTTTGCGTAGTTTCCTTTTGCAATCAGTATTTCTAAATTGCCAATTTGCTTCACTTAGCTTCTATTTCGGAATCTTGTAATTGGAAACCTACACAAACACGAAATAGTAATTAGTACCATAATTAACAAGTAATAACCAAAAATATATATAGAAATATGGTACTAAAAATAGCCTAATTATGCTTCTATCAAATTCCCCCACACTTATCTTTTGTTATTCCTCGAGCAAATCCAAGAAACAAAAATAAAAACTCAAATGACTCAATCTATACTTTCCAACATTTGTCTCAGAGATTTTCAACTGATCATGACATGTTAAGATTATTTGTAAACACAAGATTAAATCCACATCATTCGAAAATTAATACACATTCATAGTAATGATATAAAAATTCACAATTAAATTAATCCAAGTGATTGTGAAATTCAAGCGCGTGCCAAGAAGAATTAACCCAAAAGATCTCACTGGGTGCACTCTTTTCTTTTTCACTGATTGTTTGGTAAAATCACTTTTCTTATTCTAGTTATATGTGAGAGGATTGATGTAAAAGGGAAACAAATAACTCACATATGATATAACAAGAAAGAAAGACATTTTCTGACATGTTTATTTGTTTTTTTCTTTTCAGATATATGATCTCATAGAAGGAATACTACTACTTGAATTCAAAAACTAGTGACACCATATGCTTATACCTCATCCGAATCTCCACATCGTGACATTGTACAACACACTCAATCAAAAGGCCTTAATTCAGGTTGTAATGAGGCCAAAGGGTCAAAGGAAGAGAAAGAATGGATAAGAAAATTATAAAGGGCTTAAAGAAATGGTGAAAGCATGCAATAAGATTAGAGACATTAGCAAAGAATCATATGGTTCAAGATATAAGTAGGAAAATGAAGAGGTGGCCTACTGATAATGAAAAGTTTCAGCCATTATTTTGTATATACTGAATGAAAAGAATTGAACTATCTGTATGGTACTGAAATACTGAATGAATATAGACAAGGACTTGTATCCTTTTTGCAACTTTTTGTACCATTTTTTTTTTTTTTTTTTAGGCAACTCTTTCTTTTTGAACTATCTACCATAAGGGTCTTCCCCCATACTTACTTTTCAACATACCTTGAATCACAATAAAGTGTCTGCAAATCAAATTATATTCCACTATTTTGATTAGGTTAGGGATATAAAATTAGGGTAATGAAATAAAAGGCTTAATAATAGGCTCAATGGGGTTAACCTAAAGGAAATATATCATGGATCAGACTTATTTGGCAATAGTGAAAACTAGGTGTCTTTATCATGTCAAGCATGTTATGCAATTCAATATAATGTTTTAAACGAAATCAATACAAGTTCTGGTGTTTAATTCTTAATTATGAAAACAATCCAAATAGCAACCAAAACAAACAAAATTGAGATCATGCAACGAATTATTATGGACAAAAGAAATGAAAGATGATCTAACTAAAAACTCTCAAAATCAAAGGAACAATAGGCCCAAAACTTACATATGGGTTATAATGAGTTAAATTCAATTAAGCATGCTACAAATACCAATTACTCAAATGATTACATGTGAATTTACATATGATAACCATGAATAAGCATTAACTAAGGAATAATATTAGATCTTAAATCATGCATATAAATCACCTTAAACTCATGCAATTAAAAACCAAATCTCATTATTGTGTTGGAAAGTATCTTACGACAAAAAACAACTATAAATTTTTTTATGACACTAATTCCAACAAAGAAAATAAAAACTACACTTTTTTTAATGGACTGACACTTTTTATTTTTTTAATTAAGTTTTTTTTTCAAAATAAAAACAACGTTGTTTCCCTCACACTTAAATCTAACATTGTCCTCAATGATAATAGATTATAGCATATGCAATGGAAAAATTTAAAAGAGGAAAAACAAACTACTAACAAATAAATAACGAATAGAAAATAAAGGGATAGAGAAAACAAATCTGATTAGGTTGCCTCCCAATAAGCGTTTATTTTAACATTGTGCAGCCTAACGGTATCTCCAATCAATCTTCATGGAGTGATACGTCCTCCACGTCATGCTCCACAAATGACTCATAATAAGGCTTACGTCGATGATGTTTCATCTTAAACTTCTTACCGGTTGTGACACTCTTAATCTGTATAGCACCAAGGGGAAAACATTAGTAACAATAAAATGACCAACTCATTCTAACGTAATTTACCAGTTCTAAGACACGATTGGAAAAGCAAGACTTTCTTTCCAACGACAAAAGTAATTCTAGGGATCATCTGATCATGAAAAACTATGGTGTTCTCCTTATAATTGCTTTTACCATCATAGGCCTCATCCTGAATCTTTTCGAGCTCATTCAATTGAAATTTCTTCCGCTTCTTTGTGTCACAAGGAACTCTATTGCTCTCATATCCAATGACGGTAGTAATGGTGGTCTCAAGTTCATCCTCATTTTTGACGTCTCACAATTTCTGGGGCCAAATTGTCATTCACATTAATAGAAAAACAAAAATGATTTTTAGTAGGATATCTCGTGGCTTCAAAAATATTGAAGCCAATCACATCACCATCAAATTCCATGTTCAGTTTCCCATCATGCACGTCAATATTTGTCTTCGCAGTTTTCATGAACGGGCGCCCAAAAAGAACAGGCAAAGGTGCTGAAAATTTTGAATCTTCCATCTCAAGTACATAGAAATCTGCTGGGAATATCAAATGGTTAACCTGCACCAACACATCTTCCAACAAGCTTCAAGGATATGACCGACGAAAGAAGGGTTGGACGAAGGGACTGTGTGTGATTGCGAGGGGGAGGAGGCTTGCATTCTGTTGCTGGGTGCTTGCTACTGCGAGGATGAGGAAGTTGTGGATGGATGATTTTTCCAAAGAAAAGTATCATCCCTTTTATAATTGTTTTCTCCCAGTTTCCTTCTTTGTGTGGTTTCCTTTTGCAATCAGTATTTCTAAATTGCCAATTTGCTTCACTTAGCTTCTATTTCGGAATCTTGTAATTGAAAACCTACACACAAAAAATAGCAATTAGTACCATAATTAACAAGTAATAGCAAAAAATATATATAGAAATATGGTACTAAAATAGCCTAATTATTCTCCTATCAAAACTCACCTCAGAGCAAAACTCATGCTTAGGCAACTTTGTCTAATCAAATAGTAATGGCAATTCAAAAGCCAAAAGGACAAGATCGGTCTGATCAGTCAAATATTCAGCCCAACAATATATCACTAAGTGATGTAGATTACAACTTAGTTGATTATGTTGCATCAACAAGGATGATGTCTTAAGAATAGACCAAGAATAATTGGTTACATTTTAATGAGCTTATCAATGGCAAAACATTGGAGGAATTCGGTGTGACAATTTTTACTATTTTATGGCAAAAATGTTTTATCTCTTAATGTCAATGCAGATCCAAAGGCAAAAACATATTTCTATGAAATGGGGTTCGTTGGCAAAATTCTATCAAAATCTCCAGGGGACCTTTACTGGTGTCTTCCAATTCTCAAAAACACTGTCAAAAATCTTGCGCACATGTTGCATCAAGACACTGACGAAATAGAAATCGGGATGGTTGCCACTCCACCCGAATGGATCAAAGAAAACAAAATGTCTTGTTATCTCCGAGGTACACGATTTTAACTCTCAATAATTTCAAGACACAAATTTCAAATTTTCCTCATTAATATGAAGCTATTCATGGATTAGAAGATCAAAGAGCTAAGTCAATCATGGACCTCAATATTTTAGCCAATCAGGACAAAAGTATTCAGGTTCTTGCTAATGGATACAAGACTTTAATCTATAGTTCCCGAAGCAATCCTTATGTGGTAGAAAATACATTTTTCTATCAACATTTGATAAAAAAAAAAACAAGAATTGAGACTTGGCATTCCAAACTACCAAGTATCTCGAGAAATTGGAACAACAAATATATATTCAAGATCACCTTCATTATCTTATCTAGAGAAATCTCCAATACAGTGGTTTCACCAATCTCAAAATAAAACTCATCAATTCCAAACTCAATAATGGACAAGTCCATTCACAAGTCAATTCCATCAAAATGTCATTATCACAAACATTATCTCAAATATGATGATCACATTCCACCAACCAGTCCCTTTCAAAACTATTTCAAACCATGGTTTCTCCCTGTGTTCCCAATGTTGGCCCACATATCAACATCTAATCATCAATAATGTCATAACCATCCAAATGCACTCATTGTCACAAGTTTGTAGTCTTAGGTATCTTCTGGTATCAGAGCCATGTGTCCAGTATTTTTTGAGGGGAATAGTGATTAGCCAAGAGTAACGTTGGTAGACGATAATCTCTGGAGAAACCCTAACAGTCTATACATTGGTAAACGAAGTTTTTGACAGAGCCTATGGGGGAAACCCTTGCAGTTAAGCGTTGGTAGGTGTCATAGCCTTGTAGCTAGCGTTGGTCAATCGTGGATACCCTTTGTTGCCGTGGTAGGCATTTTTGTTGGGTGAAGGTGGTTCTGCTTAATGGTCATGTTAGAGGTAAACCCATTACTCTTATGAAAATATGTTGTCCAAATGTCTTTAGAATCTAAGATACCTCTTACTTCATTCTTCAGGCGAAGAACATAAGATATAATTTATTATTTATATGCTAAGTATTTGAAGTAGAACAAAAGTAGCAATAATAGCCAGGTCCCTTAGTTTCAAGTCTTAGTTTTCAAACCATGCTTTCTTTCAAGAATCAATTAAATAAAAAATAAAACAGTCAACCCATTCTCAAGAACCAATTAAGTCAAATATACCACAATTCACAAATCAACATTCAATATATCAAGATAAATCTCTACAAATAGAAAAAAAAAATTCTAGATAAACAAAGCCTATATTCAATAAGAATTTATGCAAGTTTACAACTCCACAAAAAAACAACAATTTTACTCAATCATCAATGAAACCCAAAGAGATCAATTAGGAAAAAATGTTTTATGTATTTTGTGAAACAAATAAGGTCAATATTCCATTTTTTCAATGGTTTGACAATCATTACTCCAAGACCCAAAATCACTCAGCAAAAAGCATATTCCACTAAGAAACTTCAGATTTAGAAGAACAAATTAATCAAAGACTAGCTAAACTAAAACCCATCTTAGAATCCCAATCTTCAACCTTAAATTCAGAAAATTTTTATCCAACCAATCTAAATCGAGATTCCCAAAACCAAAACATTAATCAAGAAATCCCATTTGAACAAAATAAATAGATAAAAAAAATTTAGTCAAGATTCCATAACACAAATTCACATTACAACTCAAAATACAAATACAGATTTCAAATTAAATTAAGAGTTTATTATACTAGAATTCATGGCAAATTACAATATTTAAAAAAGAAAAGAATTCTATTCAAAATACAATGAACAAGAAAGAGACAAAATATGTCAAATATTTTATAATTTCTGTGAACAATACCAAATCAATGAACCTTTCTTTCAATGGTTCGAAAACAATTATTCAAAATATAGGAAGAAGCCACATTATGCTTATCTTGTCAAGAACCGTATTAATCAAACATCAAATCTAAGCCTAGCCATATCACTTTCAATCACATTTCATAATCATTTCAAACCCAAATTATTGAATCAAGATTTTTTCATAAGATAAACATCAATACTCTTTCAAAGTAAGATGATGACAATCTCAATAATTATCCAACAAGCAAACAAGAAAAAAATTATAAATAAAAAAACAAAATATCATATCACAAAACAACAAATAAAGAAAATAATAGAAAAACAAAAGCATTTTTCAGAAAGTCTTTGCTTAAAATGTGGACAACCGGGCCACATCAAAAGGACTCATAACAAGTGGGAGAAAAATGACAAATTGCTTAGATCACAATCAAAGATATTGCAATCCGAATCAGATAATTTACAAGACAAAGCTCAGTCTAGTCAGGAAAACTTTCAGTCTAATCAAATTAAAGAATCCAATGAATTTAAGAACATAATAAAATCATTACCAACAAAAAAATCAACAAATCACTTTGCAAGATGTTAAAGAGAAATCAATATTCTAACAAATAAATCCATTATATTAAAAAAATCAACCTCAAGTTACACTTTCCTAATACAATCTCACAAATAAACTACAAAGATGACATGTCAATATCACACTAATAACCAACAAAGAATACAAAATTACTACAACGACATTTTTAGATTTAGGTGCTGATCTAAACTGTCTCAGAAGGATTAATTCCTTCAAAATATTTTGAAAAGACAAAAGAAAAGTTATATGCGGCAAATGAAGAACAATTACAAGTTCTCAAATGCCCATATTTTTCATAAAAATATTGCATTAATCAAGAATTCATTTTAGTAAAAAACACGGGTCAAGAAATAATTTTAGGAATACCCTTCCTAACATCAATTTACCCCTTCAAAGTATGCCAATATTGAATAATTACAAAAATATCAAGAGAAAAAATTCTTTTTCCTTTTATGACAAAATCCAAAACTGCAGATCTTAATGAAATAAAAAGAGAAGTCCAAATTGAAAATTTAATAGACAAAAAATTCAAGCAATCAATTAATTAAAAAAAGAACTCAATTACAAACGAACTGAAGAACAATCAAAGATCCAAAACAACAAAACCAAATTAGTCAATTTCAAACTAAATTAGAAACAAAAGTTTGTTCCGACTTGCCAAGTGCATTTTGGAATAGAAAACAACATATGGTCAATCTTTCTTATAAAGACGGCTTCAATGAAAAGAAAATTCCAACAAAAGCAAAACCAATTCAGATGAATGCAGAGTTAATTGAATACTGTAAAGATGAAATCAATCTTTTAATTAGCAAAAACTTAATTAAAAAAAAAATTCCATAAAGCTGCTCAGCTTTCTATGTCCAGAAGGCAACTGAGATAGAACGTGGAGCACCAAGATTAGTAATCAATTACAAACCCCTTAATCCACTTCAATGGATTAGATATCCAATTCCAAACAAAAGAAACTAAATCAACATATTACCTCAAGCAACAATATTTTCAAAGTTTGATCTCAAATCAAGTTTTTGGCAGATTCAAATTACTCCAGAAGACTGATACAAAACAACTTTCAATGTACCTTTTGGACATTACGCATGGAACGTGATGCCATTTGGCCTAAAAAATGCCCTGTCAGAATTTCAAAACATAATGAATGATATTTTCAATCCATAGACAAAATTCTCAATTGTCTACATAGATGACATTCAAATCTTTTAAAAAACAATTGCAGAACACTGGAAACATTTAGCTAAATTCTTTCAAACTGTCAAGAACAATGGATTAGTGTTATCACCAACAAAGATATACTTATTTCAAACAAACATTAGGTTTCTTGGTCACAAGAACCATAATGGCAGAATTATTCCAATTGATAGATCAATAGCTTTTGCAAACAAATTTTCAGATAAAATCAATGATAAAAATCAATTACAAAAATTCTTAGGAAGTCTAAATTATGTGGCTGATTTTCACAAAAATCTCAGAATTTTAGTTAAGCCATTATATGCCAAACTTCGTAAAAAAAACCTCCACCATGGTAAAATATTCATACAAAAATTGTTCTCTGGGGGAATAATGGTTAGCCAAGAGTAACGTTGGTAGACGAAAGTCTCTGGGGAAACCCTTGCAGTCTATACGTTGGTAGACGAAGTCTTTTGACAGAGTCTCTCGGGAAAACCCTTGCAGTCAAGTGTTGGTAGGTGTTAAAGCCTTGTAGCTAGCATTGGTCAGTCGTGGATACCCTTTGTTGTCATGGTAGGCGTTGTTGTTAGGTGTAGGTGGTTCTGCTTAGTGGTCCTGTTTGATGGTCTCGTATATGATAGTCCAGTTTGAGGTAAACCCATTACTCTCTTTTGAAAATATATTGTCCAAGTGTCTTTAGAATCTAAGATTACCCTTACTTCATCCTTCAGGCAAAGAACATCAGATATAATTTATGATTTATATTTTAATATTTGAAGTAAAACAAAAGTAGCAATAATAGCCAGATCCCTTAGTTTCAAGTCTTAGTTTTCAAACCATGTTTTCTTTCAAGGATCAATTAAATAAAATGATAAAATGGTTGACCCATTCTCAAGAACCAATTAAGTCAAATACACCACATTTCACAGATCAACACTCAATATATCAAGATAAATAAAGGCTATATTCAAGAAGAATTTATGCAAGATTACAACTCCACAAAAACACAACAATTTTACTCAACCATCAATGAAACCCAAAGAAATCAATTAGAAAAAGTGTTTTATGAATTTTGTGAAACAAACAAGGTCAATATTCCATTTTTTCAATGGTTTGACAATCATTACTCCAAGATCCAAAACCACTAAGCAAAAATCATATCCCACCAAGAAACTTCAAATTTAAAAGAACATATTAATCAAAGACTAGCTAAACTAAAACCCATCTTATAATCCCAACTTTCAACCTTAAATTCAGAAAAATCTTATCCAACCAATCTAAATCGAGATTCCCAAAACCAAAACATTAATAAAAAATTCCCATTTAAACAAAATAAACAAGATAAACATCAAGATTTTGAATTATTTAGCCATATCACTTTCAATCACAATCCACTATCATTTCAAACCAAATTATTGAATCAAGATCTTGTCACAAGATAAACATCAATACTCTTTTAAAGCAAGATGATGATAATCTCAATAATTTTCCACCAAGCAAACAAGAAAAGAATTATAAACAAAAATAAAAACATCGATTCAATTGTCAACTGCTCCTATCGGAAATAGGATTGACTACGGATTCGAGCCATAGCACACGGTTCATCACAAAACAACAAATAAAGAAAGTAGCTGAAAAGCAAAAGCATTCTCCAGAAAGGCTTTACTTAAAATGTGGACAATCGGGCCACATCAAAATGAATCATAACATGTGGGAAAAAAGGAACAAGTTGCTTACGTCACAATCAAAGATATTGCAATCCAAATTAAAATCAAATAATTTACAAGACAAATTTCAGTCTAATCAAATTAAAGAATCCAATGAAGTTGAAACCAATACAAACAAAAAATCAACAAGTCACTTTGCAAGATGTCCAAAGAGAAATCAATATTCCCAACAAAAAATAATCCACCATATTAAAAATACCAATCCCGGAGATATCAAGTTACACTTTCCTAATACAATCTCACAAATAAAACTTCAAAGATGGTATGTTAATATCACACTCATTATAAACAAATAATACAAAATTACTACAACTGCACTTTTAGATTCAAGTGTTGATCTAAATTTTGTCTCAGAATGATTAATTCCTTCCAAATATTTTGAAAAATTATATACGGCAAATGAAGAACAATTATCAGTTAATTAAGAATTATCAAATGCCCGTATTTTCCATCAAAAGTATTGTATAAATCAAGAATTCATTTTAGTAAAAAAAATGGGTCAAAAATAATTTTAGGAACACCCTTTCTAACATCAATTTACCCCTTCAAAGTAAGCCAAGACGGAATAATTACAAAAATATTAGGAGAAAAAGTTTTTTCCTTTTATGACAAAACCCAAAACTGCAGATCTTAATGAAATAAAAAGAGAAGTCTAAATTGACTATTTAATAAACAAAAAATTCAAACAAATCAATTATTTAAAAGAGGAACTCAATTACAAATGAACTGAAAAACAATTAAAAGATTCAAAACTACAAAATCAAATTAGTCAATTCCAAACCAAATTAGAAACAGAAGTCTGTTCCGACTTGCCAAATGCATTTTGGAATAGAAAACTACATATGACCAATCTTCCTTATGAAGACGGCTTCAATGAAAAGAAATTTCCAACAAAAGCAAGACCAATTCAGATAAGTGCAAAGTTAATTGAATACTGCAAAGACGAAATCAATCTTTTAATTAGTAAAAACTTAATTAGAAAATACAAATATCCATGGAATTGCTTAGCTTTCTATGTCTAGAAGGCAGCTGAGATAGAACGTAGAGCACCAAGATTAGTAATCAATTACAAATCCCTTAATGAAGCACTTCAATGAATCAGATATCCAATTCCAAACAAAAGAGACTTAATCAACAGATTAGCTCAAGCTACAATATTTTCAAAGTTTGATCTCAAATCAGGTTTATGGCATATTCAAATCATCCAAAAACATATACAAAACAACTTTTAATGTACCTTTTAGACATTGCGAATGGAACGTGATGCCATTTGGTCTCAAAACTACCTTGTCAGAATTTCAAAACATAATGAATGATATTTTCAATCCTTATACAAAGTTCTCAATTGTCTATATAGATGACATTCTAATCTTTTCAAAAATAATTACAGAACACTAGAAACATTAATCTAAGTTCTTTCAAACTGTCAAGAACAATGGATTAGTGTTATCACCAACAAAGATACACTTATTTCAAACAAACGTTATGTTTCTTGGTCAAAAGATCCATAATGGCACAATTATTCCAATTGATAGATCAATAGCTTTTGCAGAAAAAATTTTAGATAAAATCGAAGATAAAAATCAATGACAAAGATTTTTAGGAAATTTAAATTTTGTGGTTGATTTTTACAAAAATCTCAGAATTTTAGTCAAGCCATTATATGTCAGACTTCGTAAAAAACTTCCACCATGGTCAAATCATCATACGAAATTGTTCATCAAGTAAAAACAATTGCCAAGAGTCTACCATGTTTAGGTATACCCAATTCAATAGCTTTCAAATTTTTGAAATAGATACATCAAACATAGGGTACGGTGGTATCCTTGAGCAAAAGATTAATGACTAAGAACAATTAGTCTGGTTCCATTATGGTTTTTGGAACAAAACTCAATCAAATTATTCAACTGTCAAAAAAGAGATTTTATCAATTTTTTTTCTACATCATGAAATTCTAAGATGAACTTTAAAATCAACCTTTTTTTATTACGAATTGATTGTCAATCAGCCAAAGAAAATTTGAAAAACAATGTTCAAAACCTTGTGTCAAAACATATTTTTGCCAGATGGGAAGCACTTTTGTCTGTCTTTGATTTTCAAATCGAGTTTATAAAGGGCAGCTCAAACTCCCTTCCAGGTTTCCTCACCAGATAATTTTTTCAGGGGAAACAAGAGTCTTAGACCTCAGAAACTCAACCTTCTCACCCTTCTCTTTCAATGAAAAAATTCACTCAAACCATCTTACAAAGTTTTTACTCTTTTACAGGCAATCACAAGACAGGGATGGCTTCCTGTTCAAAGAAAATCCCAGATGGTCCGACATGATCGGTGACGATGATTTTCCAAAGCTTCATCTATTGATTGAATCAGAGTTTCTTATTCACTGATAGTCAAGAATCAAAATAGGTTTAAACCTCTTCAAACCAACCCTTCAATTTCAAATACACTTCCAAAACCAATTTCCCAAACCAACCAAACTGCAAAACAAAACCAAACTCCTCAAAAAAGACAAACCTCTCATTACATCCCAACCCCTACAATTGAACCAATCTATTCTTTGGAAAACTACTATGGTAATCCAAATGACAATCCCATCAAAATAGCTAATAACTTCCTCCCTCAAACATTTCCCTTCATCTTTGATGACCCTGACAAAGTTCGACTGTTCTATGAGTTTATTCTTGTAGACACATAATCAATTTTAGTCACTCATAATAAATACAAAAGTGATCCATCCAGGATCACCCACTCAAAGTGCCAAATTTTCAAGGTTCTTTCGTCAGAAGAATGGAACCAAAGTTATTTCAGACCCAAGCAATTTAGTGGAACATTCAAACCTCAATGTTACAATTATTTTGATTATCAAAACGCATGGTTTAGAGCATTTCTATTTTCAACACCAAACTGCACTCACTCATGGTTTTTTATATTCAGTCAAAATTTCAAAGTTCAATTTTTTTTTACTGGTTATCTCACCGATGGTGCAACTAGTATGGTCCAGTCCAAGAAATCTTTCCATCTCAAGCTCAAAAAGGATTTAAAGTGTTCAAAACAAATTTTAAACTACCACAGTCTCAATCTTTACAAAATCCAGTTTTATGGTTTTTTTCAAAATCTTCCCTAGCATGGATTTGCTGTTGGGATTATGTTACTTCTCCAATGTCAAGACCAAGTCTATCTACTCAAGTTCTTCTGTCTCTATGCCGAAGGTTCAAAGTCAAATGGTGGACATGTTTTGGTTTTTCCAGTGTTACAAAACAAGCAAAGACAAGTATTTCAAGATCAACAAATCAACCCAAACAAACACAGGTGATCTTTCAAAGTTAGCAATAATTAAAGCAAAAGTCTTGGCTGCCACCTCAACAAAGAAATTTTATGAGACAATGTCACACATTTGCTCATCAGATGGTGATGACATTGATGACACGACCTCTCAAGAAAATGACAATGAAGACGATTGCTTTGGCCTTTCTTGGTCTCAACACCGATAATTTCAAGATTCCAAGCAATAATCAATCTCGATTTCAAATCATCAACATCCAACAAAGAAAAGCAGTCTTTCAAAATAACCCATAATGGACAAAACTATTTGCCTCCAAACAAGTCTCCATCAAATCCAACCACAAGTATCAATCCATCATATTCTCACCAATAACTTACCAAACCCACCAATTTCCAACTAATACGTCTTTATCATAGGACCCACCATCCAATTTATTTCGTTAAGAAGATTCGACTCAAAACTCAATCATTCCACAACCTTCCAAAGTGTGTCATTTTCACATGAACCACAAGTCAAAATCTCGCCATCCATACCCCCTCAGCGAAAGATACTTCAATAATTCAAAAACAACCCCACCAACCTCCAATAATTCAACATCTTGAATCAATATCTACCGCACTCATCCAAAGTTACAATGATCGTGTCTCTCAATCATCAAGGTATCCAATGCAAGTTCAAGTCTATAAAAGAAAGTAATCTCAAGAGTTGGAGGCATCTTTTCGAAATAGCTTTTGAGTAATCACATAGCCTTTCTGATCCCCAATCTTTTGTATCTCCTATTCAAAGCTGTTGTATTTTGTTTCCAGGTTGTATTTTCAATTTTCAATTCCAAGAATCCTATAATTGTTTCAAGTTTCTTTCAGTATCTTGTATTTCAATTTCCTTCAATAAAAGTGCATGTTTTCAATCATGATGTATCTAGGCTAAATTTCGTTTAAGGGATTAGGCATTGTTGTTACTAATACTCTATCTCATGCACTTACATATAAGCTATGAATTATCTTTGATAACCTTTGCCACAAGTCTATAGTCCTGGGAGTTGTGGTATGCTTATAATTCTCATTACTAATTATATTTTATTTTTATTATACAAACTACAAAGCATGGATTCATAGAGATTGGGTAGTTTGTTTGTTGGAACAGTTTGCATTCATTACATGACTCTTTTATGTGTTGCTTTGATCTGTTCCATAAAATACTACATGTGACATCATATATTTGATTAGTTTTGTTTGAAAATGATTGATTGAATTCATTTTTAGAATTCAACCTAGCGATATTATCAATTCAGTTCACTTTTTTTTTTAAACAACCTACCAAATCTTGTACACCAATAGCAATTTTAGTTATTGCCATATCTGCAAGTATTGTAGATATAATCATGTATATCATGGATATAAGAGAGTTTAGATCCATCAAATAAGACTAATAAATTTTGGGAGATATTTCTGACTAAGTCTAAATGCAAAAGGGATAGTGCAACACCAACGGATGTAGCTCTATTGGTAAGATTTATGGCGGATGTTATCAAAAGTCCAGAATTCAACCTTTCACATTTACTTAGTTCGGGCCTTCGGGGATCCGTTAAAAACCCTGCTCACCCTTAAAAAAAAAAGGACAGTGCTACCGTAAATGGAGTTGATTACTAGAAAGGGAAATATAAATTTTGGGTCTAAGTGCAGTGATAATTACAGTCAAATGAGATGTAATAAGAGGAAGAGTGTGATGGAAAGGGATTCATAGTTGTCATGCAAAGGAGAAGAATTTGTTAGAAATTTCCAAATGGGTTATGATGTAGTGTAATCATGTTATCCTTGACCTTTACCTTGACCTGCACAGGGAACACACATGAGCCAAAGACCACCGTTGTGGCGGCCGATAACACTCCGATGCTAAAGTCAGACAAGGCTTGAGAAAGACTTAAAGATGTAAATTGGATTATGTAGCGTACATTTGTTTATCAATCATGTGTCTTATTTATAATGTGATAGTCTTTGTTCGGCTAAGCCTTTGGTGGCATAGTTTAGGAAAACAAATCCCACTGGAGATCCTTTCCTTGTTGGGAGTCATCCATGTAGAAGAGTTTCCCTACACGACTTGTGCACCTAGATCTACAGAAAAGGTATCCTTTTTGAAGTGTTGTCTATGCAAGGGAGTTTCCATGCACGATTTATACTCTGGTATTTGTTTTCTAGTCGGAACAAATGTATTTTTGTCCTGCCTATTTTAGGTCGATCCCCTAGATACTTACCTGATTAGGCCTTACGGGAAATGGGCTTGACCATGTGACATGTAAGCTTAGTAGAGCACTGCAATTCGGGTCCAACCTTCTGGATTCTGCCAAAGTGGGCTTAGTATTGTTTGGGCTTCGCCAGATTGGGTAGGCAATCAGGCCCGCTTAGATCTACCGATGAGATTATTATGACACGTGTACGGCGTGGATTAATGGACAGCTTGGTGTATCTTTAGCTGCTCCCCCTGAGTTAGTGGGCCATCACGTCAATCCACTAAGTCCCTTCAATAAGAAATGTACAGTCGTTATGATTGAGACTAAAACATCATCTCGAGTGGCATACATCATTAAATGAGTATGTGACTGCTCAAAAGGGGGGAGCATGAATCCAAGGCTCTATAAAAGTTGCCACTTCTAGAGATGATAGTTTTTTTACTTCTATAATCTATTTGAAACTCCTTCTTGCGTTCTTGCTACAAGTTTTGCAAGTGCATTCAAAAGTTCACACTTTCTTTCAAGGTGGATAAGGTCAAACTCACTCCCGAACAGGAGTTGTTATATGTTTGCCTTGATTTTTTCTGGGATAAGAATGTCGGTGAATCGAATTTGGTTAAGCTTCAAAATGAATATCGAATTCCTGAAGACTTGGAACTTACCCCCTTGGGCATTGAACGAAAATCGTTAACGCCTTCACAAGGGTTCATTTCCTTGCACAGAGGCATGTTTCAAGCTGGGCTCCCTTTCCAGTTTCGAAAGATATTTGGCATTTCCTGGCGTATCTTCACATTCCTCTCGCTCAAATGGTACCGATCGGGTTTAGAACTTTGATTGTCATCTTTATCAGAGTGAAGGATGATGGCCTTCGGCTAACCTTGCGAGTGGTCATCTGCTGACTTCTGGTTGATTGAATGCTCACAAGGCCTGTTAACTCAACACGCCGGCTTGCTTGGGTCCACTTTCGGATGACTTTAATTCCTGGCAGAAGTATTGTTTTCTAGCTTCTTCAGGCTCTTTGTACTTTAAGTTGGAGGGATCTATACTTGTTAGATACTTCCAATTTGATCGCAGTAAGCATAACGTTCCCCTCCCCTTTTCTTGTCCAATTACTATGGGTATTGAATCGTTGTATTATTTTTTTTTTTTGCAAGGAAATTTGTGGCTCCAACTCTCACTAAGGAGAAAGAATCGATAAAAAAGTTCAATGAGCTCTCTTTTATGACCATTGAAGAGGTTATGGCTTCGAGTCACATCGTACGGAGCGGGTTGTTCAAGAACTTCCATGTAGCTCCTACTTTCTTCAGGTCATTGCCAAAAGAGGCCAGCAGCAGTCGTTTTAAGAAGAGAAAGCTAACGATGCCTAGCCCTACCAGGCAGGCTGAGTTGGATGCAATTTTACCACCCATTGGTCAGCCCAAGAGGAAGTGAGTCGGTCGCAAGACTAATTCCTCTTCTGATCCACTGATTCCGAAGGAGGCGACCATTGCATAGCCTTGACTTAACCAGTCCACTCGAGAGATGGTTTTGGGAGAGCAGGGTGTTGTGTTTCAGCCTCCTGCTTTCGTTGTTGACCTGAGAGGGATCGTTTGGAGGTGGCAGGCCTTAGCAAGATTGAAGCTTTGCATCTTGTCGGGTCTTCGGACAGGATCCGTCCCACTCATTATAGCTGCCTTGTAACCTTCTAAATAAGCACTTCTTCGATTTCATAATTATTCACTAGCCCCATTATTGGGATGCTCAAGCTCAATATCATATGTGTTCTACCAACGAGAAGCCAGCGGGAGTGTCATTGGATCAGAGTGAGTTGCACCCCAACACTCGCAATAGAGTGCATGCCTTGGAAAAGGCTTTTGTTAAACTGCAGAAGTCATATTCTTGCGCGTTCTATCGGATAGATTCTTTAAACAAGTAGTTGGAGGAGTCTGGTGCTGGGACAAACTTCAAATCAATGTGGGCCACTCGGGCTAATCTTGAGGCCAAGCTGAAGGCCTTGAATGCTGAGCTGAGTTTGACCAAGGCTATTTTGGCGTCCGTTGAAGCGGAGTTGGGGCGCACTCGAGAAAAGTTGAAGCGCGTGGAAGATGTGGCAGGCAAGGCGCAGGCTGATCCGCAACCCCGATCTATTGAGAATGAGTGAGCTGAGTCTGAATGGGTTGTTTTGCGTCTGAAGCTTGAGTTTGAAGTTGCTGACGGCCATCGTCGTATCCGTGAAGTGGAAGATCAAGTCATTTTTGTGTTGGCTAAGCTGAATCCGCTAAGACAACAACTGGAAAATGAGCAATCTCATGTGGTCACGCTTGCAGATTGGCTAGAGAAGGCGGAGACGAGTGTAACAGAGTCTGAAGCTCAAGAACAGAAGTGGCATGCGACTTTGGAATTTGCTAAAATTTTCAGAGGTAGGTTGGAACTGCTAGGGCTGATTAAATAAGAGAACCCCAACCTTGAGCTCGACTTTGTGCGCTACAAGATGATCGCTTATTGAAAGATCAATAAGGAAAAAGCTTCTGATCCAGCGCCCTGGACTGGCAATTCGTGACAGGCCTCGGACGATGCTAACTTATCCCATGTAGTCACTTCTTATGTAACTGGCCCTTCAGCCTTTGGAGCAGATTCTCCAAGACATATGTAATCCTTAAGATACGACTTAAAGAAAACTTGTTTAAGTAGTATTTCATACTTATACTTTCTAGGGCTTAGTTGTGTTGTCATGTTAATGCATCAGTCTCCTAGACGTGTTACTCGCAAAGTAGATTCTGAAGTCATTGTACTTTAGATTTCTTAGACCATCTAAATCAGCTTACTAGCAAACTAGACAGTGGGTCGGACTAGAAGATATCGTCATCAGTCAGAACTGGCTAAGCTTTGGTCGGGTTCGTCAATCACTGTCTATGAAAGGACAATGATCCCTGGCAAGCCATCATCATCAAACGCGATGAGCACTTATTAGACTCCCACTTTCTAACACATCATCATCCGTGCACAGTGGACTAGGCGTTAGAGCTGACCAGAAGCCATTGTCATCAGTCAAAACTGCCTACGCTTTGGTTGGGTTCGGCGACCACTGTCTGTGGAAGGACAATGATCCCTGGCAATCCATCGTCATCAGGCTTGATAAGCACTAACTATACTCCCACTTTCTAACCCATCGTCATCTGTGCTCGGCGTACTAGGCGCTAGAGCGGACCAGAAGCCTTCATCATCAGTCGAAACTTACTAAGCTTTGGTTGAGTTCGACGATCACTGTCTGTGAAAGAACAATGATCCCTGGAAATTCATCATCTTTAGACTCGATGAGCACTAACTAGACTCCCACGTTCTAACTCATCGTCATTCGCGTTCAGCGGACTAGAAGCCATCATCATCAGTCAGAACTGCCTAAGCTTTGGTCCAGTTTGATAAGTCTAACTTAGGTGTCCTGAATTGTGCTTTTCACTGAGTGGTCTGACATAGGAACCGATTCAGCAGATCCGAGATGGGAATCAGACAATAATAGGTTGATTGGATATCAAGCTAGACTGGATGAACAACAGTGATACTTTAATAAAAGCAAATACCCTTTATTTTAATATTTTTTAAGATGTTCTACATTCCATGGCCGCTTAAGGCTTTCACCGTCCATGTCTTCCAACCAATATGTCCCTGGCCTGTTGATTTTAGTCACTTTATAAAGCCCTTCCCAGTTCAGGTTTAGCTTGCCTGCGCCTGGTTCTTGAGTATTTTGCTGAGTTTTTCTGAGTACCCAGTTCCCACTTTGAACTCTCATGGTTTGATCTTCTTGTTGTAATACTGAGTCATTCTTTGTTGATAGGTGGCTATCTTGGCGAAAGCCCGATCCCTCCTTTTTTCGAGGAGGTCTAACTCGATGCGTAAAGCTTTGTCGTTGTCTTCTGACCTGAATTCCTCTGTTTGACACGTCGGCATTTCTAGCTCCATTGGGACCATCGCTTTCGACCCGTAAGCTAGGACAAAAGGTGTTTCCCCAGTTGAGGTTCTTTTGGTGGTTCGGAATGCCCAGAGTATTTCTGGCAGTACTGAGACCCACATTCTCTTGGTTGTATCAAGTTTTCTTTTTAGTGCTTCCAAGATTGTTATGTTGGTAACTTTCGCTTGGTCGTTGGCTTGCTGGTGTACTAACAAAGAGAAGTGGTGACTAATGCCAAGGTCTTTGCATAAATTTTTGACCTTTCTGCCTTCGAATAGGGTTTCGTTGTCACTGACTAGTGTCCTTGGAATGCCAAACCTGCAGATGATGGTGACCCATATGAATTTCTCAATTTGATTTTGGCCTATCTTGGACATGGGTTCGACTTTGATCCATTTGGTGAAGTAATCCACAACTACAAAGAGGAACCTCTTATTGGCTGAGGCAAGGAGTGGTCCGACGATGCCCATCCCCCATTGCGCGAACGGCCATGGGATGGTCAACGGAGTCTAGGGCTGAGTGGGCATGTGTGTATACGGTCCAAACCTTTGACATTTGTTGCATCTGCGGATGTTATCCTTGGCGTCCCGCTGCATCTTCAACCAATAATACCCTAAGGTTAGGGCTTTGTGGGCAAAGTTCTCCTACCTGGGTAGTTTCTGCAGATGACATCATGAATCTCTCTAAGAACATGGTTCCCCTCTAAGGGAGTTAGGCATCTGAGTAGGGGTCCTGTGGCAGACCTTTTATATAATTTGTCATTTACGATAGTGTACCGAGGTTGCTAATTTTTCAGCTTTCAAGCCTCTGTCTTTTAGCTAGGAGAACTCCATTCTTGAAATACTCAATAATGTTATTCATCCAACTTGTTTCTATATCTATCGAGTAGACTTCACTGGACTCTTTTTCTTCCAGACTCAATTGCTCTTGGAATTCGATGAGCTTGTCAGAAACCTCTGCCATAGCTGAGGCCTAGTTGGCTAGTGAGTCGGCACTGTCGTTGTTGTCTCGGGGACACTGTAGGAGCTCAAACCTTTTGAATCCGATCATGGCATTGATTACCTTCTCGCGGTAAGCCATCATCCTGAGATCCTTGCTATTGAACTCCCTCTTGACCTAGTTGACTACCAGGCACGAGTCACTATATGTTGTTAGCTCATCTATTTTGATCCCCTTGGTGAGCTTCAGGCCGAATAATAAGACCTCGTATTCTGCTTCGTTGTTCGAGGTGGGGAATCCAAACCTAACAGCTTTTTCCAGGATGAAACTACCTGGAGAACGGAGAGTGATTCCAACTTTGCTATCTTTTACTATGGACGACTCGTCACAGTGCAGGATCCATCCTTGGTCGGCTGACCTCTGTTCTTTCTCACTAGACTTTTGTTCCCTACTGCCAGTAAATTTGGCGATTAAGTCCGCCAACGCTTGAGCTTTGATGGCTATTCATGGAGCATAGTTGATATCAAACTGTCCTAGTTTCACTGACCATTTAACCATCCTACTCGACAATTCTAGCTTGTGCAGCACTGTGCGAAGTGGATGTTTGGTCAGGACCGTTATGGAGTTGGCCTAGAAGTAGGGTCGCACATTCCTGGATGAGACAACCAGTACCAGAGCTAGCTTTTCTAGGTCTAGGTAGTTTACATTTGCTTCTACGAAGGTTTTGCTGGCATAGTACACTAGTCTTTGTACTCATTTATCGTTCCGCACAAGAGTAGAACTCACGGCGTGCTTTGAAAAAGACAAATATAAGTAAATTATCTCTCCTGGCATCGATTTTGAAAGTAGCTATATACTTCGCATAAATGCTTTTAGACTCTGGAAGGCTCGTTCACACTCTTAATCCCATCTGAAGCCTTTGTTTCCTCTCAAAATTTTGAAGAAAGGGAGGCATTCGTCGAATGATTTAAAAATAAATCTGTTGAGTGCTGCCACTATCCTAGTCAGGCTTTTAACTTTTCTGATGGTGATCCGGGACTTCATATCGAGAATAGCCTGAATCTGCTTTGGATCAGTCTTTATCCATTTTAGGTTCACTATGTAACCTAGAAAATTGCCTGACTCAACCCTAAATGTGCATTTTTGCGAGTTGAACTTCATCTGATACCTATGAAGCTGATAAAATACTTCGGAAAAGTCAGCAATGTGATCTGGACTGCAGAGGATTTTGACTAGCATATCGTCTATGTAGACCTCCATGTTTCTACTGATTTTTTTTTTAAACATCTGGTTCAACGGTCGTTGATACGTTGTTCCCGTGTTCTTTAAGCCGGATGACATCACCTGATAACAGTATATCCCTATTTCAGTTATGAAAGAGGTTTTCTTTTGGTTTGAAAGATGCATCTGTATCTGGTTATAACCGGAATAGGCGTCCATGAAACTCCAGAGGTTGTGTCTGGACATGGCGTTCACGATTTGATCAATGCAAGAAAGTGGAAAATTGTCTTTCGGACACGCCTTGTTCAAGTCTATGTAGTCTAAGCAGACTCTCCAATTCCATTTTTTTCTTACCAGGATAGTATTCGCCAGCCAGTCTGGGTACCGTGCCTCTTTGATCATGTCACCATTGAGTAGTCTCTATACCTCTTCGTTTATGATCTGGTATCTTTCAAAAGCAATGGGTCTCTTCTTTTGCCTGATGGTTTTCCGTGAGGTCAACCTCCAGTCAATTAGTGATCACAGAGGTGTCAATTTTCACCATGTCTTGCATCGTCCAGGCAAAGAAATCATGATTCTGCCGTAACAAGTTTTATTAGTTGTTATGCTAATTCTTTGCTTAGGCGAGAACCTATCTTGATAGATTCCTCCTCTGGTTGACCGACATTGGGTCTTCCCCTTGGACTAACTGGAGTCTCATCGTTTGAGTGGGAAAATTCTTCTTCAATTTTTAGACCCAGGCTCTGAGATGTCTTAGTCATGGGCCCGGACTATAGTTGGTAGTGGTCAAGCTTCTTCAGGGCTACGTAGTTGTAGTCTCTAGCTTCCAGCTAGTTTCCACGTATGGCGCCTACTGCTGGATTGGTTAGGGTACTTGATACACTGGTGCAAAGTAAAAATTGCCGCCTCCATGGAGCGCCTTATTTCGAGATCTGCTGGACTGTTCAGGATCTGCTAGACTGTTTGGCTTTCGTGCATACTCCGTGGAGGACATATACAATGTCCTCCGTCTTGCCTTTAGTTTCAATGACAGGCTGGTCTGCTTTCTTTGCCTAGTTTTGCTTGATGCTCAGGCTCACGAATTTTTTCAGTTTCCCTCTCTTGATCCAGTGTTCAATCTCATACCTGAAATTCTTGTAGTCTTTGGTATTGTGGTCGTTGTCCTTGTAAAAGAAACAATATTTTATGTTGTTGCGTTGCGAGGGGTCTCCCCGGAATTTGGCGGGCCATTTCAATTATCCCCAATTCTTAATGGAGTTGAGGACATTGGACAAACAGGAGTTGAGGGGAGTGACGGATTTAGACCCAACAAAGTTGGAGGCCTTATGTTGCCTTGCACGACCAGAGTCAGGCTTCCTATTATTGTGCTTCCTCTTTCTGACGTCGACTTCCTGTTTTTTCCCCTCCTTGTCCCTAGAACCAAAGGGTTCCTTTTCGGACTACGCCTCCTTGGCAGCCAACATCTCATCGAGATTGATATATTTCTGGGAACTCTTCAACAACTTTAACATATCAGTTGGAGGCTCTAGAGTGAGAAAATCGTAGAACTTGCCTCTCCTCAGACCTGAGGCGAAGGTTGTGACTGTGATGTCGTTACTACAGCCATCGATGAGGGTCAGCTCATCATTGAAGCATGTGACATATTCCATCAATGTCGTTCAGTTTCTGTTTGAGGGCGAACAGGTACTGCGGGCCCTTCCTGGTTCGTTGGCTGCCAACAAAGCATGTGAGAAACACTTGAGTCGATGGACTTTAGAGGTAGGTTGAGAACCATGTCAACACTGACTTCTTCAAGCAGGCATGGAATGACTGGCACGTTACTGGAAGTGGCGTAAGTGATCGGACGGGTCTGTTGTCCCAAACTCTGGCTTTGGCGGAGTGAATTTCTTCGATAGTGCCTCATTCATGATGTGATCCATAAACAGGGGCACGGTGAGGTTGAACTTCACATCAGGATTGGTGGCATATAGTCTATGGGGGTTCTACGAAGCGGGTTCATCGGTCCTAGACGGTGGGTCTTCATTGGCCGCTCCTCTACCTCTAGTCCACTAAGAACCCACAGGTGAAGCGCGTTTCTCCTGAACGTGTTATCTGGTCTCTTATGGGATTGGGGCTTTTCACTGCTCCTGGTCTCCTTTTGCGAGTGGAAGGTTTCGCTGAGTGAGTATCTCCACCGCTCATGCAATTTGCTGCATCTGGGTTGATAGTAGATCCACCATGGGGTCCGCCATGGTTACTGATGGCACGAGGGTCCAAGGTTGTGCCCCCGTGGTGCCAATGCCGCCGAAATTGGTGACACTCCTCTAGTTCGAGGGCTTTGGAATGTTTCTATTGTTGCGAGATCTCGTGGTCACCATCTCTATGGATTGTTAGGAAAGGTGATATCAATGTCTTTTAAATGAATTTTGTTTTTCCCCACGGACTGCGCCAAACTAATGTAGTTGAATCATGTTCTCCTTGACCTTGACCTGCACAGGGAACACACGTGAGCCAAAGACCACCATTGTGGTGGTCGTTGGCATTCCCATGCTAAAGTCAGACAAACCTTAAGAAATGCTTAAAGCTATAAATTGGGTTCTGTAGCGTACCTTTCATCAACCTTGTGTCCTATTATTAATGCAAGAGTCTTTGTTCGGCCAGGCCTTTGGCGGTGTAGTTTAGGGAAAAAGATCTTGTTAGAGATCCTTTCCTTGTTGGGAGTCATCCATGTAGGAGAGTTTCCCTACACGACTTGTGCTCCTAGATCTGTGGGACAGGTTTCCCTTTTGAAGTGTTGTCCATGCAAGGGAGCTTCCATGCATGACTTATACTCCAATATTTGTTTCCTAGTCGGAACCAATGTATTGTCGGCATGCCCGTCTTAGGTCGATCCCCCGGATAATTGCCTGATTGGGCCTTACAGGTTTTGGGCTTGACCATGTAACGTGTGGGCTTAGTAGGGTGCTGCAATTCGGGTCCAACCTTTTGGATTCTGCCAAAGTGGGCTTAGTGTTGCCTAGGCTTCGCTAGATTGGGTGGGCAATCAAGCTCGCTTAGATCTACTGACAAAATTATGAGGACACGTGCACGACGCAGATTAAAGAATGGTTTGATGTTATCATCAGGTTAACTATGGACCCCGTGGAAGGAAGTTAAAAAAATTTTAACCTAGAAAATGCTTAGGACAACCAATTTACTAGTCTATAATGATTTCCTGGAATTTCTATAAGATTTTCTCCATATTTCTTTCCAATAGATCAATGGAAAGTGGAAACACATTTTTGAAATTTTGAATTCATTGATGAGCTGAATATTTTTCTCATAAAATTTTATAAAAAGAGGAAGTAGCACCAAGCGTATGAGGAAAAAATATAAAAGAAAATTTTGTTAATAAAATGATACCAGAAGATGGAACTTGATGCATCCAAATATGTTCTCCTTGAGATCTAACCTGCAAAACAAGGTTAGATTGCCAAAGGCCACCTGTTTGGTGGCCGAAGGCACTCAGATACTTAAGTCAATTAACTGTTGGAGAGAATGAACTTGGACAGAGTATAGTTGTATTTGTTTTGCATACCTTTGATGGAATCTCTCATTTACCTTATATAATGTGAATAACTAGCTCTCTGTGTGACTTAAGCATGCAGGGAATGGTGAAGGGGGATGTTTCTTCCTTCATTGAGATGCGCCCTTGGGAGAGTGATTCTCACTATGACTTGTCTTCTTCATTACGTTTCTCTTCTCTAAGGGAAGAGGTCTATTGGGCCTGAGTTTTAGGCCTTTAACTTTGTTCATGTTCCGTTATTAAATGCTTTTTTGGGTTTTAGTGAGTAAGCTGGTTGTCCACATTTAGCGTGATGCGTTTGTTCCTCGTGATGGATGATATTTGCAACATGTACGGTCGTGATCAAAAGACAATTTGATGTATCATCAACTATCCCCCTAGTTACTAGGCTTGTTTGCGTGGTCTCAAACTCATTGGTGGTTGACTTTTTGGTTTCATGATTGTTTTTTTGTGCAACATTTAATGTCGTGAACACCTGTCAATTCAGTTTCTATTCCACTATTCCATCAGTCAATTTGTTTTGCCGTGATTATGGGCTTTCGTGCCACCATCATATCCTGCAAGATTTCCCAATGGTTGTCTTTTTGTTGCCCAACCCTATAAAAAGGGGAGGAGGGTTGTGTTATATTCTTTACACTATCTTCATTTTCAGAGCTTGTTTGTTATTTTTTCCCTTTTTTTATTTACTGTCAAACTCTTTGCGCAATAGGCAAGCAATGAGTACTTTGGATTATATTCACTGGACGTTTTCTGTTTAGTCTGACTTGGAGCTTGTGTTATGAGGAGAATGTGACAACCCTGCTCGTCCGAGGTCTGGTTACATTGCTCTTTACGCTGGGATGTTTTGGGATGGTCTTCGTTTTCCAGTTTCGAAGATCTTATGGGCTTATTTAGATCTGCTTGGTATTCTACCTACTCAGATGGGTCCCAATTGCTAGAGGGTTATGGTTGGAACTATGGTGAGAGCCATGCAGGTTGGTATTTGTTTATACAAAAAGACTATGCACTCTGTGGTGAGGTTTAAGGTTAACAAGAATGGTGTTTGCTTTCTTCATTCACCTTTTTGTTTGGGGAAGCCGAGGATGATTTCAGGTTCTGGTCGAGGACGTGGTATTATGCTTCCATCAAATTTGGATATTTAATGTTAGACAACAAGCCCATTTTGAGGTCATTTAGAGAACCCAAGAATTTGACTGATTTGTATTTGACTAATGCGGAGGAATCAATTAAGAAGCGGTTCCTCTTACTTCCTTTTACACGTCTACAAGACTTTCTCGAGTTGGAGGTCGTTGGCTGGAGTGGCATGTATAGTCTTAATGTTTTGGAACGATTTTTGGTTTTTTATAATCGTGACTTCGATGTCATTGTTCCTCGTCCTACTGATCTTAAGTTGAAGGAGTTGTCTATTTCTCCACCTTCACGCCCGGAGTCCACTCGTGTTGTTTCAGACAAGAAAGAGGAAATGTGGTGTTTCTACCATCATCAAGTTCCGGACGTCAAACAGGTGACCAAAGTTTTGGACCTTCTGTCATAGTAGATGTTTCATCCGCAAGTTAGTTGGAAGAAGCCTGTTCCTGGAGAGATTCGTATCGATTCGAATGGTGTGTTCAATTGGTATTGGGAGGTTGACGTGCAAGTGAGTACACATAATCACATCAACTCATGGCATAAGTGGTTGATGGAAAAAATCTCGATGCCAGTCCATCCAGCTAGAGATCACCTTAACAAATGTGTAAAACAGATCATGGAGGTAAATGGTTTACCCTATTTTTAACTTTTTTTTGCTCCAAGCAGAGGATGTCCCATCTTACCTATGTTGGATGATGGGTTCCGACTATCAGGCTACTCGTGATCACATATTTCACTGGAAGAAGCACGCGGATCAGTTGTTGCATCTTTCTGACGTTTTGGATCGGGTGGATAAGTTGAAAGAATCGTGAGCTGGTCAGGAGAAGTTGATTGACCCTTCTCGAACTTCTTTGAAGGAAGTGGAAGTTTTGAGGGATCGGTACGCTTCTGAGCTTGTTGTTGCGGAAGTGGAGATGAAACGTCTGGGTGATCATTTATCTGCTAGTGAGGGTGAGTTGTCCACGGAGAAGACAATTCTTGACCAAGCGCTAAGTGTTGTTGATTCTCAGTCAGCTCATCATAAGACCGCTAAGGAGCGAGTGGAACAACTTGTTTCGGAGCTTGCTGATGTTAAGGAACAACTCGTTGAGGAGAAAAATTGTAAGGAGCAAGCTTCAAGAAACTTTCTGGAGTTTAAGAAGAACTTGTTCGAACCAAGCAGGAACTTTTTGCATTTACGAATAAGGCTAAATCTAGTGCGGAAGCAATAAAGTGGAGTAAGGTTGTTGCTGGCAGAATTGAAATTATTGGTTATGTTAAATCGAATGAGGGCTTCGACATGTCCAAATCTCATGTTATAGTTGAGATCTTTGAAGATTTCTCTACTCCGTCTAAGGATGAGGAAAATCCTACCCCAATTCCTCCAAGTGACCATGTTGATGAAGATCAGGCGTGTTTTCCTTTTTCTGATCCTACCACTGATGATAAGGTCTCGTCTCCTCCGGCTGACCCTGTTAATGAAGATAAAACTCCATCTTCTTCATCTGATCATGCTAACGAAAACAATACTCCTTCTCATCCTGCTGATCATGTTAGTGTTGAAAGATTTGTTTCCTCTTCAATTGTTTTTTATGTAACCTCTTCTCTGATGTAATCGATTAGATTATCAATGCATATTCTTCGTTTGTTCTTGTGTTTCTTTTCTTATTCGTAATAAGTATTATCTGACTTGGGGTCTACCCTTTTTCCACAAACGCTCTAGTCTAGTTTAGACTTAGAGGATATAGTGTATGATGCTTGTCTTTGACGTCTAGGCTTCGTAGCTATTGTAGGCAAACTCGTTGGTATAGACTTAGATAATAAATATAATCAGACTTCGATGTCCAGGTTTTATAGATGTCTAACTTGGTAGTTCGTAAGGATGTATTTGATAGTTCTGCTTGGTAGAACTCCTGTCATTTTTTGACTTAGTTTTCGAACTGGAGAATAAGGATATCTAGTTTGACTTTGTGGTCCTGATTGGTTGAATATATTTCGTCGTCTGACTTGGTGATCAGACAATAATATTTAACTTGGGAAGCATTAATTTAGTATGACTTTGTAGTCCTTACTATATCGTTGTTTGGTGACCGGACAATAAGATTTGTGAATAACTTTCTAGTCCTGACTAGCCTTGATAGGTTCTGTGGTCTGATTTGTTGATCGGATCAGAAGATTTGTAAAGAAGTCTGCCTTGGATGTCTTGAATTATTTAGTACCCTCCGTGGTCTGATATGATGATCGAACTAGAAAATTTATAATTAAGTCTGACTCGGATGTCCTGACTAATTTAATACACTTCCTGATCCGATATGGTGATTGGACAAGAAGATTTATAATTAAGTTTGACTCAGATGTCCTAACTAATTTAATAAATTTCATGGTCCGACTTAGTGACCGGACCACAAGATTTATAAATAAGTTCGACTGGGATGTCCTGACTAATTTAATACACTTCGTGGTCCGATATGGTGATCGGACCAGAAGATTTATAATTAAGTCCAACTCAGATGTCCTGTCTAATTTAATACATTTTGTGGTCTGACTTAGTGATCAGACCACAAGATTTAAAAATAAGTTCGTTTCAGATGTTCTGACTAATTTAAAACATTTTGTGGTCCGACATAGTGATCGGCCCATAGGATTTATAAATAAGTCCGACTTGGATGTCCTGACTAATTTAATACACTTTGTGGTCCGATATGGTGATCGAACCATAAGATTTATAAATTAAGCTAACTCGTATGCCCTGACTAATTTAATATACTTCATGGTCCACTATGGTGATCGGATCAGAAGGTTTACAAATAAGTTTGACTCGGATGTTCGAACTTCTTTAATATACTTCGTGCCCCGACATGATGATCGAATCATAAGATTTCAAACTAATTTTGTAGCCTGATTTTGATGTCCTGACTAGATTAATACATTACGTGGCCCGACATGATGATCTGACCAGAAGATTTATAAGTAATTTCTTAGTCTGACTTTGATGTCCTGACTGGACTAAACGACAGGAATAAGAGACGAAAGATTATTGGAATGATATAGTTTACTGATATTATCTTTTCAAATGTTCTGCATTCCATGGTCTCTTGAGTTTCCTTCCCTTTGAATTTCTAACTAGTATGTTTCTGGTCTATTGATTTTCACCACTTTTGTATCCCAATTCAGGTTCAACTTCCCCACACTTGGTTTTTTTTTGTAGAGCTAGACTTTTTTAAGTAACCAATCACCGATTTTGAATGTGCGGGATTTGAGTTTTTTTATTGTAGTAGTTGGCTATTCTCTGTTGGTAGGCTGTGACTTTGATTGAAGCTCTGTCCCGTCTTTCTTTGAGAAGATCTAGTTCGACGCGTAGTGCTTTGTTGTTGTCTTCTGTTCAGAACTCTTTAGTTCTTAAGGTTGCATGTCAATCTCGACTGGCACCATTGCCTCGGACCCGTAGACTTGGTGAATGATGTTTCTTCGGTCAGAGTTCTTTTTGTTGTCTTGTAGGCCTAGAGGATGCCTGGTAGTTCGGACACCCATAATTCCTTTTGTGTTTCAAGTTTTTTATTAATGGCCTCTATGGTAGTTTGGTTGGTCACTTTTGCTTGTCCGTTAGCTTGTGGATGAGCAGGTGCTGAAATGTAATGCTTGATGCTCAAGTTTTCGCGTAACTTTCTGACCTTTTTGCCTTCGAATTGGTTCCGACAATTGTTCTGGGGACTCTGAATCTGTATATTATCTCCTTCCATAAAAGTTTTCAAACTGAGCTTCTTCTATCTTTGACAGTGGTTCTACTTCCACCCATTTGGTAAAGTAATCCACTGCTACAAGGAGGAACTTTTTTCTTGTCAGAGACTGGAAGTGAGCCTACTATGTCCATTTTCCATTGTGCGAATGGTCACGGACTACTCATCGGGATTAAGTTTTGCCCTGGCATGTGCGTGTACAGAGCAAATCTCTGGCATTTATCACATAATCGAACTAGTTCGCTTGCATCCTATTGCATTGTTGGCCAGTAGTATCTCGGTATTAAAGCTTTGTGAGTTAGTGTTCTGTCTCACATATGCCGAAATGAATTTCTCATAGAACACAATCGGCATCGCTGGACGAAAGGCATCTTAGCAACGGACTTGTGGCGGACCTCCTGTAAAGTCTGTCATTAATCAGTGTGTACCGTGTTGCTCAATTCCGTAGCTTACGAGCCTCCATTCTATCGGTTGGTAGAGCATTGTTTTGTATGTATGCCAGGATTAGAGTTATCCAATTATCTTCCTGATCTATTGTACATAATTCATGTGCATGGTTATCTAGAATTGAGTTTTCTTGTACTGTGATGAGGGGATTGTCGGCCTCTTTAGTACGTGATGCTTATTTCATCAAAACTGTCTGCTCTGTGATTTTCCTCTTGCGCATTGTTGAACAGTGATTGCATTGAAGCTTTCAATCAGTTTATTCGTCTTTTGATGGTATGCCTTCAGTCGTGCATCTTTCACTTTGATAGTCAATCAATTGATTGACCACCAATTTGGAGTAAGTGAATGTGATACCCTTGTGTAGGAGGACCTGAGGGGGAGGGTACGAGAAAGGCCCAAGAGCCCATGGATCCCAAGAGGGTTGACAAACTACAAAAGGGAGATCATTGTTCCACATCGCCTATGTAAGGGATGGTGATGTGCTATATATGTACGAGTCTATATCTACAAAGTACTTAAGTTGTGCGGGCCTTGGGCCCAAAGCGGACAATATAGTACTCTGTAGATCGGGTCGTTACATAATGGCATCAGAGCCTGACCCAATCGAAAGTGTGCCAACGAAGACGTTGGGCTCCCAAGGGGGGTAGTCTGTGATACCCTTGTGTGGGCGGACCTGAAAGAGAGGGTGCGGGAGAAACCAAATAGCCCATGGATCCCAAGAGGGTTGGCAAGCTACAAAGGTGATATCATAGTCCAACATAGCCTGGGCAAGGGATGGTGATGTGTTATATATGTATGAGTTTGGATCTACAAAGTACTACGAGTTTTAAAGTCGTGCTGGCCTTGGGCCCAAATCGGACAATATAGTACTCTGTGGATCTGGTTGTTACAGTGAAAATGCAGACTTCTTTTATTTCGAGGTGTTTAGCCAGTTGTAGTCCGATTATTACTGCTTCATACTCGGCTTCGTTATTTGAGTCTTTGAAACTGAATTTGATGGCTTTTTCTAAAGTCACTCCCTCTGGGTTGTACAGAGTTGTTCCAACTCGGCTTCCCTTCTCGTTGGATGCTCTGCCACAGCGCAGGATCCATCCTTGAGTATTGTGCTCAGTGGTTTCTTGCTCCTTATCATTGTCTGGCTGATGCTTGCCACTGCCTATGAATTCAATGATGAAGTCCGCCAATGTCTGAGCTTTTATTGCGGTCATATGAGCATAGATGATGTCAAACTGACAGAGCTCTATCGCCCACTTCAACATTCCGTCAGACAACTTCAGTTTATATAGTACCGACTGAAATGGATGTTCAGTCATGATGGTGATGGAGTGGACCTGAAAATATGGTCGCAGTTTTCTGCAAGATACGAATAGGGCCAATAATAGTTTCTCCAAGACTGGATAGTTGGTTTCTACGTTCATAAATGTCTTGTTGATGTAGTATATTGGTTTTTGTGTTCCATTTTCCTTACTTATCAATGCGGAGCTGACTTCGAGTTTTGACACTAATAAGTACAAGTATAGTATCTCGCCTGGTTTTGGCTTTGATAATAGTTATGTACTCTCCATGTATGCCTTTAGGTTTTGGAAAGCTTTTTTGCATTCCTCATTCCATCTGAACATTTTGTTCCCTTTCAAGATCTTGAAAAAGGGAAGGCATTTGTCTAATGATTTGAAAAAGAACTTGTTCAAGGTTGCTACCTTACCGTTGAGGCTTTGTACACTTTTGATGTTGGTGGGTGATTGCATATTGAGAAGTGCTTGTATCTGTTTCGGATCAACTTTAATTCCTCTTTGGTTGACCATGTACCCGAGGAACTTTCTTTATTCTACTCCGAACGTACATTTTTCTAGATTTAGCTTCATTTTGTACTTGAGGAGTTTGGAGAAGACTTGATGAAGGTCCTTGATGTGATCATTTTTTGTAGCCTTTTGACTAGCATGTCATCAATGTACACCTCCGTAATCTTGTCAATCTAATCTCTGAACATTCTATTCACAAGACGTTAGTATGTAGCTCCCGCGTTCCTTAATCCAAACAACATCACTTGGTAGTAGTATGTACCTTTTTTTATTATGAAAGACATTTTCTCTTGGTCCGGCGGATACATTTGTATCTAGTTGTAATAAAAATATGCGTCCATGAAATTGAGGAGTCCATGTCCAGAGGTGGCATCCACTATTTAATCTATACGTGGAAGTGGAAAACTATCTTTCGGGCAAGCTTTGTTAAGATCCATGTAATCCACGCATACCCTCCACTTTTCGTTCTTTTTTACCAGAACTTTATTGGCCAATCTAGGTAGTGGGATTCCCTGATCATCCATGCATTTAATAAACGATGCACCTCATCGTTAATGTCCTGATTACAATGGGGCAACAAGCCTATTTTTTCGTCGGACTGATTTTTCATCTGAGTTGATATGCAATCTATGAGTGATAAGAGATGGGTCAATGCTCACCATGTCCTTCATTGTCCAAGCGAATACGTCCTGGTTATTCTTTAGCAGCTAGATCAGTTGTTTAGTCAGCTCCGGGTGAAATTTTATGCCGATTCGGACTTTTTTGCTTCCTTATGCACCATCAAAATGGATTGATATTGTCTCTTCTTCCAGTTGGCCAATGTTCGGTCATCCCTTAGACAGGTTGGAGCAGCGTTATCCTCTAGGAGGCGTTGATCCATCTGTCATTGACCGGACCGCTGTGATGGCTCCCTTTGTCTTGACTGTGATTGCTATTTGTTAGGAGTCTTCATTGTTGCGTATTGGCATTCATGCACAGCTGGTTATATCCTTTGATGACCCCGACATCATCACCAATGTGATACTTGAGACAATGATGTATGGTAGAAGACACTGCACACATTTCATGTAACCAATGTCTCCCTAGAAGTATGTTGTATGCGGACTGCGTGTTGACAACAAATAAGTTTGTTAATAGGACTCGTTATTTACCTAGTGTTCCTGCTATGACTAGTAATCAGATTTATCCGAGTGGGTGAGATTGTTCACCATTCAAAACCCACAATAGGTTGGTCAGTGGGTGAGAGTCCCTTCTCGCTGAATTGCATTTTGCATAATGATGTCAGGTACAAGAGGTTGGCTGAGCTACTCGCGTCAATGCATACTCTTCTGACCTCCCATTTAGCAATTGATACTAATATCACCAGAGCATCATTATGAAGGAAATGAACATCTTTTGTATCTTTTTTCTGAAAAAAATAAAAAATAAAAAAAACCCAGAGCTGTGTGGTCTATTCTGGCGCGCTGAACAAAAAGGTCCGGGTGGCGTATTCTTTTCTAGAAATCTTTGACATACCAATTTCGTGATCAGTTAGATTGTTCCCGATCTCCTGTTGTGTCATTCCAGACGTATATCAAATCCTCCGGTCTGCTCATCTGGTCTTGCAGTAGGGTCTACCTTTTCTTTTCCTCTGGACTATTTTCTTTCAGTCCAATGAACTCGCCGAGTCATCCTTTTTGGATCCAATACTCGATTTCATTCTTCAAGTTGAGGTAATTTTCGGTATCATATCTGTGGTTCTTGTGGAAAGAACAATATTTGTTCTTATATCATCTGGTCGGATCTCCTCTTAGATTGAGTGGCCATTTGATGTCTTCCCAGTTTGCCATTGACTTCAGGACAGTTCCCAAACTCGCTTTTAGATCGATGACTGGTTTGTACTTCATGTCAACCGAATGGGTTGACCGTTCATGCCCAACAGTGCCAGACTGCAGCTTTCCAAGCTCTTGTTTGCCAAATTCGGACCTGCTATAAGTCTGAAACCTTTTGGATTGACCATTGTCCTCCCGTGGTCTATCACCCCGCCTTCTCTCTTATGTTCTTTCTCTGTTCATTGGGATAAACCTTTTATCGGACTCATCATTCTTCCTGGAGGCACACATCTCCTCAAGAATGAAGTATTTTTTTAGCACTTTTCAGCAAGGTTGTCTTGTTCTTCGGAGATTCCAAGGTCAAGAAGTTGTAAAGTTGTCCTCCCTTGAGTCTGGATGTGAAGGTGGTCAGAACTGTGTCATTGCTACATCCACCGATCAAGGTTAGCTCATCAGTGAAATGTGTAACGTATTCCCTGATGGTTTGATCGGGTTTGTGCTTGATGTGATGAAAATAATGACCCTTTCTGATATGTTGAGTGCCGATGAAACTCGTGATGAAGGCTATAGCCAATGCTTGGAAAGAATTTATCGATCTTGGTGGAAGGTTGTTAAACCAATTCACCATCGTGGATGTGAGGCTAGTCGAAAAGGTTCTACACATGATGGAATCTGTGTTTTCTTTTAGCGCCATCATATGATGGAAGTGGCGCAGACGGTCCAATGGGTCAGTAGTGCCATCATAAGTGTAATACCCGCCAAATTCACTTACCAATATACTTGCATTATTTTAGAAGTTAATAATATTTATTGGTAGTAATTATTAGTTTATAATTTTTAATTTCAAATTTAGGTTTAGGCTAGTGGTGGGTAAGAGATAAAGGGTGGGTGTGTTTAGCTAATGCAACCCTAAATTTGTCTTTAAAAAGGATAAACCCTAATTTCTTTCCTCTTTGCATACACACAAAAGAATAAAAAAAAAAAAAAAAAAAAAAAAAAAAAAAAATTTGCGTTGGGAGGCATTAGAAGAAGAAGCTCTTGGAACCTTGCAAAGAAATAGTACCAGTGAGTTAAACTTTATGTTTTTTTTTTTATATTTCCTACTGTACGAACTCTACTTTTGTTTTCTACTGTACGACCTCTACCATTACATGTGATTGGTGATTATTTTTGGGTTTTGTATGGGTGATTTGACGTCTAAAAGAGAGGATGAAATGTGTTTTCTTTTATCAATAGGGATTGGTTACTTTGGTTTGTTTTACTTAATAGTGATGTGATGTAAGAATAGTTGATTTGATTGAGAAGAGTTTATTTAATTTGAGAAGGGTTTTTATGTTGATGATTTGATGCATAAAAGAGAGAGGATGAAAATTCGTTTTTTCTTTATCCATCACTTTGGTTTGTTTTCCTTAATAATGATGGGATATAAGAATAGTTGATTTGATTGAGAAGGGTTTATTTAATTTGAGAAGGGTTTTTTTGGGGTTTTGTATTGATGATTTGATGTCTAAAAGAGAATGGATGAAATTTGTTTTCCTTTATCAATCACTGTTGGCCTCTTCAATGGGTTTAAAAAAAAAATGGTTTGCTTATACAAAGATGAGAGAGTCATTATCATCATTGTTGGGTTAGGTGCACGATTTTTGAGAAAAATGTTGGTTACTGCATTCATCTTTGAATCTACTAAGTTTTAGGTGATATTTATAATGCATAAATGTGTGTATGGGTATTGATTTTTTTTTTTACTGTTTCATCATGTCAAATCAACATATGTTGATATTTGATGATCGACATTTACAAATACAGTTTTAAAAGTTTTCAGTTTTTGTGGGTATATGTGGAGGAAAATTGATGTCATGTTGCAACAGTGGACATGATTAAAATGTTGTGAATATAATTGTAGTAATATAAAATGTTGTGAATAATATTGGCTCAAATAAAATACTTGGTAAATGTTCTTTCTCCACAACTCCGGAAAAAAAAAAAAAAAAAAAGTGAAAGAAAAGAAATTTTTGTATACAGACTTGCTTGTATACGTGTGATGGAATTATGGGTATGCAGACTTGCTTGCATATCGGTGCACCGTTCCATGTGAGTTCGGTTGTACGTGTAGATTTAGGAAGAATACTTGCCATGGATCGGACTTCGGGTGTGATGACATGTTCCTCGAGGTGGCACCCCACTTGGAACATGTACGCTCCGAGTGGTTTCGAAGGCAAGGGAGGCACACTTGGGTGAGGTGTGTTCGGCACAGGGGAAGAGTGCGATTGTGGAAAAAGAAGCCAAGGATTAGAAACCAAAAAAAACAAATAATTGAATAAAACCATTTAATTGAGCATGCCATTAAATTGTGTATAGATTATTTTAGCTTGTACTAGGTTAGCCTTGAGAGAAGAAACTAACAGCTCATTCGAACCTCGAATGAGAACTACCTGTCTTCCTCAAGGTGAAATTTGCATTTTGTCCTTTTATATTTAAATTGTTTGATTTGTAAGTTTGCTCACACCAGTATGATTATACTGACCCAGATTTTGTATTTTTTTTTTTTACAAATTTGGGTACGTTCTTAATGAGCGTAGCCCCAGAGAACTATCAAGGTTAATTGGAGCTTAAGGAAGGATAGTAGCTGCGTGGCGATAGCTGAGGAGTCGACACGTTGTATTTTATTTTTTATCTATATTACTACTCCTAGGTAATCAGATGTAGGATTTGGATTTAAATACTCAGTTTTGGTTAGATATTTATTTGGGAATTTATTATTGAGATTTTTCATTTATTCGTTGTGGACCTCATTTTTTTTTAGGAAGAATATTGAGGGAGTTTATTAGTTGATTTCTGCCTTATGACTGTACCATTTAAAGTGTTCATGTTATGCCTTGGTTTTTGGACAATCTATTTATTTAGGTTGTTTAAAAATCGGGGCGTGACATTTTTGGTATCAGAGCATTTGGTTAGCCTAGATCTAGGGTAGGTCTAGGTGATCCTCGGAAGTGTGGAAATGGGATTATGAACGTTTGGATTATTAAGTATTAACGATTATTTATTTTCGCTTGAAGGTAATGGCGAACACTCGATCAAATGGGACCAATGGACAGAATAGTGATAACGAGCGGAATAACGCTAGTGGCCCAAATGGTTCAAATGATCAGGGAGGGGGTCCTAACTTGGTTCAGGTAGACGTGGGAGCCATGATGACGCAACTTTTGCAGGTTGTGCAGAACAACCATCAGGATAGTCATGGTGACCCGTTTGCCAGGAGAAATAAGGAATTTGGGAACTTAGGCGGTCAGAGGTTTAATGGAGAGACTGGCCCTATTGCAGCTGAGAAGTGGATTCGCAAGTGTGAAACCATATTCAATCGGATGCAGATGACTGAGGTACAGAAACAAGAATTAGCTGCTCATAACTTGGATGGTAATGCCAGGTATTGGTGGGATTCTGTGGAGGAGAGCATGGATACGACTGTTATGACTTGGGAGACTTTCAAGTCCAAATTTGACTGTCAGTTTGTACCTGAAGCTGTGAAGTCTCAGCTAGCTGCAGAGTTCTTTAGTTTGACGCAAGGTACAAAGTCAGTGACCCAGTATGTGACAAAATTCAACGAGTTGACTCGGTATGCTCCGTACTTGGTTGATACCCCTGCCAAGAAGAATCAGAAGTTTATCAAGGGTTTGGGTCATTATTTGTCAAAGTCGCTTTTACCCTTTGATAAAGAACCCTTTGACAGAGTTTTAGACTTAGCTCTCAAGTTTGAAGAGCAAGACGCTGCTTTTCGAGAGGCTAGAGAGAAGAGCAGGGGAGGTGAGTCATCTAGAAACTCGCGTTCATCTGGGAACCGAGATCAGAACAGATATAAGCCTTATGATCAGAATCAGCGAGGACCTGGATTTCAGTATCAGCCGAGGTCCCAATCTGGAGGTCAGTTCCAGCAGAGGCCCCAGGGAGGAGTTGAGTCCCAGGGAGGTTACAGGCCGCAGGGTGGCTACAGGCCCCAAGGGCAGCAGTGGCAGAGACCAACATTTCAGAATCAGGGCCCACAAGGCCCATATCAGCAACCTCGACCTCAGGTACCTGCAGCACCACGAGGGCAGGCTCCCACTGATAGGTTATGCTACAAATGTAACCAACCAGGGCATCTCATTCGTTATTGTCCCAGTTGGCAAGGCGCTCCACAGGGTAGGCAGGCCCCACCAGCTCCAGCACGTGCATTTGCGGTTCTACCAGGGCAAGAGAATGTTGAAGGTACCATTACCACTCAGTTTCCATTGCGAGTATTATTTGATTCTGGTGCCTCTCATTCTTTTATTTCTCGGCGAATGGTAGAAAAAGAAAATATTAAAGCTATGCCACTTATAAAACCTTTATGTGTTGAGACACCCATAGGAGGCACTGTCACATTATCTGAGTATTGTAGAAATTTTGAGATCTCTTTAATGGGTCGAAAACTTGTTGCGGATTTGATAGTTATGAATTTTGAGAATTTTCACGTAATCCTTGGGATGGATTGGTTGGGTAAAAACTATGTTACTATAGATTGTGCCGCGAGAACCATTTTGATAGATACACCAGGATTGCCGCGAGTTAGTCATGTTTGTGAACCTTGTGGGAACTCCACAATGACAAGCACTCTATACTCTATGGATATACCAGAGAAAGATATTAGCGTGGTTGAGGTGGTGAAGGATTATGTAGATGTATTCCAAGAGATTCCTGGTTTATCACCTAAGAGAGAAGTCGAATTTCGAATTGACTTGTTGCCAGGGGCAGCACCGATTTCGAAAGCTGCATACCGATTGGCTCCTAAGCAGTTGGATGAGATGAAAGTCCAACTGGAGGAATTACTCCAGAAGGGGTAAGGAAATTTTTCTCATATGTTTTTTTTTATAATAGTTATATATATATGTGCTTATTTGTGAGTAACTTTATGGTTAATCCTTTAAGGTGTGTATATTTAGGTTTATACGACCAAGTAATTCTCCATGGGGTGCGCCTGCTATTTTTGTTTCTGAAAAGGATGGTACTTTGAGGATGTGTGTCGACTATAGAGAACTAAATAAGGTGACAATAAAAAATAAGTACCCTCTTCCGCGGATAGATGATTTGTTAGATCAGTTGAAAGGGGCGGTTGTATTTTCGCAGTTGGATTTGAGGACTGGGTACCATCAGATGGGTGTTGAAGAGCAGAGCATACCTCTGACGGCGTTTCGGACTCGGTATGGGTTATATGAATTTCCGGTCATGCCATTTGGATTGACCAATGCTCCTGCTTTCTTTATGGATTTGATGAACCGTATTTTTCGTCCGTACCTTGATAAATTTGTTGTCATTTTCATTGATGATATTATGGTATATTCTCGAAACATGGAGGACCATCGAGAACATTTGAAAATAGTGTTGCAGACTTTAAGGGATCACAAACTATATGCTAAATTTAGTAAGTGTCATTTTTGGGAGAAAGAGGTAAAATTTCTTGGGCATGTGATTTCTAGCGAAGGGATAGCGGTCGATCCTGACAAAGTTGCAGCAGTTAAGGAATGGAAACAACCCACTAATGCAACTGAAATTCGGAGTTTCTTAGGGTTGGCTGGATATTACAGGAGGTTTATTGAGAAATTTTCGTTGATTGCAGCACCTTTGACGAGTCTGACTCGAAAGGATGTCAAGTTTGTATGGACTAAGGACTGTGAGACTGCATTTCAAGAGTTGAAGCAAAGGTTGACTACAGCTCCAATTTTAATCATTCCCACACGTGGCGGGAAGTTAGTGGTGTTTACAGATGCTAGCGGGACAGGTTTGGGATGTGTTTTGATGCAAGATCAGAAAGTAGTTTCATACGCTTCTAGGCAGTTAAAGCCACATGAGAGGAGATATGCCACGCATGATTTGGAATTAGCAGCAGTGGTTTTTGCTTTAAAAATATGGAGGCATTATTTGTATGGAGAGAAATTTGAGTTATATACTGACCACAAAAGCTTGAAGTACCTATTTTCACAACGTGATTTAAACATGAGGCAACAGAGGTGGATGGAGTTCATTAGCAGTTATGATTTTGAAATCCTTTACCATCCAGGCAAAGGGAATGTGGTGGCGGATGCCCTTAGCAGGCAACATAGTGCGTTGACCGCTCTTATGGTGCAAGAGTGGAAGATTCTCGAGGTTATTGCAGCTCATGATGTTTTGACTGTTCCGCATACTAGAGGAGCTTATGTTTGTAGTCTGACAGTTAAACCTACCCTGATTACCCGGGTCATTTCCATGCAGCACACTGACCCATTTTGTTAGGGAGACTGCAGGGAAGATTGAAATTATTCGGGGAAGGATAAAAACTGCCCAGAGTAGACAGAAAAGCTATGCAGATCAAAAGCGCAAGAATGTAGTGTTTGCGGTTGGTGATTTAGTTTTCCTTAAGGTATCTCCCATGCGAGGTGTGATGAGATTTGGCAAGAAAGGAAAGTTGAGCCCGCGGTATATTGGGCCATTCGAGATTGTCGGATGTGTTGGTCGCTTAGCTTACAAGCTTGCGTTGCCGCCCAGTTTGTCGATGATTCATGATGTCTTTCATGTCTCGATGCTGAGAAAATGTGTGAAAGACCCAACTCATATTGTTCAACCTACCACTATTGAACTGAATGAGGATTTGACCTATACAGTTGGGCCGGTGAGGATAATTGATCGTGACGTGAAACAACTACGACGTAAGAAAGTCAACTTGGTCAAAGTTCAGTGGAGTGAAAAGGAGAACGATGTCACCTGGGAGTTGGAGGACAAAGTAAAGCGTATGCACCCAGAACTATTCGCCTAATCCTTATCCTACCGAATCTCGGGACGAGATTCTTTTAAGGTGTGTATATTGTAATACCCGCCAAATTCACTTACCAATATACTTGCATTATTTTAGAAGTTAATAATATTTATTGGTAGTAATTATTAGTTTATAATTTTTAATTTCAAATTTAGGTTTAGGCTAGTGGTGGGTAAGAGATAAAGGGTGGGTGTGTTTAGCTAATGCAACCCTAAATTTGTCTTTAAAAAGGATAAACCCTAATTTCTTTCCTCTTTGCATACACACAAAAGAATAAAAAAAAAAAAAAAAAAAAAAAAAAAAAATTTGCGTTGGGAGGCATTAGAAGAAGAAGCTCTTGGAACCTTGCAAAGAAATAGTACCAGTGAGTTAAACTTTATGTTTTTTTTTTTATATTTCCTACTGTACGAACTCTACTTTTGTTTTCTACTGTACGACCTCTACCATTACATGTGATTGGTGATTATTTTTGGGTTTTGTATGGGTGATTTGACGTCTAAAAGAGAGGATGAAATGTGTTTTCTTTTATCAATAGGGATTGGTTACTTTGGTTTGTTTTACTTAATAGTGATGTGATGTAAGAATAGTTGATTTGATTGAGAAGAGTTTATTTAATTTGAGAAGGGTTTTTATGTTGATGATTTGATGCATAAAAGAGAGAGGATGAAAATTCGTTTTTTCTTTATCCATCACTTTGGTTTGTTTTCCTTAATAATGATGGGATATAAGAATAGTTGATTTGATTGAGAAGGGTTTATTTAATTTGAGAAGTGTTTTTTTGGGGTTTTGTATTGATGATTTGATGTCTAAAAGAGAATGGATGAAATTTGTTTTCCTTTATCAATCACTGTTGGCCTCTTCAATGGGTTTAAAAAAAAAAATGGTTTGCTTATACAAAGATGAGAGAGTCATTATCATCATTGTTGGGTTAGGTGCACGATTTTTGAGAAAAATGTTGGTTACTGCATTCATCTTTGAATCTACTAAGTTTTAGGTGATATTTATAATGCATAAATGTGTGTATGGGTATTGATTTTTTTTTTTACTGTTTCATCATGTCAAATCAACATATGTTGATATTTGATGATCGACATTTACAAATACAGTTTTAAAAGTTTTCAGTTTTTGTGGGTATATGTGGAGGAAAATTGATGTCATGTTGCAACAGTGGACATGATTAAAATGTTGTGAATATAATTGTAGTAATATAAAATGTTGTGAATAATATTGGCTCAAATAAAATACTTGGTAAATGTTCTTTCTCCACAACTCCGGAAAAAAAAAAAAAGTGAAAGAAAAGAAATTTTTGTATACAGACTTGCTTGTATACGTGTGATGGAATTATGGGTATGCAGACTTGCTTGCATATCGGTGCACCGTTCCATGTGAGTTCGGTTGTACGTGTAGATTTAGGAAGAATACTTGCCATGGATCGGACTTCGGGTGTGATGACATGTTCCTCGAGGTGGCACCCCACTTGGAACATGTACGCTCCGAGTGGTTTCGAAGGCAAGGGAGGCACACTTGGGTGAGGTGTGTTCGGCACAGGGGAAGAGTGCGATTGTGGAAAAAGAAGCCAAGGATTAGAAACCAAAAAAAACAAATAATTGAATAAAACCATTTAATTGAGCATGCCATTAAATTGTGTATAGATTATTTTAGCTTGTACTAGGTTAGCCTTGAGAGAAGAAACTAACAGCTCATTCGAACCTCGAATGAGAACTACCTGTCTTCCTCAAGGTGAAATATGCATTTTGTCCTTTTATATTTAAATTGTTTGATTTGTAAGTTTGCTCACACCAGTATGATTATACTGACCCAGATTTTGTATTTTTTTTTTTTACAAATTTGGGTACGTTCTTAATGAGCGTAGCCCCAGAGAACTATCAAGGTTAATTGGAGCTTAAGGAAGGATAGTAGCTGCGTGGCGATAGCTGAGGAGTCGACACGTTGTATTTTATTTTTTATCTATATTACTACTCCTAGGTAATCAGATGTAGGATTTGGATTTAAATACTCAGTTTTGGTTAGATATTTATTTGGGAATTTATTATTGAGATTTTTCATTTATTCGTTGTGGACCTCATTTTTTTTTAGGAAGAATATTGAGGGAGTTTATTAGTTGATTTCTGCCTTATGACTGTACCATTTAAAGTGTTCATGTTATGCCTTGGTTTTTGGACAATCTATTTATTTAGGTTGTTTAAAAATCGGGGCGTGACAATAAGTTTCAAACTTCAATGGGGTGAACTTTTTCAATAATGGGGTCTTCATGATTTTGTCGAAGAAGGGTGGTATGGATAATTCATAAAGCATATGGGGATCCGTGACTCCAATCTTGAATGGAATATGTGGAGGAACTCCACCAGTCTGAGACCCATCACCTTCTTCATTTCCTTCAAAGTTTGTTCTTCAAAACTCTGCAAGAGCTTATTGGTTCTCTTTGAGATGATTGGCGGAATTTTGATGAAGTGGCGTTTTGACGTGTTCGATGAGTGGAACATGTTCTTTAGTAAGTTTTTCGACCATTTTTAGACAGATGAGCCATCTGGGCCAAAAGCTTCCACACAAGGATCTGTCATCATTCCCCCGAAAGCATGGGCTTGTTGGGCCACCATGTCTTGTGATGGCCATTCACTACTTTATGCAACCAGTTCTCCCAATACTGGATTTAATATGTGTTTACTTGGTAATTGAGTTTAATCAGTGGAAGGATTTCCTCGATTGTTGTTAAGTTGAGAGTTTGTAGGGGTTCCATTTACACTATATCTTTTTGTTTCTGATTCGTGCTAAAGAAACTACCAACAACTCTGTTTTGGTTTTTTAAGAAAATTGTCGTTCCCCACAGATGGCACCAAGCTGATGCATCCAAATTTGTTCTCCTTGATATCTGACCAACAAAACAAGGTTAGATTGCTAAAGACCACCTGTTTGGTGCTTGAAGGCACTATGATGCTTAAGTCAGTTGACTGTTGGAAAGAATGGACTTGGACAGAGTATAGTTGTATTGTGGTTGCATAACTTTGATGAAATATCTCCTTTACCTTATATAATGTGAGTAATTAACTCTGTGTGTGACTTAAGCATGCAAGGTACGATGAAGATGGACGTTTCTCACAACAGTTTACTCTTTCATTGAGATGCGTCATTGGGGGAGTGATTCTCTCCATGACTTGTCTCATTCGTAACGATTCTCTTATCTAAGGGAAGAGGTTCGTTAGGCCTGAGTTTTAGGCCTTTAACTTTGTTCATGGTCCGTTATTAAATGCCTCTTTGAGCTTTAGTTATTGGGCATGTTATCCACATTTAGTTTTATGTGTCGGTTCCTCATGCAGAATGATTTTTGCCACGTATACGTTCGTGATTAAAAGACAATTTGATGTATCATCTGAACTCATCAAACAATATGGCGCTTGAATACATCCTTGTTATCTCTAAAATATTAAATCTCAACTTCCTGGTTTGAGATGCTATATGGACATCCAATGATGGAAACTCTATATCTCACCTTCAGTCTATCATTCCCTTTAGTTTGATTCATTTATTTACATCCAATGCTTTTGTTACATCCAATGCTTTTGTCTCTTTATCCTCTAGAGCCTAAGTGATTTGTCAAACTAAGGCGATAAGGTGAACGGCCGGCGCATGTTTATGGTATTTACCAGTTGTAGACTGTTATGGTCCTTGATAGGTTATAAGATCCTACAAAAACCCAGCTCACTTTTCATAAAAAATAAAAATAAAAATAAAAGAACGTGACCGATGACCCAATGAGGGATTTTTTTGTGTAGAATAAAGGTTCCATAAATTAAAACTAAGGATTGGGAAGTTTATTTACTTATTATTATTGTGGGAATTGATACTAAATTTTATATTTCAAGTTACTGATGGATTTACAGGGACTGGGTATATATGGGTATCTAGTAAACAATTAAAATTTGTAGTTCTACTCTGTTAATATAATAAATTCGATCCATTGCACAAGATAAATTAACAATTTAGTTTATGATTAAAAACACATCTACTTTATTCATAGTATTCATTATTGTACTAGAATATAATCAAGTGCTATCTGGCCTACTTGATTAAATATACTTTTATATTACGTAAACATATTATGTTCGTAACCTAAATTCTGAACCTTGTAATATGATGTAATACACAATGGAAAATACTAAATATATTATCTAACGGCAATTCAAAAGGTGTCTGTATGTGTGTGGTTTTATTGAAATTTTCAAAAATTCCTCCAAATTATTTTGAAATCCCGAAAAAACATTCTAAATTATAATATTTACATATTGTAGAGTTGTACAAATTAAGAGTCTGTCTCATTTTTTATACCCCTTTGCAAATATCGAAAAGTAGCTTAATGTAAATGAGGACTACTACCTTGTCTGTCTCATCATCCTGAGTCCCTTTCTCATTTAACATTTTTTTCCCTTGCTTAAAATTTTCATCAAATCCACAAAGGGATAAATGTTACTCATCTTTCTGTCACACACAAATTGATACTGCATGTATGTAGTTCTACATATTTTATGACTGATGAATGTATTATTGCATTTCAAACATCTATTCTCTGATGGCAATTCAAAAAGTGATTTGTATGTGAGTTATGTCCTTAGAAACTTCAAAAAAACCCTTCAAATCTTTTGGAAATCCCGAAAAGCCCTCCAAATCTTCAACAATTCAAAAGGTGATCCGTACGTGTGTGTGTGTTGTCCTTTGAAATCCCAAAAAAAACCCTCGCACAATTTACAAAATTTTGAAATTGCCCCTACTTCTATTGAAAGCCCAACTGACCAAAAACCTTGATTCAACCCAAATAAAACCCCAAGCCCAATGTTCAACCAAAAAACATTAACCCATAGTACAATTCAACCCAAAGCCCTTATTCAACCAAAAATAGAACCCACAACCTAATTCAACCCAAAGCCCAATTCACCCAAAATCCTGACTCAACCCAAATAGAACTCGAAGCCAAACAAAAACAAACTCAGAGCCCAATTCAATTCAAAACCTTATTCAACTCAAACATTACCTCCCTTCTAGAAATAAATAAAATTTCATATATTTTTTTAAACCCAATGTAAAAGGACAAAAATCTATAGGAGCAATTTTATGAACTTCAAGTTTTCATTTAATAAAAGTACTAATTTCCAAGGTATGTAAACCATATGACAAGAGGTTCGATTTTTTTAATGGTGACCCATAATTTGTTTTCATATTTGGTAATTTAGTAACCCATATTTAAGGATTATTGAAGCCACGACCCAACGACCAGGGTGGCATGCCGAAGGCATGACACTGTACCGGTGCCAACGACACTGATACACGCTATGTGGAAAATGTATGGTTGTGCTAATGACACGATCAACGTTACACTAATATTTATAATCAGGACGAAAGTGAAGGCCTTCACATGGTGATATAAACTGTTAGTTACACCTTCCAAAGCTTGTTCTCTTAACCCCCATATGGCTCAAGCTCACATACAACTTCGTTAACTTCCCAACATTTTTTTCCATGTTTTAAATCCTGCCATATTAGATGCCTATATGAAGTATATAAGTGTGTTCCTTGAATGAACAGTGATTTTGTGTATGTGTGTTATCGACATGATGTTCGAGTTGCTCAAAATGCCTTCCAAATTTTATAACATTTACAAGAAAAACCAACCGATGGGTGAATAGTTACCAAGGGTATTTTGGTCCATTTAACAGTTAATAATAAAATTTTAAACTATGAACAGTAACGACTTTTGGGTTCCATCAATGCACTCCCAATTTCATACTTTTTGCAGTGAAAAACATAAAGTGGATGGATAGTGACCGACGGTAGTATACATTCAAAAATTACTTTTATAAATTCTCATTGTAGCCTCCTAAGTTGTTAATATTTATGAGAAAAATCTATATGTGGGTGAATAATGACAAGAGATATTTGTGTCTTTTAAGCATAGATAAACAATTTGCAACTGTAAACACTATTACACATGTTTACTATGGGACCCTTCAAATTAAGAATGTTTATAATTCAACCAGTCCCTCATAAAAATATATAAATTACACCGACGCCCTATCATAAGTTATTTGAAGCGCCCCCCCCCCCCCCCCAATTTTCTGTACATTACAAATGATTTCCCATTTTCCATTCAGATTTCATAATTTTACAACCAAAATCAGTCCCTTAAACATTGATTAATTATACTTAAGCCCCTAATATAATTTATTTGAATTCCTCTAATTATTTATAAACTATACATATACCCTCAAAATTATAAAATAATTATTTTATTTAGAAATTCAATAATAATTTTTACTTTTTTATTTACTGTTAACCCCTCCCATCCCATGCCACTGGTGGGTATTGAACCCAAGTTGTGGGGGCTAAATTCAAATTACCTTAGCCAACCGATGTAGCCACCTTTGGCTAATAATTTTTACTTATTATTGAATTTTGTAATAAAATAAAAAAGGTATTGAATATCTACGCACAAAGAGCGCATCAACACCCTAGTCATCTTGTAAAGTGGGTGCCAATTCTCTCTCTTTAAACAAACTATGGCACAATCTTCATCTGTTAAGGTGCTCGAAATTTATAAAGTATCTCTTACTCCAGTCTTCATCCCCCAAACACCTCTTCCACTCACTTTTTTGACATAATATGTCTCCCTTTGTCTCCTTTCCAAAACCTTTTCTTATATATATATAAGACGATCATATGGGATGTCTTCTTGGTAGATTGCTTGTAGTTTATTTCTAACGGTTTGATCAACAAAGATTGCTGGTGGACCAGAAATGAACTTTCTCTTCTAGAAGGGGTTATTGGCTTCAGCTTGAAGCATAACCTTCTTGAGGAAGATGTCCTTATACCATCTAAAATGGCATAAGGTCAAACATTTATGAATCATTAGCAAATCTTTAGACTTATTTTGAAATTCACTGGGGTTGCCAATGAAATGCTTCAAAATACAAAAAATTAAGGAAGAGACAAAATCAGGGATTTCAAAGCCTCCTTCAGCCTTAATTGGAAAACCGTTATGGTCAAGTTTGACAGCTTATAAAATTGCTTGTTGTTCACCAGTGGTTAAATAATTATCCCACCATCCTTTGAGTAAACCAAAAAAGCCAGTGATAATGATAGATGCAATTGTTCTATCATTCTTATTTTCGCTGCGATGGGCGGATGCCATCATGACTATTTCTTGGGTTAACTCAATGATATTTTCTTCAGTTAATCCATCTATATTCCAAGTATAGAGGTTACCTGTAGAAAATGATCCATAGGTATGGAGAGGCTTTTCTTCGTACTGCATATCAGGTAAAGAAGGCCTAGGATAAAAAAATTTGGTGGTTGGTAAAGGATTTTGATTTTGTCTATAAGATCTAGCATACCTTATAGGATTGGCCTGATACTGAATAAAATTTAAATTATCCAATTCTGCCATAGGATCAAAATCATTATTGTCAGAATCAGAACTTATGTCTGGATTAGACAAATTGTTCATTCTTAATTTTGATTCAAGATTTAATGTAGCTAATTTTGCATCAATTTGTTGAAACAATTGATTTAGTGTTGTTAAAACATTTTGGTCAATAGACATAGGTGTAAAGTATGTTATTGGCTTTGTTTCAACAGATTTTTTTGCAAAGCTTGTTATTGGTTTGAAAGATTCTGTTGAAGTTGATCTTGTATCGTTTTTTCTCCGATTTCATGAAGTAAGATGTTTGTATAGTTGTTTTGTTGAATTATTTTACCTAATCCTTTAAATGTGTTATCCGTTGTTGGATCTTTAAAGAGTGAGGCAATTAATTCATGACCTAAATTTGAGAATTGAATTTCTTCAAGAAGGGGCAAGATTGATTCTTTATTTTGGTTCTCAGAAGTGCGCCAAATCTTAGAATCAGTTTTGATGACATTTACGTTTTGAAGATGAATGTTAAAATACCAATCAAGGAATGGTAAATTCTCTTTCATTTCTTCACAGCATTCATAAAATTGTTTCCCTAAATCTGTTCTTTGAGAATCAGTTGTTTGAGCATAAAACTGTAGTCGTTTTTGCTTGTTGATTTCTTGCATAAATTCTTGTTTTATTTGTTCTTTGTTTAATTCAAATGGAACAGACAAAACATTCAATTGTGGAAGGAAATTCATTTCAAATTGTGTTGGTGATTGATTTTCATTTTCTTGTTCAGGAGGATTGTAGACTGGTTGAGGGATCTGCGGATACTGAGGATTTGTCCTAATGTTCGCGAGATCAAGATTGGGAAGAACATCTGGTGTAGATGTTCTAGGAAGACGAGAGGGAGCAGTTCTGAAGGATGCTTCAGATCTATGTCCTGATTGAAAATCTTGGAAATGAAGTCTAGTGATCCTAGCTTCAGAGAATTGTAATTCAACTGTTCCATCAGGTAGAGTTACAACTTGATTGAGCTGACTAGAAGGAGGTTTTCTAGGAGCAACTTGGACTTGCCATGTTTCAGGTAGGGTGACTTGATTCCAGTGTATTGTTTTGGGAACAATAACACTAGTTTTTTCCTTGTTGGCTTGGAACAGAATGGTGTATCCTTTATCTGACTCCATCAAAGCTTTTGGGCTTAATTGAGTCTTCATAGCCTTAAAGGTGATCTTGTAAATGAGAGCGAGGGGTTCAGATCCTTCTAGCATATCAAAGCCAGAGGTCTGGAGATTGAGGGTCAGTGCTTCAAGGATATTGGGATCCTTAAGGGACACTGAGAAATTGGGGTAACAGTCTAAATAGACTGGACCCATGGCCAAGGTTGATTCTGCAATTCCAAGCAGAGAATCATGAAACTTATTGTGTCTGCAATCGCAAAGAGCGATCAAGGCACAGGTATCTAACCATGTTCTAGTAAGAGGTTTGAGAACTATTTGGATCAACCCTATGTGGACATACTTGTATCCTTGACTTTGTAAATAATCAAGTGTTTGGTTGGAAAACAATTGTTTGGATTCTAAAGATCCATTCAAAGGCACTGGCTGTTCGACAATGTCTATGAGATCTTTAGACTTTTGAGAAAACAAAGATTGAGAAACTTCATAAATTTTCTTGTAAGGGACTTCTGGTATAGACCATATTTGTAAATTCTTTTCAACTTCTGGAAAACATTCCATCCTATTTTGTAAATTGGGATTACTTGACCTAGAACTAGAAGAACGAGTAAATTTTGAAAACAAAGACATTTTCTTGAATCTTCAAGGGATAGGGTAGGAACACTGTACTCGGACCACCTACAACTGGACCACCTAACTCCGTTCAACTGCGCTTTACTTGGCGACTTACCAAGGAGTCTCTACGGCTGACCAACATATCCTAAGGTTGACCAACGTTATCAACGGCTGACCAGCAGTACCTTGGACTCACTACTATTCCCCTCTCAAGCTAAGCTTCTTAAACAACATATTAAGAAGCAATTACAAGGCAAGCCTACAAAAGCTCAGCTCATGGAAACTCTGTCTAAGATTGCATCAGAAGATTCTGACAAAGACGATGATGCTACAGACTCCAGTGGGCCAAGTAATGAAGACGATTGCTTTGGCATCTTTCAACCATTTGCATAAGTCTGCCCCACAATCATAATGGTGTTTCTCAAAGAGGGATTGAAGCTTGCTTGAACTTTTTGCAGAAAAAGAAAAACCAAGAATGAGAGCAGTTCTGAGATGGAACGATGAATGCTCTAGACCAGGCCTGCTTGTAGTCTGCGTAATTGAAAGATTGAGGAAGATAATTGACAGAAAACTTCTTGTGGTAGAGCGGATGCTAATTCCAGTCTGCTTCTAACATAATCTTCAAAATTTGACACTTGGAGTGAGAAATCTTTCCAGGATTAGATTTCTATCTATTGTGAGTGATCACCACTTAATCGGTGTCTACTAAAATGAATTCATAAAATTGTTGGGTCTCGAGACTGTCTGATTCTTCGGGGGGTGATAAAATCAAACCATTTTCTATGATACATTTTTCAAATTGATACAAGTGTTTCCAATGGGCTGCAATAGATTCAGAGAAAACAAGTATATCTTCGATATACACGATTGTGAATGAGGAGAAAGGTGGCTCCGATATCAATTTGTTACCCAGGATTACTAGGTTTAGCAAGTAAACAATTTACAGTTTATAATAGATAGAGAAAGACAGGAGAGAAGAGAACATACAAAAATAGTAAAACACACAGATAAATGTAAACAAGACAAACGATAAACATTTTAAAGATAATTCTTTAATCTGTTCAATAGATCGAGACAGCTTCAAGCCAGTTTCCTGGTTTACACTTGGAGTTTAACTATAAGATCTTAAAGATCAGATTCTAGAATAAATTTTAATTAAATTCAAAAGATAATATGCTTTTATAAATAAATTTAAAGACTTACATGAGAAGGAAGGATTGCAGAGAGAGAGCCAGAGAAATAGAGGCTTTCTAAGGTTTACATCTGGAGAGGGGTTCTAAATTCGTTTGTTTGTCTCTGCAGACTTACATCTTTATTTATAGGCTAATACACAAGAGAAGAGATAAGACTTCTCGAAGGCTTGAGTGGAGGATGAGGTGGATCCTTATCCTTTTGCTTGTCTTGATGCGAAAAGAAAGTGGAGGTACTGTTGAAAGATGCTTCAACTGTACACTTTTGACTTGTGTGGTCATTGTTGGATCACGAGCTTGCTTTTGAAAAAGAAAAAGGATGTTGTCGGATATCTGGCCGAAAGCAAACTTGTCTGCTAGCGGAGCTGGCAGATGTTTGTAATAATGGAGAAACACCATTATGATTGTGGGGCTGACTTATGCAAATGGCGGAAAGATGCCAAAGCAATTGTCTTCATTACTTGGCCCACTGGAGTCTGTAGAATCATCGTCTTCGTCAGAATCTTCTGATGCAATCTTAGACACAGTTTCCATGAGCTGAGCTTTTGTAGGCTTGTCTTGTAATTGCTTCTTAATATGTTGTTTAAGAAGCTTAGCTTGAGAGGGGATTTTAACAGAGCTGACCGAAGGTTGAACTGGAGACATATTTCCAGAGAAGAACCTAAGGACTCCATCTTTGGTTGCATGACTGTGGTCAAAAGTTGGCCACCACTTGATTTAGAATCTTCGACAGAACCATAAGGGAGGTTGAATCGACTGATTGGTATTTGTAAGTGTTGAAACAGAAAAATCCCAGCAGCAAATCCAAGTAAGATTGAACTTGATAAAAAAAACATAAGAACAAAACCTGTTGAGGGACAGGAGTTGGCGGATTGAACTTAGTCTTGAAAATTTTCATCCTTCGTTCACCGGAGGTGGAAGGATACCATCTTGAGCTCCAAAGTGATTCCACCATGTGTTGGAACCAAAGAGGGATTGAAGCTTTCTTGAACTTTTTGCAGAAAAAGAAAAACCAAGAATGAGAGCAGTTCTGAGATGGAACGATGAATGTTCTAGACCAGGCTTGCTTATAGTCTGCGTAATTGAAAGATTGAGGAAGATAATTGACAGAGAATTTCTTGTGGTAGAGCGGATGCTGCTTCCAGTCTGCTTCTGACATAATTATCAAAATTTGACACTTGGAGTGAGAAATCTTTTCATGATTAGATTTCTCTCTATTGTGAGTGATCACCACTGAATCAGTGTCCACTAAAATGAATTCATAAAATTGTTGGGTCTTGAGACTGTCTGATTCTTCAAACAGTGCCTTGGGAGTGAAAACATGTCTTGCGATCGCTTGAGGATCCTTGGAAAGAGAAAACAAACATGGTTCGAGCATGAACAGGGGCTCGAGACATGACTTGGTAACATAAGGGTTTTGGTTGGGTGCTTGTATCTTCAGGAACGAAGTCATTGAAGGGCTTGAATCAGCTTCTTGGAGGGGCTGATAAGGATTGGTTAATGAAAAGGCATCAGCTTTTTTTTTTTTTTTTTTTTTTTTTTTTTTTTTGAAAAACTAGCAAGGTTTTAAGGACCCCTTAACCTTTATATTAAGAAAGATAAAAAGATTCAAATACAATCTCTCTAGAAGGAGAACACCACTGATGCAGTCATTTTTCGCTCTCTGCTCTGACCTGGTTCTTGTTGGCCTGTTGACCTAGAAAAGTAGCACATGTGAGCCACGGACCACCGATGTGGTAGCCGATGACACTCCGATGCTAAAGTCAGACAAGGCTCTGAGGAAGGTGTAATACTGTAACAGGGAATTTGTAACGTACCTAAGCTTACCAACCTCGTGTCTTATTTATAGTGCAAGGAGTCCTGGTTCAACCAGGCCATCATATGCGCAGTTTAGGGAGGAGATCTTCGTGGTGATCCCTTTCTAATTAGGAGTCGTGTTGTAATAAAGAAGTTCCTTGTTAGCTCTATGCTCTTAGATACGCGAGAGATAGTTCACAATCCAAGAGCAATCTGTAGAAGGGAGTTTCCCTGTGTGGAAGATACTCTAATGTTTGCTTCCTAGTTGGAAGCGGAGAGCGGTTGTAGTTGCCCGTCCAAAGCCGATTCTCAAGATACTTGCCTAAGGAGGGTTTATGGGTATTGAGGATAACTGTGAGACGTGTGAGCCTAGCATGCTATGAGAGTCTGAGTTCGCCTGACGGACTGAAGTAAGTGGGTTTAGAACCACTTGGGCCGGATCAGCATTAGGCCGATGTTGGGGCCTGTGGTTCCTCGAGATCATCATGACACGTGTACGACCCAAGGTGTGACCATTTTTATGTATCATCAGCTACTGCCCCTGGTTAGTGGGGCATTAACTTGGTCCACCGACTCTTTGAAAAGACAATTGTACCGTCGTGATGATTGGACTCGAAGCATTCGTCTTGAGTAGTGCATGACATTAATGGGTACACAGCTGCTCAAGGAAGGAAAATGCAGTTTTCCTTCCTTATAAATATTCACCATCTTAAGGAGGATTTCTTCATTGTTATCCGCTCTATCTTATTGAATTGTAGTATTTGTTCCATTTTCTAATGGCCAGCAACGTTAAATCTTCTTCTAAGAACCCGTTATCTCTTGCTTGTATTAAATTTTTTGAAGATAGTCTGGTCGACAAAAATGAGTTGATTAGGTTTCGTAGTTTGCGCCGCCTCCCGAAAGTTTTGCAAATTGTTCCCGCGTTTGGAGTTTTAGGTTCGATTGCGCCTCCTCATGGGTTCATAGGTTTGCACCAAGGCATGTTCGAGTCCGGGCTCCAGCTGCCAGTGCCAGATGACGTTTGGCGTTTCCTTACTCATTTTCGAATGCCACCCGCGCAAATGGCGCCGAGCGGGTTCAAGATTCTACTCCCAATTCTCCAGAGGGCCCATGACGCTGGCATTCGCTTATTTTCATTGGTGATTCATCACCACACTAAGGCTCGGCTGGATTCCAGGGGTATCTGTGTGTTGAAGTGCCCTCATTGTCTGCAACTGGCGGCAGACAACGCCGAATCTTGGGGGAAGAAATGGTTTTTTGCTTCCGCGGATTCTGGTTACTTCAAGCTCGGGAGTCATAGAATGTCTCGATACTTCTAGTTTGATCTTTATGAGTCTTTCAATTGTCGGGATATTCGTGTTTCTGTATGTCCCTTCTGTTATACTGGTTCTGACAATGCTATTTTGTTTCAGGGAGATTCGTTGTTCCCTCTCTCAGTGAGGAAGAAAACGGCTAGAAGAGAAATTTCTCAAGCTTCCTTCAATTTTCATTGAGAAGGTCGTAATGTCAAGCAATGTTTCACGCTGCGATCTGCTACGGTGTTCTTATGGTGCTCATCCCATGTCAGATTCACAGACTAAGGGAGTGATTGCTCGTCGCTTGAGGAAGATAGGTCACAAAAAAAGATTATTTGGTAGAAAAGAAGCAGAGGTGTCAAGGCACAGGCGCAATCCTGGTATTCTTTTTGTAGTTGTGTCTTGTGTTGTGTTTATGTTATATACTTATATTTATTTTGAAGATTATTTTTCTTGCTCAATAAATATGTTTATTTTGAACCTTTATACTTACAGATAATTGGTGGAGATATTATGGAGATAGTACACCTGACTTGCAAAGATTTGCTACGAAAGTGTTGAGCCTTACTTGTTCATCATCAGCATGCGAGCGGAACTAGTCAACCTTTAACCATGTAAGTAATAATTACTTTAATTGTTTATTGTGTTAATAAATTGCTATTTGCATTTCAATTTATCGGTTGTTACATTTTTTTAGGTGAATACAAAGAAAAGAAACAGATTAGCAACAACAAAGCTTAATGCATTGGTATATGTCATGTACAACAAAAGGTTGAGAGCTAAAAAATTGATGTTGAGGGGACCAAGCGAAGCTGAAGATGCACCATTTCCAATAGATTCGAATGCAATAGATAGTGACAATGAATGGCTAGTGGATATTGATACTGAAGCAGAACCCCCTACTCAAACCGCAGATGATGGAAATGGTGTAGGGAACCCATCCCAAGAGCTAGCGCCAAAGGTTTCAAACCCTTGTCCTAAAGCTCTATGGCATCAAAATCTGGATGAAATTGATATTAATGCTATTGTGCTTGATGGGAACGAAGAAGGTGGTGAGAATGATGAAAGTAGAAAAAGGAAGAACTCAAACAAGAAGTCTACCCCCACTCAAGCTATTGACATTGGAAGAAAACAAGCGAAAACACATGGAGGTTCAACTAGTGGAAAAGGTAAATGATTATTAAATATAAATAGTTATTGCTTTAATTTCATTTCAATATGCTAAAGATTGATGTTCCACACTCACACTCTAAATGGCTTAGGTAAATCTCCGATGCACTTGATTGATGAAGAGGAAGAAGAAGATTGGATGGAACATGAGATTGAGACAGACGAGGGAGATGATGTGGTGGATGGTATTAGTGATAGTGATGAATCAGATGATGGTGATGATGATGATATTGATGCAGGCGAGGACGACTAGGAGTTTGTTAATCATTAACTTGTTAATTTACTTTGTTAACTTAGGTTTTGGAACTTTGATTTTGTACGCATAAGCAAACTAGAGAGTTGCATGATGTGTCTAAGATAGTAAGATAACATACAATCATTTACTTTGTTAACTTATGTTGTTTGTTTCTTCAATTAGGTGACTTAGTCATTTACTACTGTCTACTGGAGTGTATTAGTTATATTTCTCATTTTTGTATGCTCATTTTTGTAGCTAACTAGTATATTTAATTATATTAAGAGATTGAACAGGTGGGGTGGCAATCTATATTTTGTAGCTAATTGTTCTATTGTATTTTGTATGCACATTTACTGACAAACATATTATTTTGTTTTAGCAGGCTCCAAATAACAATGTGAGTGTGGTTGTGTGGACATGCAGATGCACTTTATATGCTTTACTTGTGTAGACGCCGACGGTACGCATTCTTGAATAATTGACTTCTCTATTTAATTCATGATTCATCATCATCATTTAAGATGTGCATATGCTAAATTTCTCTATTTCAGTAACTTATGCTAAATTTCCTGAAACAACTGAGTGTACTATGAGTCTATGAAGATACTACAAGTCTACAATCTGCAAAATCAGGTGAAGTCTTAATCCTCGACCTCCACTTCTTGTTCTTCACTACAATCCTTACGAGTCTTCAAAATTTCCTTTGATTTCTGCATTTATAGAATTACAATAATAAGGTTAGTCTGATAGTCTCAACTCAACAAACAATACATGTAGGCACATAAATTATAAATACTAAAATACTGAAATACATAACTCATAAGGTTATAATGATGTGATTTAATTTCTTTCAGACTTTCAGTATTATGCTATAATGCTATAGTGAAATTTTCACTATTTTTTACAAAAAAACGCCTCGCTACGCTTCGCCTCGGAAAAAGCTAGACCGCCTCGAAGCTTAAAAACGCTTTTTAAAACATTAGACACTAGTGCAACAAGGCACGTGTGGAAACTGAAATATGTTTGTCACCTACACTCCAATCAATGGTGAAGAAAAGTTGTTCCTGGGCAATGCATCAACTGCAAGTGTTGCTGGCAAAGGGAAAGTGGTCCTGAAATTTACATCTAGCAAGTACCTTACCCTCATGAATGTATTGCATGTGTCTGGTCCTGATCTAAGCCAAAAAGGCTTTAAACTTGTATTTGAATCTGACAAGTTCGTTCTCACAAAAAGGGGAACATTTGTTGGAAAATGGTACTTGACTGAAGAGCTTTTTAAACTCAATGTATTATTTGTGGATGTTAGTAATAATATAAATAATAATTCTACTTATTTGCTTGAGTCTTCTACATTATGACATGATAGATTAGGACATGTTAATTTTAAATCTTTACGTAGAATGGTTAATCTTGGCTTATTATCTAAATGTACAATTGACAATTTACATAAATGTGAAGTTTGTGTAGAATCGAAATTTGCCTGTAAATCTTATAAGTCTGTAATGAAAAAATCAAATGAATTGTTAGGATTAATACATATAGATTTGGGTGATTTCAAATCAAACCCAACTCGTGGAGGAAAGAATTATTACATTACTTTCATAGATGATTACAGTAAGTATTGTTACGTTTATCTACCACATACCAAAAATGAGGCTTTGAATATGTTCAAGACATATAAGGCTGACGTCGAAAATCAATTAAACAATAAAATCAAAATTTTAAGATCAGATAGAGGAGGAGAATATGACTCCAATGCCTTTATAGAATGTTGTGCTTCACATGGAATTACTCATCAAACGACTGCACCATACACTCCCCAACAGAATGGGGTTGCAGAGCGTAAAAACAAAACTTTGAAAAACACGATTATTTCTATGTTAAATAGTTCTGGGCTGTCATTAAAAATGTAGAATCCCACCAAAGAAAAGTGATCAAACTCCATATGAAAAATGGAACAAAAGACAACCAAACTATAAAATACTGAAAGTGTGGGGTTGTCTAGCAAATGTTCAAGTACCACTTCCAAAAAGGGTTAAACTTGGACCTAAAACGGTTGCCTGTGTTTATTGGATATGCCAATAATAGTGCAGCATACGGATTTCTAGTCATTAAATCGGGAATTTCAGATATTCATACGAATACTATCATTGAGTCCAATGATGCAAAAAATTTTGAGAATATTTTTCCTTACAATGATAGGCTTACTGGAAATAAAAGCAAAATACATGATTTTAATCATGCTAATGACGCTTCATCATCCAGTGTTCAAGATAAAGACTTGGAACTGAATGAGTCTACACCGGTTGTCCAAGAACAACATGTAGAGCTAAGGACAAGGAAAAGAGTCAAGATTGCTAAAGATTTTGGATCGTTTCTCACTGAGCGTGAACCACAAACCTACAAAGCAACTATCACCTCTCATGAATCTATTTATTGGAAAGAAGCAATAAATTGTGAAATTGATTCTATCTTACAAAATCATACGTAGGAATTAGTAGATTTACCTCCAGGTTGTAATCTAATAGGTTATAAAAGGATTTTTAAAAGAAAGTTCAAGCCTGATGGTACAATAGAAAAATATATTGCTCGTCTAGTAGCCAAAGGATACTGTAAAAAATAAGGGCTAGATTTCTTTGACACTTACTCACCAGTGACTAGAATTACATCCATTAGGATGCTAATTGCAATTGTTTCTGTTTACAATTTGTGTCTGTGCACAACAGACGGTGCACGCCCATATCGCGTAGCCAATGACGGTGGTACTGCTTGGGTATGTCCCGTGTCCTTGTCGAAGATTAGATCTGTCTACCCTAAATTCTATGAACTTTGCCTTAAATTCTGTGAATATCAGGTACATCTGCGACTCATACCAATTGTAATCAAAATAAACTAATTAATAATTAAAATAAATTGAATAATTCGAAATAACAACGATAAAATAAAGAAAAATAACTAAGAAATACAATATTCTTTCAATCAATCAATAACTAACAATGAGCAATATTTTCCTTATTTATGACTAACCTAACTTTTAAAACAAACCCTAAACCTAATAGGAAACAATGTCTTAATTGGACTTTTACTAAAAGGTCTTAGAAGAGTCCCTGACTCGAAGAAGATCCATGTCAATATTTCAATTGTGTGGGCAAATTGCTAGAAATGAGCTGCAAAACTGTCCTAATACGGATCCAAAAATTTGTCCTGCCATGTCAAGTTGTTGTCTAGTGGTGGCAAATAACCAGAGCAAAAAAAATAGGTTGTGGTTGTACGTTGATGGGTGGGGTGTCAATAGCAAGTGGGAGCAGGGCTGAAATGAAAATGAAAACAAGGACTCGATTGAAAATGGGCTCTTCTTCTTCTCGAACTGAAACAAAGATAAAGAAGTGTGGGCTGTGAAGCGTCGACAAATCCGTGGAGGTAGGTGATTGATCTGCAACAAACTTGGCTAGGACGGACCGCGGAGGGCTATAATGGAAGGGGAGACTCTGCGGTCGATCTTGGGGTGTGGCAACTGATCGCTGAAGAATGGTGGGGTTGCCTTGGTGGCGACGGGAATCAATGAGGGGGTTCCGAGGGCGGACGAGAAATTAACAGAGGTGAAGTGGTGGCAGACTGGTTGGGAGTGAGTGCGTAAGGGGTGGGTGGAGATGGATTGTGGTGGTGACGATTGTGGAGGGTTGTTGATGGCGTGAACTTATTTGGCAAATCAATCGATTGTGGCAGGTAGATCAAGGGTTGTGGGGTGGTAGGGAAGATGTCTGCGGGGGATCGATTGACCTAGTGAAGGGGTTTGGGGATGCACTATTGAATCGCGGGGCGGTGGCAAGAAGGCAACAATCCATCAAGCCCCTCTGGTTTTTTGAACTTGGTAAGTTGCGGTGACGTGACTATGATCTGCGAGGGCGGTGGTCGAATATGATGGAGAGGGGTTAGGTCATAATATTGATCGCCTGTGACAAGTTTGCAATCGACAGCAGGGATAACCTGTTGGGCATTGGTGTCACCGTCGACGGTGTTGGGTGTAGGCTCTTGTGGCGCTACCAGTGATGGTGGAGTCTGTCCCACGAACTTTGTCTTGTCTAACGGTATTTCTCGAACATCCAATCCATCCTCTCTAATATCCCTTTTTCAATTGCATTCTCTAGTTGTTGTAGTCTCGCTTCTTCAATAATTTTCCTTCGAACCTCTTTCTTAAATCGAACCAACTGAAAAGAATCGTTCGGCTCCGATACCAAGATAAAATTGAACTTGTAAAATAAATTGAATTGAAAACAATGCTATAATTGAATAAAATAAATTGATGATAAACGAAATACAACGGTAAACAAATTAAAATAATAACAAATAAACTTATTTTCATCAATCAACTAGGGTTATTTACCTTTTAGCCCCATTAATTTAGGCGAAACCCTACTTGGGTGCCATTAATTCATTTTATTTCGTCTAACCGCCATTTTAAGTATTGAGCGTTAAGTCAACAGCTTTGATTACCAGATTCCATTACTTCTTTGTAAATACCCAAATTACCCTCACGTGCCAAGCACGTGACGTTTAATTTTCCTTTTTTCCCAAGCCAAACCCCTAAAATCGATTTGATTCGATTGAGAGATAAGTAGATCGCTTGAGGGAGAAAGAAGAAGATCGTTGTAGATAGGGAGATCGTTGGATGGAGGGAGAGAGGGTTGTTCGATTTGCGTTGTTCGCCAACTGTGGGAGAGAGGGAGTGTGGAAGATATGGTTCTTCTCCGTCGAAAAAAGGGAGAGTGGGAGAGTTGAGCTTGGATTAAGCTTAGCTCAGCTCGTGCCTTCAAAACCACTGCTGGCACTGAACTTCAGCCATTGAAGCTGTTTAATTATCAAAATGAGCTTGAGCAGGTAAGCTTTGATTCTGTGTTTGATTTTGACTTTAAGAATTTTGTTTGAATTTGTGTTTGATTCGATTTTGTCTATATAATCAATGACTAATTTTGTGTAATTTTTTTTTGCCCTCGCAACGGCCTTTGCAAGTGGGGAACCCATCCTCGCACAGGCCGCCGCGAGGGAGAGAAAAAAAAGTGTGACGGGAAGAAGAAGAAGAAGAAGAAGGAGAGGGGAACTGAGAGAAGTGGAGTGTGCGAGAAGAAGAAAGGGGAATTGAGAGGAGTGGAGAAGAAGAGATAGTGGGAGAACTAGGAAAGGGGAAGGAGAAGAAGAAGACGGAAAGGGGAAGGAGAATAAGAAGATAGAGAAGGGGTGATGGTGGCTACTGTGGTTGTGGCTCCATCTCCTCCATCTCTCGCCGTTGCCAGTCGTCTCTCACCGTCCTTCGCAATCGATCACCCCCCACCCCTTCTTTGCTACCCTTCCATGCCATTGTTGTTGCGATTGTTCTTGAGAAGAGAGGGTGAGAGAGGAAGATGGTGAATAGTGGTTTAAATGGGTGGTGTGGGTTAGCATATAAAAAAAAATCGGATGGGTGGTGTGGGTGAGAGGAATCTCTGGTGCCAAATAGTTGCTGCCAACTACAAATGATAATATGACAGAAAACGATAAAAATTAGCATACAGCATACAGCATACATCTTGTGTATTTCAGATGCAAACTGAATACAGTATTTGATCAAATGGGAGGATTCTACCACTCCCGGGAATCTGAGAAGAATTTACCATATCCAGGGCCTATTGAGCAAGAAGTTTATTTTTAGTACCAACGACTCACTGCATCATCAGATATGATTCTGAACAATTACTTGCCACTTCGCCCCTGCAAGAGCCAAATCATATGTAAGAATCTAAAATTGCAGCTAAGAATCTGAAATTCTAGAAGCATGAGACAGACAATTAGCTGGTTTAAGTTCGGGCAAAGCCTCATGAGACCAGATATTTGGCTGACAATATAATGGTGTATACCTGGACAAAAGAGCATAAATGAAAACATTCCAACCATGAGCAGCACATCCATACACAGGGACACATAAATGAAATGCCAATTCCCAAGCATCTATCTGAGCACTCCTTATAACTTCACAACTAACTTTAACAATGAAAACAGAACATCATCAAAGATTTCTAGGCTAAAAGATACTATAAAGTCAGAATTGGCCACAAAGTTAAGGGAATATATACAACGAATTTGATCGGAAATATATACAGGAATCATCATTTTTTTTCCTTCTTGTTTTTCAGTTCAGGAAAACTAATTAACCAGATTCTGAAATTGCCCATCACAAAGTGGATCAAGGCGTCAATACATAGCCAAAACTCAAATGGATATGATTCTTGATAACAAGTTCCCAAAGGAACCAAAGTTTAGTATTTTATAAGTTGGCACAGATCATGCGACTGAATCATTTTTCATAAAGTAAGTTAATATTAATTTAGTTCTCATTTACTTTATACACATCCCCATTGAGAATTGTGTAGTGGAAAACCACACATAAAGTTCTTCAACTAAAATGCAATAAGTCGCATCAACGATTCTTCATCCATCACAAAATTTCTTGCATCAAGAACTTAACCATGAGAACCTCAAACTATGGACCGCGGTCACTGACATCAAGATCCAATAACTGAATCTAACGCAATGCATTACAAATGTTGTAACCTCAAAACTGCCTTAAAATCCTCACAGCCCAAAATTATGAACAAAAACAAGCAAACAAACAAACAAATAAAAATAAATAAATAAATAAATAAGGATGAACATAATAAGATTTTAATTTTACAATGGTGTAACCTCAAAACCGCCTTAAAATCCTCATGGCCCAAACAGAAACAAGCAAACAAACAAACAAATAAAAATAAATAAGGATGAACATAATAAGATTTTAGTATTTTACCAGTATCTCTAGGTAGGGAGGTGACAAAGAGGCCCATCATATTAAGATCCAAACCAGCAAAGCAGTCTTTGTTTGTGACACAACTCCATTATGAGAAAACAACTGAATTTGGATAGGTACATGAAGCGCAACCATTTACCCAAGATTAGACACTCATACAACCAAGATCGAGAACATCTGCAATAAGAAGCAGATGGTAGCAGTTTCTAGTGAATGTCATCAAGCTCTTGTTCTTCATTTGAGTTCCCATGAGATAGAAATGTTGAGCATATGGGAGGAAATTTCTTTTAGCTTAGTTCCGCCTTAAACTCATACTCTTTCGCTTTTGGTTCATTGCAAATCTTCTAGACATGGCAGGGTTGTAGAAAGTCCTCATATGTGCTGAAAGTTTATGAATTGCTTGGAGATCACCAATTGCTGAAAGTCGCATCAGAAACGAGTCAAACTTCCGATATGGCAATTGCATTCCCCTCCTCACCACATCATCCAGAAGAGAGCATGCATCCTCTGTCTTATCGCAACCAAACAAGCCATCGATCATCACACAATAAGTATCAATATCTCGTGGACAACCCCTCTTATCCATCTCATGCCAACTTTCAAATGCCCCTTCCGGATCACCAACCTTAAAGAACATTGTGATCAACATATTAAAAGTTTGCACACTGGGCGCACAACCTACTTCAATAATTCTTCCATATAGCCTAAGGGCTTCATCTGCTTTCTTAAGGTCACAAAGAACCTTGAGAAAGCAGTTGTAAGTAACAATATCAGCTGGGTATCCTTTGTTTTCCATTTCTTCCAAAAACTTGTACGCTTGCTCAATTTTTCCAGCTATACACATCCCTTCAATGAGTTCCTTGTAGGTTGAAACATCAGGAAGGCAACCACAAGTACTCATATCTTCTATTAGCTTAAAACACTCTTCCATTCTATCACTCTGAGCAAGAGCGACAATCATGATAGCATAAGTCTTTGCAGTAGGTGAAGACATGGTAGAACCTTTTGTTCTCATGAAATCAAAAAGTGTGACCGCTTCTGACACCATACCCGCTCTACAAAATGAATCTATGGCAGTATTGTAAGTAAAATTCTCGGGAGTGTGACCCTTTTTTATCATTTCCTCCAACATGCCCATTGCTCTTGCAGGGTTTCTCACTCTGCACCAACCAAAAAACAAAATATTGTACGTGTTCGAGTCCGGTTTAACCTTGTGTTGTATCTTCCTAAACAAAACTTCAGCCTCCTCCGCCAAACTACACTTGCATAGAGCATCCAACAACATGTTAAATGCATTTATCTCCGGCTGCGTCTTCACCCTAATCTTCTTCTTCTTCGTAAACTTCTGCAAATGGGTCAAATGCTTCTCCGTATATTTCCTCAAAATCACAAGAAGAACATCAACAGGCACCGATTTCTTATTATCATTTCTCTTCATGTAATCCAATAAATCACAAACTATCCGAAACTGTTTCACCTTATATTTGGTACTAGACAGTATATCAATCATCTCGTTATATGTCTGGGGTTGATGGGAATACTCTTCTTTCTTACCAGCCCACATAAAAAACCTAAAAGCTATTTTCTCTTCATAATGCAGCATCCGAAGTACCTCGTCGACCAACTCTGTAGTCAACTGGACATCAATTGAGTCAAGGGCCTCCTCCATGCTTTGATTATCCTTACTATTATCCATAATGGTTTGGTAAACCTTATCATAATGCAAACTTTGGATTGACGAAAGAGATTCCGAACAAAATGGTGCGTAAAATAATAACTTTGGGGTTGTGAATTGAGGTGAATTAGGGACATACTTGATAGAGGGAACAAGTGATTGAAGGTAGTAAGCTATAGACCGAACTGAACTTTGATGCATTGAATCAGTAATAATACAAGAAGATGAACGAACTAAAAATGGTGAATGAAGAAATAACAAAGACGAGCATGAAGAGCGATGCAATAGAGTTGTGAGTGGAATTCGAGACATGAAATTGGTTGTGAAGAAAGAGGTTTGGAAAGAACCTGAAAAACCCTAGTAGTTGCAGAGATTGGGGGAACCTGAATGAATGGTGGTGCGTATGAGGTGTTTGTAGAATTGCTTCTGTGATGAAGAGAGATGCGCACTTCACTGTTTTAGAGTAAGTAGACAGACTCATACACCCTTCAAGCTTTCGTTTCAAGGGTTTTAACGTTCGTTCGTTCGTTCGCTTGTTCTATGCAATTGAACCACATCAGACCACGGCCTGTTATTGGTTGCAACCAGGTTATTAGCACCCACAATTTTGGATTACAGCTTTCACCTTTTTCCATTTTCGTAAGACCAAAAAAATGAAATCAGACAGCCCATAGTTTCACAATTTTCAGCCCAATAAAAATTCGGGTTGGGCTTGGGCTAGGGTATGGGGAACCTGAGCAACCCGAAATTTTTTAATAGTATATATATTTATTTTCCTATTACATGATTTATAGTGAACTAGGTGTGGATGCGCTCTACGTATGCGGATATTCAGCACTTTTTAAATTTAATCTATAAAAAGTAAAAGTAAAATTTTAGGAGATTTGACTAGAGATTTCTAAGCAAAATAATCATAAAATATTGTAATAAAAATATCACTCTCATTATTGTAAGAATCTATTTATACTTTGTAGATAATTAGAGGCTTCAAATAAAGCATGTTAGGAGTTTAGATATACTTATTCAATGTTTGAGAGGGATTAGTTTTCATTGTAAAAAGTATAGAATGTGGAGGGCAAAATGAAAAATCTAAAAATTCGATATAAGGGCTCAGTTATAATTTATAAATAATTGAGAGATTCAAATAAATTATGTTAGGGGTTTAGCTATAATTAATCAATGTTTAAGAGGGGTTAATTTTTATTGTAAAAAGCATAGAATGTGGATGGTAAAATGGGATCATACAAAAGTTAGATATAAGGATATATGTATAGTTTATATATAATTGAAAACTTAAAATAAATTATATTAGTACTTAATTATAATTGAATAATATTTGGGAAGGGCTCCTTTTAAATGTCAATAGAATTAAGTTGGGTGGGCCATATAAGCATTTAGCTTTTGAAAGGAAAATTTGAGCTCCCCCCGGACCCGGGGGAGCTCCTGCGCAAAGATCTGGGCCGTCGGATCTGATGGATGTGAAAAGGGTTTTATTTCAAAGTTTTTAACAAATGGGAAATAAAAATTTTGGAAACACAATAGCTCAGTTTTTTGCGGGAGCCCCCCCCCCCCCCCCCCCCCCCTCTCTTCCTCTCTCTTGCTCCAGATTCGAACTCGAATCATGTATGTTTTCAAATGCTTAGTTAAGCATGCTTATGTTTTCAAACATTCTGCAGGACAATGAGAATGATGCACGAGAATTTCTCAATCAATCTTATTCAGAATGTTTAATTAATAGGATTAATTAGTTCTTATCTCAATGTCTTGAAACACACAGACCCTAGCTTATTTCTTAGTGACCATTTAATTAAACAAAGTATAAAACACACAGGCCCATGATGGAACTAAGTGGGGTTATTACCACTTAATTTAATTAAAGATAATCAAATCAATCTTAGTATAATGTATAAAACAAAGTATTTTGGGAGGACAAAGTGAAACCCCATAAATGATTTGAGCACATGAACATACCTTATAATAAGAACAAGCCTCCCTTTTTATATCACAAACATGATATCAACACTTAGAAGTTGCACTTCCCAAAGAGCATTTTTTTTTTGTGTTGGATGAGCTTGAGACCGAGAGAATGTACAAGCCTCAAAGAGATAGTTGTATCCTAATGGTTCAAAATGGAATCAAGCATTTGGGAGGCCACATGAAGAACAAGAATGTTGGTTTTTTGAAGGAGTTTAAAAGGTGTATGTTTGAGTACTTGGATGAAGTTGAATTTGAAATCAATTGGCAAAAAATGCTTCATGATTTTGACTTAAAAGAGAATAAATGGTTGGATAGCATACATGCTTTAAAGGAGAAATGGGCCAAGTGTTATATGAAAAACACAATGACCTTAGGGATGCGAAGTACACAACTAAGTGAATCGTTCAATAGTGACTTGAAAGATCACTTGAAATCTGACTTGAACATTTCATGTTTTTTCGAACATTTTGGTATTAGAGCAAAATATGAATAATGAGTTGGAGGTTGAATTTTTTGCAAGGCAAAAAGTTCCTACATTGGGATTATCTAGATCCACTTTGTTGAAACAAGCCTCACAAATCTACACACCTTCAATTTTCAAACTTTTCCATGAAGAATTTGATATTGCATCAATGGCTTTGATAAAAAGGGAAGATCAAAATAAACACGAGTACATTGTTGTTTTTCATGATACAAAAGAGAAGAAATTTAAGGTGTTTTGTGACCCTAACTTGAATGTGGCAAATTGTAATTGCATGAAATTTGAGACAATGGGAATATTGTGTTGTCATGTTTTGAAAGTGTTTGGCCGACTTGATATCATGGAAATTCCAAAAGTACATATTGGATAGATGGACAAGGGGAGTAAAAGGTAAATGTGTATCAAATGAAGTGAGTTCAAGTACGGAAGAAAATGTAAGTGATTGGGTTCGTAGGATCCAATCATATCTTCTACGAATGACATTTCAAGCTCCGTTGAATAAGAACACACGTGCCAACATGGAGAGGTTTATAGATGAATATACAAGGTTGCATCAAGAGGTAATCATGAACAATGACAGTGCACCCCAAGAAGCTTTGAAGCAAAATAGTGTGCTCCAAATGGGAAACATGAAAGGTTTGAAGAAAAAATAAGGCCGAAAAAATTCAAAACGAATGAAACCCCTACATGAGATACGTATAGGAAATGCTAAGAGAACAAATACCTCGTCCTCCAATGTAATCTTGCTTTAATTCATACTAACTAAATGTATATTTCCAATTGTGACACTTATATAATTATGTGTATATTTTCTTGTAGGGTGATAACACAAACTTTAATCTTGATGGAGAAGGTGTATGCAATGTCAATGTACTCTTTCAACCTCCAAAACAAGCACACCCGGGTGAGGGTTTGAGCTTGAGTTTGAGTTTGGGAAGTAACGACTCTGTAGAAGGAACGACTCTTCCTTTTGGTTTGATGTAAAATGCTTTTCATATATTAATTGCTGAAATTTTTTGTTAAGCTCTATATAGCTCTGCAGTGAATTTTTTGTTCAGCTCTGTATTCCTACCATCTCCATTCTGGGTTATAGACAGATATGGAATTAATACAGTAGGCTTTGGAATGTAATAGTTTTTTGTTCAGCTCAAGGCTCTAGAATTTTTTGTTCAACTCTGAATTTTTTACTCATCTGTAGAGAATTTGAATGTAATATTGAATATTTTTTGTTCAGCTCTAACATGTAGTGAAGTCTGACAGTAATAGCAGATGCTGAGTTTTTGTTTATGCTCTTAATTTGGTTTGGCTTCTGCATAAACTACCGAGCTGAATTTGGTTTTGCTTCTGCTCTGATAAATTTTTTGCTGAGTTTTTGCTTAAGCTCAGAAAAAATTTTAAGCATGTAGCATTTAAACTCTGACAAATTTTTTGCTGAATTTGGTTTGTATGCATGTAGCATTTAAGCATTTTACTGATAAGAAGACCAAGCATACTTGTGCAGGGACCAAGCATTTTACTGACTCTCAGCTGGAACTATGATATGCCGAAAAACTTTAAACACCTTGTTGGTTTGTCCATTCTAACATTACATAAGCAAAGGAGTTCCCATATGAACCTGTGATAATAAAAGCTAACTCATATTTGGAGCACTCATATGAACCTGTGATAATTTGGTGCACTCAATATTTGGAGCACTCATATGAACCTGTGATAATATGAGAACCAGTAATTAGTAAATCACTTATATGAACCTGTAATTAGTAACTCATAATTGGAGCACTCATATGAACCTGTAATTAGTAAATCACTTGTGAGAATAAATGAAAAGTGAAGGGACTACTGCATTATAAAAGCTAACTCAGAAATCAAATGGGAAAAATCTGAACACTTACAACTTTACAAACAAAATAACAAACAATAGTTAAGGGCAACCACTGCACGAGGCTAATAAAATTAGGCAAAGGCCACAACTTCTTAGATCCATTCAGGGAATCTGTATCAAATACTAATAGAAGTTCATTACACCAAATAGAGAACCATTCACTAATAATTCCATTACATAATAGAAGTTCATTACAAAATTTGTTCATGTGTACATTACAAAATAAAACCTCACCTATCATTCACTCAAAAGCTTCAAAATAACAAGTACACAAATTCTTATAATTAACACTAACATGGCATTGATCAAATCCCTGGTAACATGGGAGGGATCGTTGACTTGGGTTTCATGTATTTGATCGTGAATTTCTTCACCACTATGCTCACGAATGTGGTTTTGTTGATTGGGTTTCGTATTTTCGTCGTGGTCTCTTATTGACTGAGGCTCTCTTCTTGCCTCTTCTGAGGGCATCCATAGACTGTAATTTTCACATGCTTCTTCAGCTGATGTGAAACCCTTGTACATGCTACCCTTATACCCATCTACTTGTGAGAAACAACTTGGCCAAGTCATGTATACTCCTTGTCTACGGCCGCAATAAACAACATACACTTTTTATGCCATTCCTGCGTTAAAAGCCCAATTTAAACTAAGAAGCAAACAATTCAAGAATAATCATAACAATTCAACTGTGGTTGATACCCTAATTGCTCTCAAAGGATCAAAAGAAACTTTCCTCAGTGTATGGAATTGCGATCACTCGTCGCCTACCAAGACTGATTTTGATGACTGTGTTTGTGTTGGAAAGGTTTCCATGGTTGATATTGTGTGTTATCTCAGTAATGAGAAGAACATTTCTAGGCAATCCTCTCTAATAAGATTTTTTAAGCAAGTTAATGAACAAATTTCTTATTTCTTTGTGCAAATTTTGTTTAGTTTGTATGGAGTTTTCTTCTTAATTTTGTTGAAAATTGAACCAAAGATGTGGAGCCTTCAGCTAATGTGAATTTAAGTTCTCCACAAACTTGGTGCTTTTTTAGATTGTCTAGCTTCTAACAAAATCATCTTGCTCCAGTCTCCTGGTAGTGATAAAAATTTCATGCTACTTAATCAGACAAATCATGAACTAGGTATGGTACATTGTGAATTACATTTTGATTGCACATTATCAGTTTCATCATATCAGTTGGTTGGCATTTTCTATTATTATTATTTTTTTTTGGATGTTACTTTCGAAGTTTTATATTGCACAAACATTGATGATTCCTAATCCTTAAGACTCAACTTTTCAGGATCTAGTGGAGAAACGAAGTAGTTAGGCAATAAAATGGAAGATTCTCTTATCAAAATAAATCATGATGATCATCTGAACCAAATAGAGAAGGGTATAAATAGTCCAACCAATCGTTTTGCAATGCAAAAATAATTGAACCAAATGTTATTGAGTCTGGTTTTATCTCAGGTATGTCTATGGGTGACATCTATTGATCTTTTCATGAGTTATGTGACGAAACTAGGAAGATATGAAGATTACTTGGAGTTGGAAGTTACCTGCAGTTGGAGTTGGGACAAAATCAAAACCCTAAGTAATGAAACCCAGATCAGTCGAAGCCCTAGATCGATACTTTTTCTTGCTTCTTCGCTGCCTTTGGGAGTGGCGTCCTTGAAAATTTCTTCGTCGCGAAGAGAGCAGAAACCCTAGCTTCAAGGGAAAGAGCTTGAAGGGAGAGTAGATTTCTTCTAGCTTCAAGGTTGAGAGCTTGAAGGGAGAGTAGATCGCAGAGAGTAGTTTTCCTCGTCGCGAAGAGAGCGACTTGAAGGGAGATGCGATCTCAGAGCGGATCGAGGGGGAAGATGGGAGATGCGATCTCAGAGATGGGAGATGCCTTTGAAACAAAAATTTTCAAAACGTTTCATTCCCCTGCCAAAATTTTGTGCTAATGAAAATTTTCTTTTGAAATCCATCGATCTGAGCCGTCCATCAGATCCAACGGCTGCAATACGCATGAGCGGACCTACTAAGGGGCGAGGAGGGGCAGCTGCCCCCCCTAAACTTTTAAAATATTTTTAGTGTATATACTTTAGTCTTAAAAAATTCGATTATATAATGTAGAATACAATATGACAAATGTTTATGCAATTACTTAACTATGTCTTTGTTGGTGCAGTGGTTGGAGGTTTATCATTTTTAGTAAAAGACCTGAATTCGATACTCTTCAAGTGCATTTATTTTATTTTATTTTCAATGCAATTTTATTAGTAATTGCAAACATTAAAAAATGTTTAGTTTAATAAAAATTTATTAACATTAAAGAAATGAATTGTTTTTCACAAGTGATATAAAACTTCTAACAAAAAATATATTTAAAATTAATATCTAAAATAATAACGATAGAATTCAATGAAAATATATACCATTAGCCAACTCGTATAAAATTTGAGCCTCATATAAACTATTTTTTCTTTGAAATTGTATTTTGATCATATTAGGTTCGCAAATTAAAAAAAAAAAAATTAGTTTCACCTAGAACTTATCCTAATTATTTTGTGATTCTCAATTCTAGACATTCAGGCTTTATAGCCACTTTTTGGTCAAGTTTTGAGTTTTACACTTTTATCTCTTCTATAGATAATGTTTGTGGTTGTATTTTAAATTGAATGGATAAAGGTGTAAAAATGATCTAGCCTGGCCAATAAATGGCTTTAAAGTCTGGCTGCCTAGACAAACTCTTTTGTGATATTAGTTATATATTCATGTTATTATGCTTGTTTGCTCTTTGCCGAGGTTATCAATAGTGACCTTATTTTGGCTTAAAATGGACTACGCTTGGATCCAATTTGATATATGCATTGTATTTTTTATAGTTGAATTTTTTTTATTAGCTGCTAGCTTCGGTAGAAAAAAAAAAATTGGATTTACCAATGATAACTACTATTATCAACTAATAAGTATTTTCAATTTGGCCCCCCTCGACTAAAATCTTGGGTCTGCCCTTGGCAATACGTGCGCATGACTTCCTCCTGCGCTTTGTGCGCATGAGCCCCCTCGGGTCCCCCCTCCCCCACGTGGCATGTGCAAAAAGTCAAAAGTCAAAAGAGTTTAAAGTTGTCTATATTTTTACATAAATGCCCCTATCTAATTTTTTTGTCTTATCTATAACTTAGGAATTTGTTTTGTTTGTGAGGGGCAAAATGGGAACCAAAACTTAGTGGAAGACATCCATTTTTACTAATCATTTGAGGAAAAATCATTATATAGTTTACTAGAGTGTTGACGCGCTCTACGTGCACGAATTATTTTATTTCAACAATTTAATAATAAGAAAAATTATAATTGAATTTCTATACAAAATAATTATATATAATTTTAAGAGCATATATATATAGTTTATAAATAAATAAGAGGCTTCAAATAAATTATGTTAGGGGTTTAAGTATAATTAGTAAATCTTAGAAAGATGTGGTTTTGATTGTAAAAGTATGAAATGTGGGAAAAATGAAAAATCTGAAAGCCATATGTAAGGGTTGTTTTATAATTTATATATAATTAGAGGGCTTCAAATAAATTATATAGGGTTTAGAAATAATTAATGAATTTTATAAGGTGTTGGTTTTTATTGTAAATAGTTTAAATTTGGGAGTGTGAAATGGTAAAAAGATGCAATAGTAATTGATTGACATAAGCACCCTTGTCACTTTTTATCCACATTTTACTTTTTCTTATAAATACTATAGAGTTGGAAGGGCAAAACTGAAATGTAAAATCAGATTGAAGACACACATTTCACTGTTCATAAGGGAAAGTGTAGTTATATAGTCTAGATATAGTGAACTATTTTAAATTTAAGAAACATTTCACAAATAATTCATACCTTGGTGGTTTTGTACATTTCACAAACATTCCTCATTTACCACCAAATTCTAAAGAATTTTTGAAAAAATTAGTACTTAATTGATAAATTTGAGCAACCCGAGCCTGAAAATTCATACTTGAGTTGGGCTTGGGTTGCTATGCTCAGGCCCACGCTCTGGTTGGGTGGATTACTCATCTATGAAGGCTTCGAGTTGGGCTTGGGCTGAGCTCCTAGCTCGCCCAACCCGCCAAAATTGCAGCCCCATCTAATGGTAAACCATGAACAGGGATCAATTTATCCACTAATCCAATCCATCCAATATCCCTACAAGTGCAAATTATGGATAGTTTATAGAGCGACATGGGCATTGAACAGAACCAGCACAAAAACCCTTCTTCTGTTCTCTTATCCCAGTCTCCTTAACTTTTTCACCTCCCACTCCTCATTTCCACCTCAACCTGTTAATAAATGGGTTAAACATAAACCAACACTTGTAACACACTTGGAGATTGGAATTACAGTCTCCTCATGAGTTGCATTAGATATATGTTTTTACACCTTCAAAATTTTATGTGCTTATTGATGATCTCTCCCTTTCTTGGCCATTTCATTCCTTTTGACTAAAAAACAAGCTTAAGGTGTTCATATGAATGGGTACGTCAATAAGGGTAGGTGAAAACATCTATGTCAATAAGGGTACGTCAATAAAGCCACTTATCTTGGGATGCTTGATTATCTTGTTGCTGGAGGACTGGTCTGTGATGAAATTAACTTTTGTTTTTCAATATTGTTATCACTTCTTGTTCATTTAGTGTATGTCGAACTCAGTTTTTCTAATGTGTTTATTGCAGCCCTACAATATCAATTGTAAAGCCAATGGGGTACTGGTTCAGTTGGTAGACTGGTGGCAGATGATATCACGAGTTTAGGACTGTCAAATGTATTAAATGATTCTGAGATCCAGTAAAACCATACTCGCCTTTCAATACACACACACACACATATATATATATGTACACTGCACAAAATTAGTATATTTGTAATAACTCCGAAAACAACAACATTTTTAAACTGTTACAATCCACCAAACAATTTCAAGTCAAAACTAAATTTAGTTAAAAAAATTAAAACAGTTACAAAAAAAAAATGATACAATAAATTGGATTATCATGAATAGTATCACTTGTAGGACCATATTATTCATGGTGATACAATTATTGTATCACTTTGCTTGTGAAAATGTGTAAAATTGCTTTTTGAATTGTTATAGCTTAAAATTGTTACTGTTTTGAGGGTTGTTACAAAAATGCCAATTTGATGTAGTGATATATATCAATTACAAAAATAATATTGTCAAAGAACATGAAGAGGAAACATGAACATATATATATATACTGTACCAAATTAACATATTTGTAATAATTTCCAAAACAACAACACTTTTGAGCGGTTATAATCCACCAAACAATTTCAAGTCAAAACAAAATTTAGTCAAAAAAATTGAAAAATAGTTACACAAAAAAAGTGATACAATAAATTGGATCACCATGAATAATATTACTTGTAGGACCATATTATTCATGGTGATACAATTATTATATCACTTTGTTTGTGAAAATGTGTAAAATTGCTTTGTGAATTGTTATAGCTTAAAAATATTACTATTTTTGGGGTTATTACAAAAATGTCAATTTGATGTAGTGATATATATCAATTACAAAACTAATATTGTCAATGAACGTGAAGAGGAAGCATGAATACCAATGTCCATTTCAAACAAGTATGTTTATCCTTTCCCCGCCTCTTAATAGTCATCTTTAGTTTACAATTAGTTGAAACATAAAATTGGTTTTTTGTTTTTTTTCCTGTCAATTTTATTGGCATGAGTGGAAATTTACTAACAAAGAAGTAATGCTTGGGTTTCAGTATTGTCCCAGTTGGAGCTGTTTCATATATGGCTATTGATGGGTTTAGATACAAGAGATGTTTTCTTCTTCGATGATTTAGAACTCCCTGATGAAGTCATCCCCATAAATCAAGGCAAACTCATTTACATACAATTTCCTATCATTGAAATCCTGAATTTTCACAGTTCTCCATTTTATCATTATGGCCTTTCTTTTGTGAAGAATGATATTCGATTGTACTTGTTTCAACCGAAAATTTGAAGGTTGCAAAAGTATTATTGAAATGTGTTTCAAAAGCTTTGTTGGTGTTTGTACCCTTTGACAAAAGGCCTAACTACATAACAGAAGGATAAAGGCGATGTCTTGCACCTATCAAACATGTTGCACATTTGAAAAATCTTTCTCTGATAACATTTTTCGCCTGCAATTTTTTCCAATGACCATGTTGGAAAATTTGGTATATTCAATTGAAACGCACACCTCTTGGAACCAGATTCAACATTATTTTTGGAAGTTCCACTTTATAATAATTGTAGTTTGCTTCACATGTGCAGATGGAGAGTTCTCAAATATCATACTGAGAACAAAGTTTTTTAAGCCTAACTGTACTCTGGTCATCATTGATTTCATGTTCCGACATGGGTATTAAGCTTCCTCTCTTACCTCAATCATCTTGATAAATTTCTCTTTTGCTTCTTTTCTTACAATAACTAAGATCAGGTCGATTTCAGCAAAATTAGTTTTCTGGCAAATGATTTGTTTCATTTTTGTTATAGCACATGAATCTCATATAGTGAGAAGAATATAATAAAAGCGAATGAAACTGTCAGAAATGTCTAATAGCATTTCTATATTGTTGTAAGCATGCTTTTATATACAAAGGACGGAGTATGTGTATTCCTTTTTCTATCACCCCTTCAAAATTTTGTCTTGTTAATTCGGCAAATAACAATTTCATAAAACAATTAGTTTAAATATTCAACCAGTATCTCACTGACCAAATTATTCATATACAAAAACCATAGATAACAACCACCATATCCCAATTTCCCTGCATGCATTCCCATGATATGGCTTCAAACAATTGTTCACAATTTCCTGCCATTAGCACATTCTGCCCCCCTCAACAACAAAGTCTTTGCTCTTCATTCTCCCTTGAGAACCAAAAAACAATTGTAGGTAGACAATGCGTGCACTGATCCCTATTGCTGCTTGGAGAGTGATTGATCATGAGGTGTGACTTGTGAAGATTCATAAAAGGAGGAACTCCACCCATCAGAATAGAAATTTGGATAAAATTAAGGTAGTATTGTAGTCTGGGAACAAAACATTTTGGCTACAAGATGTAGCTAATAAATAAGTATAGAGTTATTGAAAATATTAGATTCCAAACTACTTAATCATTCAAACTTGATTAAAAAGTAACTTTTATTTTGGTTCCTAAATACAGCTTGGAAACTCCTCATTTTAAGTATTTGTAAATTTGTGCGTGGAGTTCACAAGTCCTTATCAATGTGGCCAAGAATAGTTGAAAATATTAGTTCCTAAACTACCAAAATGGCTAATTAACTTGAATGAAAACTAATTCTACTTTGGTTGCAGTGTGAAATTTCCTCACATAAGTTGTTTATATCTGCAAGTTCATAGGTCCCGATCAACGACGTTACTTACTGCTGCTGCAGAGTTTGAGTGGAGATTGCTCTTTTTTCTCTTCAATGCTTTTAGCTAGATGTCATCAATATTTTTTACAAGCATTTCACCACAGATTTTTCTGTTATCAGATGCATGACCCTTGTCAAAAACCAAAAGAGGCCCCCAAACAAGACTCTCTAGACTTACTCGCTTCTGAATTATATAACAGGGGCTAGTGACTCTACGGTGGTTCTATTTCGTTGTTCAACTTTTGTGATGTTACACTAGTTGGTCTTATAAATCTTGGCATCCAATGTATTAAATTGTGGATTTACATAAAAAAATTTGTAAACATATATTGGGCCTGGGCCCATCACATGGAGGAAAATGAAAAAAGAGGTTGTTCATTTGGTATCAGGGTAGTGGGCTGACTGGACCAGTAGAGCACCGGCCCATTATCCATCCACTGTAGAGAGAGGGAGGTATTCGCTGCTAAACTAGCAAACATTTTGTGCATTGCACTTCACAATAGATACGTTAAACAATTTACAAGCCATACTACTTGAAAACATCACCTCATTTCTTAAATTGAACCAACATACAGAAAGATAGGGATCTACTTGATGAACATTGACGGGATTTCTTAAGAGAAACATACGAACTCGAAGGTTATTTCAAACGAATATGAGCAATTAATAAACAAAGAAAACATTGTATCCCCCAAGTTCAATAGCTTTAACTTTAAAGTGTTGGGAAGATGAACAAGTAAATACAGAATTTGGGAGACCTTTGATCCTCAAGTTTAGTTTACTTTGAGATAAATAGTTGCCTCAAGGAAGAAGATCATTTGTTAGCAATTGATATTGGGAAGAACCGAAGAAGCAGTTAGCTACGCTGAGAGGTTGTGGGTTCAAAACTTAACAATGGCAGAATTTACCCAGGCAATTATTAGAAGCAACTCAGCTCTAGTTTGTGCTCAATCGCCTTGATTAGCCCTATTTTGGGGCATTGGACAATTTGCAACTCATGCTTAAACATGAAATCTTATCCCCCGGCACAAGAGAGATACAGCTGCATAAAAAAAAAAAATCTCATATACAAAAATTGATAACTACTTTGAATGAATCAATTGATAAAAAAGAATACATTTTACAGGCATTCAATCCCTATCATCTTAGAATTAGTGTTGCGTCAAAGAGGGAGGGATCATTGGCTGGCCGCGACGCTGCATAGAAATGAATGTCAACACTGGCGGTTCACTTGCATCCACTGCGCACAAAATAAGGTTTTGATGGTTTACACGACAAATGTTGGCTGTGTTGATTCAGTTGAGTTGTCAAAGTAGCCTTTGCATGCAACAAAATGTTTTCATGACAAATTAGTAATTCAACTTCACATTAGTTAGCTGAACGCAAGAATTCCATGGCATATGGAATTACAGTTTTAATGTAATGCATGAGTCGACTTAGAGATCACAGTTTGTTTAGTTCACTTCAAGCAATTCTATCAACTTCACAATAATCCACCATGCACATAGATGAGCATAATCCAATCGGTATGTTCCTAACTGTTAACTTTCATAATGGATTAAAGAGAAAATTCTATCTCATTTCATTATTCTCAAATGTACACTACACACCTGTTTATATAGACAGATCATTGAGAGACTTGCTGTCAAAACAGACTTATAACAAACTACCTAACAACCTATAACATGTATGACTTATAACCATGACTAATAGCTAGTGACTAATAGCTAAGTATGCTTAACATCCCCCCTCAAACTAAGCGTAGAGGCATCAACGACACTTAGTTTGCGACGAAGCAACAAGAATCTGGTATTGCCAAGTGCCTTAGTAAATATATCAGCAACCTGATCAGTAGCAGGAATGTGATGAACCTGAATAAGCTTGCGAGCAACCTTTTCACGTACAAAGTAAACATCAATCTCAATGTGCTTAGTCCTAGAGTGAAGAACCGGGTTGGCACTAAGCATCATAGTGCTTTTGTTGTCACACCAGATGACAGGAGTAGAACAAGCAATTTTCAGTTCATGAAACAGAGATCTCAACCAAGTAAGTTCAGCAGTAACCGATGCAAGACTTCTATCCTCCGCTTCTGTACTGCTCCTGGAGACAACACTCTGTTTCTTGGATGACCAAGAAATGAGATTAGCTCCCAGATATACACAATACCCAGATGTAGATCTTCGATCAGTAGGGTCCGACGCCCAGTCAGCATCACAAAAACCAGAAAATTGAAAAGAAGGAGTAGGACTGATATGAAGACCAAGATTAGGAGTAGCCTTGAGATATCGCGGAATTCTCTTCACTACCCTCCAATGCGACTCAAGGGGATGCTACATGAATTGACAAACACGATTTACTGAATAAGCAAGTTCAGGTCTGGTGATGGTAGCATATTGGAGAGCACCAACAATACTCCTATATAATTGTACATCTCTGACTGGATCACTGCCAGTAGCAAATAACTTTTCACCGCTGCTCATGGGAGTAGGTAACCCATTAGCATATTGCATCTTAGCCTGACACAACAAATCAGTGATGTATTTGGACTGGGATAGGAACAATCCATGCTTAGTATGTTGAACCTCAATACCAAGGAAGTAATGAACAAGTCCCAAATTCTTCAAAGAAAAACGTGCATTCAATTGATGAATAAGCTGAGAAACAACATTTGAGTCAGCTCCAGTAACTAGGATATCATCAACATACACCAGAAGAAAGATTGGGGATGGAGAACGTCTGATGAACAAAGAGGAATCAGACTTAGTAGAAACAAAACCAAGTTGTATAAGGGTATGTCTGAGCTTATCAAACCAAGCCCGAGGAGCTTGCTTGAGGCCATATAAAGCCTTGTGAAGTTTGCAAACAGCAGTAGGACGAGAAGAATCAATGAAGCCAGGAGGTTGCATCATGTAGACTTCTTCCTGTAGATCTCCATTCAAAAACGCATTGTTGACATCTAGTTGAAAAACAGACCACCCATATGTGACTGCCACCGAGAGCATCACCCTGATTGTAGTTGGTTTAACAACCGGACTGAAGGTTTCAGCATAATCAAACCCAGCCACTTGTTGAAATCTGCGAGCCACCAATCGAGCTTTGTATCTATGGACTGACCCATCAACATTTTCTTTTACCTTAAACAACCACTTACAGCCAACAACTGACCTATGCTGTGGCATATCAACCAAAGACCAAGTATCATTTCTCAACAAGGCTAGGTACTCATCTTGCATTGCAGAGAACCAGTGAGGAGTGTCTAAGGCTTCAACCAGACTTGCAGGTTCAGCTGAAGTCAGGTATACTTTTGGCTTGTATATACCAGCCTTAGATCTAGTAATCATAGGATGACTAGGAGTAACATGAGTAGTATGATGATCACTCGAAGAAGCAACATTAGAAGCATTATTAGAATCAGCATTGGAAGTAACATGAGGACTAACATGAAGACTAGGACTAGGACTAGGCTGGTCAGAATGATGAAGGACAACATTAGGACTAGGACTAGGACTAGAATGGTCAGAAAGAGGGAAAAGAGAACCCAATGGACTATGTGAAGATGCACGGTTTGAACTAGATGATGTGCTATCAGCAGGTGGAGCAGAAAAATTAATTGAAGCAGGAATATCAGTAGTAGGACAGATACCAGAGGAGAGTGAATTAGGACTCCATTTTGAATAAGGGAACTGACTCTCATTAAACACTACATCACGAGAGATGTAAACCCGACCTGTGGATGACACACACTTATACCCTTTATGTTGAGAACTGTACCCAAGAAACACACATTCAGCTGACCTAAACTGGAGTTTATTAGAGTTGAAGGGTCTAGTGTTTGGAAAGCAAGAACAGCCGAATACTTTTAGATTGATATAATCTGGAACTTTGTGATAAAGAGCTTCATAAGGAGACTGTCCCTTAAGAACAGTGGATGGAACTCGATTGAGAAGAAAAACTGAAGTGCAGACTGCTTCATCCCAGAATTTTAGGGGAAGAGAGGCATGAGCAAGGAGTGTGAGGGCTGACTCAACAATGTGGCGATGTTTTCTTTCAGCAACGCCATTTTGTTGATGAGTAGTTGGGCAAGCAAGACGATGGGATATACCATGTTGATTGAGAAACTTCGAAAAGGACCTATATTCCCCTCCCCAATCTGACTGAATACATTTTATTGGAAGACCAAACTCTAATTCAACCTGGGCCTTGAACTTAAGGAAAGTGGGATAGGCATCAGATTTATTTTGCAACAGGAAAACCCAAGTGAAACGACTAAATGCATCAATGAAGTGTATATAATATTTGTAACCACAAGAGGATATAGTTGAAGCAGGACCCCATAGATCAGTATGTATAAGTTCTAATGGCTTGGTATACACAGTAGAAGATTTGGAAAAAGGAAGTTTATGAATCTTACCCAAGCAACAAGAAGGACAAACATCCATATTGACATTATTTGGAACAACAATATTACACTTTGTAAAAATCTTTTGTACAATAGGAAAGGCAGGGTGACCAAATCTAGCATGCCAAATGGATAAGGAAGTAGATGGCTTAGACACAGTCAAATTGATACAAGCATTAGAACCAGCTGGAATGCTTTGATAGGTGCTGAAATGACTATCTGGGCTACTGACTGTGCTACTGAAATTGCTATCAGGTCTGCTGAAACTGCTGAAATTGCTGAAAGTGCAATCAGGTCTACTTAGTGGACTGACTTGCTTGCTGAAATTGCAATCTGGTCTACTTACTGGACTGATTTGCTTGCTAAAATTGTTGAAAGACCTATTGGTTGGAATGTATTGAGATGTTGACTTGGAACAAGAATGCACAAACTTGGAATCAAGAAGAGGCATAGACAGAAACACATAGAGACCATTATTAAGTTTCCCTTCCAAGATTGTTTGGCGTGTGACCTGATCTTTGACAAAACAGAGATCAGGATGAAATTCAAAGAAGACCTTATTATCCCTAGCAAATCTAGACACGCTTAAGAGATTCTTAGTTAATTTGGGAACTTGAAGAACATTTGTAAGGTGCAATACTCTTGAAGAGTTAGAAGAGAAAAGAGTGGACTGACCAATATTTTCGATTTGCAAAACAAATCCATCACCAACAAAAAGTTGATCATTGCCTTGATACGGGATAAGATTCATCAAGTTCTGATGGTAGGGAGTACAATGATCAGTTGCTCCTGAGTCTGGATACCACCTACTGTCAATGGTAGTAGATGAAACACTGGCATTGGAATCAGGCCTCCAAGTTGGTTGCAAATGCTGACTGGTGGAAGCAGAGTACGCATGTCTTGGAGCACCAGAACCAGAGAACTGCTGAGATGAGTTCCCCGAACCAGGGCCAGAAGAAGAAGAGATCTGAGAATTGGAATTCCATGGATTTGATACATTACTATCAAACCTATTATAACATTTGAAAGCTAGATGTCCAATTTTACCACATATCTGACACTGAGGACGATTTGAGTTATAACCAGATCCAGTTCCAGATGGTCTAAAGCCTCTCCCAAATCCAGATCTTACACCCCTGGGATTATATGAAGCTCTAGAGTTAGGTCTCCAACCTTGTGAGCTTGACACAAATGATCTAGGTGAAGGTTTGTAAGATGTATGCGCCACATTCACATTCACAGAACCAGAGATATCAAGATCTCTCATGTGTCTTTCAATTCTTGCTTCTTGAGCAAGCAAAAGAGATTCAACTTCTACAACACTGTAATCATCAGATCTAGAACTCACAGATACTACAAACGTATCATAAATCTGTGGTAAGCCATCAAAGATAGCATTAACATGATCTTTTTTAGAGAGCTGATGTCCTACAGAAGCCAGTTGATCAATAATCGACTTGAGTTTCAGCAAATATGCATTGATAGAGAGATTTCCTTTCTTGAAAATTTGAAGCTGAGTTCTAAACTGTGATATCTTTGCTACGGTTTGTGAATTGAAGAATGTTTCAAGAACATACCAAATGTGCTCTGATGTTTCACATCCTACCAACCTTGTGAGTAGAGATTCTGTCATGGAGGATACAAGCCAAGAAAACAACAACTGATCTTGTTGTTCCCAGATGAGAAAATCTGAACTAACATTGTTGTTGATTTGATCTTCAGTAGACATAAATCGTGATGGAGGTGGAGTTTTATCAATAAACTTCTGAAGTTTATGCCCTCGAATGGCTGCCAAGACTTGTTGTTTCCACAGCAAATAGTTGTTTTCATTCAACTTGACATACAGTGCATGTTTGAACATCACTGGTCTTGACTCTGTTGAAACAGAGTTAGTAAGAGGTGTAGCATTGGAAGATGTTGCATCTGCCATTAGAGCTACTGAGAGGAATTGAAAAGAAGAAGAAGAAGAAGAAGAAGGAAATGAAAGTGCTCTGATACCATGTTAACTTTCATAATGGATTAAAGAGAAAATTCTATCTCATTTCATTATTCTCAAATGTACACTACACACCTGTTTATATAGACAGATCACTGAGAGACTTGCTGTCAAAACAGACTTATAACAAACTACCTAACAACCTATAACATGTATGACTTATAACCATGACTAATAGCTAATGACTAATAGCTAAGTATGCTTAACACTAACATATATGCATTTATTGACATAGGTTCCAACCTGATTTGCTTTAGGATCAGACTTTCAGTTCCTCAGCTTCTGACAATAGCTCGAAGAGAGCATCAATCTCACTGGGATTTACATCCTCCGCACTTGCAGGGTTCCATGCGGGTTTCTGCAAACATATTACATGGAGACATTTAGGCACATCAACATAATTATATGTCAAACAGAACTTTAAGTAAATAACAACTATATCAACCTAGATGATAGCAGCTTTAGAGAAGATTGTATAACCACTATATGAAGTGTTCCAACAATGATTCTTGGCTGTTATAACATTTCAAAAAAGTGGCATACTTGTATAGAAAGGGAAAAATGGACCTTAACTTTGAAATATGGTGGTATTAGTCCAATAAACAAATGGAGATAAGCCTTCATAAGGTAAAACAAGAAAGCAAAGCAAAGAGGATTCAAGAAAAAGGAAAGACAGTCTGGACGATATGACAGGAAAGCAAAGAGGATTCAAGAAAAAGGAAAGACAGTCTGGACGATATGACAGGATGTGGGTAATGAAATGCACAACAGTCTGCTGACTAGCTAAGCAAGAGGTTTTGAATATCACAAGAACAACCCTCTGGAGTATATGTTTATGCAACAGACCGAACCATACAAGATCAACCCTCACCGTATATGCACCATAAAATACCAAACTTACACATGCAGGGACATGAGCAGGCCAGGTTCTGACTAGCAGTGCAACTGCATAGGGCCTCCAGATTAGAGGGCCCCCAATTTTATCATTTATATACAAATTTTTACACTAAGAATGAATTTTAATTGGTAAAGTTTGTTGCGCCTCGCGAAAGCGTATCAGATTGCGGAACATAATTGATAGTTACAATAGTAATAAATCCAAATTATAAACAAGGCAATGTAAAGTAAATGGAAATAAATAAAACACGTACCGCACAAAACAATTTAACATAGTTTGGCAAGTTTGCCTACATCCACGGGCAAAGAGAATAACTTTACTAGTGAGATCGAAGAGTACAAATGGAGAGAATTACACAACGTCAACGACGTTAAATACAAATGTGTCTAAGCGACACCACGGATAACGCGGGGTGCGTATATCCTTCACACACAAAAGAGAATGAAAAACTCTCTTTTCTCTCTCCTCACTTTCCCTCTTCTCCTTCACATACACACAGAGAATAGAGAATGGGTTGAAGAACCCTAATCTCTCTCAACTCACAGACTCTCTATCTCTCTCAAGGGAAGAACTGATACTGAAGAGGAAGGGGAACCTCCATTTATAGCCACCTAAGGCGGTGATGGAGGGTTCCATCACCTTCCACCGTCTTCATCTTCTTCCATCCCAAATCTTCCATCAGATTCATCAATCCAGCCCACAATCCAGCAGATTCGAGCTATCCTCTTCATGATCCAGCAAACAACATGTCGATTCAGGTCGAACTCCATGTCGACATGCCGAAATCCAGCCCAGGTATGTCCTGTTACTCTCTGTATTTCAACAATTTTCCACCTCGGTTAAGATTTCACAAATCTGAGCCGATTACACAAGTAATATCCGTTTTTTCCCTTCACACCCCAAAGGGGTTCAACACACACGAAGGATGTTGATCAAGTCCAAACAATATTGGAACTTGACCCCAGAAACTATCTTTGTCAACATATCTGCAGGATTCTCTTTGGTGTCAATCTTCTTCAGTGAGATGTCACATTCTTCTATAATTTCTTGCACAAAGTGAAAACGAACATCAATGTGCTTCGTGCGTGCATGATGAACTTGATTATTTGCCAAATAAATGGCACTCATACTATCACAAAAGACATCTAGATGGTCTTGTACTACACCCAAGTCATCAAGCAACCCTTCAAGCCACATTGCTTCCTTAACGGCTTCTGTAACCGCCATTTACTCAGCTTCAGTTGTAAACAATGCAACTATAAACTGCAACGTAGATCTCCAACTTATTGGTTCTTTAGCAAGAGTAAAGACATATTCAGTAGTTGATCGTCGCTTATCCATATCTCCTGCATAATTTGAATCTACATAACTAACACAATGTTGACAACTACTCTCATCCTTCTCAAAAAGTAAACCAACATCTACTGTAAATAGGATGTACCGTAGAATCCATTTCACTGTTTGCCAGTGTCCTTTGCCTGGATCATGCATGTACCGACTTACCATACTGACTGCCTGTGAAATGTCGGGCCTCGTACACACCATTGCATACATTAAGCTTCCTATTGCATTTGCATATGGCACTTGAGCCATGTACTCTCGCTCCTCATCAGTGCTAGGAGACATAGAAGCTGAAAGCTTAAAGTGAGGGGCAAGAGGTGTACTAACCGATTTTGTGTTGCCGTTCATCCCAAATCGTTGTAACACCTTCTTCAAATATGCTTGTTGTTACAAGCTCACAGTTCCCTTCACCCTATCTCTTCGAATTTCCATGCCAAGGATCTTCTTAGCTTCACCAAGATCCTTCATCTCAAACTGAGTTCTCATCTGGCATTTCAACTTATCAATCTCATAATTGCTCTTGGAGGCTATAAGCATATCATCTACATACAAAAGCAAATATATAAAGGAACCATCACGAAGCTTTCGAAAGTAGACACAGTGATCATAATGGCTTCGAGTGTACTTCTGCCCTAGCATAAACTGATCAAACCACTTGTACCACTGTCTTGGAGACTGCTTCAACCCGTACAAGGACTTGTTCAATTTACACACACAATCTTTATTCTCTACAACCTTATACCCACTTGGCTGAGTCATATAGATCTCATCCTTTTAGTTTTTACATTTATTTGAGCTAACTCAAGATCAAATTGTGCAACCAAGGCTAGCAAAAATCGAATAGAAGAGTGTTTCACAACTGGAGAAAAGACTTCATCGTAGTCTATACCTTCCTTCTGAGCATAACCTTTCGCAACTAACCTTGCTTTGACGCGTACACCATTACTAGGAGATCCTTCTTTATTTGATAACCCATGTGCACCCAATAGCTTTCTTACCTTTCGGTAAGCTACACAATTCCCATGTTTCATTCTTATGAAGAGATTGCATTTCTTCATCCATAGCTTTCTTCCATTGTTCATAGTCGATACTTTGAATTGCTTCTTTATAGGTAGAAGGCACTTCATCTTCAACTACTGAAAGTGCATAGGCGACACAGTCACTAAAACTTTGAGGACGTTTTACATTCCTCTTTGGTCTACTTGTTGCAATTGACTCCTGAATTGGAGTCTCTGGAACGTCATCAACTGTATCTACCGCAGTCTTAATATTTGTGCATTCATCTGCACCCACTGTGGAATCATTAGGTACTACATCTGTAGATACAGGACTAGCCGGAACACGTAGAGTAGCATCAATCTCCACCTGCTGCAAATTCTCTATGGTCGAACTCTCCACCTGGTGAGAGTTCTTTGGCTTCAGCATAGAAATTTCATCAAAAGTCACATCCCTGCTAATAACAGTCTTCCTGGATTCAAGAACCCATAACTTATAGTCTTTTACACCATCCACAAAACCTAAGAAAATAATTTTTTTGGCTCTGGGATCTAACTTACTTTCTCGAACATGAAAGTAAGCAGGACAACCAAAGATATGCAATCTATCATAGTCATTAGCAAAATTTCCAGACCATACCTCAATAAAAGTTTTTCCATCAATTGCAACCGTAGGCAACCTGTTGATGAGATGGCATGCATATGTCACAGCCTCAACCCAAAACGCTTTGCCCAATCCAGCATTAGACAACATACAACGAACCTTTTCCAGCAATGTACGGTTCATGCATTCTGCCACCCCATTCTGTTGCGGAGTTTCTCTAAACATGAAGTGTCTGATAATTCCCTCATCCTGACATACTTGCAAGAACATATCAGCTTTGTATTCACTTCCATTATCTGAACCAAGCCTTCTGATCTTTCTGCCAGTCTGAGTTTCAATCATCTTTTTCCACTTCAGGAACACATTCAAGACCTCATTTTTATGCTTCATGGTGTACACCCACACACGTCTTGAATAATCATCTACAAAAGTGACGAAATAGCGCATACCTCCTAATGATGCTTGTTTGGCAGGTCCCCAAACGTCCGAGTGAACATAATCAAGAGTCCCACGAGTACGGTGGATAGCGGTGCCAAACTTGACTCTTGTCTTCTTGCCCATTACACAATGTTCACAAAATTCTAACTTGCAGGTCTTAGCACCTTTTAGCAAACCTTGTTTCACAAGAGTTTGCATACTCTTCATACCAACATGCCCTAAACGCATGTGCCACAATCTGGTCGTATCATAAGAAGTACTTGCAGTCTCAGTAACTGCAACTTCACCCGTAATTGTATTCCCGGTCATGAAATACAAATTACCTCTTTTGATTGTCTTCATCACCCCCATTGCACCAGGCACAACCTTGAGAACACCATCTGACACGGTTATCTTGTAACCTTTGGTATCCAAGGAACCCACTGAGATGAGATTCTTCTTCAAAGCAGGAACATATCTTACTTCTTTCAAATCCCGAACTATGTCATCAAACATCTTCAACCGGATTGTACCTATCCCTTCTGTTTTGCATGTCTGATCATTACCCATCAAAACAGCTCCACCATCTAGCTTTTTAAAGCTAAAAAACCAGTCCCTATGGGGACACATATGATAAGTGCAATTCAAATCGACAATCCACTCGTCAGTGGAACACATCAATGCTGATATAGATAAGGAATACTCATCAGAATCTTCATCACTACGCTCGATAACATTCACATTGGTGCGTTTCTTCCTTTTCTCTTTGGCTTTGATTTTCAGACAATCTTTGACCCAATGTCCTTTCTGATGACACTAAGCGCATTCATTTATCGCTGGAGCCTTTGACCCACTTCTCGATTTGGATCGAGATTTATCTCTTTTACCACTAGATTTTCTACTTCTCAATCTTCCCCTCGCAGTCAATGCTTCAGATGCTGCATCCCTATCGACTTTGAGGTTCATCTTCCTGTACTCATAATTGAGCAGCCCTGTAGCAATCTCATCATAATTTAATGATTTTTTTCCCGTTAACAAAGTTGTCACTAGATTCTTATATTCTTTTGGAAGGGAATTCAAAAGGCACAAAGCCTTATAATTCTCTGAAACAATTTCTTCTAAATTCAATAGGTCAGCAATTAGCCTATTGAATTCATCCAGATGCACAGACAAAGTAATACCTTGCCTCATATTCAACCGGAAAAGCTGCTTCACGAGGAAGAGTTTATTTTGAATACTCTTCATCATATACTTGTCTTCCAACTTTTTCCACAATACTTTAGCAGAGGTTTCCTTCATGACAAAGTATTTTTGTTCCTTCGCTAAAAACAGTCGGACAGACCCACACGCTTGTTGATTCAATATGTTCCAATCTTCTTCTCCCATGGCGTCCAGCTTATCACCCAAAGCAATCTCCAAATTCTATTGTGCGAGCACATCCAATACTTCACATTGCCACATGTCAAAGTTGTTTTTGTTGTTGAACTTTTCGACATCAAACTTACCGAATGTAGCGGTAATCATCTTCGAACTAGAACCTGAACTCGACGTCTCTGTCATGTTTCTCAATACTTTCATACAAAACTATCAATTCACACACAAACGAACCAAGGAAATACCTTCGACTCTGATACCAAATTGTTGCGCCTCGTGAAAGCGTAACAGATTGCGAAACACAATTGATAGTTGCAATACAAAGTAATAAATCCAAATTATAAACAAGACAATGTAAAGTAAATAGAAATAAATAAAACACGTACCGCACAAAACAATTTAACGTGGTTCGGCAAGTTTGCCTACGTCCACGGGCAAAGAGAATAGCTTTACTAATGAGATCGAATAGTACAAATGGAGATAATTACCCAACGTCAATGATGTGAAATACAAATGTGTCTAAGTGACACCACGGATAATGCGGGGTGCGTATATCCTTCACACACAAAAGAGATGAAAAACTCTATTTTCTCTTCCCTACTTTCTCTCTTCTCCTTCACATACACACAGATAATAGAGAATGGGTTGAAGAACCCTAATCTCTCTCAACTCTCAGACTCTCTATCTCTCAAGGGAAGAACTGATACTGAAAATGACGGGGAACCTCCCTTTATAGCCACCTGAGGCGGTGATGGAGGGTTCCATCACCTTCCACCGTCTTCATCTTCTTCCATCGCAAATCTTCCATCAGATTCATCAATCCAGCCCACAATCCAACAAATTCGAGTTGTCCTCTTCATGATCCAGCAAACAACATGTCGATTCAGGCCGAAATCCAGCCCAGGTATGCCCCGTTACTCTCTGTATTTCAACAAAGTTAACTTGGACACATGTTTTTATCAAACCTATCTATTGCTCCAATGGGTAAGAGTTGAATTTATTTTTTCCAAGAGTTTACATACGATACATATCGAGTACTGTATAGTACCGTTTCGATGAGGCTTAGATACGATAGATACCGAGTATTTTATCGTGCATATTGTAAGATTGATAACTATGCTCATATTAGTTGGAATACAGTAAGATAGGAATGTTCATGTTGATGAAAGAGAAATACCTATAATGGTATTAAAAGAAGCACCTGATCTTTGCCCACCACAACTGCTCGGACACCTTCAGGAAAATCATTTCTAAGTGATGACCTTAGAGCGATGCGATATTCAGCTCTCATTACACCGTTTAACTGGATGCATCAAATTTTATCAGAAGAATTAACAGCATGAGCCTTGAACTATCAACTGTAAGAAATATGATATTGCCACTCACTTTAGATAACTTATGGTCAGCTTGCCCTCGTGCAGATGCAACTTTGGAGAAAAGCTTCTGTGTTAAGCACAGAGAAAAAGGAACACCTTTTCCGATACCTGAAAGTGCCTTATTGGCCCACTCAATCACTGCATTAAAAGAAGATGACAATCAAGATGAAATACAATATAGAGTGGAAGGATAGCCATAGCTACCAAGATTATTCTTCCATTTATATTCTAAAATTTCAACAAATATAGATGATATGTCCACTGTCGGTCCTAGGAGTTTAGAGGCCATGTGCGAAGACTAAAACTGGGCCTTTTTACACAATGAAAATTACCTAATTTCCTTTAAAGTTAATTAAAAGAAGTTGAGTTTGGAAGCACTTCGATTTTGGGAGCGTTTTTCACGTACAAAGTAAAACTAAATATTTCAATGCATAATGTCTTTCTTAAATATAATTGAGTTTGTAACACTTTAGATATTTTTTTTTTTTTTTTTTTTTTTTAAATTTGGGTCGTTGACCCTTTTATTTATTTATAAAACCATGCCCGAAGGCTACTCCAAAACAAGAACATCCAATCTGAACATAAATATCTCTAAAGTATGTTTACCAATGACATTTTTCATAACAGCCCAATAACATAAAATGGTTTCAAATTGCAAAATTAAGTGGTCGGTAGATCATTGACTTTCCCTTTGCAAGTATGTCGATTCCTTCCCTAAATTTCGAACCACCGGAAGTAAGGTATCTGGTGAGTTAAATTCACTATCCGGACCCTACAACTAGGTAGATACAAAACTCGAGAACAAGAAAGTTGCATTCTGGTGAGCTAGATTCACTATCCGGACCCCACAACTAGGTAGATACTAAATGGAGAACAAGAAAGCTGCATTCTGGTGAGTTGGATTCGCTGTCCGAACCTTACAACTAGGCAGATGCTAAAATTGCAAACAAGAAAGCTGCGCATTCTGAACATTAAAGGAGAGGCAAGGTACAAATGAATTTTAAAATGAAATTACCTAATAGCAACTTATGGTGATCCAGTGGTCAAGCAACTGCAACTTGGGCACTGATTGGACACTGACTGAAGGTAGCTCCTCAACTTGGGCCCAGGCGAGTAACAACATTATCATTCTAGTGATGAGTTATCCCTACTAAGAAGTAAGCTAGTTGTTGTATTGGTGTTCCCCCTTCGATGTATGCTAATGGGAGGCGGACTTACCATAGTCCGCTAGTGCGCTTAAAAAAGCCTTTGTCCCCTCTCTAAATCAAGAAAGGAAGGCGAAACTAGCCAACAGTGAAAAGAGACAGGGACTATTGTCGGGCTATATGCCCCAGCGCTGACTATAGTTCCAACTTTTAGCACATCAATAATCGAAATAGGAAATACACGCACACATTAAATGAGTAAATAAATAAAGGGCCAAAGAACTTCAAAAAAGGATGTTTAATGTCTTAACCAAGCTACCCCAGAGAAAAAAGTTATCCTTAGACTCGTCTCCAATCCACGACCAACACACTCCTCATTCATGTCAATTTCAAGAAGGACTAACACATCTTTGATGGGTATTCTATAGTCTATGCCATGCCAAACTCCAAGTGAAGGAACAAACCTCTCTTCGTATCCTTACTCCCTTCATTGTTTAACCACCATCGTATCCTTGTACATGAAGAATACCTACGTAGGCTTACTTTTCCTTTCCACCTCCAAGAATCCTTTTTTTTTTGTTTTCCTTTTTCTCGAATACTAGATTTTGGAGAATACAAGATAGAAAAAACTCTTTGATTTAATCTTCTTAAAGCACTCTTCTAAAAGGTAAAAGTCCCACTTTGTTCCATTATCCATCACTCTTCCCTCATTAAGCTTACACAAAACCATCTGCTGCTTCTTTACATCAAGTTATGCCAGAACTAAGATTGTCGATATCCTCTTTCTAAAAGGAGTGTCTTACGCTAGAAATGTTTCTCCATAAGCTAAAACCACGTGAAATTCTAAGATGAGTACAAAGTCACCCTTCTTCCCTAACAGTAAAAAGTTCTCATCTCTCTTGAGTGGCACTGCAATAAGTTTTTAAATATGACATCCTGACTCCGAAGGACGAGGGTGGTGTGCTAGAAAAATGTCTAGCCCATGATAAGGTGTTGGTTGCACCAAGATGTATCCTCATCACTTGGGGATGTTTGTTTGAGTTAGAGGTCTAACCTCCTATTAAGAGGTAACCTCTAAATAGAGGTAAATGTCTTATTCAAACTTTTGCTAGGCTCTTGATGGTATGCATAAGCAACCTCTAACTGTCTCCAACTAGAGGTTGTAACCAAGCAAAGACTCTTTAAGTGGACTCCATTCAGTTAGTAGTCAAACATCTATTTCAACGTCTGAATAACAGTATCGCAAGTAAAAGATTCAAGCCCAAGACCAATTTATTAGTTGATAAGTTTTAGCTAAAAAAAACCCACACTATAGTTTTGGAAGTTGTCCTTCCAACTACATTCTTCAACTTTCCTATGATTTTTAGTTCATACAGGTGATTAGACTGGCCATTTTCTTTCTATCTGGAGAAAAAGAAACCAAATATTCAAACAAAATGTACAATATTTTAGGCAACAAACAGGTATTACCGTATTACCAATATCTCACAAAATTTCACAGTTAACTACAAAATTATTAAATACCAACCTGCCCCAGGAACAAAATATATATTTGAAGAATCCAAATCTAAGCAGAACAAAATACAACTACAATATCCTGAGAAAATAAAGGAAAATAACTCCTAGACCTATTTAAAAATTAGTTTAGGTTAGTGGGGTTTAACTTATATGCACATTTATTTATTTATTAAAAAAATAAACTGTACACTTATTACCCAAAAATTAAGTGAGTTATTTAATGAGTTGAAAATGGTGAGGACATTTTTGGAAATAGGTGGATGTCGACCATGAAGCCTTTACCAAGTTTTGTATCATACATGTGTGTGTAAAGTCAAATGATACATGATTAAAAACATGTTTTCAATAAATTTATATTATTATATTCACAAGGAAACAAAACATGAACCAATCACAAGGATAAGAAAAAAAAAAATACATTTATATATTTATTCAGAAACCATATAAGAACACTTAGTCTGTAAACTGAGCTTGTCCACTTCAATTAGTTTCTTCACTCCATCATCTTCCCCTGTGATTTTCAGAGAATCTCATCACTCACCCTATTGTAAATTTTGGTTATTCACACCTATCCTTGTAACCATTTCATCTAAACTCAAATCAATTAGAGAATTTCTCCCACTATTGTCTATAGCGTCATTCTCGTCTACAAGATCTCTCTCCCTCATATTAATCAGTGGATTTTTTTTATCAGTCAAGGCAATTGAGGTAAAAGCCACAAATGAGAGATGGTCTCACTGAGGCAGGGATCCAATAGCTAAAAGATATTATGTTAATTACAAAGTTTTCCCCAGAGAATATAAACTCTACTTTAAGCCTCCCAGTTACCTTAACTGTGTCTGCCCAATGCCAAAGAAAAAGCATGTGCTCTATTGTGCTGGCCTTATCTTCAAACATCTGGTAGTTGTGCTCCTTCCATATAGCCCAAGTTACTGCATCAGGTCGACATCGTTCCAATTGTGGACCCATTATTGAAAATTTCTTTCACTTGCCTTGTTTGAATGAAATTTTTGTTTGAAAGAAATTTTCAAAACTTCTCCCAAATCACTGTGGCTGCATTGCCCTACAATTCAAGAAGTCATGATCAATTACTTCATCGTGTTGCTTCCACATCTCAAATATCCCACTAGTTGTATGATCCAGAGACTGATTTAAAATGTGCGTTTAGCAATTTGATTAAGTTAATTCGGGACTTATCAATGATTTGCACAGCCATGCTTACAATTGAGCATCTGCAACCCTCTTAGTTTCAGAATTTTGCATCTAATTAAGAGTGCAAACAAACAATCCTAAGAAATGATGGTTCACTTTTGTTTAAGAAACAAACACCCAAGTGTTATATCCTTTGGAGAGTTTTTCAAAAGAGTATTTCATTTGCCAAAATCCCTTTACAAGGAGAGAAACCCCGCGGAGGAAGAAAAATCTTTAAATTACTCCCCCCCACCCTTTCTAAGTTTTATTGTAACTTTTCATGTTTCTTATCTTAGGTTTACTTCCTCCATCCCAAATTCTAAATTCTCCTCTTAATTCATATTCTTTTAATGGATATTGAATTTGGGAAAAAACACTTACTTTCCGCACACATCTGATCCGTATTGGAGAAGGCCTTGGTGCAATAAGCAATACTGGATAAGTTCTAATGAGACGTTAATCAATCATACGATCACAGCCGTACATGTGGCATGGGCTAACTCTAGCACGTAAAAGGCTTCAGCGCAGTCCCAAGCGAACCCATGCACGAACTGTTGTTCAGCCGGTAAGTCAGGTGCCCAAGCCCAAGAGACACGGATCTTAGGACTTGGCCTAGGACAATAAGGCCCGAACAACAAATCTCAGAGTTGTCACAGGCCCGAGATCCACTCGCACAAAATCAGTTCTTTGCCCAATTAAGCATTGGATCCTAAACAAAGCCAAGTGCTGAAGATACTCAATTATGCACAGGTGAGAACTTATGCGAGATTTCCTCCCTCCATCACGCCCTCGATCGTAGGGACAGTTGGGAGGGAACACTCACTATAAGAGATGATGAAAGGGGGGAGAAAGGTGCTCATAGACATTGCAATTTACATACAATCTTTACTCTTCCTTGTACCGATATCTGACTTAAGCATCGGAGTGCCTTAACCGCTGCTCATGTTTTCAAGTCAGGGATTGTCGAGATCAGTGAGGACAGATCTGAACACATCAAGTTTGATAAAGTGTGGACTTAAAGCTAAAGGTTGAAAAAATCGATATGGTGTGGCTAGCTAGGTATAAGTCCTTGAACTCTCTTGTGAATCCTTTATCTATCTTAGTGAAACAAATTATGGTTGGAGACTTTCCAACCACAAAATTGTTTTGGTTGTTTTCCTACTATAATCAGGTATGAGACTATTTACTTTAAGTAGATAGTTTATGGATGGGCGCTTTACTCATGCATATTAGGTGTTGTGTTTGACCAAATGTTTGTAAATGAGTTCAAGTTTGTAAAAGGTCTCTATGAGACATTAGATCACTTGGTATTCATTCCATCTACCTTTTAAATTGGAGAATCTTCTTGTTTCGAAACCATTAAGTCGAGGGATAATTGAACCAATTCACTTTAAAGTTGCGTGGGAATTGTCAAGTAGTATCCAAATCCACACTTGGAATATCAGATACCTAGTGAATTAATTCAATTGACTTTACCTTAATGGTGGAAAAAGATCATTTAACTAAAAAGACATTTGGAATGCACACGCTTCAATGTCTAAGTCACATAAATTTAACTCGTCCATTCACCCATTCCACCAAACACAAAGCACCCATACAATTTATATCCAATGTGCATTAAAGTAAATGAAGCCATAATTCTATTATAAACATAGATCATCCACAAACCTACTCGAGATTGAAAAATCACCAACAACCATTTGCTCCACTTAGGGGCATGCTATTTTCTTAAAATTTTTATCCTTTTTTAGGCAAAGATTAATAGTCCACAACATAGACTTTTCATGTCAGTCAGATATTGTTTAATTAATTTTCAGTGGAAGTAACCAAACATTAAAGTAATAAAAAAAATGTTGATAATCACCAACCCATTGGTTGAAGCTTTGAATCACATTTGAGCATCGATCGTCTATCTCTATTCAGGAAAATGTGCATTGGCCCATCGATCAACTGGTAGTTTTGTAAAAACTTAAATGCAATTTTTCTTCCAACTATGAGATACTTCATAGGAACATATAATCAAGAAATAGTTGGACAATGTAAGATTTGAATTGATTCCTTCCAGATAGCATACTGTTGAAATTGTAAAAATGGTAAGAACCTAAGAAAATTGTTGGCATAGATGACACCAATGCCTATCAGAAATAATATGAGCTTTCGATTATCTGAAAGTGTCGATTTCAACTCCCTCAAAATCCAATTCCAGTTCCTGACACTCTCGAAATCTACAATTGCAACAACATATGGAAAACATCTCTATAAGAACAACAACAAATATAAGTAAATAAATTACAAAATCATAAATTTAGTGATGCGCACAGAAACTACATGTGTTAGAAGGTCTATTAAAAGTTTGCAACATAAACTCCTAATGCACAAAGCAATTAATTATATATATATATATATATATATATATATATATATATATATATATATATATATAAGTAAAGAAATACTCTCATCCTCGTTCTTTCCGGTCATTTCCATCATACAACCCATATACCTACCTTTCAAGAAAGTATCATCCACGAATAAATTAGGGCAACAATAGCTAAAACCAACAATTGATGCCCCAAATGCAACAAATACCATATCAAACTTATTGGTTACAGTATCGATATCTAACACAGTCATTGGTTATCTTTAGCTCCTCAATATAATGAACCAAATGATGATATATATAATAGTTTCTCATCGCCTTGTATATCTTTCCATACACTTTTCTTCCTCTATGAGCTTTGGGGTAAATCAAAACCATACCATAATCCATAAGAAGATGATCACATATATCACTTGGAGAAATTTACGATTTATCCATAACAACATCCACAATCAAGTCTTTGACAAACCAACATTCATCTTAGAATTTTTAATATCTCTACGATGATACCACAAGTATGCTCTCGAAGCATGCTCTTAATGATAAAAAATCTCCAAGAACCTTACACTTAAGAGATGTATGTATCTTTTACTTACAACCAATCCTCATTTTCCACTTGCAACAAGTTGTGACACTTTCTTTTGTTATTCTTAACAAACTTGAACTTATATCCTATTTCAACAGCATATTTCCTAAGTGCAACATGAAATTCAGGTACACCTCCAAGAAAATGTTCTCCAGTTCTATCAAATATATGTTCCCAATCACTCGACTTGAAAAACCTACTATCATGCTCATACGACAATGTACTACCATAATTTGATGATGTCATCATACAACCAATTTGATTCAAACGAGTGTCCCTTGCATGAAATTCCATGTGCTAATACCTTTATATATATATATATATATATATATATATATTGATGATACACCAAAACGGATGATCTTGAGAAATAACATGCACAAGTGTCAGCCCAACACTAATCCGGCCCAAGCCCGCACAACACAGTCTGCCAAACAGACCCAAATCATTATAGCCTGCTAAGCCCACGCGTCTTATAACTATCCGCAATACCCGTAAGCTATATTAAGGCAAGTATCTCGGGGATCAGTTTCGGATAGGCAAGATAACAACATTTTGCTTCCAACTAGGAAGCAAATACAAGAGTATACATCAAACATGGAAACTTCTATCTATGGACAACACTCTGATTGTAAACCATCTATCGCGTATCTAGGAGCACAAGTCTAATAGGGAAACTTCATTTCACATGACAACTCCTAATTAGATAAGGATCTCTACGAAGATCTTCTTCCCTAAACTACGACACCGATGGCCTGGAAGATCCAGTACTCAGTACTATAAATAAGACATGAGGTTTGTAAGCTAAGGTACGCTACAAATTTCTTGTTTACAACATTACGTCTTCCTCATATCCCTGTCTGATTTTAGCATCGGAGTGCCATCGGCCACCACAACAGTGGTCCGTGACCCACGTGTGTTCCTTGTGCAAGTCAGTAGGCCAATAGGGAGCGAAAATCGACTGCATCAGTATGGCGCCGACCAGAAGGGACGACAGAGTTCCTAACCGATCACTAGAATCATCTCTCTTCATAATACAAAAAGATGGTGACCACTAGATCATGCAATAATGGAGAACAAGGGGACACGTCAAACTAGCAACGTTTCCAGCAATGCCGGTGACACACGGGCAACAGGCTCACGCCCCCGCGCCAACAACATCAATGGCAGACCCCATGATGGATTTGCTGTCGTCACAAATACATCAGATCGCTAAAGTAGTGGAAATTTTTATACAGCAGAACCCTCCACCTGCCGATGGAGATCAGGAGCAACACATGCCCCAATCTCCAGAAAAGAACAGAGAGCAGACACAAGAGAGTTAAGCCCCTACTAGTTCTCATTGGACTAGAGGTGGCGACGCATTCATGTGGACCCGACCTTCAGGTAGACAGGCACGCACCATAGAACCCCTTCTGCAAAGGGGCTCACGACCCAAACGTGTTATACCGCCTCTCTGTTCCACCGTACGTGGACCGCATCATGAATGTGGCTCTTCCAAAAAAGTTCACCTCTCCAAAGCTCGATTTCTATGAAGGGACTAACGACCCGTTCGATCACTTGCGTCATTACCAGCATGTAATGGAGCTCAAAGAAAGTTTCGAGTTGGTGATGTGCAGAACAATCCCTACTAGCCTGAAGAAGTCAGCAATGACATGGTTCCACAATTGTCACGCCCCAATTTTTAAACAACCTAAATTAACAGATTGTCTAAAAAACCAAGGCACGACAGGAACAATTTAAATGCTACAGTCATGAGGCAAAATAACATAATAAATTTCTTTAAAATTATTCCTCTCAAAGTGAGGTCCACAATTATCATACCTAAGCCACAAAATAAACCATAAAAAGGAATTACATTAATCAATCTCCAAATAAATCTCTGACTCGGAATCCAAGCAATAACAACTAGGTCCTACATATAATTACCTAAGAAAAATAATAAAATCAAGGTTTAACGAAAGGTGTCAAATCCACAGCTATCGCCATACAGCTAAAACCACTTTCATGCTCCAACTAACCCTGGTAAGTCTCTGGGGCTGCGCTCATTAGGAACGTACCCAAATTTGTAAAACAATACAAAATTCAGGTCAGTATATTAATATTGGTGTGAGCAAACTTACAAATTAAGTAACAACTATACAATTAAATATCCTTAAAAAAATGTATTTCACCTTAAGGAAGACAGATAGTTCTCATTCGAGGATCGAATGAGTTGTTAGTTTCTTCCTTCAAGGCTATTCTAATACATGCTAAAATAATCCATGCACATTTTCATGTTATGATAAATTCAAGGTTTTCCTTTTTTTTTTCCTATTTTTTAGCCTTTTTCCACAATCACACTCTCCTCCTGTGTCGAACACACCTTACCCAAGTGTATCTCCCTTGCCTTTGAAACCACTCGGAGTGTACATGACCCAAGTGGGGTGCCACATCGAGTGTCATGTCATCTCACCCGAAGTTCGATACATGGAAAGTCTTTTCTAAATACTACATGTACTACCGAACCCACATGGAACGGCGTACCCGATATGCAAGCAAGTCTGCATACCAAAATTTATATCACACCTATACCAGCAAGTCTGTATACCAAAATAATTCTTTATTTTTTCACTTTTTTTTTTCGGAGTTGTGGAAAAGAGCATTTCTAAGTGATTTTCTTATAGACCCAAGTATGATACATATATGTTTCCACATTAGCAATCAATATATAAAAGGACAACGTTGACTAACTATATAAGCACATCCCATTACCTAGAATTTATATGCTTGACCCTATCGATAGATTGGTTGTCTAACCAAAATTTGTCACTATCTCGATCTCCATGCTGATGGAAGATCCTCTTACTCGGATCATTCAAAATAGAATTCAATATACTGACAACTACTAATCGACCACATATGTTGTTGATTGATGCAAAAGGTCTATAAATCTAATGAGATATTTAATGATTAGTCATAATTGACCAATTTAATACCATTTTTGAATATATATAGTCATCTGATAATATTGCTACAAACATTGGGAAATGGACTAACACTCATGTTTGGGTATTAAAATGATACCCTCATGTATGGATATTAAAATATACAAGTGAATAACAGCTAATTTAATCATTCAAAGTAACAACTAGTAGTTATGAAATCAGCCCTTCATCATCTAAAACTTGATGTGTTGACAAACACAAATAAACATCCCACTATTGATTGCAATAAAATAAAAAAGACCCCTTCCCGACACTTTGTCTAGGCAATATAAACTATAATTGTTTTTTTTTTCTTTTTTCTTTCTAATTATTGTTACTTCTTTTTTAATGAAGTGACAAAATTGGTTTCATTTGATTGGCCAAGTCTCACATAAAGTAGCCATTAATTCCAATAACATAGAAATAGTCATTCCAACGACTTAAGGTATTCCAAAGGAGAATAGACATCATCCCTTAATATAACAATGCGTTTCCACCCACTCCAAAAGTCTTCAACCCTAAGATTTAGTATCTCATTGTTCTGGCAATCCCAAACAGATGTTGAATCCTTTTACCAGCTAACACTATTAACTAAATCTTAATCATTATATATAAGCAGTTATATAGGGATTATAGGAAATACATCACAGTTTTATACTAAAACAGATAAAAGAGCAATCAAAGTAGGGAGATATTTAAAGTTTCACTCACTATTTTCAAAAACCCCAACGTCGAAGCAACGCTTTTCCTCTATCGCATCATTTTCTTCTACGTAAGTTTTTTTCTTTTTCTTTTTCTTTTTCTTTTTCTTTTTCTTTTTCTTTTTCTTTATGTATCCAAAGAGAGAATGGGGGCTAGGTTTCTTTTAAAAGAACTTTTAATTAAAGTTTTACTAGCTTTAGCTAAACACGCCCACCACTCCTTTTTTACCCACCACCAACCTAAACCTAGGTCCAAAATTCATATCATAGAGTGTCTAAATATTTAAAAATATTACCAATAAATAAATATTACTAATAACTAAAATAGTACTATTATATTGGCAAGTAATTTGGCGAGTATTACAACAGCCTCCCGCCAAAATTGATCGACTCGTTTAAGACGCTGACCAAGGAATTCCTGATGTGCTTTGTCAGAAGCCAGTGAATCAAGAAAGGTCCACACTACATACTCTCTCCGAGGGAGAAGTCTAACGAAACGATAAAAGAGTATGTCACGCGCTTCAATGATGAGCAGACACTCATTAATGACTACAACAACGACACAACCATGATGACTTTCACCGCGGGCTTGAGAGAGGGAAAGTTTTACGACTTCCCACCTTGGAACCCCCACTGGACACGACATAACTCTTGAAAGGCATCCAGAGGTACATCACCCTAAAAGAGATGAGTACAACAAAAAAAAGAAACTAAAGTAAAGAGGAAACCCTCCGTTTCTAGGGACAAAAATGAGGAGGAAATGTGAGAAGACGAATAAAGGAACAAGCGAAAGCGCAATGACAACAGGTCGAACTCCAGCTGAGCCAGGCCAGGCCAGAGAAAGCTTCCAACTATGTTGGATCAAGATCCATGACCCCCCTCAATTCTAGCTTATCAGACGTCTTTAATTTCATGAAATATTGGGAAGATTTGAAGTGGCCCCAAAGCAGCGCGGAGACCCCTCCAAACGAGACAACAAGTATTGCTCATATCAAAAGGAGGGTGGTCACGACTCCAACGACTGCAAAAGTCTAAGGTACGAGATCGAGTACTGGATTCGTAATGGCAAGCTAAAAAAGTTCTTGGGTTTAGAGAAATTGCAGGACCGAACCAGGGAAAGGGGAGAAACAGTCAAGGAGATTGAGAAGGAGACTTCTGGAATAATATATGTCCTTCACGGAGTCGGATCAAAAGAAGAACATTCAAACAGGTCCCGCAAGTAGACTCTATTGGAGATGCAAACACAGCCCGCAAATGAGGACAATCGCATATACTACTCGAGGGTGTAGAGCCCCATCCCCACCTTAACCTTCACGGACAAGGATCTCGAAGGAGTCCGTGAATCGCATAATGACGCTCTTGTCATTTTGATTTATATCGCAAGGTGGGAAGTGAAGAGGGCCCTGGTTGACTCGGGAAGCTCCCTCAACATTATGTTCTACAATACATTCCGCAGTATGGATCTCAAGGAGGAGAACTTGACATCCTCTGACTAACCGCTAATTGGATTCAGTGGAGAGAAATGCTTCTCGGTCGGGAAGATAAGATTAGCAATGGTGGCAGCAAAGCCACGACTAAGAAAGGTCATGTTCTTGAACTTCATGGTGGTAGACGCACCGTCTACCTATAACCTCATCCTGGGAAGACCGTGGCTTCACCAGATGGAAGTAGTAGTCTCCACCCTCCACCAGCTTCAAGTATACCGCTAACCACTCGGAGGGAACAATTCACGGGGACCAACCAACGACACAAGGCTGCCATTATGCTGCACTGCAGTAGATAGAATGTTCCCAGATCCAGCTGGAGGCCATAGGGCAAGTTGAACAGATGCCAGACCCAGAAATTGTGGAAAAGTCACTCCACCCACTTGGAGACAAAATCCAAACAGCGGTGGCTCAACTTAGCAGTGGAGAACTTTCGATCATTGCAAAGGTGATCTGCTATTCAACTCGACAAAGCGGAGAGGTCACTGTAGACCGCATCACGACCCCACGACTATCAGTAGGCGCGGAAGGGCCCTCCCACGCAAGGTTTACTCTTTAGTAACCTCAAGGACGTCAGTAAAACTTGGTAGTTTGTTGAAGGTACTAACGATCCAAGCAAGGCCCATGCAAATTCACTTTAGGGATGGGCAGACCTCTCTCCGCTAATAGTCAGTCTATTCAGGTTTTTAGTTTTCTTTTCGTAGTCAATGTAGAGTTTTGATTCTTATGAGCTTATGTGATTTGCAATCATTTAAGAAATAAAAGAGAATTACGCAAACACACTCTATTAAATACTGGAAAGATATAACAATGATAGCCCAGAGGCGGGTACAAAAGAACTAACTACAAGCATCTGAATCCGATGCGACATATAGTAGATACTTGCTTAAACAGTCTGACTCTAGCAGAAGACTCAGAAGTGATAGCAAGGGTACCCGGGGTAGAATCCGCTAAGTGACTTCTTCGAAGAAGATGTTCCAAAAGCAAGAACAGTATGAAAGAACGCATTCAATTCAGTGCCTCTATAGACACACATCTCAAATATGGCACGAGGTGGTACAAAATCAGCAACCGGAGGCTCCGTGAAATGGCAGCAAAAGTTGCGGGCAACTTACACGCTCAAGCCGCTCAATCAGACGACCTTGGAACAAGTATCAGGTTGAAACAAATCGAGTGCACCCTCCCAAGAAGGGATGAGAGGGGAATCTAGGAATCAATGGCCCACTCCGACATGCCATGTCCAACTCTACTGCGCCCCATAATCCCGAATTCTAGTGCAGCATGACCAGGGGCGGATCTACCTTATAGCTAAGGGGGGAAATTGCCCCCCTTAGCTTTTTAAGAAACTCCATCAAACTAATAATATTTGCAATTTTGCCCCCCTTTAAAATTTTAGATTGCCCCTCTCTTATAGATAATGGAATACAAATATAAAATCGCAAACCCTTCGCAAGTTCGCAAGTCTTCGCAAGTTCACCTCTCCGCTTTCTCAATTGCCCAAAACGATTTTGACAAAGATCGACTTTCTCCAATCCCTTCCAATCGCACAAGACGATTTCAACGAAGATCGATTTCTCCAACCGCACAATACGATTTCGATTAGACAGAGATCGATTTATGGAGGTGGTCTGACTCTCTATCTCTTACTTGTTTGCTCCTCATCGACACTCTTCAATCTTCACAGTAGCCTGCTTCAGCTAAGCAATTGGATGGTAACATTCTTAATATTACCAGTTGTCTACCAATTGTAGCTCAGTTGATCGGACATCAACTCTCTTGTGAGAGGTCTCGGGTTCGAGACTCACCAGTTAGGATTTTGTGAGTTTTCACCTGATTATTAGAAGCACATGTGCTACGCCGTGGATAAGCCATTTTTATGCAAGGTGAAACAGACCGGAGTAAAAGCAAGTCTCCATGCGAGATGGAGGCGACGAGGATATTAAGTGGCAACAATATTGTAGCCTTCGGGCCTAGTTTGGTAAACCCTATCAGGTCAGTTTTGTAGCCTTCGGCCATGGATTACTAAATTAAAAAAAAGGGTCAACGACCTAATTTAAAATAAATAATAATAATAATAATAATAATAATAACAATAATAATAATAATAATAATAATAATAATAATAATAATAATACCAATTGCAACTGCTAGTGTCGAGATAGCTTTTTCTGCTATGAGATGGGAGATCAATGGAGGCAAATAATTTGATTACATATGTTGAGAAATATATATTTAATGGAATCGATGATGAGGTGGTTATACAACATTACTAGAACATGAGAACTCACAGAGAGTTTATATTAAAATCCAATGTGCAACAACATTGACACATAAAATATGTTTCTCCTTTACTACTTTTAAAACTTTGTTTTAATCATATTTATTTTAAGAATTAAATTATCTGTGATTTATTTTTTTGCCCCCCTTTGTCTGCAATCCTAGCTCCACTCCTGAGCATGACGGGGCTAGCTGAGAAGGGCAGAAGGCTACCACTCCAAGGTTGGATGCTGGTGTTATCTCAGAAATTAGACAGTTTGAACACCAACAAAGTACCAGCACGTAAACGACAGACTCATCCCTTGGGAGAAAGTTTGTTCTTCTTCTACGTGATATAATAAGAAATTACAAAATCTCAGCGAACCAATTGGGTGTTCACCCAGAGCAGGTGACCACGCACAACAACAAGTCTTATCATCACTCATCGACACAAATGTCAGAACATGTGAAGATTCCAGCGTTGGAGATCTCCTTTCAACTTTTGAAAAATCCAGGCACACTCTGTAGAAGATAATGCCTACAACGATGAAGGAACATCATTATATAAACATGGTGGTTCACCAAATAGGCGCTTCAACATTAACTATCAGCATTGAATACAGTATGGAAAACGAAGAGATGACGGTTCCCAAGGAAACCGCACAGGACCACGTTCATCCAATTAATGATGATGAACACAACTCCATTAATTGGGGGGAGTAACCAATACTAAACCGTCTCGCAATCTACGTCGTATGCGTGTCACCATGTAATCAATGATGTACATGTAGCGTCTTGATCCTACGACATGGCCTAGCTTTTTTTTGCGGGCCCACTGGCTCAGCCCACTATTCAAGCGGTATTCTGCTATGTGCCTGACGCGAACAAATAGAAACCCTAGTTACTTTTGACACACGGATCACACCTGCATATCACCAGCTGATTTAAGGTACTTCTTTCTTTTTGAAAAAAGACTAATCCACACGATGCACTCCATATGTGAAAGAAGGCTTACATGCCTGTAACAGGCGAAGCCCCGACCTAACCAAGCAAGCTTAGTCAGTTTCGACTGATGACGATGGCTTCTGGTTCATTCTGACACCTAGTTCGGACCGCACGGATGCCAATGGTTTAGGAAGCGAGAGTCTAATCGGCGCTCTTACGCCTGGTGACGACTCGCCAGGGACCGTCACCCCCTTCGTGGACAACGATCACCGAACCTGATTAGGTAAGCCTAGCTAGTGATGACTGACAATGACAACTTCTTGTCAAAGCCCAGACTTGTCGCCCGTTGCGCGTGGGTGTAAATGGTTTGGAAGGTGGGAGCCTAGTAAGTTCCGACTGATGTCGATGGTTTGCCACAAGACCACTACTCTTCTACAGATCGTGGTCGTCGAATTATCAACTCTTAGACTTGTAGCCCACTCCGCGCGGGTGTAGATGGTTTGGAAAGTGGGAGTCTAGTTAGTCCCAAACTGATGCAGACGACTTGCCACGAGACCATTGCTCTTCTACATACCTTGGTTGTCGAAAACTCCCAAATTTATAGCTCGATGCGCACGGGTGTAGATTATTTGGAAGGTGGGACTCTAGTTAGTCCCGAACTGATGCCGACGGCTTTCCACGGGACCACTGCTCTTGTACAGACCATGGTCGTCGAATCCCCTCGTCCCAAACTTGTAGCCCACTCTGCGCAGGTGTAGATGGTTTGTAAGGTGGGAGTATAGTCAGCTTTGACTGATGTCGACGACTCGCCACAGGATCATCGCTCTTTTACAGACCATGGACGTTGAATCCTCTCGTCCCAAACTTGTAGCCCACTCTGCGCGAGTGTAGATGGTTTGGAAGGTGGGAGTCTAGTCAGCTCTAACTGATGTCGACAACTTGCCACGGGATCATCGCTCTTCAAAAGACCATGATCACCAAATTCTCACATCCCACACCTTTAATCCATTTCATGCCGGTATAGATGGTTCGAAAGGTGGGAGCCCAGTCAGCCCTAACTGATGTCAACGACTCACCACGCGACATCCGTTCCTTCTCATGATAGTGATCGCCGAAGTAAATTACAGCTCAAGCAGCATCTACACGCTCACACAGGCTGACATTCTATTATTAGCAATGGCCACTCATGCCAACTCAAAAATAAACCAGCTGACGAATGCTACATGGGATGTCAGCCCGAGCTTACGAAACCTGACTCGGAACAAGCGCTCTAGCTCAAACACAATGCATGTGCTCTGCTACCACAGTTCACTCATGCTAGCAACCACAACTGACAATCAGACACGAAACTTAAGTCTCCAGTGACTTGCCTTCAGGATGAGCTACAGCCCGGGTAGCATAGCCCACTGCCAGACCATCCACAGAACACCCACTTTGGATGTGACTCTGAGGCCTCACAGAAGAACATGTCAGAATCATTCGCGACATAAAATGTCAAACTCTCAACAACAGACATACTACTCGACTTCCTGCTAACCTAACTAGCCCTGTGTCAAAGTAAAATGACAAGGCAAAACAAAAAGCACGCAACAGGGAGACCAAACATAATGCTAATACAAAGCATACTTAAAATAAACATGTTTTCATTAACAGTTGAAACAAAAAAAATGCAAGTGTACAAAATCTACTCCGAGGGTACAAATACGGAAGAACTGAGCTCAACAGGGGAAGGAGCGGGAGTTGCGTTCGTACGCGCCTCAATCTGAGTGCCATGATCCGGATCACCCTATTTTTTTTTATGACGCATGGACCATTTTGAAGTCTACGTAAGACATCTTCTTATAATAAGCAAGATCCCATTCCAGATGCTCTTCCTTCATTAACGCCAACAACTTTAATCTCCCATGCACGACCCAGTAGAATTCACACTTGCCTTACGCTTTGATGAACTCTTCATCATGCACCTTTGCCTCAGCAAGTTCATGTTCCAACATCTCCAGCATGTCGATCAGTGCATCAACTTGAGACTGCTCCGTAGCTAGGCTACTCTTAACTGCGCTAAGCTCACGTTGCTTTAGAAGAAGTTGGTCCCCAACTTTCCTAGCTTCCCGAGCATTGAACTGGCCTCTAGTTGTTGTCTTTGGGCAACCCATTCTGACTCCTTCATGGTGTTATCTTCAACAAAAGATTACAATTCAGAATGTATCTTAGTCGCAGCTTCCTACGCAACTTCCAGATCACGACAAACCAGGTTCAACTTACGACTTAATCGGTCCCTGGCGGACACCGCCTCTGCCAGATCAAACTCAAGGGCTTCCAGATGAACCCTCTGAGTCTCGACATCAATGGTTGATTATTCTGATCTCCTCTCCTCAATCTGCTTCCTCAGCAACTAAATCTCAAAAAGTGCATCAGAATACAACTTTTGCTTAGTAGAGAAGACACGCTCCATGGTGTACACCCTTTCACGAGCCGCCTCAACTTCCATCTCAGCGATAGCCATCTGGCTCAAATGGGACATCCCCAACATAAGGTGCTTCAAACCCTTATCCATACACCCGTCCAATGTATCCTTTTTGGGCTTGGGAGCATGGTCCATCAGCCAACTGTAACGCCAGCTTATATGTTTCCTCAACGTATAGTCAACGTCAACCTCCTGGTGCTAGGCCTGGTTGCTCATCTTTACTACGTCCGGAGCAAACAGACTCATCCGCGTGTCCGGATGGAGCTATCTCGGATGCGAAATCACGCCAGCACCACCTTTTGTAGTCACCAACGCACCTAGGTCCTCATCCACGACCTTCCCTTTGTCACCAGCAGAAGACCCTTTATTGCTAGACGGCTCAGCGGAATCCAAAGGGAGAGAAGGAAGCGAGTTGTCCAACGAACCCTTCATTACCTCGATATACGGCCTGGAGCTAGATGGGAAACAATGCAGACTACAAAAGGGATGCCCCATGCTATTGCGTCAACTGTCAAACAACCACTAGCAAAAAGATTGAACTCTGGGACCTCAAGCAAATCCTCATCAGAACCTTCCAATTAAACGATTCTGGATTGGTCAACACCAGTAGAAGCCACCATAGCAGCCAACATCAACTTCTCACTCAAAGCTTCAGCCTGCTCAATACTCAGCTACGATGCATCATCAACCCCTGCTAATCACAAGTGGTCCTTCTCCCAGCCAGATACTTCAATCTCCGCCCTAGCGGGTTGGTCAGGTTCACGCTCCTCTCTCGCTAGAGCAGACCGTTTGGGAGTAGGCTCGGCCCCAGCGCGAGACCTCTTCGAGCTTATAAAGGAGGCAAGTGTCTCAGAAAACCCCTCTGTATCGGGCAAGGCAAGAGCCTTAGCATTGGAAGCATTCCTCTTCTTGGAAGGGGCTCCACCTTCAGACTTGACTTTCGACGTTCGGTAAAGAATGGGGGCCACGTGCCAGTTGGCCCACAATCCACTACGACTGAAATTAGTAGGACACATAACGTGTTCCACACTCATCCGCGACATGTCGCAGAATGCCATCATAGTGGCTCACTCTTCCAGAGAAAGGGGAGCAGTGAGGAACCTCCCTGCAAAGAAAAACATGCGATGATCAACATACAGTTAGCGAAACAAAATCAAAAGATGAAGCTATATTTACGTAGTGGCTTAAACTCTTGATCAAACGGACGACCCGTGAACTCGAAATACTTTGAATCCAAAGGAGCCAAGAAGCAGTATTTCTGCCAGAACTTGAAGTCATCCGACAACTTCCCGAAGCAAGCTGGCGACGTCATCTTGCAAATGGTATGATCATTAAGCGAGGAGAAGTCATCAACTGGATCACTTGCAGAGTCACACAGACGCCAGCATCCTTCGCTCTCATCAAAATAAGAAGGATAATTATGTACCCATTGGATACCAACTGGGCAGGAGGGATTCCAAGGAAATCCAAGAAGCCCCAGATCTTGTCAAGAACAGGAAAACAAACTCCAGTTTGAAGTATCTCTGGTACAAATAGATGAACCCTTCCGGAGGAAACATCGACGTCTGATCATCATTCAGAGTATAGAATGGCAGGTCCTTAGGAATTCCGAATGACTTTCGGATACTGACCTATCTTCAAGGAATTGGAGGCCCTTGGCTAGAAGATCATCATCAAGATGGTTTTGGAGATCCATGAAAAAGGTAAAAGATTCAAAAGACGAACATGCTAGAATCTCTAAAAGCAAAGAAATTGAAGAGTCAGTCTCTACAGAAAGGGAGATCTAAATAGGAATTGGTTTCTCACATTTTCTACACTGAACTGATGCACGCTTAATTAATGAAGCGTGCAGCTCAAGCAACGGTTCAAACTCAATCATCATAAGCGGCGTATTTTTTCAAGAAGTGACTTAGTGAACCGATGCGATGGCCCACTAATACGGGGGGAGTAGCCGATGATACACCAAAACGACCTCTCTTTTACACCGTACACGTGTCATGATGATCTTGAGAAATAATAGGCCCAAGCGTCAGCTCAATACAGATTTGGCCCAAGCGGTTCCAAGCCCGCACAATGTAGTCCGCCAAACAGACCCAAATCATTACAGCCTGCTAAGCCCATGCGTCTCACAACTATCCCCAATACTAGTAAGCCCTATTAAGGCAAGTATCTCGGGGATCAGCTTCGGAAAGGCAAGACATCAACACTTTGCTTCCAACTAGGAAGCAAATACCAAAGTATATGCCGCACATATAAACTTTTATCTATGGACAACACTCTGATTGGTAACTATTTCCCGCGTATCTAGGAGCACAAGTCTAACTACGCCACCAATGGCCTGGTCGAACCAGGACTCCGGACTCCAGCACTATAAATAAAACATAAGGTTGGTAAGGTAAGGTACGCTATAAATTTCCTATTTACTGAATTATGCCTTCCTCAGATCCCTGTCTGACTTTAGCATCGGAGTGCCATCGGCCACCACAACAGTAGACCATGGCTCACGTGCGTTCCTTGTGCAGGTCGTCAAGGTCAAGGTCAAAACAGGGAGCGAATTAAAATCTAGATATCTTGAAAGAAGACAAACTCAGTTTTTTCTACCTTTCACATATATCTTTCTTCAATCCATTCATGGTGGAATCAATAAGCATATTACAAGACATAAAATCTATCTGACACACAGTAAAAACAATGTGTCCTTCCATATTAACTGCAAATAACATAATATCTAAATTAATAATAGAAATTAGAGACAATACATAGATTGCTCCTATAATGTCTTTCACAAATGCACATCTTTTATTCAAATGCAGAAACTCAAACATGAAAAATCATAAAATAGACATTATAGATTGCTCCTATAATGTCTTTCACAAATGCACATCTTTTACTCAAATGCACAAACTCAAACATGAAAAATCATAAAACTGACAACTACGCCTATTGTCTTTTTCACAAATGTACATAAGCTATACAAATTCAAACATGAAAGAACGCCAATAAACAAAAACGATGACTCGTACACTCTCTTTCACAAATGAAAAAAATTCAAACATCAGAAAACAAACGAATCAGAAATCACAATGATCTATACCAAATACAACACAAAAATTTAGAAAATAATTAAAAAAAAACTCTATGTCAAAATGTACAAAATTCTCAACAAAATATAATCACAATATTTGATGATAACTAAAAACACTATTTGTAAACGAATGTTCACCAAAACACAAATCAAAGCAAATGCAAATCACATATCTTCCAACTTTAACAAACAAGTTGATCTTCTTCAGCTTGTGCACTTTGTCTTCTTCAAGTAGTAGCAAAGTCAAGCTCAAAACACTAAAAAATCAACCGAGAAATCAATAAGAAACCACAAAATCAACTCTATGAAAAGTAACACTAAATCAGCAAGAAACTACTTCAACTCTATTTACGAAGTGGCTTAAACTCCCGCTCAAGCGGACAACCCTTGAACTCGAAGTACTTCGAATCCGAAGGAGCCAAAAAGCAATATTTCTACCAAAAATTGAAGTCATCTGACAACTTCCTGAAGCAAGCCGGCAACGTCATCTTGCAAACGGTATGATCATTAAGCTGAGGAGAAGTCAGCAACTGGATCACCCGCGGAGTCACGTGGACGCCAGCATCTTTCGCTCTGATCAAAATAAGAAGGATAATCCTGTACCCATTGGGTATCAACTGGGCAGAAGGGATTTCAAGGAAATCCAAGAAACTCCAGATCTAGTCAAGAACAGGAAAATGGACTCCAGTATCCCACGATACAAACAGACAAACCCTTCTGGAGGAAACATCGACGTCTGATCATCATTCAGAGTATGGAATGGCAGGTCCTTAAGAACCCCAGACGTCTTTCGGATATCAACGAGGCCCGATTCGGAACTGAGTTATCTTCAAAGAACTGGAGGCCCTTGGCTAGAAGCTCACCATCAAGATGGTTTTGGCAAGCCATGATAAAGGTGAAAGATTCAAAAGACGAACATGGTAGAATCTCTAAAAACAAAGAAATGAAATAGTCAATCTTTGCATAAAGGGAGATCTAAACAGGGATTGGTTTTTCGCTACTTCTACACTAAACTGACGCATGCTTAATTAATGAAGCGTGCGACTCAAGCAACGGTTCAAACTCAATCATCATGAGCGGTGTATCTTTTCAAGAAGTGACTTAGTGAACCGATGTGATGGCCCACTGACTCAGGGGGAGTAGCTGATGATACACCAAAACAACATCCCTTTTACACCGTACATGTGTCATGATGATCTCGAGAAATAACATGCCCAAGCGTCAGCTCAACACTGATCCGGCCCAAGCGGTTCCAAGTCCGCACAATGTAGTCCACCAGACGGACCCAAATCATTACAGCCTGCTAAGCCCACTCATCTCAAACCTATCCCCAATACCCATAAGCCCTATTAAGGCAATTATCTCGGGGATCGGCTTCGACTGGAAAGATAACACTTTGCTTCCAACTAGGAAGCAAATACCAGAGTATACGTCGCACATGGAAATTTCTATCTATGGACAACATTCTGATTGGGAACTATCTTCCATGTATTTAGGAGCACAAGTCTAACAGGGAAACATCCCTTCACAGGACAACTCCTAATTAGATAAGAATCTCCACGAAAATCTTCTTCCCTAAATTACACCACCGATGGCCTAGTCGAACCAAGACTACGGACTCCAGCACTATAAATAAGACATGAGGTTGCTAAGCTAAGGTACGCTACAAATTCCCTATTTACAACATTACACCTTCCTCAGATCATTGTCTGATTTTGGCATCGGAGTGCCATCCGCCACCACAACGAAGGTCCGTGGCTCACGTGTGTTCCTTATGCAGGTCAGCATGTCAAGGCCAAAACAGGGAGCGAATTATAAAAAAAAAAAAAATATATATATATATATATATATATATATATATATATATATATATATATATATATATTGAAAGAAGACAAACTCAGTTCTTTCTACCTTTCACATATAACTTTCTTCAATCCATTCATAATTTAAACAATTAGCATATTACAAGACATAAAATCTATCTGACGCACAATAAAAAAAATATGTCCTTCCATACTAACTGCAAAGAACAAGATATCTAAATTAAAAATAGAAATCAAAGACTATACATAGATTGCTCCTATAATGTCTTTCACAAATGCACATCTTTTACACAAATGCACAAATTCAAACATGAAAAATCATAAAGCAGACAACTACGCTAATAGTCTTTTTCCCAAATGTACATATGCTATACAAATTCAAACATGAAAGAACATCAATAAACAAAAACGATGACTTATACAGTCTCTTTCACAAATGCAATAATTCAAACATCAGAAAACAAACGAATTAGAAATCATAATGATCTATCCCAAATACAACACAAAAATATAGAAAAATAATTTAAAAAATCTCTATGTCAAAATGTACAAAATTTACAACAAAATATAATCACAACATTTGATGATTACTAAAAACACTATGTGTAAGTGAATGTTCACCAAAACAAAAATTTTTAACAGAAATCAAAGCTAATGCAAATCACATATCTTCCAACTTCAACAAACAAGTTGATCTTTTTCACTTTGCTTGTGCACTTCGTCTTCTTCAAGTAGCAGCAAAGTCAAGCTCAAAACTTTAAAAAATCAACCGAGAAATCAATAAGAAACCACAAAATCAACTCTATGAAAAGTGAGACTAAATTAGTAAGAAACTACTTCAACTCTATTTAAATGGCTTAAACTCCCGCTCAAGCGGACGACCCTTGAACTCGAAGTACTTTGAATCTTGAGCCAAGAAACAATATTTCTGCCAGAATATGAAGTCATCTGACAACTTCCCAAAGCAAGCCAGCGACGTCGTTTTGCAAATGATATGATCATTAAGCCGAGGATAAGTCAGCAACTGGATCACCCGCAAAGTCACGCGAACGCCAGCATCCTTCGCTCTGATCAAAATAAGAAGGATAACCTTGAACCCATTGGGTACCAATTGGGCAGGAGGGATTCCAAGAAAATCCAAGAAACCCTATATCTCGTCAAGAACAGGAAAACATACTCTAGTTCGAAGTATTCCGCTGTACAAATACAAATAGACAAACCCTTCCGGAGGAAACATCGGCGTCTGATCATCATTTAGAGTATAGAATGGCAGATCCTTAGCAACCCCGAATGTCTTTTGGATATCAGCGAGGCCCGATTTGGAAACCGATCTATCTTCAAAGAAGTGGAGGCTCTTGGCTAGAAGCTCATCATCAAAGTGGTTTTGGAGAACCATGAATAAGGTAGAAGAGTCAAAAGACGAACAATGTATAATATCTAAAAGCAAAGAAATGGAAGAGTCAATCTCTGCAGAAAGGGAGATCTAAAAATGATTGGTTTCCCACCTCTTCCACACTGAACTGATGCACGCTTAATTATTGAAGCGCGCGACTCAAGCAATGGCCCAAACTAAATCATCATGAGCGGCATATCTTTTCAAGAAGTGACTTAGTGAATCGATGTGATGGCCCACTAACTCCGGGGGGAGTAGCTAATAAAAAACCAAAATGGCCCTTCTCTTTTACACAGCATATGTGTTCTGATGATCTTGAGAAATAACAGGCCCAAGCGTCAGCTCAATATTGATCCGGCCCAAGCGGTTCCAAGCCCGCACAATGTAGTCCGCCAGACGGACATAAATCATTACAGTTTGCTAAGCCCGCGCGTCTCACAACTATCCCCAATACTAGTAAGCCCTATTAAGGCAAGTATCTCGGGGATCAGCTTCAAACTGGCAAGACAACAACACTTTGCTTCCAACTAGGAAGCAAATACTAGAGTATACGTCGAACATGGAAACTTCTATCTATGGATAATACTCTAATTAAGAACTATCTCCCGCGTATCTAGGAGCACAAGTCTAATAGAAAAACTTCCCTTTACAGGACAACTCCTAATTAGAGAAGGATCTCCACAAAAATCTTCTTCCCTAAACTACACCACCGATGGCCTGGTCAAACCAAGACTCCGGACTCTAGCACTAAAAATAAGACATGAGGTTGGTAAACTAAGGTACGCTACATATTCCCTATTTACAACTTTACGCCTTTCTCATATCACTGTCTGCTTTTTGCATCAGAGTGTCATCCGCTACCAATACGGTGGTCCGTGGCTCACGTGCGTTTTCTTGTGCAGGTCAGTAGGTCAAGGCCAAAACAAGGAGCGAATAAAAGAAGAAAAGAAGACGAACTCAACTCTTTCTACCTTTCACAAATAACGTTCTTCAATCCATTCATGGTGGAATTAATAAGCATATTACAAGACATAATCTATCTGACGCACAATAAAAACAATGTGTCCTTCCATACTAACTGCAAAGAACAAGATATCTAAATTAAAAATAGAAATCAGAAACAGTACATAGATTGCTCCTATAATGTCTTTCACAAATGCACATCTTTTACACAAATGCACAAATTCAAACATGAAAAATCATAAAACAAACAACTACGCCTATAGTCCCTTTCCAATGTAAATGTGCTATACAAATTCAAACATGAAAAAACATCAATAAACAAAAATGATGACTCATATAGTCTCTTTCACAAATGCACAAATTCAAACCTAAAAAAACAAACGAATCAGAAATCACAATGATCTGTACCAAATACAACACAAAAATATAGAAAAACAATTATGAAAAATATCTGTCAAAATGTACAAAATTTACAAAAAAATATAATCACAACATTTGATGATTACTAAAAACACTATTTGTAAGCGAATGTTCACCAAAACACAAAATTTTAATAGAAATCTAAGCTAATGCAAATCACACATCTTCCAACTTCAACAAACAAGTTGATCTTCTTCACTTCGCTTATGCACTTCGTATTTTTCAAGTAGCAGCAAAGTCAAGCTCAAAACTCTAAAAATCAATCAAGAAATTAGTAAGAAACCACAAAATAAAACAAAATCAACTCTATGAAAAGATAGATGAAATCAGTAAGTAACCACTTCAACTCTATTTACGAACTTGCATAAACTCCTACTAAAGCGGACGACCCTTGAACTTGTAGTACTTCGAATCCGAATGAGCCAAGAAGCAGTATTTCTGCCTGAACTTGAAGTCACCCGACAACTTCCCGAAGCAAGCCGGCGATGTCATCTTGCAAACAGTATGATCATTAAGCCGAGGAGAAGTCAACAACTTGATCACTTGCGGAATCACGCAGACGCTAGCATCCTTCGCTTTGATCAAAATAAGAAGGATAATCATGTACCCATTGGGTACCAACTAGGCAAGAGGGATTCCGAGGAAATCCAAGAAACTTCAGATCTCATCAAGAACAAGAAAACAGACTCTAGTTTGAAGTATCCCACGGTACAAACAGACGAACCCTTTCGGAGGAAACATCGGCGTCTGATCATCATTCAGAGTATAGAATGGCAAGTCCTAAGGAACCCTAAACATTATTCGGATATCAGTGATGCCCGATTCGAAAACCGACCTATCTTCAAAAAACTGGAGGCCCTTGGCTAGAAGCTCATCATCAAGATGGCTTTGGCGAGCCATGAAAAAGGTGGAAGAGTCAAAAGACGAACATAGTAGAATCTCTAAAAGGAAATAAATAGAAGAGTCAATTTTTGCAGAAAGGGAGATCTAAATAGGGATTGGTTTCCCACCTCTTCTACATTGAACTGACGCACGCTTAATTAATGAAGCACGATGCTCAAGCAACGATTCAAACTCAATCATCACGAGCGGCGTATCTTTCAAGAAGTGACTTAGTGAACCGAAGCGATGGCCCACTAACTCAGGAGGAGTAGCTGATGATACACCAAAACGACATCTCTTTTACACCGTACACGTGTCCTGATGATCTCGAGAAATAACAAGCCCAAGTGTCAGTTTAATACTGATCTGGCCCAAGCGGTTCCAAGCTCGCACAATGTAGTCCAGCAGACGGACCCAAATCATTACAACCTGCTAAGCCCATGCGTCTCACAACTATCCCCAATACATGTAAGCCCTATTAAGTCAAGTATCTCAGGGGATCAGCTTCGGACAGACAGGACAACAACACTTTGCTTCCAACTAGGAAGCAAATACCAGAATATACGTCGCACATGGAAACTTCTATCTATGGAAAACACTATGATTGTGAATTATCTCCCGCGTATCTAGGAGCACAAGTCTAACAGGGAAACTTCCCTTCACAGGACAACTCCTAATTAGATAAGGATCTCCACGAAGATCTTCTTCCCTAAACTACGCCACCGATGGCATGGTCGAACCAGGACTCCGAACTCCAGTACTATAAATAAGACATGAGGTTGGTAAGCTAAGGTACTTTACAAATTCCCTATTTACTGCATTATGCCTTCCTCAAATCCTTGTCTGACTTTAGCATCAGAGTGCTATCGGCCACCACAACGGTGGTATGTGGCTCACGTGCGTTCCTTGTGTATGTCAGCAAGTTAGTAGGTCAAGGTCAAAACAGGGAGCGGATTAAAATCTGTATATCTTGAAAGAAGACGAACTCAACTCTTTCTACCTTTCATATATAACTTTCTTCAATCCATTCATGGTGGAATCAATAAGCATATTACAAGGCTTAAAATCTATCTGACACACAATAAAATCAAGATATCTAATTTAAAAATAGAAATTAGAGATAGTACATAGATTGCTCCTATAATGTCTTTCACAATTGCACATCTTTTACACAAATGCACAAATTCAAACATGAAATATCATAAAACAAACAACTACGCCTATAGTCTTTTTCACAAATGTACATATGCTATACAAATTCAAACATGAAAGAACATCAATAAACAAAAACGATGACTCATACAATCTTTTTCACAAATGCACAAATTCAAACATCAGAAAACAAACGTATCAAAAATCACAATGATCTATACCAAATACAACATAAAAATATAGAAAAACAGTTAAAAAAATCTCTATGTCAAAATTTACAACAAAATATAATCACAATATTTGAGGATAACTAAAAACACTATTTGAAAATGAATGTTAAGCAAAATACAAAATTTTAAATAAAATCAAAGCTAATGCATATCACATATCTTCCAACTTCAACAAACAAATTGATCTTCTTCACTTCGCTTATGCACTTCGTCTTCTTCAAATAGCAACAAAGTCAAGCTCAAAACTCTAAAAAATCAACCGAGAAATCAGTAAGAAACCACAAAATAAAACAAAATTAACTCTATGAAAAGAGAGACGAAATCGAACTTCAAACTAGCCTAATAACATTGAAGACCTTCAAGCCATAGTCCAAGAACTTAGAAACCCTAAATGGAAGAAGGAATGAGAGAAAGGAAGTCGAGATTCGAGCGAAAAAATAGAGCTTCAAAATGAAGCAGAAACCCTTTTATAAAGGAGAAAGAGGATCCCGTCGTTAGGATCGAAAATGTTAAGGGGCATAAATGGAAATTTAAAAATATTACGATAACTCTTCATCACTGAGGTCATGTGTGCAGGTGTTAGGTACTGATTTGATATAAAAAAAACATTAGTAACAAATTAATTGTCCAACTGTATTCTGAGTACCAAATTGTCATTTTCTAAAATATGATAGTATGTAATATTTGATTGATAGCCAAACATTCATATATATTTTGGATACGTGAAACCCAATGGATGGTGGATTAAGCAAGTTGAGATTTTTTCATTTTTTTTTGTCAGGACATATGCAAAATTAAAATAATTCAAAATATATGAATGGTAAATTGTAAGTAAGTCGCGACGTTAGTAAAAGTTAGATAAACAAAATTATTCTAAAAGTATAGTAATATGAGATAAGATGAGGATGTGGGGTGGTTACAATTTAGGGTTAGCTTGTGTTTTAGGTCTGACCAATTATTTCCTCGGTGGAAATGGCTCACAAGCCTAAAACTTCTATTACTTTATTAAAGAGAACTACACTATCAAATAATGTTCCAGAACCTCGCAAGGTCAAATCGTCATACTCTAACGAGCCTTACCGACACAAATAAAGTGTTATGCTCCGCGAGTCTTACGAACACCTTGGCGGTCACTCTGGGATGCAACACAACCAAGTCTGACGAATGTATGCTTGGGATTCCAAAGATATAAATTGGTTTTATATTTGAGCTCTGCGGGACTTATCGAATAGTCAATGATCACACCATCATGGAAAGCGACACAACCAAGTCTTACTAACTGTTTAGGATCTCCGTGCGACACTTACTCATATGAATCCACTCCACGAATTAAAAAATCGACAAGGGGTAAGTTGAGTTTAAAGAAACTAACACTCAAAAAGATTTCTCCAGCAGTGTCTCTCAAATATACGGATGTGAGAAAGTTTAAGCTTGGATTTTTCATTTTTTTCAAACCTCACTTTCTAAGTTAAGTTCACTTTCAAACCTCCATACTAGATTAAACTCACTTTCTAAGCCTAGATCTCTCTATTTTCTTTTGAAGCTCACTCAAACATGGTACTGGAGAGATGGAAATATTTTTTCTTGAACAATGGGAAGAAACTTGTTATTCTTCTTACTGGGTCAGCTGCCATTGAAATATTCTAACAAATTACTATTGAATTCTCAAAGTTGATGGAGACAAATAAGGATGCAACTATTTATATACTGATACCGGAGATGTGAAGTTGACTAATGCATTGTCCTCAGAATGGTTAGACTCAGAACGTCTCTTTGCTTTATCAGAATAATCTCTTGCTGACAGCGACACTCAAGAGTGAAGTCGATTTTGCCATGCCCAGACAACTATTTTTAAACAAAAGTTTATATCTTTAGTCATGTGGACATATGGACATTTCCTTTAAGCACATGGGCATGTCTATTGAGGGAATATTCAACCTCCAAAGAATATTCATTCTCATATTGGGAAGAGAACTCAAATTCAAACTTTGAATTTTGGTTCCCACACATTTTTGCTTTCAAATAGCTTTTGGCTCATCATTTGACATTTGACTATCCATAAATTATTTTTGCCTTGTCTTCATCTACCACTTGTGTTGGTCCACCTCATTTTACTTTAACCATCTTGGACGTGTCATCTAGAAGCTTTAACATTGTTTGACTAGTCTTTTTTATCTTTGACTTCAGTTTCTTGAATTGACTTTGTCCATGGTTGACTTTGGCTTTGAGTTTGATTGAGGCATGACTTCAATTCATCTTCATGCATTGATGCCTTTAGTTGAGTCTTCACTGTCTCATCTGAATGATTTAACTAATCGATCACTCACAACTCAATATGCATGATTTTATATTCAGTCATACATTTTTACACTAATGCTCCACCCAACCTATATTGGTTTTACACTCTTGACATTGTTTTTGCTCTAATTCACTAATAACATTTTCATCATAGAGTGATTCGAACACGTATACAAGGGGTGTTAAAAAAAGAAGTAAAAAGCTCGAGTTGCTCAACTACTTTACATCCAAGATAAAAAAGACATTCTAACTAATTGAATTTATGTAATCGTGGTATTTCGAATTTCTTATAGTTAAGCTAACTGAAATAAAACTACCCTTACATATACTCACAAGAAAATGAATACAAATTTCATAATTCTCATTATTGGATAATATGTATTTTTTTGCTAAAAACCAAAAACACTCACATATATATGTACATATATGGCTTGCAATGGTTCTCATACCAATTTCGTGTTGGGCCATGTGGGTAGGTTGGTAAGGTAAGCCAGACCCAATCCCGAGTCCATTTAAGTATCGTGTCTCTTCACAAAACCCAAATCAACCCACTTATAAATGGCTAGCTCGGCCCAGCATGACTCGTTTTATGTGAAACCAAATTTTATTTTATTTAAATAAATAATATAACAAAATATTTTTATTTCTAATTTTGCAAAGAAATGATCAAATCAAGAAATATTTGATTTAATACCTAGTATAGCTTCATACATTCCAAAATATTATGAAAAATATTTGTTTAAGAAAAAATTTTAAATCAACAATTTCTTAATTTGTAAAGATTATGTGATTAATGATTTGGTTAAGTTCAATTATTTTATAATTTACAAAAATGAAGGTGATATATAATCTATTCTTACCAATTTTGTTGCTCACAAGCTCTATGGGTTAAAACAGGTTACCCAAGCTCAACTCGAATCCAGCCCTTGAACTTAATTGGTTTTACGGGTAGCCCCGAAATGACTCAAAACCCGTGAAGCCTCAACCAGAACCCGTTTTATAACAAGTGAAATTTGGGTTAGGTTGGCGAGTCCGTGCCAAATTATAGGATCCTGAGACAAAGATTATTAACAAATCAAGAAAGTTATACGCGCCTACTTGACACATTTTATGTATTATTTGACTACGTATAACCCATATAAGATGGATGATAGATGTAGATATTGAGATTTTTTTCTTTATATATTGTAAAGAGAAGACTTGTGAAATGAAAATAACCCAAAATGTGTTGATGGTAAATTAGAAGTGAATAGCTTTTCAAAAGTAGGGAAATAAAATTAATTTGAAAATGTATCAGAATGAAATAGGATCTGGATATTGGGTTGGTAAACAAAGTTTATAAAATTATATCAAAGAGGTGATAGTTGCATCGGGTTGTGTCCTAACTGCTTATGCATCCATTTAAGACGAGGGATTCTTAAGTGAGGACCTTACAATGAGACTTTTTCGGCTTAGCGACATATCTTCATGATGTCCAATTTGAGCTAAAAGAAATCCACATTTTTCTAGGATTGGTTAAGTAGGGACAATATTGGTGGCACACGAGTGGGTCATCACAATTCACATCAAAATCAGGGATGGCGTTGTTCTAAAGTAGCGCAATTGTGATACTTTGTAAAAAGTAATAGTAAAAATAATGACATGTCTATTTTATCTGGTATTTAGTCTCTTACGTGAATGCATTTATTGGGGTATATATATGTTGCGCCATTGAATCATAAACTATTAGGTTTTTTTATTGTCGAGCAAGTGTCAGCCAGGTCTTTCGAGTGAGAGTCGCACACTTGGTGATTGTGCAGGCTAACCCTTTCCCCATTCTAGTGTCAAAATGTGTCTATGATAATCATCCGATTACAATATGTGCTTCTATTCATCGTCTCTTCCAAGTTTCGCATCCTTATCGATTTATGACTCCATGTTTTGAGGTTAGTGCCAATCATGTGATTCATCTATGCAAACTATTATAGTTCTTATTTACAATTTCAAAAGGCATTTCAACCAATCATAGAGAGAAGTCTCTTTTTCGGCAACCCTAATCTTCGATCATTGAAGCTTGGTAGAATCTTTCACAATCATCGCTCGTGGAGGCATACAACATGGGGATCTATAATGGATTTAATAGGTCAAGTGGATCCAAATCATAAATCAACGAAAAGAAAGGTAACGAATTTGATTTATTGACATTTTTGAATTCAAATACTAATTGATTAGGGTATGTAGACATTTTGTTATTAAAGCAATCTTAATCGAACACTACAATGTTTGATTGTGATTTTTTTCATTCCAATTAGAATCATCTAGTATTTACGATTTGTATATGAGGGTTTTCATGTGGCATTGGTTTTTTAATTGTCACATTTTTTTATTGTTGTTATTCATCAAAAAACACAGACATGAGCAGGGCCTAACCCCAACCCAATTGCTTATTTGTTCTTATTGTTATATGCATGTTGCTATATCTTATTACTTTTTGTGGTGCTTGAAGTTCAATTAAAAAATTCATTGGTTTTGTGTGAATAATCAAGTAATTATGTTTGGTGTTTAAATAATGTGAATTATTTTAATTTTATATACAAATTATTTATAGTTTTAGTTTAAATAGAAAAAAAAATATAGTGATAATACAAGTACAAGTACAATGAATTTATCACAGACGAGTTTTCATTGTTGTGTATTCTTACTAGGACAATGAACTTTATTTTCAAATTCAATATTTAACCAATTATCCTTGATTATCTTCAATCGTAAACATTGTCCTTGATTTTGGAAAACATTCAAACATTGTAGTTTATAATCGAAATAAAAACACCTATGTATAGTTTTATAGTTTTATAATGTTACTTGTACAATAGAAATAAAATTGCAGTATTGTACTAATTACAAATGTTGTGATGGAATTTTCACAGGTAGCAACACAATGACTTGATAGCTTTGTCAACCATTTCACATTATTGATTCCGAAGCGTGAATTTAACTTACAAGATAAGTACCTACACCCATGTTTTTGTATTACTGTTTATTAGTGATTATGAAATATGGCCTATGTTTGGTTCACAAAAAATTCACTGTAAATGCAAATAATTATCCTAAAAATGAACATGTTTGGCTGTTATTTACAGGTTTCAATTGAAATCAGATTTCCAAAATACTCCATTTTAGACTTTTAAGAGTTCTGCAAATTGAATTCATCATCAGGCGAAGTGGTGAAAACAATTTGCAAATAGATAGTGGTAGGTGTTATGGTGGTGATTTTTATTATTTTTTTGGGTAGTGGGTATTGTTGGAGGGTTATTGTATGGTGGTGGTGGTGATAGTTATTGGTGGTTGACGATTGGTAGTGGCGGACTGGTGGTTGACGGTTGGCAGTGGTGATGGTGGTTCTAATGTGGTTGGTAGTGGTTGTGATATATAGTTATGATTTGGTGGCTAGTAATGGTGGAAGTCATTGACGGTGGCGGTGATGAAGATGGTGGTGGTGGTTATGACTGTATGGTGGATATGATAGTGAGAGAAATTTATTTTCACATGATAAAAATTGGTTGCCAAGCAAGTCTTGTAAATAACTATGCTTAGAAAACGTAATTACAATTTTTCTTAGAAATTAATTTGCATTTATGATGAACCAAGCATGGCCTATATGTTATTCTCCAATATAAATAACCACGAATATATTCATTTTAATGGTATTCACATATTTTCTATACTAATGAAGTTTTTGTCACATATGTCTTTTGTTTTTATTTTATAGTTACATAAATTTCCAATCACTTTTAATTGTAAAGTGTTTCACTATCAATTTTTTTGCATATTTATTTTCGCTTTAAATTTAGATTATGGATAAGTGTTTGAACAATATTTTTGCTCGCTTGACATTGCAACTCTTCTTATTGTTAAGATACAAGAGTAAAGATTTGGAAAAATAATATAAATCTCTTGTAAGTAGTTTTACTTTTCATTCAATAGTTACAAGCCTACCTCCAATAATAATTAGAGAGGCAGCCACATCCTTGATGTATACTAGAACTAGTATCAAAACCTTTCTAATTAGAAATGCAAATAGAAGTGCTAAACCACTATCTATCCGACTTCTGAATTTAGGAATTTTAATTTTGAATTGGAAAAAAAGGAAAATTGAGTAATGAAATTGTATTTGAAAAAAGGTGGAAATTTGGTCATTTGAAGTTGTAGAATTGGCTTCACTTGCGGAAGCTCATGCAGTCAAAGACATTTTAGCATCTTATTGTTCAGCCTTTGACCAAGCGGTTAGTTACAATAAATCATCGGTCTTACTTAGTTTCAATGTGCATCAGAGACATGCTCGAATGATCAACATAATCCTGGGCTCCAAATTTTACAATCCCAAGGACAAGTACCTTGACACTCCCCATCTTTTTAAAAAAAAGAAAGCCTCGGACTTTCAATTTTTGATAGACAAAATCAATACCAAATTGTATGCTTGGAAAGCAAAAGTTTTGTCTCAAACGGGAAGAACGGTCATGATCAAGGTTGTCATCCATTCGATTCCAGTTTATACCATGTAAACTTTTCTTCTTCCCAAGGCCATCACAAATAAGATTGACACACTGGCTAGGAATTTTTGGTGGAATGGCGAGGTAGGCTAATGCACATGGGATCACATTAGCCTACCTCGCCATTTAGGTGGCCTGAACATTCCTCGGCTAGACATAAAAATCTAGCCTTAATGGCCGAGAATGCATGGCAACTCATTTCTCGACCCTCCAACCCTTGTATTTCACAACTCAGCAATATACTTAAAAAATAAAAGCATTTTCCAACTGCTCAAGCTTCCCAGCATTGCCTATTTTGTCCAGTGAGGGACACTTATTGCCTTAACCAACATGAAACGACACCTGTTGTGGCAAATCATGTCAGGCAATGAGATTAACTTTTGGCAAGATTGTTGGGTTAAACCAGGTCTTGTGTTGGCTGACTGTCTTTCTCAGCCAATCCCCTCTGACACTTTTAGGAAAATCCTAGATCTTTGGAGTTCTTCCGCAGGGCAACATATATAGTGGAACATTGCCCTTGTCGAATCCTTGTCTACTGGTCCTGTGGCTAAGGACGTTCTGGACATTATCATTAGACCATTGGTCTCCCTTGACACCCCGATATGGAAATTTGATAAGAGTGGTGCCTTCTCAGTCAAAAGTGCTACCAAAGCCTTTGTTATGAATGCATTGAAACCTTCATCATCTTCTCTTAATTCTCCCACTTCTCAACTCAGCAGTAAAATTCCTCGAGGACTTGTGGCGCATAAAGGCCCTAGTTAATGCACTTTTTCTCCTCTGGAAAGTCTCCCAGAACCTGCTCCCCACCATGACAAATTTGTCAAGGATTCATGTGCCCATTGATGACTGTCGTGTCTTTTGTCAGGACCACAAAGAGGAAGTTACACATCTCTTATTTCTATGTCCAATCATAGGGTATTTTTGGCTCGTGACTCCCCTCTCGATCAATTGGCTCTGGTCCAATGTCACTGAAGGCTCGTCTCCCACTTTTTTTTTCTTTCATGTGGGATATTTCCTCAGCTCACACCACTGTTAAGGATGAAATGTTTTCTCAATTCACTATGGTCATTTTCTCCATTTGACATTTTCGCAATAGTATTATTTTTTGAAGTTCAAGACTTTCCACCCAACATCTCTTTCGAACTGTCCAGCATAAATGGATGCAGTGAAAAAACAATGGTTTGAAACTCCCCATTTTGTGACATCCACTCCAGAAACAATCTCTCTGCATCACGTCCTGGACAACGCGATCAATGATTCTCAATCCCATAATCAACCACATACCGTTGCCCCATTATCACCTTCAGGAATTCAACCATCTCGACTTCTTATTATCCAAAGTAAGCTCCATGCCATTGAACATCACTGCCTTAACTTTCTATCTAGGAACCTTCACCCTCTCCCCTAGGCTCGATCAAGATATGATTATTATTACTTATGATGTCAGCTTCTTTACCTCTTCTCAATAGAGTGCTCTAGGAGTTTTTGCGATCGATGCTCAGGGTAGGGTCTGCACGAGAATAACGCAGAAGATCCAAGGAAAAGTCTATGACAGTACAATAGCAGAATGTCTTGCTGCTGAAACAACCCTTTTTTTTATCCAGGCAATACAATGGAGGACTGGTTTTTTGCTCGGGGACTCAAGTGCTCTCCACTCCATCCTACATACTAACTTAGAGGATAATGAGACTGATATTCACTGGATGTGGCGACCCATTATATGTAATATTAAGACATTGCTTTCTTTTCATTCGTACTGGTACTGTAATTATATCCCTAGAGACCTCAACAAGGAGACTTATGACCTTGCAACTTTTGCAGGATCCTTTTGTAGTTCTATTTAATTAATATTAAGTACGTTTATTAAAAAAAAAAAAAAAAAAAAAAAGAGCTTGTAGAATTTTCTCCCAAGGAGGGTCCTTAAATAAGGGTATATTTTATGGGGTGGTCGTATAAAGTCTCCAGGGGATTTCTGTTGTTCTCCCAAACCCAATGTTTTTAACATTGACAGTGACACCTCTAGTGCCACTTGGTGTGTCCTTCCTTAAAGAGAGTCAGTGGCATTCTCGTACATCCATTAACCTTGAAGGACATTTTGTCGAAATTATCCAAAAAGAGGAAAAAGTTGAAAATGCTTTCGCAAATTTAGACAGGCCTGCTGCCGTGTCGCACAAACGAGCCCCACAACTTTTCTCACCATCTGCTCAATCTCAGCCGTCCACGTCATCCATAAAACACATCCCAGCCGTCCAGCTCATCCTCGTTTTAGCCCGATTTTCTCGAGGTCCATTTAATGCTGTTAGGGTTTCCGTCCATGGAGCGAATATCAACCGTCAGATTGAAATCCAACGGCCAAAAGCAAAAGCTCGGAAACGAGAGTTTTGATTTCGATTGAAATTGGTATTTTGGGGGAATTCTAAACCCTAAGTTGTTTGGTACCAAAGAAACCCTAGCGTTTGTTGGAGCGTGAAAACCTAGATCGAGAAATTCGTGTCGAACATCTTTGATTTTGACCAATTTCGGTCCGATCTGGAGTGACAGATTCGTTCCTCTCACTTGATTTCGATCCAGGTATGTGTTTTTTCTTCGGTTTCGTTGATGTAATCGTTTGATTTTATTTAAAGGTTTGGGATGAGATTCGGTTGTGTTGCAAGGTTTGATTTTGAGTTTTTTGGGTGTTTGGTGGTCGAATTTTGGTTACAGATCTGCAATTAAGAATCATGTATTATGCTAGGTAAAAATTGGGGCTTTTGCTTTCCCCCATGTGGATTGAGGGTTTGTAGATGGAAAATAGTGGGAAAAAGTGTGATGCGCTTGTAATTCCGAAGAAGCCGAGATCTTTGGATGTTCAGAGTCTCTATCTTGAGAGATCTAGGGGTTTGGAGGAGGGTGGAGAAGGTAGTGGGGTGAAGAGGAAGAGGAAATCATCAGGGGATGATGAGGCGTTGGGTGAATTGGGGTCTGGGCAGGGGAAGAAGAAGAGGAAGAGGAGTCAGAAGGATGTTTCGCTTAGTAGTTTCGAGTCTGTGAATGAGAAGAGTAGGAGCAGTAGTTCAAATGTAGAAGATGAGAAGAAGTTAAGCCAGCTTGTGTTGGAGAGGAAGGATTCTGCGGGGAGGAAGTGGAATGATCAGGATGAAGGAGATGGGAATTTGCAGAAATTGGGGAGTGTAAACATTTCGGCTAGTTTGGATGATAATGTTGTTCCGATTCCTAAGCGACCTCGGTGTTTCTTGAGGACCAGGCGAAAGCAGTTTCGAATCAACCACAGTCCGAATGAGGAGGGAAGTTCTAGTAAGATAAGCCCTGATACTCAGGTTGTTAAATTAAATGATCACTCTGTTGCTCCAGTTTCTTCTTCTGAAGGTAAACAGGAGAAAGTGTTGGGGGAGGTTAAGAAGAGTAACTCGAGTAAGGCTGATTCAGGTCGAAGTTCTGAAGTCAGAGAAGGTGCTTCTGTCAGGTACAAGGATTTAATTTTAAAAAGTGGTCAAAGGACTCGTCGGAAGAAGCTGGAATCTAAACACCAGGGGCATCCCCATGAGCCTAGAGTTGGTGCTTTTGTTGATGACTCGGCAAAGCCTAACAAGGATTTGGGAGAAGATGATGAGGAGAATCTCGAAGAGAATGCAGCCAGGATGCTGTCATCTCGATTTGATCCTAGCTGTACAGTGTTTTCAGGAAACGGTTCTGCTTCAGCATCACAATCTGTCAGTATGTTCTCTCCCGGGTCTTCTGTTCTTGAGGGCTACAGGAGTCAACAGGAAAACCATTCATCTGGCTTGGAATCCATCTCTGATGCTGCAGGCAGAGTACTGCGACCAAGGAAAGCAAGTAAAGAGAAACGGCATACAAGAAAGAGACGCCATTTTTATGAGATACACTCTAGGGATGCCAATGCCTGCTGGGTTGTAAACCGTAAGATCAAAGTCTTCTGGCCTTTGGATCAGAGCTGGTATTTTGGTCTTGTCACCGATTATGACCCCAAAAGGAAGTTGCACCAAGTTAAGTATGATGATCGTGACGAAGAATGGATTGACCTCCAAAATGAGAGATTCAAGCTGTTGTTACTCCCCAGTGAAGTTCCTTGGAAATCTAATTCAGATAAATCAGATCTAGTAGATAAGAAGGTACTGGAGAAAAAGAGAGATATGGATGTTGAGGATGACAATTCAGGTAGCTATATGGACTCAGAACCCATCATCTCATGGTTAGCTCGATCGAGTCGTCGGGTTAAATCTTCGCCTCTTGGTGTGATGAAGAAAAAGAGGGCACATTCTCCTTCTAAGAGTGGCGGTCCACCAAATTCTGTTGTTAGATCACATGGTTGTTTGGTGGAGGATCCATCTGGAACTGATGCAAATAATTTATCCAATTATCTAGAATTGCCAGATAGATCAGCTGATGGGGGAATTGCTGAGAAGTCTATGCATACCAAGGTGAGAGATTTTCGATTTGTTTATGTTAGGAGGCGGTTTTGCCATGGAGGTCAGCGATTGCAGTGGTCTGAATGTAGAGCCATTGCTATGTCTAATTCCTTTCATTCGTTTGTTGATAATGTTGGAGGTAGGACATGTGATAGTGCCTGTCAGTTGTCGAGTTTGGAAGATTTGGATCCAGGTTGTGTAGTGTGGTCTGGCCACAATCTTGGGGTGTTGAAATTGGCTCTTTTTCCAGTGACATTGAAACTTGTGAAGCTGAAGCTTTGCATCCCACTTGATTTAGTCTCTCTTGCATGTGTAACTGAGAACTTTTCGGTGTTTCGTACTCTGTTGTTACTCCAGTATGGTACGCTGATGGTTACTTCACCAATGGTCCAACTGCAAATGCTTTTTGTAGATAATATTGTTGGATTGAGATTTCTGCTGTTCGAGGGTTGCTTGATGCAGGCTTTAGCTTTTGTATGTTTGGTACTGGTAGCATTTTATCAACCAAGTGGATGTGAGGAGCTTATAGATCCACAAGTGCCAGTCACTTCAATCAGGTTCGATCTTTCAGATTTTTGGAACCGTAAAAGGAGGCTTGTATTTACATTTTACAACTTCATGGAGGTGAAGAACTGGAAATGGTTGTATCTTGATGGCAAACTCCGGCACTATTGTTCAGTCTCTAAGCAGCTACCTCTTGCTGAATGCACATACAACAATATCAAAATTCTTCAAAGTGAAAGCAGCCAGCTGCCTGTTCCTTCAGCTTGTGAGGAGCCAGTTTCACTTGAGGTAATCCTGGTTCTTTCTAGGTCATTTACTTTTATTTTATTATATTTATTTCTTCAGTTTGATTTTATTAATGATCATAAGTAATATAAAAAGGATATAATGTATTCGCTCGTACATAAGGAACGAGCAAAGACAGGAGGGCTAGTTCAGATGATGACCTTGATGTTGATGTTGATGTACATACACAAGGAGGCATGATAATCATCTTTAGTTAACAGATTTTGAACTGGTTTTATAGGAATGTTGAAGCTAGTAGAACCATACAGTGCTTCATTTTATTTATTTGTTTATTATGTTATCTTTTGTTTATATATATATATATACTTTAAGGGTATTAACTTGTGATTGTTTTTGCCATAAACCAGGGTTCAGTTAGAAGGTCCAGGAAAGGTAGCATTTGTATGGGGATCTATAAGGAATCAGCTAACGTCGGCATGGCCATCTCTGCCATTCCTAATGAGAAGCATAAGAAACTTCCTCCTTTTGCACTTCCATTTTCTGCTGCGCCTACCTTCTTTCTTAGTCTGCATCTCAAACTGCTGATGGCAAAAAGTGTTGCTTCTATTAGCTTTCACAACCCAGTTTCTTTTTTGGAGGGTCCAGAAAGCTCTGTGGAAATAATTTCGGATGAGTGCTCGTTGGTTGAGTCAGACCAAATGAATGTCGACAATGAGGCAGGTTTCCCCTTGAGCCAAGATGTCACTGGGCGTGGATTAGATTCTTGTGCTGAATCAAAGGTAGAGGTTCAATCTCTCTCCGTAAGCAATGGCGGTGATTGGCCAATGTCATCCCATAAATGCCTAACTGGTGGATTTGTTGTTACTGATACTTCTGATAGTCCCCAAGATTCAAGGAAGGATGAGAATAACGGTAATGCAGAACTACAAAGACATTTAAGACACGATTCTGGCTCAGACAAATGTATTCTAAGGTCGAGGCCTTCAATTCCGGAAAGTGATTCTTCTAAAGGAAAGCCCAAATTGGAGCGCTTTTCTCATCTGAATGATCTCAAAGTTCAGATTCCATCAGCTGATCATGCAGAAAGTCAATCCTGTGATGTTGGACCACAAAGTGCTCCACAGTCCAGGTCTGATTTAGTTTGGAATGTGAGTAGCCCAAATCCAACTGCACCTAGAAGTATTTGGCATCGTAATAGACATAAATCAGGTTCGTTGTCTTTTCGTTACCGTTCAACGATGTGGGATGGGAGGGAAGACCTATCTCAAGATGGTCTTGCTAATGGTTCGAAGAAGCCCCGAAGTCAGCTTCCTTATCTGTTACCTTTCGGGAGTCATGATTACAGCTCCAGACCTAGAAGTAATCACAGAAAGGGACGTCCTTACAAGAAACCACGGACTGACAGTGAGAAAATGGTGCTTGGCGGTTCTAAAAGTCCTAAAAGACACCCCGGGTTGCTTTCTTGTAATGCAAATTTGTTGATTACAGCAGGGGACAAGGGATGGAGAGAATGTGGTGTGCATGTTGTACTAGAGTGTGTTGATCGTAATGATTGGCGAATCCTAGTAAAACTTTCAGGCATTACGAAGTATTCATATAAAGCTTACCAATTTTTGCAGCCTGGGGCAACTAATCGTTATACACATGCTATGATGTGGAAAGGAGGAAAGGATTGGGTTTTGGAATTTCCTGATAGGAGCCAGTGGATCTTGTTCAAGGAGATGCATGAAGAGTGTTACAATCGGAACATTCGGGCAGCTTCTGTTAAAAGCATTCCTATTCCTGGAGTTCATCTGATTGAGGAGAATGACGATAATGCTGGAGAAGTATTATTTTTTCGTAGCTCTCCAAAGTATTTTCGACAGGTTGAGACCGAGGTTGAAATGGCTTTGGACCCATCACGTGTTTTATATGACATGGAAAGCGATGACGAGGAGTGGATTTTGAGACGCCGGACTTCAGAATCCTCTATGAGTAACTCTGTTGAGTTGTCAGAGGAGATGTTCGAGAGGATGATGGATATGTTTGAGAAGGTTGCTTATGCTCAACAGCGTGACAACTTCACAAGTGAAGAAATAGATGAACTTATGGATGGTATAGGGCAAATTCATGTGGTCAAGGACATCTATGAATATTGGCAGCATAAGAGGCAGAGGAAAGGAATGCCTTTGATTCGGCAATTTCAGGTAAGTCTTAAATGATAGTCAATTTATTTTACCTTAGTTTAAAATTTTCAATGCTGAATGCGTTCTCTTGTTATCACATTTTCTTGCATAATTGTCATGGCTGATCTTGCCAATTAGTCTTGGGATGAACTTAGCCACTTATTAGCCAAATGAAGCTATCACATAATGACAATTTGAGTTTAGTCATTTCTCATGAGTGGGCCATGTGCGAGTAGTTGTAGTCATTCCTTTACGCCTTTCAGATGATTATTTTTTTGTTTAAACTTCCATTGGGTGAGACAAGTTAGGAAAAGGAGAGAGAGGGCGTGGGGGGATTCTAGCTAGAGTTCAATAAGGGGTCTTGATTATATGGGTAGACAAACCTCATTTTAGAAGCTAATGAGGATACCCGAAGGCTGAATGGAAAAAAAAGGGGTACAAGAAATAAGTCCTTCTGTTCTTCCATTAATTTCAACAGCCCTGATCATCTAGCTTGCTACCGATTTATGTTGTTTCAACTCAGATGATACTCTGGTTCATCTCAAAGATTGTTACTTCATAGGTATAGGTGGTGTGTTTTGCTAACTTAAGATCTTTTTCCTTCCTTATATCATGTATACGTACTACAATAATTAAATAGAAGCTACCTTCAAATTGGAGGGATTGAAGATCATAGCAAATATTTTTTTTGTTGGACTTCCTTTGTATCAAGAAATTTTTAACTTATGTTGGGTTCATTTGGGTTGATGTGATGTTGTTGATGGCGTGTGGAGTTGTGTGGCTTTCAAAATGAGTGCTCTGATTCGGGTCTCAAGTTCCCATGCTATTTGTTTGGCATTGTGGTTGGAAAGGAATAATAAAACATTCCTCCCATGGGGCTCAGTCTATCTTTGATTTAAAGGATCTAGCTTGTTGCTCTTGTGAATATCATAGGCTCTATATGTTTCCGTCTGTTTTTTATTTTTTTGGATCTCTGTACATCCTTCTTGCTTTAAATAGAATTTTATGTCATTTACAGTCGTAACAAATCTACAGTTATAAATTGAGAATGGCCATTTCTACAGTGAAATGTCTTCGGTCATGGTTGATGAACTAAAACTCATTCCAGTCCAGAAAAGACGATATGCTCTGAAAACAAAATCAAATATGTTTAAGCATCATATATCATAATTAGATTTAATGCATCTAAATATATTCTGAATGGACTTTGAAAACACTTACCATGGATAATCTTTCACCATTTATAGTGATCTATAGCTAAAATTCGGGCAACAATGATTCAATCCTACCTCGAGAAACTGAAATTTTAAGGACTTCTAGGATTGAATCCTTAAAAAGAAATTTTACAGAGGCTGAATTGTCAAAGAGAAATTGTATAGTGTATGTTATCAGGGGGCGAGGGAGAGGGGAGGTCCCCCCAATAAAGCCTTTGCGAGCGCCACCAGGGCAGAGCCTTTTTTTTTTGTAAAGGTAACAAAAATGTGTGGTTGCCTCACCTTAAGTAATGTATGGATGGCCCTGCAAGGGGAGGGAGTTTGAATAAAAAATAGAGCTTTGGTAGAGCTGTGGTGGAGTCCCCCGACAACATATAGCTACATTCGTTTTCAGAATAACATCATTTCCTGGATCAACTAGAGAACACACAATTGAGAAGGATTCAAACTCTATTGTTAATCTACGATATATGGTCCTAAGAGCCTTTTAATTAAATCAAAGAGTGGGTGGTGAGTTAGTTATAAGGTTGGATAATGATTTGGTACCCTGAGAACCATGAGAAAAAAAGTGTTTTCAATCTGCTGAGAACCTTTTTTTGTATTTGAAAAATGAGTATAGGTTGGTATAATGCCTTTAGGGGCACTCAATATGTGGAGTTCCTTTCAGTTTCATTTTAGGGGATCAAGGAAATTTAGGTCAGCATTTATATAACATAAGTGTTAAAATTGAATTTGAAGCTTGAGAAGGCTTTCTAAAACTTGTTGAAATTTCAAATTCCTTAACTTAGTTAGATAGGCATTTCAATAATTTTTTCTTAGGTTTTTGCCAAAGGAGGGAGAGTTGGAACTAGAAAGATGAGTGGTCTGAGGGTTGAAGGAATGGACAAGGATTTAAAGGATGATGAGTGGTGCAATGGGTTGAGAGGGGGTTTAAGTGAAGGTGTGTGGTTTACCACTTTCTCAAATTTTTTCTCCAGAAAAAAAGATGTGATTTGGAAACCTCCACCTAAGAGAAAGGGATGCTACTCCATTGGTCGTTGGTTTTGAACTTGATGAATTCATGGATCCAAAGACTGTTGGGGTTGAACATGGGAGAGAAAAGGTAGATATTCCATAAGTACCTTATTGGAAAAGTTTAAAGGACACTCAGATAGACTCTTAGGAATTTCCCTTAAAAGCATGAATTGGTCAAATATATCCTTCCCAAGGTCTGTGTATATATATTTGATCCTCGTGGTAAGGGCAACGAATGTATAGAGGGCATGGACATAGTCATGTGGAGTTGCCAAAATGATGTAGAAAATTCTCAATCGTAACTTTCTTTGCTCCCAATCACGCCCGTTATGTGGAATCACTTGTCAGTTACAAGTGTCATGGCCTTCCCGAAAGATTTTATAGATGTCTGTAGAGATGGAAATTCAGTGCTTTCATAAGGGTTCTTAAAAATCCAGGTGTTATATGATTTTCTATTTGGTTTGTGGGATAAAGAGAAGCAAAAGGGTGTTACAATGGATTGCTGTGGTGCCTACCTTTGATGTTGGGCCTTAACTAGGATATTGGTGCCGTTTTGGTATTGGGCCTCGACTAAACCTTGAACTTGAGGGAGTTTCTTTCAATAGGTTTGATGATTCTCTACCAGGTTATTGAACAATGTACTCATGGTTTTCTTGTTAGCAAAGCCTTCATAATTTAGCAATATGTAACTATCGATTGCCAATCAAATTTCTAGCATTTCAAGAAATATATAGTTGTATTTAGCAGACATCACCACTAACATTTCCATATTAAGGTATATGCTTCTAGGCTTCTCAAAACAGTTGAGCTTACACGTCAACATTCTCTTATCTGCTTAAAAAACGTCTTATGAGGAATTCCATACTGTCATGGAAGTATTCTTGATCTTTGGCAACGAATTATTTTCTTAGAAAAGACCTTTCGCCTCAGCCTTGCCTACCTCACAATGCCATAATCCCTCGTTTAGGGCACTATGAAGCGCTTGTGATTAATATCAATATTCTTCTTTTTCATGGTGCACTAAGAAATATGAAAACCTACTATTCTAGATTGAAAGGGAACAATCTAGCACTTTACAATAACTCCGCTGCGGCTGTGTCGTGATGACCCTTAATTTCCCATTTAGCACTGGCATTGGGCCTTGGCTTACATGAGGGTTAAGGAATTTTTATTAAGAGGTTGATGATCAATGGAACTACATAATATACTCTCATTGTTGTTATTAGCAAGCCCTTGCAACATAATTATTTTTAGAAAGATTCAAATTTTATTAAGACTAAGAGATATGAATTATAAAAGAGAAATTGAGGCCACCAGCCTGTATACAGGCACATGGCTATTGAGCTGACTGGCTCTAAGAAAAGGGATGCACATGTATACCAAGTAGCCACAAAATGCCGGAGGTGGAGCAAGTAGCCAATTCGTCCAATCTTATTGCCATCAGATCCATTGTGGAGGATGATTTGTTGTAAGTCGTCAAAGGGGTGTTTTAAAGGAATTCCTTTTATGAAAAGTCGACTCATCAATAATGCAAATCTGGCTTTTTCCATAAATTTCTTTCTTGGTGGATCTGGTGGATGGGTATTCCTCCAAAATCAACTCTGTTAAGTGGAACATGGTTTGGAATCCTCTACCTACTTTGTGATGTTTTGATTTGGGGATGGAGTAAAAAAAACCATCTTTTTATTTGAGAGCTGTGGAGTCACTTAAGTTATGTGGGACCTCGTTGGTATTGCCACTTTCTGCTTGGATGTTTACAAGCCTCAAGGGGTAATGCTTTTTAAAAGGGAAGGCTACTGTGTTGTGGAGCATCTTACTTTATGCTTTATGGTGGGTGACTTTGAGAGCAAGAAACAGCAGATATTTAGGTGCTAGTGGTTTATGTAATTGCTTGTACATGGATTTTCAAGCCAAGTATCAGAAGGTGGGGTTTGATAATGTCTTTGTACATTTGAAGAAGTTGGTTAATGATACCTTTTGCACAGACACTTTTGTGCGAATTAATAGTCTTACTTTAATATTGTTGACCTTTCAAAAGTTAAAAATAAAAATAAAAATATCAGTAGCAGTAGCAGTCAACAGTACATTTTTTGTGCTCAGGTTCCTCACTGCTAGACCTGTAAAAATATTTGAGCTTCTTGCTTCTTCAACATTGTCTTCTTTGCTTGGTCCTGCCTTAAGCTGAATACATGACAAATCTCTATTTAACATTGTTCAAATTCAGTACTATCATTTGTCTACCAAGGCACAAAGCATCAGCAGAAAAATCCTCTTGTTGATTGGTTCCCTTCCATCTTAATGCTTCTGACAATTTATCAGCTCTTCTGTGTGTTTGGAATTTTATTCTTCTCTTTGATGCATAATTTTCAGCAACTGAATTTTGTATTGTAAAAAAAATATTTATTGTTATTACTATTTTTCTTAAAACTAGTTTAGATTTAATCTTCCAAAATTTTCGAGTTTCTAGGCTGTATTGGCAGTTCCTCTCTAACCAGTTATTTCTTTGCATCTATGAAATATATTTTCACTGATAAAAAAGGAGTTTGTGGGTTTTGTATTATTTCATTTCTTGTTATCTCAGCTAAAGTCTACACCCTATACCCTACCTGCTTTCAGCACCTTCTTGGAAGACACTGTAGCCTGAATAGGTTTAAACTTCCATATGGAAGACATAACGGTGTCCGTACTCTTGCATGATTTGTTTGAAGTGTTTATTTTCAACTTTTCATTGTTTATTATGCATTCCTTTTTCCTAGATTTAAGTTTTGTGTATATTTTGTTTTGTCCAGCCTCCACTATGGGAAAGATACCAGCAGCAATTGAAAGAGTGGGAATCAACAGTGAACAAGATCCCTAATGGAGGCAAGGAGAAGTTAGGATTGGTTCAGAAGCCGCCCATGTACGCTTTCTGTCTAAGACCAAGGGGCTTAGAGGTACCCAGCAGAGGCTCAAAGCAAAGGTCACACAGAAAGCTCTCATCTGGTTGCCACAGCTATTCTTTCTCTAGAGATTCTGATGGTAACCATAGTTTTGGTAATTTGAATTCCATCTCACCTTCCTAATTAAAATTTTTCCTATTGACTTGGAAATTTGGCTAATTTATATATGTATTCTTTTTAGGGAGAAGATCAAATGGGTTTATTTGTGGAGAAGAAAAGTTTGCTGGTGCTTCGAATCATGAATCTCTGTATGCCTCCTCATGGCACACTTCTACCAGGGTGATATCTCCGCGCGATGCCCTTAGTACAGGATATATGTCAATGAGCAGTGATGGATCTGAGAGAAGTCAGCAACCGATACCCCACAGCAGCAAGTCAAAAAAGAAGAAGACGGTTATATCCTCCAATGACTCACAAATGATGTCAACTGCATATAGCCACAAATCGATGAACAGAAGAAATGGAAACTCCAGATGGAATGTTGGATTGCCGGAGTGCCCTAGCCAGAAGCAGTACCATCCGGAGGGGATTCATAGGCAAAGAGTAGAAAAGTTGGGTGGGCCAGATTTTGATGAGTTCAGGTTGCGTGACGCATCCGGTGCTGCTCAGCATGCATCCAACATGGCTAAGCTTAAACGGGAAAAAGCTCAGCGGTTGCTCTACAGAGCTGATCTTGCAATTCACAAAGCCATGGTTGCACTTATGACGGCGGAGGCTATAAAAGCCTCGTCTGAGGAGCCTATTGATGATAGGTAGAACTTTCAAGTGAATTTAAGATATTTGCCTTGCAAACTCTGCAATCTACATTTTAGTGCGAGCTGGATATTTTTTTTTTTTTTGGCAAAAGAGGAGGTAATGGTGGTTAATATATGGTTTTAGATGATAACTGAAGCAATTTTGGCACCCAACTTCATATCTGAAGACCCACAAACTCTTTTCTGAAGTAGGTGTTTATGTTAGATTTGGGGGCCTGGTTCATGCTCCCGGAGGAAAAGGTGTGTGTTTGTAGAATTTTGGTTGCTGGTCTCTGTACAGAAATTTTTTTCCTTCTCATTCTCTGTTTATCCAGACTCCGGTCTAAAGTGTTTGCCAATGATGGAGCAAATTGGCCCAAATAATAGTATACACCTACCTGCTAAAAGTGAACAGTTGTCAACTTTGGGGTTTTTGAAATTACAGAAATGTTGTGTTTATTACAAGTGTAGTGATTGCAACATTATATTCCCTTGAATGTGCTGTATATAAACATATACTGGAGTAGGTTAGGATCTTGAAACACTTGTGCCCGTTTGTCAGATGGGTAGATGGTATAAGACCAAGGCTTCTCAAGTTGTTTATAGGTAAACTATGGATTATGCAAGTTGCAACCGAGGCAGAAGAGCACTGGATTATGCAAGTTGCCTAGAAGACAATCTGGGTGCCCTGATCCACTGGAACAAAAAATGTCTGGTAGGCAATACTGTTTCAGAGGTCAGATTTAGAAGGAAGAATGTGATGATAAACTGTATTTAGTTTATTTCTTTTAATCATGTATATGGATTTTTCATTTTTACTTTTGTTTACGAAGAGTGCAGTCTGGTGAAAAGGGATGACCTCTTATGCACACTGTTTTCTGTGGGCTGCAAATATTAAGATGGCTAGAGTACATGCAGAAAGCGATTGTTCATCAAGGCGTTCCAAAATTCTAATCAGAGTCTTGTCTTGGCTTAGAGTGGTCTTTTCCCTCTTGGATGAAAACTATAATCCAAGACGAAGCAAAACTTGAGGTCAGGCATGAGGAAACAACCTACTGACAAACTGAAAGATGCATGTTGCTCGTTATAATTATATTTGGAAAAGTGATAGCCTCCCTTTTCATCTCCAGATCTCGGCCAACTTGGTCTCAGCAATCAATAAGCATTGAGACACAACTTGACGATTGTTTGTACATGAGATAATCATGAAAAGACTGGATTGTAGCTCTTATCTCAGCTTCAAGCATTTCAAAAGGACCAATGCAAATTGCTTGTACATATGTTGCTTCAAATACATCTTCTCTACTTTACTCCTCCCTTTCAGTCCCATCTGCTCCCTTGCGGTTGGGTTTTCAAGCAAAAATTGGATGTTCTGAGCAAGGACTTTGGTTCCTGGGCGTCCAATAGGGTGAAGATGACCTGTTATATTGTGCTCAACAATCTCCTTTGTGCCTCCAGGTTCCGTTCCAAGCACCTGCATCTCAGACGGATTAGGCTTATATTTGCATTCCTGATTAGACATAGTATTCCTACTCAAAACTTTATTCGTTTATTGTGTCCCTCTTTTGACATAGTATTCCTAGTTAAAAGAAAGATATTGCTTACTTTATTGTAAAAACACAAAGAGAGAAAAAAATAATAAGAATTCTATCCATTATTTCAGCACCATTTACCACTGTTAACTGACTGGTGTCATGTCAGTCCGGCAGCTGAAAAGAAGTTCAAACAGCTTTAGAATGTTTTCTCATCTCATTGTTGAAAAGGACAAAATAAAATTAAAAAATAGCCGCTGTTTTAATGTTTGCAGCTTGTGTGAATAAATCAAGCACGACTTTAGCTCACTGGTCTTAGTTATGATAACATGTTAGGACTGCAAATGGTTCTTTAAATACATAGAATGAAGAACAAGCAGTAACATTAAAATACATATATTTAAACTTACTTGTATCAGTGTGTGTAGGCCGTTCTCAATTTACAGTTTGTTCATGAAGTTTTTTTTAGAAGATCGTGCAGTTAGTTGATATTATTATAGAGCCATTTTTATTACGAGTGCATGAAATCAATCAGCATGGTGAACAATCAAGTTTTTTTTTCACTCAACAGTAATTCCATTCGCATACTACAAAAACAGGGGAAGAAAAAAAGTGTAAGATTACCGGGAGTCCAAAGGCCATTGCCTCAACTGTCACTCTTCCAAATGTTTCACCAAGTCCGTGCATGCCAATAAATGTTTAGTTCTTCAAATAAGCATAATTTTTTTAATAACTAATCTGAACACATCATAAAATAACAAAAACATTGCAAAATCAACACCACTGATGTCTGGATATAGCAACCGTAATAGTCCAGACACGGAAAATTCTTTCAAGTTTTCTTCATCCATAGGACTAGATGGCACTGATAAGGTTTTTTGAAGGTGATCAAATAGAGATGTAAGTCATAGTATGCACTCTGAGATATTTGTATGCACAATCCCAATTGATCCAACATTTTCTCAGATAATGACATTTGATTGAAAGAAATCCAGGAATAAATACATATGGAGCACAACTAGCCGATAGCAGCTAAGAAAGTAAAGAAGGTAAAGAGAGTAGATAAGTTGATGAATAAAAGAGGGAGAGATGTTTCATATACGGTAATTGTCTCCCTTGGTCAATGTTCTTGTTATGATGAGCTTATGGGTTTATGTTTCTGTAGTTCCATTAGTATATCTGAAAACTATTGACACAAAGACGTTCCCTTGTAAGGATTCAATTGGAAATAGTAATGAATTCCTTGAAAAAGTAGTGTTAGACCTTGATTCCAAGATTAGCACAGTCATCATAATTGGAAGACAAGAAAGACTCCCTCACCTGGGAATTTATTACGTAAACATATGCAGCAGAATAGAGCGCAGCCACATGAGTAGTCGCTGGAGTCCATAGCACTGCCTTTCAAAGCTTTGGATGTTCCGATAAAAAACTGAGAAGTCCTTTGACGTAGACAACTTTATTACTTTTGGATCCAACAGAACCAACTAAAACCTTAACTGTCTTTTCCCGAGCTTCCCCATTGTCAGACAATGCTTTTCTGATAGCGAGTGTTGCCCATGGTAATCTTATTTGTATGATTCTTGGATGGAACAAGTTTGCGTGTCCCTGACGATATTCTCTTGTGGTTATTTAAGATAACACTAGACTTATTATATTTACAATCATGAACCACATTTTGAAACTAAACCCTTGGATGTTCCTCGGTAGTTTGATTTTGTTTAACAGCTATGCCAGAGCCTGTTTCTTCTTTTACTTTGCTTTTTGAATCTACGCTTGAAAGATTTTTCTCAATCACCAAATTTGCTGCTTCAAGAAGTAACTGCTGACCCTTCCCAGCGTTGATACTACTTAAAGACATCAAAAGCATATCATTGTCTGTTAACCCCATTTCTTCTCTTACTGCAAGTCGCAGTAAACGCCTTTTTTCCAGCATCTTCTTTATGCTGAACGATGGAGTATTTAGAGAACAAGGAATGCCAGCTACAAAGGCAAGTTCATCATTAACTGAGAGAGGAAGCAATGCAGGCTGGGAATTCAGCTTAATTCCTTCTTCTTCAGACCAAGTTAGCCATTGTTTAGACTGTGATTCAGAAAGAAATATCAAAGTTTTCACTCGGTTAGGCAAGAGCTTTGCTCGATCGAAGTATTCCCGTCTGTTCTCCATGATCCACCAAGCAATTTGATTAGATCCAGCTGAAAATTTTTCTAGATAAACCACAAAAAAAGTACAAAAAGAAAAGGTAAAAGGACTTCGGCTAAATTCTCCCACAATACAGCAGTATTTATTAAAATCAGGCCTAGTGAGTGAGCAATTTGCAGGCTTAAAAGAAGAAACTTACATACTTGGTTGACCACCAAGCAAATTATCCCAATTGAACATACAAATATTGAAAGGCTGATTTCCAATAATATCACAACAGTCCCCCAAAACTTGTAACTTTGCTCTGATTTCCCTAAATATTATCAGAGAGTCCTTAGGAATACGAGAGTATGGATTGGTTTTTAATATATGACAGCATTTAGCCATTACATGTAAAAGAAGCTCCTATGATCAGACAGCTACAGTAACTCCCAAACTATGTTTGGTTATTTGAGTATTTTCATTCTTAGATAGAATTCGAATGCTGTTTATTATCAATGTGGTTTACTTAACATGAACCTAAAGCTACTCTAAGAATCAATTTTTGATGAATCGGTATATTGTTTTTGTATGTTTGGCGTGTCTAACACCTCGCACCAGTTTGACGTGTGTTTTTGCACATGGCTTGGGTAATGTTACATGGCTTATTTCTTTAGAAGAGCAGAAGTAGAACTCTTAATTGAGGTGCAGAATTGCATACAAAGTTAATAACATAACAAATTAATTCAGCCATTGAGGATCAATAGATCCAGTCAGCACATATCTAAGCTAGAACTTAGGTCTCCTCTAGATCAACCATACAATAATGCATATATCATGATCAGTTTCAAGAAAATTTTACAACATTTGGAATGGGCATTGGAGGTAGGATATGTGGTGGGTTTTAGTTCCATATTGGGCAATGAATCAGTAATGATGTTGTAAAAAAGAAATATTTCAAAAACTCAGGGGCCACAGAAGTTATTGGTTAGTGGCATAGTATGAAACATGACTACGTAAATTCAAACTATATGCTGCCATTATTTTCTTACATTAGAAATTGAAGGTGTGTAAGCAGATGTGTGTTATATATTATGAACATGAAGAAATTTGCATTAGGACGCATGCCAAATATCAAGAGTGGGTTTTCACTAAATCATGCTTATATATAAAAGATTCCTCACCAATCCATGACGTACAGACAGCAGACTCCGCATCTGCTCTCATGGCAGTTTTGAAGCTGAGCTGGGCCTTGTCATTGATCACCTTGATCTTTCGCCTGTTGATTTCCGTCATCAACCCACCCCTCCTGTCAAGAACAACAGCGGACACAGTAGCGCTACAGCTCAAAAGCTCTGTTGCAAGTTCCAACATCGACAGTGGGCCACCAGTCATCGAGAGCTCATGGAATACTAATACAAATTTTCTAGACCTTACAAGACGTCCAAATTCCGCCGTCCTGTCACAGGTACCTGATCGTTTCTCTGCAGTCTACCCTAAGATTTTTTCCTCCGTCGATCCAAAGGGACCAACAAGCATCCCGTAGGAAGAATTTGTTTTAGGAATCTCCTCCTCCTGCTCCTCCAAGCTATCAATTGGATGGGTCACCACAGCCTTCCCACGTGATCTGCCACGTCTCCACCCTGATCTCTTTGGCTTCTTCACGGATGGATTATGAGAAGAAGCAAGACTTCCATTTTTGCCCAAACTCACATTCGTGTTGCTTAAATCCAATCCCTTCTTCCCTGGCGAAGTTCTGCTTCCACTAGTAGCACCGTTCTCAATCAAAACCCTTCCATTCACAACCACATCCGATGGCTTCTTCTCCTCCGTATCGGAAATTTCATCACTTGCTTTACTTCTATACCCAACAAATGCTTCCTTATTATTGTTATCACCGTGAGCCCACTTGGACTGAACAAAAAATCCTAAATAAGCCCAGAGAGTAATCAAAATCAACCAAAGCAACAATTTATTGCTCCGAATCCACTGAAAATGCCCGCCACCCTCTCTTCCATCTCTTCTAGGTGTACGACTCGAATTCAATCTCCGATTCGAATCCACTGAAAATGTCCGCCACCCTCTCTTCCATCTCTTCTAGGTGTAAGACTCGAATCCACTGAAAATGCCCGCCACCATCTCTTCCCTGATAATAATGCAGATTTCATAACCCCATTAGATCGTAATGACGATTGCCTCACTGTATTGATCTCTAAATCTCTCATATCCTCCATTATTTCTCTCAAAAACTTCACTGAACTACCAAACACCCACTCATTAACATCACTTAAACCCTTCAAATCAACCCCCAAAACGCTGTCTTTCACACTTGCAAACACCTACACAAACCCCACAAAAGTTCTTCACTCTATTGATCAAGCAAACAAGTACTTACACTAATTGATAATAAAAACTAGATACCCATTTAGCTGTTTCTCCAGGAACAGTCAATTCAGCAATAAATGAGTAACCTTGTAGTGTAAACAAGACATTGGGACATTGGGAGATCTCAACAAGACATTGTAGTGTAAACAGTCCTTGATTTTTGAAATTCTGTTTAGGAGTTGCAGAGACTTACTTGTCTTCACTCTCCAGGTTTCAGGTAAACAGTCTTTTAATTTGTCCGAAAACTTATGATTATATATACTTTGGCCCTTTGATTATCCAACTTATGCATCTGAGTTAACCAACTCATTTTTTGGTCAAGTCAACTGAGGGCTGACCACAGTCAAATGCTAACAATTGTATTAGGCCAATGTGCCAGCACGGAGACCTACATGTGTTAGCACACTGGCATTGTTAGCTTCCGAGAGGTAGCAAGTTGAGGTAGTAGAGACAACTTGCTAGAACTCGAGCATCAGTACATATTCATCCAATTTTAAGATGTTAATCTCTGAGTGCCAGTTCTTAGTGAAATCGAGATGAATTGGAAGAGAGGGGGGCGGGGGTGCTCGAGTACCTAGCTACTAGCTAGTAATCTTTTGCGCAGAGATATGATATATTTTGACTATGTTTGGACATATGGTTATTTCACTTGTACTAACAAACGAGAAGATTTAACCAATTTCGATTGATTAGAGTAAGACACAAGGATTGAATTATCAACCGAGACCACATGATCTAACACACTATCTATTGATCTGACACACTATATATATGATCACTAAGCGGCACTAAAGATCAATATTTCCCTCCCACATTACTCTTTTTTCTAAATGTTCTAAAACATTTAAAACTGAAGCCTTCCTCTTCCATATCATGTCTCCCATTTTATCCAGATTTGAATTCCTTTCACAAGAATACCTAATCATATTAATACATAGGTTTGAGTGATTAAGGAGCACTAAGTCTTTAATAGTCTTAGGGTTTTTTTTTTTTTTTTTTTTTTTTTTTTTAATGCTAAACACGAAGATTTTTATCGAAGAAAAGATGAGAAACAAAATACAACCATTCCTATATCAAGGAATGTCAAGACACCATGAAGGTGTAAAAAAAACAAGTATCTAAAGAGATTATAAGCCGAACCCATCTTCCATAATAATTCCCTAATCTCGCTAAAAATAGAGTGCTCCGATCTGTTAAGCACTTTAAAATTCAATTTTTATTCCATCAAGATAAAATACCCTCATTTGATTATTTATATTCACATACCTTCAACAAAAACAACAAATCTAGATTTGTCCTTTTTAATATCATTGACAAGATGATCTAACTAATAGTAAGGGAATCTAATTCAAGCCAATTAAATAGATATGGAACCCCATTTACTAAGTTTACGATGACCAATTCCAAGGAAGAGCAACTAACATTTTTCTTGATTTGGGTGGTTCACCAAGCCATGATTGAGTTTAGGGCACTTCGAGGCCTACCGACACATATTTTGGTTATAATAGGATTTAGCGGGGCTTGTTTAACATAAAAATAGTCTTCCCTCTTTAGAATTTTTTTTGCTTTTAAAGGCAAAACAATCTTTGTTCCCAAAGGTGACATACAAGAGTAAGTCCCTAATTAAGATACAAGAGAAGCTCCATATTAGGCTTTAACAACAATCCCATAACTTGTGGAATAATCTACCTACTAAATCCATTGAGTTATTGGCATGGTCTTGTCAATATAGCGATGATTCCTTCCCAAAAATACATCGTTAAAGTTGTATGACCTAATCTTGTGATCACAAAGAAAAAATTGTATACTCAAGACCATTTTGTTGCACTGTCTCATTTATGAGAAAATTACCTCTAGCGAATTATTTTTTGCTTGTTTATTTATTTTCTTAACACATTTACCTTGGTCTTGTATGTAGAAAATCGTAAACATTTCGAGAGCATGTCAAATAGATATGAATATGCAGAAAAATAAGATACAACTAAATTAACCTAATAAACACATTAAATATATTATATGAAGCCTTAGTATACAAATATCTCTATAAATATATTTTTCTTCATAATTTTTGGGTTTTACATGAAAATATCGAATTTACAAGAGATGATGAAATATTTTGACCGAAAAAATATAATTTGCTTAATAATTTTTTGGGCTTTATACAAAAATGCCGTAATTTCCAAAAAATTCAAAATATTTCGAGATAACTCGTCAAAATAATGTACTTTTCAATTTTAGTACTTTAAAATCCAGATCTCAAAAAACAAACTATTTCTGGAAATCACAGTCCTGTTACACCCAATGGTTTAGCTGGGCTTGGTTTTGAAAAGTTTAGACTGCCGCCATCAGTTTTTGCTGCCCATATATCCCCAATAGTTCGCAATAATACATTAGAATCGATTAGCCTTTTCACTCTTAAATATATGAAGATACAGTGTAGCTCTCTCTCACCTACTGCCATATTTTTACAAGAATTCTGAAAGTTTAGGAACCTGTTATAAGTAGACTTGTTTCTCTTTCTTTTCTTTATTTGGGTGAAATGGATTAGAAGATTTTTTTTTCATTATTGAGTATTGGTGGAGGTATAGAGTATTGGAAACTGGTTTCCTTAAGCTCCATTTTCAGTTTGTTTGTTGAAGTTGAACATCTAATTATAAGGAATCTTGAATGTGACATAATTGACTTTAACAAAGTTGATATTAGAATAATCTAATTTCATTTAAATCTTGAAATGAAACTCAGTAAGGATGTGGTGGAAGATTGAGCGCAGACCAACGCAAGGTCAAGTCCAACATTTGACATTGATTATCTCTGAGTAAGTCAAAATGTGTACCAACTGTATAAGATTTGGCTAAACATTTTTAAGATGATTCAATGGAAATGTCGAGTGCACGTTTGATTAAATTAGTGGATAGGATGGACGTTATTGCCACATCCATGATTTCCGATTTTCTATCATTGAACCCTAACTTTAGGGTGGAACTTGGTCGGGCTAGGGATCAACCCATGGTGTCGAGGGGTGAACCTGCAACCTGCCCAACCCGAAGTTGAGTATGTCAATCCACGGGCCAAGTAGTTTGGGTTGGGTTCTTGACGGTGCCGTTTTGCCTATTATACAATGAGTTTCCTCAAAGTTCATCACATTTTCGCTATAAATTGTCAAATATTTGAAGGTATTTGGGTTCTTTAGGCAAACTCTCCAACTCAATTCAACTAACTGATGAGCCAAACTTTTTGGACTGGGTTTGCTCACCCAAGTTGCACCCTAGTTAGCAATTTGTCTTGGACCAATGGGAATGTACTGGTTATACGACTTGGTTATATTCGCATATGAAATTAGACAGGTCTAGATCCTGCTACAAGTATCCTGATTCATATGGATATATCTGGACTTTTATAACTAAGAACGGGTGAATGAACAATGTCATGTCTTTAACTTTAACTTTTAGGATTCTCATTTTGCCTTCCACATTTCATATTTTTTTTACAATAAAAACAATAAGCTCTCAATTATTTGATTAATTATACACAAGTCCATAACATAATTTATTGAAGCCCCTCAATTATCTATGAACTATCAACATGCCCTTAATTTAACTTTCGTATTTTCATCTCGCCGTCCACATTTCATAATTTTTACAATCAAAACCAGCCTCTCTCAAGCAATAAATAATTATACTTAAGTCCCTAATATAATTTATTTGAAGTCCCCCAAATTATCCATAAACTATAAATAGGCCTTTTGATGAGCATAGGTTGATCATTATAATTAGGTTTTTAATGAAATAAATGTTATTTTCTTTATTAGTTATTTCTGTTTATTTTATAGTTGTTGTTTTGAATTATTTCATTATTTCAATGCTTGTTCAGTTTATTTCGATTATCGTTCATTTAATTCTATCAATTAGTATCATAGCCGAACAATTCTCACGTTTTCTTAAATTTGAAAAAAAAGTTCGAAGGAAGATGATTAAAAAAATAAAATTCCCGCAGCTATAGAAGGCAATGAAAATATCGATGGAGAAGGCAAATTTGAAATTTGAGGAGAGGATGGATCGAATATTCGAGAAATGCCTTTCACGCAACACAAAGGCCGTGGCATTGACTCAAGCAACACCATTGTCATCGGTTGCACCACATGGGCCCACACCCAGCAATGTCGATGGCGGGGCATACCACCTTCTTGCCGCCACCTCCGCCAATCAGTTCACAGGTTGTCAACCACCCTGTCGATCGACCTTGCCAGCCAGCACAACAAGTCGATTGCTGATTGATCTCAAAATTTACCACAAGTGTGAAACTGCAAGCACGGGTCAAATCCCACAACGAGGGCTCATTTTTTAAAACCAATTTTGTAAATCAACTTATAACACTTAACCTAGTTGGAACAAAGAATTTTGATGAAAAATCCTAAGATAGAACAACAATGTAAATCTAGCTAATATGAGAATTTAAGAGAAGATCTTAGGGTTTTAGGGATCACCACCATGGATTGATAGCCCCCTTGGCCACTCTTAAGTTCAACCTTTCCTATTTTACTAGCACATCCTAAGGTAGCCTTTCATCTCACCATAGGATGGAAGATATAACAATGTGAGCAACTTGTTCCGAGCCTAAGTTATACCACTAAGTTAAGCATCAAATAAGATTTAAAAGCATGAAAGGAATTCATCTAGCTTGATGAAATACCTAATATCTAACTAGGGATGGCAGTGGGGTGGGGTTTTTTTTTTGGGTATTTGCTCCGCCCTGCCCCATTTGGGGTGGATTGGATTTTACTAATCGATTTTCGGGGTGGATTTTACTAAGTCTCAGTAATGATGTGGTGGAAGATTGAGCGCAAACCAACCCAAGATCAAGTCCAACATTTGAATTAAATTGTTTATCTCCAAGTAATTTACCAAATGTATAAGATTTTGGCTAAACATTTTTAAGATGATTCAATGGAAATGTCCAAGTGCACGTTTGATTAAGGGCAACGACTATTTGGCACCACAACTTCAAATCCCAAATTCAAATCATCGAAAGAAACCACCCTCTCTTCCCAACTTTTTCTTCTCTTCTTCGATCCTCCCAATTCTCTTGTTTGATTGAAAGCTCCCACTGCATCTCCCTTCCCAACTTTATTTTCTCTTATTCGATCCTCCCCATTCTCTTGTTTGATCGAAAGCTCCCACTGCATCTCCCTTCCCAACTTTCTCTTCTCTTATTCGATCCTCCTTATTCTCTTGTTCGATCGAAAGCTCCCACTGCATCTCCCTTCCCAACTGAACCTCTCCCTACCCAACTGAATTGTCACTCCCTCCTATTCCACTTCCATTCGACTCACCCAAAAGGGTTCATCAATTGAGCGCATGACAACGATAGATAGAGGAGATGGGGCTACGATGGTGGCCATCACAATGGCCGCACCGTCGGCCTCCAATGTTATCCTCTCTTCCTAAAATAGCTTAGCAGTCACTCATTCAAAACATAAAAACAGGGTACTGTCCATGACTTTCGATCAACTTTGACACTCGATTGAGACCAATTCTCAAGCTCATAAACACAAAAAATGTAGTACTCTGAGGCATCTAATGAACACAATTTGAATCACCTAAAAAATGTTTTGAAATGAGCAAGTTATGGTCATTTTATTAAAGTCACTCAAATCTGCTCGGTACCAAGTCGCAAAGGATCATGCGAATGTAAGTCTCTCACTTGTATGATCCGCTGTGAATGTAAGTCTCTCACTCACATGCCCCACTGAAAATGCAAGTGGGAGACTTAAAATCGCAGCGGATCATGCAAGTGAGAGACTTACTTCGCATAAGATCGTGAGAGTGAAAGACTTACATTTGCATGATCCTTTGCGACTTGGTCATTGCTGGATAGTTTTGAGTGACTGTAGTAAAATAACTATAACTTGTTCATTTCAAAATATTTTCAAGTGATTCAAATTGTGTTCATTATAGAGTACTACATTTTTTGTGTTTTGATGAGCTTAAAAATTGGTCGCAATCAAGCGTCAAAGTTGGTCAAAGTCAAAGACGGTACCCTGTTCTCTTTACCAGACAAATTTGAATGACTTTAGTAAAATGATCATAATTTTCTAATTTCAAAATATTTATAGGAGATTCAAACCGTGTTTATTAGATAAATCAGAGTACTACATTTTTCATATTTTGATGAGCTTGAGAATCGGTCTCAATCTAGCGTCAAAGTTGGTTGAAAGTCAATGACAGAGTCTGAAATGCGCCAATCGTAGCGGCACATGCGTGTGGCAGAACCCTAGTCGCAGCGGCTCATGCGAGCATGGGAACTGCATTCACATGTGCCACTGCGATTGGGGTTCTCCTACTCGCATAGGCTGCTGCGATTGGCTAATTATTTGTCATTTGCAGTGTTTCCTTCCTCAGATTGCTGGTAATCCTTCATTCCTCATTTTTTTTCTATTGATTTTATTTATAATGTGTTTGTTGTTGATTGATTTCAGATGAGTATTTCTAAAATTCCAATTCGTGTTTGTTAATTTATGATAGAAAGTGAGAGTGGAAGAATAAGAAGGAGGGGGAGAGGGGCGACGACCTATGTGAGAAGAAGAGAAAGTGGAAGAAGAAGATAGGGGAACTAAGAGAGAGTGGGAGAAGAAGAGATAGTGGAGAATTGGGAGAGGGGAAGGATAAGAAGAAGATGGAGAGGGAAGGAAAAAAATAAGATGGAGAGGGGAGTGAGAAGAAGAACAAGATGGAGAAGGGGCGACGGTGGTTGTGGCTCCATTTCCTCTATCTCTTGCCCTCGCCGATCGTCTCTCACCGTCCCTTGCAATTGATTGCCCCTTCCTCGCTACCCGTTCCATGCTATTTCTATTGTTCTTGTTGTTGAGAAGAGAGGGGTGAGAGAAGAATATGATGAATAATGATTTTTATGGGTGGTGTGGGAGAGCAAGTAAAAAAAAGAGTGGTGTGGGTGAGTACAAGTTGTGGTGCCAAATAGTTGCTGCCTTTATTAAATTAGTGCATAGGTTGGATGTTATTGCCACATCCACAATTTCCCATTATTTGTCATTAAACCCAAACTTAGGGTGGAACTTGGTCAGGCTAGGGATCAACTCGCAACCTGCCCAACCCAAAATTGATTATGTCAATCCATGGGCCAAATATTTTGGGTTTGTTTCTAGTTGACCCGTTGAAGGTGTTGTTTTTCCTATGATACAATGAGTGTTTTCTTCAAAATTCATCACATTTTCATAATAAATTGTCAACTATTTGAAAGTATTTGGGTTCTTTAGGCAATTCAACTAACTTCAACTAACCGAAGAGCCAAAGTTTTTGGATTGGGTCTGCGTTTGCTCGCCCAAGTTGCACCCTGCGTTAGCAATTTGGCTTGGACCAATGGGAATGGACCGGTTATATGGATGGGTTATATTCCCATATGAAATCAGACGGGTCTAGATCCTGCTGCAAGTATCCTAATCCATATGGATACATCTGGACTATTATAACTACAAAAAAGTTGAATGAACAGTGTCATGTCTTCAACTCTAACTTTTAGGATCTCATTCTGCCCTCCACATTTCATCTTCAACTCTAACTTTTAGGATTATCATTCTGCCCTCCATATTTCATACTTTTTACTATCAAAACCATCACCTTTCAATTATTTGATTAATCATACATAAGCCCCTAACATAATTTTTTTGAAGCCCCTAAATTATCATAAACTATAAATAGGCCCTTAATCTAACTTTTGTGTTTCTATTTTGCCCGCCACAAATTTCGTATTTTTTACAATCAAAATTAGCCACTCTCAGACAATTATTAATTATACCTAAGCCCCTAACATAATTTATTTGAAGCCTCCCAATTATCTATAAACTATAAATAGGCCCTTTGATGAGTATAGGTTGATTAGTGTAATTAGGGTTTTGATGAAATAAAGTTATTTTATTTATTATTTATTTATGTTTATTTTATCATTGTTATTTCGAATTATTCTGCTATTTCAAATTATTCTGTTATTTCAATTATTGTATAGTTTATTTCGATTATCATTCTTTTAATTCTATCAATCAGTATCAGAGCCCAACAATTCTCATCGTTTTGTTGGATTTGAAAAATAAGTTCGAAGGAAGATGATTAAAGAAATAAAATTCCCGCAACTAGAGATGGCAATGGAAATAGTGATGGAGAAGTTGAATTTGAAATTCAAGGAGAGGATGGATCAAATATTTGAGAAATGTCTTTCACGCAACACAAAGACTGTTGGACAGACCCAAGCAGCACCATTGTCACCTGCTGCGCCGCAAGGGCCTATTCCCAACACTGTCAATGGCGGTGCAGATCACCAGACCCCCTTCTTGCCGCCACCGCCAATGATCAGTTCATAGGTCGTCTACCAGCCTATCGATTGACCCTGCTAGCCAGCCATCACAACAAGTCGATCACTGATTGATCTCAAATCTTACCACAAATGCAATATTGTTTATTGAGTTAGAAACTGACAAGCACGGGTCAAATCACTAGGAGGGCTAACATTTGAAAGCTGATTTTGTAAATCAACTTATAACACTTAACCTAGTTGGAACACATATTTATTTTTTATTTTTAATAAAGAATCATAAGATAGAACAACAATGTAAATCTAGTTATGATGATAACTAATCATAAGATAGAACAACAATGTAAATCTAGCTATGATCACCACCATGGATTGATAGCTCCCCTTAGCCACTCTTAAGTTCAACTTTTCCTATTTCACTAGCACATCCTAAGGTAGACTCTCGTCTCACCTTAGGATGGGAGATATAACAATGTGAGCAACTTGTTCCAAGCCTAAGTTATACTACTAATTTAAACATCAAATAAGATTTAAAAGCATAAAAGGAATTCATCTTGCTAGATGAAACACCTAATATCTAACAAATCATGGTGAAGCTTAGACTAATAATATACAAACATAAAAGCTTATGACTTGTTAGAGAAATGTATGGATAAAAAATTATATAACTTTGAGCTTGAGAGAAATAAGATGAAAACATGAATTGAATTCAAATATGAAACACGAGACATCTAACTTACTTCATTGATTCATAACATAACCAACCTATAAAATCAATCTAACCAACAATATTTCTTTAATATATGGAAATTGAAAGATATCACTCAAGATGATCATTTTGGGATCATCCTCCCATGGGGCTCGTCCACACCCTAAGTTGTAGCTTAGCCACTCATGGTAGACCCCAAGTCACTCATGGTTTTAAACATAACTACAAAAAAAATTAAGAGAAACTAAAATCATACAAAATCTAAATACCAAACTCTATTTCTTTCTCTCTTCCAAAAATATCTCTAATGAACTTTAAGCATGGGGTACTTATAGGTGAAGAAGGGTGAGGCAATTATATTGGATAATGTAAAGATGTGTAGGGATAATGGAGTGGAAGGTGGAGTGCTGGAGTGAAAAAAGGAAAAATTTTGGAGTAAAAATAAGAAAAAGTGTTGGAGTGAAATAAGGTGGAGTGTAAAAGTTATGAGTGAAATAAGGAAAAATGACTTGGATATAAATTATACAAATAAGGGAATGGGTAAAAAAATGTGAGAATGGATAGTGGAGTTTGACTTAACACTTTTGGAGTTTGTAGAGATTTTTTTTTGCTATGAAAAGTTGGTCATGTGGATAGGGGTGGGCACAGGACGGGATGGGACGAGATGGACCCATCCCTATCCCATCCCGTTCATTCAGGATCAGGACGGGATAGACCTCATCTCGACCTCGTCCCATCTCAAACGGGATCGGGACGGGACGGGATGAGCACGTACTAAATAGTCCTCCAATAAAAAAATAACAAAAAGAGTTTTATCTCACATTACTTGCACACCAATAATGTCAAATTTATATACATATAACTTACATCATAAATAATAATAGATATTAAATAAATAAATATTAAATTATTTTTTTGGAAGGCAAATAAATATTAAATTTCATTTAGAATTAATGATTCAATTCATTTAGATTTCATATAGAATTTCATCTTATATTGATTTAATTTCAACACATCCTAAACTTTAATTTAGAAGAGTATTTTGATTAAAATTAATATTAATAATTATTAAATAAATAAATTCGGGATGGGATGGAATAGGCGGGATTGAAAATCTTCATCCCGATCCCATCCCACTCTAAATTGGGACGGGATGAGATTGATCAATCCCAAAATGACCCAAAAAAATCGAGATGGGACGGGATTGGGACGGGTTTGGAATCGCGGGATGGGATGCCCACCCCTACATGTGGATGTCCAAATCTTCATGTTGATTTTCTTGAGATCCGTAAATGGTGGTGCTTTGTGCGCTTGACTTCATGGATATTGGGCTTGAAAATCTTTGGTCTTTGACAATGCATATGTGAACTTCCAATGTGCTTTCTAGTTGTTGAACTTAGCCTTATTGTGCACTTTGTTATGATTTGAGATTAGTGCTTGATTTTCTACAAAATTTACAAAGTACATGTAATGAAATATATTTATTAGATAATTGAACTTAGCAATTGTATATTTAGGGGTATAAAATGCCTCATTTATATGCTTATCAAATCCCCCAATTGTAAATCAACTTATAACACTTAGCCTAGTTGGAACAAAGATTTTTGATGACGAATCCTAAGATAGAACAACAATGTAAATCTAGCTAAGACGAGAATTTAAGAGAAGATCTTAGGCTTTAGGGATCACCACAATTTATTGATAGCTCCCCTTGGCCACTCCTAAGTTCTACGTTTCCTATTTCACTAGCACATCCTAAGGTGTTCCGGCTCACCTTTGGATGGAAGGTATAACAATGTCAGCAATTTGTTCTAAGCCTAAGTATTACTACTAATCTAAGCATCAAATAATATTTAAAAGCATAAAAGGAATTCATCTAGCTAGATGAAACACCTAATATCTAACAAATCAAGGTGAAGCTTGGAATAATAACATACAAACATAAAAGCTTATGGCTTGTTAGAGAAATGTATGAATAGAAAATTATATAACTTTGAGCTTGAAATATAGAAGATGAAAGAATGAATTGAATTCAAATATGAAACACAAGACATCTAACTTACTTCATTGATTCATGACATAACCAACCTACAAAGCCAATCTAACCAACAATGTTTCTCTAACATGGAAATGAAAAGATATCACTCAAGAGAACCATTTTGGGATCATCCTCCCATGGGGCTCGCCCACACCCTAATGATTGAATTTCTACAAGATACACAAAGTACACGTAATGAAATATTTTATTAGATAATTGGACTTAGCAATTGTATAGGGGCATAAAATTCCTCATTTATATACTTATCAAATCCCGCAAACCTACATTTTGCTATTCTTCGAGCAAAATAAAATAAAATAAAAACTAAAACCTAACTCACTTTCATAGGACTCACGATTTCATTTAGCATATGCAACAAGCCTTTAAACCTCTAGGCTTCCCCTAGTAGATGAATTATAGTCTCGTCAGAGTTTTCAGAGATGATACCCACAAACATCGGTGATACTCAGGACTCAAGACTCTACACAAGATTTATGCAGTCCTTTATTTATTTTGCCTCAGAAAGTTCCTAATTGTTCAAGGAAGAAATGAATAGTTGTCTTACCTATCTGGCTAGTAATAAATCGATAATAAACATTAGTAAGCATTTCATATAAGCCTAAATTGTTATTCAAGTTAAGACTAAGAGTGTGCTTACTAGCATTTTGTTACAAATTTCAGTTTTGAGTGGTCTTATCTCAAGATTACTTACAGAACAATTGTTTTGACTTCAAATCTCACAGGATAATATAATCGCTCAGAATAAATCATTCAGAGATTTGGCTAATTTATCTCAATGTATGTGAATAAGGTGATAAAGATTGAGATACTTCACATACTAAACAAAAGATAGAAAATCAAGAGTTGAGAAGATATGATCTCAAGAAATAATATCATCCATTGAAAATGTTGACTTCATTTATCAATCCTTTTCTTAATTTAGACTCCATATTACGGCCATAGCTTTCTACGGATCATAGTAGAATTTTGACTAGGTTGTGATGGGGTTTAGGACAAGGGTAAACAAGGAGGGATACGGATAACGAATGTGCTTTTGAGAAAGTTGAAAGTTTTCTATGATAAACTTAAGGTTGAAATCATAATGCTTGACTAAACGCCTCCTGCTTTAATTGCTTTTGAGTTTATTTGTTGATGGTAAAATACTACTTTTTTATATATTTTTTTTAATTTTTATCATGGTAATGTACAATATGGTATTTGATATTGAAGGTCTTTGTATGTTTTTGGTATTGTGGAGTACAAATTGATTATGGTATACCTTTTGTTTGACAACTCATCTCGAACTCTTCTAAAAAGCACAACTGAGATGGTAAACACATTTGGGTAATAGTGGGGTGAAATTGGTGGTTAGTAGGCTAAACAACAAAATACAAACATAACAAGCTTATAATTGGTTCCAAGGGTAAACAACAAATAGGGTAGGCTACAAGGCTCAAACTAGACAAAAAAAAACACTTATATTCATTTCCGTAAATTAATATGGGTTCTATGTCTTTGGTAAACTTCAGAAAGAATTGTGGTGAAATTATTCAACTTTGATTTTGTTCTAAGTATTCGTCAAAAACAAGATAAATATAGAGATCATGCAATGAGAAAATGACGAACTAAAAAAATTTAGAATTTAGCATTTAACCCTAAAAAAAGAAATGCTAGAAAACTCACAAGGTCAGTGTCCACTAGTATTCTATAAGTTCTCTAAAAAACCAGTCTACTTTTCAATTTTAACAAGAACACATAGCTAAGGCACAACTCTACATGCATACTGATGATACATCAAAACAGACTAATCATCACGGCCATACATGTGACAGATAGCATCCATCACGAGGTATGACGTCCCATCTACTGGGCCAACTCGTAAAACCCAAAAAGAATGAAGCCAACCACAAAGGCCCACTATAAGAAGATATAATCAAAGCCCGAATCTAGGCTAGAACGAATCAAAACCCAAATCCATGCCCGACACGAGTTGTCTCATAAAGAATAGGAAGATTTCACCAAAAAGTGGACAGATTTAACTCCTCCATGGACGCGTCTCCATCAAGGAGGAGACTTTTACTAGAAACATCTCCTTCTGCTGCACCTCACATGCTTAAGTCACACAGAGAATTAACTGCGACCATTATAAAAGGTAAAGGGAACATTCGACAAAGGTATGCAACTTTAATTGAGTTTTGTCCAGATTTACTTCCTTCTTCAAGCATAGTTGCTGACTTAAGCATTAGAGTGCCTTCGGCCACCAAAAAGGTGGTCCTTGGCAATCTAACATCTGTTTTGCAGGTTAAACTCACAGGAGGATGATTTTTGGACGCATCAGTTTGGTGCCGTCCGTGGGGAACGACGAGTTTCCTTTCCAAAAATAAAATTCAGTAACAAAGCTCACTGAGATTTAGTTAACAATCAAACAACTATCAAGGTCAATGGGATGCTCCACAAATCCTCAATATGGCGACGAACAAAATGAACCCCGTGAATCAATCGCGCTAGAAAAAGAGAGCTTCAACATGTAACAATTCAGATGTCTCTGACATCTTGGGAAATCCCCTTGAACCTCGAGTAGAGATGCTTATGGCTCAGATGAACCACGTGATCGAGATGGTGGACTCATCCAAAACCTGAAGGGAAACAAGCCTCGAGAAGAAATTGCCCAGCTTAAGAGGCATCGGGTCAATAACAGTTTCGGATTCAATCAAGGAAGTTTGGAAAACTACAACCAAAGAAGCGTAAATGCGAACAACCAGAGAAATCGTTCACGATCTTCATCGTAAGTCGAAACAATATCCCTAAAGCTATAACAGGAAGGGAAGATGTCAAAAGGCCACAAAAAATGATAGGAGATTCGGAGAAGCGGAACAAAAACATACACTACCTCTTCCACAACGACCACGATCACAATATTGAAGACTGTCATAGTCTGAAGGACGAGATTGAACGCCATATTAGATAAGGACGACTCAAAGAATTCGTTGAACCCGAGGATGAAACAATCATACCGGGGAAACGATCAAAAGAGAAAATATACGTCTTGCACGGTGTAGCTGGGGAAAAGGAACAAATCAATCGATCCCAAAAACATATAGTTAAAAACCTGCTAGCAAAGATCAGAAACCACGAGCCGTCAGCACAACGCACAAAAGTGATGCAGAAGACTCTGAATTTCTCAAACGAAGATGTAGACGGGGTTAATTTCCTGCATAATGAAGCTTTAGTGATCTTAGTCATGATAGCTAAATGGGAAATCAAAAGGGGGTTGGTCAACACTGGAAACTTGACCAACCTCCTGTACCTGACAACTTTCCAAAGGATGTGGTTCACCAATGAGATGCTTTCACCTAGCGATCAATCTATGATGGGTTTCAGCAGGGAACAATGTTGTCCACTGGGGATGATTCAAATACCGGTCGAAGCAGGATAACTAGGAAAATAACGAGTATTATTAACAAACTTCCTTGTCCTTGATGCTCCTGCTGCATACAACATGCTACTCGGGAGACCCTAGATACACAAAATGGGCACAGTCTCCTCTACTATGCAACAATGCTTAAAGTACCATACCGATTTTGGTATCATGAGAATCAAAAGAGATCAACTAGCAGCCTGTGAGTGTCATTTCGCAGCTATAAAAACTCCCAACAAAGAGAAATTACTACAACGACTGGAGGAGCCCTCACAACAACGTGGTCAGAAAAATTTGAACTTTTCGGGCGATAATACGGCTCCAACCAGCACACGAGACTTAACACCAGACAATCGGAAGAAGAAACAATCATGGTCTACCTAGACAATAAAGAAAAGAAAGCAATCCGGATTGACACAAAGATTCATCCCGAACTCGCCAAAGAACTGATCAAACTGCTGAAAGATAACCAAGATGTTTTTGCATGGACAATGAAGGACATGGTAGGGATAGACCCATCCATCATCTTTCACAAACTATAAGTGAATCAAGACAAGAAGCATGTTCGACAAAAAAGAAGGCCGGTGGCTCTGGAATGTAATCAGACAATAAATGAGGAAATGCACTGACTACTCAATGCGAGGATGATAAGAGAAACTCACTACCCGGACTGGTTGGCGAACACAGTGTTAGTAAAGAAGAAGAATGGCAAATGGTGCTGGGTATGCGTGGACTACACCGATCTAAATAGGGCCCGTCCTAAATACAGTTTCCCACTTCTGCAAATAGATCAGATAGTGGATGCAACTGTCGAGCACGAAATGCTGAGCTTCATGGATACATACTTCGGGTATAATCAGATAGAAATGTACCCTTCCGACCAAGAAAAAAACATCTTTCATAACAGAAGGGGTACATACTGTTATCGGGTAATGCCCTTCGGATTAAAGAATGTGAGAGCGACGTACCAGCAGCTGGTGAACAAAATGTTCAAAGATCAAATCGACAAAACGATGGAAGTTTACATCGATGACATGCTTGTCAAAATCTCACGTTGAGCAGAACACATCTTAGATCTTAAACAAGCCTTTTACAAACTGCGAAAGTATAAGATGAAACTGAACCCGGAGAAGTGCACCTTTGGAGTAGAGTCAGGGAAGTTCCTCGGGTACATGGTCAACCAAAGAGGAATTGGGGTCGATCCAAAGTAAATATATATGCTTTTCAACATGCAGTCACCAATGAACATAAAAGGTTTCCGAAGTCTTAATGGAAGAATAGCAGCCCTGAACAGGTTCATCTCCAGATCATCGGACAAACGTCTGCCTTTCTTCAAAATTTTGAAGGGGAACAAGACATTCGGGTGGAATGGTAAATGCGAGGAAGCTTTTCAAAGCCTCAAGATGTACATGAAAAACACAAAGCTACTAACGAAGCCGAACACGGGGGAAACACTATATCTATATCTATCTATGTCCAATCACGCAGTAAGTTCGTCGTTGATACGGGAAGAAAAAGGCGTGCAAAAATCAGTTTACTACATCAGCAAAACACTCATGGATGCATAAATCAATTATCCAACCCTAGAGAAATTGGTGCTCGCCCTGATCGCGTCATCAAGAAAATTGTGACCATACTTCCAAGCACACCCAATCACGGTTATGACCGAACAACCGTTTTGGTTGGTATTGCACAAACTAGATCTATCAGGGAGAATGGTGAAGTGGGCAATAGAAATCAGACAATTCGACATTAGCTATCCCCCCAGAACCGTTATCAAAGCTCAGGCACTAGCAGATTTTATCGTCGAGTTCACAAAAAACAACAACCAACAGACGAAAAACAAAAGCGAAAGAGAACAATCCAAACCAATAAATGTCGGATGGATCCTCCGCTGTGATGGAGCATCCAACGAGGCAAGAAGCGAAGCTGGACTAGTCCTGTACAACTCAAAATGCATCGCATTAGAGAAAGCGATAAAATTCAAATTTAAAGCCTCCAACAATGAAGCCGAGTACGAAGCTATGATAACGGGGCTACATTTAGCGAATCACTTGGGAATAAAATACATTAGTGTCTTTACTGATTTCAAACTGGTGGTCAATCAACTAAACAACAAATTTCAAGTCAAAGATACTCAAGTGAAAGCCTACCACCAGAAAACCACAGAGCTAGTAGAATGCTTTTGGAATGCTACCATTTAGCGGTGCGAAAGGGCAGAGAACAAAAGAGCCGATGAACTAGCAAAACATGCATTGACAACTAAGGACAATGATAATCCGCTCGTCATGACACAAGGTAGCTCCATACTTGAAAACCAAGTGGAAGAAGCATGCGCCGCGAATCAAGTAAACAATTAGACAACCCCGATCTTGGCGTATATATCAAACAAAAAACTACCAACAGATAAGATGGAAGTCAGAAAATTACAAAATCGGGCAGCAAAATACACAATGATCAATGAAAAACTATACAGAAGGTCTGCAATGAGCTCGTTGTTAAGGTGCCTTTCACCAAAAGATGTTGAATACGTTCTGCAAGAAATCCACCATGGCACTTGCGAAAATCATTCAGAGGGAAGAACGATGGCCCATAAAGATCTCACACTGGGTTATTACTGGCCAACGATGCAAGCAGACGCTCAAAAGCTCATTTGCAAGTGTGACAAATGCCAAAGATTTACCCCATACACTCACATGTCGGGACAAAACCTGATCTCGATGAGTCGCCCCTGGCCATTCGCACAATGGGGAATGGACATCGTAGTACCACTCCCAGCATCCAACAAGAATAAGTTTCTTCTCATAGTAGTAGACTACTTCATTTAGTGGGTAGAAATAGAGCCCCTCACAAAGATTGGAGAAGCCCAAGTCTAGAAGTTTATTTTGAGAGACATTATATGTAGATTCGGGATCCCAAGGGTAATTGTTATAGAAAATGGGAAGCAATTCGATTGCAAGAAGGTTAAGGAGCTGTGCAAGAACCTGAATATTTAGCAACACTTATTTGCGTCGATTCAACCACAGGCAAACTGACAAGCCGATGTCACCAACAGGACAATCTTGGAAGCAATCAAAAGAAGGTTCGAGGCAACAAAAGGATTGTAGACATTTGAGTTACCCAACGTTCTTTAGGCATACAGAACAACAAAACAAACTCCTACAGTTAAAACACATTTTGTCACTGCGTAAGGGTCCGAAGCAATAATAGCAATGGAGATCGAAATGCCAACATTCTTAACTGAGGTGTTCCGCACTGAGGACAACATCGAAGCACTGAAAGTCGGATTGGACCTCCTCGAAGAGAAGTAAAAAGCATCCTCTATAAAAATAGCAGCCTACCAACAACGTATGGCCGGATACTACAATAAAGAGGTGCAAATCCGCACTTTTAACATTGGAGACTGAGTACTACGAAAAGTCTAACTCAACACAAAGGAACCTGATGCGGCAAGCTAAACCAAAATTGGGAAGGACCATAAAGAGTAATAAAAATCAACAGACTAGGAACATACTGGTTGGAAAACAAAGAGGGTGAAATGTTACCTCTGCCATGGAATGTAGAACACTTGAAAAGATATTATCAATGAAATTTTTCTCTCCCGAATTCAAAACGACAAGAATTCAATTAGGACAAGGAAGTTGGATTAAAAACCAAACTCATGAAAATACTCAGCACGTCTAGAGTATCGAGCAAAAACAAATATATGTACCGGACGAACGAGTTAGACATAAAAACAAAAACTTCTAGCCTGATCAACAACAAAGTAATAAAGTACCAAGACGTAAGAGCCATACTTTTTCTCGTTGACTGTAATGTACAACATCGTAATCCAAATATAAAATCGAATTCCGTAAAAAAGAGCTTCTACATGACTAGAATGTCGAACATCAAAGCCATTCGTGAAAATATGGACGATTGAGTCAGAAATCTGCCAGGAATGTCATAAATAAAAAGCTGATAAGCTAGACATAATGGACACAACAAATGCGAAATATAAAATTTCCATTGATCTTCTAGGAAAGAAGATTGCGAAAAATAATTAAGAAAGAACATCGACATCAACAACATCTCCAGGCAGTATGAGCTCAGAAGGTTCTCCGACAACCGGATCACCCAGTGAATTCGGAGGGACTTCTTCAACATCATCGAATTCTTGCTCAGCAAAGCAACGGTATTTAGACATGTCTAAACCTTGTGTCTCCATGAAATCCAAGAAATCGTAGCGACCATCGACCACTCTTTTCCAATTCGCGGTCTCTGCCGCCTTCAGCTTTTCAGTAGCAGATGACAACTCAGCTCGGGTCGACGCTAATTCTCTGTCAACGACCGAAAGTCTTGTGGAGACTGCAGACTCGATCTTAACAAACTCGGAATTCAGTTGAGTTATTTGAATTTCAGAAGCCTTAAGACTGGAAGAATATTCCTCAACAGAACAAATGGCCTCATCATGTCTAGCCTTTCAGTTGGACAACTCTTTCTCAGCAGCATTCAGACGGGACCGCAACTTACCCAATTCCACTTCAGGCACTTCAAGATCAGAAGCAAACGTATCACGAATGGCCTCGAGTCCCTTCAATGACGTCTGTGCAGAATTTGCAGCTCTTTCATACTCTATGCACCGCGCCTTCAACAAATTAAATCGGCGGAGAACATGAAAAATGACCTGGATATGTCCTGCCAGCTTCCGCTCAATGTGCAACACTTGGTCACGAGTAGCCTTATAATTCGACCCCATCACGGCCGCATAAGTAAGGTGAGTCATCCCCTCCATAAGGTGTTGGAGACCCTCATCAATATGACAACGTGATGGGCGTACGGGCATAAAACCCTATTAGCCAACCGCCCATGACAACCGCCAATGAGGTTGTGAGCGTTGTCTTGCACATCAACCTTGAAAGGCTAGAAAAACTCCACGGGCACAGTCAAAGTAGGATGGGACGTGGAGGGAGTAGCAGGCTATCCTGAGGTCCCAGCCATGACAGAAGAAACAGTAAGCTTGAAGTCTGGAGCTCGGGTAGCAACTCGATCTTCCATTGTCGGATCATACTCGAAGTCATCCAAGGTCTTAGTATTCTTTGGATTCTCTGACTACCAAAGACCAAGCTGAAGCTTTTTGTTTCCAATAATGCGCGAGTCATCAATCGTCAGGCCGGCGGAAGCGGGCAAACCATAATATGCACCAAGATTTTTCTCGTGGTTATTTAGAGGACGAGAAACTTCCTTCTTACTCCTTTCGAAAACTCGGTTTACTTCCTCGTCCTCTCGAGAAGAATAGTCATCCTCCGAACCACGACCTTTTTTTCGTAGAAAGGCAAGATGAGAGGGAGCCCTAGCAATGTCAATAATTGAGGAGTCGAGCTTCTTCCTCTTCGAAACACAGCCAAAATTTTTGGCCAGCGACAGAAGTAACTCGCCTACACGCTCATCAACAAAACCCTCTTGGTAGTCGATGTCCACATCACCAACGCTCACAATTGTCACCTCAAAAGCACAACCGATAGTAGGCTATGCGCGACCCACTTCACTTGATGAATATAAGCCACTACGAATAATACATCCGTAGTAAGAAAATCTTTCACTGAGACTCGGGGAAGATCTCCAAATTGACTATAGAACTCCTGCTTTTCCAAAGACAATGACAACTCGACACTCTTAGGCTCCCGGAATGACAGTAAAATTTGATTTCTATGAAACCTTAAGTAATTGGAAGAAAGGGACGCGTAGAACCAAGACCTTGACCAACCCCCATACTCTTCTTGCAGGTCCATGAAACAAGAAGGAAAGCGAAGACAACAAGTATGATTGGCGTTTGCGCTAAACCCCACCAAAGAATGCAAAACCCTGGCATTCATAAGGATACGAGCTGTGACAACCCTTACAAAGGTCGCGATCATCACCTTCTAATCATTAGGGACTAGTTGGCCAAAGTGATCCAAGTCTAAGTACTCCCAGACAATTGTAGGAGCCGGAGCCTAAAACCGGAGTGGAACATGCCAGGATACAAAGTGATGTACCCATGTTTTGGACGACAAGGACTGTCGCCCTCTTCAGGGTGAACGATTTCCAGATCGGCCGACAACGAGTAATCGTGATAGATGCTATCCAGAGTCGCATATGTTGCCCGTTTAGGCAAGAAGAAAACTTCAAAGGCATCAAGAACATCACCACTCAAAACCCTGAAGCTAGACATGATTGCAGAGCAAACACGAGGAATCAATAACTAGAAAATGAAGAAGTGCAAAAGAAAGTAAAACCCACTCAACTTCTCCTTTTATAAGGACGAGCAGTGAAAGGTTCACTCTTAGGAGAATGTGCAAGATATGACAGTTGCACAAAATTTGAGAAATCGCGCTAAAACGAAAAGGTGGATGAAACATCGGAGAGACAACAACATCAACATATAATAAGAGTACTAAATTTGTCGTAATGTTGAAATCAAAAACAAAACCGCCACACAGTTAGTAGATACATGAACATACCCACTAGCTAAGGGGGAGTAGCTGATGATACATCAAAATAGACCGATCATTATGGCCATACACGTGACAGAGAACATCCATCACGAGGATATGGCGTCCCATCTACTTGGCCAGCTCGTAAAACCCAAAAAGAATAAAGTCAACCACAGAGGCTCAAAAAAGGCCCACTATAAGAAGATATAATCAAAGCCAGAATCCAGGACCGAACGAATCAAAGCCCAAATCCAGGCCTGACACGAGTTCTCTCATAAAGAAGAGGAACGTTGCACATAAAAGAGCCGTGGAGGGATTTATGCTTCAACGGACCCATCTCCATCAAGAAGGAGACTATTATGAGAAATATCTCCTTTCGTTGCGCCTCACTTGCTTAAGTCACGCAGAGAATTAACCGCGACCATTATAAAAGGTAAAGGGAACATTTGACACAGACATGCAACTTTAACTGAGTTTTGTCCAGATTTACTTCCTTCTTCAAACAGAGTTGTTGACTTAAGCATCGGAGTGTCTTCGGTCACCAAAAAGGTGGTCCTTGGCAGTCTAACATCTATTTTGTAGGTTAAACTCACAGGAGGACGATTTTTGGATGCATCACATACAATCACAAAATTTCTAGCCAATTTGTATTGCTCACTCTTGTCTATAATTAACTAACTACTAGACTTCTAGGCTATGGTCCTATGATTTCATTCCTATGCGCTGAAGTTTATTAAACTTAATCTCATCATAGATAAATACACGGACTTAATTTAATGACCAATGTCAAAAGACACCATTAAATTTGAAATACCCCCAAACATGAACCGAACATTGTCCTCAATGTTCTAAAGTTCTAAAGTACGACACTGTGGGTCAACTAAGAACTAATGAGAAACAATAAGGAAAGGAAAAGGGATTACTATAAGCTCCTTGGTGCTCAAGTGATTGTAACCTAATCATGATATACATGATATTCAAGAAGGATCTCCTCCACTTCTTGACTCTTGTACTCAAGGAATGGTTTTAATCGTTGACCATTTACTTTGAAAACACTACCATCCTCCATGTTCTCGATTTCGATGGCTCCGAGTGGAAAAATTGTTCGAACTTTAAATGGTCTGGACCATCGAGATTTTAACTTACTATAAAAGAAATGCAAACGAGAGTTATACAAAGAGACATGTTGGCTAAGATTGAAAATTTTCTTAACTCATTTTTTCAAGGATTGTCTTCATTCAATCATAGTACTTTTTATCACACTCATACACATAATTTCTAATTTCCTCCAACTCAACGAGTTAGAGTTTTCTATTGTTTCTAACCTTGTCAGGCTCAAACTTCAACTTTTTAATTGCCTAATCAGATTTGTTGTCAAGCTCAACTGGAAGATGGCAGACTTTTCCATTAACTAAGAGATACCAATAGGGGTTTTGAATGTTGTGTGGTATGCCCATGGAGCATAATTCAATCTGAAAGACCAATCCTTCCTCGATGGGTTGACTGTTTTCTCTTGGATATGCTTTGATGATACATCAAACTGTCATCTGATCAACACCGTACATGTGTCATGATAATCTCATCAACATAACAAAGCATGCCCGATTGCATGCTCAATCCAGCGAGGCCCAGACATCAGTAAGCCCATTATTGGTAGACTCCTGAATGTTGGACCCGAATTGCAATGTGCCACTAAGCCCACATGTTACGCGGTCAAGCCCAATACTTATAAGCCCTGATAAGGCAAGAGTAAGCCCTGATAAGGCAAGAGTAAGCTCTGATAAGGCAAGTATATGGGGAATCAACCCAAGACAGGCGGGTTAGCAGTACATCGGTTTCGACTAGGAAACAAATACTAGAGTATAAGTTAGGCAGGCCAGCAGTACATTAGTTTGGCTCCATCCATGGGGAACGACAAAGTACCTCATAAAAAGTAGTAGCACCACCCTTCACAGAGAACCAAAAAATGGTGACAACAATGTCTCACAACAATGAAGATGCTACGAAACCCTCGAACTAGCAGAGCGCCGCTCGTTTTGGCTCCACCACTGCCACGGGAGGAACCTTCTCGGTATTCCGTGCCTGTGGCAGCCACAATGGACCCAAGGGTGGACCTCCTATCAACCCAGATGCAACATATTACAGAAGCGCTGGAGGCACTCAAACAACAAAATCCTCCACCTGCAGAAGGAGACCGCGAGTAGTGAAGAGCCCAGTCCCTAGTGAGCTCCAGAGAGCACGTTCAAGAGAGCCGAACTGGCCCAACAACTTCTTAGTGGACCGGAGGTGGAGGAGCGACCAATAGAGACCCAAAGTCCAGAGCCGATAGACACGTTTTCACAACCCCATCCATAACAGGGCCATGAACCCAGATGTGTTGTTTAATCTCACAGTCCCTCCGTTCATGGATCATATCATGGAAGAATACTGCCAAAGAAATACACACCATCAAAGTTGGAGTTTTATGACGGGACAAGAGATCCGTTCGATCACTTGCGCCACTTCTAGCACGTTATGGCACTCAAGGAAGGGTTTGATGCGATAATGTGCCGATTATTCCTTGCCAGCCTGAAGATGTCATTACTGACGTGGTTCCACAACCTCCCTATGAAATCTATCGATTCATTTTGAATGTTGGCATTGGCGTTCCTTACACGCTTTTGGGCAGCCAACGACTCATAAAGGGCCGCATTATTTACTGACCCTGAAGCAAAAACAAAATGAGACGTTGAAGGAGTACGTCACTCGTTTCAATGATGAGTTGACCCTCATCGACGGCTATAGTGATGACATAACTGTCACATCTTTCACTTCGGGCCTGAGAAGAGGCAAGTTCTATGACTTTCTTACCCTGGACCCCCAACCAATATGACGGACTTGCTCAGGGATGCCCAAAGATATATCACTCTAGACGAGATAGTGGCCTTCAAGAAGAAAGCAAAATCAGAAAAGAAACCCTTTTGTCTCTAGGGACAAGAAAAATGGGAAGAAGAAAGAGGAGGACAACGGGAACAACAGGAAGCGCACTGACATCAAGACCGATTCGAGCCGCACCAGGCAGAACAAGACCTCAAATTATGTAAGATCCAAATCAGTCACCCTTCTCAACACCAGTCTGTCCGACATCTTTGCTTCCATCAAGGATTGGGAAGAGCTGAAGTTGTCGCCTAAGTAGCAAGAAGACCATGCTCGACGTGACAACAACAAATACTGTGCCTACCACAAGAAAAATGAACATGATACTGAGGATTGTAAAAACCTCAGAGGGGAAGAGTACTTGATCAGGAAAGGCAAGCTCAAAGAATTCCTAGGCTCGGACAGGAGGTAGGGCCGAGCAAAAGAAAAAACATACACTGTAAAGGAAATTGAAAAATAAGCTTCTAACATCATTTATGTCTTCCACGGGGTCGGTCCCGAAGGGGAGCAGTCTAATAGGTTTCGCAAAAGGACAATGACCTAGATGCGGACATCTCAGTTTGAGAGCCGACAAGTGCAGCATGCACGAGTTCACAGCCCGATCCCATCAATAACATTTATGGAAAGGGATCTCTAGGGGGTACATTCTCTTCACAATGATGCCCTGGTCGTCTCCGTCTTCATCGCTAAGTGGGAGGTAAAGAGGGCCTTAGGGACACATGAAGCTCACTCAATGTCCTATTCCTCAGTGCATTCCGCAACATGCAACTATAGGAGAAAGACTTAACCCCCGCCACCCACCCCATGGTCGAATTTAGTGGAGAAAAGTGATTTCCCATTGGGAGGATCAATCTAATGTGGTGGTGGGAGAGCCACAATTATGGAAGTTCCTTGACCAAGAGTTCATGGTGGTTGACGTTCCATCTACCTACAACATTATTCAGGGAAGGTCGTGGCTTCATTATATGGAGGCAGTGGTTTCCACCATGCACCAATGCATAAAATATGCAGCCAACCAAGCCCAAGGAACTGTCCGAGGATATCAACTTGCAGCAAGAGACTGCCATTAAGTAATGGTACTTCAGCAAACAGGCACCTATTCCAAGAGCAGTTAATCAGCAAGGAACTGTCCGCCAACACGAAGTCCACTATCCAGCAACTTTGCTATCTTTGGAAAAGCAAAACACTTCGCTAGAAGGACAATGCAATCCGAGCTAGGACCATATGAGCCTCCTTTCAGGGCCGGATTAGTTTAGTCCTCGATCAGAGTTAAATTATCTTGTTGCTTTGATTTCATTTTTTGTTTTCTATTTCGCATTATAGTTTAGAAGAATTCTTCATACAAGACAAACTCCAGAAATAAAACAAATTTCATTGATTCCATTGAGAGTTATTACAAAGCTTGTCGACCAACTAATACATCAGTTCATACACTACAAGTATATAAGTTCGGTGCAAGTATCTATCCACTGAAACAAGGGTAGAGACTCTGATTTGCTAATCCACCTTCATAAGAGAATGTGGTGAAAGCAAAACGCCTGCAACAGAAGGCGAAGGAATGCACTCAATTCATTTCTCCATCGAATCACCTTACAAGGACGATTTGAAGAAGCAAGAAAAATACTTGAAGAAGGCGAAGGAATGCACTCAATGCTTGATCTTATAATATATTCGTTACTCTTCTTCGCAATGTAAGAAGATATTATAAGATCTCATGAGATCAATCAGGTGCTCACCCAGATCAGGCGGCATCGCATAATAGCAAGTCTAATCAAGACTCATGGTGCAAATGTCAGAACATTAGAAGACTCTAGTCAGGGAGATCTTCTTCGTGAGTCTCATCAAGATTCATTGGCACAAATGTCAAAACATTCGAAAACTCTAGTGAGGGAATCTTCAATCAGCTTTTGCAAAACCCAAAGCAAATTCTTTGGTAAGATGCCTTTGATTAACATGCTCTACTATTCTAATATGCAATGCTTGAACGCAGGATAACTAGCCCATATATAGGAGTAATGGTTTACGAAGCCAACCGTTACTTCAACATTAAATGCCATTCTGGAATTGGGAAAACGACGGTTCCAATTGCAACTGCACAAGTCCATATATTTCAAACTAATGACCCTACAAGCAGCCCTATTAATTGGGGGCAGTAATCAATACTAAACCATCTCACAATATGCGTCGTATCCCAGGCACGCTGAACTAATAAGCCCAAGCTTATGCTCTGCAAGATCCGGTTCTGCACATGCAAAGGAACAAGCATCAAAGGCCCTGAGTGCCCATGGAATAAGGAGCGCGCCTACTGAGCATTATCATTAAATCCAAGGCATCAACTCTATTACTTTTCCGTTACTAATTATTAAAGTCGGTCAATCTATTATTAGTCTGATCAATTGATCCGACTCTGGAATTAGACCGCCAGGCAAACTAAGTTAGTCAGGATACCCAAGTCAAACTTACACGCCCAAAATCTTATTCTGACAAAGCTTAGTCAACTCCGACTAATTACAATAGCTTCTGATCCGCTCTAACTCCTAGCTCGCCAAAAATAGATGACGATGGGTTAGAAAGTGGGAACTTAGTCAGCGTTTGTAATACCTGACCATAATGGCTTGCCAAGGACACCATTGTCCAACTGTAGATAATGGCGATGGATGTTGGTGGTGGTGTAGCTGATGTCACGAGGGGAAGGGATTGTGATGAGGGATTGCGAGATGGGTGGATGGCGGCTTGCTACTGCCATGATGGGTGTTGCGGCTATGATTGCGAGGCATGATTGTGAATAAGGGTGATCTCTCCAAAGCCAGGTATTTCCCTTTTATAATTGTGTCATCTAGGTTTCCTTCTTTATGTAGTTTCCTTTTGCAATAAGTCTTCTCAATTCAAACTAATTTGCACTACTTAGCTTTTATTTTGGAACCTTGTTATTGGAAACCTACACAAATACGAAAATAATAATAATAATAATAATAATAATAATAATAATAATAATAATAATAATAATAATAATAATAATAATAATAATAAATACCATAATTAACAAGAAATAGCCAAAATTATATATAGAAATATAGTACTAAAATAGCATAATTATGCTCATATCATATATGAGGGCCCTGATGCTGTAAAGACAGTCAAGGGCGACGCTGGGGTGATTCTGATCCCGAATAATCTCTATCCCAATGCGCGGATCAGTTTGTCTACTCCAGGCGTAGTAAGGATGAACAACCAAGTATATCATCAAGAGGTCGACTTTTCTTATGCTTCAAGAAAACTTATCAGCAGATGGAATGCCTGGCTGACGAACTATGCTTTTACAGCCAATTGGAGAGACGTTGGGAGAGCGTGTGGATAAAGGGAAGAAACATCTTGTGCTAGGGATGTCATACCTGAATCAAGTGGTCGCAGCTGGAACTGAAGTTGAGGCCGCTCGTAAGAGAGTGTATACTATGGAGCAATTTGCAAACTTGCAAAAGTCATACTTTGACGCTATCTACGAAATTGAGGAAACAACTTGGAACTTACTCAGATACTGAAGCGGAGTCCTGGTGTATTTTGTCAGAGACTTAGAAGGTTGGCTTGGAAACGCTTGAGTCCGACCTAGAGAGGGCTATGTTCACGAGGGATCGGTTTGAAAATGAATTGAACCTCGTCTGTCATGACTTGCAGCTTGCCCATGAGATTGTGGCTAGTGTAAGTTGAACTGCAGACTCTGCACACAAAGAAGGTCATGAAGGAGTCCGAATGGACTACCGATGTCAGCAGTTGGAGGCCGACACTGAATTTAATGCCAAGAGTGTGCGGTCTACTGAAGAGCAGTTCCTTCTAGCACAGAGCGAGCTGAGTATCGTAAATGATAAGTTGAGTGTCGAGCAGTCTAGGACTGACTTTCTGTCTCCCAAGCTTGAGCGGTTGGATCAAGAGCTTGCTGAATCAAAGGTGCGCGAGAAGATGCTTCTTAAGGCTCAAGGCATGTTTGAGTTCAGCAAAGTCATGAATGGAAGGCTAGAGCTGTTGCATCTGATGAAGGTGGAGCATCTTGACTGGGAACTCTTCTATTAAGGCTCAAGTTACCCTCCCTATAACTTGGCGGGTTCAATCAAACCCTAGAAGGCCTCCTCCTAGTCAACTTAGTCAGGTTATGACTCTTGAAGACATAACTGTTGAATTTCAGTTCTCTTGAAGACAGAACTGTTGAATTTCAGTTATCTCACTTCTGCCAAATAGCAGGGTATCCTTCAAGCTATTAAAATTGATTACAATGGTCAACCTATCAAATCTGAGAACGGAGAAAATATCTCTGATGCAGTTGCAACATTGATTTTTTCCATTTTCAAACATTTTATAGGAGATCCTTCCAAGTTTCAAAATAAATCTAGAGATCTTCTTATGATCTTTAGATGTAAAACTCTTAGTCATTTCAGATGGTATAAGGACGTGTTCCTAAAGAAAGTTATGCTTCAAAATGAGGCTAACAATCCTTTCTGGAAAAGGAAGTTTCTTTCAGGATTACCACCTGTGTTTGCAGATAATGTTTGTGATAATTGCAAACAGAATTCAATGGAGACATACCATTTGAAAGGTTAAATTTTGGAGACTTGATTGCCAAGATCGATGAAGTTGCTTTGCAACTATGCAATGATCTTCGTCTCAAAGCCCAACTCAAAAAACAGAATATTTCTGGGTCTCGTGAACTTGGATCATTCTGTCAACAGTATGGCTTTGAATCAATCCAAGCCCCTCCAATTCAAAATGCTAGACAAAAGTATCGGTCTCATCCAGCCTGAGCTTTTAAGTCTAAACGGCCTTATGACCCAAAACAACAAAAACAATATACCAATTACTATTCAAAGCCCAAAAGACATGGTACCCATAACCCCAAACAAAAGTCTAAACATAAAGGCCCTATGGTTCAAAAGCCCATTTGTTTTAAATGTGGTAAACCTGGTCATTATACTAAAAACTGCAAAACGGCCCAAAAGATCCATGAGCTTCAGGCTTCTGAAGACATCAAACAAATGTTTACTACAATCGTGCTCAAGTCTATCAAATGCGTTATGACTCAGATTTTTCTGCTCAAGAAGATTCCGATCAGGATCATTGTGCAAAAGCTTGTACCTGCACTGCTTTGCAATCCATTAATATGCTCTCCAAAACGAAAGAAACCAGTATTCTTTTAGATTTTGTTGATCGTATTAATGATCCTCAGCTCAAAACAGAGTATTTAACTCATATTAAAAATACAATCACTCAAAAACCCGTTCTCGAGATTGTAACTCCATTTTACAATCATTAATAGATTCAGAGCTCCTTCTCAACACTCTGTTTCTGTTCCTGATCTCCAAGCTGAAGTTAATATTATGAAAAAAGAGATTGCTTAGCTCAAGCAAGGAAAAAACTTGGCTTGAACAACAGTTGGTGAATCTTCAGATTCAACCTACAACCTCTCTTCCTTATATTCCTTCATCTTCCAATTATGAAAAACAAGGAACTAATCCTGCATTTCTTAATGAAATGAATACAGTTACTTATCACAAATGGTATATTAATGTAACTTTGGTTATTAACCAAAATTATAAAATCAATACCATTGCTCTTGTCGACTCAAGAGCTGATCTTAACTGTACTGCTGAAGGACAATTCCCACTCAATTTTACAAAAAAAAAACCACAGCCAATTGAGTGTTCAATACAAACTTGTTGGTGCTCACATTTGCCAGGATAAAATCTGTATCAAACAGGATTTTTTGTTGGTAAAGGACATGACTCAAAATATGATTTTGGGTACTCCCTTTTTGACAACAATCTATCCATTCAATGTTACAGATGCAGGTATTTCTACCAAAATCCTTGGTGGTGACATAATCTTCAATTTTTTTTATGCAAAACTAAGTTAGTTGAAATAAATTCTTTAAAGTAAAAGAATTATTTCTTTAACTTTTTGTCCCAAAAACAACAACATTTAAACTTCCTTAAAACATAAATTGCTTATCGTCGAGTTGATGATCAACTCCAAGATACACAATTACAATACAAAATTGTTCACTTCAAAGAACAATTATCTTCAAAACTTTGTTCTGATCTTCCCAATGCCTTCTGGCATCGAAAGAAGCATATGGTTATATTGCCATATGATCCCTCCTTTCGTGAATCCCAGATCCCTACAAAGGCCAGGCCCATTCAGATGAATGCTGAATTGATGGTATTCTGCAAATCTGAAATCAATGGATTAATTTCTAAGAAATTAATCACTCCTTCCAAATCCCCGTGGAGTAGTTCAACCTTTTACGTTCGCAAAGCTGCTAAGCTTGAACAAGGCACTCCTCGACTTGTCATCAATTACAAACCTTTGAATAAGGTTCTTCAATGGATTAGGTATCCTATACCTAACAAACGAGATCTCATTAAGAGGCTTCACTGAGCAAGAGTCTTCTCTAAATTTGATCTCAAATCTGGATTTTGGCAAATTTAAATCCATCCTCTTGACCGTTACAAAACGACATTCAATGTTCCTTTTGGCCATTATGAATGGACAGTAATGCCATTTGGTCTCAAGAATGCCCCTAGTGAATTCCAGAATATCATGAATGATATTTTCACACCCTTTTCCCATTTTTCAATTGTGTATATCGATGATATACTCATCATCTCCAATTCTATTGATGACCATTGGAAACACTTGTATCAATTTTAAATTATCAAATAAAATGGTTTGGTTCTTTCTCCAACCAAAATTGATATTTTTCAAACAAATATCATATTTTTAGGTCACAAAATTCATCATGGAATGATCACTCCTATTTCTAGGGCAATTGATTTTGCTAATAAATTTCCTGATGAAATCAAAGATAAAAATCAATTGCAACGCTTTTTAGGATCTATAAATTTGTTGCAGATTTTTACAAAAATCTTCGTGTTTTACTTAAGCCCTTGTTTTCAAGACTTAAGTCTAACCCTAGCCCATGGACTGAAGCCCATTCCCAAATTGTCAGACAAGTCAAACCCCAGGTCAAAAGTCTTCCTTGCCTAGGAATATCAAATTCTATAGCTTTCAAGATTGTTGAAACTGATGCGTCTAACCAGGGATACGGTGGTATTCTTAAATAGCTTTTGCCCATGTCTACACAAATACATTGATCTGATACCATTCTACTATTTGGAACTCTGCCCAAATCAATTACTCAACAGTCAAAAAAGAAATTTTATCAATTGTTTTGTGCATCATGAAATTTCAAGATGATTTGATAAATCAAAAGTTTTTACTATGTGTTGATTGTAAATCTGCAAAAGAAATTTTAACAAAATATGTTTTAAATCTTGTTTCCAAACAGATTTTCGCACGTTGGCAAGGACTATTGTCAGCTTTTGATTTTGAAATTGAATATATAAAAGAAGCAGATAACTCTCTTGCATATTTCCTGACAAGAGAAATCTTACAAAAATGAGTTCTCAATCCTTTTCTTCTTTCAAACCTCCCCCTCCTCCAAAGCCCCAAACCAAAGCCCAATATGCTATGAAGCCTTCTGCTTCACAGCAAAAACCCCATCTTTCTTATGTTTTATCCCTTACAAATCCTTATCAGCCTTTGTCAACAGCAGAAGAATCAAGTTCTGCAATGACAAGTTTTCAAAAACCCCAAATTCCTCTTCCAAATCCTTATCTTACAAAACCTTGTTTGGATTCGATCTCAATGATCGAACCATATTTTTATTCCCTTGCAAAAGACCCCCACTCCATTGCAAAGAATCTTTTCAATACAAATGCCATTTTTGAGGAACCCGATATCCTCAAAACTCAAGAATTTTATGAGTTCATACTGGTCGATACTGACTCAGTAGTGATCACTCATCACAAAGATCCTTCTCATCCTGAGAAGATTTCCCATTCCAAATATCAAATCCTTAAGGTTTGTTCTGAAGCTGATTGGAAACAACATCCTCATTTCCATAAGAAGTTTTCAGTCAATTACCTTCCCAGTTCTTACAATTATCTGGATTATAAGCAAGCTTGGTCCAAAGCTTTCTTTCTCTTTTCTCAGAACTGTGCCCATTCATGGTTCTTTATTTTTTGCAAAAAATGCAATAATAAGTCAATCCACCAATTCCAGTACCCCAACAGGTATTGTCGTTTTGGTTTTTTGTTAAGTTCAATCTTTCTTAGATCTGCTGCTGGGACTACACCGTCACCGCCCTTACAACCCCAAGTCAATCGGCTCAGCATCCTCTCTGGTTCTGCCGCCGATTGAAAGTCAAATTTTGGTCCTCATTTGATCACTCTCATGCTACAAAGGAAGCCGTCACCAGGTTCTTTTCAGGAAAAGGTCAGTTTCCTGCTCAGCCCTTGGTGAATCCAATTCAAGTTTCTTCTGAAGCAAAACTTCACAAACAGTTTATCAAGAAGCAGCTTCAAGGAAAACCTACAAAAACACAACTTTTGGAAACCATGTCAAAAATTTGTGCATAAGACTCGGATGAAGACGATGAACCAACAGTTCCTCTCAATGAAGATGATTGCTATGGCATCTTTTTGCCACTTGCATGAGTCTATTCCTACAAACATTATTGTGTCCATGAATCATCATGATCCTAGAAACAATAATTACAAAGTTACAAAGGCATCTGCCACCTCCACTGCAAGACGAAGCTACTTTCGGCCAACCAACAACATCTTCCTTTCAAAGCAACCGCGTGCATCCACAGTGCTCGCACTTACAAAGTCAAAAGGTAAACAGTTGAAGCATCTTCAACAGTTTCTCCACCAACTACAATTTTGCAAGCAAGATGACAAAGCTTCTCCATTCAGCTCTTCATGGTTACAAAGGACAAACGTCCACCCACTCTCCACCTCACCTTCGAGAAGACTTATCCCTTCTCTTTCTATCATTGTATCCTATTTTCTTTTCTATTTAAGCAAGTGTGTAACTTTGCATAAGGTAGATCTTATCTCCCATGTAATCCTTAGCTCTCACTCCTGTAAGTTTCTCTCTTGTATGTACTATTTTCAAAAAATAAAAGCATGCATTATTCATCTCCTCTTTCTTTCAAACTTTTCTAAGATATGATCTTGTTTGAACATCTCATTATACTAGATTAAAACCTAGTATTGGCATCGTTCTCTCGAACAGATCAAAGAAAATGTCTTTTGAAATTTTAGTTTTATTTACCTTGGTTTATACCTTCTTAAGTACACTTCTGATTTTGTATGTTTTATTTTCTCCTGTTTTCTCCTTTCTATCCTCATCCGTTGATTTAGTCGTTGATGACGTTGGTCAGCCGTTGGAACCCTTTGTAAGTCGTTAAGTTAGCGCAGTTGTAAGGGTTAGGTGGTCCCTTACCGGTGGTCCAGTCGTAGGTGGTCCGAGTACAGTGTTCCTCATCCTCCAACCTTTTTGAAATTGTGAAAATGTCTTTGCTTTCAAAATTTACCCGAGCTTCTAGCTCTAGACAAAAGAGTCCAAATTTACAAAATAGGATGGAATGTAGAATTCCAGAAGTTGAACAAGATTTACAAAAATGGTCAATCCTAGAAGTTCCTTACAAATTTTTTTATGAAATTTCAAAATCAATCTTTTCTCAAAAATCTGAAGATCTTATAGACATTGTCGAACAAACAGTCCCTCTTGATGGTTCTTTAGAATCAAAACAATTGATTTCTACAAACACTCTTGAATTTCTCAAAAATGAAGAATACAAGTATATCCATATTGGTCTGATCCAGGTAGGAATTAAACCTCTTACTAGGACAGGTCTTGACACTTGTGCTCTTACCGCTCTTCGCAATTGTCGGCACAACCGTTTCCATGACTCACTGCTTGGAATTGCAGAGTCTACCCTTGCTATGGGTCCAGTCTACTTCGACTGTTACCCCAATTTCTCAGTTTCCCTCAAGGATTCAAATGTTTTTTAAACACTAACCCTCAATATTCATACCTCTGGTTTCGATATGTTACCAGGATCTGAACCCCTTGCTCTCATTTACAAAATCACTTTCAAAGCCATGAAAACTCAATTGAGCCCGAAAGCTTTGATGGAGTCTGAAAAGGGTTATACAATCCTCTTTCCAGCTAACAAAGACAAAACTAGTGTAATTGTTCAAAAGACAATACACTGGAATCAAGTTACCCTCCCTGTAACTTGGCAGGTTCAATCAAACCCTAGAAGGCCTCTTCCTAGTCAATTTAGTCAGGTTATGACTCTTGAAGACGGAACTGTTGAATTACAATTATCTGAATCTAGAATAACTAGGTTACAGCCTCTAGATTTCCAATCAGGACGAAGATTTGAATCATCATTCAGAACTGCTCTTACCCAAATCCCGAGACTCCCACTCCAGAAGTTCTCCCTCATTTAGATCTTGCTAACCTGAGATCTAATCCTTATCATCCACAAATCCCACAACCAATTTACAATCCTCCTTCAGATCATCCTTCTGAAAGATCTCCAACTCGAGATTGTAACTCCATTTTACAATCATTAATAGATTCAGAGCTCCTTGTCAACACTCTGTTTCTGTTCCTGATCTCCAAACTGAAGTTAATATTATGAAAAAAGATATTGCTCAGCTCAAGCAAGGTCAAACTTGGCTTGAACAACAGTTGGTGAACCTCCAGATTCAACCTGCAACCTCTCTTCCTGATATTCCTCCATCTTCCAATTATGAAGAACAAGGAACTAATCCTGCATTTCTTAATGAAATGAATACAGTTACTTATCACAAATGGTATATTAATGTAACTTTGGTTATTAACCAAAATTATAAAATCAATACCATTGTTCTTGTCGACTCAGGAGCTGATCTTAACTGTACTGCCGAAAGATTAATTCCCTCTCAATTTTACAAAAAAACCACACAACAACTGTTTACTACAAACAACCAATTGAGTGTTCAATACAAACTTGTTGGTGCTCACATTTGCCAGGATAAAATCTGTATCAAACAAGATTTTTTTGTTGGTAACGGACATACTCAAAATATGATTTTGGGTACTCCCTTTCTGACAACAATCTATCCATTCAATGTTACAGATGCAGGTATTTCTACCAAAATCCTTGGTGGTGACATACTCTTCAAGTTTTTATGCAAAACTAAGTTAGTTGAAATAAATTCTTTAAAACAAAATAATTGTTTCCTTAACTTTTTGTCCCAAAAACAACAACATTTAAACTTCCTTAAGACAGAAATTGTTTATCGTCGAGTTGATGATCAACTCCAAGATACCCAATTACAATCCAGAATTGTTCACTTCAAAGAACAATTATCTTCAAAACTTTGTTCTGATCTTCCCAATGCCTTCTGGCATCAAAAGAAGCATATGGTTAGATTGCCATATGATCCCTCCTTTCGTGAATCCCAGATCCCTACAAAGGCCAGGCCCATTCAGATGAATGTTGAATTGATGGAATTCTGCAAATCTGAAATCAATGGATTAATTTCTAAGAAATAAATCACTCCTTCCAAATCCCTGTGGAGTTGTTCAGCCTTTTACGTTCGCAAAGCTGCTGAGCTTGAACGAGGCACTCCTCGACGTGTCATCAATTACAAACCCTTGAATAAGGTTCTTCAATGGATTAGGTATCCTATACCTAACAAACTAGATCTCATTAAGAGACTTCACTGAGCAAAGAGTCTTCTCTAAATTTGATCTCAAATCTGGATTTTGGCAAATCCAAATCCATCCTCTTAACCATTACAAAACGGCATTCAATGTTCCTTTTGGCCATTATGAATGGACAGTAATGCCATTTGGTCTCAAGAATGCCCCTAGACTCCTAGTGAATTCCAGAATATCATGAATGATATTTTCACACCCTTTTCCCATTTTTCAATCGTGTATATCGATGATATACTCATCTTCTCCAATTCTATTGATGACCATTGGAAACACTTGTATCAAATTTACAAAATTATCAAAGAAAATGGTTTGGTTCTTTCTCCAACCAAAATTGATATTTTTCAAACAAATGTCAGATTTTTAGGTCACAAAATTCATCATGGAATGATCACTCCTATTTCTAGGGCAATTGATTTTGCTAATAAATTTCCAGATGAAATCGAAGATAAAAATCAATTACAACGCTTTTTAGGATCTCTAAATTATGTTGCAGATTTTTACAAAAATCTTCGTGTTTTACTTAAGCCCTTGTTTTCAAGACTTAAGTCTAATCCTAGCCCATGGACTGAAGCCCATTCCCAAATTGTCAGACAAGTCAAATCCTAGGTCGAAAGTCTGCTTTGCCTAGGAATATCAAATCCTATAGCTTTCAAGATTGTTGAAACTGATGCGTCTAACTAGGGATACAGTGGTATTCTTAAACAGCGTTTACCCGAGTCTACAAAAATACAATTGATCCAATACCATACTAGTATTTGGAACTCTGCCCAAATCAATTACTCAACAGTCAAAAAAGAAATTTTATCAATTGTTTTGTGCATCATGAAATTTCAAGATGATTTGATAAATCAAAAGTTTTTAATACGTGTTGATTGTAAATCTGCAAAAGAAATTTTAACCAAAGAAGTTTTAAATCTTGTTTCTAAACAGATTTTTGCACGTTGGAAATGACTATTGTCAGCTTTTGATTTTGAAATTGAATATATAAAAGGAGCAGATAACTCTCTTACATATTTCTTGACAAGAGAATTCTTACAAAAATGAGTTCTCAATCCTTTTCTTCTTTCAAACCTCCCCCTCCTCCAAAGCCTCAAACCAAAGCCCAATATGCTATGAAGCCTTCTTCTTCACAGCAAAAACCCCCTCTTTCTAATGTTTTATCCCTTACAAATCCCTATCAGCCTTTGTCAACAGCAGAAGAATCAAGTTCTGCAATGACAAGTTTTCAAAAACCCCAAATTCCTCCTCCAAATCCTTATCTTACAAAACCTTGTTTGGATCCGATCTCAATGATCGAACCATGTTTTTATTCCCTTACAAAAGACCCCCACTCCATTGCAAAGAATCTTTTCAATACAAATGCCCTTTTTGATCCATAATGCTCGCACTTACAAAGTCAAAAGTTAAACAGTTGAAGCATTTTCAACAGTTTCTCCACCAACTACAATTATGCAAGCAAGATGACAAAGCTTCTCCATTCAGCTCTTCACGGTTACAAAGGACAAATGTCCAACCACTCTCCACCTCACCTTCGAGAAGACTTATCCCTTCTCTTTCTATCATTGTATCCTCTTTTCTTTTCTATTTAAGCAAGTGTGTAACTCTGCATAAGGCAGATCTTATCTCCCATGTAATCCTTAGCTCTCACTCCTGTAAGTTTCTCTCCTGTATTTACAATTTTCAATAAATAAAAGCATGCATTATTCATCTCCTGTTTAACATCTCATTATACTAGATTAAAACCTAGTATTGGCACCGTTTTCTCGAACAGATCAAAGAAAATGTCTTTTGAAATTTTCGTTTTATTTACCTTAGTTTATATCATCTTCAGTATACTTCTGATTTTGTATGTTTTATTCTCTCCTGTTTTCTCCTTTCTATCCCTGTTTAAATTTGTGTTTCTTAGTATCCTGAGTTAATCCTGGGTAGGATACCTAATCCTTTGAAGAACCTTATTCAAGGGTTTGTAATTGATGACAAGTCGAGGAGTGCCTCGTTCAAGCTCAGCAGCTTTGCGAACGTAAAAGGCTGAACAACTCCACGGGGATTTTGAAGGAGTGATTAATTTCTTTGAAATTAATCCATTGATTTCATATTTTCAAAATTCCATCAATTCAGCATTCATCTGAATGGGTCTGGCCTTTGTAGGGATCTGGGATTAACGAAAGAAGGGATCATATGGCAATCTAACCATATGCTTCTTTATATATCTGAAAAGAAAAAAAAATGTCAGAAAATGCATGTCTTTCTTGTTATATCATATTTGAGCTATTTGATTCCCTTTTACATCAATCCTCTCACATATAACTAGAATAGGAATAGTGATTTTACCAAATCAGTGAAAAAGAAAATACTGCACCCAGTGAGATTTTTGGGTTAATTCTTCTTGTCACGCGCTTGATTTTCACAGTCACTTTTATTGATTTAATTGTGAATTTTTATATCATTGTTATGAACGTGTATTAATTTTCGAATGATGTGGATTTAGTCTTGTGTTTACAAATAATCTTAACATGTCATGATCCGTTGAAAATCTCTAAGACAAATGTTGGAAAATATAGATGGAGTCATTTGAGTCTTTTATTTTTGTTCCTTGGATTTGCTCGAGGACTAGCAAAAGATAAGTGTGAGGGAATTTGATAGAAGCATAATTAGGCTATTTTTAGTACCATATTTCTATATATATTTCTTGCTATTACTTGTTAATTATGATACTAATTGCTATTTTTGTGTTTGTGTAGGTTTCCAATTACAAGATTTCAAAATAGAAGTTAAGTGAAGCAAATTGGCAATTTAGAAATACTGATTGCAAAAGGAAACCATGCAAAGAAGGAAACCGAGAAGAAAACAATTATAAAAGGGACGATACCTTGCTTTGGAGAAATCATCCATCCATAGCCTCCTCCACCTCGCCTCCATCACACCCATCGCCTGACCACAACCCCCTTCATCCTTAATCTCGATCACCCATTGATCGATCCTTCAAGCCATGCCAAACAGCCATCGTCCTCGTCATCACAGCCAACAAACCACCATCATCCCCTTTACCTTCACATCGCAGATCCATAGCCACACCTTTATCATCTCGCCACAGAACCCATCAAAGAACACCTCATCAGACCATAACCCCTCCTCCTTGAAACAACAACCTCGCCAAACCCTTCCACAACGCCACCGTCCTCATCTCTTTCTCGCCTGACTCCCTGATCGCCACTAGCCACATAAACACCGACCACCATCGCCCGTTTCACTCACAATCTCTTCTCAAAGCAGATTAGCAGATCAGTGAAAGAAGAGGGAAGATCGTGAGGAAGGAGAAGGAAGAGATTTATTTCTCTTTTCTCTACTATCCGCACCTTGAAATTCATTTTGTACCACCACGGATCAGGCGACAACGTTTTTCATCTCTAAATTTTTTTTTTCTTATTTTGCTTGATTATTGATTATGGATTACTGTTTGAACATAATTAATATGTCTAGCTAAACTCCCTTTTAGCTAGGGGTGGATTTGAAGCCCCGAACATGTGCTTTATGAATTAATTGAATTTAATCTTCCTTGCTATTAGTGATTGTGTTTTGCTTAACTGCTTTATAACGAACTTTTCTTTGTATGTTTGTTAAGGTGGCAAACTTAGTAAGCATGCTAGGATCTGTGGCTAGAGTATAGGAGTGTTTCACCTAATCGTTACAATATTGTACTCATAAATAGTAAATACTAAGGAACGTTGGTAAGGTTAACTAAAAACCTAGGTAAGAACAAGATGCTGATCATACTTGTAATTGCCTAGTCGGTGTTCATATTCTCCACAAAACTTAATGATATTAGATTGTTATCTAACTTGTGATTCCTGATTAGATAGCACGATAAGAATAGTTTGAAAGCGGCGTTAAGTTTAATTCACCGAACTTGAGAAAATAATAAGATTAATGCAGTGTTGATCACGGTTAATCTTGAGCATTGTCTCTCACGAATTAGCAAGTAATTATTGAATATTGATTTATGAGCATATGTTTGGTGTGTGGAGATAAACCCTTAGCTATTTTCTCATCTTTTCCATTCCTTTAATTCTATTATCTTTACAGTAATTTTCATAGTTATTTTCATAGTTTAACTTAGAAAATCCAATCCCTCAATATTTACTTAATTAGGTTGTTAGTTGTCTTTTAGTTATTCTTAATGTTAATTGGCAAGCCCTCTAATCCCCGGTCCAAAACGATCCTTACTTATTTTATACTACAATCACAAAATATGGTATTAAGTTGTGTGTTACAAAAATAGCGCATCAGATATTGATCAATCAAGGCCTGATAAACATTTGCCTGTGGTCCCCCGAGTTCTCTCGTCCTACTGGTGGATCGTCTGACAGTGGCCATTGTAGGATGGACCCTTCTTCTTGCAGTCTGCATTGCCCTCTATCCTACTCTCAACCGTATATCGAGAGAACAGAGTGTCCGATAGACAATTTTCTACCTTCTCTCCCTCCAAATTCTATCGAGTCAGCTCACCATAAAGGGGTGGCTGCTGGTGATAAGGGGAAGGCAATGGATGAGGGCCCAGGTGCAGTGAAGATGGCAAAGGGAGGTGTGGATGTAATTCTGCATCCGAGATAACTTCATTCAGACACACGGATGAGTCTGTTTGCTCCGGATGTAGTAAAAATGAGCAACCAGGCCTGGCACTAGAAGGTTGACATTCATTATGCTTCGAGGAAGCATATCAGTAGATGTTATAGTTGGCTGGTGAACTGCTCTTTAAAGCTTGAGGAGATATGGTGGGAAAGAGTATGGATAAAAAGACTGAAACATCTTATGCTGGGGATGTCGCATCTGAGCCAAGTGGTCGTCGTTGGGACAGAAGTTGAGGCAGCTCGTGAGAGGATGTACACCATGGTGCGCGTATTCTCTAATATACAGAACTCGTATTCTGATATACTATTTGAGATCGAATCGCTGAGAAAGCAGCTTGAAGAGAGGAGGATAGAACAATCAACCACTGATGTTGAGGCCCAGAGGGTTCGTTTGGAAGCCCTTGAGTCTGATTTAGCAGAGGCAGTGTCTGCCAGAAACAGATCCAGGGAAGAGTTGAGGAAACTGAGGCTAAAGCAGGCTCTAGAACAACTAGAATGTGAGCTTGCTACAGCAAAGGCGCGTGAGGAAGAGCTTCTCAAGGCGCAAGGCAGGTTAAATTTCACAAGATCGTGAATGGGAGGTTGGAACTGCTGGCGTTGATGAAAAAAGAGCATCCAGACTGGGACCTTTCTTACTACAGGAAGGTGTCCTTCGCGTATTTTGGAGAGAGATTTGAGTTGTCCGAGGTAAAGGGCAATCCAGATCACGACGCTCAGGCTGAGACGTGGACGGACCCAACTCCTACTTATTCTCTTGTTAAGCTCAGTTCCCCTGTATTTGTACCTTCTCTTGAGGAGGAGTAAATTTTGTACCTCTTTACCTTTTTTAGACTATTAATGAAAAACTATTTCTTTTGAGTAGACTTCGTACCCGTGTTCTATCCGGTCCCACTGTCGCATGTTTTCCATTTCGCCTTGTTGTTTTATTTTGACATAGGTTCTCTTGGGTTAGTCAGGAGCCACGTGGTCTATCCGCTATTGAGAGCTCGATCATTTATGCCGCGAGTAATTTTGAATATTTTTTACCTGTACTCCCATGAGGTCTTAGAGTCGCTATCGCGTAGTTATGCCCAATAGTAAGCATTTTGTTTGACATGGATGGTTTGGCAGCCGGTTACTTTACTCAAGCTGCATCTCATCCTCGAGGTAAGCCGTTAGAGGTTTAATTATATATTGGACTATCGGTTGCGGTCGTTGGCATGAGTGAACTGTTACATTTGAGCAAATGCGTCGTCGTTTATAGTTAAGCAAAAGCGTTTGGCCCGAGTTAGGTTTCGTAAGCTCGAGCTGGTCTCCCATGTAGCATTCGTCTGTGATTAGCGGATTAGTTTTTGGGTCAGCTCAAGCAACAATTGCTGATAATGAGATGTCAGCCCATGCGAGCATGAAAATGCTGACTTAGCTGTAATTAGATTCGGCAACCATTCTTCTGCGGAAGAGCAGTGGTCCCATGGCGATTCGTTGACATCAGTCGGAACTGACTAGGGTCCCACCTTCCAAACCATCTACACCTGCGCGTGGCAAGCTACGGACTTAGGATGAGAAAATTCGGCAACCATGGTCTGTAGAAGAGCAGTGGTCTCGTGGCAAGTCATCGACATCAGTGGAAAACTGACTATGCTCCCACCTTCCAGACCATTTACACTCATGCAGAGCAAGCTACAGACTTGGGATGAGCAAATTCGGCTACCATGGTCTGTAGAAGAGAAATGGTCCCATGGAAAGCCATCGACATTAGTTGGAACTGACTAGGCTCCCAGCTTCCAAACCATCTACAGCCGCGCGCAGCGAGCTACAAACTTGGGAGCTGACCAAAAGCTATCGTCATCAGTCGTCATTAACTAAGCTTACCTGATCGGGTTCGGCGATCATCGTCCGCATGGGGAGATGATCCCTGGCGAGTCATCGTCATCAGACATGAGGATACTGACTAGACTCCCACTTCCTAAGCCATCGACATTTGCATGCAATGAACTAGGCTTTAAGGTTAACCAGAAGTCATCATCATCAGTCATAACTCACTAAGCTTACCTGGCTAGGTTGGGTCTCCGCCTATTACGGGTGTGCGAGCCTATTTTCAAAATTGGATTGCATTGTGTAGACTAGTTGCACTAATTTCAATGAAAGTTATTTAAAAATAGCAGGTACCTTAAATCAGCTGGTGATATGTAGGTGTGCTCTGTGTGTTAAGAATGACTAGTGCCTCTATTGCTTGAGACAGTGCACGTGGTAGAGTGTCGCCTTGGTAGTGGGCCGAACTGGTAGCTGCATCCCTGGGCCCATATAAGAAAAACTAGGTCCTGTTGCAGGATCACGGTGCCACGTGTACGACATAGATTGCGAGATGGTAGAGTATCGATTAATTAATTGAATGTGGATTTGTGCGGTTTTCATGGGAACCGTCGCCTCCTCATTTCCCATAAAATATTCAATGCTGACACGCCTGTCTGGTGAGCCACTACATCTATATAATGATGTTTTTTCACCGTTGTTGGTGTTTTCTTCTGCAGAGTGCGCTCTTTAGATGTTTTTACTCAAAGAATATGTTTTGGCTGATGCAGTCAAATTTCGCTCCTTGCTTTGACCATGTTCCTACTGACCTACACAAGTAATGGACTTGAGCCACAGACCACCGTGGGGTGACCGATGGTACTCTGATGCTAAAGTCAGACAATGATCTGATAAACGTGTAATGCTGTAATAGGGATTTTGTAGCGTACCTTAGCTTACCAACCTCAAGTCTTATTTATAGTGCAAGGAGTTTTGGTTCAACCAGACCATCGTAGGCGTAGTTTAGGGAGGAAATCTTCGTGGAGATCCCTCTTTAATTAAGAGTCGTGTTGTATGAGGGAAGTTCCTTGTTAGCTCTGCACTTCTAGATACACGGGAGATAGTTCCCAATCCAAGAGCAAACCGTAAAAGGGAGTTTCCCTGCATGGAAGATACTCTGGTGTTTGCTTCCTAGTTGGAAACAGAAAGCAGTTGTAGTTGTCCGTCCGAAATTGATCCTCGAGATACTTGCCTAAAGAGGGCTTACGGGTATTGAAAATAGTTGTGAGACATGTGGGCCTAGCATGCAATGAGAGTCCGAGTCTGCTTGGCGGACTGAAGTTGAGCAGGCTTAGATCCGCTTGGGCTGGATCTATGTTGGTTCGATGCGTGGGCCCGTAGTTCCTCGAGATCATCATGATACATGTTCGGCTCAGGAGTGTGAACATTTTTATGTATCATCAGCTACTCCCCTAGAGTTAGTGGGTCAAAACATCGGTTCGCTAAGTCATCTCTTGAAGGGATGCGACGCTCATGATGATTGAGTCTGAACGTTGCTTGAGCTGCATGCTGCATTAATTGGGCGTGCGTTGGTTCGGCAAAAAAGAGGCGAGAACCTATCTTCTATATAGGTCATCCGCAGTGTTGAGACTGACCCTTCTGTTTTACTTGCTTTTGAAGATATTGTTCTGAATGGTTCATTCATCTTCTTCATGGCCCGAGAAAACCTTCTTGATGATGGTGTTCTGGCTAAGGGCCTAGAATTTTTTGAATACAGGCTGTTGTCCGAGCCTGGTCTCGCTGAAATTCATACAAAGTTTGAAGTTCCTTAAGACTTTCAGTTGTACCTTCTGACAAGCAACCAAACGCCAATATCGCTTCCGACCGATTTAATTTGTTTACATCGAGGGATGCTTCAAAATGTAGTGCGTTTCCCGATTCTGAACGTGATTTGGAAGTTCTTGGATTTCTTGGGTATTCCTCCAGCTCAAATGAGACCCAATGGATACACGATCATTCTCATGATTCTACTCAGTGCTAAGGAGGTCGGCGTTAATGTGATCCCGCGGGTGATTCAGTTGCTGACCGCTCTTTGACTGTAAAGCAATGTTGTTTGCAAGATGAAGTCGCCGAATTACTTCGTTAACCTGGCAGATGATTTCAAGTTCTGGCAGAAGTACTGCTTCTAGCCCCTGCTGATTCGAAATATTTTCAGTGCAAGGGTCGTTTGCTTGAGCGACAGTTCAAGCTACTTCGTAAGTTCAAATCCTTTCCCGTGGCTTTGATGTGCTTAATAACAGTCCGAGTGATCACTGCTTGTGTTCTTTTGTAGGAAGGTTTCCCACTGCTCCCCTTACCTTAGAGGAGAAAACCACCATGGAGACATTCTGCGTCATGGCAAAAAGGGAGGCGGTTGATATCGGAAGATTTTCCAATTTTGTTCGTAGTTGGCTGTGGGACAATTGGCACGTCGCCCCCACTATGTATCGAGAGTCGCGCATTAAGCTGGAAGATGGGGCCCTTCCAGGAAGAGGAAGGTTGCTAGGGCCAAGATTCTCATTCTGTCTGATGTGGAGGATTCATCTGAGACGCTTGCTTTCTTTGTGATGAAGAAGTCTCGCGTTAGGACTAGGTCGTCTTCGGCATGACCCGCTCTGGTGAGAGAGGAGCGCGAGTCCGCTAGGCCTGTTGAGGCGGAGACTAATGTTCTTGGCTTGGAGAAATATTATCTGCAATTGGCGGGAATTGCTGACGGGACGAACCTTAGTGACACGCAGGTTGAGGCTTTGAATGACCATCTAGTGCGGGTTGCAATGGCAGCTTCTGCTGGCGCTAATTCATGTGGGACCACTCCGGTAGAGAGCTCTGTTGAAGATTCACTTGAGGTGGTGGAATCTGATCACCCCACTGTTGACTCAGCTGAAAGTGGATGTGGTACCTTGCCATGTCTCCTATAGTTCGCATTGCTCACCGTCTCATTCTAGGCCACAGCTAGAACTATTGGAAGGTCCTTTGGATACTTCGGTCTTTCTTCTGCCTCCGAATCCTGTTGGGTCATCTCACAATAAAGGTTGGTCGTTCTTGACAAGGGAAAATCCACAAAGGAGATTCTGAGGACTGTGGCGACTGTAAAGGGTGGCTCTTGAATAGTTCCTGATCAGGGGAAGCTTCATCCTGATGCTCGGATAAGTCTGTTCACACCGGACTTGGTGAAGATGAGCTCACATGTCTGGCACCAAGAGGTGGATGTTGAGTATGCTTCGAGGAAGCATATAAGCAGGCCTCACAGCTGGCTCATGGACCACGCTCCAAAACTCGAGGAGGATACGTTGAAAGAGCGTGTGGACAAAGGTTTGAAGTATCTTATGTTTGGTATGTCTCATATGAGCCACGCGGCCATTGCTGGGACGGAAGTAGAGGAGGCTCGCAAGAAAGTATATACTGTGGAACGTGTCTTCTCGCACGTGCAGACGATGTATTCTAATACGCTCCATGAAATTGAGTGGCTTAAGAAGCGGGCCGAAGAGATGCAGTTGGATCAATCAACTGTGGCCGCTGAGGCTCAGAGGGCTCAGCTCATCTGGAAAACCTTGAGCGTAATATGACCAAGGCGGTGTTCGAGAGGGATGAACTTAAGTAGGAGTTGAGCCGGCTCTGCCTAGAGGTCGAGATTGCACAGGAAGTTGTGGCTAAGGCGCATCTGAGCTGCAGTCTTTTGCTGAAGATAGTGTTTCGAAGGGAGCTGAGAAGCAATAGTTGGAATCCAATGTGGAGTTGTATGCTCGAAAGGCGAGGAGGCCAAGGACCAACTCGAAATGGGATGGCATGAACTCAGTACTGTGAAGGGTAGTCTGGCCACAAAGCAGTCTCAGGTCGATGCACTAACTGGGAAGTTGGAGCTACTTGAGCGTGACCTTATTGATGCAAAGGTGCGAGAGGAAGAGCTTCTCCAGGAACAAGGCAAATGTGAGTTTCGTTGGGTTTTTCATGGCCGGCTGGAGTTGTTGGCGGTGATGAACAAGGAGCATCCGGAGTGGGATCTTAGCCGTTACAAGAAGATGTCATGTGGACTTGTCTATTACCTCCGAGTCGTCGGGCGAGGAGGACAGTTTGATCCCTAACGTCCAGGTCGAAGTGCATATAAATGCAGTTTCTGCCCCTGTTCCCCCTAAGCTTAGCTCTTCCGTTTCTGTACCTTCTCCTGATTAGGAACAAACTTTGTGTGCTTGTACACTTTTTGTCTTGACCATTAACGAAAATAGTTTTCTTCGTTTCATAATTGGCGCCTCTATTGCATGTTTTTCGTTTTGCCTTGTCATCTTACTTTGGCATAGGCTGGTTGAGTCAATAGGACGTGTTTGGTCTGTCTGCGGCAGAGAGTTTGACCACTTTGTATTGTGAATGACTCGAGGTCATTGTTGCGTAGTTATGTCCGATAGTAGGCATGTTGCAAACAGTTGTTTGAGCTTTTTCTTATTTGTTTGACTAGTTGGCTGTATATATTGCCGCGGGCAAGCTGTGGTGGCCAAAAGTACGTGTCAGAGCGTTCGCACCGAGTCAGGCGCTGTAAGCTCGGGTTGGCATCCTAATTAGCTTTCATTTGGGCACCGATTGTACTATCCTTGTATCAGCACGAGTGATCTTTTTCTAATGTTAAAATGTCAATCCGTTTGAGCGTGAAGGCGCTGACTCAGCTAAGCTCATATTTGCGTCCGCTATGCTAAAGGAGAGCAGAGATCATGTGGAAAGTTGTTTGAGATTTCCACCTTTCGAATCGTTTAAGACTGAGTGGAGCGGTCGATAGATTCGGGGAGTAAAGATTTTGCAACCAGGCTGAAGAGCAGTGGTCCCGTGGCAAGCCATCGAAATCAGTTCGGGACTGACTAGGCTTTCACCTTTAAAATTATTTTTCACCGAGCAAAGCGGTTGACAATTTCAAGAAGTAAAGGTTTGGCGACCAGGCTAAAGAGCAGTGGTCCCGTGGCAAGCCGTCGGAATCAGTTTGGGACTAACTAGGCTTCCACCTCCGAATTATTTATGACCAAGCAAAGCAGTCGACAAATTCAGGGAGTAAAGGTTTGGCGACCAGGTTGAAGAGCAGTAGTCCCGTGGAAAGCCATCGGAATCAGTTCGGGACTGACTAGGCTCCCACCTTCCGAACTATCTACACCCTCGCAGTGGGGGCTACAAGTCCAGGTATTGATTAGAAGCTTTCATTGCTGATCGGCACTAGCTAGGCTTACCTGATTAGGTTTGGTCAATACTGACTGTGAATGGGGCAGTGATGAGGTGTTCTTTGATGGGTTACGATTTGATGAGGTGTTCTTTGATGGGTTCTGTGGAGAGATGATAAAGGCGTGGCTATGAATCTGCGATGTAAAGGTAAAGGGGATGATGGTAGTTTGTTGGCTGTGATGACGAAGACGATGGCTGTTTGGCGTAGCTTGAAGGATTGATCAATGGGTGATCAAGAGGAGGGATGAAGGGGGTTGCGGTTAGGCAATGGGTGTGATGGAGGCGAAGTGGAGGAGGTTGTGGATGGATGATTTCTCCAAAGCAAGGTATCGTCCCTTTTATAATTGTTTTCTTCTCGATTTCCTTCTTTGCATGTTTCTAAATTGCCAATTTGCTTCACTTAGCTTCTATTTTGGAATCTTGTAATTGGAAACCTACACAAACACGAAAATAAAAATTAGTACCATAATTAACAAGTAATAGCAAAAAATATATATATAGAAATATGGTACTAAAAATAACCTAATTATGCTCCTATCAGCATCAGTAAAAGCCGCCATAGCAGTCAACATCAGCTTCTTATTCAAAGCTTTTGTTTGCTCGGTACTTAGCTTTGATGTGTTATCAACACCTGCTAGCTGCAGGTGGTCCTTTTACAAATCAGAAATAGGAACAGGGGCCTCAGCCCAAGGGCTGCGTCCCTCGGATGCTACGACTTCCGCCTCGGCGGACGAATCAAAATCACGTTCCTCCCTCGACGGAACGAACCGTTTGGAAGCAAGCTCCGCCCTAGTGTGAGACCTCTTTGAGCAAATGAAGGAAGCAAGCGCCTCAAAAAGCCTCTTTGTGTTTGATGGACTAGAAATCTTAACTTTCAAGGACTTCCACTTCTTGGAAGGAGTTCCACCTTCAGACTGAACCTTCGGCATTTTGAAGAGATTGAGAGCCACATGCCAATGGGCCCATAACCCATTGCGGGTAAAATTGAAATTGCGGATAACATCCTCTACTCTTATTCGAGGCATGTCACGAAATTCTTTCACAACAGCTTCCTCCTCAGAGGAAATATGAGTAGTGGGAAACTTCCCTACAGAAAACACACGTAACGATCAGTACAATGGAAGCAAAGGACAAAACTTTACTTCTAAAGTGACCTGAACTCCCGCTCAAGCGAGCGACCATTGAACTCAAAATGCTTTGGGTCCGAATGAGCCAAGAAGGAACTTGAAGTCATCCAGAAGTTTCCCGATGCAAGCCTATTACTTCATCTCACACACAGCATGCTTGTTTAATCGAGGAGAAGTTAATAACTGGATCACCCTCGGAGTCACTCGGACACCAGCATCCTTTGCCCTAATCAACATGGCTAGGACAATCCTGTACCCATTCAGTACTAATTGGGCAGGTGGGATACCAAAAAATTTTATAAAGTTTCAAATCTCATTAGTCATAGGAAAACGAATATCCGTCTGAAGCATGCCATGTTTCAAATGGACAAATCCTTCTGGAGGAAACATTGGTGTCTGATTAGCACTCGATGTGATGAATTTCATGTCTTCAGGGACGCCATATGTCTTTCGAATCTCAGCCAGGCTCAATTCGAAGGCCAACCTATCTTTAAAAAACTCAAGGCCCCTAGCAAGAAGCTCATCATCGAGTTGATTCTTGCAAGGCACAGAAAAAGTGAACAAGCTTTCATTTAAAAGATGAATAGATAGGAGTCTCTAAAAATGAAGAAATGAAATAGTCAATCTTTGCATAAAGGGAGATCTAAATAGAGATTAATTTCCCACCTTTTTTCCACTGAACCGACGGAAGAAATGAAAAAGAGTCAATCTCTGCAGAAAGGGAGATCCCCAATACCCGTAAGCCTATTGAGGCAAGTATCTAGGGGATCAGCATCGGACGGGCAAGCCAGCAGTACTTTGTCTCCAACTAGGCAAATATCGGAGTATACGTTGTATGTCAAAACTTTCACCTATGGAAAATTATCTCCCGTGTATCTAGGAGCATAGATCTAACATGGAAACTTCCTTCCACAAGACGACTCCTAATTAGAGAAGGATCTCCAGGAAGATCTATTTCCTTAAACTACGCCACCAATGGCCTGGCCGAACTAGGACTCCAGCACTATAAATAAGACAGAAAGTTGGTGAGTAAAGGTACGCTACAAATTAGGGTTGAACAAAAAACCGACCAAACTGATTAAACCGACCAAATCAATCAAAACCAAACCAATTGGTTCGGTTTAAATTCGGTTTGGTTCGGTTTTAAAAAATTCAAAACCGAAGTGGTCTTTTCGGTTTTCAGTTTCTATGTGATTTTAACCGACCAAACCGAACCGACCAAATATATATAATAAATAATATATTTTTATATAAAAATAATATATTATGTTTAAAATAGTCGGTCGTTACGGTTTTATTTCGGTTTTGGTTCGATTTTAGTCGGGTCGTTTCGATTACGGTTTGCATAAATTAGAATCGGTTTGGTTTCATATCGGTTTTATTAATAGTCGGTTCGGTTTCGGTTTGAAATTATTGAAACCAACCAAAGTCTGTTCGGTTCACGATTTAGGTGAAAAACCAAACCGTCGGTTCGGTTTTCGACCCTACTACAAATTTTCTGTTTGCAGCTTTAAACCTTCCACAGAGCCTTGTCTGGCTTTAGCATCGGAGTGTCGTCGGCCACCACAACGGTAATCCGTGGCTCATGTTCATTCCTTGTGCAGGTCAACAGGTCAATGTCAAACAGGGAGCGGAAATTGACTGCATTAGAAACAATGTGGCATAATAAAATTTCCTCATTTACCATGAAATGACATTTTTCCCAATTGAGAATAAGGTTTTTCTCCTTGAATATTTCTAGCATAATGATTAGATGAGAAAGACATTGATCAAAGCTGGTATAAAAAATAAGAGAAATCATCCATGAAGACTTCTAGAAACCTCTACACCATGTCTGAGAAAATACTCAACATACATCACTGAAATGTTGCTGGTGCATTACACAAGCCAAAGGGCATCAGCCTATAGGCAAAAGTGCCAAACGGACAAGAAAACGTGGCTTTCTCTTGATCTTCTGAGGCAATTGGGATTTGGTTATAGCTAGAGTAACCGTCGAGAAAACAATAATACTCTTGACCAGCCAACCGGTCTAACATTTGATCAATGACTGAAAGAGGGAAGTGGTATTTCCCAGTCATAGAGTTTAGCTTCCGGTAATCAATACATACTCGCCAGCCGGTATGGATTTGAGTCAGCACCAACTCATCAATATGGTTCTTCACAACAGTGACCTAACTTTTTAGGAACAACCTGAACAGGGCGAACCCATTGACTATCTGATATGGGGTATATGATATCTGCATCTAGAAGTTTAATGACCTCTGCTCGCACAACTTCCTTCATCACAGGGTTCAGTCTTCTTTGTTGTTCTCTGGATGTTGTTGCATTATCTTCAAGATGGATTTTATGCATCACTATTGAAGGACTTATTCCCTTGTTGTCTGCAATGGACCAACCAATTGCCTCTTTGTGCTTTTGGAACACTTCTACTAATTTACCTTCATGTTCTTTATCTAAGTGAGCAGAAATGATGACATGCAAGGTATTATTGTCTCCTAAAAAAATGTATTTCAAATGGTTTGACAATGGTTTAAGTTCTAGTTTCGGTGGCTCAACTAATGATGGAATTTGTGGCTTGCTCCTAACTTGTAACGGTTCTATCTTTGGTTTCCAAGTATTGGTTTCAAGTAAAGATAGAGAGTCAAGCAATGAATTGACTTCTCTAATGGTATTTTCCTCATTGAGGCCCAAACCAAAATGGGTCAAACATTTCTCCAACGGGTCATGATAGCATCGTCTCAAAAAAAAACTTTTCACTGAGGCTTTCTATCATGTTCACATCCTCCCAACATTCTTCCTTAACTGGGTGTTGGACAATATGAAATATATTAAACTCAAGTATGATATTGCCAAAGTACAACTTCATGATACCATTTCTGCAATGAATGATTGCATTTGATGTTGCTAAAAATGGGGGACCTAAAATTACAGGGATTTGATTTTTGACATGCGCCACCGGTTCAATGTCCAACACAACAAAGTTAACTGGGAAGTAGAACTTATCCACTTGAACTAGAACATTTTCAACAATTCCCTTTAAAATTTTGATAGAGCTATCAACCAACTGGAGAGTGGTGGAGGTAGGTTTTAACTCCCCCAAACCTAAGGACTTGTAAACTGAAAAAGGCGACAAATTGACACTGCCTCCTAGATTTACAAAGCTTGTTTGATCTCATTATTGGCTCAACTCTATTGCCCATTTCATGAGTTTTGACAAGCATCCGGGAGGAATTTGTGCCTTTAGCTCTTCGCTGATGAGAATTGAGCTAACTGCTACATTTGAAATTGTCAAGTAGATGTACATATCCTTTCCTGAATTTGTCTATTGATCTACTCATCCAAAGATGTTGATTTACTAGTGAGACTTTGAATTTCTTTTGGAGTTGATAGTGATTTCATGTCAAGTAGTGATTTTCTTTGCTTTTATGATCCACAAACTTCATGTATGTTGGTTGGTCTGCTGACCCTTTTATAGAACTTATGTTGAAGTAATGTTGCATTTCATTTAACTTTGTTTTTAGTCTGCTGACTTAGAAATATTTTAATTGAGGGCGCCAATGCTTGGTTGACCTCCTTCATGAGTTTCCAATATGCTAAATCGAAACTTAAACATAACTTGCGGATTTAGAAATTAATCATGGACTAAAATCTATTCATCTTGGAAATTGCATGGAAATATTGTGTGATCTGCTGGCCACTTGACAAAATTTAAACGGACTTAAGTAGTCCTGAATAAGATATTTTTATGCTCAGTGATTTATTAATTTAATTACCCACTCATCGAGAGTGTGTTCCTCTACTTAGGTGTGCTCCTCTAATGAGGCATTTTGCTTGTGCGGCTTGCTGACCACTTGACTAAACTTAAACGTATTCAAGTAGTTTTGAATAAGATGCTTCTCTACATTGAATTACTCACTCACTGAGAGTGCCATCCTCTATTGAGGTGTGATCCTCTACTGAGGCATTTTGCTTTCATGGTATGCAGACCACTTGATTGAACTTAAACAAAATTAAGTAGTCCTTAGTAAGATACTTCTATGCATTGAATTACACTTTCACGAAGAATCTCATCCTCTATTGAGGCATTTTGCTTTCATTGTATGCTAACCATCTGACTAAACTTAAATGGGTTTAAGTAGTTCTGGGTAAGATGCTTCTATGCATTGAATTACCCACTCACAGATAATGCCATCCTCTACTGAGGCATGATTTTCTACTGAGGCATTTTGTTTGCGTGGTCTGCTGACCACTTAACTAAACTTAAACGGATTTAAGCAATCCCGAGTAAGATGCTTTTATACATTGAATTACCCACTCACAGAGAGTGTCATCCTCTACTAAGGTGTGATCTTCTACTGAGTCATTTTGCTTGTGTGATTGCTGACCACTTGATTAAACTTTATTAGATTTAAGTAGTCCTGAGTGAGATGTTTCTATGCACTGAATTACCCACTCATGGAGAGTGACATCCTCTACTTAGGTGTTTATAAATATTTGTATTTTTGGATGTCTTCTCCTGAAGGACATGTAGAATGAATTCTCGCATTTCACTATTTCAACTGAAGGTGTATTCTCTGTTGCGAAGCAACATAACATATCCTCTACTAAGATATATGTAAATATTTGTTCGGATATTTTTTGCAGGATCTCCCTTCATTGGTGACGGTCTCTACAGTCAACATTGGTTCATCTCATAGAGAATTTGATTGATCAGAACGGAGAACTTTATTATGTTCTACCAGAGGTGAAGTCTCTTGTTGAAGAGATAAAATACAATCAAGTTTTTCTTAGTGCATTGCATTTTTCTTCTAAAAAGCAAAAAAAAAGGACGCCTCATCTTCAATCCACTTAGTGAATGGTCGGTTGCAATCATCATATTCTTTTGCGCTATTCACATCCATTAGGATTCTGTTTTTTGTGCTGACCACTTACATTTGGCGTCATCTGCGACCCCAACCTTGAGTGCACAGTTTCTTGGGAGCTCAACCATTAAAAGACTCTCGTTTGAGGTCCGAGCCTAGAGTGCACATTTACTCGTGGACCTAATCTCGAATAAATGCTTCCAGAGGGATTATTTCCCTTTGACGGATGACTACTTCCACTCCAAAGCACATGGTCTGCATGCAGACGACAATGTGTCTTCTGCCTCGATTGTTTACTCACCAATCGTTCTACCACCCGAGTTTGTTTCTCCAATATTTTAGTCAAATTAATGATCTGACCTGCAAAATTTTCTTGTTGTTTCATCTCCATTGTGCATGGTTGTGGGGCATAAAATTGCATCTGATGATCAGCCACCGATGGTAGACCTACTGCCAGTGGTTGTCTGGCCGAAAGAGGCTGAACCCATGGCTATGATGGCAGTCCGGTTCGGGCAAAGGACTCTGCAACATTATTTTTGCTAGTTTGATTTCTAGTTCTCACAATTGTGCTGAAAAGGAACTCTCAAAAAGTGTCTGTGGAGGAAAATTCAAATTGAATGAATAGAGTTTTTTATGAAAGGAAAAAAACATGCAATGAGTTTGATTCAAGCTCTCATTGAAAGCACCAATTTGTGGATGCAAATTTCCAACGGATCACGTGTGGATCACACAGAGCAATCTGCATAAGATGAAAATTAATTCTTGACACCGGTATGGTGTCTCCCACGAGGACTCTGATGCCAAAGTTAGAACAATGTCTTTATAAAAGTATTTATTTCTCTAGGTTTTAAGAGAGAATTGTGAATAAAAAAAAAGTTACCCTGGAATAACTGTATTTGCCTATTTATAGAGGCATGAGGAGCTAACTGCTCGCAGATGAGTTGGACACGTGGCAGGTGGGAGCCAACTGCACGTAAACGAGTGAGATACGTAACAGGTTGGGAGCCAACTGCTAGTAGACGAGTGAGACACGGAGCCAACTTCTCGTAGAAGAATAAGACACAGGGCAGGTCGGAAGCCAGCTGCTCATAGATGAGTTAGACATGTGGCAGGTTGGGAGCCATTGGTGGCTGTAACTTTCCATTAATGGTTGTAACCTCTTGTCAACGGATCTAACTTCTCGTAGATGGTTGTAACTTTCTTCAACAGTTACAGTAGATTCGAGTTACTGTTCTTGCACTGTTCAAGCACTATTTTCAATGATGTTTCATGGTTTGATCGAAGGATGCTAACGATATATTCCCAGACTGCAAGCGCCTCCATCACCCCTCGTGGAGAAGTGATCGCGAATGAGGGGGGACATGTTGCTCATGCATCGTGTCAAGAACTTGGTCAGGACCCTGATCATGCACCAGGTAAGGAACCCGGTTTGAATGAAGGGAGCAATGCTGAACAAGGTAATGTAAGTCCTTTAATGTTAGATTCATCAACTAGTCCAGTTGAACACCCTGCAGGACCTACAGCCTCCAGCATCAACAAAACTGAAAACAAAAAGGTGAGTTGGGCATCATTATTTGCCAATAGAAGCCAACAAGGAACAACTAGGTTATCCTATGTTCCTCCATCTGTGGTGAATGGCAAGGCCGTGGTGCAAATTAAGGTTGTTGAGCATGGCGACAGGATGATTGAATGTGAACAATACATAATAGGAAATTTTGTTGGAAAACCACTCTCTTATGGATTTGTTAATGAAAGCTTGAAGCGTGTTTGGGGTCTTAAAAACAGGTTCGAGATGTATGTTTACGGCGATAAGGCGTTTGTATTCAAGTTTTTAAATGAAACAAACAGGTTACATGCATTAGAAATAGGCGCTATGCATATCGCAAGCAAGCTTTTCATTATCAAACCATGGAAGCCATATATAGAAGATGATGTGGAGGTGCTTAATTCAGTCCCTGTCTTGGTAAACTTGAGGAAAGTTCCTTTGTTTCTATGGAGCCCTGAAGGATTGCAATCCATAGCCAGTGCACTAGGTGTACCTTTGACGCTTGACAAAGCAACTGAACAGAGGAGTAGACTCTCCTTTGCAAGGGTCTGTGTGGAGATGAACTCAAACAGCACATTCCCTACAGATATCCAGGTAGTCTCAGATGATGGGAGGACTACTAGAGTTGAAGTGGACTACTCATGGAAGCCAGAGAGATGCAAACATTGTGTAGGATTTGGACACAACTCTGTAAAGTGTCCAAAACAAAATAAGACAACCACTCCAACTGCAAAATATTGGAAAGAGGTTCAAGGAAAGCGGGGATCAGTGGAAGCAGAGGAAGGTTGGACAACAGTTACTAGTCGACATAAGGCTATAGATAAGCAGCCTGAGCACCAGAATGAACCTATCATAGTCGCACAGAACCAGGAACCAATTGAGCAAATCAATGACAGCCATAGTAACAAACTGAATGACCTGAATGAAAGACAACAAGTTAGATATAATGACAGCCAGGCTGAGGAGCAATAGAAGATAGTCAATGAGGTGCTGACTGATAAGCCAAGTGCTGAGAATGTACCATAAGACAATATACTAAAAAACCCACAAACCAATGGCCTAGTTAACAAAACACATTGTGAAGGACCAACAGGCAATCAGGATATCTCAGCAACTGCAATCCAGACATTAGTTGTAGCTCCACTGGCAGTGATAGCACCATCACCTAGGCAGGATGATAAGGAATAGAATGAACCTAGCACAGGGAGAGGAAATGGACGAAAGAAGGAGACGACCTCTAGACTATTACAGGGAGGAACTACTACTAATAGCACTACCTCAGTTCAAAACAAAGGAAGCACCAAACAACAACCACCTCAGACCAGGACCCACAATCTACGCAGCAAAGGCAACCAGTTTGATGTATTACAAAGATTAGACTAAGGGCCCGACAATGTGCTAACCAGAAAGACTCAAACTAAGGTACCTAGGTCTGCGACAGGACAAGGCGTATCTAACCCAACTGGGGGAGGGGAACTAAATGTTGATTGTTTAGATGATTAGAACTGCATGTTGGAATGTTAGGGGCCTTAATGACCCCTTAAAGTAGAGTGAAGTGCGCAAACTTATACACAAGCAGAACATCAGTATTATAGGTTTGGTTGAGACTAAAGTCAGTAATGAAAAGAAGGAGAAGATACAAAGGGAGCTTGTCCGTGACTGGCTAGCTGTTGATAATAACGACATAGTGCAAGGAGGTAGAGTATGGGTCCTTTGGGACCCCAAAGCAGTTAACATCAATGTAATATCTAGATCTGACCAGGCCATTTTTTTTAAATCCATTTGGCCTAATGGTTACACATGCATCTTAACATTTGTTTATGGTAGCAACCTCAATACTATTAGGAAGAGGTTATGGATAGAACTTCATAATTCTCAAGCACCAATAAGCTCCCATGGTCAGTATTGGGTGACTTCAACTCAATCTTGAATTCCCAGGAAAGAGTAGGTGGGGAGGAGCTACGCCCTGGTTAGTTTATAGACCTGGCAGAATGCGTCATGAATGCAGGACTCTTTGATTGCCAGTACAAGGGGTGTTTCCTAACTTGGAGCAACAAGCAGACTGGGGAGAATAGAATCATGAGCAAGTTAGACAGAGCTATGATAAATCAGGAATGGTTCATGGATATGCCTAATTCTGAAGCTGACTTCATCAATCCAGGAATATCCGACCACTCACCAGTCATTCTAACAATTTATGAACACACAAATCCAGGGCCTATTCCTTTCAAATTTTATAATTACTGGGTTCATGAGAAAGGTTACATGGAGGTGGTTCAAAATGCATGGGCTCAGCCAGTGAATGGTAATGCTACCTACTGTCTATTTCAGAAACTTAAACGAGTGAAAGCTAATTTGGTAGCTTGGAGGAAAACCACTTTTGTCAATGCAAATAGTGGGGTATTTGCTGCCAAACAACTCATGGCACTAACACAAAGCTCTCTACAATCAGACCCCCTCAATCCAAGCCTTGCAGATGCAGAAAAATAGGCAGTTAAACAATATGCACTGGCAGCCAGGAATGCAGAGTCCAAAGTGGTGCAAAAGGCTAAGGCGAAGCACATGAGGTCAGGTGATGAAATGTCACTTATTTTCACAATTACCTACGTGAAAGACGATCAAAGAATAAGATACTCTCTATATACAACTCAAACAATGAGAAACTAGAAGATGTGAAGGACATTGAGGCTGAGTGCATCAAGCATTTTGAAGAGGTTTTTGCTGAAGATCAGGGCGCCTATGACACAGGAGTAATTGATGGCTTACAATTCGAAAGAACCATAACTGAAGCAGAGGCTATGGAGCTGAACCAAGAGGTGTCCAGGAATGAAATCACAGAAGCTCTTTCCTCAATAGGATCTGATAAGGCACCTAGCCCGGATGGCTTCTCTTCCCTATTCTTCAAAACAGCTTGGAGGGTTATAGGGAATGATTTCACAAAGGGAGTGAAAAACTTTTTCAGAAGTAAAAAGCTCCTTGGTGAGGTAAATGTGATGTACATTACTTTGATTCCTAAGGTTACTAATGCATCTTATCTGGGTGATTTCAGACCGATATCTTGTTGTAATGTAATGTACAAATGCATCACTAAGATCTTGACAAACAGGATTAAGAAAGTCGTGCATAGATTGGTTAGCTTGGACCAGTCTGCATTCATAAGAGGCAGGTATATACATGATAATGTGATGCTAGCCCATGAATTGGTCAGAAATTATCACCGTAACAAGGGAGCTCCTAGATGTGCAGCCAAGATAGATCTAAGGAAAGCATATGACACGGTTAGATGGGAGGCAATAGAGCATGTTATGCAAAAAATGAACTTTCCTGGACAGTTCATTGAATGGGTGAAGGTATGCATAACAACTCCTAGATTTTCTATCTCTATCAATGGTTCGCCTAAAGGTTTTATAAGGGCCAAAAGAAGATTACGACAAGGGTGTCCCATGTCACCCTACTTGTTTGTCCTGGTTATGGAACTATTGCATTTACTTCTAAAAGGGAAGGTGGAAGAAGGGGAATACATTTTACATATGTAGTGACCCACAGATCACCCACCTTTCCTTTGCTGATGACCTAATTGCATTCTTCCATGGTAGCATCAAGTCTGCAACTGCTCTTTCTACTGCTTTGAACCTATTTAATTCAAGCACGGGACTTGCGATTAATTGATCTAAGAGTAACCTTTTTGGTGCTGGGGTCCCTAATGAGGAGCTTGATTTGATAACTAGGTGCCTAGAATTCAAACTGGAGACTCTTCCAGTGAAATATCTGGGACTACCGCTGATTTCTTCTCGACTGGACTACAATCAATGCTTACCACTGATAGATAGAATCCGTAAAAGAGTACAATCTTTGAAGAATAGGACTCTCTCATATGCAGGTCGTCTAACTCTGATAAAAGCCATTTTGAATAGCCTACATGTGTACTGGACTTCTTGTTTTGTCCTACCTTCAAGTGTTAGAAAGGATATAACAACAATTATGAGGAACTTCATGTGGTTAGGCTCTGATGAGTACACTAAAACACCTATGGTTAATTGGAAACAAGTATGCGGCCCTTATAATGAAGGAGGTCTGGGGGTGAGGTGTATTGAGACTTCAAACAAAGCCGCTATGATGAGGCATGTATGGAACATTGTTTCCAATAAGAACAATCTATGGGTACAGTGGACAAAAGGAAATTTAATCAAAGAGAAATATTTCTGGACTGTGGACACTCCTAGTGAGTCATCCTGGTGTTGGCGCAAAATACTTCAATCCAGAGTGCAAGCATCCTCTCTGATTGTTCATTCAATTGGTGGTGGAAAGGACACTTTATTGTGGAAGGATCCATGGCACCCATTAGGCATTCTTCTTAACAGATTCCCTCAACATCTGACATACCACACAGTGCCTCACCGCAATGCTAAGGTGAGTGCCCTTATTATAGACAATAAATGGAACACTAGGCTGCTAGAGCGACCAGATTTGGCTGATATCTATGAAGAATTTGGTTCAATGGAACTCGATAGTGAGTATCAGGATGAAGTCATCTGGATGGGGGGTCATGAAGGGGAGTTTACAAACAAAAGTGCTTACTACTCACTGCGACAGAGAATGCAAGCATTATCTTGGTCCAAACTAATGTGGTTCACAGGTAGGATACCCAAACACAGTTTCATTACATGGCTAGTAAGGCACAAGGCGCTCAAAACACAGGACAAACTGAAAAAAATGGAGAGTTATAGAATGCTCAATGTGCCCTCTCTTTGGTGATGCGTCAGAGTGTGAAGAGCACTTGTTTTCAGGTGTAGGTATTCATGCTTTGTCTGCTCAAGTATTCTCACCCACCTAGGATACAGACATCAGCCAATGGACTGGGAAGCAGAGTGGAAATGGTGCCAGAAGAAATTCAATGGTGCATCACCTAGCATGGTGTTGGAAAAGTTAGCCTTGAATGCAACCATTTATCATCTATGGACAAAAAGAAATTGCAGGGTGTTCCAATCTAAGTTCAAAGTAGCTGCTGACCTAGTCCCAAAGGTCATTGAAGATGTCAGATTGCGAGTCTTAGTCCTGGATCTTCAGGTCGAAGACAATGCTGATAACAGAGAGCTCTTTGACAGATGGAGGATTGGAGCCCAGTTTCAGATGCGCACAAGCACTATGCATGCATGGCAACGACCTGAAATAGGTTGGTTCAAAATCAATACAGACGACTCTCTCAAGGGTAATAAAGGGGGCTACGGTGCACTAATCAGGGATCATGATGGACATGTGGTGGCAGCAGCAGCAGGGTCTCAAATAGCACAGACTGTCATCATGCATGAGTTACAGGGCCTTGAGCTAGGAATCAGACTAGCACATAGACATGGCATTCAGCGGGTGGAATTATGCATGGACTCAAGTAATGCAATGAAGTACATATCTACCAATAAAACTCCTCCATGGGAAGCGGTTCACACAACTAGACGCATCAAGGAGGAAATGAGGAAATTTGCAGAATGCACGGTAATGCATGAAGTACGAGAAACGAACCAAGTTGCAGATAAACTAGCCAGCCTTCTACCAAATCATGAGTTTGTAGAGATCACTCCTAGTTCCTTTGCGGAGGACATTAGGAAGATTGTTTTTTATGATGCTAGAGGTAGGAAATACACTCGAATGTAACTAAGATATAATTTGTCTTCCTTCTTATTCAGTGGTCTGGGGAGCCCATATAAACCCCCACGCTTGCTTTTCAAAAAAAAAAAACTTCCTTCGACAGTTGTAACTTCCCATTGATTGTTATAACTCCTGTTTGGAGAGACCTCTCCTGCAGGTTCGTGTGCTCAGCTGAGTATGGTGGTCGGCGCCGAACATTATTCCTCTGCTGAAAAAATAGTGTTATGCTGAGTTGCATTGGGCCCAGATTTCTGTACTTGTATTGATTTGGGCTGGCTTCTTGGGAACAACCCAAATTTTTGGGTTTTCTTATCCTTCTGAGCTAAGGATTATTTTTTGCTCTCACAATTAGCAATAATGATATTTTAGGCATATTAAGAATTATAGTGTTACTAGTGTATTTCCAATGTTGTTGGCATGATAGAAGGTGGGTCCTGGCAAAAGTTCAAACTCTTTTACAATTTTAAACAATTAAGAAAAAAAAACACATTTTAAAACTGCCACAATTAATCCTCCCCAAACTTTGATTTTCCAAAGTATGGAGTTCATGTTCTTTGCCTCAATATGTCTTAATATTGAAAATACTTACGACATGAAGTGCATTAGATTACAATTTTTTTTGGAAAAATGCATATGGCATGAAATACATATTTAAAACTTTAAGCGTTTGTATTAGTGATTGGTTTCATTGGAAAGATCTTCAAAATTGCATTTAAACCATACCAAGTTTACTAAAATGCGACAACTAAGTAAATAGTTATGACGCTTTTTCACATATGCATTCCACAAACTTGTTCTCTTCGCCAAATATGCATTACTAAAATAAAAACTTGTTCTTTCTGCCACATGCATTCCACCAACTTTTTCGCCTTTTTATTCATTTCCTTTGCCCTTCTACTTGCAACTAATTTATAAACAAGTTGATGCGTCCAAAAATCGTCCTCCTATGAGTTTGATTTGCAAAACAATTGTTAGACTGCCAAGGACCACCTTTTTGGTGGCCGAAGGCACTCCGATGTTTAAGTCAGTAACTCTATTGGAAAAAGGATGTAAGTCTGGACAAAACTCAGTTAAAGATGCATACATGTGTCGAATGTTTTCTTTACCTTTTATAATGGTCATGATTAAGTCTTTGCGTGACTTAAGCATGTGAGGCGCAACGGAAGGAGATGTTTTTTTGTAATAGTCTCCTCCATAATGGAGATGCGTTCGGGAGGCGTAACTCCCTCCACGGCTCTTTTTTGGTGCAACGTTCCTCTTCTTTATGAGAGAACTCGTGTCGAGCCTAGATTTGGGCCTGGATTCAGACTCTATTTACGTTTCCTCATTGGCGGGCCTCGTCTGGGCCTCTGTAGTTGGCTTTATTCTTCTTGGGTTTTACAAGTTGGCCCAATAAGCGAGACGTTATATCCTAGTGATGAATCTTTGCCATGTGTACGGCTATGATGACCGGTCCATTTTGATATATCATCAGCTACTCTCCCTTTAGTTTGTGGCATGCTGACGTGGCCTCTAACTTCGTGATGGTTCACCATTCAATTTCATCATTGCCTTGTATCTAAAGTCGTCAATAACTTTTCGTGACTTGGTGTCTCGTTCTTTGCTTGCCTGTTCGTTTTTGCGCACATTTTTGGGATTTCGCGTAGTTTTCATATCTCGCACGCTATCCCACAAGCTGTCCCTTCATTGCTCGGCTCTATAAAAAGAGATGTGACGACTTCATTTTCCCTCTTCATGCTATTTTTGAATTTAGTGTTTGCTCATCCCTTCGTCTTCTTCGTTCTCATTCCTTCTCACGATGTCTGTTGGTGATAAACTAAGTGGTAAGTCGCTAACTCTGTGTGAGGCTCATTATTCTCCCAATAGAGCTTCTTAGGCGATGTTGGACAATCTTTGTTTAGATTATAATCTCCCGCTCGACCTCGAAATTATCCTGCCTGGACAGGATGACAACCCTTGTAATCTGAAGGCTGGATACATTGCAATGTATTCGTGAATGTTTTCCTCTAGTTTTTTATTCCTGGTTTCGGAGTTGTTCTAGGAGTATCTGAACTTCCAGGGTATTCCTCCTGCCCAAATGGGTCCCAATGGTTGGAAGGTGATGGTCTCTTCTTACCCGAGGGCTATTTTATCCGGCATTCCTTTGACTGTGAAGTTTTGCATTCCATAGTTGTTCTGTTGGTGAACATGGATATATGTTTTCTCCGTCCTCCAGAGTGTTTCAAGAAACTTAGCGATGATATTCGTGATTAGCTGCGGTGTTGGTTTTATGCTTTCGTGAATTTTGGCTACTTCCAATTGCGAGGTCGTTTGATTTTTCAATCATTCACTACAACATATATAGGATATGACGACGTCCATCGACACGTCAAAGAATCAAGGATCGTTATAGGTAAGGTGCATTCTACGACATGCATTTTGCATCTTCGAATCATGTCCTTATAGGTTTACGGCGACTTAAGTTGCACATCGCAAGTGTCTTCAATGACGTCCTTAGTAAGTCGTTAAGAAGGTGAAGCAATGATGTGTCGTTGTGCAAGACGTAATTGATGAATAACAATGTGCTAGTCGCGACTTAACTAATCGTTGAGGACGGGTAGTGCACGACGTCTTATTGCAAAGGGCAACGCCCAATGAACGTCATCAAATGGTTTGCTAAATTTAAAAAAAATTATTATATATATATATATATATCGGACCAGTCTCGATCCAACCATGTTATTGTTCAAATCCAATTAATATGTGCCTTTTTTTTTGCCAAAAAAAAAAAAAAAAAAAAACAGCATGTGCCATCAAAACATTTGTTGAAGTATCATACACCCAAAAAAAGTTGACTAGAGTCTACTTTTGTTGTATTAAGTATTACGACAAGCAATACCTGTAAAGAATGGAAACATGGTTCAACCCTCGATGGAACCATGATTTGCTTCTATTATTTTGGAGTTCGTTGATTGAATGAGGACGACTCACAAGAAAATTTCTATAGACAATATGGGCTAAGTGAGTTCCTTCAGACATAGTTCAGCAACCATTCAAGGCTCTGCATGCATTCAGCTAGATAGTCATTTTTTGTTCTAACATGAGTTTGCAAGACAAAAAGAAATCATCAGTGAAATTCTTATCAAGGACCAGATCCCTGAATGAATCGATTTAATTGTTTGATAAATTAAGATGTATACTGACTAAATATGCATGTAGAACTGGAGTTACCTCCATGACCCAATGGTTAGCAGCATCTTGATTATCTGCAAGGGAAGCAAGTGTTACCAGCCCAGCTACAACAGTCGAGGGCTAGTAGCACAGTTGCTCATGATCGATCAGTGATAGAACTGCTAGGTATTTGGCTTTATTCTCCATTTCCTTATCAACCTTCGCTGCCTTCAAGTAGAATCTGTTCGCATTCTCATAATCATTAGTTGCATATTGAAGAAGAATTGTAGTTGTTAGTTACTTGGTGGGATTTACAAGTGTATATGTATGGATCATCAAAATGGACTGTACCATAAGAAGTTAGTGTATATAGGCCCCCTATTCGCTTTATGTATACTAGGAGGAAGCAAAGGAAGCAAGTAGCATGGAAATGATGATATGCTATTGGTGAGGAGGAGTGCAAGTGGTTATTGCTGAAATAAAAGCTATTGCTGAATTGCTGAAACAGAATGCTGAAATAAAAGCTATTGCTGAAACAGAATGCTGAAACATAAATAGGAGTACAACTAGTGCTGAAACAGAATGCTATAAATAGGGGTAGAATAGAAGAATAGGGGGGTCATTCAGATTGTAAACAAATGTACAATTGAGCCTTGGCTCTTAGGAGAGTAGAGCCTCTCGAATAGCTCTTGAGGAGACTAGCAATCTCGAATTCTGCTATTACATTATATTTCATTCTATCCCATTTCATACATTCTTTTGTAATTGGTACATTTCCAGTAATACTAGTTCAGATCAATATTGTACTATTACTTGTCTCTTCTTCATACATCATTGTAGAGTTTTGTGCTGAGATTGCAAAGTTCTATTCTATACTTGATTCTGTCAGTAAGCTTGAGTCGAATTGTTCCAATCCTGCAATAAGATTCAAGAACAGGTCAGACTCTATCAAATTGGTATCAGAGCATCGATCTTGAGTGAGGATGACTGGAAAAGGTACATCGACAAACAATGTTGCGAGATATGAGGCTGTAGAAGAAAGTGTAATACGAGTTCAAGAACAAATAGATTCTTTGAAAGGAGATTTCCAAGAAGTGATACAAAAGGTGGATCAGATGTTGAAGGGGCAGCAAGAAACCCTAAAACCGGTTTCAACAGCAGAGAAGGAACACATACATCCCACGAATGTGGAAGCACAGAGTTTGAATGGGATAGGAGGAGGTGTTTCTTCTTCACAGGGCTACCCATATGATCGAAAACCTAGAAGGTTAGAGATGCCTACCTTTGAGGGATCGTCCCCAAATGGCTTGATTTTGAAGGCGGAAAGGTTCTTTTCTTTACAAAGATACAGTAATGAAAAGAAAATGGAGGTCGCGGTGATCTCTTTCGAAGGTGATGCTCTTCTTTGGTATCAATGGGAAAGTAAACGAAGACCAATTTTTTTTTGGGAAGAATTGACGGGTTTATTGTTGAAACAATTTCGATCCATTCAAGAAGGTTCCCTTTGCGAACAATTCCTTGCTCTGAGACAGGAAGGTTCAGTAGCCGAGTACCGCCGAAGCTTCGTCTCTCTTGCGGCACCACTGAATACTTTCACGGAGGAAGTATATCTCAGTAAGTTCATTAATGGACTGAAACCTTCCATTCGGGCGGAAGTGAGGATGCTCGACCCGGGTCAATTGGGTCGAGCCATGGGTCTTGCCCAGCGGGTTGAAGAAAAACAGAGATTTATGGGCTTTTCTAAATCGGGATTTCAGGGTTTTAACAATCGGCCCATGACCGGCCCAAGAAGTTTCGCAACCGGTTCAGCAGGTCAGCCTTATCAAAATAGCTCCAGAGACTTCGAGAGAAGAGGAGAAAATTTCAGATCTCAGCCCTCTCAAAATTTCTCCAGAGAGAAAGATAGAAATGGCGTCGCAAGAGGAGAAACTCGTCGATTTACGGATGCTGAGTACCAAGAAAAGAGGGCGAGAGGGCTGTGTTTCAAGTGCGATGAGAAGTATTCGCCAGGTCATCTGTGTAAGAGAAAAGAGGTTAGTGTCCTCATCGCACAAGCTGATAGTGAAGGTGAGGAGGAAGATGATCCACAAGGCGATGAACAAAAGGAGTTAGAGGTGGCTGAAATTAATCAGATCATAGAAGTTTCTCTAAGTTCAGTCATGGGACTGACTAACCCGAAAACCATGAAAATCGAAGGGGAAGTAGCAGGTCAATCAGTGGTGGTCTTGGTTGATAGTGGAGCAACACATAACTTCATTTCACAGAAGTTAGTTGATAGAGTGTTGATACCAGTCACAACGACCGGGGTGTACGGGGTCACCATGGGTTCAGGGGACTTAGTTCAAGGGAGTGGTGTATGTAGAGGGGTGCAATTGATGATGCAAGGAGTGGAAATTCTGGAAGATTTTCTTCCATTGGTGCTGGGAAGCTCGGACGTGATCTTGGGTACAGTGGTTAGAGACATTGGGAACGACCTCTATCAATTGGAAAGATCAAGTTCTACGCTTCAGGGCAGAATCAGATACAGTTACTATCAAGCGAAATCCGTCTTTGGGGCGCAGTTTAGTTTCCTTGAAGACAATGATTCGCACTATGAAACAAGAAGGTCACGAATTTCTGGTTGAATTAGGTAGTATGGTTGAACAAATGGATGGGGTCGCTTCGTTGGAAGAAAAATCAGTCGTTCCAGTAGGAATATCATAGGTGTTGAGCAGATATCCTAAGGTATTTCAGTTGCCCTCGGGTTTGCCTCCCCGTAGGGGATTTGAACATGCAATTATACTTCAGGAGGGCTCCGATCCTGTGAACGTCCGACCGTATCGTTATCCTCAGATTCAGAAAAATGAGATCAAAAAGCTGATTGATGAGATGTTAAAAGCAGGAATTATAAGGGCAAGCATGAGCCCTTTCTCAAGTCCAGTTTTGCTTGTGAAGAAGAAGGATGGGGGATGGCATTTCTGCGTGGATTACCGATCCCTCAACAAACAAACGGTACCTGATCGATTCCCTATACCAATTATAGATGAATTGTTAGATGAGCTTCATGGGTCTGTGATTTTTTCGAAATTAGATCTCAAGTCTGGTTACCATCAGATCCGAGTAAGAGAAGGGGATGAACAAAAAATGGCTTTCAGAACTCATGAGGGTCATTACGAGTTCTTGGTGATGCCGTTTTGACTCACGAATGCACCGGCGACGTTTCAGGCCTTGATGAACTCAATTTTTTGGCCTTATTTGCGTAAGTTTGTGTTAGCTTTTTTTTATGATATTCTGGTGTACAGTAAGGGAGTTGAGGAGCACAATGCGCATCTTGAGGTAGTATTGGGGGTATTACAAACACATCAGTTATACGCAAATCAAAAAAAATGTGAGTTTGGAAGCTCAAAACTGTGCTATTTGGGTCATATGATCTCTGTGGATGGGGTTTCGGTGGATCAATCCAAAATTTAGGCTATGTTGGATTGGCCTCCACCCAAGAATATTACGGCACTAAGGGATTTTTTAGGTCTCACGGGGTACTACCGAAAATTCATCAAAGAGTATAGTCAGGTCACTTGGCCCTTGATGTCACAGTTAAAAAAGGATAGCTTTGCATGGAATCAGGAGTCCGAATTAGCTTTCCAACAGTTGAAGCGTATTATGACGGAGGCCCCCGTGTTAGCAATGCCAAATTTCTCCGAAGAATTCATTGCGGAAACGGATGCATCGGGGTTTATAGTAGGTGTTGTTTTGATGCAATTGAACAGACCAATAGCATTTTTCAGCCAAGTATTGGGACAACGGGCCAGACTGAAGCCTATCTATGAGAGGGGCTCCTGGCTATAGTATTGGCGGTGACAAAGTGGCGAGCTTATCTATTGGGGCGCAAATTCATCATTCGAACGGATCAAAAAAGTTTGAAATTTTTGATGGAGCAGCGGGTTATCGGACCTGAGTACCAGCGATGGGTGAGTAAGCTCTTAGGATATCAATTTGAAATCCATTATAAAGTGGGGACCTCCAATAAAGCGGCAGATGCGTTGTCCAGAATTTCTCTTCCACCATCCTGTTCTCAACTTAGTCTACCCAGTTGGAGAGATTGGAAGTTGTTGCAGTCAGAAATTGTGGGTGACTCCTCACTTGAGCAAATCAAACAGACAGTGTTGGCTGGTTCCGGTCGTCTTGGTTTTAGGCTCGTAAATGACCTACTTCATTACAAGGACAGGTTGGTGATCTCACCTGATTCTTCTCTGATTCCCCTTATTTTTCATGAATTCCACACTTCTTCTGTTGGAGGAAATTCAGGGGAGACCAAGACGTTTCAGAGGATAGCTAAAGAGCTATATTGGGCAGGGATGAAAGCTGCCATCAGGAAGATGGTTAGTGAGTGTGAGGTGTGCCAACGCAATAAGTCCATGGCCATCAGTCCAGCTGGTCTACTTCAGCCTATTCCTCTGCCTACGCAAGTCTGGGATGAGATTGCGATGGATTTTATAGAAGGTTTGCCCAATTCGGGTATGGTTGACACTATCCTGGTGGTTGTAGATCGACTCAGTAAATACAGACATTTTATCGGGTTGAAGCACCCATTCACTGCCAAAGGAGTAGCCGTTGTATTCTGTAGGGACGTGGTCAGACTTCATGGGACGCCTACTTCCATAATTTCAGACAGAGATCGCATCTTTCTTAGTAATTTTTGGTGCGAGTTGTTTCAGTTACAAGGCACGAAACTGAAGCATAGTACAACCTACCACCCGCAAACGGATGGTCAATCTGAGGTGCTTAACCAATGTCTCGAGACGTATCTGCGATGTTTCACTTCTGAGAAGCCCAGGTTGTGGTCCAAATGGCTTTCCTGGGCAGAGTATTGGTACAACACGTCTACCCATTCGGCAACTGGGTTTACTCCTTTCAAGATTCTATACAGTAGGGATCCTCCTCCCCTATTGCGTTATACTACAGGGAGCACGGCTGTCTCTTCCATTGAGCAGTTATTATCGGCCAGGGACAGTATTTTGGAGTGTTTAAAGGAGAATTTACTGCGAGCTCGGCAAACGATGAAAGGGTTTGCTGATAAGTCTTGGCGTGAGGAAGTATTTGAGGTAGGTGACATGGTCTTTTTGAAACTCAAGCCATACCGTCAGCACTCCCTGGTTCACCGTCATAATCATAAGCTTTCACCCAGATTTTATGGCCCTTATGAGGTCCTGGCAAGAGTGGGCTCGGTATCCTATAGGTTGGCATTGCCTTCTTCCTCCCAAATTCATGACGTTTTTCATGTATCTCAGCTAAGGAGGGCAAAAGGGCCCTGTTCTAGTCGGACTCCCCTTCTCAATTGACTGATGAAGTTGAATTGGTGGTGCAACCAGAGAGCTTGTTGGATGTCCGACAGACTGCTAAGGGTGCACCAGGCCAGTTGGAGGTTTTAATTAAGTGTCAAGATTTGCCTGCGTATGAGGCTACCTAGGAGAATTTTGACATACTGGCTCAGCAATTTCACACCTTCCACCTTGAGGACAAGGTGCGTCGTTGGGGCGGGGGTAATGATAGGCCCCCTATTCGCTTTACGTATACTAGGAGGAAGCAAAGGAAGCAAGTAGCAGGGAAATGATGATATGCTATTGGTGAGGAGGAGTGCAAGTGGTTATTGCTGAAATAAAAGCTATTGCTGAATTGCTGAAACAGAATGCTGAAATAAAAGCTATTGCTGAAACAGAATGCTGAAACATAAATAGGAGTACAACTAGTGCTAAAACAGAATGCTATAAATAGGGGTAGAATAGAAGCATAGGGGGGTCATTCAGATTGTAAACAAATGTACAATTGAGCCTTGGCTCTTAGGAGAGTAGAGCCTCTCGAATAGCTCTTGAGGAGACTAGCAATCTCGAATTCTGCTATTACATTCTATTTCATTCTATCCCATTTCATACATTCTTTTGTAATTGGTACATTTCCAGTAATACTAGTTCAGATCAATATTGTACTATTACTTGTCTCTTCTTCATACATCATTGTAGAGTTTTGTGCTGAGATTGCAAAGTTCTTCTATTCTATACTTGATTCTGTTAGTAAGCTTCAGTCGAATTGTTCCAATCCTGCAATAAGATTCAAGAACAGGTCAGACTCTATCAAATTGGTATCAGAGCATCGATCTTGAGTGAGGATGGCTGGAAAAGGTACATCGACAAGCAACGTTGCGAGATTTGAGGCTGTAGAAGAAAGTGTAATACGAGTTCAAGAACAAATAGATTCTTTGAAAGGAGATTTCCAAGAAGTGATACAAAAGGTGGATCAGATGTTGAAGGGGCAGCAAGAAACCCTAAAACCGGTTTCAACAGCAGAGAAGGAACACATACATCCCACGAATGTGGAAGCACAGAGTTTGAATGGGATAGGAGGAGGTGTTTCTTCTTCACTGGGCTACCCTTATGATCAAAAACCTAGAAGGTTAGAGATGCCTACCTTTGAGGGATCGACCCCAGATGGCTGGATTTTGAAGGCGGAAAGGTTTTTTTCTTTACAAAGATACAGTAATGAAGATAAAATGGAGGCCGCGGTGATCTCTTTCGAAGGCGATTCTCTTCTTTGGTATCAATGGGAAAGTAAACGAAGACCAATTTTTTTTTGGGAAGAATTGAAGGGTTTATTGTTGAAACAATTTTGATCCATTCAAGAAGGTTCCCTTTGCGAACAATTCTTTGCTCTGAGACAGAAAGGTTCAGTAGCCGAGTACCGCCGAAGCTTCGTCTCTCTTGCGGCACCACTGGATACTGTCACGGAGAAAGTATATCTCAGTAAGTTCATTAATGGACTGAAACCTTCCATTCGGGCGGAAGTGAGGATGCTCGACCCGGGTCAATTGGGTCGAGCCATGGATCTTGCCCAGCGGGTTGAAGAAAAACAGAGATTTATGGGCTTTTCTAAATCGGGATTTCAGGGTTTTCACAATCGGCCCATGACCCGCCCAAGAAGTTTCGCAACCGGTTCAGCAGGTCATCCTTATCAAAACAGCGCCAGAGACTTCGAGAGAAGATGAGAAAATTTCAAATCTCAGCCTTCTAAAAATTTCTGCAGAGAGAACGATAGAAATGGCGTCGCAAGAGGAGAAACCCGTCAATTTACAGATGCTGAGTACCAAGAAAAGAGGGCGAGAGAGCTGTGTTTCAAGTGTGATGAGAAGTATTCGCCAGGTCATCTGTGTAAGAGAAAAGAGGTTAGTGTCCTCATCGCACAAGCTGATAGTGAAGGTGAGGAGGAAGATGATCCACAAGGCGATGAACAAAAGGAGTTAGAGGTGGCTGAAATTAATCAGATCATAGAAGTTTCTCTAAGTTCAGTCATGGGACTGACTAACCCGAAAACCATTAAAATCGAAAGGGAAGTAGCAGGTCAATCAGTGGTGGTCTCGGTTGATAGTGGAGCAACACATAACTTCATTTCACAGAACTTAGTTAATAGAGTGCTGATACCAGTCATAGCGACCGGGGTGTACGGGGTCACCATGGGTTCAGGGGACTTGGTTCAAGGGAGTGGTGTATGTAGAAGGGTGCAATTGATGCTGCAAGGAGTGGAAATTTTGGAAGATTTTCTTCCATTGGTGCTGGGAAGCTCGGACGTGATCTTGGGTATACAGTGGTTAGAGACATTGGGAACGACCTCTATCAATTGGAAAGATCAAGTTCTACGCTTCAGAGCAGGATCAGATACAGTTACTATCAAGGGAATTCGTCTTTGGGGCGCAGTTTAGTTTCCTTGAAGACAATGATTCGCACTATGAAACAAGAAGGTCACGGATTTCTTGTTGAATTAGGTAGTATGGTTGAACAAGGGGATGGGGTCGCTTCGATGGAAGAAAAATCAGTCGTTCCAGTAGGAATATCAGAGGTGTTGAGCAGATATCCTAAGGTATTTCAGTTGCCCTCGGGTTTGCCTCCCCGTAGGGGATTTGAACATGCAATTATACTTCAGGAGGGCTCCGATCCTGTGAACGTCCGACCGTATCGTTATCCTCAGATTCAGAAAAATGAGATCGAAAAGCTGATTGATGTGATGTTAGAAGCATGAATTATAAGGGCAAGCGTGAGCCCTTTCTCAAGTCCAGTTTTGCTTGTGAAGAAGAAGGATGGGGGATGGCGTTTCTACGTGGATTACTGATCCCTCAACAAACAAACGGTACCTGATCGATTCCCTATTCAAATTATAGATGAATTGTTAGATGAGCTTCATGGGTCTTTGATTTTTTTCGAAATTAGATCTCAAGTCTGGTTACCATCAGATCCGAGTAAGAGAAGGGGATGAACCAAAAACGGCTTTCAGAACTCATGAGGGTCATTAAGAGTTCTTGGTGATGCCGTTTGGACTCACGAATGCACCGGCGACATTTCAGGCCTTGATGAACTCGATTTTTCGGCCTTCTTCGCGTAAGTTTGTGTTAGCTTTTTTTGATGATATTCTGGTGTACAGTAAGGGAGTTGAGGAGCGCATTGCGCATCTTGAGGTAGTATTGGTGGTATTACAAACACATCAGTTATACGCAAATCAAAAAAAATGTGAGTTTGGAAGCTCCAAACTGTGCTATTTGGGTCATATGAACTCTGTGGATGGGGTTTCGGTGGATCAATCCAAAATTCAAGCTATGTTGGATTGGCCTCCACCCAAGAATATTACGGCACTAAGGGGTTTTTTAGGTCTCACGGGGTACTACCGAAAATTCATCAAAGAGTATAGTCAGGTCGCTTGGCCCTTGATGTCACAGTTAAAAAAGGATAGCTTTGCATGGAATCAGGAGGCCGAATTAGCTTTCCAACAGTTGAAGCGTATTATGACGGAGGCCCCCGTGTTAGCAATGCCAAATTTCTCCGAAGAATTCATTGTGGAAACGGATGCATCGGGGTTTGCAGTAGGTGCTGTTTTGATGCAATTGAACAGACCAATAGCATTTTTCAGCCAAGTATTGGGACAACGGGCCAGACTAAAGCCTATCTATGAGAGGGAGCTCATGGCTATAGTATTGGCGGTGACAAAGTGGCGAGCTTATCTGTTGGGGCGCAAATTCATCATTCGGACGGATAAAAAAAGTTTGAAAATTTTGATGGAGCAGCGAGTTATCGGACCTGAGTACCAGCGATGGTTGAGTAAGCTCTTAGGATATCAATTTGAAATCCATTATAAAGTGGGGACCTCCAATAAAGCGGCAGATGCGTTGTCCAGAATTTCTCTTCCACCATCATGTTCTCAACTTAGTCTACCCAGTTGGAGAGATTGGAAGCTGTTGCAGTCAGAAATTGCGGGTGACTCCTCACTTGAGCAAATCAAACAGACAGTGTTGGCTGGTTCCGGTCGTCCTGGTTTTAGGCTCGTAAATGACCTACTTCATTACAAGGACAGGTAGGTGATCTCACCTGATTCTTCTCTGATTCCCCTTATTTTTCATGAATTCCACACTTCTTCTGTGGGAGGACATTCAGGGGAGACCAAGACATTTCAGAGGATAGCTAAAGAGCAATATTGGGTAGGGATGAAAGCTGCCATCAGGAAGATGGTTAGTGAGTGTGAGGTGTGCCAACGCAATAAGTCCATGGCCATCAGTCTAGCTGGTCTACTTCAGCCTATTCCTCTGCATACGCAAATCTGGGATGAGATTGCAATGGATTTTATAGAAGGTTTGCCCAATTCGGGTATGGTTGACACTATTCCGATGGTTGTAGATCGTCTCAGTAAATACAGACATTTTATCGGGTTGAAGCACCCATTCACTGCCAAAGGAGTGGCCGCTGTATTCTGTAGGGACGTGGTCAGACTTCATGGGACGCCTACTTCCATAATTTCAGACAGAGATCGCATCTTTCTTAGTAATTTTTGGTGCGAGTTGTTTCAGTTACAAGGCACGAAACTGAAGCATAGTACAACCTACCACCCGCAAACGGATGGTCAATCTGAGGTGCTTAACCGATGTCTCGAGACGTATCTGCGATGTTTCACTTCTGAGAAGCCCAGATTGTGGTCCAAATGGCTTCCCTGGGCAAAGTATTGGTACAACACGTCTACCCATTCGGCAACTGGGTTTACTCCTTTCAAGATTCTATACAGTAGGGATCCTCCTCCCCTATTGCGTTATACTACAGGGAGCACGGCTGTCTCTTCCATTGAACAGTTATTATCGGCCAAGGACAGTATTTTGGAGTGTTTAAAGGAGAATTTATTGCGAGCTCGGCAAAGGATGAAATGGTTTGCTGATAAGTCTTGGCTTGAGGAAGTATTTGAGGTAGGTGACATGGTCTTTTTGAAACTCAAGCCATACCGTCAGCACTCCCTGGTTCACCGTCATAATCATAAGCTTTCACCCAGATTTTATGGCCCTTATGAGGTCCTGGCAAGAGTGGGCTCGGTAGCCTATAGGTTGGCATTGCCTTCTTCCTCCCAAATTCATGACGTTTTTCATGTATCTCAGCTAAGGAGGGCAAAAGGGCCCTGTTCTAGTCGGACTCCCCTTCTCAATTGACTGATGAAGTTGAATTGGTGGTGCAACCAGAGAGCTTGTTGGATGTCCGACAGACTGCTAAGGGTGAACCAGGCCAGTTGGAGGTTTTAATTAAGTGGCAAGATTTGCCTGCGTATGAGGCTACCTGGGAGAACTTTGACTTACTAGCTCAGCAATTTCCCTCCTTCCACCTTGAGGACAAGGTGCGTCGTTGGGGCGAGGGTAATGATAGGCCCCCTATTGGCTTTACGTATACTAGGAGGAAGCAAAGGAAGCAAGTAGCAGGGAAATGATGATATGCTATTGGTGAGGAGGAGTGCAAGTGGTTATTGCTGAAACAGAATGCTGAAATAAAAGCTATTGCTGAATTGCTGAAACAGAATGCTGAAATAAAAGCTATTGCTGAAACAGAATGCTGAAACATAAATAGGAGTACAACTAGTGCTGAAACAGAATGCTATAAATAGGGGTAGAATAGAAGAATAGGGGGTCATTCAGATTGTAAACAAATGTACAATTGAGCCTTGGCTCTTAGGAGAGTAGAGCCTCTCGAATAGCTCTTGAGGAGACTAGCAATCTCGAATTCTGCTATTACATTCTATTTCATTCTATCCCATTTCATACATTCTTTTGTAATTGGTACATTTCCAGTAATACTAGTTCAGATCAATATTGTACTATTACTTGTCTCTTCTTCATACATCATTGTAGAGTTTTGTGCTGAGATTGCAAAGTTCTTCTATTCTATACTTGATTCTGTCAGTAAGCTTCAGTCGAATTGTTCCAATCCTGCAATAAGATTCAAGAACAGGTCAGACTCTATCACCAATGGTTAGCAGCATCTTGATTATCTGCGAGGGAAGCAAGTGTTACCAGCCCAGCAACAACAGTCGAGGGCTAGTAGCACAGTTGCTCATGATCGATCAGTGATAGAACTGCTAGGTATTTGGCTTTATTCTCCATTTCCTTATCAGCCTTCGCTGACTTCAAGTAGAATCTGTTCACATTCTCATAATCATTAGTTGCATATTGAAGAAGACTTGTAGTTGTTAGTTACTTGGTGGGATTTACAAGTGTATATGTATGGATAATCAAAATGGACTGTACCATAAGAAGTTAGATGTGGTGAGCATGAAACATTGAAATTTAAGGACCTTCTGCACCAGCCATTCCATGGCAACCACTTCACATCTGTTGTATACATCACCCCCAATGCGGAAGATACTCTGCCTCACACTAGTAGCCATACCAAGAAACTTAGCAACTATTATTGGTTCCATCATATCCAAATCCAGTAAAATGAAATCTTTGATTAATTGTTATATTATTCAATCAATCATAATTTATTTATTTTTGTGCATCAGATTAACGTGCTTGTATGAACTCAATACCACACACCAAACATAGTAAGTTTTTCAGCTATTGTTTTAATTTTATTTCATTGGTTAATTTTTACAAATGGTTTAATTGAGTAAACATATTTTTCTATCAGTGTGATTTCTTCAAGGGTTACATGTTATAAATGATCCAAAGGACAAAAGTTTTTTATGTTTAGTTACCGGTTCATGGGCTGGTTTTCTTCAATCCTTGTGGCCAAGGTCAGACATGCTATCTCAAGTACTTGAAGGTTACTTCTGCTTCTAAAGAAACCGAAGCAGAATCCCCGTGCCAGTAATCTGTCATAGAGGCTTACTGCTAAGAACATTGTTTCATTGTGAAGCTTCCTTAAATCTGAGTGCCTGCTTTTACACAACAAGCAGGGGCATGATAAGAAACCAACCCAGAAAAGAAATTACAACACAATAGGGAAAGCAATTTGAAACAAATATTGCCAAATGTTGAGCTACCAACAGTTTTCATTATTTACTGAAACTGTCATTGCAAAGGTCAATAAGGGGTTCATGATCCATCTGATGCAAATATCTGAAAATATTTTGCACCAAATGACCCACACCAAATCATTCTCTGTGGCCTTAACATTATTGGTTAAGCGCAGAGAACCAGTGTAAAAAAAATGATACGGAAGGGACCACCACATGCATTTGTTCAAGTGGACATAACAATACAACTGAAATGTACTTGGCATGCACTTGTTTTCATTCCATATATGAAAGAAGAAGAACATGTAGTCAAAGAAAATTAGTACCTCGATGATCCAATTAACCATTTCTGAGCGCTACTGAAGCACCAGAACCCCGCAATCAGTTGATATGCAATCCTCTGCGTAGTCGTGCAGAACCAATTTGCAGCATTGTCCAGTGTTCAAAATTTCAAGATATTCACACTAGTATTGGTCCCTTGTTTATTGGATATGGATTTTTAGTCCTCGTGCAACAACCTATTTAGATAATGACCTGAAGTCAACTAGTAACTTTTCAAGAATTGCTTCAAAAAAATATGTTTTCTTGAATACCTTTGAGATATTTCCAATAGATGCAAGTGGAACGAAATATGCTGGGTATAGTGTTGTGCTGGGATCGAAGATACTGCATAATTAGCAGTGATGTTTGTAGCACAAACATCAGTAGGATGTACCACCTCTCCTCCTGAAGGGGATCTATCAGGCAAGAGACCCGGACCCATCAACCGAGCTACCAGATTCGGAGTCTTAACAGTGGGCAAGTTATTGTTCTCCAATGAAGAACAACCGTCTTTCCCTTTTAAAGTAAGCTGAATCTCACCTTGAAAGCCAAAGAGAACCATATTGATCAATCAGGAAGACAGCTATATCAAAACTTCAAAACTAATATGTAGAACTTGTTTCGTGTTTACCTTGTTGTCATCCATCATGCTCACTACACCATCTGAATTAAGATATGATGTACAAGAGCCAAGGACTAGTTCAACTGCACCCTTCCAGTGTAAATGAACTTTAGAGTTCGGTTGCACAATAAATAAATAAAATGATAGGCCTCCTATAAGGTTTACATATACAAAGAATAAATCAGGAAATCAGTAAGTGAGAAAATGTATTAGGAATGCAATTTGTTATTAGGAATGCAAGTTGCCTCCTATAAGGTTTACATTTACAAGAAGAAAGAATAAATCAGGAAATCAGTAAGTGAGAAAATGTATTAGGAATGCAAGTTGTTATTAGGAATGCAAGTTGCTGTATTGTTAGTTAGAGGATTAACTGTCCAAAACAGTGAAGTAGGAATAAGAGGAGATACTCTTATAAATAAGAGCAGAACAGGAGAAGGTGAGATTCATTCCATCTGTAATCAATTGTACAATGAGCAATTGCTCTGAGGAGAGTTAGGCCTCTCGAACAGCCTATACATCTAATTCAATACAGATCTATTGTTGATAGCAATCTTTTGTGTTGATTTGTTCTTTCTCTGCATTCTTTACTTGATTTCTCTGTTTAGTGCTGCTTGTATCTGAGTCTGCAAGTTTTCTTTCACCATATTCCATATTCTCTGTAAGTATTTCTGATCCGCATTACCCAAATCTGCAGTTCATATCAAATCTGGTATAAGAGCAATTCGATTCTGAGGAGTAATGGCTGGAAAAGGTGTTGGATCAAGTGCTAACGCAAGAATTGAGGCCATGGAAGAAGTTGTGGGGACTGTTCAGGAGCAAGTAGGATTGTTGAGAGGAGGTTTTCAAGAAATGGTGCAAAGGATGGAACAAATGATGAAGATGCAAGAAGAAGTTCTAAAAACTGCTTCTACTACAAAAAAAGATCAAATACCCCCAACTAATGTTGAGGCACAGAGTTTGAATGGTGCGGTGGGTGGGGGATCCTCTTTGCAAGGGTACCAGTTCGATAGGAAACCCAGAAGGTTGGAAATGCCAACCTTTGAAGGATCGAACCCAGATGGCTGGATCTTGAAGGCCGAAAGATTTTTTTCTTTACAAAGATACGACAATGAAGAAAAAATTGAAGCCGCTGACATCTCCTTTGAAGCAGATGCTCTTCTCTGGTATCAATGGGAGAGTAAGAGGAGACCGATTTTATTTTGGGAAGAATTAAAAGGGTTACTACTTAAGCAATTTCGAGCAAATCAAGAAGGGTCCTTGTGTGAGCAATTTCTTGCTCTTCGCCAAGAGGGTTAAGTGGCTGATTATCGCCAGAAGTTTGCTACATATGCGGCTCCATTGGAAACCCTGACGGAGGATGTGTATTTGAGCAAGTTCATCAATGGCTTGAAGCCTTCGATTCAGGCGGAGGTGAGGATGCTGGAACCGGGTCAACTAGGTCAGGCTATGGAGCTAGCCCAAAGAGTGGAAGAGAAACAGGCCTTAACGGGTTTTGCCAGATCGGGCCTGAAACAATATCCCAACTGGGCTTGGGGTGGACAAAAGCAAAATGAACAAAGGCCCTTAGGGCATCCCTCGATCGCACCCTCTAGAGACTTCGATAAGTCTCTAGTTACAAACTTCTACAACCACCGCCAAACAGGAAGTTCCAGAGAGTTTGAAAGGGCTTCACTCCAGAGAGGAGAAATCAGGAGGTTGTCTGATGCCGATTACCAAGCAAAGCGAGAAAAAAGGGCTTTGCTTCAGATGTGATGAGAAGTTTTCACCAGGTCATCGGTGCAAGAAGAAGGATATCAGTTTACTCATCGTGCAGGAGGAAGGGGAAATGGAAGAAGAAGAAGTTCCGGAGTTGGGAGAACAAAAGGAGTTGGAAATGGCAGAGATCAGTCAAGTAGTGGAAGTATCATTAAGCTCGATTATGGGTGTGACAAGTCCAAAGACCATGAAGATCGAGGGCGAGATTGCGAGTTAGCCAGTGATGGTCTTGATTGACAGTGGAGCTACGCATAATTTTGTGTCTAGAAAGTTGGTAGAGTAAGTGGAACTCCCGATTACTTCTACTGGAGTTTATGGGGTAACCATGGGATCTGGTGATTTAGTTCAAGGGAGTGGGGTTTGTTGAGGGGTGAGGTTATTGTTGCAAAGGATAGAAATTATGGAAGATTTCCTTCCATTGGGGATTGGAAGTTCTGATGTCATACTGGGAATTGAGTGGTTGGAAACCTTGGGAACTACTTTTGTCAATTGGAAGGAGCAAGTATTGCGTTTTCGAATGGGGTCAGAAACTCTCACTCTCAAGGGAGATCCCTCACTAGGGTGAAGTTTGGTTTCACTAAAGACCATGCTACGCACAATGAAGCAGGAGGGACATGGGTTTTTGGTGGAGTTGGGAAGCCTGTCAGTTCCATTGGAGGAGTTATCAGAGATACCAGAGGAATTGTCTGAGGTCTTGAGGAGATTTCAAGTAGTGTTTCAGATGCCACCAGGGCTACCTCCAAACAGAGGGTATGAACACTCTATTGTTATGCATAAGGGATCGAGTCTGGTCAATGTACATCCTTACCGCTACCCTCAATTCCAGAAGAATGAAATTGAGAAGTTGATAGCAGAAATGTTGGGTGCGGGAATTATAAGACACAGTGTGAGTCCTTTCTCTAATCTAGTACTACTAGTCAAGAAGAAGGATGGGGGGTGGCGATTCTGTGTGGACTATCGGGCTCTAAATAAGCAGACCATACTAGATCGCTTCCCAATTTCTATCATCGATGAATTGTTAGACGAGCTTCACGGGGCAGATATTTTCTCCAAGTTGGATCTCAAATCGGGTTACCATCAAATTCGACTTCGGGAAGGGGATGAAGCAAAGACTGTTTTTCGTACACATGAGGGGCATTACGAATTTTTAGTAATGCCCTTTGGGCTTACAAATGCGCCGGCGACGTTTCAAGCATTGATGAAATCAATATTCCGGCCATATTTGCGTAAGTTTGTGCTTGTGTTTTTCGATGATATCCTAGTATATAGTCAGGGACTTGAAGCACATATTGCACTTGGAAACAGTTTTGGGGTTATTACAGCGACATCACTTGTATGCTAATCGAAAAAAGTGTGAGTTTGGGTGTTCGAAGTTATATTATTTGGGACATATCATTTAAGTGAATGGGGTCGCCATGGATCAGTCAAAAATTCAAGCTATCTTAGATTGGCCGCAACCAAAAACCCTTACTGACTTACGTGGTTTTTAGGCCTTACTGGGTATTATCGAAAGTTTGTACGGGAGTATAGTAAGGTAGCTTGGCCCTTGATATCTCAATTAAAGAAGGACGGGTTTGCTTGGGATCAAGAGGCAGAGGAAGCGTTTCAAAACTTGAAGCAGATCATGACTAAGGCTCTGGTGCTAGCAATGCACGATTTCTCTAAGGAGTTCGTAGTAGAAACGGATGCTTCAGGCTACGCGGTGGGGGCTATATTAATGCAAGCACAAAGGCCAGTAGCCTTTTTTAGTCAGGTCTTGGGGCAACGAGCTAGGCTCAAACCCATCTACGAGAAAGAGTTGATGGCCATTGTGTTGGCGGTTACTAAGTGGCGTGCATATTTGCTAGGAAGGAAATTCATCATCCAGACTAATCAGAAGAGTTTGAAGTTCTTAATGGAACAACGGGTAATTGGGTCCGAGTATCAGAAATGGGTAAGCAATCTACTGGGTTATCAGTTTGAAATTCATTATAGAACCGGCTCGTCCAATGCAGCCGCGGACGCTCTATCAAGAATTCCTTCTTCTCCATCATGTTTCTAATTTACTTTACCCACTTGGCGGGATTGGAAAGCCTTAAGGACAGAGATATTGGGTGACTCTTCTCTAGCACACTTGAAACAGAGCATATTGCAAGGTTCGGGCAACCCTGGTTATCAAATCATTCGGGACTTGTTATACTATAAAAACAGGTTAGTCATTCCCCAATCCTCTTCTCTCATTCCCATTCTCTTCAAGGAATTCCATGATTCCGCAGTAGGGGGGCATTCTGGGGAAACTAAGACTTACTAGAGAATAGCTAGGGAGCTATATTGGGTGGGAATGAAGGCCAATATTCAAAAATTGGTCAGTGAATGCGAAGTTTGTCAACGCAACAAATCTATGGCTACATCCCCTACGGGTCTGCTTAAGCCGATTCCTTTACCCACTCAAGTTTGGGACGACGTTACCATGGATTTTGTTGAAGGGTTACCTAGATCCGGTGTGTTATATTATTTTGGTCGTAGTGGATCACCTTAGTAAGTATGCTCATTTTTCAGGGTTGAAGCATCCATTCACAGCTGAAGGGGTGGCGTCGGTATTTTCAAAATACATTATTCGACTTCATCATGGACCTCCAAAATCAATTATATCAGACCATGATAGGGTCTTCCTCAGTAGTTTTTGGCGGGAATTGTTTCGAATACAAGGCACTACATTAAAGTATAGCACGGCATACCACCCTCAAACAGATGGGTAGTCTGAGGGCTAAACCGTTGCCTTGAAACCTATCTCAGGTGTTTTGCTTCTGAGTTTTGCTTCTGAACAACCCAGACAGTGGTATAAGTGGCTACCCTAGGCGGAATACTAGTACAATACTTCCTTGCATTCGGCCACAGGGTACACTCCATTTAAGGTCTTATATGGAAGGGATCCTCCGCCTTTACTTAGATATGCATCTGGCAGCACGGTAGTATCATCAGTGGAGCAACTTCTTTTGGATAGGGACAATATTTTGGAACTCCTCAAAGTACATTTATTACGGGCCCAACAGCGTATGAAGACGCAAGCTGATAAGTCTAGACGAGATGAGTTATTTGAGGTGGGTGACAAGTCTTTTTGAAGATTCGGCCTTATCGCCAAAAGTCATTGGTGTGTCGCGCTAATCAGAAATTAGCAGCAGGATTTTAGGGGCCATATAAGATTTTAGCCAAGGTGGGATCTGTGGCTTATCGATTGGAACTACCAGCTGCCACTCTGCTTCATCCTGTGTTCCATGTCTCCTAGCTCAGGAGAGCCAAAGGAGTCTGTTCCCATATCAATCCTCTACCTCCACAACTTAGCAGTGCATACGAATTACTGGTCCAGCCTGAATCTTTGTTAGACGTGCGTCACATGGTTAAGGGAGAGCCAGGTGCTTTGGAGGTTTTGATCAAATGGCAATGGTTACCAGCTTGTGAAGTAACTTGGGAGGATTTCCATTTGTTACAACACCAGTTTCCTTCTTTTCACCTTGAGGACAAGGTGCGTCTTTGGGGCGGGGTATTGATAGGCCTCCTATAAGGTTTACATATACAAGAAGAAAGAATAAATCAGGAAATCAGTAAGTGAGAAAATGTATTAGGAATGCAAGTTGTTATTAGGAATGCAAGTTGCTGTATTGTTAGTTAGAGGATTAACTGTCCAAAACAGTGAAGTAGGAATAAGAGGAGATACTCTTATAAATAAGAGCAGAACAGGAGAAGGTGAGATTCATTCCATCTGTAATCAATTGTACAATGAGCAATTGCTCTGAGGAGAGTTGGGCCTCTCGAACAGCCTATACATCTAATTCAATACAGATCTATTGTTGATAGCAATATTTTGTGTTGATTTGTTCTTGCTCTGCATTCTTTACTTGATTTCTCTGTTTAGTGCTGCTTGTATCCGAGTCTGCAAGTTTTCTTTCACCATATTCCATATTCTCTGTAAGTATTTCTGATCCGCATTACTCAAATCTGCAGTTCATATCATAAAACTATGGCATTAACTGATAAATCACATAGATAACAAAAACAATTATTTTAATCTGTGTTTGCATTTATTGTTGCAACCTTATTTGGGTATGTCAAGGCACGTCTAGGTATACATAAAATTTGAGAGGCTAATTTGAGAGGTTAGGAGGCCTGAGTATAACAGGCTGAATGCATTTGGGTGATTCGGCTGTATTGGTACATTAAGTAAAATGTATATACCCAATCTGGTTAGGGCATACACACCCCAAACCCAACCCATTCCCATCCCATCGTGAGATTCTGCATTAGTGCATTATGAACAGATTATTAATAATCATACTGAGTGGAAAATTATTATTATATCATAGTTACAGCTAAATTCTTAATATTGATCCCATTCCACTCTGCGGAACACATCGAGCATATACCATTTCCTAAAATGATTCCTGTGACTTCAATTATAATCATTTGTTGCCCGAAAATTCATGAGACTTCCATTAAACACAGTCACTCCATATGATAAAGTATTCGTAGAAATTACTGGTCAGATTATTAAGTGAACAACAAAAGTAATTACTAGACTTTATGTATAGGGCACTAACCAATTTTACTGCAACGCCCCTTTGCTTTTTCTCTGAGTTGAACAGAACACATGAAGAATTGTGGACTCTGACCTCATAACATCAAACTTCATACCAAGCTACAAAGAGAAAAATAGATTGGCTACAGAAAACGGAAACTAATTTGGAAAGAAGTCGCATGATATCAGAAAAATACCTTGACTCCCCAAGAAAGGATGGCCTTCTCTATAGGTGATCCAGAAAGCTCTATTTCAGCACTTTATCACAAGTGAAGCAAGAAAAAAAGGTATCTCAAAAATAACTCTTCATAACTTAGAGCACCACTATAGAAGAGCATGTAAGCAGATAATTTGATTCATATAAAAAAATAAAAGTTCAAGTAAAAGATCAAGAATGAACAAATCAACAATTATATAGCAACGCCTACTAGATGACTGAAAATTTGAGAATATATTGAGATTGTTGTGAATGACCAAGGGAACAATATAAAAGATATACTATATATATAACGTATCAATGAAAGGTCAAGTACCCACGTGCATAGGCAATTTCATGTTTGGAAAATTGTTAAAAGATCGAAATACTACTCAGCGCCACTTGAGAGGCCTTGCTATATATTATCTTACTAATTACCATACATAAGTAATAACACAAAGTTAGTTGACACCTTCCAAAGGCAGCCCTAAGAGCTCTTTATAGATGGCCCGTTGTGTTTTATCAACTCATTTAATAAAATTTAACAAACTAACCTCAGAAGTGAAAACACTGCCCATAGTATTCTGTGCAATGCTTTCGTCTATCAGAGAGGAGGCAGTAGAAGACATCGCCCTTGCATCATCAGGTGGATCCATTTTTGCCCACCAACATATGACAACAACAATCATCTACAACATATAAACAACTTTCAGAAAAGGTATGTGATATATAGTGTAGACATACATTAAAGGCTATTTACACAAGTGAAAACTGACTAGATTGGCTACCAGATTTCAAAAGCACTAACTACTAGATTTCAAAAGCACAACTTCTCACTAAAGTGGTGATGTTGGACCAACTAAATCGAGAAAGTTTTGATAACAAAAATATTAGCACCTGTATTTTTCTATTTATTAAATTTTTTTTGGAAGAAACCCATATCAAAATTATCATATATTTTCGCATTTACTAAACACTAGCAAAGATTTCAAGTAGGCCAACTTTGAACTGAGCAGCAGAGCATACCATCACATTCAAATTATTCCAATACCTGGTGTCACCCCAAGACCAAGCCCCAATCCAAGCTAGTGACCTTCAAATCAGAACCTCCCAACTTAACCTTGTCATCTGTTCCCAACACTTGTTGCTACATCCTCAGAAGCCACACACCTGATTATTCTACAATGTTGAGTATAGGTGTTGGTTTGATTTAATCTAGTGGCAGGCTATTGTGACTGAACTTTGTCCACGTTTGAATCAGGAAATTCGGTTAATGGTCTAATTTTGAGAAATTTTCAGGCTCTAATTATATTTAATATTAATCTATTTTAAGGACTAACTTGCGTGTAAACTATGTTTTGTCTTAAATGAAAAGCTAAGGAACCTTAACCAAATACAAACAGTTTATTGGTTTCATGTGAAGAACTGCCAAAGAAATAATAGGTTGGCAACCTTGTTAGCATATGGACTAAGATTGAATGTTTACAATCAGTAACTCTAACAATTTTAACTATATGAACACGTTCCAAACAATATGAATACAATCTCCAAACAATATTGCTGAAAATCAATTAGAAGCTGAAATACTCAATCATGGATAAAGGATTTGAATACATCGAAACACATTCACGGAATAATTGAAACATAAACTTCAATCAAAACCTTCATTAACAAACAAATATAATGTTCAAAATGTGAAACACGCAGATCCACAAGAGCAGTAACCAGATCAAAACACATTCACCAAATGACATAAGACTAAAACCGAAATTTCAATCAAAACCTCAATTAACAAGCAGATCTAATGATTCGGAATGCAAAACACTCATATCTACAATAAACATAACTAGATCAAACTGACACAAAACAATTAGATCAGTAAAAACATAGAACTGAAGGCAAATGTTGAAAGTAACTCAATGCGGCCTAACATTTGTTATGAACAGAGCAACACAAAATGATCTATAAGAAGAAATCAATGAAGAAAAGTTTTGAATCAAGATATGAGAAGAAATGGTTTACCTAAATTAGCAATAAAGTCCCCAGCACACATTTCCGACCTGAATACCAGCCTGTAGGGGTGGGCACGGGACGGGATGGGACGAGATATACCCATCCCTATCCCATCCCGTTCATACGGGATCGGGACGGGACGGGATCAGCGTGCTAATCTGGAGAAGTCAAGGAGATCAATCATAACTCAGGGTAGGTGGTAAGTTCCCCATAGGTGTCGTTAATGTGGAGAAGTCAAGGAGATCAATCATTGTAAACTGGTACGGTTGCTTAAACATCAATGCTGTCTACTGTGTACTCTTGTGTAATGCAATGAAATTGGGGAATGAAATTAGATGGTACTGTGTACTGTTGTGTAATGCAAGAAGATGGTAATGCAAGGAGAAGTCAAGGAGATCAATGTTGTCTACTGTGTACTGTGTACTGTTGGGGAATGAAATTAGATGGTAATGCAAGGAGAAGTCAAGGAAATCAATGATGTCTACTGTGTACTGTTGTGTAATGCTGGTTTCCTCGACAATTAGAATTGGGGAATGAAATTAGATGTGTTGTACATACTGGATACTTTTTCTAATCCATGATTTCTCCAATAACTAGGTGATTAAAGCGGACGAGCGTGAGTTTGAGAGCTAGTAGTAGCAATGATAGTAGTGATAGTATAATACTATAATCACTACGACACTGGTTTGTCCCATTCTTCAAAATTTGCAGGGCTGTTCCAATAGAACAATTTGATAGAGTTTGGGCTTACCATACTTGTATGGGCATCCACAATTTTAAAATAAATAATTAAATAAAAATATTAATAATTAATATTAATAAATTAGTTCGGGACGGGACGGGATTGGCGGGATTAAAAATCTTCATCCCATCCCATTCTAGATCGGGACGGGATCGGGATGAAATTATTCAATCCATGATTTCTCCAATAACTAGGTGATTAAAGCGGACGAGCGTGAGTTTGAGAGCTAGTAGTAGCAATGATAGTAGTGATAGTATAATACTATAATCACTACGACATTGGTTTGTCCCATTCTTCAAAATTTGCAGGGTTGTTCCAATAGAACAATTTGATAGAGTTTGGGCTTACCATACTTGTATGGGCATCCACAATTTTAAAATAAATAATTAAATAAAAATATTAATAATTAATATTAATAAATTAGTTCGGGACGGGACGGGATTGGCGGGATTAAAAATCTTCATCCCATCCCATCCCATTCTAGATCGGGACGGGATCGGGATGAAATTATTCAATCCCATTAAGACCCGGAAAAATCGGGACGGGACGGGAACGGGATCACGGGATGGGATGCCCACCCCTACCAGCCTGACCGATGTGGATTGAAATGCACTCTCTCATTTTAAAGGAAAAAAATACATATAAATAAGACCATCCAATAAGACACCAATATAGTAGTGAGGAGGTTGACTCATTTCAACATGAACATAATGGATTCACAGTGAACCCCATGAATTGGAAAGTAAACCCATATTCTCATACTTGCAGAAAGAGTAGAACCCCATCATTCCAAAGAAAATAGAACTTAAACAAACTCAAGTGTGCCTATAGTCATGAGATCCCATTATCATCTAATTGAGAATTTGGCAATGGGCGAGCCTTAACCAACGGTGCTTGGATTCAAACTCCGGAAAAAGCCATAAGTGAAAACAAATTGCAAGACTTGTTCCATGTTGAGGTTCCTGTAACAGTACAAGTCTAGTCTCGTGAGGGCATTTAATTACACGTGTATCTATAAGATTATATTTGGAAACACACAAGAAATTTCTAAAGGTAATATTGAGTCAATAGTCTTATTGTCATCTTCATACACTCCACTAGAATACCAACCTGATTTGAGAAACAATGAAAACCAATACGCAGATCACTATACAATCACCACCCACAAGATGTAAAAACACCACAATGGAGGGGGCAACACACATTCGTCTTATTTAGATTACTAAACAATCCCCCTACCTCCATTGAACTAACCATCACAAAAAAAAAAAAAAAAAAAAACAACAACAACAACAACAACAATAATCTATAAAATGGTGTTTTCAATCAATTAAAAATAATTGAACAAAACTATCTAAACTCTCATCTAGGAATTTCTTCAAACATTTTGAGCTACAGTTTTTTTTTTTTTTTTTTTGTCAAAAGAAAAAAACTGAAAATGACAGAATATCGAAATATATCTCTGCTAAAAATATAAAGTTACCAAGAAAATGTTCAATACATGAATAATCACTGACCAATAAATCAGATTAAATCGAACCAAATGACTCCAATGAAAGCCCTAGTAAATTGCAATCTTTAGAAATAAAAACTTCCAACCCTCCAATCACCCTTCCAATTCGAAAGAAAAATCTACTGATGCTCAACTTCCAATCAGAACCCACTATTTATTCTCCAATTGGCAAACCCCACTGAACCGAAACAAGAAATTCAATTCATAAACGACTTATGCACAGAATACCCACTGTTTATCAATTCAATTCAGAAATTCTTCATTTTTGGCTGAAACCCACCAATTCTTTTCAATTTAATTAAAGCCCACTGTTTATCATCCAATTTGAGGCAAACCCACAGTTTATCTTCCAATTTGGGGCAAACCCCGCCAATTCTTTTCAACTTTCAATCAAAACCCATGTTTATCTTCCTATTTGGGGCAAACCACACTTAACAAAAAGGAAAAGTGAAACATTTAGATCAAACCCGTAATCGAAACAATTAAAATTTAAAATTTGAGAAAAGTCAATACATACAAAGATTGGGGATGCGAACAATGTTCAAATCGTGGCTACAAGAGCTCTGCCACGATAAGCGATGGAGTGTGCCGAGCTACTCTGCCACTGGAGACGGCCTCGATCACTGTCCTCGCTCCAATGCTTTTGTTCTCGTCAATGGCATCTCCTTCTACAGCCCTGATTTCAGTAAATCCGTCAAAGAAGCGCAAAGCGAACAGCGAGGATTGCGTATGAACATTAAGCGTCGTCGATGTAATCAGTTGTACGTTTCCCCAGTCACCGTCGCTGCTACATCATCTTTTTAGCCTTCTCCTACGCACGATTAGGATGGTTTATCATGAAAGAAACTAAGAAGAGAACCTTGGCATGAAGCGAGGAGAGCTTACTTCAATCGTGTAGAAGAAAAGCCTTTTTAGTTAGTGTTCTAGAAACACTATGCAAAAACTCTAACTACTCCTCAGCAGGATACAAATTTTTTGCGCGGGCTTTTGGCTGTGACTTGGTTATTTTGGCGAAAATGTGAGAGGGCCTATGTTGATCACGACGACTTGGTGTGGAACACGTGCCATAAAAGCAAGTCTTTATTTTTTATAATTATCATATTAGGACTTGGCTCATGACGTTCCTATTATGCACGTCGTTAAAATAAATTTCAATGACATGTACATTAGGCACGCCGTGATTTTGAGTCATTAAAACCTATATATGTTTTAGTGATTCTGTTTTCCAAATAAGCGGAAGAATCTTCACTTGACTGTTGAGGAGCAGAAGATCAGTGATCAATTCTCGAAGCTTCATCATTTTTCTGTGGAGGCATTTCTTTCCGAGGGTATCCTGCGAAGTGGAGCGAGCTTTACTTACTGAGTCTCGTGCTAAGGTCTTAGCTGCTCATGCTGGCGTTAGTGATGCTAGCATTGATTGGGAAGTGAGCTTGGATCAGTGTGTTACGGATCTCGATGCTCATGTTGATATCACAGTTCCTGCTTCAAGAAAAAGAAAGCTTGCAAGGTCTACGAGTTCGTCAAGGCGATTGTCGATAGACCTTAGTCGGGTTTCGAGGAAGAAATGACTTTCTAATCGTGGTTTTGCTCGGATTGTGTCCCGTCTGAATCTTGTTCAGGACGTTAAAGGGGTTGTGTCTCGCCCAAGTCCATCTCTCGACGATGTTGAAAAAGGAGATTGTGATTATTTCGAGGAGGCTGGGGAGCTGACTCTTGCGTTGAAAAAAACGAGAATGAGACTACTAGTTATCTGGACGATAATGAGAGGAAGCTTTTTTCTGCTTACAATGTCTCGGACTCTGCTGAGTTGTCCAATGATGATCCTCGGGTCATCAACGAAAAGATGTTTCAGCTAGCGGTCGAGCAATCTAAAGACATTGGTGGTGGTCAAAGTTCGGGAATCACTCTTCTTCTCCTTCTATTGATGTCAGCGAGGCGGCCAGGTTTTTAGTTTTCTCTCTTGTTTGTCAAGCTTCTCCTACTCCCGCTGTTGCCGTTAGCTAGCCCTGCCCTTGCCACGGATGCTTCTCGACGGGACAAAGGCGACAATGCAAGAAGAAGAAACGAAGTCATGCTCCAATCAAAGTAAAATCAAAGTCAACCAATGATGAAGTCAATTCAAGATACCGAAGTCAAATATATGAAGACTCATCAAACTTTGTTCAAGTTTTGAGAAGACAAGTCCGAGATGGACCATGCCAAGTGGCATTTAAAAATAAGTAAAAAATAGCTAATAGATGGTCAATTTCAAATGAAATGCCAAAAGCTATGTGATGCATGGAATCAATATTCAAATTTTGAATTTGGGTTATTTTCTCACATGAAAAGGAATATTCTCTTAAGGGAGAATATACACATTTTAGACATGCACATGTACTTAAAGGAAAAGTCAACGTCACATACAATGACATGTAACCATGATAAAGCTTTTGTTTTAAGAAAGTTGTATGGGCAGAGCAAAGTCGACTTCACTATTGTAGTGTCACTATCAGTAGGCGATTGTTCTGATTAAGTAGAGAGACATTTTGAAAAACATATCTAAACATAATGAAGTCGACTTCAGCCTTTCAGAACCAGTCTATAAATAGTTGTATCCTCATTTGTTTTCATTAACTTTGAGAATTTAAGAAAAAATTGTTAGAGTTATTCAAGAGCAGTTGATCTAACAAGATCTACAAAGAAGAAGAACAAGTGTCTCCCCAAGTGGAAATCTCTTAATCTCTCCATATAAACTTTGAGTGGACTTAAAAAGAAAGGAGAAATATCTAGGGCTCAAGTTGTAAGCTTAACCTAGGCCAAACAAATTATTAGTTTGAGATCTAAAAGCCCTAAAGAGAAACTTTCCTTTTTCACTCCAAACCTTAATGTTTGTAACAGTGAACCTCACTTATACTCTTTAACAAAGTGAAAGATTTGAGCTTAAGCTTTCTCTCATCCGTCTATTTAAGAGATATTACTTGATAAACCTTTTTTAGTGTTAGCTTGCCTAAACTCGACCAATCCAGTGTTAGTTCTTGAATCCATGGAGTGGATTCATACGAGTAACTGTCATAGGAGATTCCAAATAGAGCATTGGTTGTGTTGCATTCTATGATGCTGTGATCATTGGCTATTTCATAAGTCTCGCAGAGCACAAACATAAAACCAAGTGGTATCGCCGAAATCCCAAGCGCACGTCTATAAGACTTGGTTGTGTTACATCCCGTGTGGATGTCAAGGTGTTCGTAAGATTCACAGAGCTGAATACTTGGTTTGTGTCAGTAAGTCTCAGAGGAGCAAGACGACTTGACCTTGCGAGGTTGTGGAACATTATTTGAAATTGTAGTTTTCTTTTCATCAAGATAATATAAGCTTGAGGCTTGCAAGCGCTTTCCACCAAGGAAGTAACTGGTCGTGACTAATCAAAACCTGACTTAGGTGAACCTTGTTATATGTGGTATTGTCTCTTTCCCTCTCTTTACATACTTTGCATGCTTGTTAGCTTACTGTTTTTTTTATATCTTATCTTGCATGTTTTATACTTGTATTCTTGTTACAAATCATAGTTTAGCTATCTTAATTTGTGCATAAGTCTTGGATCTATTTTTAAAAAAGTATATCTTTAAAATCTCGTTTTTTTATTCCAAGACTTGTGAGACCACCCAGATCATGTTGTGAATTATTTCATTTTCAATACCTATCTTTGATTGTTTTATTGGTGCTAAGGTCTAGGGGATTATTTTGAATACGGAGTTTATACTAACACTTAAAGTTTTAGAACCAATCCTTAATACAAATGCTTAAAGTTTTAAATATGCATTTCACGCCGTATGTATTTGTCCAAAAAAAATATTGTAATTAATACACTTCGTGTCGTAAGTCTTTTCAATATTAAAACACATTCAATTAAAGACCATGAATTCCATATTTTGGAAAATCAAAGTTTGGGGAGGATTAATTTGGGTCGTTTTAAAATGTGTTTTTTCCTAATTGTTTAGATATTTAACCGAGTTTGACCTATTGCCATGGCCTACCTTTATCATGCCGACGACACGGGAAATACACTAGTCTATCTTACAAATCAAAATGGTGTTTAAGGTTGGAGATAAACACGGTTAGGATTGAAAGTTGCGGAAGATATTGATGGTGGAAATTCATTATCAACAATGACATGTGATGATACATCAAAATGGACCGGTCATCATAGCCGTACACGTGGCGTAAAGATTCATACGAGGATATAACGTCCAGCCTATTCGCCAGCTCGTAAAACCCAAGAAGAATGCAGCCAACTACAGAGGCCCGAACGAGGCCCGCCAATGAGGAAACGAAAATAGGGTTTGAATCCAGGCCCAAACAAATTAGAGCCCGAATCCAGGCCCGACATGAGTTCTCTCATAAAGAAGAAGAACGTTGCACCAAAAAAGAGCCGTGGAGGGAGTTACACCTCACGAACGCATCTCCATTAAGGAGGAGACTGTTACAAGAAACATCTCCTTCCGTTGCGTCTCACATGCTTAAGTCTCGCATAGAGTTAACCACGACCATTATAAAAGGTAAAGAGAACATTCGACATAGGTATGCAACTTTAACTAAGTTTTGTCCAGGTTTACATCATTTTTCCAACAGAGTTACTGACTTAAGCATCGGAGTGTCTTTGGTCACCAAAAAGGTGGTCCTTGGCATTCTAACAATTCTTTTGCAGGTCAAAATCACAGGAGGACGATTTTTTGACGCATTAGTTTGGCACCGTCCGTGGGGAACGACGAGTTTCCTTTCTAGAAACAGAACACACAGTGACAAAGCTCACCACAACCTGACAAAAGATCAACAAGCCATCAGAGAAAATAATGCATTTTGCAGGTCCTCAATCCAGTAATGATAACGACAACTCTCCCACTGATGCATCACTGACAACTAGAGGAAAAGAAGCAGTTGGAATCACCGGACCAATAAGATCTGAGAATGCGGATCCGCAACATGCAGTAGTCCAGACAACACAAGGATCTGGCGACGCAGCCATGGACCCTCGGGTGGATTTGCTCATAACCTAGATGGATCACATAACAAAGATGTTGGAAAAGATCACCTAGGAGCGAATTCAGCCAGCCAATCTTGTTCAAGCACCGCCACAACAAAACTCCGCCAATCGAACTCAAGGGAGTGACGAAGTCCCAACAAAACCCCATCAAGGAAACTTTGAAAGCAACAAGCTCCCTCGAGGAAAGAATCCACTGTGTGAAGGGGCGCTTACCAAAATCTCGTTCAGAATAGGGGTCACGAATCCCAACATACTATACGAGTTGGCAAAACTTCCATTCTTCGCGCCCTCATGAAAGTAGCGATGCCGAAAAAGTTCACTCCGCCGAAATTTGAAGCATATGATGGCACTTCCGACCCAACTGATCACCTGAGACACTTCCACCACATGATGCCCCTGAATGAGACCATAGAGTCTATATTATGCAGGACATTCCCAATTAGCCTCACGTCCACAACAATTAACTGGTTCTACCTACCACCGAGGTCAATAGATTTCTTTCAAGTTTTGGCCACCGCTTTCATCACTAGATTCATTAAAAGCTAGCGGATGAGGAAAGGGCCACACTACCTCCAACATATCAGGCAGAAGCCCGAAGAAACAATACGGGAATGTCACCCGCTTTACCAATGAATTGACGAAGATTGATGGATGTAGCGACGACACAACCGTTGTAACCTTTGTGGCTGGATTGAAGAGAGGCCCCTTCTTTGATGCTCTTAACCTGGAACCTCCAAAGGGCATAATAGTCCTACTGAAAATAGCACAAAAACATATCTCCCTTGAGGAGATGAAGGTGGCTAGCAGAAAAAATGACCAAGAAAAGAGAAAATCTTTCAAGGAAACAGGAAAGAAATGAGGAAAGAAGACAGGACGATGGACAATAAGAGGACAACAACCCATCGAAGAAACATCAAAGTGGTGAAAGGAGTTATTCACAACGACAAGAATCCATTAAACTACAACAAATGCAGACTCGACACGAGCAGGTAACGAGTGTGATGAAGACCACATACAAGCCATATACAACCCTGAAAACAAGTCGAGCAAATATACTGAAACACATAGCGCAATGGGATAACGTCAGCTAGACGCTTCAGATGAGAATAGACCTAGAAGGAAGAGACAAAAGAAAATAGTGTTCCTTCCATAAGGATCATGGGCATGATACTGACGACTGCTACAATTTAAAAGATGAAATCAAGCACTGGGCTCAGAAAGGACGACTTGATGAGTTCATCGGAATGCCAGATAAACAACTCACAGGGAAGGAGAAAACAGACAATGTTGCGGGATCGAAAGAACATTCCAAGGAGTTAATATACGCCGCACACTGCATAGCCGGAAGTAGCAAAACACACGAAACAGCTAGGTGAACTTCTCACTCAAATCGATTTATATCCGAACAAAGGTACTAATGAAACACTTCACGAATGCACAAAACATGGAGAAGTTTGAATCAACCAACTAGTACGAGTTAAAATATCTCACCAATGGATGCAAGTTTGACCTGAATCAAATGACAAGGCTGGTAGCAACGCACTCGATCAAACCCTAATGGTCGACACCAGACATGGAGATAGCATTGGCATGATTGGACAATTTGGTGTTGATGTGAGCATGATTGGACAATTCGGTGCTAATGCGAGCATGATTGGACAGTTTGGTGTTGACAAAAGCGCAATTGGATAGTTTAGTAATGGCACAAGCGTGATCAAACAAGCCAATATTACTCAGCCATCAGAGAGCAAAACATCTTGAGCCTGCCAACCACAACATCATACACAACATACGAGGACGAAGCAAAGAAAAACAAAGTAACAAAAAGACCAATCTCTAATACGAAGGCCAACAACGAGCAAAGGAAGACAAAGCAAATCGTACTCCGAACCAACGTAAATGCCTTAACGTCTAAGGCTGGTGAAAACATCAAATAGGGAATATCAATAAGATTGTGAATTCAGAAGCCCCAATTTTTCTCGTGGACAACAAAATAGATACATCAATAAATCAGCTATTCAAAGCAATCAAATGACAAAAGTCAGATACACAACTTCTGGTCTGATCAACCACGAAGTAAAGGTTGGACACCCGAGTCAACTAAACACAAAAACCTCGAGTCGACCAAGATGTCGAGTTAACGAGGTAAATGTTGGACACCTGAATCAACTAAACACAAAGCTTCGAATCGACCGAGATGTCGAGTTAACGAAGTAAAAGTTGGACACCCGAGTCAACTAAACAAAAACTTCGAATCGGCCATGATGTCGAGTTAACAAAGTAAAGGTTGGACACCCAAGTCAACTAAAACAAAAGCTTCGAACCGACCTAGATGCCGAGTTAACGAAGTAAAGGTTGGACACCCGAGTCAACTAAACAAAAAGTTCGAATTGACAAAAATGTCAAGTTAACAAAGTAAAGGTTGGACACTCGACTCAACTAAACACAAAACTTCGTATCGACCAAGATGTCGAGTTAACGAATTAAAGGTTGGACACCCAAGTCAACTAACAAAAACTCCGAATTGACCAAGATGTCGAGTTAATGAAGTAAAGGTTGGGCACCCGAGTCAACTAAAAACAAAAACTTCAAATCAACCGAGATGTCAAGTTAACGAAGTAAAGGTTGGACACCCGAGTCAACTAAACACAAAAAGCTCGAGTCGACTAAGATGTCGAGTTAACGAGGAAAAGGTTGGACAACCGAGTCAACTAAACAAAAACTTTAAATAGACCGAGATGTCAAGTTAACGAAGTAAGAGTTTGACACCCGAGTTGACTAAACACATAAGCTTCGAGTCGGCCAAGATGCCGAATTAACGAAGTAAGTGCTCAACAAATAAGTTGACTTAACAAAAGGACTTCAAGTTGACAAACACAAAGTCGGAATTAAAGGAACAAGTCAATGTGATTCGAAGAAGTACATGCAAAAGCAACTCTTTGCGGCAAATCAGGAAGGACAAAAGTGACCCACCATTAGACGAACGATGAGCCTAAGCACAAAAGCAGCTACAAAAGAATTCAGGGCAAAAGCCACGACAATTACAACAAAACCGAAAGAAAAAAAACAAAAAAAGTCAAATTTTATTGATAAAACTACTCTGTTACATCCGGAAAAGGAGATAAAGAAGTGGGAGAAGAAACAAAATCAATGGCAGGATCATCACTCGCAGGAACATGAGAAAAACTCTTTTTGGGAGAGGGGAGTAATGATGGCTCTTGGGCGATCAATGGTAGAAGCGATGGCTCCTTAGCTGCTGAAGCAGATTCTTCGACATCATCATCCTCAAAAGCTTCACCGACCAGGTGGCGATACTTAGAAAAATCTTCATCGAGCCCCTCGATATAATCAATAAGCTCAACTCGCCCGTCAACAACTCGCTTCCAATCTTCGGCTTTGATTATACGGAGCATATCCTTAGCAGCAGCGAGTTCATTTTTGGCCGCGGCAAGCTGCCCTTCAACGGTAGAAAGCATACTGGAAACATCTGCCTTGACATCATTAGGCGTAGCAGTTATCTGTTCCACCCGCCTCTCAACGGTATCACACATAACGGATTGCTCCAATTCGACACGAAAAGCTTCATCAAAAGCTGTTTTCTCAGCTGATAACTCTGAATCTTTACGGTCATATTTGAATGATTTTGATCACTCACAACCAAGGATTGTGATTTTGTTTATTGGGTTAATTTCGGTCTCCTGATTTTAAGAAATATTTCGTTGTCTAAAGAAAAAACTTAAAAATTTCGGGTATACATATAATATATATATATATATATATTTCATGCATTTCAAGGGTATATGAAAATGTGAAAAAAAAAATGCAAAGTAAAATGTATTAAACACATTAAATGAAGCCTATATACCAAGAAATAAAACAAACATGAAATCAATATATAATTAGAAAATCAAGGGGTTATTTCAAAAATCAATAAATAATTATAAGAAATGATAATTAGAAAAAACTCGAAATTTACAAAAAACTCTGAAATTTGTCAAAAAATCCTTCGAAAAAATGAAAATTTGGTCACTGAGTTATGTGTTTTTGGCCAAAAAAAATAATTTTACGAAAAAAATCAAAAAAACTTCGAAAAAAATGTAACTTTCGACTTTTTTCTTTTTGTAATTCAGAAAAAACGAAAATTTCAGTGAGATTTCACGAAATTTTGCGAAAACGCATTCCATGCTCACAACCAGTATGCATGAATTTATAAATCATTCAATACACTTTTACAATAAATCTTCGCTTAACCTATATTGGTTTTATAATCTTAACCAATATTGTTTGTACTAATTTACAAATAACATTTTTAGATATGGTGTTCATTACTCCAGTTCCATTCCTTCAAAATGATGCATGTGTATGTGCAAGTTGGAAATGGGTTGGTTGATCATCTTAGGCACAAGGCGATAACTATATATGAACGTTTAGGTTAAATTAGCCTATTAATTTTTGTTAGTAAAATTTGCATCAGAGATTTACATATAAGGATTCTTGTACTATTTCAAACGAACTTTTTTTTATGGCCAAACACAAGGTATATTCGTAAATCCAAAGTGAGTAAAATACACACAAAACAAGAATACAAAGACTAATGAATCAAAGACTACCAAGACACTATGAAGATCAAAAGAGAGAGGTCAGTGAATTGGTTCCAAGAACAACCCACTCCCCGTAACAACTCGTTAATTTCGTGAAAGATTGTATTACCAAATTTGTACCTCTCTTTGAAGACCCGATGGTTTTTTTCCTTCCAAACGCACCACATTAAGACATGAGGAACTCTTACCCACAACCAAGTGCTTATTGGCAATTGTCGCATACCCAAGACGCTAAGCACTCTTGAATGGATCCAATAAAAGCTTTAACCACTACAAAATCTAAGGGTGTGTTTGGTTGCATGGAATCCTATGCCATGGGAATCCATGAGGGGACCCCTATATTTTAGGCTAATTTGATGTATCACTCCACATCCACCATTTGGTTTTGCGATCAATGGTGGGAATGGAATTCCCATGAACATGGGAATCACATGCCTTGGGGGACCAAGGAGTGGGATTCCCATGTTCATGGGACTTTCATTCCCACCATTGATCACAAAATCAAATGGTGGTCAAATGGTAGATGTGGAGTGATATATCAATTTAGCCTAAAATGTAGGGGTCCCCTCATGGATTCCCATGGCATAGGATTCCATGTAACCAAACAAACCCTAAAATAAATCAGCTCCATAAATTCTTCAAGGAAGGGTAGTGCAGCAATAAGTGATCAATTGCCACAACAAGCTAACTTTTATTAATGGTTGAAGAGTGAAATGGCTAAAAGGAATCTATTAGATCCAGCGGTGGAGAGTGTTGACCTCACCAAGTCCCATGAGGTTAACCTCGTTGAATCACAACTCTTTTTATAAAGATGCCAATAATTTTGTATTTGTTGAAACATAGTACCCAATAACAAAAAAAAAAATAACGGAACATTTATAGTTGGTAGAATATATTCTATAACCGGTTAGTTGTCGTATTTGGCATGTTTCTTATGAAAATAAAAACATAAAAGTTGTCTTCTTAGAAATTGGCAATATGAACTTGTTACCTATTCATCGTGGAGCAAGGTCTGGCAAAGTTATTGTGCACTTGGTCTAGTTCACAAGGCCCAACTCCCTCCTTAGATTTGGCGATTTAGAGATAGCCAAAATAAACGATTTCATCAACTGAATCCAAATAAGTCCATCATGTGTTACTTGTGTTGGGGGTTCCTCACATGTGAAGGGCTTATTACTAATTGGCCAAAAACACAAGGGACCAATTTGCAATAAGGTAGAAGTTGTGAAATAAAAAGGAACCTCAGATCGTGGGTTAGGTTGTTTGAAAAGAAAAAACAGCAAGAAAAAGAAAGAAACTTTTCTTTGTTCATCTCTCTCTCATTGTGGGTTGGGTTTTGAGGGAATGTTCGGGGGTTTGTAAGCTCTCATTTTACTTTGTGTTTGGAGAAGAAGATTGGAAAGAAGAGGTGCGGTCTTTCTCATGGTGTTTGTGAAGCCTCAACCACAACATCTAAATTTCTCTCCTCCAATGGTTTTCTAGGATTCTTCAACCCTAGTGTGGTAACAATTTATTTTATCAAATTGTTGTTTTTAGTCTACCTATGAGTAGGTAAAGAACTTAGCAAACCAAGATATTATTAGTTCTCTTGAGGTTTGGTGATACCCCTAATTTGTTAGGGAGGTTGTAATCTCATTATTGAAGTTATAGTGGAGTTTTGTCTAGACTAGATCCCGGGGTTTTTCTCTTCACTTTGGAGAGTTTCCTTATTAAAAAATTTCGGTGTCATTTGTTTTATTTCCTTTGCTTGCATATATTATCTTTGTGATTTGCATAGAGGATTTGGGTGTTATACCTAACAAGTGGTATCAGAGCAAGGTTAGATTAATCGTGTGCGAATCATGGAGCAGAACAATAGTCGAATGGTGAGTTTCAATGGAAACAATTGGACTATTTGGAAAGCAAAGATGAAGGACTTACAATGCGGCAGCAGAAAAAGGAGATGATGAAGAAGAACAAGAAGAAAGAAAAAAAAAAAAAAAACACTGAAGAAGAAGAAAAAGAATAAGGGAAGAAAAAGACACTCGATGGGAATAACTTAATTTTGAGTAAACAAGTCTTGTCCCAATTTCTATGATTATTATAGTATCTATTAGCCATCTTCCATGGTTATTATTATATATATTAGCTTGTTGTCCTTGTGGGTGAGCAGACGTGACTCAAAATCAAAACTCAAAAGTTCATAATTCAATCAATGTAGACTTTTTTATATATTATAACAAACATGATTCAAAATGCATTATTGCCTATCAAAAGTTGAGAAATTCAATGAATAAAAGCCATTTTTTGGATGTATGAAGAGGCAACCTACAAATTTAAACGGGGCAAGGTGGAAAATATGACTACCTTAGTGGATTTTTAAAAAAATATAAGGGGGGCAATTGACCCCCTTAGCCAAAGGGTAGATTTGCCCCTAGCTCACACACCAATAATGTCAAATTTATGTACATATAGCTTTCATTGAAACAATATTAAATGTCACGTAAAAATTATGGTCCAATAAACTTACACTTTTTTTATGTTAAGCATCATTTGTGTGATACACTAACCAATAGTTGTACATATAACTCATAGTGCAAAACTAAAACAAACCATTATTTGGCTCTAATGTCTTCAAAAATAATTGTCCTATAACCAATCTAAAATGTGAAAAAAATATAAATTTTGATGGGTTCTATTTGAACTAAAATATTCAAACTTAAGTTTTTATCTAAACAATACCAAATCAAGCAAGTTTTGACTTAATTTAAACACATCTTAAACTTTCCCTTAGAAGAGTAGTTTGATTAAAATTAATAATAATAAATATTAAATAAAAAAGTCCTGGACGGGAAAGGATGAACAAGATTGAAAATCTCCATCCCGATCCCATCACACTCTAAATCGGGATGAGTTTGATCAATCCCAAAAGACCCAAAAAAATCAGGATGGAATGGGACCGGGAGGGATCAGGATCGCGGGATGGGATGCCCACCCCTAGTTTGTTGAATGAAGTAGTGAGAAGAAAATCTTCAAGTTCATTTCAAGCAAAGACACTTGTTACAGAAAAGCGAGGGAGAAGCAGGAAACCTCATAATAGAGAAGCTTCCAGGGGAAAGTCTAGGCCAAAAAAGGATGTGAAATGTTTTTATTGTGGCGAAATGGGTCATTACAGAAATGAATGTCGAAAACCCAAGCTAGATCAAAAGAAAAGAAAAGGTGACGAGAAGCCAGATATTAATTCTACAACTATTGCAACAGATGGGGACATCATATTGGCAGATTGTGATGATGAAGCATGCCTTAGTGTTACATGCCTAGACACGGATTGGGTGATTGGCACAGGTGCTTCGTGTCATGTTATTCCTTGCAAGGATTCCTTTACTAATTACAAGTCAGGTGACTTTGGTGTTGTGAGGATGGGAAACAGAGGTATTGCAAAGATTGTAGGAATGGGTGATGTGAGCTTTGAGACTAATGTTGAATATACAATAGTTCTCAAAAATGTTAGACATGTACTAGATCTCCGGCTGAACCTAATTTCTGTGGGAAAGTTAGATGATGAATGGCACATTAGTCAACTTGAAAATGGGCAGTGAAAGCTTACTAAGGGGTCACTTGTGGTGGCAAGAGGTAAAAAGTGTTGAACTCTGTTCAAGACACAGGTCAAGCGATGTACCGGTGAGCTTAATGCAATTGATATTGAATCGTCCACAAATTTGTGGCATGGGAGACTCGGGCACATGCGTGAGAAGGATTTCAAATCCTCGCCAGAAGGCAAGTTTTGCCTAACATGAAAGGTTCGCATTTAAAAAATTGCACTTATTATCTTGTTGGTAAACAACATAGAGTATCCTTTCATAGAAATTCTCCTAAAAGGAAGACTAATGCTTTAGAGTTGGTTTAATCTAAGGTGTGTGGACCTATGAAAGCAAAAACCCTTGGTGGTGCATTATATTTTGTTACTTTCATAGATAATGCTTCGAGGAAAGTATGGGCATATGCTTTGAAGACCGAATATCAAGTACTTGATGTCTACAAGTCTTTCCATAGCATGGTGGAAAGGTAAACAAGGAACCAGTTGAGATGCATCTGCACAGATAATGGGGGATAGTACATTGGCCCATTTGAAGAGTATTGCATCAGGCATGGCATCGGACATGAGCAGACAGTACGTAAAACTCCACTACATAATGGTGTAGCAGAAAGGATGAACCGCACCATTTTAGAAAGATTTATATGCATGTTTTCTCACTCAAAATTACCAAAAATTTTCTTGGGGGAGGCAATGCTCATTGCATGTTACTTGATTAACTTATCTCCTTCAGCACCACTAAATAGAGAAGTTGCAGAGAATGTGTGGAGTGAAAAAGAAGTTTGCTATGATCACCTAAGGGTGTTTAGTTGCAGGGCATTTGTGCATATATCCAAAAGATGAGAGATCTAAGCTTGTTGATAAATCCAAACACTGTATTTTCTTGAGTTATGCAGATGACAAGTTTGGGTACAGATTATGGATCCAGTTGACAAGAAGGTTATCAAAAGTAGGGATGTGGTCTTTCTTGAAGACTAGACTATTGATAATTTTGAAAAGGTTGACAAACCTGAGCCTCATGTAGATGATTTGATAGATTTGGATCCAGTTGTTACTTCCAGTGCACTTAATAATGATGATATAGATGTACAGGGTCAGAAAAAAGAAGCTCATGGTGATGTTTCAGAAAATGATGAGTTTCCTACAATAAACAATGATAATGAACAAGGGGAACATTCCCCATAGGAACCATTAGTGGAGTTGAGAAGAACCACCAGAGTACGCCATCCATCAAAGAGGTATTCACCTTATGAGTATGTTATGATCAAAAATGAGGGTGAACCACAATCAGTTGAACAAGTCTTTGATGATGAACAGAAAGGGGAATGGTTGAAAACTGTATAAGAAGAGATAGATTCCTTGCATAAGAAAAACGCATATGAATTGAAACACCAAAGGGGAGGAAAATGCTTCAGAACAAGTGGATCTTCAAGATGAAAACTGAAGAACAAAACTCAGAATGAAACTACAAGGCACGACTAGTTGTAAAAGGTTATAGGCAAAAGAAAGGTGTTGACTTTGAAGAGATATTCTCACCTGTGGTGAAAATGACTTCAATACGGATTGTGTTCGCATTGGTAGCAAGCATGAACCTTGAGATTGAGTAGTTAGATGTTAAAACTGCATTCCTCTATGGTGAATTAGAAGAAGATGTGTACATTGTGCAGCCAGAAGGTTTCAAAGTCAATGACAAGGAACACATGGTGCGTAAGCTAAGGAAGAGTTTGTATGGGTTGAGAAAAGCTCATCGGTAGTAGTACAAGAAGTTTGAGTCCTTTATGGTGTACCACAGCTAACGACTTCAGATCATTGTGTGTTTGTTTAGAAATTCTCTGATGGTGATTTTAATGTGCTTTTGTTATATGTTGATGATATGTTGATTGTTGGACATGACACTAGAAAAAATTGCAAGGTTGAATAAGGAATTGAGTGAATCTTTTGCCATGAAAGATTTGGGTCTAGCTCAATGGATCTTTGGGATGCATATTACTGGAAAGCTTAAAAGTTTTGGTTGTAACAAGAGAGGTACATTGAGAATTTTTTTCAGCGATTTAACATGGACAAGGCGAAACCGGTTAGTTGTCCACTTGCTAACCATTTCAAGTTAGGTCGTGAACAATGTCCTTCTAGTGAAAATGTGAAAAGGGAGATGGAGAGCATTTCCTATGCTTCAGCATTGGGGAGTTTGATGTATGGCATGATGTGTACAAGGCCACATATTGCTCATGCAGTTGGTGTTATTAGCAGATATTTTGCCAATCCTAGCAAAGGGCATTGTGCAGCAGTGAAGTAGATATTTCAGTACCTCAGAGGTTCTTCAAATGCACATTTATACTTTGGAAGTGGTGAACATGCTAGCAGGCTACACAGATGTAGATATGGCAGGTGATGTTGATTCCGCAAAGTCGATTTTGGGATATCTATTTACATATGCAGGGGAGCAGTGTCATGGCAGTAAAAGTTTCAAAAATGTGTGGTTTTATCCACAACAGAAGCAGAGTACATTACAGTCACTGAGGGTTGCAAGGAGATGTTATGGATGAAGAGGTTGTTTAAAGAACTTGGTGTGAAGCAAGACAAGTTTGCTTTCTATTGTGACCGTCAGAGTGCCATCCATCTTAGCAAGAATCCAAGTTTTCATTCTAAGTCTAAGCACATTAATGTGAGGTATCACTGGATTAGGGATGTACTTGAAGAAAAATATTTGCAACTTGAGAAAATCCATACTGACAACAATGGTTCAGATATGATGACAAAGGCATTACCCAGAAGCAAACATGATGTTTGTTGCAGCATTGTAGGTTTGGGTATGGTAAATCCCTCCTCATGAACGGACGGTGAGATTGTTGGGGGTCCCTCACATGTGAGGGTCTATTACTAATTGGCCAAAAATACTAGGGACCAATTTGTAATAAGGAAGAAGTTGTGAAATAAAAAGCAACCCAAAATCAGATCGTGGGCTATGTTTTTTGAAAAGAAAAAAATGCAAGAGAATGAAAGAAGCTTTTCTTTGTTCACCACTCTCTCTCATTGTGGGTTGGGTTTTGAGGGAATGTTTGGGGGTTTTGTAAGCTCTCATTTTACTTTGTGTTTGGAGAAGAAGATTGGGAAGACAATGTGTGGTCTTGCTCACGGTGTTTGTGAAATATTAACAACAACATCTAAATTTCTCTCCTTCACTGGTTTTCTAGGGTTCTTAAACTCTAGTGTGGTAACAATTTATTTTATCAAAATTTTGTTTGTAATCTACCTATTAGTAGGTAAAGAACTTAGTAAACCAAGAGATTATTAGTTCTCTTGAGGTTTGGTGAAATCCCTAATTTGCTAGGGAGGTTATAATCTCATTATTAAAGTTGATGATACATCAAACTGTCTTGTGATCAGCACCGTACAAGTGTCATGATAATCTCGTCAACAGAACGAAGCAAGCCCGATAGCATGCCCCAATCCAGTGAGGCTCGAACAACGCTAAGCCCATTATTGGCAGGATCGAGACAGTCGAACCCGAGTTGCAATGAGCCATTAAGCCCACACGTCACGCAGTCAGGCCCAATACTTGTTAGACCTCTAAGGCAAGTATCTAAGAGATCTACCCAAGACTGGCAGGCCAACAACACATTGGATCTGACTAGGAAACATATATTAGAGTATAAGTCGGGTAAGGAAACTTATTTGCATGGACAACACTCAAAAAGGGAAACCTCTCCCGCACATCCAGAAGCACAAGTCATGTAGGAAAACTATCCCACATGGATAGGTCACAATTAAGAAAGGATCTTCAGGAAGATCTCTTTCCTAAACTACGTCACCAAAGGCCTAGCCGAACAGGGACTCCTACACTATAAAAGGGAGATAAGGTCGATGAACTTGGGGTACGCTACAGAATCCCAGTTTATAGTTTTAAACCTCTCCTAAGCCTTATCTAACTTAAGCATCGGAGTGCCATCGACCGCCGCACGGTGGTCCTTGGCTCACGTTTGCTACATGTGCATGTCTGGGTAAGTTGCAGGGAAAGAGAGCAGGAATCGACTACATCAGTTTGGTGATGTCCACAGGGAACGACAGAGTTCCTTAGAAAACAGTAGTACCACCTTTTTCTGGAGAATCATCGAGATGGTAAAAATAAAGTTTCGCAACAATGGAGATGCTATCGAGCCCTCGAACGTTCAAACTAGCAGAGCGACGCCCATTCCACCACCTCCACAGGAGGAACCTCCTCAAACCCCGTGCCGATGGAAACTGCAGTAGACCCAATGGTGGACCTACTGTCAACCCAAATGTAGCAGATTGCGGAAGCGCTGGAAGCACTCAAACATCAAAATCCTCCGCCTGTAGAAGAAGACCGTGAGCATCAAAGAACCCAGTCCCCAGTGAGCTTCAGAAAGCATGCTCAGAAGAGTCGCGCTACCCCAGCAACTTTTCAATAGACCAAAGGTAAGGGAGCGACCAATAGAAACCCAATGTCCAACAGACACGTCTCTCACAATCCCATCCGCAATGGGGCCACTAATCCAAACGTGTTGCTTAATCTCACGATCCCTCCGTTCATGGACCATATCATGGACGAACCGCTGCCAAAAAAACACACCACTGAAGCTAGAGTTTTACAACGAGACATGAGACCCGTCTGATCACTTGCGACATTTTCAGCACGTTGTTGTGCTCAAGGAACGGTCTGATGCGATAATGTGCCGATCATTTCCTGCAAGCCTAAATACTTTAGCACAGACATGGTTCCACAGCCTCTTTCCGAAATCTATCGATTCATTTAGGACGTCAGCAATGACGTTTCTCACATGCTTCATGAGTAGTCAACGAGTCAGGAGGGGCCCGCATTATCTATTGACACTGAAGCATAAACAGAACGACACGTTAAGGGAGTATGTCACTCGTTTCAACGATGAGTTGACCCTCACCGACAGCTGCAGTGATGACACCGTCGTTACAACTTTCACTTCGAGCCTAAGAAGAGGCAAGTTTTACAACTTCCTTACCCTGGACCCTCCAACCAATATGACAGACTTGCTCAAGGATGCCCAAAGATATATCACTCTGAATGAGATGATGACCGTCAAGGAGACAGGATCAAAAAATAAACCCTTTGTCCCTAAAGACAAGAATGAGGGGAAGAAAATAGAGGACGACGATGGCAATAAGAGGAAACGCACTGACAGCAAGGTTGATTCAGGCTGCACTAGGCAGAACAAGGCCTCAAGTTATGTCGGATCAAAATTAATCACCCCTCTCAGCGTCAGTCTGTCCATCATCCTTGGAGCTGAAGTGGCCTCCTAAGCAACAAGGAGACCCCGCTCAACGCGACAACAGTAAATACTACGCCTACCACAAGGAAAGCAGACATGATACTGAGGATTGTAGAAACCTCAGAGGAGAAGTCGTCTCCTGGATCAGGAAAGGCAAGCTCAAGGAGTTTTTAGGCTCAGACAGAAGGCAAAAACGAGTAAAGGAAAGAGCAAACATTGTTAAGGAGGTTGAAAAGGAAACTATTGGCGTCATTTACGTCATCCATAGGGTTGGTCTCGAAGGGGAGCAATCCAACATGTCCTGCAAAAGGACACTGACTGAGATGCGGACATCATCTCAATATGAGGACCGATAAGTGCAGCACACACAAGTTCAAAACCCGATCCCATCACTGACGTTCACGGAAAGGGATATCCAGGGGGTACATTCTCCTCACAATGACGCCCTGATCATCTCCGTCCTAATCACTAAGTGGGAGGTAAAGAGGGTCTTAGTGGACATAGGAAGTTTATTGAACGTTATGTTCCTCAATGCATTCTTCAACATGCAACTACAGGAGAAAGACTTAACCCCAGCCACCCACCCCATAGTTGGATTCAGTGGAAAGAAGTGATTTCCCATCGGGAAGGTCAATCTCATGGTGTTGGTGGGAGAGCCACAATTACGAAAGTACATTGTCCAAGAGTTCATGGTAGTCGACGCTCTGTTTACCTACAACATCATTATGGGAAAGTCGTGGCTTCATCATATGGAGGCAGTGGTTTCCACTCTGCACCAATGCATAAAATATACAGCCAATCAGGCCCAAGGTACTATCTGAGGAGAACAACTAGCAGCAAAAAAATTGTCATTATGCAGCCCTGAAGCAGCTGAATTGTTGCCAATTGCAGCTCGGGCCCACAAAACCAACATGTCAAGCACCGGGCCTAGACAAAGGAGGAGAATCATTTTATAAGTGTAGAGGAGCCCCAATAACCAAAGTACAACAATGCGGAGAGCCAGAAGTCAGAGCTCGCAGCGCCATCCAGACTAATAAAAATCTAAGTAATGATACTTCAGCAAACGGGCAGCAACTCCAAGAGATGTTAATCAACAAGGAATTGATGGCCAACATGAAGTGCACTATTTAGTAACTTCATTAGCTTTAAAAGAACACTTCGCTAGAGGGACCATACATTCCGAGCCATAACCATTTGTGCCTCCTTCAGGGCCAAATTAGCTCAGTCTCCATTTGAAGTTCAATTATTTGTTGTTTTGATTTCGTTTCTTGTTTTCTGTTTTTCATTTCAGTTTAGAAGAGTTGTTCGTACAAGACACATTCAAGAAATTAAACAGATTTTGTTGATTCTAATGAGAGTTATTACAAAACTTGCCAACCAACTAGTGCATCAATTTATACACTACAAGTATCTAAGTCTGATGCAAGCATCTATCCGCTGAAACAAGGGTAGAGACTCCAATATGTTGATCTACTTCCAAAAAATAAGGTGGTAAAGGTAAAACGTCCTCATTAGAAGGCGAAGGAACGCACTCAATTCATTGCTCCGTCAAATCACCTTGCGAAGATGATTCGAAGGTTGCAACATGTGTCTCGAAATGAAACGCAGGCGTCTTCAACCCGCCGGATTACCCTAAGGAAATGGACGGAAACTGGAGCATAAGGATGCAAAAGGAAGATGACCCTCAAGACGAAAGTGTCTGAAATGCGGCTGAGATAATGTCACTGGAAAGAATGCGGCATTCATCAGAACTCCACTCCACCAACCTGCCTGCCGATCGGGCATCACGCATGAAGCCCAAAGTGAACAAATGCACAAACTAGCTGCAGATATTATCACCCAACAGCAATGGCGAATGGGCACTCGGGAGACAGAAGATGGAAGACGGATCTGTTCCCTGATGAACAGTCTGTACTTCTTCTATAAAATATAAGAAGATATTATAAGATCTCATAAGATCAACCATATGCTCGCCCAGAACAAGCGACACCACATAATAACAAGTCTCATCAAGACTCATCGGTGCAAATGTCAGAACTTTCGAAGACTCTAGTGAAGGAGATCTTTCAACCTTTGGAAAACCCAAAGCAAACTCTATGGTAAGATGCATTTGATTAACATGTTCTACTATTCTCATTGTAATGCTTGAACGCATAATAGGCAGCCTATATATAGGCGAGATGGCTTACGAAGCAGCGTCAACAATCAGTTACTTCAGGATTGAATGCCGTACAGGAAATCAAGAAAATGAAAGTTCCAATTGTAACTGCACAAGTCTACATCTTTCTAATTAATGACGATGCAAGCAGACCCATTAACTAATGGGAGTAATCAATTTTGAACCATCTCGCAAAATATGTCATATCCCTGGCACACTGATCCACAAAGATTTTTTCTAATTGGGTCCCTCCACTAATGGGCATAAGCTTATGCCCTGCTAGATTTGGCCCAGCATACGCAAAGGAACAAACAGCAAAAGCCCTAAGAGTATTATCATTAAATCAAAGGCGTCAACTCCACTATCATTCCACTGTTGTTCATTAAAGTCGGTCAACCTATTATTAGTACGATCAATTGATCCGACATTGGAATCAGACCGCCAAGTGAGCTAAGTAAGTCAGGACACCCAAGTCAGACTTACACACCCAAAATCTTACATGCGAGCTAAGTCAGGACACCCAAGTCAGACTTACACGCCTAGAATCTTAATCTTATTCTGACGAAAGCTTAGTCAGTTCCGATTGATTACAATAGTTTTTTGTTCATTCTAACACCCAGCCCGCCACAAGCGGTCGACGATGGGTTAGAAAATGAGAGCTTAGTCAGTGTTTGTAATAACTGACCATGATGGCTTGCCAGGGACCATCGTCCAACTATAGATAATGGCCTCTGAACCTAATCAAAGCTTATTCGGTTTTGACCTATGACGATAACTTCTGGTGCACTTAACGCCCAGTCTGTTAAATTAAACGGGTGTCATCAGTTTAGAGAGTGCCAGCTTAATCAGTGCTCTAATGCCTGATCAAGGCAACTTACCAGGGATCATTGTCCAAACATGGGCAATAGAGATCTAACCTGACCAAAGCTTAGTCGGTGACGACAGACGACGATGGCTTCTGGTCAATTCGAAGCCTAATCCGCAAATAACGGATTTCGACGGTCTAAAAGGCCAGGAGCCACTACTCATACGCAAATAGTGATCGCCAAACCTCGACCAAAGATTACTCAGTGGCTGCTGATGACGATAGTTTTGGTCTGCTCAAAGCCCAATCCGCTGTGTGTGGATTACGACGGCTTAGAAGTGGGATCTTAGTCAGTGTTCGTGTAGCTTGGTGAAGACGACTTGTTAGGGATCATTGGCCAACTACAAACAATGATCGCCGAAACCCCACCAAATTTTGGTCGGAACGACTGACAATGATAACTTTTGGCTCGCTTCATATCCTAGTTCGCCACGAATGGATCAAGTTGGGTTGGAAAGTGGGAGTCTAGTCAGTGCCCTCGATGCCTGATCAAGATGGCTTGTTAGGGACCACCATGGTCACTGAAACCAGTGTTCTAAAAATCGGCCTAGGCGCTAGAAGGTAGAAAACTGCCCAGATTAATGGTTGGGCGGGCAGTCTGGGCGGTTCTAGGCGGGTCTGGGCGGCCTAGGCGGGATCTGGGCGGCCTAGGCGGGATCTAGGCGGCCTAGGTGAGCTCTAGGTGATCTGGGCAATTTTTTTTATTTTTTTATTTTTTAATAAGGCTGATTGTGTTCTTATTTTATTTCTCTTTCCTCTTTTTTAGAAATAAACTATTTAAATGTTTTTTTATTCAGAATATGTTTAAATGTAGCAAAGGATGATTACTTAATGGAATTTTCAAAGGATCTGCCGGTACCAATTTTACTAATGTAGATTTTATCAAACATGACTGAGGTTATTCGTGCAATTTGAAGAAAAATAAAAGAGTAGGTTTGGATATTTGTCCACAAATTCAATTTTATATAAAGTACCCATCATGACTAACTTCAGTCATTTGAGTTTTAATAAATTTTGTTCATGATTGTTAATTTTTCATGTTTTTAAATTTTGCATATGTATATTGGCATTAAATTGGATGTAATTGATAATGTATTATGCTTAACTTTTGTAAATTATTAAAGTTATAATACAAAACCTAAGACCGCCTAGGCACCTGCTCGCCGCCCGCCCAACGCTAATCGATTTTTAGAACACTGAATGAAACTGACCCCGGTTTAGTCAGTCATAACTGGCGATAACAACCCACGGTCCAATTAAGCCTATTCTACGAATAATAAACAAAAACGAGTCAGAAGTTTGGTTAGAGTTCCAGAAACTCGACCTAGACGACTCGCAAGGACTATTGTCCAATCATCTACAACAATGCACATGTTGGGACCACAGTTTGACTAATTCGCTTATAACAGCAACAACAACATCTGGTTTACAGATAGCAAATCCGCCAAACAAAATGGTGTATTACACTCCCCGATCCCTAAAAAGGAGTTTGACCATAATCGCACAAACTATTGCAGCACAAGAAATCAAAGCTCTCAACAACGGATCAATCATAAAGCGTCCTAACCTAACAGAGCCTCTCGTCTGACAATTTATGTCACCATAAGATAAAACAGGTAAAAGCTAACCAAAAAAAAAGGAAAACAAACATGTGCAAAGTACTATTCATTTGCAAACCGGAAGAAAAAGTATACAAGATTCACCCCTCATTAGGAGGATAGTCAAATACAACAGAACCAAACTTAGCAGGAGAAGAAACAGGAGACATGTTTGTAGGTGTTGCCTCTTGATCCCCCTCATCAGGGTCTCCTTTTTCTTTAGATGACTCGGAGGCCACTCCAAACTCTGCATATGCATGTTCTTTATAATAGGAGAAATCCCAATCAGGATGCTCCTCTTTCATCAGATGCAAAAGTTCTAGCCTTTCATGCACGACTCTGTTGAACTCAAACGTGCCTTGAGACTTGAGAAGTTTCGCCTCGCGCCCTCTTGATTCAGCGAGCTCCTGCTCCAGTTGTTTCAGCTCGCCCGACAACTTGTCAGTCTTGGACTGCTCAGCACCCAGCTTATCATTGACGATATTCAGCTCACTCTCAACAAGAAGGAACTACTCTTTAGCGGTTTGCACATTCTTGGCATTAAACTCAATGTTGGCCTCCAACTGATGATATCAGGCAATCCATTCGGACTCCTTCTTGATCCCCTCAGCATGCAGAACCTGCAGTTCAGCCTGCACTCCGACCACAGTCTCACGGGCAAGCTGCAAGTCACGATGGACAAGGTTCAGTTCATTCTCGAACTGATCCCCTGCGGACACTGCCCCCGCCAAGTTAGACTCAAGCGCCTCCAAGCAAACCTTCTGAGCCTCCGACCTAATGGACCAGGACTCCACTCCAGTATTTGAGAAAGCTTCGAGTTGCTTCATCAATGACTTAATCTCGCAGAGAGCGCCAGAGTATGACTTCTGCATTTGCAAAGACTCGTTTCATAGTATATAATCTCTCATGAGTGGCCTCAACTTCGATTCCAGCTACGGCCACTTGATTCAGGTATGACATCCCAAGCACAAAATGTTTTTCCATTTATCCAAACGCTCTCCTAGCGCCTCTCCCACTGACTCCGGAACGCAGTTCACCTGCGAGTCATTCCACCCACTGATATGCTTCCTCAAAGTGTAAGAGATGTCAACCTCCTGATGCCAAGCTTGGTTTTTCATCCTTATTACATCTGGAGCAAACAGATTGATCCGCGCATCCGGATGAAGATCATTCGAGACCAGAATAACCCCAGCACCACTCTTGGCCGTCTTCACTGTATCAGAGCCCTCATCATTAGCTTTCCCTTTGCCCGCAACAACTGGCTATCTTTCATGTGCCGATCCAGAATTAGTTGATGGGGAAGAGGGAAGTGAATTATTCCTTGGACCCGTTGTCAATTGAATATGGGGACGGGAACGAGATGGAGCACAATACAAATGATAAAAAGGGGATCCTTCACCATGACATTGACGATCGGATGACTCTTCAGCATGTTTACGATCCAGAGAAAGGTGGATCTCAATGTCCTTTATTGAAAAGGAACGACCATCCGAAATTTCCATGCCCGCCTGCAACAGCATTCTATTCAGAAACTTCGCTTGCTTGGTGCTTAGTTTGGTTACATCTTCCACACCCACCATTTGCAGATACTCCCTCTCCAAGTCAGGAATGGAGATAGGGGCCACAGCCTGAGCATCACGCCCCTCAGTAACATCAATCTCATCTGACACTTGCCTGACAACATTACGTCCTTCGGACGAAGCCAAGTGCCTGCGGACAGATCTAGGCAAAGCATGAGACCTTTTCAGATGCACAGGAAAAGGAAGTGTCTCATCTATTTCTGCCATCCTCAAAGGGCTTGGAACCTTAATCTTGGGAAGTTTCCTCTTCCTCGAAGGAGACACACCTTCGGGCTTGGCTTCTTTACTCAAAGAAAATGTGGGAGTCATGTGCCAATGAGCCCACGGACAGCTGCGCTCGACGTTAGAAGGTTTAACGACATCCTCCACCTCTAGACGAGGCATGTCACGGAACGCATCCAAAGTGGCTTTATCTTCGACAGAAAGTGGCGAAGTTGAAAATTTTCGTACAAAAACCACAACGGGTCAATCTAATACATAGTTAACACAAGCAAGACTGAAAAAAAATTCAACTCACTCAGTGGTCTAAATTCACGCTCAATCGGATGACCATCAAGCTCAAAGTACGTCGAGCCTGTAGGAGCCATGAAACAGAACTTCTTGCCATGATTTTAAATCATCAGGCAGTTTACCGAAGAAGTATGGCGATATTAGCACACGCACAACGTGCTCGTTTATCCCAGGAGAAGTAAGCAATTGCAGCTCCCTCGAAGACACTCGGACACCAACATCCTTAGCTCTAATCAGAATGGCAATAACAATCCTATACCCGTTCGGCACAAGTTGAGTGGTTGCAATACCGAGGCACGCCAGAAACTCCCAGATCTCCTTGATAACAGAAAAGCGGACGCCTGATTGAAGCATACCTCGGTGAAGGCAGATAAACCCATCAAGAGGATACAATGGCGTCAGACCGGCACCCAGAGTGCAGAGCACCAGATCATCACGAATCCCATATGTTTTACGAAGGACTTCCATATCAGATTCAGAAAGCAACCTCTCCTCATAAAAACTTATGGCCCTTAGCGAACAATTCATCAAGAAGCTGATTCTGTCTCGCCATGAAAGAAAGTACAAGCTTTCGAATACGAAAGTTAAGCAAAATCAAAAACACAAAAGGCAATATGACAAAGCAAAATCTCTGAAATCGAAATAGTAAAAGAGTCACACTCCACAGGCAGGAGATCTATATAGAAAATTGAATTCCTGCCTTTTCTTCTTTCAAACTGGCGCACGCTCAATTAATGAAACTCGTCATTCGAGGAAATAACTCATACTCAATCATCGTGACTACACATTAGCTTCAATAAATAACCTAATGGACCGATAAGACGACCCACTAACTCGAGGGGAGTAGCTGATGATACATCAAACCGTCCTCTGATCAACACCACACATGTGTCATGATGATCTCGTCAACAAACGAAGCATGCCCGATTGCATGCCCAATCTAGTGAGGCCCGAACAACGCTAAGCCCATTATTGGCATGATCCAGACAGTCGGCCTGAGTTGCAATATGTCATTAAGCTACATGTCACGCGGTCAGGCCCAATAATCGTAAGACCTCTACGGAAAGTATCTGAGAGATCTACCCAAGACTGGGAGGCCAGCAACACATCGGATCCGACTAGGAAATATATATTAGAGTATAAGTCGGGCAAGGAAACTTCCTTGCATGGACAACACTCAGAAAGGGAAACCTCTCCCGCAAATCTAGGAGCATGTCATGTAGGGAAACTATCACAAATAAACATCTCCCAATTAAGAAAGGATCTCCAGCAAGATACCTTTCCTAAATTACGCCACCAAAGGCCTAGCCGAACAAGGACTCCTACACTATAAAAGGGAGATAAGGTCGATGAACTTGAAGTACGCTACATAATCCCATTTTACAGTTTTAAGCTTCTCCTAAGCATTATCTAACTTAAGCATTGGAGTGTCATCGGTCGCCACATGGTGGTCCTTGGCTCACATTTGATATATGTACAGGTCTAGGTAAGCAACAAGGAATTAGAGAAGGAATCGACTACATTAGAAGTTAGAGTCTTCTGAACTAGGTCCCAGGGTTTTTCTCTTCGCTTTGGAGAGTTTCCTCGTTAACAAATTTCGATGTCATTTGTTTTATTTCTTTTGGTTGCATATATTATCTTTGTGATTTGCATATAAAACTTGAGTGTTATACCCAACAACTTTATCCCATATGCATCCAACACACATCAAAACATTACCTATTCTTCAGCATTAAATAAATATGTGGACACTTATAATGAGCTTCCATCTGCTGATGCCCAACAATTCCATAGAAAACATACATTACACAATTTTCTATCCCAGTAAAAAACACACACTAATATTACCTAATTAACAAAACATTATAGATCTGACCGCACTATCTAACATCCCACAACACCCATAGCCCATGGACAATATTTATAATGGAGCCTTATTTACCCTAAAAGTACACACAAAGCCAATAACAATTACTTCAACTACTTCTCTGTTCACAATCCACAGTGGTCATAACTTCATCAAGAACATCAACAAGTTGTTCACTCTTGGTGAGTTGTGGGAAATGACCATCGCCTTCGATGAACTCCACCGTTGTCTTTCCCTTGATCATCTTTTGCATGTAATATGCAACAGAGTTTGGAACAACGACATCATTAGTTGTTTGTATAATAGTACATGGGGTCTCAACCTTATCAAGGCAATCACGGAGATCACCGCAGAAGATAGTTTTGGCCATTGAGAGTGCTACTTCAGGTCTCATTCTGCTCAAGCTCTTTCTGAACTTTTCCACTGATGGAGAGTCTTTTGCATCAACAACAATTGAAGCAAAATATGAAGCCCATGTTTCGAAATTGGACTCTATGTTTGTGAAGATTTGTTCAAGCTGTGCCTCGTCGTATCCTCCTTCATAGCCTTTTGCATTTAGGTACCTACATCATACCAACCTTATTAATGGGGGTCCTTAAAAAATAAAAAATAATAATACTAAAAGGCTACAAATCATTAAAAAAAAAAAAAAAAAAATTTAAGGCGAGCATGGTTTATTGTAATATCATCCATCTCTTATCAACTGAACTTTTAGTTTTAGTGTACAAATCATTTATCTTGGCATAAGAATTTTTTTGTGATAATTTTCAAATAAAATAAAATTGGGACATATAGATACCTTGGAGAAGCTCCAAGGAGAATAAGCTTCTTAAACAGATTAGGTTTTTCAATTGAAGCTAAGCACCCAACCATGCCAGACAGGGAGTGACCAACAAACACTGACGAGCCCAACTTCATCTCATCAACTAGAGCAATCAAATCCTTAGCAAAACCACCCAACGACGCATACTTAACCGGATCAAAGGCGTTAGGATCATCGACCACACCCGAAAACTTCCAGTCAAACACCACAACCTGGTACCGTTGAGCCAAGGATGGCACTATCTTATCCCAAATGGACTGATCTCCACCATACCCATGAGCTAGAATTAGTGTCTCCTCACCTGAACCGATAATTCTAGCATTCATGGAAGCTTTCAGAGTTGTATCAAGAACTACCATGGCTGATGAGAGGAGCTAGAACGAGTAGAGAAGACTCAGGAAGAATGGGAGGTGGAGATATAGTTGCTACTGTTGGTGTTTTTTGTGTCTATCCCCCTATATAAAGGAAAACGAAAGGGTATATTATTAGTAAGCATTAAAGCTTATTTTAGATAATTAATGATGATTATAATGGTTAAGCAAGTAAGAACTATTTGTACTAGTGGATGTGTGGACTGATTTTTTTTTCGAAAATTCTAGTACGGGTCGAGGGATGGGTGTAATCACCCACCCTTCTCGAGATAAACAATAGCACGCATCTCCAAAGAGATGTGCTCATCTCGAGAAAGATGGGTAGTTACATTCATTCCTCGCTCCCTAGCAAAGCTCTTTTTTTTATATAATTTACATATTTATTAATTAATAAGAGCGTGGAACTGCATGAAAGTGAGTGGGGGCGAAAATTCTAGGGGTGGAGGGTGGAAGCGAGATAAAGGAATGGGGATAACCACCCATTTTTCTCGAGATGAGCGACAACGCACATCTCTAAAGCGATGCACTCATCTCGAAAAAGATCTTTTCCCTCGGTCCCTCCCTCGACCCCTAGCAAAGCTCGAGTGGGGAAATAAAATGGGAGAAAAGACAGAGAAAGAAGACACACAAAAAAAGGCAAAAAGTGAGATGAGTTTTCAGACAGAAAAGGCCTTTTTTGTCTTTCATAAGACTTGGTTTGGTTTGGAGCACTCATCATGATAAGTCCAAGACCTACCTTTTCTACTAATTTAAAGCTTTGGGTCCCTCCATGTTCCTCTCCAAAAGCTCATGACATTGTCATCAAAATCATCACGACAACAATGGATTTAGCCAAAAAGTTTTTTTTTACAAGAAAATAAAAATAGAAAACAACAATTTTAGAGAGTTTTTTTTTTTTTTTTTTTTTTTTTACATTTCTATTCATTTTATGAATGGTGTTTGTGATTTTGTTTTAAAAAGACACGGTAACAAAATAAAAACATACACACACAAAAAAGGCTCCATAGACTTACTCTATAAAAAGTAAAATATGTTGGGGGAGATTGTTTGGAGTTATTTTCAATCGTAAGGTTTTTACATTTGGATTCGGAATAAGTTATACAATTTCTAATTTTTTTTTGTCATTTTTCCTGATCCTGGTGATACCATATCTTGCAAAGAATTTGATCATGTTATATAATTTTGAGAAATCTATCAGTATGAGATCATTTTTTCCTCTCTATGGTTATATCGTATCTTGTGGTTAACTACAAGATTATAAAATTGAGTTTTTTTTATCAGTCTCAAATCATTTTTTACTTCTTTTTAGTGATACCATACATTGTAGTCGATTGCAAGATAGAATCGGAATCTTTCCAAAAAAAAAGATAGAATCGGAATATGTTATAAAAATTTGAGATATTTGTCGGTGAGAAATCCGTATTTCCTCATTTTGATAATACAAAATCCTGTGGCCGAGAGCATTTGGGTTTTGGACACAAAAGACTATAAATAGAGCTGCCTTTGTTTATTAGAATAGATGATAGATTGTTAGCATGTTATGAAGATGTTTGTTTGCGCCTATGTAAGTAGGGAATTGAATTGTTGTAAAGAATTGACATATGGTGAATGTGAAATGGTCTATCATTTACGTTGTAAGTGATTATGGGGATATTAGTTATCGAATTCTTGTAAGAATGATTCCTAATCAATTGATACATTTTCTATAGCCATCTCGGTCTATGGAGCAACATTACATTGTGAATGCACAAATGAGAGGTTAACATTTAGATTAGAATAAAGACAACATAAATAGACAAATCGAAATAAAACAAAAAACCACTTTTTCCAACTATATTGAGAGGGACATGCACCAAATTCAAGCAAAATTGAGTCCCCAACTTGTACTAAAAATATCCAAATTAATTATTGCTTGTAGTTCATAATCATATTATATCCTCTCCAATTCAAGCTAATATATATTTGTGTGGAAGATACATAATCTTCTTGACATTTCAATAGACGGCCAAATGTGTCAAATTCGTTGTAATAAATTCAACCATTTATTTTGACTGATTTCTTCTCAATATTGTCCACAATAATGCGCATGATTTTATTTTGTTGACCATAATACCATCTGGTTAATATGTGATTACAAACATGCACCCCTCATAGGCTGATTGCTCTCTTTGGCACTTTCATTCAAGATGGGTGGCTTTGCACAATGCCTTCAAGAACTTGGACTTTGGGTTGGTTTAACTCCTTCCTACTTATCATTGAATCTTAAAATTATTCAATTTGTCAATGCAGAAATTCTAGCCGGTTTGGTAAGCTGGCCTGGTTTGCTTGCCTGGCTGGCTAGAATTACTCTTTTGTCCCTCATCTTTAAAGTGTTTTTTATTGTGTTTTAAAGAGGAGGGACAAAATGTGTAAATAAGCTGGCTAGGCCAGCTAGAATTAGGGGTGGGCATCCGATCCCGCGATCCCGTTCCCGTCCCGATCCCGTCCCGTCCCGATTTTTTCGGGTTTTAATGGGATTGAATAATTTCATCCCGATCCCGTCCCGTCCCGATCTAGAATGGGATGGGATGGGATGAAGATTTTCAATCCCGCCAATCCCGTCCCGTCCCGTCCCGAACTAATTTATTAATATTAATTATTAATATTTTTATTTAACTATTTATTTTAGAATTGTATTCAAAATGTTCAAAATGTATTCAAAATGGAACGCCACTTGGAGAATTGATTGATGGAGGAACTATGTCAGAGCCTAATAATCTCTGTACATGGCCATCTTTGTACGCTCGGAGGAATGGTAGGAACTCATGGTCTACTTCACCATGTTCTGTTCTTGATTCCATTGAGTACAGTGAGGAAGACTTCAGTTTTTCTGTGGCTTTTAAGGAGTACATGATTATGTCCCTAGTCACATGTATCTCTGAAATAATTGAAGTTTGACTCAACCCCCATAATGCAAGTTGCATTTTTTTTAATGCCAAAATTTTGAATTGAGCGCAATGGATGAGACCAGGAAACTCCATTTGCATCATTTGAGACGTATCACGAAAATGACCTATTAGCTAATCTCGGGTTGCTTCTGTTGACCTGTCTTACTATAACCTGATAAGAACCATACCCATTAGAAATTATGATTCATAAACAAAGAATTGTGGTTCAGTTGAGTTTGAGTGCAATTCATTCTGATATACGTATTGACATTTTCACTCATAATTTAAACATAACTCGATTTTTATCCTTTCAAGTTTGAACTAAATTTATATCGTAAACAGAAAATACAAATTACAACAAAGCAGGATTTTGGACTCAACAACAAAGCCCAACATGTAACCTTTGCATCCCCAGCGTTCCCTTACACCAGCATCTCACAAATGTTTCATAGTAAATTTGCCCTGTGTCCTGGAAAATGTGCTTCTTCGTTACACACACAAGTACGTGGGTGCACCCTAAACTTGACAATGTAGGTGCATGGTTTGCAAACTTGATAATATGTTCAAAATGTATTCTCCAGATTAGCACGCTGATCCCGTCCCGAACCCGTTTGGGATGGGACGAGGTTGGGATGGGGTTTTTTCCATCCCGTCCCGTCCCGATCCCGTATGAACGGGATGGGATAGGGACAGGTATATCTCGTCCCATCCCGTCCCGTGCCCACCCCTAGCTAGAATTACTCTTGTCAATGTGTTGGAGTCGGCGTAAGAACATTTTTTCAAACTTAATACAAGAATGGACAATCTCACGGTTTAGAACTATAATCTTGATGGCGTTATCTTTTGAATCCGAAGTCTAAAGTATCCTATTATCTTAGGACCAACCTCTTAAATTTCTTTATATACTTTGATTAATATTGATAATCTAAATATCTAACCAAGTATAAAAGAGAAAAGAAGAAAACAAGTGAATTTAGGAGTGTCAATTAGTGACCTGACCCGCTTTGTATCCGATTTGGATTTAGAAAAGTATGATACGATTAATAATCGAGTTGACAAGATACAATCCATCAAATTTGTGGGTTGGGTAAGGATTTGAGATCTTGATACAATTGACACGAGATCAACTCAATTGTTATGGTTATAAATATAAAACAATTATAAAAATAGAATCAAGCCAACTTGTACTTGGAGTATGTTCAAACTTTAGAAATGGTGAAACATTGTGTCAGAGATAATCACGGTGATCAAACATGTCAAAGGACAGATCAACTCGACTCGACATGAGTTAGAGACAGATTGAATTTGGGCTTGACATCTTTAATAAAATTACTAAATGAGTAGGAGTTAGGTTTGAGGAGTTGATTCAAAATTTTAAATTTTATTTTGACACGGTCCATTGCCACTTCCTAGTGAAGTCCAAGTGGAGAAAAGACAGAGAGTGGTGAGAGGAAGCTTTAGAGAATTAATGTGTGAATTGACCTTTCATCAGTCTCGAGCGAGCTCCTTTCCTTTATTGGCACGCTAGTGGCGTGCAAGTGTAGCGTGGCTCCAATCAAGACTAGACTTTCTCGTGCTTGGATTGTGACATTTGCCTGCATCTACAAGATTCTCTAATCCTTGATTTTGTCTTTCTTTCACTTTGGAGTGAAGAGATTCCAAGCTTTGCTCTCCTATTGGGCCCACCCATATCACGCAACTTTCTACCCATATTCTGCTTTAATTGGATCAATGATGACTTTTGTGTTTTTCTCACAACCAATTTGAAGGTTCAATAATTTTATCGACTTTAATATTACTCTTTCTTTGAATAGCGTTTTTATTATCACATTTAAAATATACATTCATTTTAACTTTTAAAAGAAATTTGATCTTTAAGCCTTTGAGCCCTTATAGGGAGCAAGTATCTCGAGGAGGATGGGTGGTTGTGATGGATTTCGTTACGCTACTTGTGACGCAAATCGCTTTAATCCTGTATCAGTATAGTCAATGGACGAGATTGTTTCGGAATACCTTTACTTGTGATAGCAAGTTTTGAGCTCATAAGGTTATACACATTAAAGGTAACATATGTGGCCCAAGTGGGAGATTGTTGGACAAATCCAATAATGTGGGCACACATATGTAATATAACATGTATTGCTATCTTAAAGTGTAGTCCATTTAAATATGTGATCTAATAGGGGTATTGGACTATAAGGTATTAATAAATAACATGGTGTAAATAAGGATGTAATTTCTAATTCAATGAGGGACAGAATTGGAAATTCACAGCCCGTAAGTTGAAGGGTTATGACTTATGGGCATTATAAATAGGATGGGTCCCCGATTGAGCGTATGCGTTGAAACAAAAAAAAAAAAATTGGCATTGTCTTCTGTATCCTCTCAACAGAGAACTAAGGGAAACGCTTGAATCAATCGAAAGATCCAAACAATCCAAACTCATCACAATCAACGGAAAAAACGCTATGGATCGATCGAGTATGTTTCTATTCTTCTTGTTTCCATTGAATCAACTAGAGTCTTAAGTTTTTAGTTTAAATACTACAATTGGTATCAGAGCAACTCTTGTTGATTCCATGTGAAATTATAAAGGAAAACATACAGTGATTATTTGCTTCATACAGTGATATATATATATATTCATACAGTGATTATTGCTTCATACAGTGATTATAGATTCATACAGTGATATATATATTCCTATAGTGATATATATACATTCAGTGATCATATTGCAATGAGATTCTTATCTATATAGATATGTATGCATGCAATTGTATTCAGTGTTTCATGGCAATTGTCTTCACTGTTTCATTGTGAGTGTAATTGTATTCAGTGATTATATTGTAATTGTATTTACTATTGAAATAGATTACAATTTGGTGTACTGTACAGTGAAATAGATGTTTTAAAAAAACAAAAAATCGATTTTACTGTTACAGTGAACAGTGATATGCGATTTCGTGAATAGTGAACAACGATTTCACTGTTACAGTGAACAGTAATATGCGATTATGCATTATCAAAAAAATTATTGTTCACCATTGACCGCGACTATTCACTGTTGGGCCTGGCGAATGTTGGGCTTGTATAGTGACTGTTCACGGGCCTGGTGACTGTTCACGAGCTTGGTGACTGTTCACCTATTGGGCCTGTTGCTGTTATTAATCATTGGGCCTGTTAGTATATTTTACTTTGACTATTGGGCCTGTTACTGTTGGTAATAATTGGGCCAGTTAGTAAATTTTACTTTGACTATTGGGTCTGTTGTTGTTGGTAATATTGTTTTAACTTATTGGGACCTATTTAATTTTTGGCTACATTTTATTTAATTTTAATTTGTATTAAGTTAATACTCCAAATTTATACATAGTTTATAATTTTGGTTTCATGTATCACTATTGTGTTCCTTATTTAAAATTTTCACAATTTAACTAATAGGTTGCCAAAGCAACCACTATTAGGAAAATTGGTTGATTTTAAATAAGTGAGCATGCTACATCCATGTGAAACAATCGGCCCAAAGGAAGATTGTTTTGACCGGATAATCCCTAGTCTTAAATATGTGATAAAGTTTACTATACCATGCTTTTATTATGTCAGTCCAAAGAAATGCATAATATTAGGCCGGTTTCGTTGTGTACAAAGAGTACCACTTACAGATTGATATTTCTGTCCAAAGACTAAATAACAATGTTGTGCTAGGTATCTTGATATGGATTTTTTTTATTTCCCTATTGTATGAATTTAAATGTTTATGCAATTGAATAATGATGTGATTATGTTATTTATGTAATTTATTCTCTGTACAGCTACTATGTCTGCTACTAGTATATCTGCTGGTGTAAATAATATTCTCATGCTTAATGGGACAAACTTCAAGGACTGGAAAAAGAACGTGTTAATCGTTCTTGGATGTATGGATCTGGACCTTACCTTAAGGATTGAGCAACCCGCTCCTCTTACAGATGCAAGTACTCCTGATGCCAGGAAATACTTTGAGAAGTGGGAACGCTCCAATCACATGAGTCTCATGCTCATCAAGCGAGGTATTCCAGAAGCCTTTAGGGGTGCAATATCCGCAGGGGTGACCAATGCCAGTGAGTTCCTTACTGAACTTGAAAAGCGTTTTGCTAAAAACGATAAGGCTGAAACAAACACGCTTTTAGCTAGCTTGATTTCATTAAAAAGTATAAAGGCAAAGGGAACATTAGAGAGTACATCATGGAGATGTCTCATCTTGCTTCAAAACTTAAAGCACTGAAGCTTGAGTTGTCTGAGGACTTACTCGTGCATCTAGTTTTAATATCACTTCCTCCACAGTACAGTCAGTTTAAGGTAAGTTACAACTGTCAGAAGGAGAAATGGACTCTTAATGAGCTCATTTCATACTGTGTGCAAGAGGAAGACAGATTGAAGCAAGACGAACGGAAAGTGCTCATTTTGCAAGCACCTCTAAAGATAAGGGCACAAAACGAAAGAAGGATTATGAAGCTGCTAAGGGAAAAGAAACAGAAAGGCAATGAGGGTTGTTTCTTTTGTAAGAAACATGGACATGTAAAGAAGGAATGTACCAAGTATCACGCTTGGCGTGCTAAAAAGGGTATGTTTCTTGCTTTGGTTTGTTCTGAGGTTAACTTAGCTTCATTACCTAGAAACACTTGGTGGTTAGATTCCGGTGCTACTACTCACATAAGTGTTTCTATGCAGGGTTGTCAGAGCTACCGAAAGCCAAATGATGCTGAAAGACGCATCTTCATGGGCGATGAAAAATCGGTAGAAGTGGAAGCAATAGGAAACTTTAGGTTACTCTTAGGAACCGGTTGTTATTTGGAACTGAAAGACACTTTTGTAGTACCGTCATTTAGACGGAATTTGGTTTCTATTTCCTTGTTGGACAAATTTGGATATTGTTGTTCATTCGGAAATAATCAATTTAGTCTTTCATTAAATTCCAATATTATTGGTACTGGTTCATTAAGCACATTTGATAACCTATATCTTCTTGACACTATTGCCTCATATAATGTAACCTTGCATGTGGAATCACGTGGTACTAAGCGTAAGCTAAATGAAGGAAATTCATCAAAACTATGGCACAAACGTTTAGGACATATCTCGAAAATGAGAATGGAGAGACTTGTGTCTGATGGCATAATAGATTCTCTTGATTTTTCAGACTTTGATGTCTGTATTGAGTGCATCAAGGGAAAACAGACCAAACAAAAGAGATTGGGTGCAAACAGAACTTCAGACGTCTTAGAATTGATCCACACAGATATTTGTGGATCATTCCCTTCGGCTTCTTGGAATGGTCAACAATATTTTATATCATTCATAGACGATTACTCACGCTATGGGTACCTATATCTCATTCATGAGAAATCTGAGTCACTGGACATGTTCAAAGCTTTCAAAGCTGAGGTTGAGAACCAACTCAACAAACGAATTAAAAGTGTCAGGTCTGACCATGGTGGTGAGTATTACGGCAGATATGACGGTTCCGGTGAACAACGTCCAGGACCATTTGCTAAATTCCTAGAGGAATGTGGAATCGTCCCACAGTACACCATGCCGGGATCACCTAGCATGAATGGTGTAGCTGAAATACGAAACCGAACTCTTAAGGACATAGTAAGGAGTATGATCAGTCATTCTACCTTACCTGAATCACTCTGGGGAGAAGCACTAAAGACTGCAGCTTACATCCTTAATAGAGTACCAACTAAAGCAGCTGCCAAAACACCTTATGAACTTTGGACAGGCAGAAGACCTAGTCTAAAACATTTTCACATTTGGGGATGTCCAGCTGAAGCAAGGCCTTATCGGCCGAATGAAAAGAAATTGGACTCCAAAACAGTGAGCAGCTACTTCATTGGCTACTCTGAGCGATTAAGGGGCTACAAGTTCTATAATCCCACTATTAAGTCCATTTTTGAAACGGGGACAGCAACGTTTTTTGAGGATGTCGAGTTTGGGGGGAGAAATAAGGTAAGAGACATTGTCTTTGAGGATGAATCAATTTCGACTCCTACTACTGTTGTTGACAATGTACATGTTTCAATACCTGTCATTGATCAAGAAACAAATCTGGAACCTCAACAGGACAATGTTGAACTACTCCCTGCTCCAATTGAAGTAAATATTCCAGAAGAACAAACTCAACAACCTCAAGATCAAATGCCATTAAGGAGATCCACGAGAGAAAAGAGAAGAGCTATTCCGGATGATTATATGGTCTTTCTCGAAGAACATGAGGAAAATGATGGATTGGTGGAAAATGATCCAATCAACTTCAATCAAGCCATGCATGATTCTAACTCTCAAAAGTGGATAGATGTTATGAATGAGGAGTACAAGTCTATGCAAGACAATCAAGTTTGGGATCTTGTCACATTACCTGAAAATACAAAGCCTATTGGTTGTAAATGGATATTCAAAACCAAGAAGGACTCAAAAAGTAATGTGGAAAGATATAAAGCTCGTCTTGTATCTAAAGGCTTCACTCAAAAGGAAGGCATCGACTATAAAGAGACTTTCTCTCCGGTGTCAAAGAAAGACTCATTTAGGACAATCATGGCTCTTGTTGCACATTTTGACCTTGAGTTGCATCAGATGGATGTTAAAACAACGTTTCTCAATGGCGACATTGATGAAACAATTTATATGGTGCAACCAGAAAACTTTGTGTCTGGAGACCCAAAGAATATGGTTTGCAGACTAAAGAAATCCATCTATGGGCTCAAGCAAGCTTCCCGTCAATGGTACTACAAATTTCATCAAGTAATTGTCTCGTTTGGTTTTGAGACAAATGTTGTTGATAACTGTGTGTATCATAAGTTCAGTGGGAGTAAGCATATCTTCTTGGTTTTGTATGTTGATGACATATTGCTTGCCACTAATAATATAGACATGTTGCACGAAACCAAGAGATTTCTATCAAAGAAATTTGAAATGAAAGATCTTGGTGAAACTTCTTTTGTCTTAGGGATTCAGATATACCGGGATCGTTTTCGGGGTATTCTTGGATTATCACAAAATGGCTATATAGAAAAAGTGCTTAAAAGGTTTGGCATGCAAGATTGTAAACCAGGAGATACCCCTATATCTAAAGGAGACAATTTCAGTCTTAAACAGTGTCCTAGAACTAAACTTGAAGTTGTAGAGATGCAAAAGATCCCCTATGCATCCGCTGTTGGGAGTCTTATGTATGCTCAGGTATGTACACGTCCAGACATAGCATTCATTGTTGAAATGCTTGGCAGATATTTGGATAACCCTGGGATGAGTCACTGAAAAGCAGCTAAACGGGTTATGAGATATTTACAGAGAACTAAGGATTACATGCTCACATACAAGAGATCAGATCAGTTGGAGATCATAGGGTATGCTGATTCTGATTTTGCTGGATGCCAAGATAGTAGAAAATCTACATCAGGCTACATTTATCTGTTAGTTGGAGGAGCTATTTCTTGGAGAAGTGCTAAACAGACACTCATAACTTCTTCCACCATGGAAGCAGAATATGTGGCGTGTTTTGAGGCCTCCAACCACGGATTATGGCTGCGTTATTTTGTCACTGAGCTACGCATTTTGAATGACATAGAAAGACCACTAAAGTTATATTGTGACAATAAGTCAGCAATTTTATATGCCAACAACAACAGGAGCTCGTCTAGGTCAAATCATATTGACATAAAGTTCCTGGTTGTGAAGGAGAGAGTAGAGAATAAACAGATTTTCATAGAGCATATTGGGACACACTCCATGATTGCGGATCCGCTTACTAAGGGATTACCACCCAAGGTCTTTCATGAGCACACCGCTCATATGGGTGTTATGTCACATGAGGATATCATGGTTTAGTGGGAGTTTTGTTGTTCTATGATGAATTTTTGGACACATTGGTGTAATTTAGTATTTTCTGCAGAAATAAAGTCTTCAGTCAATTATCTGTTTATTATATGTTTGATCTCATTAAAGATTAAAGTTGGACCGGTTGGAAATAGACATGTTTGGATCACATCACATGTAATTTCCATGCTCTACATTCATGTTTGATCTATGTCATTTGATTATATTGGTATATGTGACTATTGATGGATTTCGTTACGCTACTTGTGACGCAAATCGTTTTAATCCTATATCAGTATAGTCAATGGACGAGATTGTTTCAGAATACCTTTACTTGTGATAGCAAGTTTTGAGCTCATAAGGTTATACACATTAAAGGTAACATATGTGGCCCAAGTGGGAGATTGTTGGACAAATCCAATAATGTGGGCACACATATGTAATATAACGTGTATTGCTATCTTAAAGTGTAGTCCATTTAAATATGTGATCTAATAGGGGTATTTGACTATAAGGTATTAATAAATAACATGGTGTAAATAAGGATGTAATTTCTAATTCAATGAGGGGCAGAATTGGAAATTCACAGCCCGTAAGTTGAAGGGTTATGACTTATGGGCATTATAAATAGGATGGGTCCCCGATTGAGCGTATGCGTTGAAACAAAAAAAAAAAAAATAATAAAAATTGGCATTGTCTTCTGTATCCTCTCAATAGAGAACTAAGGAAAATGCTTGAATCAATCGGAAGATCCAAACAATCCAAACTCATCACAATCAACGGGAAAAACGCTATGGATCGATCGGGTATGTTTCTATTCTTCTTGTTTCCATTGAATCAACTAGAGTTTTAAGTTTTTAATTTAAATACTACAGGTTGCACCTATTTCTCGCTACCATTTCCTCGCTCCCTCCCTTGACCCCTAGAATTTTCGTTAGCCTTTTGCACAAACCACAGCTAGAAAAGAGTTTACATCCTGTGTTGTCTCTGTCAATCAATTAAGTTGAATAGCTCTTAATACTGACTGTTCGACTTAACTATTGTTGAGTTTTTGAAGCTTAGTGAGTGTTTCGCAACTGAAGCATAATTACTTCCACTTACTTTAGAAGAACCCGTGCTACAAAGTCGGTTACTATTTTTTAGTAGTAAGTTTGGTAAATAAATTTATATAAAAAGATAAAAGTGGTACAAAATATGATGATGGGTAATTATTTAAAAACTAAATTGGTTAATAAATAAAAAACAGCAAAGATTAACTACAAATTTTAGCAAAAAAGTAGAAATTATTGATATATCCATACAAATTTAATTAGGTAGTTGTCGATGGTTATAAACAAATAATTCACTCTTGGATGTGTTGCCAAACACCCCCTTAATGTTCCAATATTTGATGAAAGTTATCCTACATAGATAAAAAAAAAAAAAAAAAAAAAAAAAAAAAATTGGTGTCAATTGAAGTCCTCTCGGTTACAAGATGCGACTACCACTAGGGATACTATAACATGATGCCATGTGCCAAAGACGGTCGGTGACCGACCGCACTAAATGGCACACTGTAATGCATTTAAATTTCCCAATAAAGAAAACTTTATTAACACGATCAAAATCCCGTAGATTGTTAAGTAATGACTGAAAATCACATCCACAAGATTATCATAGGCTAAAAAACACATGGCACTTAAGAACATAGGCCCTCTTTGTAGTACAATGAATGGGTTATTTGCTCAACCAAACTGACATAAATTTGAAGTAATTAAACCTATGGAAACACCTCACCGACCAGGTCGAAGCTTCTTGTACATAGACAAGCCATCTATTCTGACTTGGACCCATTTGTATGAACCTCCATATTTGCCATAAGTTGCTGCAATTTGAAAGAACAAGAAGAAGAAATGGATCAGAAATCACCATCAATGGGAATTGGATGAAATGGTGTATAGCATATCAGAGCGGTTGGTTCACTCAAACTCATTTATATTTTAGTAATTTAGGTGAAGCTTCAATTCATCTTGCATCTTATCAAACCATACTTTAATGACACTCTACATAAATAACGTGGCGAAGCCCCCCATAAGTTTTGAAAGTTACAACTCAACGAATCACAATAAAAGCTTAATTTTTCACATTAACTCAGCCAAAGACGATACAACAAATGCATTTCATATTCACCCAACCTCCAAAACCTAATGTTACAACACCTTATTTATTTATTTATTTATTTAGTGAGCTTTTTAATTAATTAGATTATTTTTCAGCAAATATTTTGTGGAGCACATCACAACTGTGGATCTGGTGAAGTAGGTTACAAAATCTAAAAGAGATTTGCGTGACATACCATTTTTGTTTCTATTTTTGTGTGGTAATTTTAGGGTCAAAATGGTCCTCTAGACAACTCTTGTTTTGAATACGATTATTCGGTTGAACAATTTATAGACTTTGTGCATTTATTAGGCTGCATATTTTGTACCATACTGTAGAGAGATATCTTTCGATCACAACTACATAGAAAATGAAGTGCCACATATGATGAACTTTTAAGTGTAATTATTGATGCACAAACCATTGAGATGATGATGCAAAGTGAAATGAAATCCTTATGGAGTAGTCAATTTATTTATCAGTCCTTTTCTTATAATGAATGAAAAAAGTTCTTACTTAAAAGTTAAAAATCCTTTTTTATTTTTTTTATTTTATATATAAAATCATTGCAATATAAACCTAAATGGTGTTTCTTTAAAGTAATGCAATTTCAGTTTTGATGAAAAAAAAAATTACAATTCAGTCTATGTTGCGGGGTCGAAGGTCCGTCATGAACCTCAAAATTCTTTCATGGAGCTACAAGGGCCTAGGGAATTCTGAGAAGCAAATGGGTTGTCGCAGATTAATTTCAGATAATCGTTTGGATCTTGTTTTCATTTAGGAATTCAAATTAAAGAGATGCTCTAGAGAATTTATTATAAAGTTGTGGGGTGATAGCTCTTTGGATTGGGCTATGGTGGAATCCATTGGCAGTTCAAGAGGTCTATTAGCTATATGGAATGTTGATCTTTTGTAGATGAGAGAAATGTTGAAAGGGTTTTTTTTTTTTTTTTTTTTTTTTTTTTTTTCCGCTTTCTATTTAGTTCCAAATGATCTCGAACAACTCTTTTTTGTCAGTGACTAACATATATGGTCCGTATGATCCCTCGCTGAGATAGCACTTCTGGAAAGAACTGTATGACATTGTTGGCTAGGTGCAATCGTTGTGAGTGTTACCAGGAGACTTAAATGTAGTCTGTCACATGAACGGAAAAAATAAATAATTGCAAAATGAGGTCCATGAGTTTGCAGAAATTTAATCAGATAATTAATGAAGTGGAGCTCGCTCATTTCAGTCTGAAATGGGAAATCATGTGGTCAAATCGAATAGAGCACCCTATTATTTGTCGACTTGATTGATTTTTGGCTTCGATGGATTGGATTGTTAAATTTGGTGATAAAGTCAAACGACTCAAGGGAGCGGCAGGTTTTGACCATCACGTGATTCTGCTTGCGAACTCATCTATTGGTGGCAGCACTCGCCTATTTTCCTTTGATAACGGCTGGTTTGATCACCCATAGCAGAAGAGATGAAATCATGGTGGAACAGCTCAGTGGTCTTTGACCATCCTGGCTACTGCTTATGGTGGAAACTAAAGGCGATAGATGCAACCTTAAAAGTTGGAGGACTAAAGTTTGGGGTAAGATCAATTTAAGTATTCAAAATATTTTTGCTTTGATTGCTAGCATTGATGCTGAGGAAGAGATCCGAGACCTGATTGTTGATGAGAGGTCTTGTAGAGTACAACTGCATCAGGAGTGGGCAAAACTAACCAAAACAGATGAGGAGTTTTAGAGGATCGGATCTAGGGTCAACTAGGTTGTCATATGGATTAGGGGTCCAAATACTTTCATAACTTGGCCAATAGACGTAGAATGTTTAACTCGATTAAAGCTCTTAGCATGGGTCAGGAGTTGCTAAATGGATGAATCCAACATCAAAGAAATCATGGTCTCTCATTTCAAAGAGATGTTCAAAGAAAAGGATGAGTGACAACCTTTCTTCTCTGGGAATACTTTTCAGTCTATCTCCTAGCCAATTGTTACCTTCTCGGTTGACAACTTTTCAGAGATAGAAATTAGATGGGCAATGCAAGAGCTCAAATAAAAAGTTTCTACAGGTCTTGATGGTTTTTCAATGGAGTTCTATTTGATAATGTGGGAGGTAATCAAAGTTGATTTTCTAAAAGTTATTGAATATTTTAATTCTAGGAATTTTCTGGATTGGCGGTTGAACACCACTATCATCTCGCTTATTCCTAAATTATTGACTCCAGTAAAAAACAAGGTGTTCTAGATCTCCTCATCAAATTAAATTTCTCTAAAGCCTTTGATAATGTTTCTTGGAGATACTTGGACTTGGTAATGGCTTGCATGAGGTTTGACTCTAAATGGATCCATTGGCTTTACACTTGTAGATCTACGACCAATTTCTCCCTAAAGATTAATGGTCAGCTACACGGGTTTTTTAAAAGCTCTAAAGGTTTGCGTCAAGGCGATTTTCTATCTCATATTCTCTTTCCTTTAGTAGCAGAAGGTCTAACCCAAATGATTATCTAAAGCGATTGATGATGGCATAGTGAGAGAGTTTTCAGTCGCAGAGGGTAGTTCTCCTGTTTTCATTCTTCAGCATGTGGATGATAATATCATTTTTTGTTATTCCTCCGCTACTTAGGTTTTTGCTTTTAAAAGAATTATGCTTTTGTTTGAAGTTATTTCAGGTCTGAAAATCAACTTCCACAAATTGTGGTGTTACCCATTGGAACAGTCCCCCATTTGCAGCAGTTGGCGGGTTTATTTGGTTGTGCAGCGGGTCAACTTTCAGATAAGTACTTGGGTATGCCTTTGGGTGCTAGATTTAAAAGTAAAGTTTTGTGGGATGAGACAATCAAAATGATGGAATCGAGACTAGCGTCTTGGAAGCACAAATTCCTCGTTAAAGCAGACATGCTAGCACTTGTCCAATCCACTTTAGGTTGTATCCCTGTGTTCATTCTGTATATTATCAAGGTACCCTCTTCAATAACAGCCAAGATGGAATAGATCATGCACGACTTCCTTTGAGATTCCATTCAAAACTCTAGAAAGATGCATTTAGTGGATTGGGAGAAAATTTGTTGTCCCGAAACTCGAGGTGGATTAGGCATTCGCCAAGTGAGCACTTTAAACTTAGCATTACTTTCCAAGTGGTTTTGGCGTTTTGCAGAAGAATGTGACAATTTATGGAGATCACTCATCATTGATAAATATAGATGCAATAGATGAAATTGGGATAGCAAAACCAAATACACTCTATGGGTGCTCTTTGTGGAAGTTCATCTCTCGCTGCGCAAGTGTTTTCTACCCTCACACCTCACTTCGACGTGGCAATGACGATCTCATATCTTTCTGACATGATTACTGGTGTAGTAAACATCCTTTGAAGAATCTGTTTCAAATGTTGTTTATCATTAACAATCAGAAAATATGAGAGTTAACAATTTTTGATCTAAAAGAGAAACCTGGGATCTTTCATTTCGGAGACCCATAAATGATGGGGAGTTAGAGGAGGTTGCCAATTTAATGCAACTATTGGATAGTTAGATGCTTTCGGAGAGATCTGATAGTTTGGTGTGGAAGGGTAAAGGTGTGGGTTTCTCAGTGAAGTAATTTTCTGATATGCTGGTTGTCTCTCATTACGAAACTCACTTCAACCCCTTCATTTCTTCTCATAAGAATTTGGTTTGGGTGAAAAATCTTCTTCCTCGGATTAAATTCTTTAGTTGGTCAGCATTGCATGAGAAGAACTTGATTACAGATAGGTTAAGGAAAAGAAGAATCATTAAAGGAAGTCTTTGTGTGTTTTGTAATGAGATTGACGGGACTTTGAATCACTTGATGCTTCACTGCAGATTCTTGTTAAAATTTTGGTCTGAGTTTTTATGTTTCAAGGTTTCCTTTTAGATTGGCTAAATTGGTGGTCCCAAGCTAATCCTTCCTGGAGTGCGGAGTGGTTGTGGCGTAGGGTTCCTCACGTGTTCATGTGGTGTGTGTGGAAAGAGATAAATATGAGGGTTTTTGAAGGACTCAACAGATCGAAACAATCTATCTTTATCAAGATTAGGGAATTGTTGTGGAGGATGACTTCAACTTGTAATTTTTTTAGAGACTTGTTTTTTGACACCTTCATGATGTCTTAGCATTCCTTGTTATATGAATGATTCTCCTTGTATTTTATTTCCTTTCTTATTTTTAATAAAAAGATTGCATTGTACATCCAGAATAGAAGTAAGAAGCTTTGTATTTGGGAAAAAATAAATTGTAATATTAGTGGTTTTGAGATGGGATGCCCTCTTTACCTAAATGGCTTAATGGTTTTTGCTTGTTTTGATTAAAAATGATATAGAGTCATAGCAGAGGGCAATATTGTGGAACAAAAGGTAGCTTTGAATTTGATTCAATAAACCCAAAAAAACCCATAATTCTATTACCATGTTTCCAGCTAAAATTTTCCATTGACTTCACAATATATTTGATAACTAGAAATAAGTGTCATAACAATATGTATCGATTTAATGTTCAGTTGTTATAGTTGAAGAATATATGACTTTTCAATGTCAGATACTTTTGGTTCAAATGGATTAATGGCACCTGTTTCATTAATCACTCTCACCTATAATCTAAGGCCCTACTTGTTGTAACAAACATGTTCGATGTCTCGTATTTGGGGAATACCTGTCTCTATAGAGATACTTGTGTTAGAGGGAAAATATCCAGTATAGAACCAATCATCATCGGGACATTTCTTTTTATTGATTATGTTCTTGATATTCTATTTGAGCAAGTCTAATTAGCCATGTTTGTTGGTCTTTTTAAGCATTTTTTTGATTTTTACACTTTTTACCCCTTCTTTTTAAAACACAACTACAAACACCATTTATAAAAGGGGTAAAATTGTAAAAAAATCCAAAATAGACCAGCAAACAAGGCTGGCTAGAATTGTTGATTCTATTTACTTGATCATGTAAGTAGGTTATACTGCAGTCCCCAAGCAGCTATGCCACTTAATTCATGCCATTAGGCTAATCAAATACAATAAGAGAAGCTTATTCATAATAGGATAGGCACTGACTTTCCAAGTAATAATTATTCGGTGAAAATCCCTTATGCCTCTTAATCCATGCTGATACAACAAATGCATTTCACATTCACCCAAACTCTAAAACCTAATGTTACAACACCTTATTTATTTATTTATTTGGTGAGCTTTTTAATTAATTAGATTAGTTTTCAGAAAATATTTTGTGGAGCACATTACAACCGTGGATCTGGTGAAGTAGGTTACAAAATCGAAAACAGATTTGCATGACATACCATTTTTGTGTGGTAATTTTAGGGTGAAAATGGTCCCCTAGACAAGTCTTGTTTTGAATACGATTGATTATTCCATTGAACAATTTATAGCCTTTGTGTATTTATTAGGCTGCATATTTTGTACCATACTGTAGAGAGATATCTCCCGATCACAACTACATCAGAAAATGAAGTGCCATACATGATGAATTTTTAAGTGTAATTATTGTTGCACAAACCATTGAGATGATCTGCAAGAGATAAGGTGGATGAATTATGAAATGAGATCCTTGTGGAGTAGTCAATTTATTTATTTATTAGTCCTTTTCTTATAATGAATGAAAAAGAGCTCTTACAAACCAGACTAAACTACATCCTATAGTTACACAAGAAATAATAGAGACATTGTTCAAAGGACCCTATAAACTCTTATACAATCCTGCTCAGTTCACCAATGTGCAGTGAAGTTGCTAATCTTATGAAACCACGTTACTCTGTTCAAACTGCCCTTTGAGTTCAGCGAACAACCTTCACGCATAGTTGCAATAAATATACTAAGAATAATATTGATTATCCACTAAAGTAAATGGGGAGATTAGAGGGAAAAAAAGTAAGGATTGTAAGTGGGGGATAAAACATAATACATCATTTCAGAGTCTAAAATGTGTTTATGAACAATATCCCAAATGACCAATAGTGTCCACATCAAACCTTATTGCAATTGACTTTAATTTGTTTCAAAACACCTCAACATAATCTGAATCAAACATATACAATCATTGCACTCTGAACCTAAATGGTGTTTGCTTTTAAGTAATATAATTTCAGTTTGATAAAAAAAAATAAAATACAATTCAGTCTATGTTGATGATAGTAGTAGCAATGAATCTTTCTAGGCGTAGAGGAAACCAGCGAGGGGAGGGGTGTTACCACTCATTCCCCTTGAGATTCGCAAAGACGTGCATCTCGAGGGGGATGAAGGGTGACACCCCTCCCCCTCGCTGGTTTCCTCGCCATTTAGAATTCCCGAGTAGCAATAGTAATATTAGTTGTTTCGAGATGGAATGTCCTCTATACCTAAATGGATTTTGCTTTTAATAATGCCATTTCAATTTTGATAGTGTGTGTGTGTGTGTGCAATCACTGCAGAGCTGCAATATTGTGGAACAAAAGGTAGTTTTGAATTTGACTCAATTAAACCAAAAAAAAAAAAAAACACCCAAAATTCTATTACAATGTTTGCCAGCTAAAATTTTCCATTGACTTCAGAATATATTTGATAGTTAGAAATAAGTGCCACAACAATATATATTGATTGAATGTTCGTTGTTATAGTTGGAGAATATATGACTTTTTTTCTGTGTCGGTTCATATGGATTTAAGGCACCTGTTTCATTAATCACTCTCACCTATAATCTAAGGCCCTACTTGTAATAAACATGTTTCAATGTCTCGTATTTGGGGAATACCTGACTCTTTATAGATACTTGTGTTAGAGGGAAAATATCCAATATAGAACCAGTCATCCTGGCAACATTTTTTTTATTGAGTTTGTTGATGATATTCTATTTACTTAATTCATGCCATTCGGCTAATCAAATATAAGAGGACAAGCTTATTCCTTATAGGATAGGCACTGATTTTCCTAATAATTAATTGGTGAAAATCCATTATGCCTCTTAATCCATGCCCGTAGGCTAATATGAAGTACAGTGTGCTCTTAATAATTGTCTGGTGAAAATCTGCAGCTATCAAGTTTTGAACCCACAAGGTCTTAATGAGTCTTTCAAACCAGTTCAGAGCTAAGTACTTCCCAACATAAAATGGATAACAAATGATCTTTCTACTTTGAGGCAACTGAGTGTGTGTGTGTGTGTTTTTTAAGGGCATATAATCATTAACCAAAATAAACTTACATAATACACCCTGCTGATTGGGCAAGTTCATGGGCCACTCTATTGAGTTCCCTACTAATATATTTACAAGGCCATTTAGGAAACAAAAGGAGCATACGCCTACTAATATATTTTGAGGCAACTGAGTTAAACTACTGAAAAATTGGCGTTGGGGATCAAATTTTGTTTATCAGTCGTTCATCTGCAACAAGTTAAATCTTGAAATTACTGAACTCGGGAGAAACAATATCTTCCAGATTTTGGTTTTTAATCGCTCACATACTTGAAGTAACATTCCACTTCCTATGTTTCTCTTTAAAACATCTCTAATCAAAGTATAATTGTTCATTTAGCAGATCCCTCTCTCTTTGTTGCTGGTTTAAATCATTCAATAAAGGAGGTTGTGAATTGTCTTAACATGTTGATGTGAAGTTCAATGCACAAAATGTTAGGAAACAAAATAGTTTAGTTCCATATCAACTACGAACTTCCAATTACCCATGCCAATAGGGAAATCCAAATTCATTGGGCCTTTCGATACAATCAAATAGATTGCCCTTACATCCTAGGAGCCCAAACTATTTGATTAAAAAATCCTCCCCTATCTCTTGCGGGTCGAGGGCTCATTCTCTTCCCACCTTCAAGCTCAGAGAGTATTGCATGATCATTCATAGAAATATATATATATATATATATAAATAAAACTTTTATTTTGGTTCAATTCTATTAAATTTTTAAGATTGGTCATTCCATTATCTTTTACTTTATTGGATTGGTTCTGCATTAAGTTTTCCCTTTTAGGTAATTCCATCATTTTAGATAGCTCATGACCAACTTTTAGCTATTGGTGTAAATCCAATCACCTAAATTGTAGATGATAAGCAACTCCCAGCGGTAGCAAATGGTATTTAGGAAGCAGAAAATTTTGCTCTCTCTTGTAAGAAAGGACTAACAGGGTCAGCTAACTAGCCATTTTCTAACCAATTTTCTATAGACCACTAAGATTCACTCATTGAGACAGTAAATCGAGCGTGTAACTCAATTGACAGTATAAAGTATGTTGGACATTGGCTTGGGTTAATGGGTTGGATCTGTGATGCTCTTTGCTGGCCCGCCCGACTGAATTTTAATCTTATTCTCTATCTGTTAAAAAAGAAATAACTGTGTGGTTCATGCTGGTAGTTGTGCCTTTGTCCATAGTTTTCGCCTAGTTGCGCTGCCCCCTCTATTATTTTTTCAAATTATATATATGAAAAATATTCTTCAAAGGATTCTCTTGAAGGTTCCAACTTAAAAGTGTAAACTTGTTCAATTTTAAACCATATAAAATTGTATAATCAAACTTATAATAATCATGGTTAAAGTTGTTACTGAAAATTCAAACTAGTTTTCAAACGTCCATTTGTCATCTAATTCACTCAAGGTTTATTTTTTATTTTTTATATATATATTCTAAATAATAACCATACAACGTATCATTTTATTGAAATTTCTTAATTGTCAACCCAAGACAAGTAAAATTTTTGTTTCCGAATGCGAGGCCAGTTGCTCTTTGGTTAACATTTCCAGATTTAGGGATTCTAACTTCGGAGCAGCTAGGTGCGGCAAAGACAATTAATCTTTTACTTATATTTCATCCAAGTTTCTAACTATTTCGAATGTTGGATTACCTCGTTGTTTCAGTTATTTGATGATCCATGCCATCGCAATAATTTAGAGTCGAATCATAGAAACCATGTCTAGTTCCAAATGCGCAATGAGTAAATAAAGGCATTTCCTTCTAGGTTAGAAATAATGTAATGGATGTACACATTGTTTGTAAGAAAACAAAAATTCAAATAATTTTGGAAGTGTTATGAACTTGGACTTTCCACTCTACACATAATTGCTGTAAAGATATTTCCACATCTGATGTCCATCTAATTCTACAACGCTTTCATATTAAACTCGGTTGTGTCTATGGTGCAATAGTCTATGGGCTGAAGAAGCCGTGAGTCTATGCAGGAGTTGGGAAAGGAACATCAACAAGCCGCTCCATTGTTTGCAACTGATCATAAGGAGCAATCTACACGCAAACAGGCAACTGGGGTGAGCAAACTATTTAATGGCTTGTAAGCAAATATGATAAAATTGGAGTAAACTAACCTGGCTAAATCCATCAGGCCATGTTATTGAAACAGCATAGTTCCCCATTGGACGAATATCCTCGGGTTCAATGTCTTCAGGAACATCAGCAAACTGCAACTTTTGCTCCCCAGACCATTCATCCTGGTTAGATCAAATACATCGGAAACATAATGATAGCATTAGTATGTGTTAGGAGGTAGGAAAGAAGGCTTCCACAGGATATGCAAGACTAGATGCCATGCATATCCTTAAGCTTGGAATCATGGATAATAGACACATAGATTTGAGTGTTTTAGGTTATTTGATATGGAAAAGAAACTTCCCATCCATTATGGTATATATATATATAATTTATTTAAATTAAAATACACAGTATTGTTTATGCAATGTATATTAAGTCTGGATGGCCAGACTTAAGTTCAGGGTGTACATCTAAAGTATTTTTTTCTGAACTTCTAAATCTTACATTTTTATTCCATTTCTGACATAAATTTTTTTTTTTCTAAACTTAATTTAAAAAGACAAAATAAAAAAATGATTGCGATAATTAAACTGGATCAACCAACAGGCAAGGGCTACATACAACACTTTGGGCAGATCGGTCGTTCCGTCTAACGGTTGCAGGATGGAGGAGAAATTCTTCATCGGAATCAGGAACCTTAACCCAAATTGCTTTAAGAGATTTATCATATGTTACAGCTGTTGAAACTGGAAACAACAAAAAAAAAACATTAATCTTCAAATCAAGTCCAGCAAAAATAGTAGTTAGAGCAATTAGTCTACCGGCTATACCTTGTTTTCGAATTTTCGCACATTGTTGTACCACGCAAACACCAAGATCCTGGAATGTTTTTGCAACTTCACCTAGGGGATCAGCAACCACTTCAGGCATTCCACTATCTCCAGAAGCTGATAGCTGCCAAAATGTAACAAACCATTAAAATCTCCCACGCAGTATGAGAGATCCCTCTTAGCATATTTTACTGTACTAGTACATTTTGTTGGAATGCTTACAGTTGGTCTGATGGGAAGATCAAACAGATGTGGGATTCCAAACTGTTCAACGACCTGCAGAGGATATGATAAAGACATTAGACATCAGAGCTCAAGCTAACAGACGGGTAATTATGACTGACATGAAAAGACCAGTAGGATTAGTTGTATGCCTGAGAGCCTGAACCTCTACCAAAAGGATAGTAGCGCTTCCCATCAGCCTCAAAGTGGCACATGTTCTCAACTACAGCAATACAAGGTACCTGCAAAACCCATAAAAGACCAAATACTTAGGCATGCAGTCAATATCAAATGAATGCTTTCAGGGATTCACTTGTTTATGCATTTTATCCACTATGACTATTCTACGAATTTGGTCCATTCTCGAATACCAGTGTTGGACAACTCATTGATTTTTGTTATGCACCTTGAGTTTAGAAAACATGCGTACTCCTTTTGCAACGTCAATGAATGAAAGCTTTTGAGGGGTGGTAACAATCACAGCAGCGCTTAATGGGACTACCTGAAAAATAAAATTATCTAATTCAAGTGAGAAACACTGAAATATAAATGTGTTGGGGGCAAAAAAAGAAAAGGAAAGAAAGAAATGAGAAATGATATTGAAAAATGAGAAGTGGCACCTGGCACAAGGTGAGATGAATGTCACCAGTTCCAGGAGGCATATCGATAATAAGGTAGTCTAGCTCTCCCCTGTATGGCTACAACAATCAGGATCGTAAACATTGTGCATTTCTGTGTACAAAATGAAAATAACAATATCAAGCATCATCACATCTAAATTAGTGGTTTGTGAATGAGTTGTAGGTTCTTATTTTCATTCGAAATACGACATTAATAGGCTAATAGGTCAAACTCAAACTGTCAAATAACACATGATCGCAAACTAAATTCTAGATTATTAGATGAGTATGATGGGATACACATGACTAAAAAATGATTACCGTAAAATAGATGCATATAATTCATGGTATCATTGGATAATAACACTTGTGACATGATGAACATTTCTCAAGACAGGGCTTAGTTGCAATACTTGCATCAAAGGATAAATACCTTAAAGGCTGATTACAAAACTACAAAAGTCTATGCTTGGCGGAGCCAGGATTTCGATCCACGGGGGGCAAAGGGTCAAATCTTAAATTATAGATAACATAGCAAATATATTGCACTTCACAGCTTATTATACATTGCAAATATATTGCAATTGTGCACCATAATTGAACAAATGTTAAAAAAAACATTAATAACTTTTCAGAAATTCTTAATAAATATACGTAAAACATGAGTAATCTTTTGTTAGAGTATAATAAATTGATTTTTTTTCTTTTAAACTGACTATTCTTCACAAGGGAACTTGTGAAAAAAAGTGACAACTAAATTTTCCAAAATGTTGCAATAAAATAAATTTTGCAAAAAAAAAAAAAACTTACAACTAAATCTTCCAAAATTTTGGCTGAATGGTGAATCAAAAGTTATGAAGGTTTAAACAATGGCTTGATTTGAACTTTGAAGAAGCCATTAGGGCCTTAGGGGTTCAGTTTTGAGTGGCAATTAGGGAGGGATAATGCCAAGGGGACTAGAACTAATATAACCGATTTCGAAGAGGCAAATTTTGAGCTAAATGAAAATATGAACAGTTTTGAAGGGAGTAACTTGTTAAGATTCAGTGGACCTCACCTAACAATATGATGTTCAGTACAACAAATGGGAGCCAATCATAATATACATGAAATTTGAGGGGGGCAACTAGTTATACAAAGTAATGTGGGCACTATTATTTGTAGGCTATTCTAGAGAATTTGAAAAGGCGAGGGGGGGGGGGGGGGCAACTGCCCCCCTCCTCTTGTATGTGGCTCCGCCACTCCATAAGGCTAAATGCCATACATCAAGACTAGACACTATAAAAAACCGATCAAGAGTATCAAGGATCGTGTTTCAGTTTATTGGAAGCTTCTTGGTGTTTAAATCAATTGCTAGCTTACTTTTACTTATAATCTGAGTTAATAGCGACAATCGGAAAGGATTGGAAGATAGAAAGAACTTCTATGAAGCACATCATACCAGTCAGTAGTAGTCAATAACTGGTTGATCACACCAGAAACCATTGGACCTCGCATTATTGCTCGTCCTTGACCAGCAAAACCAAAAGACACCAACTTGACACCCATGTATTCAGTGGGAATTATCGTTTTCTTTTCTGGATCCTGCAAACATTTCTCTCAAGTTCATTACCATGACACTTAAAGATAACATAAGCAACACTGGTTTCAGTGTAAAGTACTATTACCACTTCTAAGACCCGGCTTTCAGGGGAGACCATTGTTGGTAAACTTGGACCATAAACATCAGCATCAAAGATGCCAACTCTAGCACCCATACCAGCCAATGTATATGCAAGGTTTACAGCTACAGTTGATTTCCCCACACCACCCTGCACATATTAAAATAAGAAAAATCACACCAAGTATAGAAAGAACATTATGAACTAGAGGATTAGTGCAAGAGATAGCCACGGGCTTTCATAACTATGTATGACTTGTCAGAGCCCAGTACATCAAAGATAGCACACAATACACTCATAAAGGTTATGTAGACTCTACCTTGCAACTTGAAACAGCAACAATATTTGATATAGTCTGTAATCCGAGTGGAAGTTGTTCTATAGATACTGGTCTTGCAGGCTGTGCTGACATTGTCACGTTCACTTTCTTAACCCAAGGAAGCACTGCCACCACCTCATTTGCCTTTTGTTCAAACTGCCCAGGCATGAAAACCAATGAATATTTTGAAGTGGAAGACCAGGAAACAAATTAATAGGAAAGGAAAACAGTCTTAAAAAGCTTCTAGCTTGAAGTAGAATGCATCAGCAACTAGGATTGTCTCAAATGAAACAAGTACTAAAAAGTAACACTAAACTTAATTTGGAAATATTTTTGTAATGGATTAATAAGATGAAAAGTACAGCCCTTTCTTATTAAATAGAGATCAGGTTTTCATTTACCATGTCTTTAACTGGACATGCTGGTGTAGTGAGTTCCAACCGGAATGAGACCTGAAATTAATATCGAAATGAGCATGTAATCTTCCTCAATATAAATTGAGAGAAAATTTTCCACTGATATCATTACTTACCTCTCCTGAGGCATCATCAATATTCAAATCTTTCACAAACCCACATGAAACAATATCTGTTCCAAAATCAGGATCAATGATCTGGGACAGGGCACCCAGTACATCTTTTTCAGCTGTGAATGATACTGTAGAATTGCCGACTAAAGTAACAAGGAATAAGATAAAACAAATCAATAATAAACTAAAGTAACAAAGCATTTAAAAAACAATGTGTCTAATGTCAACTTTTCACGGTGTTAGTGGAGGGGGGAGTTTATTGTTGGCGCGCTAGGCACGTGCAATTGTCCCCAAGTTAAACACCAAGCCTCACTTGCAACCATTGGTGTGTGTGATTTTATCCAAAAGGCCTCGTTGCTATTAGGGAGTGAACCACATCTTATAACTCAACTCCACTAGTACACGATATGGGACTATTCAAGCCAACTCAATATCCCAACATTTACCCAGTTGGCCATTGAAGTTTATGTAAATATCCACAAGATTGGTGACTTATAAAATTCCTATTGTTCCAATCAAGATGAAATATACTGCGATGTTACTCAAAGGTGGCATTGTCATTGATTTAATACGGAAGTGCTAGCCCACCAAAAAAGCTATCTGGAATATACGCCAAAGTAGAATTCTATGTGGAAAAGGCTAAAGACATGGCATTTGTAGAAAGGACTATCTCCCATAAAAGGCCACCAAGGATAAGAAGGCTACAAGGAAAAAAAGTGAGAACTACAAAAGTGAGGCATCCGTGGAGAAATTACCATCAACAGAAGCAGCTTTCGGGCTTGATGCAATATAGACGTATCAAATACAATATATGGGTATATGCATCCAAAGTGAAATTTCATATCGGGTATATGCAATCAAATACAATATAGACATATCTCAAATCAGTCATTTGAAAGAGAGCTAAGTTACACTTATTCACAGTCATTTTGTTCTCAATTAACAAGAAACCATCAAACAAAGCAAACCATGGACCAATAAAGCCTTCAGCAGTGATTCAACTATAAAAACAATTTATGAATTTTTCTGGATGTGGAAATTACCATCAACAGAAGCAGATTTCGGGTACGAACCCCTCGCAAACCTTTCATGTCTTTGAGATGCAATGAAACAATGTTTATTGGCACTAAGAAAGCATAGCTTCTTTGCTAGTGAAACTCCTACTCCTACAACAAAGATCATGTGAAGAGAAACAATGGATAACTAAAGAAGAGTGAAAACTTCAAGCATTATAACTTTACACAATGGAAGAAAAAGTGTACCTCCATTTGATGGTGACTTTGTAATTGAAAATGGAAGCTTTGGAGAAGTTGGTGCTTGAAGAAGTTGCATTTCTTTAATGGTGGAATGAGTGAGAAGGGAGAGCTTCTGAGCCTCAAGTTTCAATCACTAGTTCATTTAAAACCCAATCCAGTTAATTTATCACTTTGAGGGCCAAAACAGACACCATCTTTAAGAAATGACAATCAGGTCCTTATCTTCTGACTGGACAACAGGAGGAGTGGTTAAGTTAGTTGAATGTCCAATTGTTGGGACTAGAAGCCCATTGTTCACAATGTTTCTGAGATGAGAAATTCTAAATGGCGAGGAAGTGGGCGAGGAAATCAGCTAGGGAGGGAGAGAGGGGACCGACCATTCCCCTCGGGATACACACATGAAAAATGATGGTGCACATCCCGAGGGAGATGGCGGTCCCCTCTCTCCCTCCCTCGCTGATTTCCTCGCCCTCTTCCTCGCTGTGTAGAACAGTTCTTCTGAGATTTTGGATCAGCTTGCAAATCTGTTTCTTGAAAGATTTTGATTTTGTGGGGGAGAATTCTGTCATGAAAACAGGGAGAGCTATGACTTATAAAAAGACTGAATTCAATTAATCTCATAAATAGGCAAGCACCTAGCTATACTTGAATGTATACAATACATTTTGAGGGTATATGACATACGTAAAAAAAATGCAAGTAAATAAATATATTAAACATATTAAATGAAACCTAAATAACAAGAAACGAAACAAACATAAAATCAATATATATTAGAAAATTACGATTTGTTTCAAAAATCAATAAATAATTATAAAAAAGGATAATTAAAAAAACTCGAAATTTAAGAAATAAAACTCCGAACTTTAGCGAAAAAGCCTTCGAAAAAATGAAAATTTGGTAAATTGAGTTTTGCGTTTTGGCGAAAAACTGAATTTTACAAATAAAAAAAAAACTCTAAAAAATGTAAAGTTATATTGCGCATTTTTTATTTTCGTAATTTAAATAAGCAAAAATTTCGGTGAGATTCTGCAAAATTTCGCGAAAACTCATTCCATGCACTCAATCAATAGACAGAGTTCATATTGGACAATTTCAAACACGAGTACGTTAACTAGGGTTAATTAGACTTTGCTACTTTTTTTAGTCAAATAAATGAGTTTGCTCCGTTGACCAAGGATTGTGATTTTGTTTTTCAAGTTTATTTCAGTTTCCTGATTTTAATAAATATTTCAGTGTGTAAAAAAAATGTAAAAATTTCAAGAATACATAAAATATATATAATGAATTTCGAGAATATATGGAATATGTGAAAAAATAAGATGCAAGTAAATAAATCTATTAAATAGATTAAATGAAGCATAAATACCAAGAAATGAAATAAATATGAAATCAATAATGATGATACACCAAAACGATCCAATTCCGCGTCGTACACGTGTCATGATGATCTCGAGGAATAACAGGCCCTAGTGTCAGCACTGATCCGGCCCAAGCGGTTCCAAGCCCGCCCAATGTAGTCTGCCAGACGGACTCTAATTCTCACAGTCTGCTAAGCCCACGTGTCTCACAACTATCTTCAATACCCGTAAGCCCTGCTATGGCAAGTATCTTGAGGATCAACTTCGGACGGGTAGTTATAACAACTCTTTACTTCCAACTAGGAAGCAAACACTACACCACAAATGCTTATTCATAGCGTTTCAAAAAAGCTATTGTAGGATATCCTTGCGTTTTAGTAAACGATGTGTCTGCCGGAACTATAACAGGTACTGGATTTTATAGCATTTTAGAAACACTATTGTAAAAGTGCTACAAATGACTTTTTATAACACTGATTTTTTTAACCATAGAGGATAATATTGCATATATTATATGTAAAACATTCAAATGATCCAAAAATAGATATTAATCTTCTCATAAACACACGAACTGCCATCACGATTTGAATACAATACGATAAAAATATTATCCCAATGGCAACATTTGTCTCAAAAGTACTACACTATATCTCAATGAAAATTAATCCCTTCACTCCCACCATTACATGAATTTGACATAAAGTTGTTGGGCGCGCAGTCTCATACTTGGTACCGTGGTGATTATAGAAACAATAATCCCTTATTGAGATCAATAAAAGTATTTATAAAGCACATTTCAGCAGGCACCTACAAAACCAAATTTAGAAGAGTTTAGAACTTGAATGATAATCATTAGGGGTGGGCACGATCCGGATCGGTTTCAAAATTTGAGGAACCTAGCTCGAACCATTTAAAATTAAAAACAGTGAATATAATCAGTGATAAAAACAACTTATAATCAGTGAATAAAAGTCAGTGATAAAAACAACTTAAAAACAGTGATAAAAATCAACTTAAAAACACAAAGGGATAAAAACAACTTAAAAACAGTGAATAAAAACAACTTAAAAACAAATTATAATCAGTGATAAAAACAACTTAAAAGCAGTGATAAAAATCAAAACCTTGTCCTTAAAGACTTCCCGAACATAAAAATCAAATCCTAAAAACAGTGAATATAATCCCGAATTGAGTATGTTAAGTCCTTTATAACTGTCTATTTGATGCATCTCAAGCTGCAAGCAGCAACATCATTACAACATTACGCAACAACAACATTACGCAACAACAACATTACAGCAATAGTAGTAGCATTACAGCAGTAACAACAACATTACAACAGCAGCATAGCATTACAGCAGTAACAACATTACAATAGCAGCAACATTACATCAAGGATGCCTACTACTGTTCAGTCTAATTATAACTTAACTGATAATATTTTGTGCATAGTCTAAAAATTAAATAATTCTTCAAATCAGAGGTTCATAAGTCTTATCTTGTCATCTACATCTCATAGTTTCTAAAAACCAAGATGACAATTCCATCAACAACCATCGCCTACAAGGTTCCAGTAATGGGTTGGTAAAGGTAGATGTTTTCAGTTGCTAAACCACTAACAATGGAGAGCAAAAGAAGATGGAACATAACAACCTGAAATAAGAGTAAGAAAATAATTTTGATAACACAAAGGATCCCGACTTGTCTTCACACAGGGCCAGCTGTATAATCATATCATAGATTGTAATTAGGTCGAATCCCACATGCCATACGGCGACAAATGCAAATAGAAGATTCAATATGATTATTGGTATATGCTTTATTTATGATACATAATGCACCCAACAAGCTTTTGATGAACAAGATATTTCAATAAATCATAAGGACCACGTACTTATGAATGAATACTTGGGCAAATAATTTTCATTGAACAGAGTATTACATGATCCAAGAAACATGTCTACAAATGGCAAAATCTAAAAACCGTGAATATAGATAGAAATAATGTTCATCCAACAACCTTCAATAAATGGAATTCAAATTCAAAATTTTAGGAAGAAAGAACTTGAGATGAAACCATAGAATTGGCATGCACAGAAGAAAATAAGCAATATAACTAAAGGCTCATCCTCCTTGCCTCTGCTAGAAAATTAGAAAAATAAAATCTCCCTCCGCCACATTCCTATAACAGACGGACCCATCTCCTCACCACAAATTTTGAACAAAAAAATTCATTGTCTTTCTAGTTTAGTAGATACTTACATCGAAAAAAGAAGGAGCATTGCATCCTTACATATCCACCCCTAATAATCATTTTGCATCATAATTAGATTATCGATCTGAACCTACAAATTTTTTTTTTTTTTTTTTTTGACAAACTAGACTAGTCCACTAAAACCAGAATTAAGATAATCCATCTCCAATTCAGTTCTTCCTAAAATGAATCAAAGAATTAAACATGATATGCTTTATCACCGACTTGCATTTATAAAGCTTGACATGGACACATATGTACACATGCATGGATACAAGTGGATCTACAAAATTGGTAGTAGTTCACCTTAATTTGTGTAAGGATTTCACTACTTAGGCTTTTAAGAACCTATTTCTAATCATGAAATAATTGCTAAGTTTTATACTAAGACAAACATGTTTGAATTCAAGCATATATTCAGGAATTCAAGACCAAGAGAGATATTCATTCAGGCATTCAAATATATATTATAAGTTTCGATCAATGCTTACCGAAGCTCTAAATCATAACAACTTTGTCAGTTGGCCATGCTACTGTAGTACCAATGGCATCTTCAATAAATTCCAGCTCAGATGTAGGCCTCCAAAGAGATGCAGTAAGAACTTTTGCACTATCTACCCAAACTCTAATAGCATTAGGACCCAAGGGAACAAAATGAACAACCTGATTTGGATCACTTGAAGACCAACGTCCTTCAACAACTACTTGTCTCGAACCACTAACATCCAACAACTTGCACTTTTTCTTTGAGTCGGTGTTCACACTCTAACAACAAGTCAAACAAGACAAATACATTAAACTGAGGAATCACTTTACTAATAGATTCCTGAAGATATATATAGTTCTACCCCAATACACTTGATCTTCCATCAGACTATAAAGAACGTTAACACATCATATGCATGCCAACAATATTCAAAGTGCACCAACTGTCGTTTTAAAAAAGATATTCAGGTGATAAGTATATAACATTGCTTTAAAAAAAAAACACACCAAAAGCAAACAAGTCATATACAAATATTACTTTTGGCTTGATCGTACATGTAGTACTGAGAAGCTTGAAAGTATACAATAATTTGATCACAACATACCAATTAGTAGTAGATTTAAGCAAGTTCAACTATACCAAAACTGATCACAAGCTTGGTAGCCTAATCCTCTACTCATTAATTTAATCATAATATCCACAAAACAAATGTACTAAACCTCTGCACATTAAACATTAAAGGAAGTTCAATTATGCATTATCTATTCCAATCACATTTAACTTACCGAAGGATAGGATGCATTTTCGACTTCCTGATTTTCAGGTACTTTTTCCAAAACAACTTTGTTAGCAGGCCAAGCTATAGTAGAACCAACGACATATTCAATGCATGTCATATTAGATGTAAGTCTCCATAAAAATGCTTCATGATTTTTTGAAATATCTACCCAAACAATCATGGCATTAGGTCCAAGAGGAATATCATTGATCAATGTTTTTGGATCACTCGAATGCCAACGTCCTTCCGCCACTATTTCATCTTTTCCACTCCAATCAAACAATTTGCATTTGTTCCTTGAATTGTTGTACTTACTCTATCAAGAAAGAATGCATAAAAAATAAGAATTATATACACAAGAATACAACTATTTAAGTAACACAAATACATGATATAAATATCAAAGCAATCAATAATTATCTTACCAAAGGCGTGCGAATATTATCTTGTTCAACAGAATGTTGATCAAGTTGCAAAATAACTCTCTCGGCAAGCCATGCTATCGATTTACGTTGAGCTTGTTCTATACAAGTCATACTAGATGTAGGCCTCCATAGGAAAACATCTGGTTTAGTTAGGATATCAACACAGACTTTGATTGCATTAGGACCCATAGGAATTTGATTGACAAGCTCTTCTGGATCCCTTGATATCAAATGTCTTTCAACAATGATTTCCTTTGTTCCACTCCAATCTAACAACTTGCATTTCTCTAGTGACTTGGTGTTGACACTCTGCAATTAATCAATACAAACATTACAATTGAAGCAAGTTTAGGTTGAAAATTAATGTTACAGTTGATACAAGTTTGGGTTGAAGATTAACGCCACAATATTGAAACTAATTGTACCACTGCAAATGTTTTGTCCTCTTCTCCACTTTGCTGAATCTGACAACACAACAAACAATTAATATAAAAAAAATTCAATGACTAAGCTGGAATTTTACTTATTCACTGATCATAACATGTATCAAACTTGCCTTGTTTTTCAATAATTTGTTTACCAAGTTCTCTAAATGTTGGATCCTGTCGTGCATGATAGTTTGTTTCTCTTGCATCTTGGCCACATGTTTGTCCTTAGTTGGAAAGAATGTCAATTTGCTGATGGTCATTCCTCTTCCCATTCCTCATAGTCGTCTAGGTTTATCATTTCCTAAGACTTTGGAAAGAGCATCTTCGCTCACATTTGTTGTCGAGTTTGATGGTGAATCACTTTCAACTTCGTTTAGCTTCTCCTATATAATTCAACACATATAATAGCATAGTGTATGGTTTCAGAAACTATACAAAATTACACATAATTCTACATTACAAATAACATTTCACTCACAATGGTTTCAGAAACTCCTGTATTTACTGGTTTACCGTCTTTTCTAGTGCGTGACTTAATCCATACTTTAACCCTAGAGATAGAAGATGGCTCGGTACTATTCTTTTTCTATAAGAAAAATAAATTGATATTAGGTTCTGAAAAATTAGTAATTGGACCTACAAAATTATTTTGAACACAACATAAGAATGCATATGAATATGAAATATGTATCACCGTATCTTCTGCCAATCGAGCCAATCCTTTTCGGCTACATGTGTGTGGGATTTGCTTACGCTTGATTGCTTTATACTTATCACTTACAACCTGAAATTGTATTACTTTAGCATGATTTTAACTGAATTATAATCTTTTACCATATATTCTAATATTACAGTTAGTTTTAAAACATACCTTAAATGCTGGACTAGTTTTTGTCTCGACGAACTTTATCTACTCTGCTATACTTCGAATGTTTTTAGGTTGAAGCTAAAGTCTTTCTTCCTCATTAGTTGCCTCTTGTATTTGGCTGACTAACCGTGATTTTGAGGCCCTCCTTATACATCCCATCGATTTAAATACGATAGTCTTTTGCCATTCTGTATCCAAGTCGAATCTTGTCTGGAGTTTATATAAAATTATCATTAAGCAACTCAACACTTGTAATTTTACTGTAAGAGTTCTATCACAACTTCTGTAAACTGAAATGTACATGTCATTGAAGATGATGTGTAGCAAGCAATTCAACAAGCTATAAATATCTACAACTACGCCATGAATTATAACTGCTCACATAAAAAGGAAAGGTCATTTGCATTCTTGCTATGAAACAAAAGTACTGTTAAGAGAGAGGATAGAGTAATGGTTCATAATACCTTAATTGATTTCCACAAGATTACTTTTATGTCATTACCAAGCTTCTTCCAATCACATAGTGTTACAGGTACGTGTTCTCGTACAAGTGGGCCTAAATAAGAAGACAAACTAACTGACCCCTCTCCACATGGTTCACCTTTATTAGTAAATTCAACATGAACTCGACTTCCAGGCTCTATAGCAATATCTCTCATTTTGGTTGGACCCCTAGCTTTCCTAAGTCCCCTCGGGTCTGCAACTGACTCTTGTGACACTGGTGCATTTTTTTTGACCACTTTTTTGGTTGCCGATGGTTGTTTATGTTGGAGGTTAGGTTCATGACTCTCATGTTGTTGGATCAAAGTCCGTTGACATGCTTTTGGACATTCTGATACATTCTTATTCATTCCTTGAGAGACCTTGGATGTTTTTTTGGGTATCAAAACACATTTCCTTTTGTGAGATATGTCGTTCTTTTTAGCTTCAGCAACCATTTTTGTTCACATGTTTAAGAAAAACAAATAAGACTTCCAGTATATGTAATGCATTAATAACCTTAATCATATAATGAAAACAAAAGGAAATACAACATATGACATGTGTGTAACTAATATAAAAACAAAGACACTTTTGATGAAGGCAGCCAAAATGCAAGCTAAATCAAGATGAATGTTAAGAACATATATTACACAAGTATGCCCTCACATATCTAACTTCGTCACTAGACTCTTCAATGTCCATATCAACTTCTAGTGGTATTGAAGCATTTTCACTTACGTCATCGGCCTCTAACTCATAGAAACCTCTTGGTGGTGCCTTCATTACAACATTCCAATTAGAGGAATCGTCTTCTCTTGAATAAAATACATGTTTTGCTTGAGATGCTAAAATATATGGATCTCTTGCAAATGATACTTGACTTTGGTGGAGGTTCACGAGGGTAAATCCATCTTCAACTTTAACACCATTACCTTTGTTTGCCCAATGACACCTAAAGACTGGAACATAAAATACATGATAGTCTAGTAATATTATATCCGTCAATATTCCATAGTAAGTAACTCAATCAAGCACTTGTGCAGTATCTTTTGCGATTGCCCTACACATTTTGGTTGCCTCATAAATAATCCCACTGTTTTGGGTTTTCCGGTCGACATCTTTTGTGTGAAAACGCTGCCCATTGATAATATACCCAAAAAAAGACAATGCACTATTATGTGGACCATATGCAATCCATTTCTATGTGTCCAAGTTAGCTTTTGAATCAATAGGAATCTGTTAAAGTGAAGAAATTAAATGAAGAGATACAAAGTAAGTAGGTAGTTATTAAATTAAACACAAAGTAAGGTAAAAAAAAACCTGGAAGATTTAATTGAACCTTATTTTTTATCCATTCTGCAAAATTTTCAGTATGTTTATTCCAAAGTAAGGTTGCATCGTGTGTAAGACATTTGTTTGATTCTTGTAAATCCTCCAAGTGCATGCTAGTAGGAGAGAAAACTGAATAAGTAAAATAGTTATGATGTAATGATAGAGATCTAACATCTGTGAATTTCATTTTACTTACTCTAAATATGGATCTACCACAGCTGTATCCATCAACATAACAAGATGTGCAAGTTTTTTTTTTCTCTATTGCTTAGTGTGATCGATGTGGCTCTAGAAATTGGACGACCTTCTAGAATAACTTCATTCGCAAAATCATTATTACGAACTTATTTTTCCTTCACTTGTATTGATTTCTTTCAGAAATTTGCTACAAAACCTTATGCACTCTTCTGCAAGATATGATTCAGCGATACACCCCTCTGGTCGTGTCGGGTTCCTAACGTAATCTTTTAGCGTTTTCATATATTTGTACATAAATAACAACTTATAAGATATTCAACATATTATGCTTCAAATAGAACTATTCAGACTAAAAAAAATGAAGGATTCCTTACCTCTCGAAGGGTTACATCCAGCGAAAATGAACAGGTCCACATAATCTAGCTTCTCTTCCTAGATGAACCGTTAAGTGTACCATAATATCAAAAAAGGAAGGTGGAAAGAACATTTCGAGCATGCACACAGTTTCAATGACGTCTTCCTCCAATATTTCTAATTTCTCTCTATCTATAACACGCTGACACAACCTATTGAAAAATGCACATAACTGAAGTACTACATTTCTAGGCCCTTTTGGAAGTAATCCTCGAAAAGCAACCGACAACAACTGTTGCATTAGAACATGATAATCATGGGACTTCAGGCCAATGACCTTGCATTCCTCACAAGATACACACCTCCCAATGTTTGAGCAATAGCCATCAGCTCCTTTGAAGTCATATAATATTTTGCAAAATTTCTTCTTTTCAGACCTTGAAAATGTCCATGGAGCAGGTGGAAGGTATGTTCTGCTTCCATGAGGTTGTGGATGCAGGTCCTTCCGTATTTGCATATCATGTAAATCCTTACGAGCATTAACCCAATCTTTTGACTTTCCACAGTGCAACATTGTGCCAGTAAGGCTTTCACAAACATTTTTTTCTACGTGCAGTACGTCTAAATTATGACATAATGGAAGCTCCTAGAAAAACATGAAGGTAACCATTAATACTTATTTTTTTTAGACAATTACTGAATATAAAAAAAAACAAAGCGATTAAAGACATAAAAACTAACCTCCCAATATGGTAAATCGAAAAAGATTGACCTTTTCTTCCACCTTGATAGCTCATCATGATCATCATCGTCGTCGTTGCCATCAACATCGTCATCACCATTATCATCAGCATCAACATCATTAGCATTATCATTTTTTTTTCTTTTTTTGTTATGACATTTTCCAAAATCATTTGGAAAATTCTTAAGAGCAATAGAATTGTTCCGACCAGTCAAGATTCTAGGCTTCCTTCCATGTTTCACATTGTTATCAAACCAAACATTCTTTCCTCGATATTCATGTGTAGGTGACAAAAATTTCCTATGACCCATGTATGCAAATTTCTTACTGTGCGTTAACCATCAGTAATGCGTATTTTTTCCACTAAGAGGACATGCCTTTTTACCTTTTGTACATCATCCAACGAAGTTTCCATATGCTGGAAAATCACTTATGGTCCATAGCAAAATTGCTCTAAGATTAAAAGTATCTCCACCAAACGCATCATAGGCCTCTACTCCATTGTGCCACAGATGTTGCAAGTCTTCTATAAGTGGCTGTAAGTAGACGTCTATGTCATTTCCAGGTTGCTTTGGACCCAGAATCAGTAGCATTAACATGATATCCTCTTTCTTCATGCACAACACAAGAGGCAAGTTGTAGTTAACTAGCACATCACTGGCCAACAACTGTATTTAGAGCTTAACATGGAAAAAAGGATTAAAACCATCAGTAGAAAGACCAAGTCTGAGATTGCGTGGATCAACTACAAATGTTTCCCATTTATCATTAACCAATTCCCATGTTACGAAATCAACAGGGTGCCGCGTTTTTCCATTTTTACTTTTATTATTGAAATGCCACCTTAAATCTGCAACCATTTTTTCAAACCTAAACATCCTTTTGAATCTTGAAATTATAGGAAATTACCTCAAAACTTTAACTGGAATACCTTTTCTAATCTCTTTGATCCTCTTATTTTCCTTCCATCTTGAAACACCACATTTAGAACAATTGTCCAAGTCCTTGTACTCTTTTCTAAATAGACAGCAATCGTTCTCACAAGTATGAATTTTTTCATAACCAATCTCAAATGACTTGAGAAACTTTTTAACAGAGTAATACTACTTCAAAAGTACATTGTTCTGTGGAAGCATGCCTGCCAATGTCTCAAGAAGCTCACTAAAACTTTTATCAGACCATCCACTTTGAGTTTTAAGTCGATATAAAGCTACAATGGCTGATAGCTTGTTATAATTTGAACAGTTCGGATATAAAGGGGTTTCTGCATCTTTTAGTTTTGATATAAAATCATCAGCATGTATGTATCTAGTAGGTTCAATGTAGTCTTCATTAACCAAATGAGTAGGCTTCATTTATTCTTCATAAGAAAAAGTGGGCAGCTCTAAATAAGTTCTATGTCTCGTCGTTCCACATTTTTTCAGGAAAGTTGTCATCAGTAATTATTTGCTCCCCATGCTCATAACAATCTTTACTTTGTTTGTACTTGGCATCCATTCCCCTTGTAACCAAATGTTCAACAACAGTACTGCCACACTGATGCTCTACATTGCGACAATCTATACAAGGACATAAAATCATTTCAGGATTTCCCAAGTTGTTTGTAACCATTTTCACAAAATTCCATGCTTCTTTTTCATACTCGAGATCAACTCTATGATAAGAAAGACAAGAAAAACCTATTGCTCTAAGACCTCTGACTTTTTAATTCTATAATAAATATCTAAATACGCACAACTAATTTTGTACCTGTGAAGACTCACCCAACCTTTATCCAGCATCATATAATCCTGTAGTACTCAGCCCAACAAATTCTAAAACTCAAACAAATAACTACTTAAACCTTCATGGAGTAATTGAAAGTTTCATATATATATAAGCAATACTTGAAGACAAGTCCAATTTCATACTAAATAGATATTCATATCAGTTCTGAAAGCATTATAAATTGGCAGCATAAATGTTAAACACAAAGACAAACACTACTACAAATATAGGCTTGCATAGCGCTTAAAAATAGGCTTAGATAGCGCTTTTTAGCGCTATCTAAGCTACCGCTATGGTAGCTTAGATAGCGCTCAAAAAAGCGCTATGCAAGGCGCGTACTTGAATAGCGCTTCGCTTAGATAGCGCTTTCAAAAGCGCTATCTAAGCGTTGATTTTTTTTTTTTTAATTAACTTCAATAGCGCCTTCTAAAGCGCTATGTAAGCGCTAATTTTTTTTAAGTTAGCTTGAATAGCGCTTTTTTAAGCGCTATTTAATTTAAATGAATTTTTTGAATTAGATTTGTTTATTTGCTAAGATAGCGCGTAAATAAGCGCTATGGAAGTAATTAGATTGTTCTTAGATAGCGCTTAAAGAAGCGCTATTGTAGTATATATGTTAAACTTAGATAGCGCTAATTTGAGCGATATCTAAGTTATTTGATTTGTTTTTTCTATTTTTCCGATACCGATTTTCTGGGCTAAATATAATATTTAATATAATAATGACAACGTTCAATCAATCAATAAAGACACAACATGATAACTAACTGTTTCTCATTCATTCAAAATATAATTTAAGCATTCATACAAAATTGTTAATATGCTATCATATATATTTGTTCGTAGCACAATACTAATAAATATCTTAAACTACAGGCATAATTAAAATGTTTTGCTTCAGCTTTCCATTTTCTCCTTGAGAAATCGGTTGTACAAGTATCCTGACCAATTGATTACGAAATTCTCCATTTTTTTCGGAGAATAAAATTTGACTGGCTGTTTATGAACAAACTGCAAATACAAAAGTTACAATCAGTATATAGTTAGATGATATCAAATACTTCAAAAATCAACAAATAAAATAATTCAATAAAACTATTTACTTACATAAACAGGAATACTTGTATCACCAGATTTCAAGAGATCCTCAATATAGCAACAAATATAATGACCGCAATGGATGCCATCCATCTCAATCTGCTTTGGACACTATGAGAAATAACATGCAATTAATTATATGCAATTTGTTACCATGTCTTATTATATAAAATAATTTTTAGTACTGTAAAATATTTACCTGAATGTTTGCCCAATTAAATCTGTTCATTGCCGCCTTTGTTATAGAGCCGCCTCGACGAGTCCGATAACTTCTCAATGCACTATTTTGTATAAAGTAATATTATACATATGTAATATGTATAAATTTGTAATGTAAAAATAAAACTAGAACATGTATTTACCTTTCAACAAAGTTTTTCAAATCAACGCGTTGTGCGATCTTCGTACGCGGAGCTGGATCCATAAAGTATATCATCTCTGTTTTGGTATTGATACCAATCAATACCCAATGTTGACTGCATAATGTTTCAAAAAATTTAGACATCCTGATACTTAATAAACACATAATTGAATCTTATTTATATTGAACTCACCCAACATTATGCGGCACCAATAATAGATGGTCTTTTCCTGTATGCTTCAACAAACATTCGGCCAAATGATTGGACGATGTCCCATTACCTAGCATAGGTGTAATATGGGGCGACATAAAAGAAAACTTCCCCGCTAACTCGACATTTTCGGATAGATAGACTTCACCCAAATACCTTCAACAATCAACAATGCATAAGGACAAATAAAGTTTTAAAACATTAACATCAAATAAATTTATTTTACTAGTTTTATCACCTTATATAGAAGGCGATGCTTGAGGCACCTAACCATCGATCCTTTAGAATCTCCACGACATGTTCATGAACAATGCATTCGTTCCAAGGCTCCCCGTCAAAATATTCTGTCATGGGAACTTCGATACCACCATTCATGATGTTTGAGGGTAAGAAACGCAAAATATGCAATACCATGGAATTATGAGGAGAATCTCCACACTTAGGATATCCTAATGGCTTAGCACAAAGCGTTGATTCTACACTTTTCATGATAGGCTTATTAGCATCGTTCCTCTTATCCATATTCTTATTCTTAGGAGGTGGGCACTGCAAATCAAAAATTAACTTGTGAGGTAAGTATTGAATTTGAGCTATATGTTCTCCTACTTTCAAGAATAGCTTTCTAGCACTAAGCTATATGTTCTCCTTATTTCAAGAATAGCTTTTTAGCAATCTAAATAAGCTATATGTTCCTTATCAATTCCTAGCAATCTAAATAATTTCATCAACATGAACAACAAACAACAAAGATATCCTTGACATGCTCCTAATCGCAAGAAAAAATGAGAAAATACTTGATACATAAATAATTGTACCTCTATTCTCAAAGACACCAGCTTTTTTGGCCACGAAATGAAATGGCCAACAGCTTCTCCTACAGTCCTAACTTCGTCTGTACATTGCGGCACCGCTGAATGTTTCTCAGATTCTACCGCCACTTCAAATTGTATCCTCGCATAACCTGAAATTGCATCATGGCATTGCATAAGTATAACAACACACACACACACTAAGTCGGTATATAAATCTTAAAGTAATATGTTCAACCTTTTGGTAGTGGAACACCATGAAGAATTTCATTCGGGCGATTATGCAAAATACCTTGCCCAACATGTCTACGAGGGTTCTCAACATACAAATAACATCTAATAGGACCCTAGAAACGAAAAATATGTTAGTCTTTTATCCAATAAACATATTTATTAGCCAAGTTTGAAAATTAAATATACCTCAGGAAGAACCTCATTCGGAACCTCATTCGAAAAATCAAGGTCATCATTAAAATTCATGTCATCATCATCCACATTGAAATTATCCTTATGACTAGAACCACAAGATGATGGCACAGTAGGTTGGTAGCCTTTAGCCTTCATCTCTTGCATGTCTTTCTCTAATCTGTTGCATTGCTTTTTCAACTTTGACATTTCGGACAATTCGGGTGCCTGGGCTAAAGATTTCTTCGTAACACCCCATCCACATCCTCGGACACGTCCGGAATACTCTAAAGGAATTGCTCGATCAAGCAAGTCGCCAAGCTTAATATCATTTAGCTCATCCTCTTCCAACTGTTGTGTTATGCGTACCTAATACAACTTAATATCATTTAGATTCTTGATATAGGATGGTATCATGTCCAAACAGTGCAGATTTGTTTTCAAACAAAGGAAGTAGATATTACCACATCCTCAAGTACTTGCAAGTCAGTAGGATCATCAACCTCATGCTCACCATTCATCCTCGCATACTTCCAAGTATCCAAGCGAGTCACAACAGGATCCTCTTCCCCTTCACGTATTTTTTGCTCAATCTGCGAATTTCAAAGCCACATTTAAATTTCATATCATAGATACGTAATGTAGATAATTAATACATACAATCTGCTCTCTCAGTCGTGCATAACCCACACATGCCCTCCTATATCGCGCTTCCATCTTTTCCGCTCTCTCTTTGTTAAGTTTGCTTGTTTCCTTCAATTGAATGTTGTCATTAGTTGGTTTAAATTAAAATGCCCCAAATTGAAGTAATATAATAACTTGAACGTACCTTAAACTCCAGAGTTGATGAGTATGCTACGAAATCTTTCCAATACAGAGACACAGTGGACAAGTGAGAGTATATGAAAGGCGGCTCATCCGAAAAGCTACCCTCACTATCTCTCGCAAGATTCCTTAACCTTGTCCTAAAAACTCTATGCAGGTAACCGGCACGAGAAACAATCTTTTTTTTGTGTGATTCGTCAACTCCCGCAAATGTTTCCTGTTACAAGAGTAAATAATGTCATGTTAATCTATAGTCAGTAGTTTGTGCACAGAAAGGCTATCAAAGATGTCAAATTTAAAGGTTTTTTTTTCTTCCCCTGCAGCTTTTAATGGTTTTACAAGTCATACATATTAAAAGGTCCTACCATGAAAGTGCAGTACATCTAGACCCATCTCAATGCAGTACATCTAGACCCAGGTCTGCCGAGTTTGTTTCATACAGGTCTGCCGAGTTTGTGGTTTGTTGGGATATTACAACTAGAAGCTCAAAACAAATGTTTGAACATATAAAAATGAGGATAATATCACTGCATGCTTGCAAAGTCCTGCCCCAGGTCTGTTTCGAGGGGAAAAAGTAAGAAAGGTTAAAGGGAGGATGATCACAGAGTTGTTGAGGTGAATTCCTTCGTTGATCTTAGCAACCTGTTTGACATACTGTGACTTACTGACTTTTATGACCTATAGTTCTCACATGCCTAAGTCGTTTTTCTCAACTTAAATGTATTTAGTTCCTCAAGGCCTAAACAAGCATGTTCCCTATACCTTTCACAGTTCAACAGAAATCAAAAGTTTAGAATGAGAACCCACAGGCTCTATGCCTCTATCAGATTTGTTCATCCATGCAACTTAACTTTCCTGGTTGAAATAATGTTTACGTAATGAAGCTTAATGTTTTATGGCTTGTTACCTATAAACTATATATTCATGCTACAATTCAAGAAAGGCGATTTGTGGCCCGTGTGCATAACTAACACTGGCTTTCTACAAATTAACAGAAGATACAAATTGGACACAGAAAGAGAACACAGTTGCTCAGATAAATACATGTGTTCACAACAGGAGGTGATCCCCTCATTTATACTTGAGCTTTATTAGCTTAAGTGCTCCAACAGGAAATACACAGAGTACTTCTCCTCATTGCTATATATCCATCAGGGGGCCATTGTAATTCATCCAAGTATTCATCATTGACATCACTGACATCTGTCTGATCACATTTTTAATCACTTGCTGTAAAGCTCCAAGCAAATTGCATATGAAACTCGTTATGTACTTTCAGGAAGTCAGAAACTGTTTGATTTCTTGGATAAACCTCAGATTATGGGATTGAATATGAGAAAAGAAAAGAACAAATCATCCTCAAACAAGTGCAAACAGTCCAACCTAAAAAACAACGAAATATAAAAACAAGAACATAAGAAGTTATGTTTTGCAAATCTATATGCCTCCTTCACGTAAGGCATCAACAATACGTTATTAAATCTGAGAAAAGTTTAAACTAATCAAAGAAGCCTCATTCAAACACTAGGTTCTACCTGTGTCGGACACGTCACACTCAGCATAATGCTGGCTCCGTTTTTTAGTATCACTACAAGTCTTTGGATGCGCATATCCCTATTAAACAAGTGGTTCAGGCTCCACAACCTAAACAGAGCACTCTACTTAAGGTGATGGATACATGTTATACCTGAGCATGTTTGAAGCGGGAAAGCAACCACATAAAACAAGCAACCTGTTTGACATACTGTGACTTACTGACTTTTATGACCTATAGTTCTCACAGCCTAAGTCGTTTTTCTCAACTTAAATGTATTTAGTTCCTCAAGGCCTAAACAAGCATGTTCCCTATACCTTTCACAGTTCAACAGAAATCAAAAGTTTAGAATGAGAACCCACAGGCTCTATGCCTCTATCAGATTTGTTCATCCATGCAACTTAACTTTCCTGGTTGAAATAATGTTTTATAACATTTTGTTCATCCATGCAACTTAACTATCATAACATTTTATTGATGGATGCTCAGACATTGAAGGTGTTAAGTTGGATCACTACAGTTTTTCTTGGTATCCAGAATTATCATGAGCTGTTTTGAGTAATGCAGAGAATATAACTAAACTTAATCAGATTCCAAACGTTCATGCATCGCATAACATGCACCAAGACAAGTGTTTTACAGCATGATTAAAAACATATGATTTTAAGAACATGACAGGAAGACAATATGAATATCCAAACAAACAACCACACCAATTACTAAAATTTAAACGCAGATTGAGATAGCAAAGGTACCTTGACTTCATCCCAAAGTTGTTCTTTCAATGGCAACAAATCATCCTTACGCCAATTGGTAATCGTGATTGGAAACGTTCGTCTACAGCAAGATCCAACAAAGTGTGCTAAGGTCATCGACTCTTTGCCAATTGGTTGGCCCATTTCATTCCAATTCACCTTTATTACATCTCCTTTGGCCCTTTTTTTCTTAACACTCACCATAGTGACTATTCCTCGAGACTGAACCTGGGACAAGCCACTATTTCCAGTTGAACCTCCTGTCTCACCTCCTCTAGAATCATCTTGACCATCCCCTCGACCGTTCTCTCGAGCACGACCCTTGCTCTGATTCTTGCTCAGGGATCTAGCAGTCATGATCCTGTAAAATAAAGAGTATAAGCGTGAATTAATACACAAAATCATAAGTAACAAGCCAATATTGCAAAGGATAATGAGTACTTACTACAAATGCTTCATTTATTCTGGATCTTACAACTTACTTACACAAATGACTCAGTAGGAAAAATACATACTAGATCTTACTACTTAATGTTTAATGGACATAATTCAATAGGAAAAATACATACATTACTTTGGACCTTACAACTTACTACTGGATATAAATTACAAATATATAATAGGAAAAACACATACATTTCTTTTTGGCTTTTTGGCTTTAGATATCCTCTTTCGTTTGGTAGTTGACTTTGATCGTTCATGGCCATGTACATTAACAAAATCTGGATTTACATATTCACCCTCATCATGATCATACCTTAAATATAAGTTTTGATGATCATCATAATCGTAAGTGCTCGGGCAAACATACACGTCCCCAAAAGGATCATTAATTGTATCAACGTCCTCATCAACATGGTCACTAACTTGGTAACTATTATTGAACTTGTTCGACAATACAACGATGGACCACTTCTTATCAATTGGGTCACTCACATAAAACACCTGCTTAGCTTGCACTGCCATGATGTATGAATCGTCTTTGTACCCAACCTTTTTTAAATCAACGCGTATGAATCCAGAACTTTCAACATGTACTCCATCAGGAATGCTAACCCAACTACAGTCAAACACCGGAACTCGGAATCCAACATAGTCGATTTCCCACATATTTATGATTTGTCCAAAGTATGTCGTATCTGTCTGGTTTAGTGCAGTGGCATTAAGAGAAACTCCACTATTCTGCATTGTACTTTTCGCATCGTGTTCTCTAGTGTAGAATGTGTATCCATTAATAAGATAACATTTGTAAGAATACACATGCATATCAGGTCCTCTTGACAAATACTTGATCCTTTCTGATACTGAGTCACTTTTCTCTATGCAACCACGAAACCACTCGATGAAGGTAAGATTGTGCTCCACTTCAACCCAATCAGGGCCTTTATCTGGATGATCTTTTGCGATACCCTGTTTGTGCATCTCAACATAAGGAACAACATCAACTGTGTTATGTAGAACACACAAGTGCACCAGTCGCCACTGTTTGAGGTTGATCAACAACGGTTGACCCCCAGTTACACCTTCACCCTCAATCCTATTAGTGTGACGAGTTCTCGGAAGTCCAATTGCTTCGACATTTGGAATATATTCGGACCAATATTCTATTGCTTCTTCAACTAAATAGGTTTCAGCTATGCAAGCTTCCGGTCGATACCTGTTTCTCACATAACCTTTCAACACTTTCATATACCGCTCCATGCCATACATCCATCTCATACGAGCATGACCACACATCCTCGTCTCGTAAACCAAGTGAACAGTCAAATGAATCATGATATCGAAGAAAGATGGTGGAAAATACATCTCAAGCTCACAAAGTGTTTCTATAATCACTTTCTGTAAACTTGACAAACTTCTTGGGTCTATGACCTTGCTGCTCATGGCTTTGAAAAACCAACATAACTTTGTGATAGTCTTACGCACATTTTCTGGCAAGATAGAACGAATTGCAATTGGGAGCAGATTCTCAATGATGACATGATAATCATGTGAATTCATATTCAGCAGTTTCAACCCGTCTGAAGATACAAGATTTTGTATGTTGGATGAGTAACCCTCTGGAACTTTCACGGACTGAAGTGTCTCAAGTAACACAATCTTCTCATTCTTAGACAAAGTATGAGCGGCAGGAGGTAAGTATGGTGTTGCTTTCCCCTCCTTTAATACAGGTGCAAGTTCTTCTCTGATTCCCATATCAACCATGTCCTTTCGTGCATTGAGTCCATCTTTAGATTTCGAAGAGTCACATAACAAAGTATTTATCACACTAGCACTCACATTTTTCTCATTATGCATGAGATCAATAAAATGCCTAACAAACAAGTCCTTCCAATAAGCTAACTGAAAAAAGATTGATTGTTTCTTAAAACCTTTAGTGGGAACAAACTTTGCAAACATTTTACCAAACTGTGTCTCAATGTTTTCCACCTCTTTTAGCACATCGACACCTGACAATGTAGAAGGTGGAAACCGATCTTCAACTTCACCATTGAATGCCTCAGACATCGTTCTGTAGGGATGACTTGGATCCAACCACCGTCTATGCCCCATGTAAACAGACTTCTTACAATGACTCAAGCGAAGATGATCGGTATTATCGGTACACCATGGGCACGCACAATGCCCCTTCACAGTATATCCAGAAAGGTTCCCATAAGCTGGGAAATCATTGATCGTTCCAAACAACATAGCCTTCAATCTGAAATTAGACTTTTTGTATCCATCATATACATCAACACCCTCTTCCCACAGCAACTTTAAGTCCTCGATTAATGGAGTCAAATATACATCAATGTCGTTACCAGGTTGTCGAGGTCCTGATATCAAAATAGACAACATCATATACTTGCGTTTCATGCATAACCAAGGGGCCAGGTTATAGATCATCAAAACCACGGGCCATGTACTATGGGAAGTACTCTGAACACCATGAGGATTCATTCCATCTGCTGAAAGTACCAATCGCAAGTTCCTTGATTCCTTCCCAAATTCTGGATATTTATTATCAAATGTCTTCCACTGAGGTGAATCAGCTGGATGCCTCAACATTCCATCATTTGTTCTTTCATCATAATGCCATGTCAAGTGTTTAGCATCATCAAAGCTACTATACAACCTCCTGAATCTAGGAATTATAGGAAAGTACCACATAACTTTGGCCGGGGAGTTGTTTTTCTTATACCGCTTCTTACCACACTTGGGACATTCATTCAATTCTGCGTAATCTTTCCTATATAAAATACAATCATCCGGACAAGCATGGATCTTCTCATGTGTTAAACCGATAGATTTGAGCAACTGTTTAGCATCATATGCTCTTCGAGGGAGCACATTCCCATCTGGCAATAGTTCACCTACAGCTTCTAACATCTCTGTGAAGAAAACATCAGAAACTTGGTGACTAGCTTTTAAGTTGTACAAAGTCAACACAGCTGACAATTTTGTAGCCTTTGTACAACCCGGCCACAACGGTAACCCAACACCCTCTCTTAAGCCATCACACATATCAGGATGATCCCGCAACTCTTCATTGACAACACTTGGGGAATTCTTCACAGGACTAGATTTTTCATTACCATCTCCCATATCACTTGTGTTCATTTTATTTATAAACTCAAACTGGGAGCCCAATTGACTTGATAAACTATGTTTACGTTTGCCAATTGAGCTACGTTTATCTTTGCTCTCACCATGATATGTCCAAACCTTATATGTTTTGTCAATACCATGACACAATAAATGCTCGTGCAACTTCATTTGACCACTAACCTCTTTTACATTTAAACATTTTCGACACGGACATTTAATGAACATTGGATTTTTAGCATTCTTAGTTGCATAAGCACAAAACTCTTCCACCCCTTTCTTGTACTCTTCAGATAATCGATCCGCATTTACCCATTCTCGATCCATTAAAAACAATACTACAAAAAAACATTAATACATCAATCTCCATTGCCATGAATCCACATTTTTTACTTGTTCTTTCCACTCTTGGGACTTAGCAAGATTCTTACTAGCACACAATTCTATGAACAGTCACTTTAATTAGTGGAAGCTAAGCATGAAATATTTATATTTGTCCAATCTATCATACACAAAGAGAAGACAAAGATCGAATCCAAACAATTTCGTAACAATTTCGCAGTCATTGAGATTTTTTTTTTCCAACAAAACACAAAACACAAAACACAAAACACAAAACACAAAACACAAAACACAAAACACAAAACACAAAACACAAAACACAAAACACCAACAGTAACTGAGTGAGAGTCGAGCGAGAGAGACGAACCTGGTCCTTTCCCTGCGACTCCTCGGTTCCTCGCCTCCTCGCCTCCTCTGGTTCCTCGCCTGAGTCGCCTCCTTCCTCGGTTCCTCGCCTGAGTCGCCTCCTTCCTCGCGTCCTTCCTCGGTTCCTCGCCTCCTCGATCTGGTTCCTCGCCTCCTCGCCTCTGTTCCGTCCCTCCTCTCTCTGTGTTTGAAAAAATGGCAAAACCAAAACCAAAATACATGTGGTCGAGATTTAGGTTTTTATTAGGGATTTTGATATTAACCGTCCGATCATATCAAGATCTTAAAAAACGAGATTTAATTTGATATTTGAAGCGCTATACAAGAGGAAAGTAGCATAGCGCTTTAAAAGCGCTATGCAAGCACTTTAAAAGCGCTATGGTAGTTTTGGTAACGTTTTTTCACATAGCGTTTTTTAAAGCGCTATCTAAGACATAATTAAGATAGCGCTTAACTGAAAAAAAAATTTAAAAGCGCTATTGTAGCGTTTTTTTTGATTATTTTTTTTTTTAAAGACAAATAAGCGCTATCCTAGTGCCCACTTGGATAGCTCTTTAAAAAAGCGCTATCTAAGTGGCGTTACCTAAGCTAATATTTGTAGTAGTGAAAAATTAAATTCAGACAACACAGTTAAATAGAGTACACTCAATCCTCCTCAGACTACCCTAATATGTACCTCATATTCCTTAAACTCAAAGCCAATAAATTCTAACCAGTGACCACATTGAAACTAAAACAACCCAGAAGAGTAATAGTTAGGCAGAATTTAGAAGCAATACTAGAAACCCAGTAAATTAACTAAATTCAGACCACAGTAATAATGATTTAGACCCTGTAAGCAAGAACAATAATAATTAGACAGAATTTGGACCACTAGTAATTCAGACCGCAGTGAAACTAAAACAAGCCAAGTGATTCCCCAAGAGTAGGAAGAAGGTAGAAGTATTACTAGAAACACAACCAACACAGTACTAAGGAAATCAAACGCAAACCCAAAAAACAAAACAGATGAAAACCTTAAAACAAGACACTAATACAGGACTATTATAGATACTTATGCGTAAGGTTATACAAGGTACTTATTTTGATGCCATATTTCACAAAGTGAAACAGACCCAGTGTCAACTAAACAAGTACCTCTACCTCGGCACTTACAGTAAGTTCCTCCTATATTTTCAATCATTTTGCTACAAATTAAACAAGAATAGAAAGCATACACAAGAGGAGGCTGCACACGCTTATGACATTGCCGCAATCGAATACCGAGGAACCAATGCAGTGACCAACTTTGATTTGAGCACATATATCAAGTGGCTTTGACCAGGGTCGAATGCAGTAATTACTTCTCAGGAACCACAATTATTTGCTCAGTCCCTTGTGGCCCCCAAATCATCATTTTTGAATACAAACCCTACTATAGATTACTTCCGATCTCCTCAAAAGCTCGAAGTTCTCCCAAAAGAGTTTCCTGCTAGCTCTATGATCAGTAAATCCTCTTCACCAACTGCACTTAGTCTCCTCCTCCAATCCTCAGTGTTCAAGGAACTGGTGGAGAAGAATTCTAGTGCAAGCGACAATGAAAGTGATGGAGACGACAAAAGACAACAATCACAGAGTAGCAGTGACTATGAGTACAGCGGAGTCTTGTACAACGGAGTTGCAGACATCCACTCATATGTTTCCCCTGACACAAATTCTTTGCTTACTTTTGATGTGGAAGAGGAAAGCAAAAGTCCTAGTTCGTTCCACGACAACCTTCTTGGACTAGTGTCTTAATTGAATATGTGTATTGCATCCACTATCATAAATAAGCAGTGTAGATTCCTGTAATGGTTAATTGCCTCGAGTGTAAATTGTATCATGTTTTGTGCATAATGAAATTCAGTGTGTTTTAAAACAGTAGAGCAATTCGCCTGCAAGTTCATGCAAGTTCCAGTTCCTTCAATTCAGGCATATTAGTAGCAACTCGTTACAAACGAGTATGTATTATTGTTGAACTAATATGATTCTAATACAACACAACAATCCTTGAAAACCAGATATCTGTCATACTTTTCATTATTTTCATGCGACTGATTGATGCTAACAAACCTCAAATAATTGTCATACCAATCAAGTATTGAATTTAAAAGATCTCAAGACACAGAGAATATTAACTCTGCATTCAGCTGAGAACAAACAGTCATTGAAACTCTGCAATGGAAAACTCTACCGTGAAAATATGTCTCGTAGGTCAAAACTAGAAGTTTTAGCAAACAAACTTAAAAACAACTGTGAGCCAAATTCCCTGCTAAACGTAACTCATGCCAAACACATGCATCACAGATAATGTTGGTTCGTTCATGAAGTGGTGCATACAAGAACTGAACTTTAAAAGCTTTTCATCAAAACGCGTGCATTCAGCTGAACAAAAACATACATTGAAGCTCTACAATGGAAAATAGTAACCTCTCTGTAATATATGAGCACTAAAGTTTGAGAGAGACGAAGCTATGTACAAAATTACACAGAGTTAAAGACTTCGGAATAGGATACATAAAATCAAGGTGATCTTGTCTTGGGCTATAGATGACCAGATTGTTCTCATCGATTTTAGATTTGGTAAGCAACACCAAACTATCATCCGTAAGCATGTCAATCACATGAAACCGTACAAAATCAGCATGGGAACTCATGGTTGATTATTTTGTAGTTGATTCATTTATGTGATTAGAATGATTGGGTTGTTAATTCATCTTGTAAATAGAAAAAAATAAAAATAAAAACAAAATTTTGGCAGGGTATGCAGTGTCCCATGGTCATGCATGCAATGCCCACGCCAATGCCACATGCTAATACAATCTCTTTACTTTCTTCGGATAGGTTCTCTGTTTTATTTAAGGGGTTAGGTTCACTACGTCCTCCTCTTGTCTTTCTTTATTTTAAAATAGACTAATCCAGATTTTATGATTTAGGCATAAACTTATTAACCATGGTTTAACCAAAGGTTAGGGCAAAAGGGTCTAAAATTTATTTTGACCGATCAATGCCATGGACTTAACGGTTTTGTCAGAAAACGAGGGTTAAACTTAAATAGTTTTCAAAACGATGTCCAAAATATAATACGTATAAGCTAATGAGTGTTAAACTCAAAAAAACACTAACGTCAATTGCAAAGAGAAAAACTAGGATCTATAGGAGGAAAAATAGCTACAACCCAGGTAAACTTATCGGAAATAGAAGAAGAATACTCCAATGAAAAATCCCAAGAAACCACCACTGACTTCCTCAAAAGAAACCACCATTTGAATGAAAAATCCCAATTGGTAGGCAGACAATTTTGAACATGCATAAGCAGGCTCATTGTTTTCCTTTGAATGATCTACCTGTGGAGATAATCTCAGATATTCTACTTAGACTCCCGGCCGAGTCCCTCCCCATATTAAAGCTAGTATGTAAAGTCTGGTACAGTTTAATCTCTCATTCCAACTTTGTCAATGCCAATCTTGCTTATCAGAAGAAAAATCTTCAACTATCCATCCTGATCTCGCAAATCAACCCCCCATACGATACCTTCCTTATCGAACAAAGTAGGGGTGGGCATGGGAGGGGATGGGACGAGATAGACTCATCCCTATCTCATCCCGTTCATACGGGATCGGGACGGGACGGAATGGGATAGACCACATCCCATCCCAAACGGGTTCGGGACGGGTCGGGATCAGCGTGCTCTATTTGTTGATCAAGTTTTTTGATAATCTAATAGGAGAGAGGTTTCTATGGGTGAACAACTTCCTTACCTGCAAGTGTGTTAACTGATGCAATTAATTTACTAATTTGCCACATCTTAGATGCTCTTAAACTCATCCCTCCTTCTTGATGGATACCCACCTTGATCAACTTCTTGTTATTTGAAATTAGACTTTCCTAAGTGGAACCAGTGTTCATTATGATCGGATAGCTATCGTAATATGGCTCTTTTTTTTTTTCAGATCCCAAAATGGGTATAATCTATTTTATTGGTTTATATATAAAGGAAGGCCAACATTTGTTTAAAATCTGGTCAAGATTTTTGTTTGTGTTTCTATCACAACTCAGCGATTATTTTATAACTTAAGGAGAGACCACTTTCAAGATGCTACAACTTCCTTGGCTACATGTTACTTGTTAGGCATATTGAGGTTTGCATAGCAACTCAATTTGCATGGTAAAACTGCTATGCAAACTGAACAATATTGTTAAATTTGTACAACAAGACTGGGCGGTCCTGTGTGTACAAATCATTTACCCCAAAATTCTAATTCAAATTATGTCATTATTTTGAGTTGCAAATTATTATTTGATATACTAACCAAATTAGCTCGGGACGGGACGAGATTGGCGGGATTGAAAATCTTCATCCCATCCCATCCCATTATAGATCAGGACGGGATCATGATGGAATTATTCAATCCCATTAAGACCCGAAAAAATCGGGATGGGACGGGACGGGACGGGATCAGGATCGTGGGATGGGATGCCCACCCCTAGAACAAAGTGAGGAAAATGATGACTTATGCTTGACGAAATTTGAATGCGACACTGCACCATTCCAATATCAAGATGATGACAATATGTCATTCGAATCTTCATGCAGTGGTTTACTCCTCTTTGAAAGCCTACCACTACACCACAAATGCTTATTCATTTGATGAATTGAAATGTGAAAGAAGGCATATTAGTCTACCCATCTAGGAATCTACTTGCTTCTAAATCATTGTAGGCATATTCATGAATTGAGAAGTGAAAGAACGCATAAAATGGTAAAAGTGCATTATCTGTTTTCAATACAATAGAAAAGGAAATTGACGAGTTTTTGATCTTAATTAGAAAATATTCACGTTCCTTTCATAAGGGAATAAGAATGCTACACCTTGTTTTAGTCCCCCAGTTGTGTTCCAAAAACATGTAATTAGTTTGTTACTGTCACTGTTCTTTGTGGAAAGCCATTAAGATAAAATAGCTAAAGACTGCATTACCATCGCAAACAATTTAGAAGTATGCCATCAAAAAGTTAATTACAAAGGCAACATAAACTCATATTATGAGATAACCAAAAACTCATATTTTGTTTGTTTTTCAATTAACCACTCATGAAATTGGAAAATCCAGATGATACATATCACTTAGGGTTCATACAAACACAGAAGAACGAACTAGATTAATTCAGCAACAATGGCAAACCCAGAATCAATAACTCACCAAAACTGCATAACAATTATCAATACGCAATACCCACATACATAACTCCATAGAATTGATGAAAATTAAAAGGAAATGACCAATCCAATACTTTGACAATTTGGGCGCCCCAGTCATATTGAAAGCGCAAACCTATGGAGAGAATAGATCGACCAAGTAAACCGGCCCCGAGAGACAAGAGCTGCAGAGTGCAGAGAAAGGATAAGTGAGAAATAAAATCGGGCACAAAAAGATGAAAACCACACACAAGAATATCGTTTGCTTTCCTCAAATGCAAAGCAAGGAATCAAGCATCACAATCGATCTCTTTTCATCCTCTTTTAGGATTTCAATGATTTCAAAGCCATCCATTAACAAAAACAATACATGCAAAGTTGGTTAACAACAACACAGAAAATTGGATCTCAATCAATCATTTTTATCAAATGTTCCATCAAATCAAATCTCCTCTAAAATGACCTTCAATTCGGCTAAAGATCTCACCTTTCCATACTCAAACTACACAAACTCAAAACACATGAAATGATGGAAGAAAAAAAAGCAATAAAACAAATTTCGAGATCCAATCGAAACACGAAATCAATACGATCTAACATAAATCGATCACTAGAACAGAGGAGATTACTTGATTATCAATACGATCTAACGTAAATCAATACAATCTAACATAAATAGGCTTCTTTAAGTTGGGTGTTTATCTTATCTACTTTTAATCATCAACATAGGTTTTGAATGGATCAGAGATGCGCTAACTATTAAGTGCTTCACAGAAAAATGCTTAGGCAGTGTTTGTTTTGACTTCTGAGTAATGATCTAAAGCAAACTTAATTTTAAACACGGGGCATATGAAAGCGGACTATGTAAAGTGTCTTTTTTTACTAGTCAGAACTAAATGTGGTCAATTCTTCATCACATTTCGACAGGTACCCCCTATCATCAAGTGATTAAGGTAGGGAAAAAAATAGTAACAATAAATTGAACATGTCAACCAATTGGTTATTTGAGATTATTCAGAGAAAAGATGAACTTACAATCTGAATCAAAGAAAAAACACAAAATTCAGTACAAGCCCAATTAAAAACCCAATCTCCCTTCTTCTGGTAAAATCAAAAAACACCCCTTATAATCTGAAGAAGAAAAAAAACACACACAAAAATTTAGAACTGGACTAAACGAAACCCAAATCAGAACTCCACTCCTCCTTCATCAACACCAATAAAAGGCAGAAACTTATCATCAAAAGCAAAAATCCCTAAAAACAAAATCAGAAAAACCTAAAACACAAAAAATGTTGTTCATCTAAACAAAAAACAGAGAAGGGAGCAAAACAATCACAGATCAGAACAAAGAAAATTAGATGGGAACCAAACAACCACCAATCTCACAGATTCAACAAACACAAATGACATCAAACACAAACAACCACCAATCTTATATTAAAAACCATTAGAATAGAAGATGAAATCAACATTCGTACCTAAAAATTGCCTCTAGATGACTCGAAAACCGCTGGAGAGAAACTTGGTATTTCTTCGCCGATGGTGAGACGCTAAAATCAGGTATTTCTTCGCTGATGAAGAGAAACCAAACTCTATTTGCTATCTCTCTCTCTCTGAATACACAAACACTTTCTCAGTATTTAAAGAGACCCAAAAATCAACATCTCAATACATTATTCAACAAACTAAAAAATGAAATACAATGATAGAATCCAACTTACAAAGAGCTTCAATCTGGGATGGAAGTATACAGAGATTCTTTAATCCAAAACCCTAATTTGTGCAACATGAAGAAGACAAAAGAGTGAATAATAAGTAGTGAGTAACAGAGGCAGAGTGAAGTGGAGACGAAGCAACGAAGTGACAGAGAGCGAGAGAGATCAGGCGATGCAACAGAGAGGGAGAGAGATCAGGTGAGGTCAGGTGACAGTGAGAGGAGAGGTGATAGCGAGAGAAGAGCAAGAGAGATCAGGCAAGGCGAGGTGACGGCGAGAAAAGAGAAGAAGATGAGAGGGATAGCTGCGTTTGTGAGGGAGAGTTACGTTTGAGGGAGGAGATGAAAGTGTGGGTCAATAACGCGGTCTAATTTTTCCTCTCCCGCTCATTTTTTTCATAGCGTTTTAAATTAGTAATGAGATTAAACTTGGGTTTTTGACAGCATAGGTCTAAAAAACGCTATATGCATGTGCTATTAAAAAACCCTTGTGGTGTACTGAGATTCCAGAGTCAATGTAGAAACTTACTCGCCAATAGTTAGTTTATTTTCTTTTCCATAGTCGATGTAGAGTTTTAGTTGTTAGAAACTTATGTGATTTGCAATAATTAAAAAAAAAAGAATTACACAAACACACTCTATTGATTACAGGAAAGATGTAATAACGGGTGCCCTGAGGCTGATACAAAAGACTACATACTACAAACATTTGAATCTGATGCAACATAAAGTAAATACTCGCTTAAACAGTCCGACTCCATAAGAGAGCTAAGGTACCCAAAGTAGGCTTCGCGAACTCTTCGATGAACGTTATCTGCGAGCAACTGTGGGATGAAGGACTGTCATGTGCAAGAGCAGGATGAAATAACACGTCCAATCCATGGCCTCTGCGGACGCAACCCTTAAAATATGGCCTGAGGCGGTACAAAACTGACAACTGGAGGCCCCGCGAAAAGCTACAACCAACTCACACGCTCGATCCGGTCGACAAAGTGAACTTGGGACAAGTATCAGATTGATACAGGTCGAGTACACCCTCCTGCAGAAGGGATGAGAAGGGCGTCCAGGAGTCAATGGTTCAATCCAGCAGACCATGTCTGACTCCACCTTGTCCCGAGATTTCGAATTCCAGCGTAAGGCTAGTCAATGGGGTTAATCGAGAAGTGATGGAGGCGACCGCTCTGGAGTTGGCTGTTAGTATTATCTCTGAGATTAAGCATTCCAAAGCAGCGACAGGGCACCAGCGCATAAACGACAAACTCATCCCTTGGGAGGGAGTCTATATTTCTTCTCCGCAAGATGAGAAGAAATTACGAGATCTCAACGAAACGATTAGGTGCTCACCCAGAGCAGGTGACCACACATAACAACGATTCTCACCGTGACTCATCGGCGCAAATGTCAGAACATTCGAAGACTCCGAAGATGGAGATATTCCTTCAGCATTTGGAAAACCCAAAGCATTTTCTTCAAGTAAGAACATTATAGGAGATACGCTATGCAGAAGATAGTGCCTACAACGATGAAGAAACACCATTATATAGACATAATGGTTCACCAAACAGCCACTTCAGCATTAACTGTCAGCATTGAATACCGTATGGGAAACGCGGAGACGACAGTTCCCAAAGAAACTGCGCATGTCCACATTCGTCCAATCAACGGGGTTGTTTCCAACCCCATTAATTGAAAGGGAGTAAACGATACTCAACCGTCTCGCAGTCTACGCTGTACAGGTGCTACCATCTACGCCGTACACGTAGTATATTGCGTACAGATCACACCTGCATACTGCAAGGTGATTCAAGGTACTCCAGTCTCTTCAAAACTCATTCGTACAACGCACTCCGCTTGCGGACGCAGACTCGCACGTCCGTAGTTGGCGGAATGTCTACCTGGCCAGGCAAGCTTAGTCAGCTTTGGCTGACGACAACAGCTTCTGGTTCACCCCGACACCTAGTCTGCCCAGTGCCGATGTCGATTATTTAGGAAGTGGGAGTCCAATCACCGTTATCACATCTGGTGACAACGACTAGCCAAGGACTGTTGCCCTCTTTGCAAACAACAGTCGCCAAACCTGAGCAGGTAAGCCTAGCTGGTGACGACTGGCTACGACAACTTCTGATCAAAGCCCAAACCTATGGCTCCTACTGCGCGGGTGTAGATGGTTTGGAAGGTGGGAACATAGTCAGTCCCAAACTTATTTTGACGGCTCGCCACGACACCACTGCTCTTTTACAAACTATGGTCGCCGAATTACCAACCCCGAACTTGTAGCCACTATTGCGTGGGTGTATATGGTCTGGAAGGTGGTAGCCTAGTCTGTCCCGAACTGATTCCGACGGTTCGCCACGGGATCATTGTTCTTCTACAGACTGTAGTCGCCGAATATTCCCAAATTTATAACTCGATGCGCACGGGTGTAGATGGTTTGGAAGGTGGGAGCCTAGTCAGTCCCGAACTAATTTCGACGGCTTGCCACGGGACCACTGCTCTTCAGCCTAGTTGTGAACCCCCTCGTTTCAAACTTGTAGCTCGCCACTTGCGATTGTAGATGGTTTGAAAGGTGGGAGACTTGTCATTCCCGAACTGATGTCGACGCCTCGCCATGGGTACATCACTCTTCAAGAGACCATGATCACCAAATCCTCGTTCCTCAAACCTATAGTCCACATGCTCGGACATAGATGGTACGGAAGGTGGGAGCCCTAGACGGCTTGCCATGCAACCACTGCTCTCTTTTGAAATATCAGCCGCAAAGATAAATCACAGCTCAAGCAGTGTATTCACGCTCACACGGGCTGACATTCTATTACCAACAAAGGACACTCATGCTGACCCATAAATCGTCTCGCCAACGTGGGAACACGTGCTACATGGAATGCCAACTCAAGCTTGCAAACCTGACTCGGAACAAGCGCTCTAATTACAATGCATGTGCTCGACTATCACAATTCACTCATGCCAGTAACCGCGACCGATAATCAGATAAACAAAATGAGCCCCCACTGGCTTACCTTGAGAATGGGCCACAGTTGGGCAACACAATCCACTACTCAACCATCCGCGGAACACCCATTACCGAACATGACTAAGCAACAGTGACTTCGAGTCACTTGCAACGCAAAATGGTCAAACTCTCAACAGTAGATAGACCACTCGACTTTCTGCTGACCCAACTAGCCCATGCCAAAGTAAAACGATAAGGCAAAATAGGAAGCACGCAGTAGGGAAAACAAAGATAAAGCGGATACAAAACGTATTTAAGATAAATCTTTTTTTATTAACAGTTAACGTAAAAGAGGTACAAGTGTATAAAGTATGCTCCTTATCAAGAGAGGGTACAGAAACAGAAGTGTTAAGCTTAACGGAGGAGGAAGTAGGAGTTGCGTCTGTACGTGCCGCAATCTGAGCATCATGGTCTTGATCCCCTCTTCGTCTGATGACGCAGAAGCCACTGATAAGTCTACATATGACATCTTCTTATAGCGATCAAGGTCCCATCGGGATGTTCCTCCATCAACGCCAGCAACTCCAATCTACCATGTACGACCCAACGGAATTCACACTTGCCTTGCTCTTGAAAAAGCTCTTCCTCACGAGCTTTCGCTTAAGCAAGTTCACGCTCCAATAACTGCAACTTTCCAATCAGCGCATCGACATTAGACTGTTTTGTAGTCAAACTGCTTTTTACAGCACTGAACTCATGATGCTCCAGTTCAAGCTGGTCCTCAGCCTTCCTCGCCTCTCGAGCGTTAAAATCCACATCAGACTCCAACTGTTGTTTCTGAACAGCTCAATCAGCCTCCTTCAAGGCATTCTCCTCAACAAGGGACTGCAGTTAAGAATGTGCCTCAGCTGCAACTTCCAGCGCAACCTCCAGATCACGGCAGGTCTGATCCAACTCCTGCTGGAATTTGTCTCTAGTGGACATCGCTTTTGCTAAATCAGACTCAAGAGCGTCCAGACGAACTTTCTGAGCCTCATCAGCAACGACCAACCATTCCAGCCTCCTCTATTCAGCCTGCTTCCTCAACAATTCAATTTCAAAAAGCGCATCAGAAGACACGTTCCATGGTGTACACCCTCTCACAGGCTGCCTCAACTTCCGTTCCAGCAATGAACACCTAGATCAAGTGAGGCATTCCTAGTATAAGGTACTTTAAACCCTTATCCATACACCCTTCTAGTGTATCCTCCTCAGGTTTTGGAACGTGATCCGTCAGCCAGCTATGACGCCGACTTATATGCTTCTTCGAAGCATAGTCCACATCAACCTCCTGGTGACAAACCTGAGTACTCATTTTTACTAAGTCCGAGGCAAACAGACTTATCCGCGCATCTGGATGAAGCTCTCCCGGATGAGGAATTACGTCAGCACCAACCTTTATAGTCACCACTACTCCTAGAGCCTCCTCCGCAACCTTTTTTGTCACCAGCAGCCGACCCCTTAGTACGAGACGACTTAGCAGGATTCGGAGGAAGAGAAGGAAGCGAGTGTCCAACACCATGAGATACGACCTAGAACGAGACAGGGAACAATGTGGACTATGAGAAACTTTGCCCGTGTCACCACGACCACTATCTGACAGCCCACCAGTGGGACGATCGGATGCTAGAACCTCAGGTGGATCCTCATAGGAACCTACTATCGGAACGGTCCCAGAAGGATTGGAACTAGTAAAAACCGCCATTGCAGCAAGCATCAACTGCGACACTAAGATTTGATACATCTTCAACCCCTGCTAATCCCAGGTGGTCTTTCTCCCATCAGGATACATCGACCTCTGCCCTGACGGGTTGATCAGGCTCACGCTCTTCACTTACTAGAGTGGGTCATTTTGAAGACAACCCAAATCTAACACGGGACTTTTTCGAACTCACAAAAGAGGCAAGCATCTCAGATAACTCCTCCGTGTCAGACGAAACAAGAGCCTTAACTCCGACGGCTCTCCTTTATCTAAAAGGGGTCCCACCTTAAGACTTAACTCGTGACGATCGGTAAAAAGTGGGGGCTCATGCCAATTGCCCCACCGCCCACTATGAACAAAGTTGGAAACACATATGACCTCCACCAAATTCTTCATTGGCAAGTCGCGGAATGTTTCCATAGTGTTTCACTCCTCTGGGGTAAGAGTACTGGGAAACCGTCCTGCGAGGAAACATGAGCAACGATTAGCATACAACCAAACACAATGGAATTAGAAGAAAAAATTATACTTATGAAGTGGCTTGAACTCTTGTTCAAGTGGACGACCCTTGAACTAGAAATACTTTGAATCCGCAAAAGCCAATAAGCAATACTTTTGCCAAGACTTGAAGTCACAAGAAAATTCTCAAAGCAAGCCGGCAACAACATTTTACATACAACGTGATCGTTCAACCGAGGAGAAGTCAACACCTGGATCACCCGCAGAGTCACGTGGACGTTAACTTCCTTTCCCCTAATCAAAATGAGAAGAACGATCATGTACCCATTAGGCACCAACCGGGCCAGAGGAATTCCAAGGAAGTCCCAAATCACATCCAGAACAGGAAAACAAACTCTAGTTTGGAGCATCCCACGGTGCAAGCAGATGAACCCCACCGGCGGCAACATTGGCGTCTGATCATCCTTCAGAGCATATAATGGCCGGTCCTCAGGGACCCCGAACTTCGTATGGATTTCAGCAATGTCCGATTCAGAAAGCAACTTGTATTCGAAAAACTCAAGGCCCTTGGCCAAAGTTGCGTCATCAAGATGTTTTGTTGAGCCATAACAATCTTTTCAATCAAAAGATGAACATAGCAAGATCTCTAAAATCAAAAAAATAGAAGAGTTAGTCTCCGCACAAAGAATGACCTAAATAGATATGGGATTCCTGCCTCTTCTCCACTGAACCGACACACATTCAATTAATGAAGCGCGCGGCTCAAGCAACAATCTAGAATCAATTATCATGAGCGGTGTATCTTTTCAAGAAGTGACTTAGTGAACAGATGTGATGATACACCAAAACAATTCCAATTCTGCGCCGTACACGTATCATGATGATATTGAGGAATAACAGGCCTTAGCGTCAGCCCAACACTGATCCAGATCAAGTGGTTCCAAGCCCGCCCTATGCAGTCTGCCAGATGGACTCGAATTCTCACAGTCTGCTAAGCCCACGTGTCTCACAGCTATCCTCAATACCCGTAAGCCCTTCTAAGGCAAGCATCTCGAGGATCAGCTTCAGATGGGCAGTTATAGCAGCTATTTGCTTCCAACTAGGAAGCAGATTTCAGAGTACGTATCATATAAGAAGATTTCTACCTATAGACTACTTTTAGAACGGGAATTATCTCCCGCGTATCTAGGAGCACATGGCTAATAGGGAACTTCCTTGAACAACACGACTCCTAATTAGAGAAGGATCTCCACGCAGATCTTCTTCCCTAAACTACGACATCGATGGCCTTGTTGAACCAAGACTCCTGCACTATAAATAAGACATGAGGTTGGTAAGCTAAGGTACGCTACAAATTCCTTGCTTACAACATTACACCTTCCTCAGATCTCTGTCTGACTTTAGCATTTGCCATTGGCCACCACAATGGTGGACCGTGGCTTATGTGTGTTCCTTGTGCAGGTCAGCAAGTTTGTAGGTCAAGGTCAAAGCAGGGAGTGGAAAAAAACAACACCAAATATATAATTAGAAAATCAGGGGGTGGTTTCAAAAATCAACATATAAGTAGAAGAAATGATAATTAGAAAATCAGGGTGGTGGTTTCAAAAATCAATAATTAATTAGAAGAATTGATAATATGACCCCCCCCCCCCCCAAATTTACGAAAAAAACTCGATATGTTTTTAAAAAAACCTCGAAAAATGGTAATTTTTGGTAATTGGTTTTTGTATTTTTACGAATAAACAAATTTACAATTTTTTTTTCTAAAATTAACGAAAAACCTCAAAAGTTTTCAAAAAACCCCTTGAAAAAATGTAACTTTTTCTTTCACCATTTTTCTTTTCGTAATTTAAAAAAATTTCTTTGAAATTTCACGAGATTTCGCGAAATCACATTCCTTGAACATACCCACTGTGTCCTTACACACTCTAACCTTACCCATTCCAAATTGAACTAATGTTTCTTCAGACACTCACAAAACAACTCTACTTCTATTATAGTAGCTTCAAGTCGGGGGATGAGCCACCAATTTTGATAAGCCAACTCAAGAGATTTCTGGATAGTCGGTGAATTAAGCTACTCAATAGTCGATGATGATTATCAAAACTCCCCCTCATCACTAACTTTTTTAAAGTCATGCCAAATTGTCTTTGAAACTCTTTGAACTTTGTAGCGCTGAGTCTTTAGTGAATATATCTGCCACTTGGTTGTATGTTTTGATTGCTTGCATCTCTATCTCCCCTTGAAGTACATTTTCTCTTACGAAGTAGTAGTAGACTTCTGCATGTTTTGTCCTCACGTGAAACACTGGGTTTTTAGCTAAGCGTATTACAGATTGATTATCACAATGCAATGGTATTGCATACTCGACTGGTTGGTGCAAATCCTTCATTAATTGTATTAGCCACGTACTTTCTTGAGCTGCCGTAATTGTTGCTCTATACTCTACTTCAGTGGTCGAGAGAGATACAGTTGGTTGTGTCTTGCTACACCAAGTGATTGCTCCTGAACCAAGACTAAACACGTACCCGGTAGTTGATCTTTGCGTGTTATGATCTTCATCATAGTCAGCATCACAATAGCGGACTACATTGCAATCTTTCCCCTTTTTATATGAGATACCGAGGTTATTGGTACCTTTCAAGTACCTTAATATTCTCCAGATTGCGAGATGAGGCTTTTTTGGCTTCTACATGAATCGACTTGCTACTCCAACTGCGTAGGTTATGTTTGGTCGTGTGAGCGTCAGGTAGATTAGACTCTCGACAAGCTAGCGATACATTGTTGTATCTTCCAAGTCTTTGCCTTCTTCAGTACATAACTTGACATTAGCCTCCATAGGTGTTGAGATTGGCTTACACTTGAGCATCCCGTATTTCTTCAAAATATCTTTAGCATATTTTTGCTTACAAATGAATAAGACTTTGTCAATTCGTTCAATCTTGAGCCCCAGGAAGTGTCTTAGTTCTCCTAACTTCTTCATCTGAAATCAGATTGCCAAGTTTCTTCGTACTACTCAAATTTCTTCTTTGTCATCTCCAATGACAATCAAATCATCTACATATACTAGCACTATTGCTAGTTTTTTTCCTAGGGATTTGATAAACATGTTTGAGTTTGAATGTGCAACTGTGTACCCGCTCTGAACTAAGAACTTTGTTATCTTCCCATACCAGGCTCTTGGTGATAGCTTTAATCCGTACAATGCCTTCTTTAGCTAGCAAACATAATTTTGTTGGGTTTTACTCTCAAACCCCCTAGGTTGCTCCATGTATATTTCTTGGTCAACTTCTCTGTGTAGGAAGGCGTTCTTCACATCCACCTGCCATAATTTCCAAGATTTGCTTGCTGCTAGAGCAAGCAAGACCCTGACTGTATTGATCTTAGCTACTGAACTGAATGTTTCATCGTAGTCCATTCGATATTGCAGAGATAACCCAAAGACTACCAATCGAGCTTGTATCTTTCTATCGAGCCATCATGGAAGGTCTTTATCTTGTAGACCCATTTGCATGATATAGGCTTTACATCCTTGGGTTTTGATACTAAGTCCCAAGTTTGATTATGCTTTAGAGCTTGGATTTCTTCGTCCTTCGCCTTTTGCCACTCCATGCTCTGAGATGCTTCTTCAAATGTTGTATGTTTTCTATTATTGTCTTCTTCAACTACGACATTTGCATACTTTGGATTGGTTTACGTTGTCTGGTTGATCTTCTCAGTTGTTGCCCCAAATCTTCCTGACTTTCTTGAACTACTTTTGATGCTCTTTCATGTACACCAGTATGTCATGGGCTTTTAGACGTATTTGCTATCTTTGGCAAGTTGAGCCCTATTTCTTTTTCACCTTCTGTAGGTGTTGACTTATTTCCTGCATTTCCTCCTCTAGACTTTTGGAATTTGGCAGTAGTTGTTGTGCAGACCACCATGATGAAGCTTCATCGAATACCACGTTTCTTGATATATAGTAGCGCCTAATTGTAGGATTGCAGCATCTCCATCATTTTCTTTGACTGTCGTACCCCACAAAGATGCAATGAATTTCCTTCTTGTCAAACTTGTTTCACAGATGATCAAGCTCAAACACGTAACAGACACATCCGAAATTCGAAAGTGACCCACTGTGGGTTTAGTATTCTATAATTTCTGGAAGGGTGAAACAAACCCTAACTTTGTTTGTGGCAACTTGTTGATAACATGGGTTGCAGTTTTCATACATTCGACCCAAAAACAACTTGACACATTCTTGGCATGCAACATGCTTTGGCATGTCTCTGCCAAATGTCGGTTCTTCCTTTCAACTATTCCATTTTGTTGTGGAGTGCTGGATATGTTAATTGTCTCCTGATTTTACATTCCCTCAGGTAATTGGAGAACTCATCCTATGTGTATTCTCCACCATTATCTGTACGCGTGCATTTAATCTTCTTTCCTACTTTACTTTCAGTCTCCTTAAATTCCTTAAATATATTAAGGACTTCTGATTTTTCCTTCAGAAAGTAAACCCACGCGTACCTTGAATAGTCGTCAATAAAAGTCACCATGTAGTGCATCCCCCAAATTGATGTTTGTTCCACTTGACTGAACACATTTGAGTGGATGAGTTGCAATGGTTCCTTGGCCCTGAACTCGAACTCCTGATAGGGCAGTTGATGAGTTTTTCCATACTAGCACCCAACACAGACTGTTTCTCCTCGTATATCCAGGTGGGGTATACCCTTCAACATTGACTTGCTCATCATTGTTTTAAACCTCTGATAAATAACATGCCCTAGCCTTGCGTGCCACAAATCAACAATTTCACTGCGTCGAGTCTAATCTACATGTGTTGATTCTGCAGATATCACGTAGATAGACTCTTAACTTTCGTCATTTCATGATGGGTGTACTTGATGGCTTTAGGCTTCGGTACACCTTAACATCTTCTGGCCCAAACACCACGTTCTACAGTTGAATTTGATTGGGGCTAAAGTGGGGAATGAATGCAGCCTTGTCGATGTGAGTAATCGGTAATCTCGCGTTGTCAGTAGTTATCACGTTCCGATCTCCTTTGTACTCACAGAGGCTTGACAACTTCTCCTTGTCTCCGATCATATGATTTGAGTAGTCAGAGTCAACAATCCAATCTTTGTTGTAGTTGACAGTTATTACTTAATCGTCACAGGCCATGGCTACTTCATTCTTGGGGAAGTTTACTTCTTCTTCAGGAAAATTTTCACGAATAGGCTAAGTAGTTGCAAAAGATGCTTGGAAGTCCCATTTTTCTTCACCTGGTCTTGGTGATTGTGAGATATCACCAAGCTACCTTCAGCTATCTTTTTCTTTGACCAGCAGTCTACTGCGTAATGATCTTTTTTGCCGCAGTTGTAGCAACTATAATTTCACCGTTATTGTTGTTTCTACCTTGTTAAGGTCCATTTTTTTGTAACTCCTCTCTTGGGACTTCGTGGACTTGTTATCTTCTTCTTTCTTTGGTTTTACAAATTTCTTTTTTTTTTTATATCCACCCTAGCTTCATTTTATTGAAGAGTGCTTCTTCTTCCTCATTTTTAAGGAGACACCTGCCATTTGCTTAGCGAGGCTTTCTTGATTGGCCAACAAACTTTCGAACTCCACAATAGAGGTTGAATTGGCCATCCACGAATACCCGTGACAATCTCGGTATACTCAGGTTTTAGTTCGTGGATAATTATTTTTTTCATCCTATCTTCATTAATTTTTTAGGCAGGGTTTAGTTCTAAAATTTCACGACATAAATTTTTTATTTAAAAAAAAAAAATCTCTAATAGAAATACTTCCATGTTTAGAGTTCATCAACTCATTTTCCAAGAAGTACAGTCAGGCATAATTCGCTCTAAAAAATAGGGATGCAAATGTATCCTAAGCTTCTTTGGGTGTGTCTACATCTTCAATGTGCTGAAGCATTTCATCCTCGATTGTCGTCTTGAGTACATAAAGTGCCTTCCCAACTTTGATTTTCCATTTCCTGAATTCAATAGCGTTCTCCCTTGGTGGTGGTGGAGTCTCACTACTGCTAACAACTTGCCACAAGTCTTGTCCTTATAAATATGACTTTATCCTTGTTTGTCAACTCTTATAATTGTGATGGTTGAGCTTTGTAAGTCCACCAGTTGTGCCAACGAGATCTCCCATTGTGACAAGGTGCAATCTTTTTTGTGCTACCGAGTAAGCTTGGTCTTAGACCAGTCTGCTTCACAGTCTTGAACTGTGCACTAACGATCTCCGAAAAGCAAAGTTTCACCAACGATCCCTAACCACTCTGATACCAAAATGTTATGAAAACCGAAGGAGAGCTATGACTTATAAAAGACTGAATTCAATTTATCTCACAACTTGGCAAGTACACCAAGCTGTGTACAAAAACTAACACACCCACTCTGTCCTTACACACTCTAATCTTACCCACTCACAATTGAATTAATGTTTTTTCACACACTCACAAAACAACTCAACCTCTATTTATAGTAGCTTCAAGTTGATGTATGAGCCACCAATTTTGACAAGCCAGCTCAAGAGATTTCTGGATAGTTGGTGAATGAAGCTTCTCGATAGTCGGTAAATGGAGCTTCTAGATAGTCAGTGATGATTCTCAACAAATTCAACTATCTTTTAACAACATCAGAATTCGGAAGCCCAAAACTGGGATTTTTTTTTAATTATTTTTTTTCATCCCTTAATCTCTCCCACCTCAAATGCCGCCAGCAGGATTTGAACTCTGGATTTGTTATATCATTCTCTACAAGCCTACCAACTCAGCTAATGCCCCATTGGCATCTTTTGTTGTTTAATGTTACAATAATTCTTAAATTCAATGTGTTTTTTTTTAAAGGCAAGTGTGGGGGCGTGTGAGACCCTGGAGTGGGCGGACCGGAGGGTGAGGGTTGGAGCCCAATAGGCCCGAGAGAGGTTGGACCAGCTACAAAGGGGGACATAGTCCCACATCGCCTGGGTGCGGAAGGGAGATGTGCTACTTATGTACGAGGTTGGATCCCCATAGTAAGACGCATTTTAAAGCCGTGCGGGCCGATTGGGCCCAAAGCGGACAATTTCTTACTGTGCGGATCAGGTCGTTACAGAATGGTATCAGAGCCTGACCCAACCGGAAGTGTGCCGACGTGGACGTTGGGCCTGTGTGGCCAACGAGGACATTGGGCCCCAAGGGGGGTGGACTGTGAGACCCTCGAGTGGGAGAACCTGAGGGTGAGGGCCCAATAGGCCCAACAGGCTCGAGAGGGGTTGGACGAGCTACAAAAGGGGACATAGTCCCACATCGCCTTGGTGCGGAAGAGGGATGTGCTACTTATGTGCGAGGTTGGATCCCCATAGTAAGACGCGTTTTAAAGCCGTGCGGGCTGGTTGAGCCCAAAGCGGACAATTTCTTACTGTGCGGATCGGATCGTTACAAAATTTGTGAGACCCTGGAGTGGGCGGACCTGAGGGTGAGGGTTGTAGCCCAATAGGTCCGAGAGAGGTTGGACAAGCTACATAGGGGGACATAGTCCCACATCGACTGGGTGCGGAAGGGGGATGTGCTACTTATGTGCGAGGTTGGATCCCCATAGTAAGACGCGTTTTAAAGTCGTGCGGACCGATTGGGCCCAAAGCGGACAATTTCTTACTGTGCGGATCGGGTCGTTACAGAATGGTATCAGAGCCTGACCCTGCCGGAAGTGTGCCGATGTGGACGTTGGGCCTGTGTGGCCAACGAGGACGTTGGGCCCTAAGGGGGGTGGACTGTGAGACCCTGGAGTGGGCGGACCTGAGGGTGAGGGTTGGAGCTCAATAGGCCCAATAGGTCCGAGAGAGGTTGGACGAGCTACAAAGGGGGAGATAGTCCCACATCGCCTGGGTGTGGAAGGGGGATGTGCTACTTATGAGCGAGGTTAGATCCCCATAGTAAGACGCGTTTTAAAGCCGTGCGGGCCGATTGGGCCCAAAGCGGACAATTTCTTACTGTGCAGATCGGGTCGTTACAGGGCGTATATGAGCTCCCCAGACCATTGAAAAAGAATTATGCCTTAAACAACAACATTTTACATTTCTGTTGATAGGCTTCCCCCATGAAAAACAACCAAAATTTTGAAAAGCATTTCAAAATCTAATGCGTTACTGGGAAATCACTCCTAGTAAAAATGAATCACGACTTGAGATGGCCACGAATAACTTGTTGAAATAGATGATAGTAACCTAATGGTGAAGAATATGTCGTGGAAAAGGTATATCTAAGGAATATTGATCCCAAATCAATTGTTGGGCTACTTCAATGCCATAGCTTGCTCCAGAAACCTTTGCACGACCTCTTACTGGATACTATATCCAAGAAAGAGTTCATAAGCTGTTTTGCTAAACTACTTGGATCATCAATCAAAACTTGGATAAAAGTGTTCACTCCCCTACACTCCCGCTCTATCGAACTTGAGCTAAACCATATCAGGAATTTCATTTGGAAGTCCTGTTCTATGTGCCCAACACACTCTAGCCACATGTTGGTCTTCACACAATACTCATAGCTTTCATCCAGACAACTAGACCAACCACAAAGTGGCAATGGTGACCCATTGACCAGAGTGCTATCATAACCCTCTTCCTTAGTGCTTGAAGCTCGTTTCCTTCGTATTCCTGCTTGTGACTCTACAACAGGCACTTGTTTGATTGCCTTGATCAAGAAAATTTGTGAGTCATCACTTCCGATTGATCTCACCAGACCATTCTTTGTTTTGTGATTATGGCATGTGCACCAAGAAACTACTACTGTAGCAAACCACTTTGTGAGAGTATTTCCCAACTCGGAGACTGTTGAGTTTGATCTAATTAGTTTTTTCGTATTTGAAGAAACTTTCCATTTCTATTGATGATGTAATGAGTGAACGAATGAGCGATTGTATATGGTTCACCATTTTTTTTTATTAATATAAAGCTTTGGAGACCCTTCAAATCCCTGCTTGTAAACATCATCTTCATTCTCAAGAACTTTTTTTGACATCCAACCAATGTCTTCTTTTCCGTAGTATTTTATTGCAGAAATCACCTCTGCATTCAGATCAGGATCTGACGCAGCAGTAAATCAAATTCCCTTATAGCAGATGGTGGTTTATCTTCATCCACAGCCATAGATCTCACAGAACTGTTTTTGCCACAACACTCATCAACATCAGGGATGTGTAATGACAATATGATGCAGGAGGGTTTCTAGGGTTCCTAATTTGGGTTTCTAGGGTTCCTAATTTGCTCTCAAAGTTATTTACTAAATAACTTATTCGTAATCTTTCAATTTAATTAGGAGTCTTTTTAGTTTCCTTTTAGGATTAGACTTTACTTTTTTCTTTTAAGAATAGACTGCTTGTTATTTTAGTATTTGATTCTACTTTTTCTTTTAGGAATAGGCAGTTTCCTTTTAGGATTAGGCTTTACTTTTTCTTTTAGGAATAAACTACTTGTTATTTTAGTATTTGATTCTATTTTTTCTTTTAGGAATAGGCTGGCTGTTTATTATTCAAGTTATTTGAGCATTATAAATAGAGCTCTTCCTCAATATTGTAGTAGACCTTTGATTTGAGTAATTTAATTGACATTATAGTTATTTCTCTGTGTTTTTGGGCGAATCTCTTGTATCATTCCTTGTGAATTGTGAATTGTCTGTTGTACTGACGTCGAGCAGAATAGCGATTATCCTGCGGGCTAGTTCAATAAACAATTCACAGGGAATGATACAAAAGATTCGCCCAAAAACACAGAGAAATAACTCTAATGTCAATTAAATTACTCAAATCAAAGGTCTACTACAATATTAAGGAAGAACTCTATTTATAGTGCTCAAATAACTTGAATAATAAGCAGCCTATTCTTAAAAGAAAAAGTAGAATCAAATACTAAAATAACAAGCAACCTATTCCTAAAAGAAAAAGTAAAGCATAATCCTAAAAAGAAGCTGCATATTCCTAAAAGAAAAAGTAGAATCAAATACTAAAATAACAAGCAGTATATTCCTAAAAGAAAAAGTAATGCCTAATCCTAAAAGGAAACTAAAAAGACTCTTAATTAAATTGAAAGATTAAGAATAAGTTATTTAATAAATAACTTTGAGAGCAAATTAGGAACCCTAGAAACCCTCCTGCACCAGTCGCCCCGGGTTGGAAAGAACTCGTCCTCGAGTTCACAACAGCTTCACCAGAATCCTCTGGCGGTAGCCCACGAGAAAAATCCTCTCGCACCAGGTCAGAAAACTCTGCTAGCTCTTGCTGGCGTACTGGATTGTCTTTCATTTCCCTTCTCTTGAGCTCCATTTGCAAACCTAACACATACTCCTTTACTATAATAATCAATTCCTTGACTTCATCAACCTCCATCCTCGATTCAACAACAATAAGTGGTATAGATTGCAAAATATTTAGAAACCGTCGTACAGCCTCGATGAACTTCCCATTAGTAGTGGCTCTGTAACCAGCCTTTAGTCTTTCTTCCAGCTGGGAGAAGCTGTACACAAGTGCTAGTGGCCCCCTCACATTCGGGCTCGCTGACGCACTCCACTACAAATGAAATCACTGGAAAGGGGGAAAACGCGCGTATATATGAATGATGTCCATTGTGCAGATCAAGAAGCATGGGCTTCAAAGGTGCAAAGTTCGTTATACCCAGTTGTCACTTCAACAGCTGCATCGCTGTATCAAAATTACCAGCTGCTGCATGCTCTGCAGCAAGAGCTGATTTTTGGATCCAGATCTGGATTACAAGCATGCCTTGAGTCGGGGTGACAAATACTGAAGAGCGGGTATTCGTAGTAGCCCTTGGTGTATCAACTTTTGGTGGCAGCTCCAAGTCCTCAAGGTCCCAACCTCCCTCCCCATCAATTTCTTCGTGCACTTCACCATCTTCAATAACAACTCCAACATCCCCATTCTGCAAACCATCTGCATCAACAATATCCAACTCTTCATCAGTGTCATACACAGGCTCTCCTAGCTCTTCAGTTTCGTCTACCACGTCTTCCTCAATCAGGAGATTGTTACTCTTTTGAATAGCAGGCTTCCTGCACTCAGTCGCTCTATGTCCTTGTTCACCACATCTAAAACATCTAATATTTGAGTTAGAATTACCCTGCGGTGGCTGCTGGGTAGGACGAGATTCTTGAGGGCGAACTGGCCGACTACTTTGATCACTTCTGATCACTGGTCTCATGTTCTGCTGTTTTTTCACAGCAAGTACACTCTAGTATGCTTTAGAAATGGTCCACAGGGAGTGAATGCTGAGGACATCCTGCATGGGCTGTCGTAATCCCCCCAAATATTGTGCCACCATTTGCTCCTCCATCTCAGATAAGTCATTCTGGGCCATCAATTGATAAAACTCCTCCATATAATCATCTACCGATCGCGTGCCTTGCCTCAACGAGTGAAGTCGCTGAAACAAAGTTTGAGAGTAGTCGAAAGAAAGGAAGTGACCCTTCATCTTCTCCCAATCAGTGATCTTGGCCTTGCCTTGTTTGTCTCGTGATCGCCTCAACTGCTCCCACCACGCAGATGCTCTGCTTTTGAGTTTGATGACGGCAAATTTCACTTTGACATTATCTGGAACTTCCTTATAGTAAAAACTACGCTCTACTTCATTCAACCAATCTACGAATCATTCGGCTTATAACGTACCAAAAAACTCGGGTATATCCACTTTGAAACCGAGATTTCCATGACGATCCTCCCGACCACGGCGCTCCCAGAATCGAGCACGATTGTGATACGGGTTTTCAAAATTGGAATCAGAATCGTGATATTCCATCTCACGATTATCGAAATCCTGCCCCGTTAGACGCTGGGTTAACTCTGCAACTTGTCTCTGTAAATCCTCAATCATCACATCCTTAACGCTATGATCACGGTGAGGGGCTTCCTCGTTCGCCTGCCCGCGATGACCACGACCACCAGCCATAGAAACTGATGAAATCTCACCCCAAGAAGATGTTGAAGCTCTGATACCAACTGTCGTCGGGCAGAATAACGATTATCATGCGGGCTAGTTCAACAGACAATTCACAAGGAAGGATACAAGAAATTCGCCCAAAAACACAGAGAAATAACTCTAATGTCAATTAAATTACTCAAATCAAAGGTCTACTACAATATTGAGGAAGAGCTCTATTTATAGTGCTCAAATAACTTGAATAATAAGCAGCCTATTCTTAAAAGAAAAAATAGAATCAAATACTAAAATAACAAGCAGTTTATTCATAAAAGAAAAAGTAAAGCCTAATCCTAAAATGAAACTGCCTATTCCTAAAAGAAAAAGTAGAATCAAATACTAAAATAACAAGCAGTCTATTCCTAAAAGAAAAAGTAAAGCCTAATCCTAAAAGGAAACTAAAAAGACTCCTAATTAAATTGAAAGATTATGAATAAGTTATTTAATAAATAACTTTGAGAGCAAATTAGGAACCCTATTAACCCAAATTAGGAACCATAGAAACCCTCCTGCATCACAATATGAAATGAAAATCAATTATATAATGTATCATCACGATATGAAATTTTTTTCATTCAAATGTTTTTATCATTTTTACTAAACAACCCAAGTTTGATCCTCTTGGAACGTAAGATTTCTTTATGGCTATTGACAGTTACTATTCTTTATGCATTTATATGTCTGCTAAAAATTACCATTTTATAATTTCTTTATGGTTCTTGACAATTACTATTTTTGTCACTGTGACCTGCCCCTAATTTTTTTTTTATTCTTAACTTCGATACATATTTATATGTAATTGCAAGCATAAGTTTTTTTTGTTTGGGTTCACAAGTGGCATAAACCATCCAACAAAAAATATATGAAATTAAAATCTAAAATAATAACATAGAATCAATGAAAATATGTACCATTTGACAACTCATACAAAATTTGAGTCTTATAAAAACCATTTTTTATATGAAATTGTATTAGGATCTTATCATGTTCGCAAACTTTAGATTTTTTTTAGCTTCAACTTAGATACTTATTATAATTATTTTGTGATTTTAGTTTGCTAAACTATTAGCAGGAGTAGAAACTGCTGCCGTTAAGAAATTGCATATATTCTAGTTAATACGCTCGTTTGCCTCGCTAAGGTTATCGATGTTGTGACCTTATTTTGGCTTAAAATTGGATTACACTGAATCAATTTGATATATGCGATTTACTTTTGATAGTTGTTTATTTTTATTCATTATTAGCTCGGGTAGGAAAAAAAAATTGGCTCTGTCCCTGATAATTACTATTATCAACTAATAATCATTTGCCATCTCGCTCCCTTGACTAAAATCCTAGGCCTGCCACTAGGTTGATCAATCATTTATAGTCGTGGTAGGAGAAGCCTGCACGGTGAGTTACTTGTGATGAAACAAAAATAGCTAAAGAAAGTTCACACTGGCTTGCAAAATAATTAACTCAATTTCTATTATGTCAGGCATGGAGCAATGGAAGACTACATTGTGCTCATCACTGTGCGATGTTGAATGGGAACAAAGAGAGATACACAATGGTTTTCTTTTGTTGCTGTGGGGGAACGATAGAGGTGCTAGAAGAGTTGGTTGACGAGAAACATCCTTTGTAATACAAGCTCTTTGATCTAAGGAGTTTAAATTGTTTCAGTTTCACAACAGATGAGGGTAAGAAAACAAACTATGTTGTTAAGGCATATTGCAGCATATGATCTTTGACGAAGAATACTTCACATGAAAATTTCTATCCGTTTTTTAAGTACTAGTTTTAGCTAATATTTGCTTGCAAGTTTGTTATATCTGGAATCAAAGATTGAAACACCTAACATTAATGATATGCCCGCTAGTACCTTCCGGGATACCTGAGAAAATGAACCCTCTTCCATTTTTTAGGTCATGGAAAATGCAGTCATCAACTATCAACTACGTAACCCCTAAATTAGGTCAAACCCAGTTCCTTTTGGCCCTTATACGAAATTAGCCACAACCCGTATTGATTTGATCAAGGCCCAACTTCAAGAAGCCCGATTTCACTAAATTAACCTTGCAGGCGGCATCTCAATCTTTTTCCCATACACTAGAGCCTGATTCGGTTAATGTTACTTATGATGCAAGTTTTTCTGATGCTACCAAACAGGAAACCATAGGTGTTAGCCGTGAATCTACGCGGAGAGATACTTGCCCAGGTTGTTTTGTAGTGGATGCCGCTTTTCTTCTCATCCAGGCTAACCAGTGAAAGATGAGATTTTTGCTAGGGGATTTAGGGAATCTCATTTCTATTCTGCAGGAGGATCAACTTCAAACTAGGACTGACATGCAATGGATATGGCGCTTTCTAATCGGTGGTATCTGAAGACTGATTTCTATCAATACTTTTTGGTACTTTAAATATATTACTAGAGCTCTGAACTACAAAGGTCATACTTTAGCTGCTACTATTGGACATCATCACCTTTTAACCCCAAAAAAAAACACCGAACATTGATTCAGAACATGTTGGTTGCAGATGGATCTTCTGTATATAAGTAAATGTTTGTATATGGGTGTACTTTTCATGAAATAACAAAGGATTTAGAACCGGTGTGGCAAAGGATATTATACCAGATCAACAATTTTTTTTAGTAATGGTTGATGTCAAAACCAATATACATGGTGATTCAGATTAGTGCAAGTGAAGGGAATTTCTTATGGAAACTGAGTAGCGAGTTTGCACCCTACACGTATTTTTGGCAAGAAGCAAATCAACTATAGAATCTCGGTTTAGATAGAGCTATCACTAATGGTCATGGATTTATTGCACTAAGACACAATTAGTTATGAACTTAAGTCCATGATATGCCTGATAACTGGTTTTAACTTCTCTTGATCAGTATCTAATTAAGGAATCCATGATCACAGGTATGAATGTGCTGGCAAGTTAAGTTAGATAGTTTTTTAGTTTCAACTGTTCAGCAAACTCAATCTCTCCGCTTCCTGGTTCTGATTGTTCTCACTGCTAACTTATCCTCTTGCTTGCGATCTAATATCATATTTTACCTCCAGTTTCATCAGTTTTAATTCCTATGTTTCACGTCTGCACTTTTCTTTGTTTTCTTCATTTTGATAATTCTCCATAGTCCATCACTGCATCAAGTTTATTTCCTATATTCCATCCCTGCATAAGTAGATTCAGGAGTTCCTCATCACCTTTCTCTTGCGCTGGTTTATTTTCCATAAGTTTTCCATCCTTATATTCCACATTGCTCTTTCATTGTCTTTTACTGTTCTGCCTTCACTTGTGCCATAGCAAATTATTGCTAATTACTGTGTGCTCATGTTGTTTGCCCTTGTAGGTCTCAGGTGTAGAACGATCCCGACTCTGGATGCTTTTGTTTCACTGTTTCTTCATGGTCCTTTCTCCCCCTCTTACTAGCTAGCCTCATGGAACTGATTCCCAGCTAGTTTTAGCCCCCCTCAACTGCTAGTCTCATTCTAGTTACGAATTAGTATCTTTTCGGAACAATATCCTAGCTTCAAACCTCAATTACTTCAAAGTTTCATTTAGTCCACTTATGTTTCTCCATTACTCTCAACTCACCATCATTACACTTCATATCAGCACACATTATCATAAATGTGTATTCATCATAATTGTAACCCACATTTAAATCAAAACTTATATCATATCTCTGTAGCCAGATTGCTTATTATTGCTCTGAGATTCCTAACCTCCCTCTTTATTCCTTCCTATTGTATTTTCCAACCGCATTCACACTTGAACCCATCCTACACCTCAGTGCTACAACATTTACAACACCTACAGTGAACTCTTCTCCAACCCTTAACCCTCATCAGCCTACCCTCAACTTTCAACCACTGTTGGTGTTCCATAAAATTCAACGTCCCCATAATCTTAGCCCACGCTCAGTGTTATCTCCCAACTTCTCCTCACCATCTCCTTCCACTAATTCCTCACCATCTACGTCCACTAACTCCTCTTATCAACTTACAAATCATCTTACTATGGACCCCCCACCACACTCACCACAGTTACCACCACAAACTCCACTTGTACCAACCTTGTCATCTCTCTCCCTCAAAACTGCTTGCCTATATGCAGTTACCACATAACTCACTCCCATCTCCCTGCAACTAGCTTGACTCACCTACAATTGGGTCCCATGACTCTTTTATTTCTAAATTGGCGGACCAATTTGATCATTCTCAATTTGAGCAACAAGAGAATGAAGGGCTAGAGGACCCGGCATTGCGAACTGTGGCAAAGTACTATCATAAGCAAAACCTCAGCCTTGCTACTTTTGCTAGAAGAATGCTCCCTCAATGGAAACCAATTTCACTGTTCACTTTGAAATTCTTGAAGGGCATGATGATAAGAAGGTTGTTTACTATCTTGTTCAATTCACCAATCTACAAGACGAACTCAAAATGCTTAACAATGGTCTGTGGTCTCTGTTCGGTTGGTTAGTTTCAGTGAAAGAATGGCATCCTGACTTCATGGCGATAGATTTTAATACAATTTTGTGCTGGGTGAGATTCCACGAGTTCCCATTACAACAACTACTCCTCTCCAATGTGGAAGCTCTTGCAAACTATGATTCAGAGTATCATTTCCTATTTGATCCCTTTGTATAGGAACTCTGATGGAAATTGATTTAGAAGCTCTACAGTGCCCTTCATAAGATTCAAAATTTGGTTGAATGTGAGCAACCCACTGCCAAGTAGAATGCGCACATCCTTTGGGATTGTACATGGGTGTTTTTCCTGGTTAAATTCTGCTACGAGGACTTCCCTCTATTTTGCTTTTGTTGTGGTCGGCTCGGACATAGAGTGGGACATGAATGCAAGGTTTTCATGCAACCACCATATTATCCGCATTGTCTTCATCTTACTAAGGAGCAATTATATAGAATGCTACATTTCAACCCAACATCCAGAATTTCACATAGACAAGCCTTGCGCTCCAGTTTGGCGCTTTCCATTACCAAACAACAATTAAACAAATTCTCCTTCACTCCAGTCAATACGGAATCAGGAGAAGTTTCGAGTACTAATTGACATGCAAGAAATATGCACACCTCTCCTGGATTGGATTGTAGCGATGCGATCCATCAAACGACTGCTATGCACCGATCGTCCCCTTCTTCTAGACACCATTTCGACCTGAATTCGATTGATGAGAATGAGAGGATGGAATCAAATGAACTATTCACTCACCTGAACACCGACCAATACCACCACCAACTCCATACCACCATTAATTCTGACGCAATCTCTGATGTAATTGGACACACCCAACAGACAATTATACCTCCTGCTTCATCACCTTCACATCAAACCACTATCTATCAACACTGTCCTTCATCCCATATTAATCCATTACAAGAATCCCTAGTCACTAACCAACCTTCCTCTATTGGAAATTACTCAAACCTCAACTCCTCTTCTTGTATACACACAGAAAGGTTCTTATGGTGGAGAACCATGTGCGCAATAGGGCTTGACTAGTTGCATGGGCTCAAATCTCACCCATAATTTGTTCAAACCTTCTACGTATCGAGGGAGGGAGCGAGGATGCTCCCTCGCACGTGATTCTTTATGCGGGATTCAACAAACCGTCCAGCGAAATTTTGAGTTTTTTGGCTCCAAAGTTTTGGCTCCAAACCCTAAACTGGTAAGAGAGTTTCTCTCCCCATCGACAGAGTTTTCTCTCTCTCTCCCATCGACAGAGTTTTCTCTCCCCATCGAAGCAAGGTTCTATCCCCATCGACAGAGTTTTCTCTCCCCATTGAAGCAAGGTTCTATCCCCATCGACAGAGTTTTCTCTCCCCATCTGTTTCTCTCTGAATTTCTCTCCCATCGACAGAGTTTTCTCTCCCCATTTGTTTCTCTCTGAATCGAAGAAATGGAAGCTGTTTCTCTCCCCATCGAATCTATTTCTCTCTTAATCGAAGAAATCGAAGTAAGTTCTTTGGTATGCCTTTCTTCGTAATCAAATTATGACAAAATTTGATTTCTTACTTCGATTACATAAGATATCTTACTTTGATTTGATTTCTTACTTCTGATTATGAGAAATCTGTAATCTCTATTACGAAGAAATCAGATTATGAGAAATCGAAGTAAGAAATCGATAGTCATAGTTGCAATTTCTTTGGTTAATGTAATCTGTGACTATTTGTAGTGCCTTTGCAATTTTTAGTAGTGCAATTTGTTGAAAGTTTTTGTCGACTCTTTAACCGATTTTTTACGAGAACTTAATCTACCAAGAGGTTTGAATTGTGTAAAATATGGCAATTTTTACGAGAAATTTAGACCTCTAACTGCAAAACAAATACCCAATGATCTGTGATTGTGTCAAGTATACGTAACATAAAAACAAGATCTGTGTCTTTGGATGACTTTGTTTCTGTCTTCAGGATCACAGTTCTGAATTTGTAATTTTCAAAGTTGGTTTTATGTAAGACTTGTTCATATTCAAGCATCATGTTTATAGGCTGGGCTGGATTTCTTGATTTCTTGTTATGGGTATTATCGTTTTGGTTATTGAGACGCTTCTTTTAGTTTATCAACATTTTTTTAATGATCAAGTTTTGATAATATATGTTTCCTTGGAAAGGCTTCAGTTTGTTTGGCTGGACTTAAGACTCATAACCGATTTTTTATCCCTAAAACACATAACATGTTTGTGAATTAAATATATCAAAATCTTGATCTATAAGTCACATGTAAATGGACAAAGAAAAAGCCTTACCTTGTAGTCAATAATGTGTTTCTCTTTTATATGAGTGCACACAACGATTGATCTAACTATAACTTATTGTATTTCAGGTAACGGAGGAGTGCTTGGAGAAGGCCATATCTATATGCAAGGCTGGTGCTAGCTTTAAGACAATTGGAAAGACGATAAGGTGTGATTCTTTTGTGTTATATCTCAGATAAACAGTCATTCTTAATTGATAAAGGGAATGTCAGATTATTAACAAGGATTCCTAGTCAATTAAGCCATCACAGTCCAAAGACTAAAAAACAAGTGATTTTGGAGGATGCTTAATGTTAGGACTTAGCAGATCTATGCCATTTAGTACTTATTGTATGATGAAAGCATTTGAATATGGAAGTTTTACTAGTTGTGAATCAATACATGATGACTTCAAAATCACAGATTTATGTATTTTAAGAGAAAGTTGGGGTTGGACTGACCCTTGCTAGGTTTGCTCATGCATCATGATGAAAAGTATCCATTCTAGTTGTTACAATACAATGTTACAGCATCTCATTACTCACAAAATCATCTACACATCTCACAAAATCTACGAATATCACTTGAATAGTTGCCCTAACTTGAATATGCTACGAGTTACTGTAGTTTGATTTTTATCTATGCTTCTATGTTTTAACCGATGTTGTATATTATAAACATATTTCAGGAATGGATAGTGTAGAGGATAATGAATGTATGTTGTTGGAATAAAATTCAGAAGTGTCGAGGGAACCTACAGAAGGGATGGAATTCATCAACCTTGATGAGTTCCAACGTTATTATCATGAATATGGTAATAAAAAGGGATTTCCAGTGAAAGTAATGACTACTGAAAAAGATGTTAATGGAAAACCTATATTCATTCAGCTTTCATGTGGTCGGGCTGGGAAACCAAAAAGTAGAGCAAAAAATGTCGTGGGTTTGCGTGCGTCGAGCAAATGTGGTTGTCTGGCTAAGATTAGAGCTCATATACGGCCTGATGGAACAGTTGTAGTGAATAGAGTTACAGTTGATCACAATCATCAGTTAAGCCCTAGTAAATCAAATTTTTTTCCAAAGAATAGAACTATGAGCTTGTATGTCAAGAAGAGGCTTGAATTTAATGATAGGGCAGGTATTAGACCAAATAAGAGTTATTCGGGATGTGTGGTTGAAGCTGATGGGCATGATATTGTATCATTTTCCCAAAAAGATTGTTATAATTATTTGGACAAAATGAGGAAGTTGAGACTTGGTGAGGGGGATGCGATGGCACTTCATAACTACTTCCAAAAAATGCAAGCTAATAATGTTGATTTCTTTTATATGATGGATTTGGATGATGAAGGTAGGTTGAGAAATATTTTTTGGGCTGACGCATGGAGTAGAGCAGCTTACAAGGAGTTTGGGGATGCTGTTACTTTTGACACTACATACTTAACAAATAAGTATGACATGCCTTTTGCTCATTTTGTTGGGGTGAATCATCACGGTCAGTCAATTCTTTTGGGATGTGGATTGATATGTGGTGAGACGGTTGAAGAATTTGTTTGGCTTTTTCGAACTTGGCTCGTGTGTATGAATGGCAATGCTCCTTCTGCTATAATCACTGATCAAGATAGGGCAATGAAGAAGGCCATTCAAATTGTATTTCCCAACACACGACACAAATGAAGCTTGTGGCATATTATGAAAAAGTTGCCCGAAAAGCTGTCAGGTTGCAATGAATATGAGGCGATCAAGTTTGCAATGCAAAGAGCAGTTTATGATTCCCTGTCTCATGAAGAGTTTGAAGAAAATTGGCATGGGTTTATTGATAAATATAATCTGGATGAAAATGATTGGTTGAGTGGATTATACTACGAAAGGATGCGTTGGGTGCCAGCATTTCAACGAAATACTTTTTGGGCGGGGATGTCTTCAACTCAAAGGAGTGAAAGCATGAATGCTTTTTTTGATGGTTATGTGAATCCGAAGACCACTTTAAAGCAATTTGTAGAACAATATGAGAATGCACTACGTAGTAAGGTCCAAAAGGAATCTGAAGAGGACTTCAAATGTTATAGCCGAAGGATTCCTTGCATTACTCCATATGCAATTGAGATAAAATTTTGGGATGCCTACACTACAAATAAATTCAGGGAGTTTCAAGAAGAGATAACCGGGAATCCATGTTGTAGAATTGTCGGTGAAGCTATGGATGGAAGTGGCTTTCAGTTGTACACTATTACACAAGACATGGTGATAAATGATAGGCAACGATCAGTCAATTTTATAGTCTCTTTTAATGCTGCCGACTTCGCCATCAAGTGTAATTGTCAATTGTTTGAGTTCAGGGGGATTTTATGCAAACATGTATTGAAAGTCTTGTTTGAAAAAGGGATTCATGATATACCTGATAAATATGTTATTCGGAGGTGGAGGAAAGATGTTAAGAGGGCTCATACAAAGGTGAAGATTATTTATTCAGATTGGGGAATGAAGCCTGAAAATGCGCGATTTGAAAAGATGTGCAATGCCTTCTATGAAATTCAGCATTTTCAGATCAGGCATACTCAGCATTTTCAGATCAGCAATTCACCTATTATTCAACTTTCAACTTTCAGATATGCTGATCTCTCCAATTCAGATAATCATCCAAAGGCCATTGGTAATCTCTCCCATTGTTCACATTATTCACTATGTTATAAGGCCATTGTGAACCCAATTCAAAAACAGAGGACAGCCATTTGATGTAGTTCATTTGTACTTACAAATGCACAAGTTGGGACATAACAATGGAACACTTTGCATCATTTCAGTAGTGAGATGTTTAGGACAAGAATTCTATAATCTGGAAAAACAATTTCTGAACTTTTTTTTTGTTATTAACCATTGATTGATACAATGAGGGCTTACATGAGATCATGTGATCGAATTTATTGTCACTAATTGAACATACACCCAAATGATACAGCCAAACTCACAAACAAGTTCATAATTCCGAAACAAAAAAATCACTAGAATACTTTGAATCCTCACTGACATACTTTGAATCCTCACTAGCAAGGTAAAAAGCAGCTTGTGTGACGTCTCCCTTCTTGAGAAACACCCCCTTTAGGTTTGCAACAGCACCCACAGCTTGTTCAAGCTGGTCATCATTCAACTTGATGAATTTTGAAGCCAATGGTGTAACACATGAATATGGAGATAAGTAATTCACTCTAATACCAAACTGTCCAAGCTCTGCTGCTGCATTCTTGGTTAGCCCAACCACTGCATGCTTTGAACATGTATATGCATGAGAGGCAGCCTGGCCTACAACTGAGGCAACACTAGCAGTTGAAATTATGCTGCCACTTTTTGCCAGGATCATCACTTGTGCTGCGTGTTTCATGCAGAGGAATACGCCTGTCATAAAAAGAAATTGGAAAATTTTAGGCCTTCACTTGATAACATTCAGGGCTCTAATTAAATTAAGATGCAAAACAATCACCTCCAAGTTCACAAAAATACAATCAAAATGATCTGACATCCTTACCTGTGACATTTATACTCATGACTCTTTCGAAATCTGCCTTTTCATTGTCAATGATACGTGGTCTGGGCTCATCAACAACGCCTGCATTGTTGAACATGATATCAAGCTTGCCATAGGTTGATATGGCTGTGTCAACTGCATTTTTCACTAAATTCAGTTAGCTAAAACATAACACATTCAGTAACAAAAAAAAAATTCAGTTAGCTAAAACATAACACATTCAAGAAGCTGGTAAGCTACAACCCCAAAATCTGCTTACCAAGTATCTGCTTGATCATAATTGCATAAATGAAAAAGAAGCTGGTAAGCTACAACCCCAAAATCTGTTTAGCAAACAAGTAAAGCAGATCCCCCCTCCAAAGCAAAACCCACTCATTCAACATAGAAAGGATCTAGCTTGCACTCTCATTCAAGATCAAGCCAACTGCAAAAACCCATTTTCAAAGCACTTGTCAATAATACACTGAGCTTTTAATCCACTTCACCAATCTTCTTTTGTCAAATCAAAAGGGAAGTACTCCTCATCTGGTAAGAAAAACCAAACCAACTTTTATAATAATCTCAATTACACAAAACTCATATCACAAACTCCAGATCAAACAAAACCCAGTTGTGTCTCTACCTACCAACTAGAACAAAAACCCTTTTCTACCTCCCCTTTTTTTCAACAAAATCCAACTTCAATCTCAAAATAAATAATAAAAAAACCCAGATTCAGAAATCCACTTTAAACCAAAGATCAGCATCAGATTTCCATTTCCATGGGCTTAATTCCACAACCACAATAAATGAGTGTTTCAAAAAGAGATTACCTTTGAAGAAAACATAGATTGTCAAGATCTGGGTATTGATTTATCAACAATTCCAACTAAAAAGAGAAACAAAACCAAGCAAAAACATTGTATCAATACAGCTAAATTCATTAAACCCCACAGTTTACATAGAAAGATGAGAGCAATGAAGACTTGAAAAATCCTGAAAATAAAGCAACAGTTGAAGAGATACTTACAGAAGTCCTGATTGATGAGAAGAAGCTGAGTTGTGTATAACAAATATTGGATTTTTGAGAAATTTGTCTGAAATATGGAAACCCAACAACCAAAAACTGAATTAAAGATTAGAGATAAACTGAAATATGCTCTCCAATTCTTCTAGGTATCGAGGGAGGGAGCGAGGGGTCGAGGGAAAAGATTGGTGATAAACTGAAACATGCTCTCCAATTCTTCTAGAGTTCAATTTTGCTCAATTTTGGTTGTGCAAATTCACCGAAATGTGAGCTTGCTTACTGGATGCTTCGATTTCTTCGATTTGCTAGGAGTCGAGGGAGGGAGGGGTCGAGGGAGCTTTGCTAGGTCTAGGGTTTGTGGGAGAGATTGAGAAAGGAGTCGAGGGAGCTTTGCTAGGGGTCGAGGGTGAAAAGAAAGAGTGAGCGGTGATTTACTGGTTTTGTGGGAGAGACTGAGTTATGGAGAGAAGTAATCCCAAATTCATTTAGATCTAGGGTTTTATTTGGGCGGTCGAATTTTTGCTTTTCAATTTGGAGCCAAAAAATTTCGCCCTCTAAAACATACCTGGACGAGCTGAACCCCTTCAAAATGTCACGTGCGAGGGAGCATCCTCGCTCCCTCCCTCGATACCTAGAAGAGTTGTAATTTGTTAGTTGGGCAACCACAAGGGCTTCCACATATGGGCTTGGGAAATTTTCAGGATGTAAGCCCAGGAGCGTTCTCTCAGTTAAACCCAACTACACTTCAAGTCTCCAATCTAATCAGGGGTGCCCAACTCAGAGCCCATGGGCCACATTATTCAGTTGTGACTAATCCAAGCCCAAAGCTTGCACTTACAACTCGTCCTCTTCAAGCTAATGCTATGTGTAGCCAGTATGCTTCATCAAGGACAGTGACAGAACGCCGCTTCGGCCCTCCCTCGCCGATGGTAAATGCTATTCTAGACTCTTTCATCTCGATGCCTCCCATACTTGAACAAGGATCGCATACGGCGACAACATTGGGAGGTATTCAGGTTGATAATGTACTTGCTCCTCATGAAAGGGTTACTCAGGTACAAACTGTCAAATATATACACAACTCTATTACAGCCTAACAGAGTTCTTCACAACAAGGACACTGACCCTAATCCAACAACTAAACAGTATTCAATTAGGACTGTTATGCTAATCTTTGTAACAAAATGATAAGATGTATGATGTACATGAGCTGTAATTTGTTATACGAACTCTATAAATAGAGACTCTCACACACCCAATCAATGTGTGGAGTAATTCAAAGATTTTACATGGTATCAGCCTAACTCGATCCTATACAACAACAAAAAAAAAAACCAATGTTTTCCCCTTTCTCAATCCTAAGGCAACCTCATCTTCTCAATCTGATTCCTCCTCCTCTTCACTTACCAGCCCTATCTCCCCAACAACCTTGCAAACTACCCACATTCATCACTTGATATCTGTCAAACTTGACACAACCAACTATCTCCTTTGGCGCACTCAGTTCGTGCCCTTACTGATAGGATATGATCTTGAGGGATTTGTTGATGGGACCAATGTTTGTCCTCCTCGTTTCACCTCTGAGAATGCACACAATCCGGCTTATACAGCCTGGCAGAAACAAGATCAAGTATTGCTAGGCTGGTTGCTCTCATCTCTATCCGAGACTGTTTTGGCACAAGTTGTCGGTCTCCACTCATCTCGTGTTGTATGGACAACATTGGAGACACATTATGCTTCCAAATCCAAAGCACGTATCATGCAGATACGGCGTGAACTTCAAACCATCCGCAAGGGGAACAAAACCATGTCTGAATACTTCCTCCATGCCAAGTCCCTTGCAGATAGTCTTGCAGCCTCAGGGCAGTCACTACCAGACTCAGATTTGCAGCAGATCATCTTAAGTGGTCTCGACTCAGTCTATGATGCTATTGTCACCACTCTCACGGCCACGGTAGCCGATATTCCTATCGATGACTTCCATGCTCACTTATTGGCATTTGATATGAGAGTTTCAGCACAACAAACGACACTCAATTTGCAGCCCCTTGCGAACATGGCAACACGTTCCAGTTCTATTAAGAAACCAGGACCTTATTCCTCTAATCATGAACAGAACACCTCCACCAGATTCAATCAGCACAGTCGAAATCAGAATCGCAGTCAGAATCATGGACTGAATCGTTCCCCATCTACTTCTGTAGGCCCATGTCAGATTTGTGGCAAGAAAAATCACTCTACCTCCACTTGCTGGCATAGATATGATCCGCCTAATCGATCTCCACCAGCCGCTTATGTTGCGGCATTAGGGTCTTTCACTGATCATCAATGGCATCCTGATAATAGTGCTACAAATCATGTGACATCCGATCTTCAAAATTTTTCAGATTCGAACTGAGTATGATGGTCCTGACCAGATTCGTGTAGGTAATGGAAACTCTCTTCCCATTGCTCATGTCGGTAAGGCTTCTTTTACATATTCAAATCGAACCTTTCATCTTAATAACCTTTACCATGTGCCCAAAATTTCTGCAAATCTTATATCCGTTTCTCAATTTTTCAAAGACAATAACGTATTTTTTGAGTTTCACCCCTCTTTCTTTCTTGTGAAGGATCGTCGCACGGGGATGGTGGTTCTACAAGGACTGAATAAAGGTGGCCTGTATTCGTTCACTCCGAGTCAAGGTAGTTTTCCTCCCACCACATTAATAAGTGAGCGGTCCTCCATCCATCTTTGGCATCAACGTTTAGGGCATCCCAAGATGCGTACTGTGAAGCGTGTCGTTCAAGAATTTTCTTTACCATTTGTTAGTAACAACATTGAACTTTGTGATTCCTGTTTGATCAATAAAAGTAGAAAGTTGCCTTTCCCAAATAGTTCGAGCTCATATAATGAACCTCTTCATCTTATTGTTTCTGATCTTTGGGGTCCTTCTACAATTACATCTAGAAATGGTTTTCGATTTTATCTCCTACTCATGGATGTTTACAGTAGATTTATTTGGATTTACCCACTTGTTCGTAAGTCTGATGCATTAACTACCTTCATTTCGTTTAAATCCAAAATAGAAAATCTATTTGGCAAGAAAATTAAGATTTTCCAATCTGATAATGGTGGGGAATATAAAAAATTTACACCGTTTCTTGATGCTCAAGGGGTTTATCATAGATTCTCCTGCCCACATACCTCAGAGCAAAATGGGCTTGCGGAGAGACGACATCGTCACATTGTTGAAACCGGGCGGTCCCTTCTCCACAATGCATCGATGCCTTTTGACTTTTGGGTTGAGGCTTTTAACACTTCATGTTATTTGCTAAATAGATTACCTTCCCCAATTTTACAGAACAAATCTCCTTTCGAGACCTTATTCAATCAAAATCCCAACTATGAGTTTTTGCGTGTCTTTGGGTGTCTATGCTACCCGCACTTGCGGGCATATAGCCAACATAAACTAGCTCCACGCTCCCTTGCCTGTGTTTTTATCGGTTATAACGCATCACACAAAGGTTATCTTTGCTTACATGTTTCAACAAACCGCCTATATATATCACGTCACGTTGTTTTCGTAGAAACTGTGTTTCCTTTTGCAGGTCCTCGAACCATCACCCCTGCGCCGATGGATTTTAAACCATCCTCTGCCAATGTGCATACTCCACCACCAATGTCAGGTTTGGCATCTGTCCCTGGTGCTACTCCACAAATCTCACCTGCTATTGCTTCTTCAGTTCCTACTTCACATTCTCCCATTGATATCTCTCATGAATCTGCTCCTACTACAGATTTACAGTCCCCTTTTGAGTCTCTTAATGCAGGCTTCCCTACTACAAGTTCTAATGAGATCACAGTGTCAGAAGCTCAGCCCACACCACCACCTGCACCATCTTCCAGATCACCTAAAGCTCCTCGAGTTCATATTGAGCACCCCATGACAACCCGTTCCAAAAATGGGATTTATCGACCCAAAGTGTTGACTACTACCAAACACCTTTTATGTGGTGATGATCTTCTTGAACCTACATGCTACTCTCAAGCTGCAATGACCCCTGAATGGAGACAGGCAATGGATTCGGAATTGAACGCTCTTTTGAAGAATGGCACATGGTACCTTGTTCCTTCCAAGCCAAACCAAAATATTGTTGGCTGCAAATGGGTTTTTCGGTTAAAGTGGAAAGCTGATGGCACAGTGGACAAATATAAGGCTCGACTTGTCGCAAAGGGTTTTAACCAACAAGAAGGTGTTGATTATGGTGAAACATTTAGCCCTGTGGTCAAGCCTTGCACTATACGTACCATCTTGACCATTGCCTTAGCCCGCGGATGGCCATTACGCCAATTAGACGTTCAAAATGCATTCCTCCATGGATTCCTTGAGGAGGAAGTGTACATGAAGCAACGCCCTGGTTATATCGACCAACGCCATCCAAACTATGTATCTCGCCTCCACAAGTTGATTTATGGTTTGAAGCAGGCTCCTCGTGCTTGGTATCACCGACTAAGTGCGTTCCTTACTGAAATTGGTTTCTCAAGCTCAAAGGCTGATTCGTCTCTCTTTATTATGCTTCAACCGACTCAGACTATACTTTAATTAGTATATGTTGACGACATAATTATCACAGGTTCCAGGGAAGACTGCATTCAGTCATTGATCAAGGAACTAAACTCTGTTTTTTCCATTAAAGACTTGGGACCATTGCACTATTTTTTGGGCATTGAGACCCATCGATTTGCTACTGGTATGTTTCTTTCTCAAAAGAGATACATTACTGATTTATTGCGCCGAACTAAAATGGATGGAGTTAAGCCCGTTTCCACTCCTCTTGCAAGTGACGCGCGCCTATCTCAGAATGGGACACGATTCAATGATCCCACTCTTTATAGAAGCATTGTTGGTGTTCTCCAATACCTCACTTTCACTAGACCTAATGTGTCTTTTGCGGTTAACAAAGTTTGCCAATACATGTATGATCCCAAAGATGGACATTGGGTTGTTGTCAAACGAATCCTTCGTTATCTCAAGCAAACTGTGGATTATGGATTGTCTTTAAGCGTACCAACCTCTTTGTCTCTAAATGCATTTTCTGACGCTGATTGGGCAGGGTGTCTTGATGATCGTAGATCCACAAGCGGGTATTGCATATTTTTTGGAGGAAATCTCATTTCGTGGAGTGGCAGGAAACAAAAAACAGTTTCCAGATCCAGCACTGAAGCTGAATATCGCGGGTTAGCTATTGCCACAGCTGAACTAATTTGGATTCAGTCTCTACTTCGTGAACTTGGGTTTCATCCTCCTACATCTCCAACCTTATGGTGTGACAATTTGGGAGCTACGTATCTCACTGTGAATCCAGTATTCCATTCCCGCACTAAACACATTGAAATTGATTACCATTTCGTGCGTGAACGGGTTGCTCGCCATCAACTAGATGTTCGATTCATTTCCACCAAAGATCAGCTTGCTGATATCTTTACCAAGGGACTCAGTTCATTACGACATTCGTACCTTAGAGACAAACTAACTGTCACTTCGTTGCCACTTAGTTTGAGGGGGCGTGTCAAGGATATACACAACTCTGTTACAGCCTAACAGAGTTCTTCACAACAAGGACATTGATCCTAATCCAACAACTAAACAGAATTCTACTAGGACTGTTATGCTAATCTTTGTAACAAAATGATAAGATGTATGATGTACATGAGCTGTAATTTGTTATACGAACTCTATAAATAGAGACTCTCACACACCCAATCAATGTGTGGAGTAATTCAAAGATTTTACACAAACAACATTGGAAGGAACACAAGAATGCAATGCAACATCTCAACAGTCCCTACCCTCCAACTTAGCTCTTATAGATGCAGTGACTCATCTAAGGGAAACAAGGCGCAAAACGATCTTGAGGAGACGTGCCCAATGTCTGAACAGGGATATAATGAGTCAAGAACTTCATGCTCATCCAATTGACACAGTGTCGCAGAACCAGAGTCGAGATCTACTTGTTCCTCCCACAGCTAGGCGATCCAAGAGAGGCCAAGGGAAAGGGGGAAAAAATTAGATGGAGACCAGAGTTATATCCAGGAAGAGGGTTTTTTCACCACTAGGAAGCGACCCATGTTGGGAATCTCTTTCAGAGAGATTAATCCAAGCCAATTGACATTGCAAACTCACTTGACTCAGCATAGCATAGAGAAAGCCTGACTCACCCTCCACCAACGGGACTGCCCTCCCTAATTGGGGCCGAAATCATTTACCACACTATAGCTACAGCTGAATCAGATAGCTAGTCTTCGACTACTTTGCACAACACTCTTGAGAAAGAGGCGACCGCCTCCAAAGGGTCGTCCAGGTTTCCATGATACTGAGTTGGAATGTAAGGGGCATCGGATCGCCCTGCTCATTCCGAAATCCGAGGGCCCTCTCCCTATAGTCCAATCCTGACATTTTGTTTATCTCTAAAACAAAAGCATCTTCACCAAGTATGGATCGTATACGCCGGAGGCTGGGCTACAAGCATGGAGCTTAAGTACCAGCTAGTGGTCTATCAGGTGGTCTTGCCTTGTTTTGGAAAGAAGGTACGCATTTAACAAATCATTTCTTCTCGTAAATACTTCTTTTATTGCATTGTTGATAATTTATATTCACAAGAAAAATGGTCTATTATTTTTGCCTACGGAGAACCTAACTCGTTTCTCCGGTCACATTTTTGGGATGTTCTATCTCAACTTTATTCACTGTTAAATTTTTCTATAATTATTATTGGAGATCTTAATGCTATTTCATCGCAAAAGGATAAACTAGGTGTCACGTCCTGATTTTCGAAGAGGAAAACGTAAATCCTAATATCCACGTAGGATTATTCGTTTCCCCCAAAACTAGGGACCTGAAAATTCAATAACAACAGAAACAATTAGCAGCAACAACTAAAACATGATTTAATTACTGAAACAAATTAAAACTCTAACCCGAAAAGACTGATGTTGCTAGCCCCACTAACGGTACTCCAGTAACGCTTCCCAAAAATCTCTAAACCTGAAAGGCTAATCGGCTACATTCCCAAAGGAATGTACCCAAGAAGCAAAAGCTCACTTGGGTCAGCAATAAAGCTGGTGTGAGAAATCTTTTTCCCAAAATCAATAAATTCACACGTGATAACATCAAACTAAACAAAAACAATAACCAACCACACCAACAGGTAGTTCCTCAATTAGGCAAATGTGTCATCATCCTAATAAATAAATATGCCTTTACTAGTACTTATGCTATAGAAGTTGACTATGGCAAGTCTGACCTGCAGAAATATGAGTGAACTTGCCATCCTGCATGAAAAGGTTAGAAATAACCGGATAATATTTCTAAGTTATCAATTCTCATAAATGCAATTCATTTTCAAACAAAGATACAAATCATAGTCATATTAGACTGTTATTAAAACATCAACAAAACATATTTTCTACCTTTAGGAAGACATATAGTTTTCATTCAATGGTTGAATGAGCATTTAGTTTCTTCCTTTAAGGTAATCATGCATATACACCAAAAAGAAACCTCGCTTTTTTTCCACAATCGCACTATCCTCCTTGTGCCGAACACACTTCACCCAAGTGTGCCTCCCTTGCCTTCGAAACCACTCGGAGCGTACATGTTCCAAGTGGGGTGCCACATCGAGGAACATGTCATCTCACCCAAAGTTTGATCCATGGCAAGCATTTCCTAAATCTACACGTACAACGGAACTCATATGGAACGGTGCACCGATATGCAAGCAAGTCTGCATACCCATAATTATATCACACATATACAAGCAAGTCTGTATACAAATCAAAATTTTCATCTTTTTTTTTTCGGAGTTGTGGAAAAGAGCATAAAAAAAATCCTCAATACACTAAACCATCAAATGACCAACATTATTTTGAACAGATCACTTAAGCTTCACATTTGTTATAATAGAAGACCTGACTGATCAAATTCTGAGCTATAGAAAGGGAACAACATCCTTCTTATCTTAGTATATGATTTGCATTATCTTAGTATATGATTGGCAGTAGAAAAATAAAATCAACTGATTGATTTAACACAACAAAGAAAAATACAATTCAAGTTACAATAATGAACTCATTAAACACTCCAATTCGTTCTCATATGTTCCTACAAGGAAACCCACTCAACGCCAGTACAAATATAATCCTTTATTCTCCAATAACAATGCTATAGGAGGAAAAACAAAGATATATTTCACACAAAAAAATTTGTTCTAGTCTCATCACTTCACAACCACCCTTTTCTGTATGTAAAAATGTCTTTGCGATCCAATACCATAATCCAATATCCATTGACCCCAAGAACTAATTCCACAAATGAAGTTCTCCCAATACCACTAAATCCCAGAGCAACAAACCCAATACAACATCCATGATCCACTATTTAAATAAAAGAAAAATACTTATCAGTTCAAGATGGCATTTCCTGTGGCAATACCATATATCCATTCAACTTCACAAAGACTTGAATTACTTCCAAGTAAAGAAAGATGGGGTAAGTCCATAAAGACATGCTAAATCTTATTTGACGGGCAAACAAATAAACCCAGATGCCTCTGCATCGTAATAGATCTCATATCTCCAAAGTCAGATTGATATTTAAGAAACGTTTATTATTTGTAGGATAAGATAATTCTTCCCAGTATCCTAAAAATAGAAATGCAAAGAGTTCATACATAAAGAGAAAACTTTGATAAGAATTCAAAAAAAAAAAAAAAAAAAACAAGTTGAATTCAATTCAAAATCAAGACATTAAACCCAGATCCCAAAAATACGAGATACCCATCAAAACACGACCCCAAACCCCATTGGGTCCCTAAAAAATCACAAATAAAGGGGTCATCCTCTCTCTATACCACACCATTCTAAAAACAGGTTTATAATGAAAGGAAACACGCCATGCCACAAAGCCATTGAACCATCAAAACTTTAATTAGTAGGGAGGTCAAATAAGTAGTACCATCCTAGTGGATGGTAAAAAAAAAATTGAAAATTAATATCTCCCCAAAAGTGAGCCCAATTTAGCCCTACCACCCTACTATTCTTGTGCAGACTTTAAACTCAGATCTCCCAACAAGTGAAGGAGGAAAAGCATTATCATATCTTGCATTGGGCATTGAATGGTTCTGCGACTTAAATTTGAAAACTCGTTGAAACTCCTATCCACGGTTTTGTTCGTGATTTAAAATTTTAATATATTTTGTAAGTCAGTTTAACCATCAAACAAAACCCATATCTGAACATACTTTAGTTTTGAGTGATAAGACTAAATTAAGATTTCAAAATTCCTGACCAAACCAATCAATTCTCCAAAGAACTAAGATAGTTTTTGTCCTTTTCTTGTGATGAATCAAATAAACAAGGGATCTCGTCACCAAACTGATTATCAATGTCTATCTGTCAATTTATATAAGCACACAAACCAAAACAATGAAAGTTGAAACAAAATCACTAGATAAGAGATAGAGATCTCACTGATCAGCACATAGCTATCGCCACAGGAGACCTTCACGAAGACCTCTCTCTCACGCCGCAATCCCTCACCATTGGACCCTCTCTCGATTCCACTACTATCTTCCTTCTTCTCTCGGCCTCCATCGATTGCACAAAACAACGCATAATAAAGAAGAAAGAAAGAAACAGGAAGGAGAAGAAGAACACGCAGGGAAGGGAGAAAGAAAAAGTGGGGAAGAAAATAGGGATTGTTCTCTTTATATGGTGGGTGGTTATCCGCCCCCACCAAACTTCTGAATGCACCCACCCTCTTTCACAAAATAAAACCCTAATCATTAGTTTAATAAAAACCCAAAACCAAGCCCAAATACAATTGAGTAACAACCCATCAACATTATGGTTTACAAATTTTTGGCTAAACGCACACACACCTTATTCTATTTAACAATGGCAAACAGAAAAAAAAATCTTTTTCCAAATAAATGAGATTACAATATATGCCACAATTAATAAATAAGAAATTTTTATATTTATTTAATTAGGCGGGTATTACACTAGGTGCGTAGGAAAGTCACAACCTCTAATGTCAAACATCTCAATAATTCCTTCATACACATAGTCTTATAGACTTCCTTTTGAATGGTTCCAAGTTCACTTGGAACAACAAAAGAAAATATCGTCATGACGTCAAATCGAAATTAGACAAAATCTTGGTTTCTACCAGTTGGATGGATCTTTTTCAATCTGCCACAGCTCACTCAATACACACAACTACTTCCGATCATAGAGCTATCTCCCTGCAATTAGTGAATTCAACAAACCTTGGTCCTAAGCCTTTTCGGTTCTTCCACATGTGGACGAGGGGTCCTCAGTGTCGGGGCATTTTTCAGTCCACGTGGTTTCCTAATCTTCACCTAGGTCCGGCTAAAAACATCACCCTTAAAACAAAAACACTCAGCCATAAATTGTCTAGATGGAATAAGGAGGTCTTTAGTAACATTCACCAAAACATTAAAGAAACCTTACTCCAATTAGACAATTTACAGAATCCACCCCCCCCCCCTCTTCTGACAATGCTTATGCGATCTTAGTCCTTGAAGATAGGCTTGAGGAACTGCACCTTAGAGAGGAAATTTTTTGGCGAAACAAATAAGAAGAGTCTTAGCTAAAGGATGGCAACAAAAAACTAGGTTTTTGTTTTTCCATCTCTCATGTTTTCTTCGACATAAAAGGAACACCATTTCTCGCATCCAAAACCAGAATAGGAGTTGGCACTTGACCCAGGCCTCTATGGGTCAGATCATTAATGGTTATTTTGATAAATTTTCCAATCTTCTAACCCGGACCCAAACCCGGATATTCTTTCGCTCTTTTCGTCGGTGATTTCCGACAATGACAATGAATCTCTCCTTCAAACCCCGTCAGAAGAAGAAATCAGGTCTACAATCTTTAGCATGGGGAGTCATAAAGCTTTGGGACCTGATGGCTTCCATGCCTTCTTCTTCCAACACTATTGTAATATAGTCAAGGAAGATGTTATCGAGGTGGTTACTAACTTCTTTATTTTTGGGACCATGGATCCTAAGCTCAATGAAACCTTCCTTGCCTTAATACCTAAGGTGTCCCCCTGAGAAATTCAGACTAGTAGGTTCATGAAATATCATCTACAAGGTCATCTCTAAGATCCTAGCAAACAGGTTGAAACCATTCCTTGATAACATCATCTCACCGAACCAAGGTGTCTTCCTCAAAGGTCATTCTATCAGTGATAATATTAATCTAGCCCATGAAACTTTTTTTTCAAATGAAGCACCGTCGACGGAAAAAACAAAGCTGGATGGCCATTAAAATTGATATAGCTAAAGCATATGACAGAGTCGAGTGGCCATTCCTTCTTATTCTTTTTAGACAACTCGGCTTTGCTGAGCACTGGATCACTCTCATTCAATAATGTGTTTTAACTACTTTATTCAAAGTGCTCCTTAATGGTTCCTCTCTACCTCCTACTAAACCCATCAGAGGCATTCGCCAAGGGGACCCACTCTCCCCCTATCTCTTCATTTTGGTGGCAGAAGCTCTCTCACGTATGCTGGCAAAAGCGGAGATGACTAACACTTTACATGGTATTCGTCTTTGGCGCCACTCACCCTCTATTAGGCACCTCATTTACGCTGATGACCTTATTCTTTTCTACAGAGCTACGCTCGTAGAAGCACACCCGGTCAAGGATATACTAGCATTTTACTGTGAGGCTTCGTGCTAGACAGTTAATTATGACAAAATCCTCGGTTTATTACAGCTTCAATGTCCACCCAGACACTCTAAAATGATAACTAGAATTTTGGGCTCCAAGCTGTATAACCTGAAGGATAAGTACCTCGGATCCCCGCTATTGTTTTCTAGGAAAAAAGCCTCGGACTTTCAATTTATAGTAGATAAAATCAATTCCAAACTGTCTTCCTGGAAAGCTAAGGTGTTGTCTCGGGCAAGAAGGACAGTTATGATCAAAGCAGTTATCCACTCTATCCCGGTATATACAATGCAAACATTCTTCCTTCCCTGTTCTCTTACTATCCAAATTGATACTTTGGCTTACAACTTCTGGTGGAATGGTATGGAAAAAGGAAAGTTGAAACACCTATGTAACTGGGACAAGATTACCAGTCTGCAACATCTTGGGGGACTTAATATCCCGCCTGCCAGAACGAAGAATCTAGCACTCAAAGCTAAAGCAATTTGGCATGCTATTGCAAATCCTCGCAACACTCAACTGAAGGCCATATACTTTAGGAATAAAAGTATATTTCAGTTGTCTAAGCCTCCTTCGCCTGGCAAGGCAACCTATCAGCTCTCAACAAAATGAGAACCCACCTCTTGTGGCAGATTAGATCGAGTAATGATATTAATCTTTGGCAAGATTGTTGGGTTAAACTAGGACTTCTACTGACCAATTGTCTCCCAATGCCAACTCCCACCACCACTCTCCGCAAAGTTTGGGATCTCTGGTTACTAGATAACTCCACCCAAGATGGAACTCAGAACTTATTCTTTCCCTTTTTCCCATACCGGTGGCAAGGGATATTCTCAATATCACCATTCCCCCATCTCTTTCTCCTGACCATTTGATTTGGACATTTGAGAAAAAAGGAGTGTTCTCGGTTAAAAGCGCCACCAAAGCCTTTATTCACTCAGCTTTGGAGCCCTCAACCTCCAATTAGGCTAGGAGTCGCATCTCTCCCAAGATCTTGATAGAAATTTGGCACATCAAAGCACTAGCAGATGCCAATCTCCTGATATGGAAGGTTACCCAGAACATCTTACCTACTATGTCTAACCTCCAACGCATTCACATGCCTATTGAAGATTGATGTGTCTTCTTCCATAAGCACCAGGAGAACATAGTTCACCTTTTCTTTTTATGTCCGGTGGTGCAACGCCTCTGGCTTCTCCCCCCTCTACCCATCAACTGGAGTTTAGCGGATATCCCTTCGCATACCTCCCAAGCTTTCTTTAAGTTTATATGGGACTCTGCGGCCACTATGACCCAATTACGAGAAGAGCGACTCTCCCAATTTACTGTGGTCATCCAACGAATTTTGCACGCTCGCAACAATTACATTTTCAGAAAAAGAGGTTCTCTCTATCCCAAGTTTTGTTGCATCAATCAACCACACATGGTCATTTTTAGTAAACAATTGTTTCAATCCTCCCGACTTCACATGGATGACGGGAACATCGCTTCCCTCCATCAAGTCCTTGAAAATGCCACCACGGCGCATCAGACGTCTCCCTACACGCATCACAATCATACCCCAAACCATGAGACTATCCGGTCATCTATTCCACACTTTGAAACTCAACAATCTAGAATCTGTACTATCCACCAAAAAATCCTGACAGCTAATACCCACAAAATTAATTCCTTAGCTAAAGACCCAGGCTTACATCCTTCTCACCATCCACTGATATAATTATAGTCACTTATGATGTCTGTTTCTATACCTCGTCTCTTCATGGAGCTTTTGGAGTTATGGCGGTGGATACTTCTGGTATGGTGTGTGCAACCTTCATGAACACGATTCCGGGTCGAGTAACAAATAGTACTATGGCCGAATGTTTTACAGCAGAAATCGCTTTTTTACTTGTACAGGCAAAGCAGTGGCCAACAGGGATGATCTTAGGGGCCTCGGGTGCTTTACTAACTATTTTGCATTACAAAGTGGGCGATCAGGCGGACATAAGATGGATGTTGCGATCATTACTATGTAGTATTCAGGCTCGTTCAACTTTGCCTAATTGGATTTGCAAATATATCCCTAGGGAGCTCAATAGTGAAACACATGTTTTGGCTTCGACTGCAGGACGATGATTATGTACTTAATTATGTTTTATTAATGCATATGTTTTACTAGAAAAAAAAAAATGTACTGGCAAGTCTGGCATCATAGAACAATTCCATAGAAAGTCCTTCCCCTGAATTTTGAAAATGCAACCATTTGGTCTAAAAAATCAAAAGCTAAAAGCCTAACAGCAATGTTAAAAACAATTGGTTAAGCTAAAACATAACCAAAGTCCATCAAAGGAGACCGACTACTTTGTAACACATACATTAACACGTATGCATAAATATAAGAGTTCACCGTCTTAGCTCATTTGGATAGTAATAATTGTCTGAATACTACCTTAATTGTCCAGGTACATGAGAAGTCTACATAATATACTAAACATATATCTGATGCAACAAAAGAAACCAGTGGAAGTCACGTCCTCCACTCCTGTCCCTGCAAGAAAGAAAGACATACCGGTGTGGTTAACAATTTCTGTAATATCAAACGAAATTAGAGAAGTTAATCAATGCAGAAAATGAAATCCATAGCTGCAGATTTCCTTGTATAAGATTAGCATATATTATGTTTAAAGGAAAAAAAATATATATATAAAAGAAAAAGAAAAGAAAACATAAACATATCTGTAATATGATTCGCAATCACGAGAGTGAATTGCTTTTACCCAGAGGGCAACTAAAGTTGAAATATAACATGGTTTGGTTTGTTATATCTCAGAGAAATAAAACAACAAAATGTAATAACTCACTGCTTTGCCCACATCTTAAGTTCAGTATCATTGTTCTGATCAGGAATGCATCACATAAGTGCATTTCCTAATTGATAGTCAGCATGGATGAATGATGGCAGTGATATTTCAGTAACTAAACCCTAAGATTGCCTTGCTATTACTATGACATTTGATTTATACCATCGCACAAATCAACATTCCGTGTAAACAGCAGCCCTCCTCAAATGGTGCTGAATCAACCGGAACAGGGATCCAGCAAATGGTCTCTATAGGGAAGTGGGACTTTATAAGACAATAAAACAAAATTACCTGAAGCTTAGCCACAACATATAGAAACAAGGGATAATGTACAAACCAATGGAAGAGGTAGGATAAAACAGTTAACCTCCCTAAAATGCAAAATGCAAGAAGAGCAAAAAGCAACGCAAATATCAAATTCCAATCACCCTCAAGTCTGCAGTCAACCAATGCTGACTTCTCATTAGTCAACAGTCATTGTGTTAAAAGTTGTCTTCAAGATAGCTCTCACTAAGCCCTGAAGAGGACTAGACTAAATTTACATTGTGTTAAATATCAGTACAACTGAGCGTACCAAATAACTATTCTAAACTATACATCACCATGCTTCAATAGATAAACGTGAGACACGGCTAGAGTTTCATCTCATGATCATATACCAAGGCAAAGTCGTTGGAAAGCCCAAGAATAATTGATACCTTAATGTTGGACCCCCTAAACTTTAGTTCTTAAGGTATTAGGTGAATAGCATATGGTGGTTATGCTATGTCCTACTTCGATTAATACATACATGTCACCATTGATATATAATGATAAAAGGTAAGGTGGACAACACCACATCACAACACTCCCTCTGGGGTGTCCATCGTATTAAGATAATTGTCTAATTAAAAACCTTGTCAAGAAACTAAGCAAATAATTATTGAACATTCCTCTTAGCGGTCCATTAAACCAATGGTCAATGCTAAATCCTCAGACGAGTCTCAAATTTATTGCAATGGATGCAAAAAGTTAAGATCACCTGTCTAACAAGAAGAGCAATTGTTGATTTAACTTTGGTGGTTTGACAAACGGACAACATTCTATTAAGATAATGCTACATGCATTGTCCAAAAAGACGAATCCTTCATCCAAGGAGATTGAACCAAGAACATTTCACTAAAGTTCTTCTATCCACATGAACTTAAACTTCGTTGCAAGTGAGAACCTTGCAGATTGCCTATCAGTTTTGAGCGAGCAACAATCGTTTTCCTTCGACAAGGTTTCCTCACTGGTCCTGTTAGGGTTTTAACAAGCTAGCATTATGCACACCCAACATAGTTCCCTAACAACATTGTATTCTTTTTTCCCTTGCTTGTATTCATTCTATCTCTTCTTTTTTCTTTAACCCTCCTAGATTTTTTGGTAGGGTTTAATGAGACAATTATCTTAGCATCATGGACATCAAGGGGGAGCGTCTTCAACCCTTTTCATAGTAAAATGTAACAACATTTGCACCTTATCAAAGTAGGAGGTGCCATAACCATCATATGCATAAACAGATGGATGTGCATCCATGCGCTAGCTGCATATCCGAGCATATGTTACCACCAAGCTGTGTCTAAATGGCTAAACTTTTTCCAACCTGCTAAAGCTATGTTAGGGTCCAACACAAAATTTTGTTGAGATAAATAAGATCTACCAACAGCTATATTCACCTAAAATATGTGTTATTTCTTGGATCTGCCCGTCCCTTGGATATATATGTCCCTTTGAAATATAATTGATGATGCCTAGCTATCTCTCTCATGTTTTTGAGTGTTTATTTACTGAAGCACAGTGATGTATTTACTTTTGAAGAGTTATTCCGGTGTATTCAGGTTCTCTTGGTTTTTTTTTATTTTTATTTTTTATTTTTATTTTGATAATTTATTAACAAGTTTCTACTAACATCAAGTAGACACTCAAATGAAAAAATATATAAAATTGCAATTGTATTCGTCGTAAAATTGATCTATCACTAACAATGTGATGGAAAGAAATATATCAATTAACAAAAATGTTGTGTTCCATGAAGATCGAACCCGGGTCAATTGGAAAAACTATTGAATGACAAACTACTGAACCAAAACAATACATTTAGATAATGTTGAACGAGCTTTTATTATATTATATATTATTATTACTTTTAGTTTTAGGAAATGCTAGGTATATATATAAAAAAATTGGAAGTTGAGGGGGGTCAGCTAGCTGCCCTTCCTGGTCCTTCAGCAGGTCAACTGTGAAGATAGTCCAATATCATAAGAAAACGAAGCCTTCCAAGATAGATAGTTCTCTTTAAACATTAGAAAGGAAATCTAATATCAAAAGGGTGCTTTTTTACGTTTTCATATCAAATATTATAAGAAAAGAAGCAAAAAAGAAAAGAAAGGTGTTCTACCATTAAGGGAAGCTGAACCAGAATATTGTTGGGTGTAGGAAGGTGATTTGAGATGGAGCCAGACTATCTCTAGTATTAGGATAAATTTGTAAACGAAACCCACCAGAAACCCCTGTTGAACCATGGGACATGGCTGATACAGTAATATTTGTATTGGAAGTATTTAGCAGAACTATCCCATGCTAACCATAATCCAAACCTAATAAGATTTCCTAACATGTTTATGTTTGAACAGACTTCACATCACTAAACAACAGTAAAGATTTATTCGCATAGACACTAATTGACCACAAAGAGTTGGATCAAATGAAGGTGGAAAAACACCAGAAATAATGTGAATCACATGTTGTCAACAAAACTAAAGCTACATCCATGTGTACTGTCTACAAGCAAGTAAAGATGTAAGGCCCACATGCCTAATGTGTAACACCATGTTTGCACTTAAGTTGCAAGGTAAGTCTCCCTCCTCTGGAAAGTTCATTTTCCCAAGTTGTGAGTTTAGATTCCAGGGTTAATACCCAAATTCAAAAGTTCAACTCCCCTAATTGACAAGTACAGTTATAAAACAGATTTTTGCACGAGTAGTTCAAGTTTTTTTCATATCGGGTCCAAAAGCCCAATCAATTTTAGTATAAAGGAGTAATTTGTTGAATACTCCGGACAAATTTTCACATGTTTAATATGATAACATTGCAAAATCTTAGTACGGTGTAAGGCTTCTAATCTAGAACCCCCAGGTGGCTTTAGCTTACCCCATTACTGCTTCCTGTATTTCCATCTTAGGCAAAGAGGCGAAGGAGTTAAATTATCGAAGAGTACACAATTCATTCTCGTGGCAGAAACATAATACTTGATCATTTAAGTATACACAAGCAGAGAAGTAAGGCTTTTGCAGAATCATAGAAGAAAACCAAAGACAAAGAGATTTTATCCAAAGCATCTTGTCCCTGGTTGAAATCGGGGTCAATTCAATAAAAACTTATGCTATTTGACAAATAGTGTGTGAATTATGAATTTACCGAAATTGTTAAAAAAGGAACCAATTTTAAATGAAACTATCTGCAAATGAAAATTCTAAGTGAACTACTTTAGTATTATTAGCTGGTTGTCTCAAGAGGCTATATACCTTGTTTAGTCTCCAGACTCATAATCAACTCAAACACGTGGTTTTTTTATCTGATTAATTAACAAAGAACAAAGATATCTTCCAGATTAATCAACAACCCCCACAGAGACAAAAAACATTAGAATAACATAATCAAGATTTTTGCGTGCATCACCAGCAGCAAGCAAAACCTTTGAACCCATAAATCGTAGCTGATTTCAACATATAAGAATTCCAAATAAGAAATCAAACAAAATAAGACAACTTTTAGCAAGTATTTTAAACACGCCATCTCTATAACAAAGATCAAGTTCTTAATTCGGATTGAAGGTTCAGAATAAATTAAGGAGCCAACTTTAACACATCAGTAACTTGACAAACAATCTATAAAATAAATAATAAATAAATTTTGCAACCCCACCGCATCTAATCTGTCAATTGACCCAAACAACCTAAAGTCCAGCAAATTTCTTCAAATTATCAATTATAATGCAAACAATCAATCAATCATTTCACCAATAAAAAAAAACCCATTACAAAAAACTGATAATAATTCAATTAAACCATCAAAATTAATCAATTGAAGATCAAAGATCGAACCTTTATACCCTTTTTCAGCCTCAGGAAGAGGAATGTTTCCCCTCGCACTCCGGGCTCTCATCAAAATTCTTCGAAGGGTATTTTGCAGTAACCATGCCAACCTCAAACACCAAATTCTCCCCACTCGATCTTATCCCAGTAATCGACCACCACTGGAAGAAAGCCCTAACTCTGATCCCCTGCAACTCCGCAATTCTACCTTCCACGAGCTTCCCAGTGATCCTCTTTGAGTAAGTAGCAAGATAGTTGTCTGGGGGCAGAGTAAGCTTGCAAGTATCGAAGAGACTGACCAAGAAATCGCCAGTGGTTCGGTTTACAGAGTAGTTCAAGACGCTGGTGGGGAGTAGGCCGATGGGGAAGCCATTGCTCTTGAGCTCTTCGTGGGCGGAGAGGAGTTTTGAGTTTGGGTTTTGTGTGGGAGTTGCAGAGAAGGTAAGGTGGAGAAGAGAGAACAGGAACAGAGAGAGGAACAGAGAAGGTGAAGAAGAAGCCATTGTTTTTTTGCTCTGTTTTTGGTTTTGGGATGTTTGACTGAATTTGGTCTTCAAGTCTTCTGAAATGTTGGAGACTTGTAGTTGTGAAAGGAGTTTATGGATGGATATTTAAGAAATTTATTATTATTATACTGTATTTTCTTATATTAAAACAAATAAATACTTATTTTTTGAGTAAAGCAATTCGTCTAGATCCCTTTTTCTTTAAATGCACAATCACAAAACACTTTTTGGAGGAGGGGCAAAAATATAAATTTGCTTTCAAGCCAGCAAACCATGCCCGACTAAAATTTTTGATTCATCTATTGTTGAAACTATAAGGATTTGTGACGAAAGGTAAAACTTAAGTTGAGGATTCAAGCTCTTTCCACGACATATTTACCAGGGATCTATGAAACCATTATTGCAAAGAAAAAGAAGCATAAAAATAATATTTTTGATATTTGATATCGAATGGTGGACTTTGTTAAAATAATGACACAATTTTTTTTGTCATATTCTAAGGGCTTTCCAAGCAAGATAGCATATTCCAAAAGGCATGGTACTTTTGTATGTCATAATCTATGATCAACTACGAGAATGGACCAAAGAGAGCTTCTACTTAAATTTCATGAGTGCATCTTATCCTATTGACAGTTAGAATGATATAAAGTTTTATCACTTACTAATTAAGGAGATATACAATAAAATCAAATAAAAAAATGTTTTTTTTTTTTGGTTAAAAATCTCTTCCACTATTTTCTTGCTACTTGTAAGCAAGGGCATCAGGGTTCCAACTAGGCTTGGGCTTTTACATGAACATGAATGCTACCACTACACATGGTGAGATCTGGGGGTCAGCACCTTACTTCTTTGGATTCTCTTAGGATGATTCACATAATTTTCATTTGATGGTTGGAAAGATGTTGTCATAGTTTGTTATACTTGTGATGCAAGATTACTTGTAGAAGCTTGGGTAATAATGCCACAAAGAGAACAAGATCATCAGACATAAAGAGTAAATACAATTCGAAGGGAAAAGGGGGGAAAACATATGCACTTTTATTCTAAGGTGTGAGTGTTGGGCATCATCAAACCGTATTATTTACAAACTGTTCTTGCCATCCCACGTGCTATATAGCATAATTGAGCTCCTAGATTGACTCTGTAAACTTATTGATTATATAGGTTTGCTAACATGAGCTCTAGTGATCCGACACTCACCAGAAGTAGTGTAGTGTCGATCAATATGTGTGCTGTCAATTATCCTTCCTTAACCTGTTCAAATTTAACTAGCCAGATCACCTGATTGTATTTTCCTGCTTGGTTGTGTCCATCATGCTTCCTGCCAATTGGTTTTATTATTCCTATCAGGAGTTTGGCAATCTACACTTTCAGTGGCTGTGCAACATACATTAGTTGTTGTCCTTCCTGGTTGTTTGGTGTCCTGTTTCTTCCACTTAATAAGTTGGTTCTTGCAATTTGAATTTCTGCGACATCTGAAGCTGTGTCCAAAAACCTGACAGCCAATGGCATTTTCGGGGTTTCCAACTATATTCAACTTGTACATTTTTGTTCCCTTGTTTCATCTAATACTATAGAAATATTAGTTGAAAATGAGTCAACAGATATTGGCGCAGAAGCGAATGTTGAAAAGAAGAAGAAGATTCAGGGATCTCCAAGGTAGAATAGAAGACATGCAAGAATGTAACAGAAGAGGAGAATTATAGAATAAAAAAATAAAGAGGATGATAATTTGGAGAAAGATAATTCAATTAATTGATAATTTGTTCATTTTTTTTTTAATTCTTGAGTCTCGCTTTTAATAAATAAATAAAATTAATCTTAGCTAAACTAGAAATAAACATAATATTTCTATTGTAATACCTAAAACAACCATACTTAATTGAAATCCTAATAAAAATATAATACCTAATCATATGATAAAACAATAAGATAAGATGTCCTACATCATGCTCCCCTTCTTTAAAACAACTCGTCCTCGAGTTGTACATCACGAAGATGATGCAATCACCTCCCTTTGATGATGAGAGTACGATGCAAACAATTTTCTAACATTTCTTGTGGCATACGTTTCATGTGGCGGAGGAAAACAACAACCACCTCACTCAGGTTTGGCTTATTTATTTATTTATTTATTACTAGTTAGTTCATCATCTAGTAGGTTGTTCTACTTGGAGGATGGTTTGTTAAAAGCTATTTCAAATTAGGTGCTCTGTTGGTCATAAAAGTATAAAATTATTAATAAAAGAGTCTTTGTTGGTCATAAAAGTATAAAATTAGGTTTTCTATTTGTTTAGGAAGGGTAAAGATGTCATGTTACTTTATGAACTAACCTGAGTTAATAAAAAAGTCTTTGTTAGTCATAAAAGTATAAAAAAATAGGCATAAATTAGCCATTACATCAACAACGATACCTAAATGTCTATTTTGTGAAGAAGTATGCCTTAAAATTCATTTTTCTTTATTTATTTTCTTGAAAAACATTTATTTCTTTTCATGCCCTGTTTTGTAGCTTTGGTGAAATTTCATTATGCATTATTTTTATTGTATTGTTTTTAATTTAGTAGGCCATCAATTTCAAATAATTTATTTTTGGTTGTATTCTTGATTTTATGTTTTGATATGTTTACATGAACATGAATGTTGTTACACATGGAGAGATCTAGGGGGTTAATAACTAACACGCATCACCTTATTACTTTGGATTCAAAAATTCTAGGAAGCGAGGAAAAAGGAGCGAGGGATGGGTGTAACTACCCATCTCCCTCGAGATGTGTGTTGTCCCTTATCTCGAGGGGAATGGGTGTAACCACCCATCCCTCGCTCCCTAGAAGGGCTCCTTTGGATTCTCTTAGGATCAGTGTTCTAAAAATCGCTAGGCGTTGGGCGAGCAGGTGCCTAGCGCCCAGGGGCCTAGGCGGGCGGTTAGGCGGTCTTAGGTTTTGTATTATAACTTTAATAATTTACAAAAGTTAATCATAATACATTATCAATTACATCCAATTTAATGCCAATATACATATGCAAAATTTAAAAACATGAAAAATTAACAATCATGAACAAAATTTAATAAAACTCAAATGACTAAAGTTGGTCATGATGGGTACTTTATATAAAATTGAATTTGTGGACAAATATCCAAACTTACTCTTTTATTTTTCGTCAAATTGCATTAATAACCTCAGTCATGTTTGATAAAATCTACATTAGTAAAATTGGTACCGGCAGATCCTTTGAGAATTCCATTAAGTAATCATCATTTGCTACATTTAGACATATAAAGAATAAAAAACAATAAAATAGTTTATTTCTAAAAAAGAGGAAAGAAAAATAAAATAATAACAGAATCAGCCTTATTAAAAATTTTAAAAAAATAAATAAATAAAAAATAAAAATCGCCCAGACCGCCTAGACCCCGCCTAGGCCGCCCAGACTGCCTAGAACCGCCCAGACTGCCCACCCAGCCATTAATCTGGGCGGTTTTTCACCTTCTTGCGCCTAGGCGCCGCCTAGGCCGATTTTTAGAACACTGCTTAGGATTACTCACATAATTTCTTATTACAGTTCAAGTCATTCATTTTCATTTGATAGTTGTCAAGATACAGTTATAGTTTTTTATACTTTTGATGCAAGATTACTTGAAGAAGCTTGGGTAATAATGACACAGAGAGCAAAATCATCACACATATCATTTTCATTTGATGGTTGGCAAGATAGAGTTATAGTTTGTTATACTTTTGATGCAAGATTACTTGTAGAAGCTTGGGTAATAATGACACGGAGAACAAGATCATCACTCATAAAGAGTAAATACAATTTGATGATACATCGAAATACACCAATCATTACGGTCATACATGTGGCATAAAGACCCATCACGAGAATATAGTGTTCAATCTATTGGGCCAACTCATAAAGCCCAACAAAAATAGAGCCGATTACAAAGGCCAAGATAAGGCCCGCCATTGAGAAGACATAAATAGGGCCCGAATCCTGGCCCGAATGAATCAGAGCTCAAATCTAGGCCCGAAACGAGTCCTCTCATAAAGAAGAATAACGTTGCACAAAAAAAGAGTCGTGGAAGGAGTTACGCCTCCATGAACGCATCTCCATTAAGGAGGAGACTGTTACAAGAAACATTCCTTCCATTGCGCCTCACATGCTGAAGCCATGCAGAGAATTAACCACGACCATTATAAAAGGTAAAGGGAACGTTCGACACAAGTATGCAACTTTAACTGAGTTTTGTCCAGATTTACTTCATTCTTTCAACAGAATTACTGACTTAAGCATCGGAGTGCCTTCGGCCACCAAAAAGGTGGTCCTTGGCAATCTAACGATTGTTTTGCGGGTCAAACTCATAGGAGGACGATTTTTGGACTCATCAGTTTGGCGTCATCTGTGGGAAACGATGAGTTTCTTCAAAAATAAGATTCACATTAACAAAACTCATACTACCTGATAGAAGATCAATGGAATATTTCACAAATCATTAATCTGGTGATGAACGATATGACATGCTGCCTAATATCGATCTGGCGACAACCGTCAAAAGAACAGTACCTGCTGGAAAAGAGCTCCAACATGTAAAGGTTCAGACGTCTTGACATCTTGGGGAATCCCCTCGGATCTCTGAGTAGAGATGCTTATGGCTCAGATGAACCACGTAATCGAAATGGTAGGCAGAATCATCTGAGACCTGAAGGGCAGCAAATTTTGAGAAAAAATCACCCAGCTTAAGAGATATCGGACTAACAATAGTTCCAGGTGTAATCAAGGGAAGTTCGAAAATCTACAACCGAAAAAGCCCAAATACGAGAGACCGTTCTCGACTTTGATAGTAAGTCGGAGCGAAATTCTTGAAGCTATGACAAGAAGGGAAGATGTCAAATGGCCATAAAAATTAGAGGATATTCGGATAAGCGGGGCAAGAACAAACACTACATTTCACAATGATTATGACCACGATAGCGAAGATTGTCGCACTCTGAAATACGATATTGAATGTCACATCAAAGAAGGACGACTTAGCGAATTCACCAAAATCGTGAACGAAACAATCATCTCAAGGGAGCGAATAAAGGAAACAATCTATATCTTGCATGGCACGGCCAAGGAAAATGAGAAATCCAATCGATCCAAAAAGCATATAGTCAGACTTACGTACAAATATCATATTTCAAGAACCATCCGCACAGCGTGCAAAAATAATGCAAAGGACTCTAACCTTCTCAGACGAAGATGCTGATGGGGTTAATTTCCTGCACAATGATGCTTTAGTGATCTCGGTAATGATAGCTAAGTAGGAAATCAAAAGAGTATTGGTCAACACCAGCAGCTCGGCCAACCTCTAATACCTGACAGCTTTCCGAAGGATGCGGTTCACCAATGAGATGCTCTCACATAGCGATCAATCTATGGTAGATTTTAGTGGGGAACAATGTCACCCGCTGGGAATGATTCAACTATTGGTCGAAGTAGGAGAGCCAGGGAAGCAGCGATTATTGTTGATAGACTTTCTCGTCGTCGATTCTCCTACTGCGTACAACATGCTACTTGGGAGACCGTGGATACACAAGATGGGCGCAGTCCCCTTCACTATGCATCAATGCTTGAAGTACCATACCGACAATGGTATCGAAAGAATCAAAGGAGATCAACTAGTGACTCGGGAATGTCATTTTGCAGTAATAAAGATTCCCCATAAATAGAAATTACTGCAACGACTGGAAGAGCCTTCACAATAGCTTGAAGAAAAGAGTTTGGACTTTCCGGACGATAATACAGATCCAACCAGTTTGCGAGATCGACCTAACACCGGACAACCGAAAGAAGAAACGATCGCAGTTTACTTAGACAACGAAACGGAAAAGGCGATCCGAATTGGTACAAAGATTCACCCTGAACTCGCCAAGAAACTGATCCAACTGCTGAAAGATAACCAAGATGTTTTTGCATGGACAATGAAGAATATGGTGGGGATAGACCCATCCATCATCTCTCACAAATTGCAAGTGAATCCAGATAAAAAAACAGTTCAACAAAAAAAAACTGGTGGTCCCGAAGCGTAATCAGGCAATAAATGAATAAGTGCACCGACTACTCAGCGCAGGAATGATAAAAGAAACTAAATACCCGGATTGGTTGGCAAACACAGTACTGGTAAAGAAGAAGAATGAAAAATTGAGGGTGTACGTGGACTACACCGATCTGAATAAAGTCTGCCCCAAAGACAACTTTCCACTTCCATGAATAGATCAGATAGTTGAAACAACTGCTGAGCATGAAAAGTTGAGCTTCATGGATGCGTCTTCGAGGTATAATCAGATACGAATGTACCCTTCTGACCAAGAAAAACTTCTTTTATAATAGAAAGGGGTACATATTGTTATCGAGTAATGCCCTTCGGATTAAAGAACGCGGAAACAACGTATCAACGACTAGTGAACATAATGTTTAAATATCAGATCGGCAAAACAATGGAAATTTACATCGACGATATGCTTGTAAAAGCTCACGCAGAGCAGACCATGTCGCAGATCTTGAACAAGCTTTCTCCCAGCTGAGAAAGTATAAGATGAAGCTGAACCCGGAGAAATGCACATTTGGAGTGGAGTCAGGGAAGTTCCTCGGGTACATGGTCAACCAACTAGGAATTGAAGCCGATCCAAAGTAGATACAAGCGTTTCTCAACATGCAGTCGCCGACAAACATAAAAGGTGTTCAAAGTCTTAACAGGAGGATAACATCTCTGAACAAATTTATCTCCAGATCATCAGACAATTGTCTGCCTTTCTTCAAAATCTTGAAGAGGAACAAGACATTCGAGTGGAATGACAAATGCGAGAAAGCCTTTTAAAACCTTAAAGACGTGGGAAACACAAAGCTATTAACAAAACCGATCATGGGAGAAGCGTTGTATCTGTATCTATCAGTGTCCAATCACGCGGTGAGTTCGACATTGATACGAAAAGAAAATGTCGTGCAAAACCAATGTACTACATCAGCAAAACACTCAAAGATGCATAAATCAATTGTCCGGCCCTAGAGAAACTGGCGCTCTTTCTAATCATGTCAACAAGAAAATTGCGACCATACTTTCAAGCACACCCAATCACGGTTATGACCGAACATCTGCTTTGATCGGTGTTATACAAACAAGATGTGTTGGGAAGAATGGTAAAGTGGGTAATAGAACTCGAATAATTCGACATCGGCTATGCCCTCAAAACCCCTATCAAAGCTTCGGCATTAGCGAATTTCATTGTTGAGTTCACATAAAGCAACAACCAATAGGATAAAAAGGAAAGCAGAAACCAATCTCCAACGGATGGATCATCCGCTGTGATGGAACGTCCAACGAGGCAGGAAGCAGAGCTGGACTAGTCTTATACAACTCGGAAGGCATCGCATTAGAGAAGGCGATAAAATTCAGTTTTAGAGCCTCCAATAATGAAGCCGAATACGAAGCTGTGATAGCAAAGCTACAGTTAGCAAAACACGAGAATAAAAGACATTAGTGTCTTTACTGATTCCAAGCTGGTGGTCACTCAACTAAACGACGAATTTCAAGTCAAAGATACCCGAATAAAAGCCTACCTCCAGAAAACCACAGAGCTAATAGAAGGCTTCCAAAATGCTACCATCCAACAGTGCGCACGGGTTGAGAACAAAAAACCCGACATACTAGCAAAGGAAGCTTCGACAACAAAGGATAATGACAACCCACTCGTTATGACACAAGGAAGCTCCATACTTGAAAACCATTCGGAAGAAGCATGCGCCGTAAACCAAGAAACCAACTGGACAACTCCAATCTTGGCGTATATATCAAACGGAGAACTCCCAACAAATAAGATGGAACTAGAAAGCTACGAAATTGGGCAGTAATATACACAATGATCAATGACAAACTATACAGAAGATCTGCCACAAGCCCATTACTGAGGTGCCTTGCACCGAAAGATGTTGAATACGTTCTGCAGACAGAAATTATCCACAGGGAGAAAATTGGCCCACAAAGCTCTCACATTAGGTTATTATTGGCCGATGATGCAAACGGATGCTCAAAATCTAGTCCGCAAATGCGACAAATGTCAAAATTTTCCCATACACTCACATGCTGGGACAAAATTTGATTCCAATTAGCAGTCCCTGGCCATTCGCACAATGGGTAATGGACATCGTAGTAGACTACTTCACCAAATGGGTAGAAGTAAAGCCTCTCACAAATATAGGAGAAGCCCAAGTCAAGAAATTTCTTTGGAGAGACATCATATGTAGATTCGGGATCCCAAGGGTAATCATCACGGACAATGGAAGCAATTTGAAGGCAACAAGGTTAAGGAGTTATGCAAAAATTTGAATATCCAGCAACATTTCTCCGCGCCAGCTCATCCACAAGCGAATGGACAAACCGAGGTCACCAACAGGACAATCTTGGAAGCGATCAAAAGAAGACTCGATGAAGCAAAAGGGCTATGGATATTCGAGTTACCAGTGTCCTTTGGGCGTATAGAACAACAAAACGAACTCCGACAGGAGAAATACCTTTCGCCCTAGCGTACAGGTCAGAAGCAATGATACCCGTGGAGATCGGAATGCCAACATTTCGAATCGAATAATTTCGCGCTAAGGACAATGTCGAGGCATTAAGAGTTGGGCTGAATCTCCTCAAAGAAAAGCAATACGCAACCTCCATTAAAACAACAGCGTATGGCACGATATTACAACAAGAAGGTGCGAATCCGAACTTTTAACGTCAGAAACTGGGTGCTACGAAAAGTACAACTCAACACAAAAGAGCTTGGCATGGGCAAGCTGAACCAAAACTAGGAAGGACTGTATTGAGTAACAAAAATAACAACCGGGAACATACTGGTTGGAAAACAAAGAGGGAAAAATGCTACCTCGACCATGGAATGTAAAGCACTTGAAAAGATATTATCAATAAAATATTTTGCTCTCAATTTCGAAACAACAAGAATTTAATCAGGACAAAGAAGTCTGATTAAAAAAAACCAATTCGGGAAAATACGTAGCACAGCTAGAGTATCGAGCAAAAACAAATACATGTACTGGATGAACAAGTTGAACATAAAACAATAACTTCTGACCTGATCAACCACGAAGTAATAAAGTACCAGGACATAAGAGTCAAACTTTTACGTCAACTATAATGTGAGACATCGTAATCCGAATGTAAAACAGGATTTCATAAACTAGAGCTTCTATATGACTAGAACGTTGAACATCGAACATCGAAGCCATTCGTAAAAATATGGACGAACAAGTTAGAAATCTTTGAGAAATGTCGTAAATAAAAGCTAACAAGCTAGACATATGGGACACAAAAATGCAAAATAAAAAAAATTTCATTCATCTTCTACAAAAGGAGATTACAAAAAAGATAAAGCAGACAACAACTAAGAAAGATTATCAGAAGGCTCCTTAATATTCGGATCACCTAGTGAATCCGGAACAACTTCCTCGATATCATCAAATTTCTGCTCAGCAAAGCAATGGTATTGGGTCATGTCCAAACCCTGTGTCTCCATGAAATCTTGGCGACCCTCGACCACACTATTCTAATCCGCGGACTCTGCCGCCTTCAACTTCTCTGTAACGATTAACAGCTCAGCTCGGGTTGACACTAACTCTCTGTGAACGCCTGCAAGTTTATTAGAGACCACTGATTTGGTCTCGACAAACTCAAAATTTAGCTGAGCGATTCGAATAGTAGAAGCCTTGAGCTTGGCAGAACATTCCTTGGCAAAATGAACAACCTCATCATGTTCAGCTTTTCGGTCGGACAACTCTTACTCAACAACATCTAAACGGGATCGTAACTTGCCCAATTCCACTTCGAACGTCTTGAGGTCAGAAGCAAACGTATCAAGAATAGCCTCGAGTTCCCTCAGTGACACGCGTAGAATCCGCAGCCCTCCATGCTCTATGCACTAGGCCTTCAACAAATCCAATCGACGGAGAACATGATAAAGGACCAGAATGTGTTCTGCTAGTTTCCGTTCGATGTATGCCACCTGGTCACGAGATGCCTTACTATCTGACCCCATCTCGGTCTCATAAGTAAGTTGTGCCATCCCCTTCATAAGATGTTGGAGGCCTTCGCCAATATGGCGACATGGCTGTCATACGGGCATAGGAGCCTTATTAGCCAGACGCCCGTGACAATCGCCAATGCCTCAGAAGACCAAAAGGTCTCCCCAAGAACATTAGGAGCAGGACGAGACGCGGAAGGAGTAGCAGGTGATCCCGAGGTCCCAGCCACAACAGTAGAAACAATGAGCTTGAAATCTCGAGCTCGGGCAACAACTCAATCCTCCACGGATAGATCATACTCAAAGTCATCCAAGGTCTTGGTACACTCCGGATTCTTCGAGTGCCAAAGACCAAGCTGAAGCATTTTATTCTCAATTGTGCGTGAATCATCGATAGACAGGTTGATAGAGGCGGACAAACCATAAGAGGCAACAAGATCTTTCTCACGGTCATCTAGAGGGCGGGAAACTTCTTTCTTGGTGCAACTCCAGGCTCGACACAAGTCTTCTTTCACGGTCATCTAGAAAGAAGTCTCCCGCCCTCCACGAATGCATCTCCATCTCCTTCCGTTGCGCCTTACATGCTTAAGTTACGCAAAGAGTTAACCACGACCATTATAAAAGTAAAGGGAACGTTCGCACATGTATGCAACTTTAACTGAGTTTTGTACAGATTTACTTCCTTCTTCCAACAGAGTTATTGATTTAAGCATTGAAGTGCCTACGGCCACCAAAAAGGTGGTCCTTAGCAGTCTAACGATTTTTTTGCAGGTCAAACTCATAGAAGGGCAATTTTTGGATTCACCACAATTCAAAAGGAAAAAAGGGGAAATCATATGCACTTTTTATTCTAAGGTGTGGGTGTGGGTGTGGGTGTGGGTGTGGGTGTGGGTGTGAGCATCATCAAACCTATTATTTACAAACTATTTTTGCCATCCGACGTGTTATATAGCATAATTGAGCTCCTAGATTGACTCTGTAAACTTATTGAATTTATAGGTTTGATAACATGAACTCTAATGATCCTCTCTCAACAGTAGTGTAGTGTCGATCATGTGTTCTGTCAATTTTCCTTCCTTAACATGTTAAAATTTAACTAGCCCGATCACCTTATTGAATTTTCTTAGTTGGTTGTGGATCATGCTTTCTGCCAATTGGTTTTATAATTCCTCTGTGCCAGTAAATGGTGAAAAGAAAAAGGACTGAAGAAGATGTCGGAGGCGAAAGGGATGGTAGTGGGTGAAACATTATGGATGTGATGAAAACAATGGCTACAAACAATTGGCTCTGATACCAATTCGCACAGCGAAAGGTGAAAAGAAAAAAGAGATTTTAATGTAGTGAAAGCCATCCAAAGCCACTGCTTAAAGCCAAAAGCCATGACATCTTGTTTCACCTTGGTCAAAGCAAGGCCACTACCCTCGAGCCACGAAAAGCCACCACTTTTAGTTTTTTTGTTGAAGCATGAAGCCACCAAAGCCATGACTTCATTAAACAAAAGCATTTTTTGTCTTTCTTTTTCTTCTTCTTCACAGTTGAATCAAAGAGCTTCAACAGAGCAATAGCTGGAGATCTTTCTCGAGGTACAAATCTTCTTACCTTCTTCTTCTTCTTGCCTTATTCTCTCTCTCTCGATTTAGGATAGCTTCAAGAGAACAACAGTTCGGTTTTACTTCTTCCCTTTCCTCTCATCTCCTTCTTTTCTTCCTCAATTGTTGAATCAATTTCTTTCTGTTTCTTTACTCACCCATTTTTTCTTCTCTTCACAGAGCTCTCAAAGGCTGATCTTCATGGGAGAACACACTCACACAGCTTCTGCACTTGCACTTTCCAACAATTCTGTAATGGATGCCACCAAAATTTCCACCATCATGACCCTGAAGAAGGAACCCACATCATTGAGTATCACCACCACCTCCAGCCACTGCCGCAGTGTGGGAAGAACCCCAATTTAGTCTTCTTCCATGGCGATTTTGAAGGTCATTCTCGAGCTTCAAGACCCATATTGCAAAGAAAACGCTCTGATATGCCTTAGTAATTATCATTTTGAGATATCTTATACTCAGTTCTTCATTGAGGTTTCTAGATTTCATATAATTTAGGTTTTATTGCTCTCGTTTGAAATTTTTGGATATGGGGTATCTCAATGTTATCTATTCTCTTAATTTGAAGTTTTGAGATATGTGGTTCGTTTCATTATTGAGGTTTGGCTTTGTTGCTTGGTATTTTAGTTTAATTTTCTTGGATTTGATTTGAGGCTTCGGGTGTGTGACTTCATTGATTTATTGTCTTCTCTCTTTAGTCTTCACTCTTTAGAGCTTCACGACAATGAATCAAAGAGCAACAGAGCCTTGTACGTACGCATTTCTTCTTCTTCCCTTCTTCTTCTATGTCCCTGTTGTGTTCTAACTGTTTTCTACAAACCACATTTGATATGAGATGGAGGCAAAACAACTTGAGTAAATACGAACACCTACATTGACTTTAAGTAACACCTCTAAATCTAGTAGAAAAACAGAATGCATATATTTAAAAGCTTAGGTACAAGCAAAATGCATATATTTACATTTTTTTATATAATATTATAGTCATTTTTTAGGGTCACTTTACTTGCATAAAGCCATCGTTTTACTTGAGTAAAGCGATTACTTTTCACTTAAAGCCAATCCATGCAAATCGCTTCATGCTTTGACTATTTTGGGAGATTCAAAGATCTTGAAGGGAGAATAGAAAAAATAGAAGAAGGAGAATAATTTAGAGAGAATTTTCAAAATTATAATTTGGAGAAAGACCATTCGTTTGATTGATAATTTGTTTGTTCGTTGATTTTTTATTTATTTATTTATTTATTATTTTTATTTTTATTTTTATTTTACAATGTTTGGGTTTCTCATTTTTAAATTTAAAAAAAACTTAATCCTAGCTAAACTAGAAATAAACCTGCTATTTCTATTGTAATACCTAAAACAACTAGACTTGTTTAATTGAAACCCTAATAAAATAGAATACCTAATCATGCTAAAACAATAAGATGTCCTACATCAGGCTCCCATTCTTTAAAACAACTCGTCCTCGCGTTGCACATTGAGAAGATGATGCAGTCACTTCCCTCTGGTGGCGAGAGCATGATGCAAACAATTTTCTAACATTTCCTGCGGCTCCTCAGTCGAATTTTCCTCATTAACCTTTTAGATATGGGCATGACAATGTAATGAATGGTACTTTTCACGTTGCAATGACTAAGGAAATCACAAACATGCTTTGCATATGGATCTATATAGGCTAAAAATTGTGTATTTCCTTTTATTTAAAAAGAGGGTCTGATCACAAGATTTTTCATTTGTAACCACTTTTGTTTCTTCAAACATGTATTCCTGATCTCGGTCTCCATTCGGTGAAACATCATTGACTTCAATTGTTCCTTTGGCATGACACAAGTAGACTCCACTTGATCAGCCAAATAATCATTGAAAACTAGTTGAAGAGAGCAATCAACTCGCACATCTAGGTCTTGTATTGTCACATTCTCTAATTTTGTTATTAGTTCTAGTAGAGGGTCATTTTGTACCTTCAACACTTAGTTTACTACACCAGCAACAATTTCTTTCAACAGAAGAGCAATTTGATCCATTAGTTTGTCGTTTGCCTTTTTCCAATTCAGCTTGCAATATAGCTTTCGCTATATTGTTGCTCAAATCAGGCAGGTATGTTTGGGAAGTGCTGGTCATGATGACCGATTTTTTTTAGTTTTGAAAAAGCAATAAATGGTGGATGCCTAAAACAAAACTAGGATTTTTTTTTAGAGATCGATGACGAAAACAATGGGTTGGGAGGGAGAGTTTCGAAAAAAAACAATTTCAATTAATTGATGACAAAGAAGACAGGTGGAGCAAAATGATGATGATAAACAAACAATTGGATGAAAAACATAGAAATTTTTTTCTTATAATCATTTTGTTCTTTTTTTCTGATAGGATTGAAGATGTAGGATGTTGGAGGGCTGGTAGTGGGTGAAAATGAAAAACATGATGAATGTGATGAAGATAATGGCTATAAGCAATTGGCTCTGATACCAATTGGCACAACGTATGTTGAAAGAATAAGGTGATTCAAAAATCTCGAAGGGAGAATAGAAAAAATAGAATAATTCAATGGAAGAAAGAGAATAGTTTAGAGAGAATTGTCAAGATGATAATTTGGAGAGAGATAATTCGATTGATTGAAAATTTGTTTGTTCGTTTGTTTTTTCACATTGGTTGGGTTTCTCTCCTGTAAATTAAAAAAAAAAAATCCTTGCTAAGCTAAAAATAAACCTACAATTTCTATTGTAATGCCTAAAACAACTAGACTTGCTTAATTGAAATGTTAATAATAAAAAAATACTTAGTCATGCTTGATGCAATCATTTTTTGCTCCCTGCATTGACCTTGACCTGCAAACCTGCTGATGTGCACAAGGAACGCATGTGAGCCACGGTCCACCGTTGTGGTGGTCGATGACACTCCGATGCTAAAATCAGACAAGGATATGAGGAATGTGTAATGTTGTAAACAGGGAATTTGTAGTGTACCTTAGCTCACCAACATCATGTCTTATTTAATTATAGTGTTGGAGTTCTTGTTAGACCAAACCATTGATGACATAGTTTAGGGAAGAAGATCTGCGTGGAGATCCTTTTCTAATTACGAGTCGTGCTGTGGAGGGAAGTTTTCCTGTTAGCCATATGCTCCTAGATATGCGGGAGATAGTTCCTGTTTAGAGTGGTCTATAGGAAGAAGTCTCCATATGTGATACATACTCTGAAATTTACTTCCTAGTTGGAAGCAAAGAGTCGTTGTACTTGCCCGTCCAAAACTGATCCTCGAGATACTTGCCTTAGCAGGGTTTACGGGTATTGAGGATAGCTATAAGACATGTGGGCCTAGCAGGCTATAAGAATCCAAATCTGTCGGGCAGACTGTATTGGGCGGGCTTGGAATCATTTGGGGCGGATCAGTGTTTGGCTAATGCTAAGGACTGTTGTTCCTCGAGATAATCATGACACATGTACGATGCAGAGTTGGGATCGTTTGGTATATCATCAGCTACTCCCCCCGAGTTAGTGGACCATCACATCGGTTGCTAAGTCACTTTTTTTTAAAATACACCGCTCATGGTGATTGAGTCTGAATTGTTGTTTGAGCTGTGCGCTTCATTAATTGAATGTGGGTCAGTTCAGTGGAAAAGAGGTGGGAATCCAATCCCTATAATTAGGTCATCCTCTGTGCAGAGACTAACACTTTTATTTTCTTGCTTTTAGAGATTTTACTCTGCTCATCTTCTGATTGAAAAGATTGTTCATCTTCTTTATGGCTCGCCAAAACCATCTTGATAACACAATTTTGGCCAAGGGCCTTGAGTTTTTCGAAGACATGTTGTTTTCTTAATCAGGCCTTGCTGAAATCCGGACGAAGTTCGGGGTTGCTTTCTGAATCAGGCCTTGCTGAAATCCGGACAAAGTTGGGGTCCCTGAAGACCTGTCATTATATGCTATGAAGGATGATCGAACGCTAATGTTTCCGCCGGCGGTGTTCACCTGTTTGCATCGCGGGATGCCCCAAACTGGAGTCTGTTTTCCTGTTCTGAATGTGATTTTGGACTTTTTGAACTTCCTTGGAATTCCTCCTGCCCAGTTGGTACCTAATGGGTACAAGATCGTTCTTCTCATTTTGATTAGGGCGAAGGAAGCTGGCGTCCACGTGACTTCGCAGGTGATCTAGTTGCTGACTTCTCATCGATTGAACGATCACACTGTCTATTAAATGACATCGCTAGCTCGCTTTGAGAATTTGCCTGATGACTTCAAGTCCTAGCAGAAGTATTGCTTCTTGGCTCCTACAGATTCAAAGTACTTCCAGTTCAAGGGTCGTCTGCTTGAACGAGAGTTCAAGCCACTTCGTAAGTGTAGTTTTATCTTTCGATTCTATTGCCCTTGACTGTATGCTAATCGTTTCTCGTGTTCCCTCGCATGATGGTTTCCCACTACTCCTCTTACCCTAGAGGAGCGAAATACTAAGGAGAAATTTCACGACTTTCCAACGAAGAATGTGGTGTACGTCATATGTATTACCAACTTTATTCGCAGTGGGCTTTGGGACAACTGGCATGAGGCCCCAACTCTTTATCGATCGTCATGAGTTAAGTCTGAAGGTGGGGCCCCTTCTAGGACAAGGAAAGATGTCGGAGTCAAGCCTCATGATTTGTCTGATGTAGAGGGGTTGTCCGAAACGCTTGCCTCTTTTGTGAGTTAGAAAAAGTCCCGTGTTAGATCTGGGTCGTCTTCCAAACGATTCGCTCCAGTAATTAAAGGGCATGAGCCTGATCGACCTGCCAGGGTGAAGGCCGAAGTATCTGGCTGGGAGAGGGATCACCAGCGATTAGTAGGGGTTGAAAATGCATCGAATCTTAGCGTTGCGCAGGTGGAAGATCTAAGCGAGAAGCTGATGTAGGCTGCAATAGTGGCTTCTATTGGTGCCGACCCGCCCGAGACAATTCTAATAGAAGATTCTAATGAGGATCCGCCTGAGGTCCTGGAATCCAATCGCCCCATGGGGGGGTTGTCCAATAGTGGCCATGGTGACACGGGCCAAGTTTCTCACAGTTCGCATTGTTCCCCGTCTCACTCCAGGCCGCATCTCAAGGTGATGGAGAGTTTGTTGAACAACTCGCTTCCTTTTCTTCCTCCGGATCCTGTTAAGCCATCCCGCACTAAGGGGTCGCCTATTGGTGATAAAGGAAAGGTTGCAGAGGAGGGCTGAGAGCAGTGATGACTACGAATGGTGGTGCTATCATAATTCCTCATCCGGGAGAGCTTCATCCAGATGCATGGATAAGTCTATTTGCCTCGGACTTAGTAAAAATGAGCACTCAGGTCTGTCATCAGGAAGTTGATGTGGATTATGTTTCGAAGAAGCATATAAGCAGGCATCATAGTTGGCAGACGAATCACGCTCAAAAACCTGATGAGGATATGCTAAAAGGGTGTATGGATAAGGGTTTGAAGTACCTTATGCTAGGAATGTCTCACTTGAGCTAGGTGGCCATCGCTGGGATGAAAATTGAGGCAGCTCGTGTGAGGGTGTACACCATGGATCGTGTCTTCTTAAACATGCAAAGGTTGTATTCTGATGTGCTTTATGAAATTGAGCTACTAAGGAAGCAAGTTGAGGATAGGAGGTCGGATCAGTCGGCCATTGTCGCTAAGACTCAGAGGGTTTGTCTAGAAGTCCTTGAGTCTGACCTGGAAGAGGCGGTGTCCGCGAGGGACAAATTCAAGCAGGAGTTGGATCTGACCCATCGCAACCTGAAGATTGCGCAGGAAGCTGCAGATGAGGCCCGTTCTGAATTGCGGTATCTCGCTAATGATAATTCCTTCAAGGAGGCTGATTGGACTGTTCAGAGACAACAGTTGGAGTCCGATGTGGAGTTCAATGCTCGGGAGACGAGGAAGGCCGAGGACCAACTTGAATTGGAGCAACATGAGCACAGTGTTGTAATGAGCAGTTTGACTATGGAACGGTCTCAGGTCGATGCGCTGACAGGAAAGCTGGGGTTACTGGTAAGAACTCGTTGACGCGAAGACATTCGAGGAAGAGCTTCTCCAGGAGAAAGGCAAGTGTGAATTTCATTGGGTTGTACATGGTAGATTGGAGTTGCTGGCACTGATGAAGGAGGAGCATCCAGATTGGGACCTTGATCGCTATAAGAAGTTGTCGTAGGTAGACTTATCAGTGGCTTTGGCGTTGTCAGACAAAAAGGGTGATCTGGATCATGATGCTCAAGTTGCTGCGCGTACTGACGCAACTTATGCTTCCTCCTCTATTAAGCTTAGCTCTTCTGTTTATGTACCCTCTTCTGGTAAGGAGTAGACCTTATACACTTCTACCTCTTTTACTTTAACAGTTAATGAAAACAAATTTATTTTGAATACGTTATGTATCCATTTTATGCTCATTTTCCCTATTGTGTGCTTCTTGTTTCTCCTTGTCGTTCTACTTTAGCATAGGCTGGTTGGGTCAATAGGAAGTTGAGTGGTCTATCTGTTGTTGAGAGTCTGACCATTTGCGTCGCAAGTGACTCGGAGTCACTGTTGCTTAGTTACGTCCGGTAATGGGCGATCCGCAAATGGTTGAGAAGCAGGCTATGTTGGCTAGTTGTGGGGCTTGTTTTATCTATCTGACTGTTGGTCGCAGTTACTGACATGAGTGAATTGTGATAGTCAAGCACATGCGTTGTCTCTGAATTAGAGCGTTTGTCCCAAGTCAGGTTTCGCAAGCTCGGGCTGGCATTCCATGTAGCACTCGTTCACGTGTTGGCGGGACGATTTAGGGGTCGGCATGAGCGTCCTTTGCTGGTAATAAAATGTCAGCCCATATGAGCGTGAAGACGATGCTCGAGCTGTGATTCATTTTTGCGTCGTTGTTTCAAAAAATAGCGATGGTCGCGTGGCGAGCCGTTTAGGGCTCCCACCTTCCCCACCATCTATGTCCGAGCAGGGTGGACTTTGATCAGAAGCTATCGTTGCCAGTCGTCACCAGCTAGGCTTACTTGACCGGGTTCGGCGACCATTGTTCGCGAAGGGGGCAACAGTCCCTGGCGAATCGTTGTCACCAGGCGTTATAGCGCTGATTGGACTCCCACTTCCTAAACAGTCGACATCCACACTAGACAGACTAGGTGTCGGGGTGAACCGTAAGCCGTCGTCGTCAGCCAAAACTGACTAAGCTTGCCTGGCCAGGTAGGAGCTCTGCCAACTGTGGGCGTGCAAGCATGTATCCACGTGCGGAGTGCATTGTGTGGATGAGGTATGAAGAGACAGAAGTACCTTGAACCAGATGGTGATATGGAGGTGTGATCCGTGTGTCAGGAATAACTAGGGCTTCCAATGCTCGCGTAAAGCACGCGGTAGAATATTGTTTGAATAACGGGCCGAGCCCATGGGCCCATAAAGCGAGAGCTATGGTTTATTGTACGAAATATGTTATGTGTACGACATAGATCACATGGCAACACATGTACGACGTAGATCAGATGGCAACACGTGTACGTCGTAGGTAGCGAGACAGTTGAGTATCGGTCACTCCCCGTCAATTAATGGGGTTGTGTGAAGCCTCGTTGATTGGACGAACATGGACTCGTGTAGTTTCCTTGGGAACCGTCGTCTCCTCATTTCCCATACGGTATTCAATGCTGACAATTAATGCAGAAGCGCCCATTTGGTAAACCATTAGGTGTATATAATGGTGTCTCTTCATCGTTGTAGTCATTATCTTCTAATAAGTGTATCTTCTGTAATGTTCCTTTTTGAAGAAAATGCTTTGGATTTTCAAAGGCTGGAGGGAGATCTCCATTGTTGGAGTCTTCGTTCTGACATTTGCGCCGATTGGTCATGATGAGAATCGATGTTATGTGTGGTCACCTGCATGGGCGAGCACCTAATCGGTTCGTTGAGATCTCGTAGTTTCTTCTCATATTGCAGAGAAGAAGTGCGGACTCCCTCCCAAAGGATGAGTCTATCTTTTATACGTTGGTGCCATGTCGTTCTTTTGGAGTGCTTAATCTCAGAGATAATACCAGCAGCCAACTCTAGAGCGAACACATTCATCAATTCTTGGTTAACCCCGTTGACTCACCTTGCGCTGGAACTCAGGATCTCGAGTCAGGATGGAGTTGGACTTGGTCGACTGGATTGGGCCATTGACTTCTAGTTGTCTCTTTCATCCCTTCAGTGGGAGGGTGCATTTGATCTGTATCAACCTGATACTTGTCCCAAGTTCATCTAGTTGACCAGAGCGCGTGATTTAGCTGTAGCTGGCCGTAGATTTTTGTAGGGCCCTCGATTGTCGATTTTGTACCACCTCAGGCCATATTTAAGGATTGTGCCCGCAGGGGCCTTGGATTGGATGTGTTATTTCTTGTTGCCCTTGCACATGCCAGTCCTTCATCCTGCTGTCGCTTGCAGATAACGTTCATTAGAGAGTTCGTGAAGCCTACTTTGGGTACCTTTGCTCTCTTTGGGTCTTCTTATGTAGTCAGACTATTTAAGCGAATCTTTACTTTATGTCGCATCAGATTCAGATGCTCGTAGTATGTAGTCTTTTGTATCATCCTCAGAGCGCCTGTAGTTTCATTTTCTCGGTTGTGGCTCTTCTTCCACTAACGCCAACCTTATTTTCCCGGTGAGAAAGCATTTCTCCCTGCTGAATCCAATTAGTGGGTAGTCTGAGGACATCAGGTTCTCCTTCTTGAGGTCCTTACTGTGAAACCCGTTGTAGAACAGAACGTTGAGTGAACTTCCTGTATCTACCAGAGCTTTTGTTACCTCCCACCTTGCAATGGAGACTGATATGACAAGAGTGTCATTGTGCATGCTCAGACTCTTTCGAGATCTTTGTCTATAAAGGTTAAGGTGGAAATTGGGATTTGCACCCTCGGGTAGTAAATGCATTTGTCCTCATCTGCGGGCGGTGTCCGCATCTCCAATAGAATTGGTTTGCGGGACCTGTTCGACCGGTCTTCATTCGGACCGACTCCATGAAAGACATAGATTATGCCCGGAATCTCATTTTTTATTTCCTTGACAGGCTCCCCTCGGTCCCTGGGTCCTTCCAATTGCTTCTTAGAGCCCAAAAATTCCTTTAGCTTGCCCCTGCGAATCCAATACTCAATCTCGTACCTTAGACTCTTGCAGTCGTTGGTGTCGTGACCACTCTCTTTGTGGTATGGGCAATACTTGTTGTTGTCATGTTTGGAAAGGTCTCCGCGCTTCTTTAGGGGCCACTTCAGACCTTCCCAATTTTTCATAGAATTCAGGATGTCTGATAGGCTAGAATTGAGGGGGTTATGGCTCTGGATCCAACGTAGTTGGATGTTTTCTCTAGCCTGCTTTTGCCAAGGTCTGACCTGTTGTCATTGCGCTTTCGCTTACTCATTTATTCATCTTCACTTCTCCTTCCCTCCTTCCTATCTTTAGGAAAGGAAGGCTTCTTATCACCTTCTATTTCCCTTTTCACAGTTCTCAATTCTTCTAAGGTGATGTACCTCCAGGCACTCTTGAGGAGTTCCATCATATCCAAAGGAGGTTCCAAGGTGAGGCATTCATAAAGCATTCCTCCTTCAGGCCCGCGGTAAAAGTCTTGACGGCTGTATAGTTGTTGCAATCATCAATGAATGTGAGCTTGTCGTTAAAAATCGTGACATACTCTCTGAGTGTCTCATTGGATCTTTGTTTTAGAAAGAGTATGTAGAGTGGGCCTTTCCGAAGGCGCTGAATTCTGACAAAACGTGTCAAGAACTCTTTCGCCAGTATCTTGAATGAGTCGATCGACTTCGGCGAGAGGCTATGGAACCATGTTAGTGTTGATTTTTTTAGGTTGGTGGGGAAAGTTCTTCACATTACCGACTCGAATCTTTCTTTGAATGTCATTACATGCTGGTAATGGCGTTGGTGGCCGAATGGGTCGGTGGTCCCGACGTAGAAGTCGAGCTTTGGAGACGTGAACTTCTTTGAAAGAGCATCGTTCATGATACAGTCCATGAACGGTGGAACGGAGAGACAGTACAGCACGACTGGGTCGTGTGCCACTCTGCAGAGGGGGTTCTGAGGGCCAAGCCTCTCTGCCCTGGCAGTCGGTTCCCCATTAGCTGCGTCGCCTCCTCTAGTCCAATGGGAACTAGCAGGGGCTTGACTCTCATGTGCTTGCTCTTTGTTTCCATCAGGAGATGGAGGCTTGTGCTGCTCATGATCTCCATTAGCGGGTGGAGGGTTTTGTTGTAAGAAAGCCTCCATTGCTTTGGCGATTTGTTGTATCTGAGATGACAACAAATCTATCCTAGGGTCCGTCGTTGTCATGGCTGGCGCAGAGGCACGAGTCTGTTGCACTTGTGCCATTGACACCGCTGTGAGCGGTGGTATAACGCCAGTCTGGGCGTTTGACGTGTCCCCTTGTTCTCCATTGTTGCGTGATCGAGTGGTCACCATCTCTTAGAATTCTGGAGAGAGATGATGCTAGTGAAAGGTTAGGAACTTTGTCGTCCCCATAGACGATGCCAAACTGATGCAATCGTTTTCCACTCCCTCTTTTACCTTGACATGCAAACCTACTAACTTCCACAAGGAACGTACGTGAGCCATGGACCACCATTGTGGTGGCCGATGGCACTCTGATGCTAAATTCAGACAGAGATCTAAGGAAGTTGTAATGTTGTAAACAGAGAATTTGTAGCTTATCTTAGCTCACCAACCTCATGTCTTATTTATAGTGCTGGAGTCCTGGTTCGACCAGGCCATCGATGGCCTAGTTTAGGGAAGAAGATCTTCGTGGAGATCCTTCTCTAATTAGGAGTCTTGCGATGGAGGGAAGTTTCCCTGTTAGCCATGTGCTCATAGATACGTGGGAGATAGTTCTCATTCTGAGAGTAGTCTATAGGAAGAAGTCTCCATATGTAATACATATTGTGAGACCCTGGAGTGGGCGGACCTGAGGGTGAGGGTTGGAGCCCAATAGGCCCGAGAGAGGTTGGACGAGCTACAAAGGGGGACATAGTCCTACATCGCCTGGGTGTGGGAGGGGGATGTGCTACTTATGTGCGAGATTGGATCCCCATAGTAACAACGCGTTTTAAAGCCGTGCGGGCTGGTTGGGCCCAGAGCGGACAATATTGTTACTGTGCGGATCGGATCGTTACACATATTCTAAAATTTACTTCCTAGTTGGAAGCAAAGAGCCATCGTACTTGCCCGTCTGAAGTTGAAATTCCCTAAGAAATTCAAATTGGTCTGAAAGGGAAAATGGGGGTATCTGAATGCATGTCAACGAGACAACCAAGTCAAAACACAAGCCTTTAATAATTTTATTGTGTTGGTAACTAGTTATTTTTGTAATGTGTTCCATTATGGTACACAATGGCTGACTTCAAGCTAGAACTGAACCCCAACCCCAACATAAGGAGCATATATACTGAAAAATTCACATGTTGTGTTGGGTTAAAACAAGCAGAAGCTACAGAATAACCAAGAAAAAATGCAAATTATTAGCAAAAAACGATGCAATTATAACAAATTAAATGGACGTTCATAAGAGTTCCTGCTAGCTGGTTGACCACTCTGTGGCTTCCACGCTATAACTCGCTTGAAATTAATATTTCCAAACAAACACTGTTATCCTCCTCAAATTAATCGATACAGATATTAGCTAGTTTCAGAGCAGATGTGTGGGGAGTCCAATGTTTAAGCAATAAAACCCTACTACTAGCTAAATGCATTGATGAAAATCCTAGTACCTTTTCTTTTCTCCATCATTTGAGCTACTGCGAAAACGTTATTACCATAGGTGCGCAAGAAACTGTTTAATTGGTCAGTGAATTCCTATGTTAATTTGAATAACAGTTAATTCAAGGTGAACATAATTTGAATGAAGTTCTTCTAGTTGTTGAAGATATATCATACAATCAACATGACAAACTAGTAGGAACATGAAAACATGAACATATTAATCTCCCTTAAAGCTTCTTCGGTCTAAATAAGAACCGACCAAAAATGAAGATTCAACCTATAGTAAATTCCAAAAAAACCACTACACATTTGTTATTCAACCTATGGGATGTTAAAACCCTTTGCCTGTCAATTTTCTACAGGTAAATACAATTTCAGTTAAAAAAGAATGCCCAATTAGAAATGAAATTGTTGTCTATTTTAGACCAGTTTAGTAATAGGACGACCAAGCATGACCAATTGCCATTCATAAGTGCTCCCAAAATATGGTGTCTTATCTTGAAAACTAAACTCTTTAAAAAAAATACATATATATAGGTCACCATTTTTATTTATTTATTAATCCATGCCCGAAGCCTACATGACTGACCCTATATAGTTAACCAAACCAGGCCCAATGGCTACAATATTGTTGTCACTTAATATCCTCGTCGCCTCCATCCCGCATGGAGACTTGCTTTCACTCCGGTCCATCGCCTCCACCTTGCATAAAGACTTGTTTTCGCTTCGCTCCTATCTAGTCCATCTAAGCAGCTGCATTCAATACCCGAAGGCTTGTCAACGGCGGAGCACATGTGCTCTTGAAAATTAAACTCATTAAGACCTTCAAACCATTAGCAGCAGAAATTATTTTAGTGTGCAATGTTTTCTGTCATGAGGCAACAGGTGGTTGTAATTCTGGCTGAGCAGTTTTTTCTCCGAACTGGAATCAGTGTATTGCACACTACGACCTGATGCAAAAGAATTGGTTTTGAGAATAAGTAGAAAACTGAAATTGTTGCAAGAACATCCACAGTTTTTCCCTATAAGTGTGTAAAGGGGGATGCTGGCTAACCATTTCCACTAACTCTATGTCGAACATTTTTGAAAAACATATACAAACTCTTGAAATCAACAAGAATTTTGAAAAAAGCCAGCTCCTGAAGAAATTCATATTTGATCTGAAAGGAGAAATGAGGGCATCTGGATGCATGTCAATGCAGACATTTAATAATTGGTCTTAATTGTATGGTATCTAGTTATTGTATTATATGTTCCATTATAGTACACAATCGCCCAACTTCAATCCTTTATGCTAATCTAATTTACATGCTTGAACTGAACCCCAGCCCCAACCCTCCTACTAGCTAGTTGGCGTCTCTGTGGCTTCCACGTTATAACTTGCTTCTTGAAATAAATATTTCCAATGAAACAAAGGTATCCTCCTCTAACTAATCCATCTAGCGGATAGTAGTTACCTACAGAGCAGATGTGGGGAGTCCAAGGCAATAAAAGCCTATTACTAGAATTGATGAAAAGCCTAGCTAGCAGTAGCATCCTTTTTCGATCATTTTGAGCTACTGACCTATAATGCAAATGAGTTATTACCGTGGATGATAACTGAGGAATTGTTTAATATGGTCTCGAAATTCCTATGTTGATTTGGACAACTGTTATTCCTCCAAGCTATACACAATTTCAATGGGTTTCATCAACTAGTTGAAGATAAATCAACAAAACAAGTAGACCGTAATACATACTATTAAGATAAATTGAATGTACTTGAAAACTTGAACATAATAATTTCCAATTGAGCCTCTTCAATCTAAATAAGGACCAATCGAAAAGACTACCCACCCCTTAAGAATTCAAATGTAATTGGAAAGGAAAAATAGGGCTACCCAGATACACATAGTCTAACATTATACTGTATACATGACTAGAATTTATGTTCCTATCTAACAGACGCTATTGCATAAATTCCAGGAACTCCATGAAGCAAACTCGGACAAGGAGCTTTTGGTACAGTATATAGTGGTAATTTAAGCTTGGAGGATAAGAAGACCAAGATTGCAGTCAGGGGCGGACCTACTAAGGGCCCCCCGCCCCCCCCCCATTCAACTTTTAAAATAATTTTATTACACACTTAACCTTTAAAAAAAATAATTTTATAATGTATAATACAATATGTAAATTGTTCATCCCACTATTTTTGCATCCTTCTTTTGGTATAGTGGTTCGAAGTTTGTAAATTTTTGTAAACAACTCGAGTTCGATACTCATCGAACGCATATTTTTTTATGGCTATTCACTGTACATTTTTATGGTTATTGATAATTACTATTTCTATCATTGTTACTCGCCTAATTTTTTATTTTCAATACAATCTTATAGTAATTGCAAACATTAAAAAAATTGTTTAGTTTAATAAAAAATTATTTTTGGTCATCTCGGAGCGTATGATTTCTTTATGTTTATACAATTTTGTCATTTTGACATTCCCCTACTTTTTTGCTTTCAACGCAATTTTATATGTAATTGCAAACATTAAAGCAATGAATTGTTTGTTCACAAGTGGCGTAAAACCTTCAATCAAAAAAATATTTGAAATTAATATCTAAAATAATAACTAAAGAATTCAATGAAAATATATGCCACTAACTAACTCGTACAAAATTTGAGCCTCATATAAACATTTTTCAATGAAACTGTATTGGGATCTTATTATGTTCGTAAATTTTCGATTTTTTTTTAGCTTCAATTAGATATTTATCCTAATTATTTTGTGATTTTAGTTATATATTCTAGCTATTACGCTCGTTTGCCCCTTGCTAAGGTTATTGATATTGTGACCTTATTTTGGTTTTAAATTGGATTACACTTAATTCAATTTGGTATATGCAATGTATTTTTATAGTTGTATTTTTCTTATTTTACTAACTCGGATAGAAAATTTTTTTTTTTTGCTTGCTATTTCATCCCCCCCCCCCCCCCCCCCCCCCCCTCTAGTAAAATCCAGGGTCCGCCACTGATTGCAGTGAAGCAATTACAGAAAGTAATTGAACAAAGACAGCCGGAATTTGTTACAGAATTGAGTGTAATTGGTGGGGTTCTGCATCAAGGACACCAATCAAATTCCTAATATAAGAGTTAAAAAAATAGGAACTCTCTATACGCATGGTTATGTGCATTGATCATTTTCAAAGGTCGCCAGAGTTTGGGCTTCTATAATTTTACATCTGTAGTACATCTTCTCTAGGGAGTTATCAATCAAAACGGGAATGGTTTTGGTCAATAACTCGACTCAATTCATTACATATGTTTTTGTAACTTTTTACATCCATTATAGTTTCCAAATCATTGTTTATGTCTTTGAAATGACTTTTTAAGATGTAAAATTCATAAAATCGGTGCAAGAAAGTTTGAAAGTGAAAACCTAACTACTTATTAAGGCTTATCCACGTCAACTAAAATACTTTCAAAAGACGTTTTAAGATGTAAAATGAATAAAAAATAAAAATAAAAATTGAAATTTGTGTGGGTGTGCGAGAAGGTTGGTGTAAATAGGGTTAAAGTCGGTCCTAAGAGTTTAGAGGCCCTATGCACAGAAAAGGAGCCATAAATTTTTGTTAGTCAGCTAAAAATATAAAATTTTAGTATGCAGGAAATTCTTTACAAAAATGCTTGAGTTGGGATTCAACCTCAGGTAAAATTGAAAAAGCTTTGAAACTTACCTATGAGCTAAGGTAAAACTAAGTGATTTATAGATTAAAAAAAGTATAATAAATAAATATTGATATTAACTAATTAACAATACACACTACTTTTAAAAAAAATCACCCCGAGCTATAGCCCGAGGCTTCTAACACATAGATATGCCCCTGCCTATGCAAAGATTGAAACTAGGCCCTTTTCACGCAATGAAAATTACATATTTTATTTAATGTTTACCAAAAGAGATTAATTTATGGGGAACTTCAGATTTGCGGACCATTTACACGTGTAAAGAAAAATTAAAATATTTCAATGCATAAGTTGATTGTTAAAAATAATTGAGTTTGAAGCACTATGGATTTGGGACCCTTTTTACATACAACGAAAACTAACTACGTAAAACTAAACTACTCAATGAATAATGTGTTTATTAAAACAATTGAGTTTAAGGACTTTGGATTTGGGGCCCTTTGTACATACAATGGAAATTAAATATGTAAATACGTGTTAAATAATCATCTTGGATTAGGGACTAACTTGAACTTATGGCTATGACATAGCATTTTTCGTTCACTTTGTGTTCAATCAAGAATAAATTCTGCGATGTGATTGTAGATAACGGAAGCTTAGAGAATTTTGTGCCAAAGAAATTGGTGGAGTATTTACAATTGCCTCCAGGGCTACATAGAGCACCATATTCACTTGGTTAGATGAAGAAATGATCATTCGTTCGTGTTGCTGAGACATGTTGCATGTCATTATCCATTCGTAAGCATTACAAAAATGATGTATTATATTATGTGATCGATATGGATACTTGCCATATTTTATTGGGTCGTCCTTGACAATATGATGTGGATACTATATTAAAGGGTCGTGATAATGTTGTGATTTTTAGTTGGAAAAATCATAAAAATGCTATGGCTTCTATGTCGGAATCTGGAAGTTTGCTTAAAGGAAAGAGTTCTAGCTTTCTGATTTTGACTAACAGTGAGCGTGAGATTACTGAGTCAATCAAAGAATCTAAATTTTTCTATCAAGTGGTTTCAATGAAGCAGTTAAACAAAATTTGAGGAGATTAATGCAAAATACAAAGTTGCAGCAGACGAACACAAAAGAGTGAAAATGTTTGATGAAGAAGACTTTATGATGGTGTTCTTGAGAAAAATAAAGGTTTCCAGTGGACAAGGAATGTGATTTCTCGAAATATGTCAAAATTATCATGAAATATTTTCTATTTGGAAGTTACCAAAATCTCTTTCGAAATTCCGAAACATTTCGAATTTTTTAAGAAAATAATAAATACTTTAATCTCTGTATATTTTAACATACTATAATGTTATTTTAGTATCAAAGTTTGTTATGTGAGTGATTCTTATGTAATATATAATTTGTATGACACTACGAGTCGAATAAGACTTTTTATGTAGTATTTAAGAGTTTAAAAATCATAACTTAAATTCGAAATTACAAAAAACAAAAAATTGTTTTTTCTACACAAAACAAAATATTTCACGAAAATTTTCTTAAAACCAGGGGATTGGAATTAATTCGGAAAAACGAAATCACAATCCTTACCAGCGGATACATATGGAAAATTGCAGCCAAATAAGTATGGTCCATACAAGGTGTTAAGGCGAATCAATGACAATCCATATGTCATCGACTTGTCTGATTCCATGAAAATTTTCAACACTTTCAATGTTGTTGATTTGTATGAGTTCCATGAAGATGAGGCTATCTATCATGGCAATAACTCGGGGTCAAATTCTACTGAAGTGGAAGGGACGGATGGCTAACATAATTGAAGAAATAATGGACTGACGAGAGACAAAAGAACGTAATTGAAATTTACAATTTGGCGTCCGAGCTCAGAATGAGATATGCAATACCATTTCAGAAAGGGAAACGATGCTACAATTAGAACACACTGTTATGCTATGACGTATGATGGATTTTAGGCGTTTGAGTTCGTTTAGGTTTCCAAAACATTACTTTAATATTTTCCAATAAGATTTTAGTTTTTGTTTTCCAATAGGATTTTAGTTTTTGTTTTCCAATAGACATTGGATTTCCAAAGACCCCTAGGGCAATCCAAAGGTTGAGTTATGTTTTTAAATTGCTTTCGTGTATTGTTCAATGAAGTATTCAATCAAATTATTATTCAGAGAAACCTTTGTGTTTTATTTTTTCTGGTAGATTCCAGATTGTTGTTGCTTGTACTGCGTCAGAAGCAGGGACGGAGCCAGGATTGCAGATAAAGGGGGACAAACAGTACATAACCATTTACGAAAATACTAAAAAATTGGATTTTTACAATCATATTTTGCAATCAGGGTGACATGGCGTGATCGTAAAAAAATGATGATTAATTCAACCATACAAACAAATACATGACATGATTAATTCAATTGTAGCTAGCTAATTAAGAGCTTCCCTTTTTACTTGAAGAAAACAGAAGCAGACATAGTGGTATAAGATGAGAGTTGGCGAGGAGCATACCTCTGGCTTTCTTTCTGGCTTTGAGGTAGCAGGACGGTATAGTCCAAGTCCAAGGAGTAGTAGCAGGAGTAGCTTGATTGGACTGGATGGATTCAAGTGAATTTGTCAAACAACAATTTTATTTTTGGAATCCTCCTTCCTCTTCTCCTTCTGCTTTATCTGTCCATCTGTCTCCTCTTATTTGAAACTCACTCCTGAGTCAGAGCCTCCGAGGATAACACTTAAACAACTAATCCACTCTCTTTTGTCTTCTTATTCTTGTATGTCTTCTCGAAAGGGAAATATATGTGTGTATAGAGAGAGAGAGTTTTCTCCTTTTGGGCTAGCTCAGGTGAAGCATACAAACAACAACTTAACTGAATCGACCTACGACCATCGTGTTTTTTCAACCTCCCAAACCCAAATGATTACTTTTAATTTTGAAAGATCAGAGAGAAAGCAAAGCAGATCAGATCTCAGCCCCCAATTAATCTAATGTGTTAACTAATCTTTTATCATTCTTACCACCATATGCTAGCTGAGTCAGAGGTAAAATAATCTTAATTATTTTTTTTTTTTAACAAAACAAAATAAAACCAATGATGATGATGATTTAAAATTTCCTCGATCGGTCCCCAACCCAATTAAAATTTTTAATATGAATATAATCACATGGGAAGCAAACCCACCATGTATGGTACCTCTCTTCTGGTTTCTTTTGTTGCTCTCTGCGTGTGTAGGGGGTGAATGGATTAAAATGAGTTAGTAGGAATTAAGAGAGAGATTGAGAGATTAAAAAAGAGAAAGAAATAGAGAGGGTGGGAATTAAAAAAAATTAAAATAAAGAGATATTAAAAAAAAAATAGAGAGATTGAGTGGGATTGGTGAGGGTGGAGTTAAAAAAAATTGTTGTTTTAATTTTTAGTGGAGTTAGAAGTCAAGATTTCATAAAGGGGGCAACATAAAATTTTAAAGGGGAGCAATGTAAAAAATATGAGTAATTTAGTGAAATTTTTTAAAAAGATAAGGGGGGCAATTGACCCCCTTACCTAACACATGGATTCGCCCATGGTCAGAAGGTCGGGAAGCTACCTTGAGACTGAGTATTATTCCTACGTAAGATTTGAACATGATATAGACGAGAAGAAATCATCATGGATTAACATCCTATATAAGTGAGAATGTGTTATAGTCTACAACATCATATGTGTGTGTGATCAAACGATTCCAAATTGGCTCAATACAAGTGCTAAAAGAATACTTCTGCACAAAACTAATGAGTGTGACTAACTACTACTAGTAAGCAAAGATTGTGATTTCGTTTTTTGAGTTAATTACGTTCTCCTGATTTTAAGAAAAAAATATTTCGGTGTGTAAAGAAAAAAAATAGAAATTTCGAGGATACGTGAAATATTTATAATGAATTTCGAGGGTATATGAAATATGTGAAAAAATAAAATTTAATTAAATAAATCTATTAAACACATTAAATGAAACCTAAATACCAAGAAATGAAACAAAGATGAAATCGATATATAATTAGAAAATCAGGGAGTGGTTTTAAAAAGCAATATATAAATAGAAAAAATGATAATTAGAAAAATTAGGGGGTGGTATACAAAATCAACAAATAATAAGAAGAAATGATAATTAAAAAAACTCAAAATTTACTAAAACACCCCAAAAATTTTAGGGAAAAACCTTGAAAAAATGTAAATTTTTGTAGCTGGTTTTTTGTATTTTTACGAAATTTATGAAAAAATCCCGAAATTTACAAAAAAAAAAAAAAAAAAACTCGAAATTTTCCAAAAAAACCCTCGAAAAAATGTAATTATTGCTTTCGCCCTTTTTCTTTTCATAATTTCAAAATAGCGAGATTTCATGTTCCTTGGTTATAAGTGAGAGTGTGTTCTGGTCTAGCACCAACCCCCTTTCGAAACAAAATTTTCAATTAATGATTCTAGGAAAGTAGTACGACTACCGAGTTGGTTTCTCTTAATACACAATCAGTATCAAAATTAGATAAAGTGATACCAAAAATGATGATTTCCCGACATGGGGGTCTCCATGGTGAAGCATTTTAGGCACCAACCATCACAAACTGAATGTGTTTTCCCTTGGCTAACCAGCCCGTCCTTGGAGCTCTATTGTTGTCAAATGTGAGGCAACTGTTCTACCCACTATTTCTTGAGAATTTGCGACAAATTGATTTGATTTTTTTATGCACTATACCACATGAAAGATTTGGGTTCTATGTAACCTTTTTTTCAAGGGTCTGATTGGTAGCACATTTTTGCGAGAAATAAAATTCAATTTCATGTCAAGGAGATTCTCCCAAAAATTCTAGAGGGCCTCGTTTTGCAGGACGTGGCATTGAAAACTAGTTTATAGAACAAAATTATGGTACAAAATCAGATAAATTAAATATATAGGAGTGAAATAAAATTAAAAAGAGATAGGGAGGGAGAGGGGTTGGGTTGGGTTGGGTTGGGTTGGATTTTTCTATTATAATTAGAAGCAAACAAAGTGAACGAGGACTCACTTTGGACTTGACACAAGTCGGCCGGCCGGCACTATTGTTTCATAATGCTCAAGGGCAATTCTTAAACATCAAAAAGACCATTTATCAAGATGTTTTGTAATTATTTTTGTTTGGATTTTATTTTATTATATTTTAGTCATTTTTTGTTGTATTTTATTGAAACTGTGATTTGCATCGCCACGTCAATAAGGTCCTTAACAGGACTGCCAAAATAAGGCCCGTATACGTATTGAGGTCCTCCATGTTGTCTATTTTTAACTATAGGAAAACGATGGCTAATCTTGCATCACTCACTGGAAATTCAAGTCCCCCTACCCTAAGAATTGGAATCCATGAGTAGCAATATGTCTGATTCGAGCGGGTCATCAAGTGGGTAGATCAGATGCCTTAACCCAGCCCGTTTAACTTATTGTGTCAAACTCCTCGATCACTAGCGGGTTTTTCCAAAGGAAAGTTTATTTTCCTAGACAACGAATTTGTGAAAATTTTACCACTGTGTAAGCAACAGTCAGATTTTATTCTCCTCGGGCAAATTTTTTGGTATAAATACAGGCGTTTTGCTTTGAAGACGAATCATATTTGGCGATTGATTCAAAGCTCTTTCTTTCAAGGTAAGAGAGATTACCTCCATGATTTAATTCTGTTTCACTAATTTTTTATGTTTCTGAGCTAATTTAAAAAGATTTATGGATTTTCTAAGCTGATTCTTGGCTTGCTGTGTAGTCAATCACTGTTTTTTAAGCTTGAATATTTTGTTAATTCAATCTCTGAACATATCTATTATTCCAATTCTCCAGATGCAAATCTTCGTAAAAACCCTCACTGGAAAGACCATCACTCTAGAGGTCGAGTCGAGAGTTTCGACGCCATTGATAACGTCAAGGCCAACAAGATTCAAGATAAGGAAGGGATTCCTCCGGACCAGCAAAAGCTCATCTTCGCGGGCAAGCAACTTGAAGACGGAAGAACCCTTACAGACTACAATATCCAGAAAGAATCCACCCTTAACTTGGTGCTTCGCTTGAGGGGAGGTATGCAGATCTTTGTCAAGACCTTCACCCGTGAAGTTGAGAGTTCAGATACGATCGTACACTTGGTGCGTGCTTCGTCTTGGGGTGGCCATGCAGATCTTTGTGAAGACCCTCACGGGGAAGACCATTACACTGGAGGTGGAGAGCAGTGATACAATTGATAATGTCAAGGACAAGGAGGGTGTTAAACGAGATAACCGTAGCATTAGCATTGGTTGGAGATGATGGAGTCATAGAAACTGAAGATGAAGATGTAGGACTCATGATGGCAACCAAACACACAAAAAAAATCGAGATGAAGACTACTCAAGTAGTGAGTTCAAAGAATTGAGAAAGGAAAAATCCAAAGAATTTGAGAAAGGGAGAAGACTACTCAAAAAAGAGAGTCCACACAAATCAGATCTCCAAGAACATATTATGGCTCTGATACCATGAAAGGAAACGATCTGTCATTGATCCCTCTTCTCATGGGTAATACATTTGTATATATACAATGGTTGTAGAGTTTGTTACAACTACTTGATAATTACATATCTGATTTAGTATACTACACAACTCATAGTTTACAACAACTAACTAGAGTTCAATTTCGATATGATCTCCTAACAGAGGGCATCCCACCAGATCAGCAGAGGTTGATCTTTGCTAGTAAGCAGCTTGAGGGCAGTTGCACCCTCACTGACTTCACCAAAGATGCTGCCCAGCAGCGACTTCCTCCAACTATGATAATGTTCAAGAATATACATTGCATAGTTAAGTAGAGCGGCTTGACAGACAGATAAAGCTATAGTAATTCTGGTAAAGTGGGGTTGTTTAACAAATGATTTAATGGTCTTGTATGATTTGTGAGCATCGAGAGTGATCAAGCAAGAAGTTTGCATCGTTTAGATTTTTCCAATGTTTAATGAACCATCTACAAATGAGACTAGGGATGATATCATTTGTTACCTACTTTAGATAGGACATGATATAAAATAATTATCTCATTATGCCATTTTATGATAGCATAGCCATTGACCAACTGTCGGATCTTGAGGAAGTTGAAGATTTTACTCGTTTCATTAGCCTCAGGAAAATACTATTAATTTCTTGTAATATGGTCTTTCTTGTATTGATTTAATGAAACCGTACATTCATTTTCAAATCAAATGGTGGAGTTGGAGCAGAATGGTGAAGAATTGAGATAGAGTTTTCAGAGCATTACAACTTTGGTTCACGAAATATGCTCCCATAAGAAAAATAAAATTGCACTCAGTGCCCATACTGAGACAAGCATAGCCATACGTCAAAGTAATCAAGGGATCGACAAGAGATACAAAATAATAATTAAAATAAAAATAATATTAAAATAAAACCACTTCAAATGACACTTTTCTTGCCCATAGGTCTATACATATACTAGCTTTCAAGCGCAACATTGCACGCGCTCGTTTGCTTTTATTACATATTGAAAAAAATAAAAATAACACATATTTATATTCAAACAAAAACATATCTAAAAAGGTATTTGTTTTTAGGTGTTGAATAAGAATTGTTTGACAATTTTGCCCCACTGAGCTGAAAATATTTATAACATAAATATTGTGCTTAAAATCATACCCAATAATTATTCAAATCCTAAATAATATTACAATACATTTCATTATAAGAATATCGATATATGACCAAAGATGAAGGAGAATTGAAAATATACATGAGAGACAGAGTTGAAAAGATGAAGAAAAACTTTAAAATACAGATAAAGAAAACAAAGATGAAGGAGATAAATAAGATAAGTTTCTTACCAAGTCTTTGTAAAGGTAGGTAGAACCACAATGTTTGGCGAAGAGAATGAAGGTGTGCCATCAAAATTTAGCCCTACTTATTTTTAAGAAGATGGGGGTAGCAATTGTCATTACAAAATTATGTTAAGATTATTATCAGAATAATTTTTTACTCAGCAGTCAGTGCTAAGTAATCAGCACCTCCATGTTGCTTACTCCAATCAAAAGTAGAATTTATTATCAGAACTAAAAACAAACACTCTAAATAAGGTGGTCCACTTCTTATTAAGACTTCTAACTCCATTCAGAAGCAAAAACAAACACCCTCTAAGATTGATCTCCATTGAAAAATCTCTATTTATTGGAGATATTAGAGAGATATTCTTAGAAGTCCACCAATTGTAGCTCAATTGGTCGGACATCCACTCTCCTTGTGAGAGGTCGTGGGTTCGAGACTCACCAGTTAGGATTTTGTGAGTTTTCGCCCGATTATTAAGAGCACAAGTGTTCCGTCGTTGATAAGCCTTCGGGTATTGAAATGCAGCTACTTAGATGGATAGACCGGAGTGAAGCGAAAGCAAATCTTCATGCAAGGTGGAGGCGATGAACCGGAGTGAAAGCAAGCAAGTCTCCATGCAAGATGGAGACGACGAGGATCTTAAGTGGTAACAATATTGTAGTCTTCGGGCCTGGTTTGGTTAACCCTATAGGGGTCAGTCATGTAGCCTTCGGGCATGGATTAATAAGTAAATAAAAAAGATCAACGACCCAATTTTAAAAATAACAAATAACTTATATATATATATTAGGGCTGAAAACCGAACCGACTTAGGTCGGTTTTAAAATTTTCAAACTGAACCGACCATTAACAAAACCGATCCGAAACCGAACCGATTCTAATTTATGCAAACCCTAACCGAACCGAACCGACTAAAATCGAACCAAAACCGAAATAAAACCGAACCGACCGACTATTTTAAACATATTGTATTATTTATATATAAAATATATATTATTTATATATAAAATATATATTATTTATTATATATATTCATTCGGTTCGGTTTGGTCGGTTAAAATCACATAGAAACCGAAAACCGAACCGACCACTTCGGTTTTGAATTTTTTAAAACCGAAACCGATCGGAACCGAATTTAAACCGAATCAATCGGTTTGATCGGTTTTTTGTTCAGCCCTAATATATATATATATTCTTAGAACAAAAACAAATGTCTTTATCCACATTTCTTAAATAGAAGTCTTTAGATAGTGTGAATATTTTCCCTAACTTTCGTGTGTACACTTTCCTTCTGATGGTGAGGGAAAAGAACGGATATCAAAATGCCCAGAACTTAATCCATCTTTTTAACCTCCCTCTAGTTCTTTCTCTTTCCATCCTTACATCCGAACCAGAAAATACAATAATCTCTCAGTGTGAAATAATCTTAAATATTTTGCCAGAGAATTTCATGTTGGTAAACATTCTCCTCTAAGAGCCACTGATTTCAGATTTTTTGTATTTATTGAGGAATATTAATTTGATTATATTTTATTTTGATTTGTTTATCTGTGCAACTAATGTTGACTGGTTATCTTGCGGTGGTTCATTCAAACATGTAGTGATTACCTGTATATACACTTTTTCACCAACTGCATATTACATCCAACCAACAACTTTCCCTCACTCCACCCCTTCCAAAACTAGAAACATTAGGTCTACAATCAATTCGATGGAGGGGTCACATCTAATCTCAACCCTTTGTGAAAATTTCTACACGCGTTCCCAAAATGAATAGTGAATTGTGTAACTTTACTTTCTTAAAATGCTCTCCCCAAATTAAACAATTTTTGCCATGCTCTGTGCTCTCCCTCTGTCACCGTGATTGCAATCCCTTACCAGTCCATCGCCGCCACACCACCGAAACTTTTTCCCTCCCTTTTCCCTTTCCCGCCAACATCGGCCACCCACCACCCCCGTCTTCTCTCGACTGAATCAATCGTACCTCCACCACCACCGGCCACACACCCCGCCACTACTGTCCTCTCTCTATTCGAAGGTTCACCCTCCACCGCCGCCCCCTCCAAACAAAAACCACCAACACTACCATATTCCTCCACCCTCCCCTCTTTCTGAAATCTACGACTCGCCACCCACCGTGTCACAATCTTATATCAAAGAGACTAAAAATAAGAAAAAATGGAGGAATTAGATTGATATGGGAAAAGATCAAATACAATTATCTCTGGTTCCTATGAACAAGAGCCTCGGAACCTTTGGGTTTTTACATACTGATCTTTGTTCTCTCCTCTCTCCCTTTTATAGCCAAAGAGCTTAACAGAAATTTGAAATAGGCCAATACAGATATTACACCTGGATGGCCCATGTGATTATCTAACTAACAGCTAATAATTTACCTTTCTACCCTTCCCTCTCAAATTTGAAATTTGGCTCCTTATTTTCATTTCATTTTCGCGCCATAGTTCAGCTTCTGGTTTCATTTCTTCTCATCATGACAATACCTACCCCTTCAACTAATCCTTGTCCTCAACGATGGAATTGAGGAAAAAAAGCAATAATGTGAGCCCAATCTTTCCATGTGGCTTCTAGGGCTGTAAAATTAGACCAATGAATCAAAACTTGTGTAATCGCACTGTTGTTTCTTGGAACCATTCGACGTGCTAAAATAGCAATTGGCTCAGCCTTGAATTGGCCTTGTTCATCGATCAAAGGCACCTGAGAGCTGGTATTACAGATTGTCCAAGCTTTTTCTTCAGCTGGGACACATGAAAAACACGGTGGATCTTGGAGCTGGAAGGCAACAGTAATCGATAAGCCACTGTTCCAATCCATTCTAACACCTGGAAGGGGCCATAAAATTTGGCGGATAGCTTGAGATTCTTCCTCAATTCATCGAAGTCTGGCAATATGGTTGTAGCCTGAGATATGACCAATCCCCAACCGCAAATTCCTTGTCAGACCTCTGTTTGTCAGCGAATAACTTCATTCTTTCCTGAGCTCTACGGAGTTTTTCTTTCAGTAATTGCAGCATATTGTCTATGTCCTTCATATATTGGCTAACATCAGTAATAATAAGAGAAGAGTTGGAGGTAAAGCCAATAGAGAAGGGGCATGGCCATATAATTATTGGAAGGGTGTAGTTTGAAGACTTGTGTGAAATGTGATGTTGAACCAATGTTCAGCGAGGTAAAGCCACTTCGACCACTGATTTGGAACTTCACCACTCATACATCTTAGATATGTCTCTAAGCAAGAATTTGTCCTCTCTGTCTGTCCATCTGTTTGAGGGTGATAAGTCATACTTAGGGAGAGTGTGGTGCCCAAAGTTGTAAAGAGATCCTGCCAAAAAACATTGATGAATACTTTATCCCTATTTGAAACAATCGAAGTTGGTAACCCACGTAGTTTATAGACATTTTGAAGAAACAGGTCAGCCACCATTGAAGATGTGTAGGAGTGTGATAAGGCCATAAAATGGCTAAACTTAGTGAGTTTGTCCACTACTACTAAGATGAATGATTTGTGATTTGAAAGGGGAAGTCCCTCAATAAAATCCATTGTTATATGCTGCCAGGCGTGATCCGGAACTGGCAATGGTTGCAAGAGCCCTCAATAATCAGTCTGGTCATGCTTATTTCTTTGATAGATATCACATCATGTGATGAACTGAATTAAAAGAGACTTCATGCCCTTCCAATAAAAGTGTTGGTACAGTTTATGATATGTTGCTGAGATACCCAAGTGGCCTCCTATGGCTGAGCAATGCAAGGCATCCATGATTTGAGTTCTCAATGACCCTGAAGATCCAATATATAGCTTTTGTTTGTAGTATAACAGACCTTTTGCATATGTGTAACTAGGGACAGCATGAGGAGCAATTATCAGTTGTTGAATCAAGTCTTTGGTATGGGTCATCCTCATAGCTTTTTGCAACTTCTTGTAGCCAAAGAGGAGTAACAGTAGACATAGCCATGCACTATAAGTCTTCATTATCACGTCTTGAAAGAGCATCAGCAGCTCTATCATCTATACCTCTTTTGTAAGCAATCTCATAATCAAAACCCAAGAGCTTTGACAACCATTTTTGCTGCATCACAGTGGTGACTTTCTGAGATGGGAAATGTCTTATACTTTGATGATCCGTATGAATGTAAAACTTGGACCCTAACAAGTATGATCTCCACTTGTGAATGGCCATAACAATAGCCAAAAGCTCTTTCTCATAAGTAGACAAAAGGAGATTCTTAGGTCCTAAAGCTCTACTGAAATAAGCTATAGGCCTTCCTCCTTGAGATAAGACAACCCACACATCAGTCTCAAGAAAAAATGGAATATTGAAGTTAGATAAAGCAAGGACTGGAGCATGGCACATGGCTTATTTAAGGGCTATGAAGGCTTGAGTGGCCATGGATGACCAAATAAAGTAATTCTTCTTGAGAAGATCAGTGAGGGGTTGTGCTATTTGGCCATAATTTTTTATAAACTTTCTATAATACCCCATGAGGCCTAGGAAACCCCTTAGTTGTTTAAGAGTGGTAGGGGTGGGCCAAGAATGCATAGCCTCTATTTTTTGTGGGTCAACCTCCACACCATTGAGCTAATAATGTGTCCTAAATATTCAAGTCTATGTTGAAAAAAGAACACTTAGAGAGTTTTGCAAAGAGTTTATGTTGTCTTAATAAAGAGAAGGTAGTATGGAGGTGGGAAAGATGGTCATCCTTATTCTTACTATAGACAAGTATGTCATCAAAAAATACCAAAATGAATTTTCTCAAAAAATGTTGGAATATTTGGTTCATCAAGGCTTGAAAAGTGGCGGGTGCATTAGTTAGACCAAAAGGCATGACTCTAAACTCAATGTGTCCATGGTGGGTTTTGAAAGCAGTCTTGTGTATATCTGGTGGGTAAACTCTTATTAGATGATAACCTGACCTTAAGTCTAGTTTTGAAAAGATGGTGGCCCCATGAAGTTTATCTAACAACTCATCAATCAATGGCATGGGAAACTTATATTTAATGGTGATGTCATTGAGCCTTCTATAATCTACACAAAACCTCCAAGAGTTATCTTTCTTCTTGAATAGGAGTATGGGGGCAGCAAAAGGACTACTAGAGTGTTGAATAAGGTCAGCTTCAAGCATTTTAGTAATGAGATGTTCAACCTCAGTCTTTTGCATATAAGGAATTTTGTAAGGGTTTGGGAGGGAGGAATGGAGTTGGGTTTTATGGGAATTTTATGATCTAAAGGTCTATGAGGTGCTAGGGAAGTAGGGATTTTAAAAAAATCATCAAAATGGTGGAGCGTGTGTTTTAGGACAAATGGAATTGGGGTGTTTGTGTCTATAGTAGGAGAATCCTTCTTAAGGAATTTAGACATGCCCTTGGCATCAATGAGACTCAGTGATGCTTCTTGAGTAATACCTTGAAGTGTAATGGGTTGTCTTTGTATATTCAAAGTCAACTGTAGCTTTTGAAGATTGATGACTATGTCTCTGAAAGGCTTCAACCAATCCCCCCTAGAACCATATCATATCCCCCAAGAGGGAGAAGTCTGATTTTTCCTTCAAAAGTAGCTCTTGCATAGTCCATTGGAGACATTGACAAAGAGCATTGCTATGAAGTTGTTGTCCATTTTCTACTCTTACTACCATGTGAGGAGTAAGGATAGTGGCCATCGAGTCTCCTTGATTACACTTGGATCCACAAAGGAATGAGTGTTGCATGTATCAATGAGAATAGAGATTTGCTTCTTATTCACCAATCCTTTGAGTAAAATAGTATTAGCTGATACACTTCCATGCAGGGCATTAAGGGAGAGTTCCATGTCTGTTTGAATTTCCTGAACTAGGTCTTCAGTTTCCCAGTTGTTGTGTGGTTCTTTGGAGTTTGCTTCTTCATCTATTATTAACAGATATAGATGTTGTTGCTTACAAAGATGGCCTTGTCTATACTGCTCATCGCAGTTATAGCACAAGCCTTTTTCTCTTCTCAATCTCATTTGTGCTGCAGTCAAGCGTCTAATTGGTGGAGTGTATGGATAAACCCTTGTAGCAGATGATATAGGCGTGTAGGATGTTGAGGCTGTGGGCAGGGGTGTTAGCAGCTATGGAAGGTTGTGATGTTTGTGAACTGAAAAACTAGGGTGTGGGTGTATTACTGTGAGTTTTAGGCCAGATTGTAGAATATGTAGATGTGGGGAATGGTCTTTTTTGAGTGGTGGAAATGGGTTGTACGTCGGAGGTGGGCGGAGAACATGCTTCATGTAATTTGGCCAAGGCAAATGCATGTGCTACTGTTGCGGGTTTGAACATCTGCACAACTAGTTTGGTTTCTAGTTTTAACCCACTCATAAAACTCAATATGAAGTAAGTTTCAGATAATGAGGGGTTATGGACTAACATCATGGCTTTCAGCTCTTCAAATTTCTCAAAATATTCTTCTACTGACTGGTTTTGAGCAAGCTTGTTGAAGGATGCTACATAATTATCATCTACTGGATTCTCAAAGCGCATACAAACATCATTCATCAACTCTGACCATTTGATTGTGGATTTGCATACCTGGTAATCAAGGAACCAGGTGTCAACCTTACCATCTAAGTGAATGGAAGCAATTGAGACCTTACTCTCCTCACTAACATAGTGTAATTCAAAATACCTCTCACATTTTTTTATCCAAGATCTAGGGTTTAGTCCATCAAAATGTGGGAAGTCGATTTTAGGAAAGCAAAAACAATTACCACCATGATCAGCTGGTGGAGGATGAGATGCCCTGACCTAATTTTGAACTGATCCAGAAGCCTGCAAGGTGCTTGATTCAATGCCCGAGTGACCACTCCTCTAATTTTGTATCATATGAAGCAACTGGTCTAACTTCGCATCAAGCCTTTTCTCATGATGTTCAACAGTTTGTTCAATCCTTAGTAGATTAGCCTTCAACGCCTCCATCTGCACAGACGTTTCAGATTGTACCTTCTTTGTCTCCTTCGTGAAAGCCTCAATCTCTTTGGCCCTTGTCTCCATGGTGGTAGGTTGGATTGAGAGTCGCTCTGATACCAAATGTTTCAATCTTATATCAAAGAGACTAAAAATAAGAAGAAATTGAGGAATTAGATTGATATGGGAAAAGATCAAATACAATTATTTCTAGTTCCTATGAACAAGAGCCTCATAACCTTTGGGTTTTTACATACTGATATATGTTCTCTCCTCTCTCCCTTTTATAGCCAAAGAGCTTAACAGAAATTCTGTCACGCCCCGATTTTCGAAGGAAACGAAAATCCCAAAATCCACTTAGGATTATCCGTTTCCCCCAAAACTCGGGACGTGAGAATTCAATAATAACAGAAACAAATAGCAGCATCAACTAAACAACTAAAACGAATAAAAAGTCTAACCCGGAGAAGACTGACATGGCTAGCTCACTAGCAAAACTCCAACAACGCAGCTCAGAGTCTCTAAACTTGAAAGACTACTCGGCTACATTCCAAAAGGAATGTACCCAAGAAGCAAAAGCTCACTCGGGTCAGCAAATAAGCTGGTGTGAGAAATCTTCATCCCAAAATCAATAAATCCGCACATGACAACATTAAAATAACCAAACAATAAATAACCACACCATCAGGTAGTTCCTCAATGAGGCAATGGTGTTATCATCCTAATAAATAAATATGCATTATTTATTACTAATAAATAAAATTTATGACTTATCAATCCTCATAAATGCAACAACAATACAATTCATACTCATATTAGGCTATTATTGGAATATTAAACAAACACATTTTTCTACCTTTAGGAAGACGTGTAGTTCTCATTCAATGGTTGAATGAGCATTTAGTTTCTTCCTTTAAGGTAATCACGCACATACACAAAAAAATAAATCTCGCTACTTTTCCACAATCGCACTCTCCTCCTGTGCCGAACACACCTCACCCAAGTGTGCCTCCCTTGCCTTCGAAACCACTCGGAGCGTACATGTTCCAAGTGGGGTGCCACCTCGAGGAACATGTCATCACACCCGAAGTCCGATCCATGGCAAGTATTCTTCCTAAATCTACACGTACAACCGAACACACATGGAACGGTGCACCGATATGCAAGCAAGTCTGCATACCCATAATATCACATGTATACAAGCAAGTCTGTATACAAAAATTTCACATTCTTTTTTTTTTTCTCGGAGTTGTGGAAAAGAGCATAAAAATAATTAAATCCTCAAAACTCTTTTATGGTGACGCTTTGTCAACCATAAATAAATCAATCACAGTATCCACCATTCTTTTGGGGAACCAGTAATATTTGACACATTGTCAGTTCACATATCTCATCTCTTTGCATCATATGAAAAACAATATGCACACCAATTCGCATAACGATACAAACACTAAAGCTAAAACAAGTGCGCAGTTAAATTCCAACCAATATCTAATATTTATTTAATAAAATATAAATTTGCTGGAATGCGAGTGCAACCCATAGAATCATGTAGTGAAAGGATCCACTTATATCAAATTATGTTCACTAGTTATTCATGCATATATAATATACTAGATTATAGTATAACACAGAACCATGTAATGAACAACAAAATTCAACATATATGATCACCAATCCACAAAAGATTTCTAAAAAAAAAAAATGGTTCTTCTAAACTTGTCATGAGTTGAATTTCAAACCAACTAGTGGTTTAAACCAATAAACTTAAGCTCAATCCCCTGATCCAATCTAAATGATGAGGGGGCTCATCATGTATAACTTAACAGCTGTAACTAAACCCAAAAATGACTAGCTCATGATTTAATCCTAATCAACAACTTTGCCAAGAAAGTCATATCTCCATATGGCAATCGGTACACATGTAAACAATCCGAAATATATTTACTGTGAGCTCCCAAAAGAAATGAAACTTCTCAACTTTATTGCTAATGCAACAAAAATACACCAGCAGTAAAACTTGCCAACTAACATTTGCAGTCAAACAAACAACACACATTATATTAGCAAATTTGTAAGAACAAATCACTTTGGTAGTTTTGAAACACATATTATCAAAATTTGTGAGTCCATTCAAATAATTTCTGTATACAAATAATTTCTTTTCTCTTTATTTTTTTTTATTTTTTTTTTTTTTCGGAGTTGTGGAAAAAGAGCCTAAATTTCAATTAAGCATCAAATGTAGTTTATTATCACTTCAAGAAAAAAAAAAAACTAATATATAGCAAGCAATGAGAAATGATATTCCACTTTGTCCAAAATATAATACATGGCCCAAAACTAAATACAAAGATTTTCATAAAAAAAATTAGACCCATAGTCCAGTACATACCGCTCAGGGTGATGTATGCAAATAAAGATTTTACTGTTTTACTGTTTCTAGTATAAAGAATTTTTTTTTTTTTTTTAAAGCTTGTTTTTACTGTTTCTAAAGCAAATAAACAATTGTTTTTACTGTTTCTAAAACAAATAAAGAATTGACAATGTTCAGCAAATAACTAAAGCAAATAAACAATTGCTTAGTGCTTTTACTGTTTCTAAAACAAATAAACAAAACATGACATGTTCAGCAAATAACCATAACCTACAGGTATAATGATCCATCGGACATGATTGTACATTAAGCAGGCACATTATATTGTAAAGAAAAAGAGCTCTGAGATTTAATATCCACAAATCCCACAAGTCGTACATTAAAACCACCCCTAAAACACTTTTGTTTTTTTATAGCCATCATAAAACACTTTTTAAAAACCACATGAAAAACCACCCATCACTTTTTGAAAACCACCCATAACTTTTTCTTCCAATCGTCACATCACAACAACAACAACTTACAACCAACTTTTCTCTTACACATGTAAATAAAAAAAAACAAATAAACCTTCTCATATCACCTCATCATTAAAAGTAAATATACCAATCACTATCAATAAAACAAAACAAGAAATCTAGGGTTTATATCAGATTTGACATTGAAAAGAAAAAAAAAATTGAGTTCGTACATAAAAAAAAAATATATCATAAAATAATCCATATCGTAGATTTAAAAGTTTGATAGAAGTTAACTCACCAATATTTTTTCTTCGGCAAGATTCCAAGATTGTTCTTCCAGTGCCTCCTAACGCAGGTTTTTTTTTTTTTTTATCTTTTTCTTTTGTGTGTGTGCAAAGAGAAAAGAAATTAGGGTTTATCTTTTTAAATACAAATTTAGGGTTGCATTAGCTAAACACACCCACCCTTTATCTCTTACCCACCACTAGCCTAAACCTAAATTTGAAATTAAAAATTATAAACTAATAATTACTACCAATAAATATTATTAACTTCTAAAATAATGCAAGTATATTGGTAAGTGAATTTGGCGGGTATTACAATATATACAACTCAAAAGAATCTCGTCCCGAGATTTCGGTAGAGGAAAGAAAGTTAAGCGAATTTCGAAAAATACAACTTGTCAAACGAAAGAAGATTTTAAAATAAAATTTTCAATTGAATTTTTAGTTGCATAAATTTTAATTGTCATTGAAAAAGTACGGGTGTTACAAATTCGAAATAGGCCAATACAAAGATTACACCTGGATGGCCCATGTGATTATCTAACTAACAGCTAACAATTTACCTTTCTAACATTCCCCCTCAAATTTGAAATTTAGCTCCTTATTTTCATTTCATTTCCGCGTCATAGTTCAGCTCTGGTTTCATTTCTTCTAATCATGACACACCGCCATATCCCCTCCTCCTTCTTTCCCACCACTGGCCTCGTTTCCTCCTCTCCGGTCGCATGAACTGCGATCTTTCTCGCCAGACGTCACTGTTGACGGAAGAGGTGGAGATGCATACACAAACCCTTATTTCATACAGAGGAGCAAATGATAGGGAGACGACGACCTACCTTGAGATCATCAAAAGGTTGTTTACTGGCGAGAAGAATCTAAAACCACCGAAAATAAACTAACTTTCATCCCTCAATTATCATTCTCTCAACACACTTTTGTTGTCTTTAGTCTCTCTCACGGTTTACTGTGATTGTGTTGGTGTGAGAGAGATTCAAGAGAGTTTTTGTTTTGTTTGTTTTTGTTCCTCTGTTCCAAGTTTTTGTTGTAATCAATATCCCAATTATCTCGGCTAATAAAGAAAGAGGGTTTGTCTAAACAGCGAGGGAATGGGCGAAGAAACCAGCAAGGGAGGGGGGTGAAGCCGTTCACCCCCTCGAGATGCGTGAAAGTGCCTCGAGACACTTGCTTGCATGCATCTCGAGGGGGATGAACGGCTTCACCCCCCTCCCTCGCTGGTTCCCTCGACATTTAGAATTTCCCAAAGAAAAAAGGTCTTGGCAATAGTGCAATGTCTTGGTTTGACCCTAATTTTTTTGTTTGCCAAGAATGCCCCTTTACTCTATAATATATTTGCAAATAATCCAACTATCTAATTACCATCATGACAATCTCTACGTAACACACAAAATAAAAGTTCTAAGAATTTACATTTAGTACATTAGTTAATTTGTTTAAATAATGCAAGCGCATTAAGTTCAACAAACCAATTTTGATAATTTTTCTTCAATTTTATTTTAATTTTGATATTAAACACAATGCAAGGTACAATGCAAAAGTGAAGTCTTGCACGCATCGCGAGCATACCAATACTAGTGTAATCTTAATTGCTCTTGTACAAACTAGGACTATGATAGTTGAATATGTAATATTTACCATAGATACAAACAAAACCAAAAGAAAGACCATTGTACAGTCCCAATTATTATCTTCTTCTTTTTTAATCCCTTAGCCCCTCTCACTTCAAATGCCACCGAGATGGTTAGAATTTTGAGTATGTGATACCATCTGTCATAAGCCTGTCAACTGAGCTAGTACTCCATTGGCCATATCAATTATTATCATCTTCTTCTTAAAATGATTAGAAATCCATGACCATATCAAAATCAAAAGAATTAAACTCAAAGAGGATAAATCTCAGAGGAATTTTCAATTTCAGAGAATGCACCAGAGAAAAAAGAAAATGGCAACAAAATTCTTAGAAAAAGAAAATTACATAGAAGAACGGGAAATGAAACTTGGAAAAAAAAAATGACAAACCTTTTCATTTATTCATGGGGAACTCTTGTTTTCATTCTCGCGTGGAAGAAAGAAGAGAGATGCAAATGGATGGTTTAATATTATAAACATTTTGGAGGATGGGCAAACAATCACAATGGTCTTATCTGGATGGCAAGCCAAAAACAACACACCAGATGTAGATGACATGGAGATGGTATCTATGGTTGAGAATAATATTTTCGGAATAGGCATCATCATTACAGTATTGGAGTGAGAAAAGAAAGAGGAAAAGGTTGTAATTTTCTGTTCTAATCTAACTTATTTGTTAATATTTAATCATGATGGTTGGAACTCTCATCTCAGTCGTCTAAACTAATCTGAATGGTTGATATGAACCATTATATCTCCCAAAATGCCTTCATGACATAGATGTTTTAATCTCCACTATTGTTTTTCTAATTATTTGTATATGGTTTTGAGATAAGATGATATAATCTTGACTTCTAGATATAGAGATGTTATAATCTAGAACATTTGTTTTTTTTGGTCTACTAAAAAGAGTGGGTGGGAGCTAAGGAGTGCCTTACATGCCCCAAAATTTTCTTGTGCTTTTATTAACAGAGATACATAGAAATCATGGGTGTGGAAATATTTGTTCAAAGACAATATTTTCATCTATATCTCAAAAACCGACAAGACATGACATTCAAATATCATAAAATATATACTTAAGACAAGAGATGTACAAGATTTTTTACAATCAACTTAGAAAATTAATGTTAAATATGAGAAAATTAAACGTTTAGTACAATGTTTTACAATCGGTAAATCTACTACTGTGCAAACTACAAACACAACACTAATAATCTGAAAGGAGATATATCGAATGTGTCACTTCCAAACTCTACTTAAACCTCCCTATTGTATATCAAGAATATTGTTGATTCTACCCAGAATAATCTTTTTAAAAAAAAAAAAAAAAAACAACAACAACTTATATTTGTTGTTCATATTGTCCTAGATTAAAGATTACCCTATTTCAGAACTGGATATTCAAGAATAACATCTCTAATGAATTAAAATAATAAAAATGAAGGAACCATGTTAAATCTATCATATATTGTTTCAATTAGTTTTCTACAGTCTCTTATTCATTTATACAAAATCTAATAATAATAATGAGTGTGGCATTGCATGTGTTTGATACATTGAATAAATGCATATTTTGGCATTTTATCTTATATTAAGACATCATTCAAAAATAATGAAATGGCTTATCGATCATTAAAGTTGCATGAGCGTTAGATCAACAAAACAAAAATAAAACACAAAATAAAATAAAAAATAAAAACTTTCCCTTGTTAACGTGATACTAATGAGCCAACAACAATTTCCCTACATCAATTCTCTTTCCATTATTTGGAAATTAGTAAAACTTAATGATACAGTTTTGCACTTGTTATAGATAGATTTAGGTCTTTTCTGTTTTCAAGGAACGGATGTATTTTGACGGAGCCAAGATTTTTTTTGAATGGGGATAAGAGATGAGTCACAGTTAATTAATAATAATATAATAATTAATTACTTTAACATATTTTTTATTTCAACAATACATAAATAACTATACAATACATCAGTTGTCAAACAAAACTCCATCTAATCTAATAAAAGATTTTATTCAGAAAATGATGAAGATTACCTTAGATATACAAAAATAAAGTTCTACAATTTGAATGTTTACACAGATTTACATCCATAACATGAATACTGAAAACTCTCTCTCACCTCCTTAGAGTATTCATCGAGAATACAATGTTTGAGCTTCATGTGTTTGTATGAAGTTCCTGTTATGATACACTCTTTGTTTAACTCAAGCACCAAAACAGTACAAATTGCATGATATAAAATTATCCTTGTGTGAGCCAAAGTTCTATCAAATGCAACACTAATAACTAGTAAAACCTTTTATGCAACTTTGAAAACCCTGAAACAAGATTCAAAGCTACTCAAATTCAGGGCAAAAAGACATTGCAACCCATGTCAAGAAAAATATTAGTAAACAAGAAGCCCGATTGCCCGAAGTTCTAAATTTTTGCAAAATAACCACACCAAAATGCTGAACACCCAACAACTAAAAACTATAGTTATAAACAAATGGGCACTTGCAATTACAAATTCTCACATAAGGCAAAAAAACCTAAACCCTAGACCATGCAAAGCTTTCAGCTTTAAGCAACTAATGTGGACCAAATAGTAAGTAACTCATTGGGAAAAATGTAAAATACCCATTAAAGTCATAAACGAACACATTATTGTGAAATAAAAGAACATTGAGAAACATCAAATTATAATCGAAATACATGAAACTGAAATTTGGGCTGGGTTTCCATGTCTTAGCGAGGGAGTAGAGAAGATTACTCATCTTGCGGATGAGCGAAGTAAATTTGACTGTATTGTTGGCATGTGTACTTCTGAGGCTCATTTCCTTTAGTTGGTGGGAGAAGTGATAGGTTATGACAAATCTTTCAGTCTTATCAGTGGAATAAGAAGCGTTGGAGGGATTTCGAGCACTTTCACTTGAACTGTTGAAGTTTGTGTTGAAGTGAAAAGGGAAGAAAATAGATCCAACAAGCAACTTTATAGGAGCACAAAAGATAAAAGCAGCTTCAGTATCCTCCTCGATCTTAGTAGTTAAAAGCAGCTTCAGGGCTATGGAGATTCCAAGGTTTACACACAAAAAAAGCCTATTGCAAGCTTATATTATATGCATTGGCGGATGGCCTAAGTACATTTTCTAGATCATATTGATCTACTGAACTAGGTAAATAGAACTTGAATCTTCTTCTGTAAATTACTGCATTAATTTGGACAACAATTCTTCTTCCAAAGATGGTTTATATTGCACATACTTTGAATGTGTATCTTCGACAAGTTGATTGAAGATATTTGAATATCAGATCATGACAAACATGTAGACCATAATTCTATTAAGATAAACTGAATCAGTATCAACATCAGTGGCAAGAACAGAATCAATGCCCCTTATTTCCAAGGTCCAATTTCCTCCCTACTCAGATTCAGTATCATCCAACCTTTTCTACTTCCAATCTTCTGATACAAAATTCTCCAAAGGGTGACTCCTAACTCCATGTTTCCAGTCACTTTTGGGCTGGGAGAGACGCATGATTTTTAAAATTCTAAGGGTGTGTCCAATTGACAGGCTGACGGGCCAGGAGAGACATGCCATTAGCTTTGGTGAAGAACCTTGTTCTAGGATTTGGCACTTGTTTCCATTGTTGTGTTGCTAGATTGAAAATATAGCACTTTGGAATCCGAGTGTCAAAGTAGAATTAATAATGAAGACCTTGAAGAGTGGATTAGGGGCAATTAGTGACTCGACATGATAATCCGATACAACATGATTCGCTTCTTAGCGGGTTTGGATTTGAAATTGAAAAATATGACACAACTAATAATCATGTTGACACGACACTACCCATCACATTTGTGGGTTGGATTTGAGTTTGAGGCAGTGACTCCATTGACATGGGACTAACTTTTTTTTTTTTTTTATAAGAATACTAGGTTTTTTATTACTTGAAAAAATCTTTTACATCAGTCGGGAGTACATGACGACTTTACCCGATAAAAAAAAACCAGAGGACTTACATCATAGCAAACCCAAAATAAATAATGACCAAACCCCTAGATCAATGTCTATACTTGCTGTTACTTTTCTTCATTCTAGATGATCGACGAGGATATACCTTGATGTCTCTGAAGTCCGTCGCATAAAATCTTTTCGATATTCAAATTTGGTCTGTAAACCTGACACTACTCTTGACCTGGGACTAACCTGTTTGGTATTTCATAATTATTATTAAATTAATAAGCATATTAGCACATACATAATTTTTTTTGAAATTAGCATATATATGTGTTTTGATAATTATATGGCTTTGGCAGGCTGTGGAATATCACAAAAACAAAACAGTGCCAAATTGCACTTTCAAGTATGTACAAGCTTTAGAATATGCAAGCGTGTCGGGTTTGGGTTTGACATCTTTGACATTATTACCAAACGGGTTAAGTTTGGGTTTGATATCTTTAACACAATTATGATATAACACAACCCACTTCCACCACTAGAGTGGATGAAACCATAAGAACCCTTCATTCAAGTACTAGTAAGTAGCCCAGAGAAAATGTGTGGTTGATGAATGCTTTGTCACTATGACGTGGGTTTGACAAGAAACTGATGGTGCGTCCACATGTTCTGGATTGGTTTTGATCAAGAACACCATGCATGTAATTATGTAAAGAAGTTTGGGAGGGAGGAATGAGAGCTTTTGAGATTATGCCATCTACATTCGCAAAGAATAACATCAAGGGGCAACAGGCATTGGTAAATTCTGGCTCAGCAGTTCTCCAAACTGAGAGTTCAGAATAATCAGTGGATTTAACATAACACACTACTACAACTATAAAAAAGAAAAACATTGGAGGATGAGCAGAGAAGGTAAATTGTTACAAGAGCATCCACAATTTTTCCCTGCAAAGTTGAAGGATAACAATCACTGCCACATGCAAATTCTGTCCCAAAAATGCAATAATGTTTATCCTAAGTAATAGACCATGGTGATAAATGCTTCTCCATAACAAGTATTGGTAATTAATGTCAAGCAATTTGATCTACAAGATGTTAGTGTTCACATACATATTTTCAAAAATCACATACAAGCTCTTGAAGTCAACAAGATTGATCTTCCTATTTAATGTCGAGCAACTTGGTCAACAAGCTGTTTGTGTTCATCAGATACATAATACTTCACTTTGAATTTGGATTTTCCATCCTTTTCTGGAGACTGGTACTTGCAACCAATCACTGTCAATAGGCCTGCAAATAATGAATAATTTCTTCAGTACAATTGAAAATGTAATTAATATGAGTATGACCTTCCTACAATTCATAACATTGTATTCGTTTGGAGTTAGTACTTAAAGGGTATTTCTAGAATGAATTTCAAGTACTCAAGTAGTCATCTGCAGCAGCAATCCAAGGTATTTTATTCATCAAATACATCAATATTGTACTGCTTCATATGTATGGCGCAACACAAATTCCCACCCAAACACCCCCCCAACCCAAAAAAAAAAATTAATTAATTAATTAATTTTCAACTTTCTAATCCCTTACTATCAAGTTTCTGAAATTTAAGCAATAAAATAGCCAAGGTTCCAAGAATAAAACAGAGGTCATCCCAAAGGCTTAAGCAATTCATTACTTGTATGTGTGCTGCAGACTCAATTAGGAAACTGTAACAACACTTCTAAAATGATCATCACTAAAATACTACTGTGGGTGGGGGCGGGAAACCCCAGCAAGCATGCCCAAAGTCAACGAATCACTTATCTCGACAAATCAGATACACTCCAAATGATTTGAAAGTATATTTTATATTTGTATAGACCTTAGAGATAGAAAAATGGAGAAAAGTTATGGCCACCATTTACAAAACCTCTGTACATAACAGACCCTTAGAGATAGAACAATGGAGAAGTTATGACCACAATTTCAAAACCTCTGTACATAACGGACCCTTAGAGATAGAACAATGGAAGAAGTCATGCCTTCATTCACCATGCATTTAACAGTCAAAATTTCAGAATTGTGAAAATTGTATATATATATGGATTTCAGATTTTACTTATAATTTAGTTGACAACCTAATATTAGCTATGTAACAACATGTATTCAACACGGATACGAAGTGTTACACGTTGTACTACCAACTTGCTATAATATGCTTGTAATATTAGGTATAGAATTGAAATTTTTCAAGGACATGAAAAAGTTGATAATCTAAGTATGGAGCGTCCAATGGGAGTATCCATGAGTGTATGACACGATGTGTTTGAGTGTTGTTGTTGCATAAAATTTTGGTAAGTAGGAACAAATTTATCAGGTTGTTATAATGAGGAGTTGTTATCACTTCATTCATTTTTTGGTGTTAATGAAGGTCTTGAGCTTACATTTTTATTAAATAATATTTCCAAATTACTAAGTAAGTAACGTAATTTTCAATTAGATTAATCAATCAATCTTCATATCAAAAACCATTTATGGCTTGGATACAAATATTTCAAGTTCATCTATAAGACTAAGAACTAATGTGAAAGGATGGGAATTCCCCATACATCAAAAAAAATGTGAAAAGATGGAAAGGACACAACATTACTATACATCATGAAAATCTTCCTATATAGACCAATCAAATAAAGAAACTTACTTTCGTGTACTCTTCCATACAAAAATCGCTCCCCTTTCCAATATTCCAATGGTCTCATCTTGTTTCTGGTGCTTTTTCTCACACCAGCTTCCCACACAGTTCCAGCCCCTGATATAAATAACCCATTTCAGTCATTCTAAAACTACTAACAAATTCAACAATGCACAGATAATCAAGGTACAAATTAACGAACGAACTAAAACCTGCAAGACTTTTTCTACGCATGAGATCATTTCTTTTGCTTCTCCTGCATGCAGGTTCCTTCAATTCGCTTCTAGCATTCAATGACATTGTGGGAGGTTCCCGTTGGCCCTGTGCATAACATAACAAAATATAATATCTTCAAAAAGAATGCGACTAGTACTATGAGTAATTCTTGTGTTCTACTTACTAACCGTATGTCTTATTTCGAGGAGTTATTAAACCAGACGTACATAAAGAGGAGGGAAAGTGGTACTGGGAGGGAAGAGAACATCGAGCATGATAAAGCACAAAAGTGAATTTTCAGGCAAAAGCACAGGATCAGGATCCTGCCCACCCAAATGCACCAAAATAACATTTGCCACTATGTAAAACAAAAGTAAAAGCCCACAGCCGTGATTGCTCGTGGTTAGTAAAATATATAAAATCACAACCCTTAGTTATAATTCCCATTAGCAATATTAGCTTCAACCAGACATGCGCTTAACATGAACAGGGAGCTTCTTAAACAATAAATCCAAACCAAACTTATAGACATACGATTCAAATTGAATGAGGTGTAAAAAATAGGCAGTACCTCAGTAGTTTGCTCAGGACCAATAATAGTAGTTTCGGGATGTCCATCCTCTGTATGGCTTTTGCCTGCAGCAGGATCGGAGTAATCTGTCAAAAGGAACAGGAAAAAAGATATACAAGCTTATAACCAATTTTGCCTATTAGTTGAGCATAAGCAGAAACACCAAAGGTATTATAAAAAAAAATAACAGATAAATAAATAAATAAATAAATAATGTGTTCCCAAATCATCTGTAGCAGTAGGTAACTGGGTTGCATTAATCTAAAATGAGCCTAACCGGTCCCTTTATTCAAGTACTCAACATGGTGATAAATGAATACAACAAATGATATTTTCCAAGAAATCAAAAGAGAAAAAAAAAAGAATCACACATTCTTAATGCTCAACAGAGGACCCTGGTTGTATTGGTAATAGCATAGTATTTTGCCTTTCATTTAAGTCAGCTAATACTTGGTCAAAGTTCGAACATTGTCCTCAAAACCAAGCAAGTGAGAGCATCTCCAATGGTCAATCTCAAATGTCTCTTTTGAACTTTGAGGGCATAAAGTTGCATTTTCATGCTCCACAGCATGGCCCAAAGCTCATTGGAGGTTTTTTGCACAACCCATCACTGGACAAGAGTATGTTTTGTTGCTATTTACCTACTCTAAAAGAGTCTTGCTTCCACAGGACAATCTCGAGTATGTAACTCTCAAAGGTTATTAAAAATTATATAAAAATAATAACAAATAAAAATTTTGCATGCTAGTAGCATTGACCATTTGTGATAGAATTTAACTTGCAAAATAAATGGAAATTGAAAATAAAGCAGAAATTAAATAAATTGACGATAACTGGAAGACAAATAAACAAATAAATTCTTTTATCAATCAACCTCTTAAAATTGGGCAACCTAAGCCCCTTTTATAACTTAACTAACTTCTGAAACAAACCCTATACCTAACTGGAACCAGTGCTAGAACCCTAATTCGAAATCCTATATAATGATATTACACCTTCTAATACTGCTAAAATACTACTAGTACTACAAGAGCCCAATTACATCAACCTCCATGAGCTGAAGAAGCTCGTGCACAAACTTAAATCCGAAGAAGTAAGATGAGTAGAAACAACCGCTAAGAGAACACAGCGAACTACACGAGTAGAAGACGGCCCCGAAGTTTTCATTTATAGTGGCTCCAATCACAAACACGTAAATCCAAAGTGTGCAACCAAATACAAAGTCTAAGAGAAATCTCCGGCTCAAAGGACACCCACTGTAAAATTCAAATGTGGCTGCGGGCAAACTTCTTGAATTGAGCTGCAAAACTATCCCAAATTGAATCAAAACTTATTTCCTATGTTGGCACGATGCGTGGGGCTGCTAATAGCCCGGTCAGACCTTGTGGTGTCGCACAGAAATAATTAGGGTGCCCATATCCTCCCATAAAACTCATCTTCTTCCTCACAATGTGAAACAGGTGGAGGGATTAGAGTTTTCAGATGTGGTTGTGATGGGACTGCGACTGCGAGGGGAGGTGGGGAACTGGCTGTAACAAACTGAGGTGAAGACGAGTCGGGGCTTTAGGGGTTTCGATGGAGGACGTGAAGTGGAGAGAGTGCAATCGGCGGGGAGGATTGAGGGACCAAACGATCACTTGATAAGGGTTGGCAGAGGTTGCGATTGATTGGTGTGAAGCTCTGTCAACTGATTTTCAAAGAGGGATGAATAGTTGGAAGGGTGGACCATCGACAACGGATTGGAGGCGAGAGGTGGTTTCGATAGAGGACGAGATGTGGCGAAGGGGTTGGGGTTGCGATTGACCAAGAGAGAGGGGGATCATCGATTAGGTGAAGTTTGGCAATCAGGGATGGGGGCAGCGGACTAATCGATCGATGGGGATGGTGACTCTGTGATCGATTGGTGCTGAGTGGTAGGCAAGGAAGCATGGACTCTTCGAAAACTTGTCGAATCTGTGTCCGACACGTATCCGACACACGACACTCACTCGACACGCCTCCGACACGTGTTGGACACTTGGTCAACGTGTCGGCAAGTGTCATGGTCAATGTGGTCAACATGTCAGACACACCTCCGATATACCTGAAACTTGGTCAGGATACAGTCAAGATTCGAAAATCAACTTTGTTTTATTTTTTACTTTTAGATATTTGCAAATAACCACATAATATAATGGTTGTTGATCCATCTAAAGTGAATGACTATTCCAATTGTAATTTAAGACATAGGACAAAAAGCCACTAAAGCATAGAGGTAGTCTATGCTTTTCTTTACTTTTGCTTCTTATTTTTCTCTCCTCTACTTCTCTATTATACGTTTTCTCTACTTTAATTGTTTTCTTGCACCAGTGTCATCTTCTTCAAGACACTCTAAGAAGGCACTTTATTATATTATTATTTATATGACATTAAAAAAATAGTATGACGTGTCCCCGAGTCCTAGTTTTTAGAAAATTGCCGAGTCGGCGTGTCGTGTCCGTATCCGACACGACACGCGTGTCTGTATCCATGCATCCTTGGGGGTAGGGTAAGGAGGACAGCATTGGAGGCAGTCGATCAACTATTGGCAGCAAGGAGAATGATGGGTTCGGGCAATGTTTTAAAAAGTGTTATTCAGTCTCGAGGCGGTCTAGCTTTTTCCGAGGCGAAACGGTGCCTCGAGGCATAGCGAGGCATTTTTTTATAAAATAATGATGAAAAATATTTTAAAACTTTAAAAAAAAAAAAAAAAAAATCTTACAACATGAATTCAATTAGAAAAGTGGTTGAGGCGGTTTAATTTGATTCCATGTACGCTCTTTTGCATCCCTTAATTCAAACCACTCACTGTAATCAAGTGATCCTTGATGATAGACTCCCCTAAAATGACATTTTTATACAGTTGTTGTGGTTGTGTGAGGTCCAAGGCAAAAGTAAATTTGGTCTCACAACCATGCATGTACCATGGGCATCCATTTCAATGTCCATCCAAAATATGCAGGGAAATTCTATGGGCTAAGTTGTTTGGGGCCAACTAACCAAACAGATAGAGGTCTTTATCAAAAAAAAAAAAAAAACAATAGAGGTCAATTCTATTCTCTCATGACTTCAAAAAACTTAAAGTCAATGCCTTTTCATTACTCTCTCTCTCGAATTAAATACAACAAGTCACTCTCTCTCTGGTCAGTTCATCTTCTAAACTCTTTCTTCCTACTTACAAAATACAGCAGGTCAGTCCTCCCCTTCCTTCAGCTTCAACTTATCCTTCTCATTCTCTTCTTCTTTTTCTCTTTCTCTTTCTCTGAAACGAGCTACAAGTCTACAACATAAACACAAACAGATCTAATTTGGTATCAATTTGGAGGGGGGTTCTGTCAACCATGGGATCTTTTTCAAGATCTGAAGAAAAAAAAATTCATGATCAGAGTGACTCATACGCATTGTACCGACTCAACTCGTACGTTCTGACTCGGATGTGCACGCCCTATTTAACTCACTTGATGCAAACCCAATGTTTTAAAAAGCTTTTTGTGGCGGATGCGTACGCTCCCAACACTTTTTAAAACACTGGGTTCGGGTAGGGATGGCAGTGGAGTGATTTTTCACAAATATTTGTCCCATCCGCCTCAAATGGAGCTGTTTTAGATGTGCGTAAACAGATTTCGGGGCGGTTTCGGAGGTCCAAACTGTAAGGGTCAAATATTCGAGGCGGTATGGATTTGGCCATATCTGCCCCGCAATATCAGATTATGTATGGAATTTACTGAAATACTCTTATCACTTAAAAAAAAAAAAAAAAACCTAACCCACCATCGATCTCTCTCCGCCTCTCAGTCTTTTCTTCCTCCTCTGCGCCAAAAACTCTCCCATCGATCTGAAGTTGCGATTGGGAGGATTGTGAATTTATTGTTTGATAGTGAAGATTTGGGAGGGTTGTGACTGGGGTTTGTCTCCATGTGGTCTAAACCTTTGGTGTAGTTGTCGTTGTCAGTCTTCTCTGTCTTCCTCACGCCAGCATCGCCACACAATTGCAGATCGACCATCGCCACAGCGCTGCAGATCGACCATCGCCACAGCGCTGCAGATCGACCATCAGAGTGAGAAGCAGAGTTGCAGAGTCGCAGATCTGCGTCTCGTTTGTGTTGTACAATCGTTTGTGCAGAGTTGTAGATCGACCATCTCTTCTTTTCTAGACTTCTCTTCATCCCTTGCTAAAAAAAGTGTGTTAATAAAAGGAAGACAAGATGACATTCATCTCTTTTTTGCCTTAAAGTTGAGTGACGGAACGAAGAAGACAGTGGGAGGAGACAGTTAGTTGCAGATAAGAATAGAAATAGATAGATATTATATTCTCCTTTGAAATTGTTGAGGGTAGTCACACAATTGTGATGAAACAATGCAGAACAGAGGATCAAATGTATAGAAGTGGGAGCCACAGGTGATGCTCGGTGTTGTAAAGAAACACGCATCTGCAAGCATGTTATCATCATTTTGGGATAAATTCATGTACTTAAATTGGCATCTCAGCACTCTGAATGATCAGTTCTAAGTGTGTAAGTTGATCGATGGTGCAGTTGCCATCTAATCAGTATTCAGTCTATAGAAATCATAGTTATATGTTGCCCCTCCGAGGCTGCTTCTTATTGCCTCCGAGTTTGAAAGAGAAAGAAATTGGGAAAAAAAAGTGATGTTTGTGTTTTGTGTGGGAAAATGTTGAGAGAGGGCGAGAAAACATGGAAAGCAGCAGTGATCTCTTGAGTGTTGATGAGAATAAGACTATTTTTTTTAAAACGGATATTTGGGGCAGGGCGGATATATGCCAATCCGTCCGAAGTGAGGATGGTTTTTAAAAAATTGTATATACGAATATTCGGGGCGGATTCGAGAATCCGCGAACCCCAGCTGGGCAGGGACGGATTTGCAAGTCCACCCCAATCTGCCCCATTGCCATCCCTAGGTTCGGGCGAGCGATTGGAAGGTGTTGGGTATGTAGGTCAACGATTTGCAGCAAGGAGAGTTGTCGATCGACGATTGGCAATAAATAAGAGGACGCGGCTAGACCTATATCGCAACCGTTAACAGGGAGGGCTAAGGAACTTTCCGTCACAGCCGTCGACAGTGAAGGCTGGGGAGTTTTCCGTCACAGTTGTCGGTGGTGGTGCTGTTTGGGATCCACGAGTACTGAACCATCATATGTTCCATCATCTTCTCAAGCTTTTCTTCACACTTTTTCGTCGTCTTTTCAAATGCCTTTCTATTTGTCTTCATCTTTTCTTCCATCCTCTATTCCAATCCTGCAAGTTGGTTCATCTCTCGGTTCTCTCCTATTAAATCTTACGACAAATCTTCCATTCTTCCATGGCTTCAACTATTTTGGATCTCTCTTCTTCCACCATCTTCTTAGCCTTTTCTTCTACGTATATGTCTGATTTTCTCTTCGTCATGCAAATGAGCATTTCGGCTCTAATACCAATTGATACAATTGAACTTGCATAATAAACGAGAATTGAAAATAAAGCAGAAATTGAAATAAATTCACGATAAGTCGATAAGTGAAAGATAGTAACTGAAAGACAATAAACAAACAAAAAAATTTCATCAATCAACCTTTTAACAATGGGCAACCTATGCCTCTTTTATAACTGACCTAACTTCTATGACAAGAAACTAACACCCTAAGCCTAATTGGAAACCAATGCTAGAACCCTAATTGGAAACCCTATAACAATAATACTAGAACTAATACTGCTAAAATAATAATATTAATAAAAGAACCCAATTACATCAGTTCGACTATTATTATTTGAGCTTTATGCCACCTTTGGCAATGGAGGAGTTATTCCAAAAACTTAAAAAATTTCCCTGAACTCAAGAAATTGAGTTTGAGGATAGGAAAACCACCCAAATGTCATATTTTGCCCATCATTTCTCTAACAAATCACATTTTTATTTGACATTCACAAGCAAATTAATCAATAATAAGCTCGCACTAAATGACCTATCAAGAGAAAATGAGTTTGAAAACTGAAGAGTAAACTCTGATGCATCATGAAGTATTTGTTCCTAGGCTTTGGTTCAATCTGGTTCAATCAAACAGGTCAGAGTTGCAGACTGCACAACCAGGATAGAATCTACAATGCAGTGAGTTGAATATATTTATTTTTTATTTCTTTCTTTTTTATGAATAAAACACTTGTACTATAACGGAAAAAAACAGCATACAAGGATGAGTGAGCAGCTCAAGAGAAAAAACAAACTAGAAGTACATGAGAAAACAGGAAAGAACTCCAAAATATCATAAAACTGGCTATCCCGATTAAGAAAGAGCTCTGGAAGGGGAGAGGCAGGAAACATGACCCAAGCGGGAACCCAATAAACAAACATAATCGTAATCATATTCCACACCACATGATGATTCAATTTTCTGCCACAGAAGATTCTGGTATTCCGTTCTTTCCAAATAACCTATAAAATAATGAGGAGCCCATCCTATAGCCATCTCTTACTAGGGGAGAGAAATCTAGAATTCCATTTCTGAAACCACCCCATTAAGCCATCGACGAAAAGAAAAAAAGAGCCACCTTGTTGCAGCAGCAATATTCGACCACAATTCTTTTGAGAATGAGCAAGAAATAAAGAGGTGTGATAGATTCTGTGGCAGCCTCACAAAGGGGACACCTATTGGGGATGTAGAGGGATCTTTTTGCTAAAATAATTGGTCAGAATTTTTCCATGAACAAGATATCAAAGGGAAAAAAATGGCCAGGGGAGTTTACTTTTTCCAATAAAAAGGATCAGAGAAGGGGATTAGTGGTTGGGATGGACCCAGAGAGAGGGATGACTGTTGGCAGAGGAATCCTTCATTGTGAATTTACTGGATTTATCCTCTTCGTCATTAATAGTAACTGCCTCAGGAGAACCAAATACCATATGATAGGATCAATATCTTAATTCATAAGGTTGTTACATTGCAAAAATTTTAAGCTATTAGAGAACTAAAATCTAGATGGTATGCCAAAGAGCAGTGTTCTAAGTGCCAAATCTCCAAAGCCACTTTTTAAGCGAAGCCATGTCGGTTTCCCTGATGTGTAATCCCTAATCCTCCTTGGTTCTTTGGACGGCAAACTGTGTTTCCATTATTCAAGTGGTATTTATGGCCCATCAACGCTTTTTGCCACAAAAATATCGCAAGCCAAAATAGGAATTGAATGCATTTCTAATCACACGTTATCAGTGATTACTTCCACAAAAGGTATTCAACTCTAAATAAACCATTTCTATGTTGGCTATTCAACATGATAGTAAAGTGTTGTCATAAGAGGTCATGGATTTTATTCTCATTTCTCACCCAAGACGCATTTTCTAATATTGAGGTAAGTATTGAGAGACAAAAGGTGCACTCACGTTGTAGTGGCCCGACCATTTAGATTTTCCTTCACTAATAGCTTAAGCTTTTTTAGTAGATTACAACTAACAACCTTATGATATTTGATCCTATCATATTATGATAACACCTCATTTAGGTTAACATCAATGATCGAAACTTGAAAACCACAAAAACACATAAAAATGACATGATACAAAAACTTTGAAGAAAAATGACAATGCAAATATCACGTATCATTCGATATGCATCATTATATATGGATCGGAGTGTGCATCACACAATACTCAAGTCAATAGATCCAACATGGGACTCCTTTTTTCGGTTTTTCTAAAGCATTCTTTCATGCCACTAAAACACTTTGAAATCTTTATAAAAACAAAAAATGTAAAACCCAAATCTCGATAAAGGGGAAATGTGGTATATTGAAGAGGAACCCATGAAGAGGTGATGTTTACGCCAGGTGGCGTCCACACACTTAGGTAGCATCTAGTTAAAATTTTAAAGTATAAACATGCACCCTTCTAACATCAAGCCGCCGTTTCAGCTCAACAGACAAACTGTGACAAATGAGGTATCTCAAAGGTTCAATCCATGTTGAGGCCAATCTTTTAGTTTATTTGTTAGACCCTTACACCTAAAAACCCCACACCACTATGAGGAGGTTAAGTGGGAATAATATCAGTAGTAAGAGAAGGAGTCATTGCATGTGACTTGTCTTGAAACAAGTTTAATCTTCTAGGGTTCCTGGAAGATAAATGGGGTTTTGGAAAAGTTGTATATCGATTTCAAGAAATTAACATTAGTTTGTCCAGCAACCCCAATACTCAATTCCTCTTCTTCCTAATGATTTCTATAAGCGTGGATAATCAAGTGGATACCAACCATTGCATTTTAGCGAAAGTATTTCTCTACTTTTACAAAAAAAAGACCCTACAATAGATGAAGGAGATTGGGATTCAGACTTAAGCTTCAATACAACCATTGTTACACGCTTATTACGATTGGGTTTCTAGGATGAAAATTACAAAACACTTTATAGAGAAATGAAAATTAATTAGGCCTTTTCTCTTATATGGATTTGTGGAGGGGAAAAACATAAATTATTGTTATAAGATGTGATTTTCATTTTTTTTTTTTTTACAATACAAATTTTTCAAGCGCATACCTGCTCATAAGAAATCCAATATATTAAAGAAATAAATAAACAACAACCACAGCAACAAACAATAATAATAATTTTAGTAAAATAAAGAAAACATAATATTTATTATTATGAAAAAATGATAACAATAGTAGTAGTAGTAGTAGTTGCAGTAGTAGTAATACAATACAACTCGACACTAGGCCATAGCAGGGTGTGTTCCCTTGGAAAATTGTCTTTGAAAGGAAATGACTTGCAAAGAAAATCAACAAGGCAAGTTAATTTGAAGGGATTACATAGCACACAAAAAAATTGTGCTCAGCAAATCAGCATGTGGTTCAGAAAGCGGTGCCAGAAGATGATTTTAAGGAAACTTGTGCAGTCGTGTGAGAAAAAGGTATTGAAGGTTTGGAAGTGACCAGAGTTTTTATCAGATTCTCGTATAACTAAGTTTTCAATCACAAATAAAACAGTTTCACAGAAGATGTCAGAAAATAATAGTGGTTAACCAAGTAAAATGGTTATCTCACTCAATGCCATTCAAACACCATAAAAATAATAATTTTGTAATAAAGTAATTTTTACATCCTAGTTTTTCTTGCAAATAAGAACAAGCACCAGAGAAATTTTTGGACAGAAATGTGAAAACTGTTGAAAAACAAAAATTCATCAAGAAATTACACAATACTAATATTGCTGCAATCATTACTATTAGAGACATAAAATCTTTATAAAATATATAAGTCCTATAAAAGTTTTGTATCCACAAATGAAATCTTAATTAAAAGGGTGCAGTCGTCAAACACACAATGCCAAAGAAAAGGAACACAAGAGCCAGAAATATCATTAACATACCAGTTTGACCATTACCTGATTGAGCTGGCTCTTGCTCATCAGGTGTAGCCATTACTTCTTGCTGCATCTCTTCACCCTGATGGATTAAATTAACCCGTCACAACTTAGGACCTGAATGCTTAACCAAAAACAATAATGGAAACAGGTAAGAACTCTCACCTTGTCCTGCAAGGCATCATCACATTCATTTGTCGTAGGACCCAACTGAGTATTCAGTTTGCTCAAATTGTCATCCACGGGCTCAGCCTGATAAGCCAAATCATCTGTCACCAACTTGTCTAAGTTCATACTACTACCTGCAGCATTATCCTCTTGTGTCATCAAAGACTGGAATTTTCCAGAAAAACTTGATCCATTCCCATTAGGTTGTGCTGGTGTGGGATCAGGTGGACAAGCCAAATCATCTGTCACCAACTTATCTGAGTTCATATTATTGCCTGCAGTGTTATCCTCTTGTGTCATCAAGGACTGGAACCTATCAGAAAAACCCGGTCCATTCCCATTGGCTTCTGCTGGTCTGGGCTCAGGTGACCAAGCCAAATCATCTGGCACCAACTTACCTACGTCGACACTACTGCCTGCAGTGTTATCCTCTAGTGTCATCAAAGACTGGAACTTTCCAGAAAAGCTTGATCCATTCCCAGTGGCTTGTGCTAGCATAGGATCAGTTGCATCATCATGATTAGCACCCAGATGAGATGAGGCAGGCTGGGAAGGTGATAAATCAATGCTACTAAACGAGAACAAATTGTTGCATGAATCTTTCTGCACAATGCTCCTTCTCAAGGCATGTACTAGAGATAATGGACTCTCTGATGGGGTATGAGATGCCTGGGGATGAACAGATATTTTATGAGTTTCAACAGGTCTTTTACTACCCATCACCACATTATGTATATCTGATAAGGCTTTTCTTGGTCTAGTTGAACGCACTAAAGCCCTAGCATTTGTTTTACGAAGAATATCTAACTCGGGCAGAGAAAATTTCTCCAGATTGATTGGCTCATATTGTAATCGTGGAATATGTAAACGCTCGAGTACTTCGTCTTCATCTAAATCTTTACCAGTGTCAGAAAGAAGCTCGTCCAGAATGCCATTACTTGTAGTTTCTGGTTCAGACACTGAATCTGTTCAGGAGGGAAAATATGGTTATGATATTAAGACACAATGAACAAAACCCACATATAAGCTTATGTTTAATAATTCCCAAAAAATGAACCACTGCACTTAAAAGGATGCTAAAAGGAGGGGGGGAAAAGCACCTTGTAAAGGATTCGAATGTCCATCACAAGCAACTTCCTTTTCTTGAGATGTTGTATGCTTATTTGTTGTTTCTGTGTTTGAACTCGAATGATTGAGAGTATCCACTTTAGATGCTTCGTGGGATGGCACGAGGACCTCGTCACTATTAGCCTCAGCTAATGGATAAAGATGTTTATATGTACCTCTCTTCCTGTCATAAAATGCACAAACTCATCTGTTAAAACTTTAAAAAGAAGATTAAAAATAAATGAATAGGAGGAACGGTTCTTACCCTAGAATTCCAGATCTGCGCTCCCTTGTTGTTGTAGATGATTTCTGTTCAGATGAATCTGTTTGACCCCTTAGCCTTCGTATTTCTTTGTTGGCCCCTACAGACCAGCCGAGAAAGACAATGTAAGAAAGAGAATAACATAGATGAATGCACAAGAACCTGACCACAAAAAATCGAAAAATAGATAAGAGCAAAAGGGATAATTACTTTCCATCCTATCCATAGCAGCAATGAATTCCTCCGGGTCTTGATACTTCCCAATGTCTAAACTCATCTCTTCAACCGAAGATGGTTGGCTGCACAGAGTAACTGTGTATTACAATCATGCTTCCTCTTCCTTTTTCTTTATCAAGCAAGTGTATACTAAAACAAAAGTTTTTCATCAATCAAACACATCTACAATAACTGCTAACCTTGTATTAAGCTTAAAAGAAAACTTGGCAGGTTTAAGACCCAAGGAAGGCCTTCGTTCCCGACCACGATCTCTCATGTTTGCGAGGATATCTTTCTCAGCATCCTCAGATTGCATGACTTGTTGAGTCTCTGAAGAACTCTGAGTTGAATCCATTAAAATGTGGTCCCTTTGTTTTTCTAGTTCCTTGTCGGGCTCTACAGACCACAAATGCAAAAGTCACAAAATAAGAAACAAAGTAACATATATGATCCGCTATGGATCTAAGAAAGAAATATTTGAAGGGGGATGGCTACTTTCTAGCCTTTCAAAAGCCGAAAGGAAGTCCGCTGGATCTTGAATTTGATCGAGGCTTGAACTCGACTTCTGGAGCAATGGTTGGCTGCACATAATGACATCACACACTCCAATCAGTTTCCCCTTTCCACCAAACTAGTGTATATAAAACAAAAGTTCATCAATCAATCAAAACTCAGCATTGCTAACCTCATATTAGGAATAATAGACAACCGAGCTCGTTTACGACCTTCAGCAGGCTGAGGCTCCTTGACATGACCTTTTAACTTCGTCGGAATATCTTTTACTACATCCTCTTGTCGAGTCTTAAAATACTGAAACTCTGAACTACTCTTAAGAACAGTCTCCGCCATATCTCTCAGTGCATCTTGACCTCTAGGTGCCTGAAATCAAACGCAAATTGTTCTCAAAAATACACTAAACCTAGTTCAAATTGTTCTCAAACAAACTAAATCGAGTTCAAATTCTTCGTAACGAAACAAACAAGCCCTAGAAATCACTCAACCGAGTCTCAGTTTTCTCGAATCGTAAACAAAACATGTAGAACTCAAATTACATGAAAAGCAACCCTAATTAGCGAAGTTTACTCAAGAATGAAGAAATCGAATTCGAAACTACAGTGAAGAGAGATGATTGAGGTACCAGAGATTCGAAGAGGCTCTGAAGAGACTCCTGCATCGAGCTCTGTGTTGGCTTGAGATCTTTAAAGGTTCGAGGAAGTAGCGATATGGCAGAGTTAACGTCAAAAGGATCCATCGGATCTGGATGTCCAAGTTCCACACTCATCTCGCATGAAAATGGCGAATCGATTGGAGTTCACAAAACCCTAAGAGAGAGAAGAACAGAGAGAGTGCGTTGTTTTGAAAGTAGAGAGAGAGCGGGACGAGTGATTAAGTTGCAGTCGTTAGAATAAAGTTGACGTTTAGCAGTGATATTAACGTGAACTGGAGATTGATTTTGATTCTCAGTAAAATGTACGTCAAAATCATGTATTGTGATTTCGTCTTTCACCAAAAATGGATCTTTCGTTGTATATAAAAAAATGTAAAATTTTGAGAATACGTCAAAATATACTAGGGTATCAATGCGTTGTATATGTGCGCGGATATTTCATATTTTTTATTTTATTATAACAATTAAATAGTAAAAACAAATTTATTATTGAATTTCTAAATAAAATAATTATATATAACTTTAAAGGCATATGTATAGTTTATAAATAAATAAGGGGCTTTTTATATTAGGGTCTGATTTTGATTGTAAGAATATGAAATGTGAATGGCAAAATGAGAAATCCAAAAGTAATATGTAAGTGTTTTTTTATAATTTAAAGATAATTTGAGGATTTCAAATAAATTATATTAGGGGTATAATATTAAATATTTACAAGGGGTGATTTTGATTATAAATAATTTAATTTTGAAAGGGTAAAATGGTAAAAATGTGGATAGTGTTTTTATTTGTAAGGGTCTATTTATAATCAGCTTTTTTAAACGTCGAGGAAACGCGCGAGGGATAGAGCCCCTCGAGATGCGCGCACTTGCTCATCTCGAGGGGGATGGGTACCACCCATCCCTCGCGTGTTTCCTCAATGTTTAGAAAAACTCATTTATAATTTATAAATAATTAGATAACTTCAAATAAATTATGTTAGGGGCTTAGGTGTAATTAATGAATATTGGGAGGGGTTGAGTTTGATTATAAATAATCTGAATTTGAGATGTCAAAAGTGTATCAAAATGTAATAGTACTAGTGTAATACCCGTGCCGATGGCACTATCGTCCCCCCCCCCCCCCCCCAAAAAATTCTCCACTTATTCACAGATATGGTTTTAATCAAGTATCATTATCTTGATGCATTGATGAATGTTGAATTCACCAATGTGATCATTTTGACAGTGAATCTTCATTCATTTCAGATCCAATGCAGTTTTTGTTACATCGTTCCCCTAATTAGGAATGTTCATAAAACCTACCCAAATAACCAAAAAGAAAAAAAATCAATTAGGTCTGTTGTTTTCATAGGTAAGAGAGTTATTTAGTTCACAGGGGAAAAAAAATGAAGGAAGAAGGAGAAGAAAGAGAAACTTACAGTGCTTTCAAAGTGATGGTTGATCACAGCTGACTGAAATTGAGATAAGCTGCAAATCAAAAGAGATGTCAGAAAAAACTGGATGACTTGTGCCTTTGGTAAACAAATAAATTTTTACATGGTTCATACATAGATCATAGTGGACTACAAAAGTAGATGCTCAGACATACTTTTCAAGTCATCAATTTGTCATACATCTAACGGGTGGAGAAGAAATTTTGAAGCAATGATATGAAATTGGTGGGAAGAAGTCTGAGAATTGGCTGAATTTGAAAAGGGTTCAAGTTAAGTCACCTTCCTCAATTTGCAATTTGATTTGTATCTTCTTCTATTGGAGTAGAGCAGATTGATTGATTGGCCTTTTATATGCAATTAAAAGACACAAATATCCCTTAAACTATTCATTAGTCTTTGGTTTTATATGTAATTGTTAAGAATGGGGAGGGTAAAATGAGAAAGTAAAGTTTTAGTTGAAGACATTTTTTATTATTCATTTGGAGAAGATGAGTTAAAGAAATTTAGATGTGAATATGTGATGCAGGAGGGTTTCTATGGTTTCTAGGATTCCTAATTTGGGTTTCTAGGGTTCCTAATTTGCTCTCAAAGTTATTTACTAAATAACTTATTCGTAGTCTTTCAATTTAATTAGGAGTCTTTTTAGTTTCCTTTTAGGATTACGCTTTACTTTTTCTTTTAAGAATGGATTGTTTGTTATTTTAGTATTTAATTATACTTTTTATTTTAGGAATATGTTGCTTATTATTCAAGTTATTTGAGCATTATAAATAGAATTTTTCCTCAATATTGTAGGATACTTTTTTATTTCATAATTTAAATTGAACATTAAGAGTATTTATAGGTGTTTTAGGTAATTTTCTTGTGTTCTTTCCTGTGAATTGTTTGTTAGAATTAGCCTGCAGGATAATCGATATTCTGCCCGGCGTCGGTTGGTATCAGAGCATCAGCATCTTCTTGGGGTGAGATTTCATCAGTTTCCATGGCTGGTGGTCATAGTCGTGGTCGTCGCGGACAGGTTCCGAACGAGGAAGCCCCAAACTGTGATCGTAACGTTCAGGATGTGATGATTGAGGATTTACAGAGGCAAGTTGCAGAGTTTAACCTGGCGTCTAACGGAGCAGGATTTCGGTAATCGTGAAATGGAAGATCACGATTATGATTTCAGTTTCGAAAACCCGTATCACAATTGTGCTCGATTCTGGGAGCACTGTGGTCAGGAGGATCGTCATGGAGATCTCAGATTTAGAGTGGATCTGCCCGAGTTTTCTGGTATGTTACAGACCGAAGGATTTGTCAATTGGTTTAATGAGGTAGAACGTATTTTTAAATATAAGGAAGTCCCAGATCGCGTCAAGGTGAAATTGGTCGCCATCAAACTCAAGGGCAGAGCATCTGCGTGGTGGGAGCAGTTGAGGCGATCACGAGACAGGCAGGGCAAGGCCAAGATCGCTGATTGGGAGAATATGAAGGGTCACTTCCTTCATTTCGGCTACACTCAGACCTTATTTCGGTTGATGATCACACGGAGGAGTTCTATCAATTGGTATCCCGGAATGACTTATCTGAGACGAAATAACAGATGGTGGCACGGTATTTGGGGGGATTATGACAGTCCCTCCAGGATGTTCTCAGCCTTCACTCGCTGTGGACCGTTTCTGAAGCATACCAGCGTGCACTTGCTGTGGAAAAACAGCAGAACATAAGGCCTATTATCCAAAGTGATCAAAGCAGTCGGTCAGTTCGACCTCAAGAATCTCGTCCTGCCCAGCAGCCACCGCAGGGTAGTTCCAACTCAAATATTAGATGTTTCAGATGTGGTGAACAGGGACATAGAGTAAATGAGTGCAGGAAGCCTGCTATTCAGAAGGGCAACAATCTCCTGATTGAGGAAGACGTGGTAGGCGAAAATGAGGAGCTTGGAGAGCCTGAGTATAACGATGATGATGATGGAGATGCGTTGTATGGAGATGGCCGTGAGACTATGGTCGTTCGTAAGAGTCTATTAACTCCCAAGGGCGATTCAGGGGACGATTGGTTGAGAACCAATATTTTCCACCCGACCTGCACAGTTGCAGATAAAGTCTGCAAGATGATCATTGACAGTGGCAGTTGTGAGAACGTAGTGTTTGAAGAGGCTGTCCAAAAATTGCAGACAGATCGTCATCCCAAGCCGTACAAATTGTCGTGGCTGAATAAAGGCAGTGAGGTAATAGTAGATAGGTGATGCCTAGTGTCTTTTTCGATCGACAGGAAATATTTTGATAATGTTTGGTGTGATGTTGTGTTTATGGATGTTTGTCATGTATTGTTAAGCAGGCCTTGGTAGTATGATCGCAGTGTTATTCATGATGGGCGGAAAAATACATATTCCCTTAGCATCAAAATGAAGAAGATTGTGTTGGCACCTCGTCGGGAAATGACCACTCCTACCCCGGTAGCCAATAATACTAACATGTTTTCTATGTCCAGGTTTTTTGGTAAGATTGAGCGTGGAGACGTGGTCTATGCTTTCCTGCCTTGTGGGAATAGTGTTGCAAACGTGAATCCAAATTTACCAGCAGAGGTGCCGCAACTGCTAGCAGAGCTTTCTGACCTGATGCCAGAGGATCTTCCTCCTGGGCTGCCGCCAGAGAATTTCGATGAAGCTGTTGTGAACTCGAGGACGTGTTCTTTCCAACCCGGGGCGACTGATGCTGGAGGGTTTCTAGGGTTCCTAATTTCAATTTCTAGAGTTCCTAATTTGCTTTCAAAGTTATTTATTAAATAACTTATTCGTTGTCTTTCAATTTAATTATGAGTTTTTTTAATTTCCTTTTAGGATTAGGCTTTACTTTTTCTTTTAGGAATAGACTGTTTGTTATTTTAGTATTTGATTCTACTTTTTCTTTTAGGAATATGTTGCTTATTATTCAAGTTATTTGAGCACTATAAATATAGTTATTCCTCAATATTGTAGGATACTTTTTGATTCGATAATTTTAATTGAACATTAAGAGTATTTATCTGTGTTTTGGGTAATCTTCTTGTGTTCTTTCATGTGAATTGTCTGTTAGATCTAGTATGTAGGATAATCGCTATTATGCCCGGTGTCAATACGTGGAACAGTAAGATAAAGCAAATCAACATAATAAATACATTAAATATAATAAATGAAAATTGATAAGACGTCAAACAGTCACTCAATCACAGTCATACATGTGGCGTGGACTGGCCCTAGCAAGTAAAAGGTTTTAGGCGCCCAAGCCCAAGACATGCCATCATCAATGGCATGGGTCTTAGGGTCAGGACAATAAGGCCCAAATAGTGAATTTAAGAGCTGTCATAGGCCCGAGATCCACTCGCATGAAATTTGTTCTAGCCCAATCAAGGAAGTTTGTCCCGTCAAAGCTTGAGTACTACGACGGAACATCATATCTGTTGGACCATTTGTGCAACTACAATCATGTAATGGTGCTTAAAGAAAGTCCAGAGATCATCATGTGTCGAACTTTACCCACCAGCCTGAAGAAGGTTGCACTAACCTGGTTCCACAGCCTTCAACCAAGATCCATTGATTCGTTCCAGGTTTTGGAGAATGCATTTATCACAAGATTCATGGGGAGCCAGCGAATCAAAAATGGGTTGCAGTACATTCTAAGTCTCAAGCAAAAACAAGCGAAACCTTCAGAGAATACGTCACTCGTTTCAATAACGAGCTGACCCTGATTGACGATTGTAGAAACGATACATTGGTGACCGCCTTCACTTCTAGCCTTTGAGGAGGTCAATTCTACAACTTCCTCACCCTAGAACCCCCCTAGGCATATGACAAACTTGTTAAAAAGTGCATAAAAGTACATCACTCTGTAAGAGATGTTGGACGCCAAAAAAAATTCAAAAATGAGGTCAGTTTGAATGCTCAACATCACCCCAATACTCCCAATCATCAGATCCCTCTAAAAATTAGATATTAAGCTATATCAATTATGTATTGTAATATTTCAACATCCATCTACACAAGCAAATGGAAGTAAACAAAAGATACCAAATCCCAAATGACCTCGAAAATCACTCCCACACAACAATTAAGTAAAAAAGATCCACAAAAATCAGCATTTACTCAATAAGATTGTGAGACCCACAAAACTCAAGCAAATTTAAAGATGAAGAAATTAAAGAATAACAAATAAAAAGTCCAAGAAGAGCTTACGTACAAAATCTAACTCTAATTCATAAATTAATTTAAAATATAAATATAGTATGAAGAAAATTTCCAAACTCAGACCTTCTTCACAAAACCCCATTCAAAATTGTAGAGGTTTCAACACACTTCAAAATAACAAACAAAACTAAATCATCCCACCTTTTCCTTCTTTTCCACTCTCAATTGTCAAGCCGAGGACCCCATCAAATCTTGGCATTTTGGGAGCAATTCCACTTGATGAATATCTAAAACTCCAACTCAACCGGTCAAGATTTCAACTTTATTCCCCTATTTCACCTCCGAAACCAATCAAGAACCAAACTTTTTTAAAACCCCATTTCAGAAATTCTGCAAACAGGGTTGCTGGAGGAATCCCCACTTGATTTCTCTATATTTGTCTATTTTTTTCCTTCTTTTCTCTCATTATTTTTGACTCCCTATTCTCTTTTCTTGTTTGTCTTATTCTTTTAACCCTCACCTTTCTCTTCTCATGAAAACAATGTTTCAAAAAAAATTTATTTGCACCCAACTTACAAACAATTTAAAGTGGTAAAAAAATAAAATAATTAACCAAACAATAAATAAAATTAAAGCAAACACTAAAGTAATAATGATATTTATTTTTTTAAATGATCAATCACTCATTATTTCAGAACAATAAATTTACACTTAGTATAATACCTACACATGATGGTATTGTTTTATACAATGTAAATTTTGTTTGAAGTTCACATACATTGGTAAGATATAAATTTAAGTAGCTTTTAAAAAAATGAGGTCGCTACATGCATAAAAATGATGAAACTTGTTCATAGATGTTCCTTTAACAACAACGAAAACAACAACAACAACAACAACAATAACAACAACAACAACAACAATAATAATTGATGCGTCCAAAAATCGTCCTCCTGTGAGTTTAACCTGCAAAACAATTGTTAGACTGCCAAGGAAATGGTGGCCGAAGACACTCTGATGCTTAAGCCAGTAATTCTGTTGGAAGAATGATGTAAATCTAGACAAAATTCAGTTAAAGTTGCATACCTGTGTCGAATGTCATCTTTACATTTTATAATGATCATAGTTAACCCTCTGCATGACTTGAGCATGTGAGGCGCAATGGAAAGAGATGTTTCTTGTAACAGTCTCCTTTTTTTATGGAGATGCGTTCGGGGAGGCGTAACTCCCTCCACGGCTCTTTTTGGTGTAACGTTCTTCTTCTTTATGAGAGAACTCGTGTCGGGCCTGGATCCAGGCCCTGGTTTGTTTGGGCCTGGATTCAGGTCTTGTTTGTTTTTCTCATTGGCGAGCCTCGTCTGGGCCTCTGTAGTTGACTTTATTCTTCTTGGTCTTTATAAACTGGCCCAATAGATTGGGCGTTGTATTCTTGTGATGGATGTTTATGCCATGTGTACAGCCGTGATGATCGATCTATTTTGATGTATTGTCAGCTACCCCCTTAGTTAGTGGGTATGTTTGTGTATCCATTAACTATGTGGTGGTTTTACTTTTGATTGCAACATTACAACTCTTTTAGTGCTATTGCGATCTGTTGTTGTTGTTATCTCTCCAGTGTTCCATCCGCTTTTTCGTTTTGACGCGAATTCTGGGATTTCGTGCAGTTGTCATACCTTGCACGTTATCCCAAGAGCGGTCATTTCATTGCCCATTCCTATAAAAAAAAACTTGTGTATGCCATGCTTCCTTCTGCATTTCCTTATTTTCTGATTGTTAACATTTTGATTCCTTGCATTCGTTCTGTAATCATGTCGAACTTCAGGGTTTTGGGCAGCGATGCTCTTGAAGCTTGCAAAACTTTCTTTATGCCCAAGTGGGCAACACACGCGACTCTGGACAACATTCGTCACGACTACTCGTTGTCAACTGATCTAAAAATTATTCTCCCCGGAGAGGGTGACAGTCTTTGTCGTCCTAAGCATGGGTACATTGCTTTGTATTCTGGTATGTTCCACTCTAGTTTCAGGCTTTCGGCTCCTACTATCGTCTGGGAGTACTTGTATTTGGTTGGTATTGCTCCGGCTCAACTGGTCCCTAATGCTTGGAAAATAATGATTTCAACCTTAGCGAGGGCTGCCTCAGCTCGTATTCCCATAAATGTTAGGGTTTTGCATTCTATGGTAAGGTTCAGCGTGAACCCTAATCACACATGTCACCTGCATTCTCCTCATTGTTTTTAGGACATGCGAGAGAAGTATGTGGGCTGGTCGAGGTCCTGGTTCTATGCCTCTATTTTTCCAATTACTTTAGGTTTTGCGGGAATTAGATTCTGCTATGGATGCGATTATCACTGTCTTTGGAAGAGCAGGAGTTCTGCCGTCGGTTTTGTGATCTTCCCATAGTATCAGTGGAAGATTTTCTCACTATGGATGCGATTATCCATGGTGGTTTGCTTTCACCGGGTAGAACAGGTCTCGCTTCAAAGGTTACTGTTGCATGCACTGGTGATGTAGGAGTCATTGTTTATGTCTCTACTCGAGGCCCTAGGAATACTGGTTCAGTTGTCAAGAAAATGAAAGTTCCTAGGCCTCCTAGCCCCTCCAAGATGCTAGCCGTCAGTTTTGGTCGTGTCTCGAAGAGGAAAAAGTTTGCTTCATTCGTACTTCAATCCGCCAGGAACCCCTCTCATTTTGCTTGAGGTCGTGGTTCGGGGGATGATTCTTCTGCCTGTGAGGACGAGGGGTAAACCGAGTTATTGCGATAAGTAAGAAGGAAGTTTCTCGTCCTTTGCATGACCATGAGAAAAAACTTATTGCTTCTTATGGCTTACCGAACTTTGTTGGCCTTTTGATTGATGATTTGCGTGTTATTGAAAACAAAATGCTTCAGCTAGGTGTTTGGATGTCGAAGAATCTGAAGGCTACTAAGACCTTGGATGACTTCGAGTATGATTCGTCAGTAAAAGATCAAGTTGTTGTCTGGGCTCGAGATCACAAGCTTACTATTTCTTCTGCTGTGGCTGGGACTTCGGGATCTTCTATTGTTCCTTCTGCATCTCACCCTACTTCTGTTGTCTTTGATGAGACCTTCTGGTCTTCCGAGGCTGATGTGCAGGACATTGCTCTCAATCTCATTGGTGGCTGTCACGGGTCGTTGGCTAACGGAGCTCATATGCCCGTGCGACAACCACATCGTCATATTGACGATGGCCTCTAGCTGAAGAGGATGACGCATCTTACTTATGCGGTCGTCATGGGTTCGAATTGTAATGTGTTCATGACCAGGCTGTGCACGTCGAGTGAAAACTATCAAAACACATTCTGGTCCTTTCCTATGTTCTCCGTCAATTGGATTCATTGAAGGCACAGTGAACGGAGCCTGAGAGGGCCACAAATTCTGCGTGGGTGCTGTTGAGGGAACTTGAGGCTACGCGTGATGCATTCGCTTTTGACCTCGAGACATCTGAGGTGGAATTGGGCAGGTTGTGTTTCCGTTTGGATGGTGATAAAAAGAGTTGTCTAACCGAAAGGCTGAACGTGACGAGGTTGTTCATTCTGCCGAAGATTGTTCTGCCAAGCTCAAGGGTGCTACTGTTCGCATTGCTCAGCTGAATTATGAGTTTGTATAGACTAAATCAGCAGTTTCTGCTAAACTTGCGGATGTTGACAAAGAGTTAGCGTCAACCCAAGCTGAGCAGTCGACTGTTACTGAAAAGCTGAAAGCAGAGGAGGCCGCGAATTTTAAGAGAGTGGTCGAGGGTCTCCATGATTTTCTACATTTTTTGGAAACGCAAGGTTTGGACATGTCCCCGTACCATTGCTTTGCTGAACAGGAATTTGATGATGTCGAGGAAGTTGTTCCGGATTCAATGGGTGATCCGAATGTCGAGGAGCCTTCTAATCCTGTGTTGCCTAAAGACGCTGCCCACGACATTGATTCCCCTTTTTAGTTGTTGTTTTCTTTTTCTTTTCTGTAATCTCATTTTTTAAAAGATAAATAAAAAATTATTGTTTCGCATTTTTGTGTCTCGTATGTCTAGCTTGTTAGCTTTTATTTATGACATTTCTGTAAGATTTTTGACTTGTTTGTCCGGATCTTTATGGGTGGCTTCGATACTCAACGCTCTAGTCATATATAAGCAATAGTTTACGGAATCCTTTTTTCATTCGAATTACGATGTCGCACATTACAGTCGACGTAAAAGTCCGGCTCCTATGTCCTGGTACTTTATTACTTCGTGGTTGATCAAGCCAGAAGTTATTTGTTTTATGTTCGACTCGTCCGTCCAACACATGTATTTGTTTTTGCTCGATACTATAGCCATACTGAGTATTTTCTCGAGTTGGTTTTTTAATCTAACTTTTTGTCCTGATTAAAATTTTGTTGTTTCGAAATTGAGAGCAAAAGACTTTATTGATAATAATATATTTTTAAGTGCTCTACATTCCATGGCCGAGGTATCATTTCGCCCTCTTTTTCTGCAACCAGTATGTTGTTGGTCTGTTGATTTTTGTTACTCGGTATGGTCCTTCCCAGTTGGGGTTCAGCTTACCTGCGCCGAGCTCTTTCATGTTTAGTTGGACTTTTCGTAACACCCAATTTCCAACGTTAAAAGTTTGGATTCACACATTCTTGTTGTAATATCCTGTCATGCGTTGTTGGTAGACTGTCATTTTAATCGAGGATGTTTCTCATTTTTTCTTCGAGGAAATCCAATCAGACTCTTAATGCTTCGACGTTGTCATCAGTGCAAAATGTTGGCATTCTAATCTCCACGAGTATCATTGCTTCTGACCCGTAAGCGAGGGCGAAAGGTATTTCTCCCGACGAAGTTCATTTTGTTGTTTAGTACGCCAAAAAAACACCAGGTAACTCGGATGTCCATAGTCCTTTCGATATCTCGAATCTTCTTTTTATTGCTTTCAAGATTGTCCTATTAGTGACCTCGACTTGTCTGTTTGCTTGCAGATGAGTTGGTGATGCGAACTGTTGCTGGATATCTAGGTTCTCACATAACTCCCTAATCTTTTTGCCTTCAAAATGTCTCCCATTGTCCGTGTTGATTACTTTTAGGATTGCGAACTTCATATGATGTTTCTTCAGATAAATTTCTCGACCCGTGCTTCCCTTATCTTTATCAGGGGCTCTAATTCTACCCATTTGGTGAAGTAGTCTACTGCGACGAGGATAAACTTCTTTTTATCGAACAGTGGGAGTGATCCTACGATGTCCATTTTCCATTGTGCAAATTGCCAGGGGCTATCATTCAGATCATATTTTGTCCCAGCATGTGCGTGTATGGGGCGAATATTTGGCACTTGTCGCATTTACAAATTAGCTTTTGAGCATCTGCTTGCATCATTGGCCCAAAATAACTTAATGTGAGAGTTTTGTGGGCCAATTCTTCCTCCTGGATGATTTTCGCATGTGTCGTGGTGTATTTTCTGCAGGACGTATTCGACATCTCCTAGTGCAAGGCACCTTAGTAATGGGCTCGTGGCAGACCTCCTATACAATTTTTCATTGATCATTGTGTATCTTGCTGCCCAATTCCGTAGTTTCCTAGCTTCCATCATATCTGTTGGGAGTTATTCGTTTAATATGTACGCCAGGATTAGAGTTGTCCAATTGGTTTCTTGGTTTACGACACATTTTTCTTCTGATTGATTTTTGAGTATGGAGTTTCCCTGTGTCATGACGATTGGGTTGTCATTATCCTTCATTGTTGAGGCTTCTTTTGCTAATTTGTTGGCTCTTTTGTTCTCCATTCGTGTGCATTATTCAATTGTAGCATTTCGAAAGCCTTCTGTTAGCTCTGTAGTTTTTTGGTGGTAGGCTTTCATTCGAGTGTCTTTTACTTGGAACTCGTCGTTTAGTTGATTGACCGCCAGCTTGAAATCAATAAAAATGTTAACGTCTTTTATTCTCAGGTGTTTTCCTAACTACAGCCTTGCTATCACAGCTTCATAATCGGCTTCATTATTAGAGGCTTTAAAATTGAATTTTATTTTCTAATGCTATGTTATCTGAGTTGTATAAGACTAATCCAGCTCTGCTTCCCGCCTCGTTGAACCCCCCATCACAGCATAGGATCCATTATTTAGGGATCGGTTTGGGTTGTTCTGTTCTGTTATGTTTTCCTTATCTTTGTGTTGGTTGCTGCTTCCTGTGAACTCGGCGATGACTTTACCATTCTTCCTGACGGTGTGCTTGGAAGTATGGTCGAATTTTCTTGATGACACGACTAGAGCGAGCGCCAATTTTTCTAGGACTGGATGATGATTTTTGCATCTGCGAGTGTTTTGCTGATGTAGTACACTGGTTTTTGTACATTTTTTCTTCTCGTATCAGTTCTGAGCTCACCGCATGGTTGGACACATATAGGTACAGATACAGTGTTTCTCCTGTGTTCGATTTTGTTAATAGCTTCGTATTTTCCATGTATGTCGTAAGGCTTTGAAAGGTTCTCTCGCATTCGTCATTCCATTCGAGTGTGTTGTTCCCCTTCAAGATTTTTAAGAAATGCAGACACTTGTCTGACGATATGGAGCTAAATCTGTTTATAGGAGCATAATTATGCTATTTTAGAACTATATTTCTCTATATAATATTGGTTATTACTTGTTAATTATGGTACTAATTGTTATTTTTGTATTTGTGTAAGTTTCCGATTACAAGATTCCAAAATAGAAGCTAAGTAAAGCAAATTGACAATTTAAAAATACTGATTGCAAAAGGAAACCACGCAAAGAAGTTAACCGAGAATAAAACAATTATAAAATGGACAGTATCTGCTTCGGAGAGATTACCCATCCTCAACTGTAGCAAGCCACGCATCCCTCAACGCAGCCACAAAAACCCATCCACAGCCCGCAACACGCCCTTTAATCCCCAGTCCAGAACGATCCCTACTTATTCTTTACTACAATAACAAAACAGGGTATTAAGTTGTGTGCTAGTAAAATAACGCATTAATTTTTGATGTCGTTGTCGGGGATTAGTAAAATTGCTAATTACTTCATTAGTTTTTTTATTAATTTTTATTTTTATTGATTTTTTTTGTTCTTATCTCGGGTACTAGTTCATGCGCAATAAGAGATCCGGCAAAATTTATTAGAGTATGATTCAGAGCTTAAGAAAACATTTAGAAGACGAATGAGAGAAACAAAATAGTCAAACGTCTAGCTCTGAATCTGAATCAGAAGAGCTCGACATGGCAGACAATCAATCTATTAAAGAACTTTCGGCATCTACCTTGGACAATGCCGCACCCTTGTGCATTCAGTATCCAACAGCAGCGCAGGACAAGACAGTGTCATTCGAGTTGAAATTCAGCCCACTTCACCATATTCCAAAGTATCATGGTCTTTCTATTGAGGATCTAAATAAGCATTTAAAGAAATTTGAAGTTGTATGTTCCAGTATAACGCCAATAACGGTGGATGGAAACATCCTGAAGCGGTGAGCATTTCCCTTTTCTTTGGCTGATAGGGCTAAGGATTGACTCTATGAACTACCTTCCGGAACAGTATACTCATGAGATGACATGATAAGAATAATTTGAAAGCGACGTTAAGTTTAATTCAACGAAATTGGAAAAATAATAAAATTAATGTAGTGTTGTCACCGTTAATCTTGAGCATTATCTCTCACGAGTTAGCAAGTGATTATTGAAGATTGATTTATGGGCATATATTTGGTGTGTGGAGATAAACTCTTAGTTATTTTTTCATCTTTGCCACCCCTTTAGTTTTATTATCTTTACAATAATTTTCGTAGTTATTTTCATAGTTTAACTTAGAGAATCCAATCCCACAATATTGACTTAATTAGGTTGTTAGTTGTCTCTTAGTTATCTTTAGTGATAGTTAGCAAGCCCTTTAATCCCCGGTTCAGAACGATCCCTACTTATTCTTTACCACAATCACAAAATAGAGTATTAAGTTGTGTCCTAGTAAAACAGTGTATCAATTTTTGGCGTCGTTGTCAGGGATAGCATGAAGAAGGTGTTTATAGAGAAATTTTTCCCAACTTCAAAAATCATCTTTTTGAGGAAGAAAATCAGTGGTATTCAGCAAGGTCCAGGAGAATCATATCCAGCTTACTATGAGCGCTTCAAAACTCGCATAACATCATGTCCGCAGCATCAAATGAAGGAAGAGCTCCCGATTCAATACTTTTATGAGGGATTGCTTCTTCTTGAGCGACAAATGTTAGATGCAGCGGCAGGAAGAGCTTTGGTTGATAAAACTCCAGCAGCAGTAAAGACTTTGATTGCAAACCGAGCCTTAAACGCCCTACAGTATGAATGAATTAGAGAGCCTTCACACCAAGTTCATGAGGTAAGTACTAGTTATAGTTTGGAAGTTCAAATGGCTAATCTTATTTCACTTGTGATTCAGGCTCTAGGGAAGCCAAATGTGCTAGGAGTTGCACAAGTTTGTGGCGTGCGTACTAAGCCAGGACATCCATCTAGCCAATGTTCTCAGCTGATTGAGAATGGCAGTTGGGAGAATGTTAATGTAGTAGGTTTTCAGGGGCAAAATCACTATAGGAATAACCCTTATTCAAACACTTACAATGAAGGTTGAAGAAATCATCCCAGCTTTGGATGGAGAAATTCAGAACAACCTCAACAACAAACTTCGAATCGCCCACCTCTGGGTTTCTTTCAAGGGTTGTCAGAAACACTTCAGCACAATCAAGGTATGTCCCTTAATTATGATGAGATTATGAAATCATTAACTTATTCTCAATAGGACCAAACAAAATATATAGCAGATTTGAAGCTACAGATGAGACAGATAGCTGAGTTTATTGGATAAATTCACGAGCAAGGAAAACTCTCTAGTTCTAACACTTCTAATCTGAAAGGCAGGTTTGAAACCGCAAAAGCAATTATAATGAAGAGTGTTAGGCTAATTGAGAGTGAGCCAATAGTCAACAAACAAAGTCGAAATAAGGAAGCTGAGTTACAGGAGGATGATCCAGCCACCGTTGAGACACCAAAGCCCTCAGTTAAGAAGATGAGTGTTCCAAGTTCAGTTTCTGCTAATATTTCTCTACCTTTTGAGCCTTTTCCAGGCAGGTATGCCAAGTCTAGGAAAAATGAAGAGGAGAAGGAAATCTTGGAAACCTTCCGAAAAGTTCTGGTTAACATTCCGCTTCTTGATGCTATTAAGCAAGTGCCTAAGTATGCAAATTTTTTTAAGGAGCTTTGCACCACAAATAGAAGACTTCAAGACGGGGAAGTGGTAAAGGTGAGTGAAAATGTTTCTCCAATTCTTCAGAGGAAATTGCCGTCGAAATGTAAGGAACCAAGTAGTTTTACCACACCTTGTGTTATCGGTACTACTAAAATTGAAAATGCAATGTTAGATTTAGGTGTTTCAATTAATGTTATGCCGTATTCTATTTATCGCTCTATGAATCTCGGGAAGCTAAAAAATGATAGTGTTATTATTCAATTGGCTGACCGTTCTAATGCATATCCTGGAGGTTTGTTGGAAGATGTGTTGGTGCAGGTTAACCATTTGATATTCCCAACACATTTCTATGTGCTTGAGATGGAAGATTCGACATTTTCAGCACATTTGCCTCTTCTTTTAGGGCGCCCCTTCATGAAAACTGCAAGGACAAATATTGATGTGCATGCAGGGAAACTGACCATGAAATTTGATGGCGATGTGATTGGCTTCAACATCTTTTAAGCCACAAAGTATCCTACTGATAATCATTACTGCTTTTCTATTAATGTGGTTGACAATTTTGCCCATAAATGGTTAGACGTAAAAAATGACGATGAACTTGAGACCACCATCACTACTGCCATTAGATATGAGAGCAATAGAGTTTCCTATGACACAAAGAAGCGAAAGAAATTACAATTGAATGAGCTCGAAAAGATTCAAAACAAGGCCTATGAAAGTAAAAACAATTATAAGGAAAACACCATAATTTTTCATGATCAGATGATCCAAGAAAATACGTTTGTTGTTGGAAAGAAAGTCTCGTTTTTCATTCACGTCTTAGAACTGGTAAGTTATGTTCAGAATGGGTTGGTCATTTTATTTTTACTAATGTTTTTCCCCATGGTGCTATACAGATTAAAAATGTGACAACCAATAAGGAGTTTAAGGTGAAACATCATCGACTTAAGCCCTATTATGAGTCATTTGTGAAGCATGACGTGGAAGACGTATCACTCCATATTTCCACTTATTCTGAGGATTAATTGGAGATACCGTTAGGTTGCACGACGTTAAAACAAACGTTTCTTGGGAGGGAACCCATTCAGATTTATTTTCTTTATCCCTTTATTTTCTTTTCGTTATTTTTGTTTTTGTTTGTTAGTAGTTTGTTTTTCCTTTTTTAAATTTTCATTGCACGTGTTATAATATGTTAACATTGAGGATAATGTTAGGTTTAAGTGTGGGGGGAACAATGTTGTTTTTATTTTGAAAAAAAAAATTTAAAAAGTGTCTTTACATGGAAATAAAAAAAAAAAAATGTTGGTTTTTGTTTTCTTTGTTGGTATTATTGTTAGTAAAAAAAATATTTTTATTGTTGTTTTGAGTCTTAGGATATTTTCCAACACAATGATGAGATTTGGTTTTAAATTACATGACTTTAAGGTGATCTATAAGCATGATTTAAAGTCTAATATTATTCTTTGGTTAATGCTTATTCATGGTTATCATATGCAAATTTACATGTAATCAACTAATTAATTCGTACTCATAACATGCTTAATTGAATTTAACTCATTATAACCCATATGTAAGTTTTGAGCATATCGTTCCTTTAATTTTGAGGGTTTTTAGTTAGGTCATATTTTATTTCTTTTGTCAATAATAATTTGTTGCATTATCTCAATTTTGTTTGTTTTGGTTGTTATTTGGATTATTTTCATAATTAAGAACTAAACACTATAACTTGTATTAATTTCGTTCAAAGCATTATATTGAATTGCATGACATGCATGACATGATAAAGACACCTAGTTTTCACCAATGCCAAATAAGCCTACTCCATAATATATTTTCTTTAGGTCAACCCCCGTTGAGCCTGTCATTTAGCCTTTTGTTTCATTACTCTCATTTTCCATACATAACCTAATCAAAATAGTGAAGCATAATTTGATTTGCAGATACTATATTGTGGTTCAAGGTATGTTGAAAAACAAGTGTGAGGGAATGCCCTTATGATAGATAGTTTAAGAAGAAAGAGTTTAAAAAAAAAGGATATAAAATTACAGAAAGGACACAAGTCCTTGTTTATATTCATTCGGTATTTTAGTACCATGCAAATAGTCCAGTTATTTTCATTCAGTAGATACAAAATAATGGCTGAAACTCTTCATTATCAGTAGACCACATCTTCCTTTTTGTTTTCCTTTTCCCACTTATGTCTTGAACCATGTGATTCCTTGCTCATGTCTCTAATCTTATCGCATGTTTTCACCGTTTCTTTAAGCACTTTGTAATTTCTTTGTCCGTTATTTATCTTCCCTTGACCCTTAGCCCCATTACAACCTAAATTAAGACCTTTTGGTTGAGTGTGTTGTGCAATGTCACGATGTGGAGATTCAAATGAGGTACAAGCATATGGTGTCACTAGTTCTTGCATCAAGTAGTAGCATTCCTTCCATGAGATCATATATCTGAAAAGAAAGAAAATAAAATATAAAAGAATTCATAAAATGATTTTCTTTTTTGTTATATCACATGTGAACTATTTGTTTCATTTTTACATCAATAATCTCACATATAATTAGAATATGAAGAGTGATTTTACCAAAAAAGAGTGAAAAAAAAGAGTTATCCAGTGAGATTTTTGGGTTAATTCTTTTCGGCATGTGTGAGTTTTACATGTTGCATGGATTAATTTAATTGTGAATCTTTATATCATTGCTATGAACGCGTATTAGTTTTCGAATGATATGAATTTAATCTTGTGTTTGTAATTAATCTTAATATATCATGATCCGTTGAAAATCTTTTAGACAAATGTTGGAAAGTATAGATTTAGTCATTTGAGTCTTTTATTTTTGTTTATTTGATTTGCTCGATAAGTGTGGGGGAATTTGATAGAAGCATAATTATGCTATTTTAGCACTATATTTATATATATAATATTGGCTATTACTTGTTAATTATGGTATTAATTACTATTTTTTTGTTTGTGTAAGTTTTCAATTACAAGATTCCAAAATAGAAGCTAAGTGAAGCAAATTGGCAATTTAGAAATACTGATTGCAAAAGGAAACCACGCAAAGAAGAAAATCGAAAGAAAATAATTATAAAAGGGACAATACCAGCTTCGGAGAGATCACTCGTCCGCAGCCACAACAACCCATCCATAGCCACAACAAGCATCTACCCATCCACAACCGCAGCAAGCCCTCTAATCCCCAGTTCAGAATGATCATTACTGCAATCATAAAGCAGGGTATTAATTTGTGTGCTAGTAAAATAACGCATCAATTTTTTGCACAGTTGCCGGGGATTAGTAAAATTGCGAATTACTTCCTTAATTGTTTTTATTAATTTTTATTTTTATTGATTTCTTTTCTGTATTTATCTCAGGTATTAGTTCATGCACAATAGGAGATCCAGCGAAAACTTATTAAAGTACAATTCAGAGCCCGATAAAACATTTAGAAGACGAAGGACAAAAACAAAAAGAGTCACAAACGTCTAACTCTGAATCTGAATAAAAAGAGCTCGACATGGCAGACAATCGATCTATTAAAGAACTTTCATCATCTACCTTGGACAATGCTGCACCTTCGTGCATTTAGTATCCAACAACAGCGCAGGGTAAGACAGAGTCATTCGAGTTGAAATCCAGCCTACTTCACCATATTCCAAAGTATCATGATCTTTCTATTAAGGATTCAAATAAGCATTTAAAGGAATTAGAAGTTGTATGTTCCAGTATGACGCCAATAACTGTGGATGAGAACATCCTGAAGCTGAAAGCATTTCCCTTTTCTCTGATTGATAGGGCTAAGGATTGGCTCTATGAACTACCTTCCGAAACAGTATACTCTTGAGATAACATCATAAGAATAGTTTGAAAGCGACACTAAGTTTAATTCAACGGACTTGGGAAAATAGTAAGATTAAATTCTTGGCGAAAACATGTCCTTCATTGTCTTTGCGAAAACATCTTGGTTTTCTTTCAGCAGTTGGATCAGTTCCTTGGTGAGTTCGAGTTGGATTTTTGTGCTAGTTCGGACTGCATTTTCTGTTTCGTTGTCTAAGTAGACCTCGATCGTTTATTCTTCTGATTGCCCGGTGTTGGGTCGATCTCGTGGACTGGTTGGAACCGTATTTTCGTTCGGAGAGTTCGAACTCGTTTCATCAAGTTGCTGTGAAGACTCTTCCAGTCGTTGTGGTAATTGTTATTCATGGGGAGTCTTTATTACAGCAAAATGTCACTCTCGAGCCGCTGGTTGGTCTTTTTTTATTCTTCCGATGTCATTTTCGGTATGGTACTTCACACATTGGTTTATAGTAGAGGAGACTGCGTCCATCTTGTGTAGCCACGATCTCCCGAGTAGCATGTTGTACGCAGCGGGAGCGTCGAGGACGAGAAAGTCTGTCATTAATACTTGCTGCTTTCCTGGCCCTCCCGCTTCAACTGATAGTTGAATCATTCCCAGTGGGTGACATTGTTCCCCACTGAAATCTACCATAGATTGATCGCTTCGTGAGGGCATCTCAGTAGCAAACCGCCTCTTCAAAAAACTGTTAGGTATAAGAGGTTGGCCAAGCTGCCAGTGTCGACTAATACTATTTTGATTTCCCATTTAGCTATCATGACCGAAATCACTAAAGCGTCATTGTTTGGGAAATTAACCCCATTAGCATCTTCGTTTGAGAAGGTTAGAGTCCTTTACATTGTTTTTGCACGCTGTGCGGATGGTTCTTGGAATCTGATCTTTGTGCTTCAGTCTCTAACTATACGCTTTCTGGATCGATTGAATTGTTCATTTTTCCCGCCCGTGCCGTGTCGTGCAAGACATAGATTGTTTCATTTGCTTGCTCATTTGAAATGATTGTTTCGCCCTAGAGTTCGACGAATTCTTTGAGTCGTCCTTATCCGATATGTCATTCAATTTCATCCTTTAAGCTGCGAAGAACTTTGATTTCGTGGCCGTAATCGTTGTGGAAGAGGCAGCGTATGTTCTTGCTCCGCTTCTCTGGATCTCCTTTCATCTTTGGCGACCATTTGACATCTTATCCTCCTGCCATAGCTTCAAGAATCTCGCTCCGACTCGCTATCAGAGTCGAGAATGTTCTCCCGTATTTGGGCTTCTTTAGTTGTAGACTTTGAGACGTTCCCTGATTGCATTTGGAACTATTGTTAGTCTTATGTCTCTTAAGCTGGGTGATTTTTTCTTGAAAGTCGCTGCCCTGCAAGTCTCGGATGATCCCGTCTATCATCTTGATCACGCGATTCATCCGAGCCATAAGCATCTCCACTTGGGGATTCCCCATGATTTCAGAAATGTCTGAAACGTTACCTGTTGGAGCTATCTTTCAGTAGGTATGGTTGTTTCGATGGTCGTCTTTGGATCAATATTGGACAGCATGTCGTATATTTCATCATCAGATTGAAGATTTGTGGAGTATTCCATTGATCTTCTATCAGGTTGTGTGACCTTTATTATTGTGAATCTTATTTTTGAAAGGAAAACTCATCGTTCCCCACGGACGGCGCCAAACCGATGCGTCCAAAAATCGTCCTTCTGTGAGTTTGACCTGCAAAACAATTTTTAGACTACCAAGGACCACCTTTTTTTGTGGCCGAAGGCACTCCGATGCTTAAGTCAGTAACTCAGTTGGAAGAATGATGTAAATCTGGACAAAACTTAGTTAAATTTGCATACCTGGGTCGAATATTCTTTTTACTTTTTATAATAATCGTAGTTAACTTTCTGCATGATTTATTGTTCAGGGAGGCGTAACTCCCTCCATGGCTTTTTTTGGTGTAAGGTTCCTCTTATTTATGAGAGAACTCGTGTCAGGCCTAGATCCGGGCTCTGATTCATTTGGGCCGGATTCAGGTCTTGTTTGTTTTTCCTCGTTCGCGGGCCTTGTTTGGGCCTCTGCAATTGGCTTTATTCTTCATGGGCTTTATGAGCTGACCCAATAGATTAGGCGTTGCATTCTCGTGATGGATCTTTATGCCACGTGTACAGCCGTGATGATCGATTTATTTTGATGTATCATAAAAAATAACAACATTAATAATAATAATAATAATAATAATAATAATAATAATAATAATAATAATAATAATAATAATAATAATAATAATAATAATAATAATAATAATAATACTGATGATGATGATTTACAAGACTTTGAGTACTAGTATATGTCAATGGTATATATTGTTGATAGATGTTTGTTTACACCCTCACAACACTAGAAATGAGGGGGGAAATTGAAAGCTTCTGCCACGATCATATTCTTAGTCAATGAACCTCATTCACGTACATATAGCGACAGTAACAAACCAACTAATGATGCTAACTTAGAAAGTACCTCCAAAAGAGTGATTCATTGGAAGAGAAGTTGGAGGGTGGAAATGAGCAAGACAACAATTTAGGTTGCACTTTGAAGTTGCCAACTAAAGTTGCTAACATATATAACATATACAATAATTTGAAACACGTATTCATATTGTACCACACAAAAGAGAGTGAGATGAAGAACGATGTTGATGATGAGTGGTGGTTTTTGGCGGCTGTTGTGGAGAAAAAAAAGAAGGAAGAAGAATAAGGGATTTGTTCCTTCATGTGGAGTGACACAAAGATTTTATAAGGGACAACGTCAGCGTGGCACCTGTTTGGCATGTGCTCCTCACGTGCATGCGACCCTAAAACTCTACAGATCTAGGATTATGATGGTTGGAGATTGTGGTGGTTGTGGTGGCTTGTTCGCATGGACCTAATTCATAAAGGGTTGGGGGTGGTGGCGACAATTGGTGGTTGGTGATGGTGGCTGAATCAAGAAGAAGAAAAGTCACACCTAGGGGTTGGGATGATGGTGGTGGTCAAATATGGTATTGTGTTGCCGAGGTGGACTCGCTTGTGAAGATGAGATGAGAAAGGGGGAAAAAGAAGAAGTCACAGGCGAGGGTTTTGAAAATTTTGAAGATATTAAATAGTAAATAAGTTTTTTTTGGTACAAATAGAAAAGAGAAAAATTTTCTAGGTACCATTATGTAACAAATATTTTTACTAAATAGTAGGAAAAAAAGGCTTAAGTGAACAAAAAAAAATTGGGGTTTGAATTTTGTAACCAAGCACCGGGGAAAATAAATAAATAAATAAAAATCTCTACTCTAATATTCAAAATCTACATTTATTTTGATATTCTGACATTCGCTGATGTGACATGTTTTCATTGTTTGAAGGATATTTTAATTACATAGTTCTTTGAAAAGCATGCCATGTCACCAATTTTAAAATGAAATTTGATTTTGAATGTTAAGTAGAACTTAAAAAAGTAATTTGCCCAAGCACATTTTCTTTACCTAGTAAACCAAACACACCCTAACGATTCCTATCCCGTGGTGTTACTAGATATATCACAAGGGTGTACATAGTCGCTGCCAAATAAAATTTCTTGACAGTGGAGACCTGAAGAGAAGACTTCAGCTTCACTCTGCTACCTTGCTTGGTAAACAAACAAGCCCTAACTCTGAATTTTCATATTCAGCTCATAAAGTTCCCTTTTTGTTCTGAGAAAACTCTCTTCGTTGTGCAGAAACACCAATGACGAGATTTGTCTTCGAAATTGGAGATCAATCTGGTGTTTAATTACTATATACAAATTGAAGAATTGTTTCGCCTGCAAGATATTCGACGAAATGTCTGAGAAGAGAAACCTTCCGTCATGGATGAGTTCTAGAGCCAGTGGCTGTAAGTCGAATCAAAAGAAGGAAGATGACGAAGGAGAGAAACGTGGGAACCACTCCAGAGGACCCCAAAACAGCAATGGTCAATCAGCAAATAGGGGCAAAGCCACTGCTACATCTGGATCTGATGGCCCCAGGTTCTCAAAACTTCTGGTAACCATTGTTTTCTGATATGTTCTTTATTTGGGTATTTTTTGTTTTTCAATTTGGTACTGTAATAAGTGTACGTTATGCAGAAAAAAAAAGGATCATATTTGTGTCCCCTACATTATAATGTTGAATTGAATTGTGTAGGATGGGGTGGTGTTTGTGTTATCTGGGTTTGTTAATCCGGAGCGAAGTATATTGCGATCGCAAGCGTTAGAAATGGGAGCTGAGTATCAGTCCGATTGGAACCCGGATTGCACTCTTCTTGTTTGTGCATTTCCAAACACTCCAAAGTTTCGACAAGTGCAGGGGGACTGTGGAACTATTGTCTCCAAGGTATATAATTTGACATTAGTGCTACTTGGTTTTATGAATTCGGATAATTGTTTGGTAACCCGAAGTGAAGGTGAAGTGAAGGTGATACAATGTGATCGTTTGTAAGTAAAACGATAATGTCTTTAACTCATTACTAAGTACTAACACAGTTAGATTTGCTAATATTTTGACTATGTAAAATGTTTCCTTTTCTTTTTGTTTCAAGGAATGGATATCAGAATGTCACAATCAGAAGAAGCTTGTTCCGATCGAAACATATCTCATGAATGCTGGAAAACCATGGAGGAAAAACAGTATTCCTCCTGAAGAAAACCAAGGTAACATATGTTTATGTTCTTTTCCCACATTAATTTCATGCAGGACAATCCAACTGTTCAATGAGTTTGTTTGGTGCAATACTGACCAGTGCCAACGGTATGAAAGGTTCATGGAATAGGCTGACTGCGGTAGAGTTTGTCGCACTACATTGGTGCCAATGGAAAATGGTGCATAATGTCAATTCACCAAGATTTTTCACACAACTCTTGCACCATCCACACAAAGCTCTCTTACTACTTTTTTGTGAACCACTCAGTACTTAATGAACTCTGTAATTGAGGTTGGGATCACCTAGCAGTTATTTTTATGAAGGCGTTTTCATGTTGTGCAAGTGTAGGGTGTAGGGAGTTTGAACGAGGATTGAAGAGCAAAAACTTTTTTTTTGTCTATGTATTACTTGTTTTATTTGAAATATCCATACCTTAACATGTTCTATTTTAACTTCAGAAGTTCTTTTTGGCAAAGAAAGCCCTCCACCTGACAAACCACGAGAGAAAGTCCAAAGAAAGCCTAGTGCTTCTTCCTCTGAGGTTATTGTCGAAACTCATTCTACTCACATATGCATATCAATACATTTTGAAACTCCATGAACATGGTATTGACTTCAGGTTGGTTTGATTGGTAAACCTTGAGCAGCTAATTTCCGGTCAAAACATTTAACTAGGTTATGTTTGAAATTTGTGTCTTTCCCTATATTATTTTGTTTTCTATGTTGCATATCAAGCAGTATGGAGTTCGTAACCATGTCAAGGATCACCTTCCTCCTAATGAAGTGAAAAAGTGGGCCTTTGACGATTTGAACAATACTATCTCATGGCTAGAGAGTCAAGATGAGAAAGTAAGTTACAGTCCTAGTTTAGTAGAGAAGCATGTTATTTGATTGAAATTCTTTTGTCCTGAGCTTCTCCATTTGGATTGCTAATAGCAGATAAGTTATCTTTTTGTAAATTTATCTAATTACATTGTGCTGGGAACAGCCAGAGCCAAGTGAAATACAACAAATTGCTGCGGAAGGGATTCTTACTTGTTTACAAGATGCTATTGAATCTCTGGAGCAAAACCAGGTGAGGAACATTTTTTGTTGTCTTCTTCAAGGTTCAACAAATTTTTTTTTTTTTTTTGTGGGGGGGGGGGGGGGGGGGGGGGGGGGGTTGTAGGTGTATTTGATCTTTTCTCATATAATTCATTACTCAGAGTCATCCAACCAAAAAACCAACCATGGTGCACAGCACATTCCATCCATTTAAGTTGATCTTAATACTTTCTTAAATTGCTATATATATATATGGTACGCAGACAAGTACAACCATTTGAAAGAATAAACGGATGTGCCTTATACTAATATTTCTTAATGGCTGTCTAGTTTATACTTCACTATGGAATTTAGAAGAACAATCTCCATACTTGCGAAAGGAGAAGCGACAATTAGATTAGGATCTCTTCATGGAGAAATTTGAGTTAAGCAGTCAAATTTGTTGTTGTTTGCCCTGCTCCCCCTCCCCCAGTGATTAGCGGTAAAATAATTAATAGCATACTCTGGAGATCTGGATCAACAGGTCCTTTTTGCAGGCATGCTAGCTGATCTCCATAACCGTGTGTAACAGACTTGTTAAAAGTTCTAAACTCTTAAATTGTTTACCCTCCTTTGATATGACATAACACCTTTTAACAAGTTCAGCTTAAACCCATTTCTGTAATTGACTACCGACTGTATTTTTAACATGACCAAGATATTGACTCCAATAGGTTTTATTCTCCATCTGCGGGTTGTTAGAAACTTTTTTAACACTAATCGTTTTCTTATCAATCATGGCACTAGGATATCCAACGAGTAACTGAACAGTGGAGTTTCATTCCTCATGTGGTGAAAGAGTTGGCAAAACTTGAAGGTGTGAACAGCAGCAAGCAATCACTCTCACGGAAAGATCTTCTGCAACTGGCGGTAACCTGCAAAGACATTTATGAGAGAGAATTTCAAAACTTAGATGGTGATTCTAGGAGAAATAACAAAAAATTAAAGGCTAGTGAAGCCGACAAAGGGAGTTTGAAAGTTGAGAGCAAATCGGATAATGCAGCATATGATAGTGATGAAACTATTGAGATGTCAGAAGAGGAAATAGACCATGCTTATAAAACCATTGCTTCTAAGGTTCTCAAAGGGTAAGCGAATTTATCATTCTCTAGGTTTTTTTTTTGGGTAGTCCTTTGTGGTAAGTTGATTGATCATATCGTTAAATTAATGAATTGGTGCAGAAAATGATGCAGAATTGGAGTTATGTCAGGTGGAATTAAACAAAGACAATTTTCCTTGCAAAGGCCCAACCTACTCTCCAGAAGCTTTTGACATGTTGCAACTTGCAATGCTTGATATCTTTATGGATGTTTGTGTTTTAGTTTGGAGCTTGCCGGTTCACAGTAATTTGGCAGTTTCTACTTGGTGCGTGGGTTTTAGCTTGATGTTCTAACTGAACTCTTTTTCACGACATTTTGTTGGCATCAGTCTGTTCACTTGTTGGAAATTTGGATTTGTAACATCTATTTTCCTGACAAGTGTTATTTTCTCATTCTTGTGTAGATAAACATGTGCTGGAATTGGAATCATGTCTTTTTTTTTTTTTTTTTTTTTTTGTTCCAGCAATGTGTGTATTGCGAAAGGGATAATATTGTAGGTTGGGAAACACAAAGAAGACAATACGTTTAGATGCATCAAAGCGCGACATAATAAATTTTTATAGTCCGTTGAGATCTTGCTTAAGCAAAATAAAATAAGATTGCATAGTCATTTCCTTCATTTCTTCTCTATCTGGGAAATTTTAAAAGCCGGGGGCGGGGGTATAGCAGTGGGCATTTATAATGTTGGGGGTGAGAGAGGGAGTGTACCATTTACAAATCAATCAACTTGCTATGATTCATGAAGAATTCACATGGCACAAAAATGCAAATTATCTTTTAAAGCTAGCAAGTTGTGTTAGTGATACCCCTTTCAAAGTGTTCATTTGTGTCTTGCTTTCATGCCCTATCCTGTCCTCCATTGTGTTTCCTCCTTTCGCTCCACCCCTTCTCTTTTTTCTCCTTTACAAGCGATTAGTTTTAACTTTGAAACAAAATTGTAAATGTATTGTTCATTCATGTTTTTTTTTTTTCTTCCAAATTTCCGATCAGCTCCATTCTCACTTATGAGTCATTTCAAATTTTCAATACCTTCCATTTCAATCGACAATAGCATATTGTTTCCTCTTTTCCTCAGTTTCTATGGTCTCCTTTTCCCCATTCTTCATTTGTATGGCCAGCCCTTGCTGTAGTGCATGAGGTGCCTTTAAGATACATATTTGTAATTATGAGTGACATCCTACATCTGGATGCACCAACTCAAACCAATGAAATGTCTCATTTGTATGTGCTCAGTATCACATAGTATTACTATTTATTCGTCATGCAGTTTATTAGTTTCTTCTTCTTCCTCCGAAGGTTTCTCTCGGCCTCATCTTACCCTTTCGATGATTTGAGGACATTTGCTTCTTACCATTGTAAGTGATCTTCCCTCCCTTTCTTTTTTCCAAATGGGTACAAACTTGTTCAATCAATTTGAGAAAAATGATCATATATGATATCAGGATTTAGGGTTTAGGAGATTTCAAATTTCAGTTGATATACTATAATGCGTGTTTTTAATTTGTAGTTTGGAAATTTTGAATCTCGTTAAGTAATCTACCAATTTATGATTTATTTTTTATTGTTAAGATTTGATCTCTTCATTATTTCTATCCCCTTTCGTGTTAATATTAATAGTATTTTGATATTTGAGATGTTTTTTGATTGAGTGTGCAAGAATTAATTTGACTTAAGATGTTTATGCATTGATATTATGTTATGCTTTAAGTTGCACGAAATTGATACGAACCATGCTATCTGCTTAACCTCCACATCAAATGCAATATTCTATTTTCTTGTGAACCATATTATTGCCTATTTGTTATTTTCGACTTAAAAAAAAAAAACTAGCACATGAACAATATGGATGCTATTATGGAGAGGGATCAACAATATAATGAAAGAAGTGATGCACAAATACATGTAGAAAGAGAAAAAAAAGAAATTATAGTCACGAAAGACAAAAAGTGAAGGAACAAGGGCGAACCTACAGAGGGATTAGAGGGGGCAGGTGCCCTCTTCCCTCAATTTTTTTTTATTAAAAAACCAGCATTTCTAAATATTTTAATATAAATATAAAAACACGATATTGTAAAACTTTATCGACTAAGCACATGTTAACTCTTTGGTACAATGGTTTGTTTTTAAAATTCCATCAGTAATGATCCAAGTACGATTCCCTTGGAGCGTAAGATTGTTAACATGTATATAATTTTTTTACTCTTGAATTGTTACCAAAAAACATTTCTCTCTAATTGTTACCATTCTGAATGTTGTTTTTCATAAGATGTTTTAATGCAATTATATGAATAAAATTAAACCCAAAAAATATATAATTAAAATCTAAGATAACTAATTATAAAACTCAATGAAAATATATATCATTATTCAACTCATGAAATTTAGGGGTTGGATTGGCTCATAAACCCCCTCCCCAATCTATAAACTTGTAATTATGATCTTATTATGCTCGCACATTTCATGTTTTTTTTTTCCAGGTTAAATTTTCATACTTATCTTAATTATTTTGCAATTTTAATCATGTATATTAGTTATTAGGTTGCATTAGTTAAATTTTCGATGACTTGATCACAATTTGGCTTAAAATATTATACCCGATACAGTTTGATGTATAAAATGTAGTTTTTACAGTTGTACAGAAAAATGCACAGTACAAGATTAAGTTCACGAAGAATACAAATTAGAATTATATATATTTTTTATTTAGTGTTAACTTATAGATTTAATAGAAATTATATATATATTTTTATTTAATGTTAACTTATAGATTTAATAGAAATTTGTTTTTAAATTATCAGCCCGAAGCAAGGATTCTATTTTGTTTTTCGAAGAAATTTCACGGTCACTTGATTTTAAGAGAAATTTCGTGAAATATTTTGTTGTATATAGAAAAAATGAACAAATTTTGAGTGTATTTCAAACATATATAAATATGTGGACAAGTAAGATACAAATAAATTAACCTAATAAAAACATTAAATACATCAAAGGAACCTTAAATACTTAAGTATCCCTATAAATGTAATTTGCTGGGTTTTACACAAAAATATCAAAATCTATGAAATATTTTGATCGAAAAAATGTAATTTGTTTCGTAACTTTTTGGGTTTCACACGAAAATGTCGAAGTTTATGAAAAACATGAAATATTTGAAATTACGTACGTTTCTTTTTCAACACTTCATATTTTGAGACCTCAAAAAAGCAATAATATGAAATTTCGCGAATTTAAAATCCTTGGTCTAGAGTTCAAAATTTTCTAGTTTTGCCCCTAATAACTTCTATTATCAACCAACAATCTCTTACCATTTCGCCTTTCATTGACTAAAATCATGGGTCTGCCATTGAGAAAGACTATGACTGATGAGCAATGCCAAGAATATGTGGATCTCTATAAAGATAATGAATGTCATTGATGAAGAAACAACATGACTCGTAAACAAAAAACTAGGGGTGGGCAAAAATTGATTTAGATTTGGTTAACCGACCGAACCAAAATATGAGTGGAAAAAAAATCATTTAAACCAAACCGAAACCAGTTATAAACAGTTCAGAGTTGGTTTACGGTTCTAAACCGACCGATTAAAAATTGAAACAACCATTTAATTGGATATATAAAAATAAATACAAAAACAGGTAGGTGTCAATACCTAATTGGTGCGACAAATGCTATGCGGTGCACCCTGTTGCATTGAATCACACTAAAAAAACAAAAACCCAAAACGCACACAACCCTTTCTCTCTTTCACTTTCAAACCCAAACGACTGCCAAACCCTAAACCTAAATCTTCTTCTTTCGATCTGATCATCTGAGACTTCAATACCCTGTTGCGCTAAAGATCTACACCCTCTTTCGATCTCTCTCACTTTCTCAGCAATGATCATTAAGGGTAATTGCAGTTTGCAGGTTCAATTTTTTTCTTCTTTTTCTTATATCTTTTCAATTTCATCTATCTTGTTATGGTTTGATCTGCTTGTTTGTGGTTCAATTTCCCTCTTTCAATCTCTTGTTTGTTGCTTTGATATATTGTTTTGTTTGTTGCTTCGATATCTTTCGGGCCAACTGAACCTAACCGATCCAAAATTCAGTCAAACTGATTTCATTGGTTTACAAATAAAATTTTGGTTTCAGTTTTGGTTTTGGGAAAACCAAATGAAATTGGTTTGGGTCTCAAAATCGAATCAAATCGACGTTGCCCACCCCTACAAAAAACGCTAGAAATGGAGTATTCTCGCGTGTGTAATAGACAACATAGATAAAACATGACTGCTAGGAATGGTCCTTGCAAACATAATATCGTTGCAAATGATAAATGATTTAGGGAGTTAAATGAACATAGAGATGTTCAAAACTATCATCCCCGCATGGGTAGTAGGTCTGCAATAGAAAGAAGTGCAGTTGAACCATGAACGTAAACCAAGATCTGTTAATGTATCACAAAAATGAGGCACGTGTTGTTGAAAGGGAATACAATGTATGAATCAATAATTGATCAGACATTAACTTAAAAAATATTGTGCAAGTCTGAAAATATCATACCGTATGCAAGGATTGTGATTTTGCGAAATTATACGAAATATCGCCGAATTTTTCCTTTTTTTGAAATTATGAAAAGAAAAAAAATGAAAAAAAAGTACATTTTTTCGAGGGTTTTTTGAAATTTTCAATTTTTTTTGTAAATTTATTTTTTTGGTAAAAATATAAAAACCAGCTACTAAAAAGTACTTTTTTCCGAAAAATTTAGGGATTTTTTTAAAAAATTCGGGATTTTTTTTCGTAAACTTTGAGTTTTTTTTTTCCTAATTATCATTTATTCTAATTATCTATTGATTTTTGAAACCAACCCCTAATTTCCTAGTTATCACTTCTTCGACTTATATAACGATTTTTTAAACTACCCATTGATTTTCTAATTATAGGTATTTTGGTTTCATTTAATGTGTTTAATACATTTATTTACTTGCATATTATTTTTTTTTCTCATATTTAATATACTCTTGAAATTCATTATATATTTCATGTATCCTAAAAAAATTTATGTTTTTTCTTTACACACCGACATATTTCACGAAGTATTTCTTAAAATCAGAAGACCAAAATTAACTCGAAAAATGAAATCACAATCCTTGACGATATGCAATGTGTGATTTTTCTTACATTGGAATAGTTGTTCTTGTTCACTTTTTTGATGAACCATGCTATAGGAAATCAATTTCTTCACATTCAAATTATGCACTTGTTAAAAGTAAAATTTCTTTGCTTGTACAAAACTACATGCTAGCATGTGGTGAAACATACAAATGAACAATTTTTTTTGAAGAATACAAATGAACATATTCTTGAAAGTAATTTTGAAATTAGTTGTTGAAGCAATTCAGAGATAATCCTTGCTGAGGAATTAGATGAATAATTTGTGCAATTTATGGTACACTGAAGTTTATGAATGAGGAACATTACTTTGTCTCTATCTAAGGGAGGAAAGGTTTATGTAATACAAGGAATGGTCTAGCACAAGTTAGATATGATATTGAGACATACAAAAGAAGATAGTGTAGCTTAATTAATTGTCAAGGGCGCAACCAAAACAATGTACCTATGGTTTTAGTTTTGTCAAATGCAATGTGAAAGGAGTAATTGTATCTTTTATAATTTTAAGTTTCCTAATAAAAAGAAGTTACATTCATGAAAACTGATAGACGAGCCAGACGGCTCAATCTCATTGTTTTTGTATTAGTATGAAGAGAACCTTTGAGTTAGGTTAAAGGTTGGTGATGGTGAGGAGATGAAACAAGGGACGGTGGTTCTGTTGTGGGGCATTGTGACTGAAGAAGAAGAATAACAGACAGAGAGAGGGAGATTGGATGGCGTAGGAAGAAGCAGGGAGAGTTTGGTGGTAGTTGAAGACGAGGGGAAGAAGCTACGATGGAGACGGTGGCGACGTGGTTGCGCTGCCGGTCCTTCTATTGAGTGAGGATTGCGGCAGCGTGGATGTGTTCGGTGGCTAGAAAAAGAGAATAGAGGAAGAAGAACGTGGAAGGAAGAAGAGAAAGGAAAAGGAAAAAGGAAGACTAAATAGAGTTTTCTTTCTTTCTCCTTGTTAGGTTGGGTTTGGGTTTCTATGTCAGCTTTTGGGCTTGGGCTCTATTATTGACTTCACCATACTGACCACTTTGGACTATTTCTTTCAAATTTGTCACGTTAAGGCAATTTCACTGTTTAAGCTCAATTTCCTACAAAAACATAAAAACAAAATAATCAAAATAAATTATAATATTTGAAACACTGACATATATAAATTAGAGGATATTTTATGTAATAATTATATGAATATCAGTTCCTGACCACCGTTTGTTTTATATTGAATTGTTTCTTTATTTGTGTGTGTGTGTCAAATGCATTGTTTTTGTTTCTACATTCATCTAATCAAAATGAATATATATTTTGTTTCTACATCCACCCAAATCTGGTTATGGCGACATTTGATTTCTACAAAATTAGGAGCTTTGAGTGTCAAGGATTCAAGGCTAAAATATTTTTTTTTGATTGTTTCACTTTTACGACAACCTAAAGCATGTCAGGTTTCATCATGGGAAGCAAGGAACCCAAAGACTCGTTAAAGAGGTGAATTGGAAAACTGTAGGTGTAATTTTAGTAACGAGCCCAGTGAACCAATATGTCTCGCGCTTTAGGATGTGAAAGTTATTGACTATTCATGGAATAATGGAAAACCACTGATGTCCTTGTTGGTAGTGGCACTACGGACAACAACACCCTACCACAGACATGTTGACACCCCTCGATTGGTTGTTTTAGAGTGTCGGACATGTACATGAACAATGGGTATTTCGTTGCCTGCTTAACTAAAGTCAAAGTCTATTTTGTAAGTATTTGCCTATGTAATGATCACAACTCCTATTATTCGTTTGAATTTGTAACCTAAAATGAACTTTTCAAAGCCGATAGTATTTGATGCATATCATTTTGGAGAATGTCTTTTTGTCAGTTTGACTAGATCTACCCATTTTTACTTCTAGTCAATGACAAATTTTACTTCTAAGAAACTTTCATTATTGGGTCTAGGTAAATAGTATTACGAAATATGACAATTTCAATTTTTTTACACTATTACCGTTTGTGTAAATTATGACTTATTTAGAAGCCTTTAGAAGTGTATAATGTCCAAATAGTCTTAGAAAGTTTCATTTGTAGTCTAGGTACCTTAGGAAAGTTATTTTCCATGTTTTAGTAGGTTTCTAGTTTGTTTTAGTGAAGTTATCTATATAAGGAGCTCCTTGTAGCTAATAGTGTACTAGCTCAGTTGATAGACTTGTGGCGGATGGTATCACAAGTTCATGGTTTGAATCCTACGAAAGCGTTTAATGGTTTTGGGATCCAATAAAAAAAAACTATGCTCAACCTTTAAAAAAATGAGCTCCTAGTACGAATTTTAGAGAAGCCAATGGATCAATTAATACTCAAATCAGATAAGTTTCAATTAATTTTTTGAATTCAAGCAATAATAAAATATTCTGAGTTTGTGGGTTTATTATACGTTTCTTCTATGTTATTATTTTTATGGCATTGCAGATGATGGAGGTATCATTTGGAAACTGGGAAAATGAACTGTGAATGTGATCACAATGGTTTGAGGTCATAATATTTTATGTGTAGTCAAAATTAAAGAAAAGAAAGTAGACAAGTGTTGTGAAATGCATAGCTACCATATATTGTATCAACTACTTTGTGTTATTCTTTATTTGGCTTCTATTTTCTTCAACATAGAATTCCAAGTTTTAGGTACAAGGAAAAAACATTAGTGTGATTTGCCTAATGAACCGATGGTTTGAGTTTGCTATTTTTTTCCAGTAGTTTTGGAGTGGGAAAATTAAATTGTTGTCAATGTTGATGTGATATTGTTCATGATGGTGCCAAATCATGTTCTTCTGGAACTTGACCTACACAGGGAACACACATGTGCTAAAGATCACCATTGTGGCGGATGTTGGCACTCTGATGTTTAAGTTAGACAAGGCTTAAGAAAGGTGTAGTGTTGTAAATTGGGTTATGTAGCGTCCCTTTGTTCCTCAATCTTGTGCATTATTGACCATACAACGTATGGGCTTAATAGGGCACAACTGATTGGGTTCAACCTCTTGGACCTTGCCGCAGTGGGCTCTGTGTTATCTGGGCCCGTTTTACTCTGCTGATGAGCTCATCATGACACGTGTACGGTGCAGATCAATAGACGGTTTGGTGTATCATCAGCTACTTCCCTCGAGTCAGTGGGATAGCTCGTCGGTCCACTAAGTCACATCAAAAGGGAATTGGCAGTCGTGATGATCGAGTCTGAATCTTCTCCTCGAGCGGGGCACATCATTAATTAGGTACGCGACTGCTAAAAAAAGATGGGAATCCTTGCTCATATAAACCCCTTTTTATGCAGGGTTTAGTTTATTTACTTCTTCAATTTCTCAGAGACCCTGCTTTGTTGTTTTGCTTTAGCATATTCGGCTCTTCTCAGCTTTCATTTTTGCAAGCATCATCGAAAGTTCATAATTTCTACCATAGCGGCCCAAAATCAGCTTCTCGATGAACTGTTCGCTAAAGGTCGTGAGTTTTTTTAGGAGAAGTCGATCTCAGAGGTGAATATAGCCGGCCTTTGTGAAAAGTATCAGATCCCCGATGATATAAAGTTCTTCACATTGGGAGCCATTCAGATGCCTTTGTCTCCTCCGAAAGGATTTATTTGCTTGTATAGAGGTATACTTCAATCAGGCGTTTGTTTTCTTGTTATCAAGGAATTTTGGCGCTTATTGTCATACCTTGGCATTCTGCCCACTCAGCTTGTGTCGAACGGGTATAGACTATGATCGCCATCTAAATCAGGGCAAAAGATGTTGGTGTTCGAGTGTCTCCGTGGGTGATCCAACTGTTCACTTCTCTTTGTTTGAACGAGCACATTGTGTGTGTTTTGAAATCGTCGGCTTGTTTGGGCAAGTTTCCTGATGATTACAAGTCTTGGCAGAAGTATTGTTTCATGGTTTTTGTGGACTTAAAGTATTACGAGCTTGATGGTCATTCGATCAAACGAAAGTTCAAATAACTGAGTGAGTGTAATACCGTTCTCGATCTAGCTCGTGTTTATTACATACTGAACTGTTATCCGTGCTTTTTGTAGGGTAATTTCCAACAATGCCCCTTTCTTCATAGGACAAAGCAGTCATGGATAAATTTGGCGACATGCCTCTAATATGGGTGGAAGATGTTGTGCAGCCCGACAATATCATGCGCAGTGGACTGTGGGCTTACTGGCATGAGGCTCCCACTTTCTTCAGAGTTCCAAAACTGAAGCCGGATGGCAAACCTCCTTTGAAGAAGAGGAAGTTCCCGAAGGTCAAGATCCCTAGCCCATCAAGGGGGGCGGAATTGGATGAGGCATTTTTTCATCTGTGCCTTCGAAAAAACCTCATTCTGCATCTAAGCCTGCTTCCAGGCGATCGACTCATTCGGAGAGGCCTAAAACTTGTTGGGCAAGGTCATGCTGCGTCCACTGGGTCGAAAGTTGTTGCACCCGCTGGGGTGGACACTGTTGCATCCGACAAGCAAGACACTCAGGCGAGAATCTCCATTTCCCTTTTTGATCTGGAGAGGGAGTATCTTAAGATGGTGGGCGTAAAAGATGTGATGAAGCTAAGCACTATGCAGATTCTGAACAACCTTTTGCTGCAGGCAGGAATGGCCATTTCATCTAATGCAGGTCAGACTCGTTCAAGCATGACCATTCCTTGGATCAAGAGTCCTCTCAGACTACTAAAAATTTGCATGACCATCGTCCCTATGGTGAAAGGTCCCCTACGTGTCATTTGTACTGTCCTCTGTCCCGCTTTCGACCTCCGCTTGAGGTGACTACCGGTCCAAAAAATAATTCCCTTCATTCTTCCCATTCGACTGCATCCGAATCGACTCGTGAGGGGGAGCTAGTCGTTGTGAGTAAGGGGAAAGAGATGGAGGAGGCCCCTGACATGATCAAGACGACGAACGACAATGCTGGATTTCGATCCCAATGGACCTTCACTCAGATGTGCAGCTCAATCTATTTTATCTTGTGATGCGGTAAAGATGAGCAACCAGGCTTGGCATCAGAAGGTTGATATTTCTTATGCCTCCAGGAGGCATATTAGTAGATGGAACGATTGGCTGGTGAATCGTTCTCCAAAACGAGAAAGGGATGCGCTATGAGAGCGTATGGACAAAGGGCATAAACATCTGATGTTGGGGATGTTGATTACGCCCAAACAGTACACGCGGTAAATTGCGGTAAAGATTGGGGTGTCGATCCTACGAGGAAAATCGATCTACAAAACAATGTCAAGTAAGAAGAACTACGCGAAACTAAATTTAAGAAATTCTAGCAATTTTAAAATATGAAATTGAATTGAGTTTAATAAAAATTAAGTTTAGAAAAATCACAAAAATAGTCTTTAATGCACCAATATATTCTAATGTAAATGGGTTTTAGATTTCACTTTTTCTAGAAAGCACAAAGATTGGTCAGATATGATATCCTAAAATTTTTATATATCCGGAGACAATAACGTAATAAAAGACAATCATATATAACTAACCTACCAGAATTAATTGATCTTTAAAATTTCACACATAAGAAAAACATGACTAGACTTACATGGAGAAGACAAAGACAACCACCAGAATAATAATCTACGAAGAAGTTGAAGAAATCTTTGTCACTAAAATAACAGAAATTCTTATATTAAATAAAAGTGAAAATCATAATACCATTATTCATCGTGAAAGCGTAAAACGAATCAAATACCAATTAAGTGGGTTACATCTAGGAGTTCATAACTTCGCCTTGCGTGGAGTTTAGTGACACATGGTGAAGGTCATGACAGCAATAGCGGTGTGGAGCTTCATGGTAGCGCGTGGTGGATTAGCAATGCGTACTCGGCTGTTGATGCCTTGTATGTGTCCCTGCTTTCCTGTGTGTTGCTGTATTTATGGTAGAAATAAACAACTCCTTATTGAAAACCAAATACAAATTGGAAACCAAATACAAATTTGAAATCAAATATAATTAGAAACCAAATATAATTGGAAACCAAATACAAATTGGAAACCAAATAAAAAACAAATGGGTCCCACCCCTTTGTTTAGATTTTGTTCTAATAACAGGAAATGTGGGTTTGGCTATGTCCATCCATATTACTCATTTGTTCCACCAAAATTCAAAACTAATTTCTTTTATTTTTTTTCTTTGGTTCTCTTTATTAATCTTTAGCTTGAGTGTCTTCCGCTCCACTTCGTCAATTTGCCTATGAATTTCCAAATTCGCCACGCTAATTCACTTTTGTCATTTAAACTCCAAATCTTAGAAAAATACAAAAATAAAATAATAAAACTAAAATACACTATTTAAAACACTAACAAATATAATTAGGAGGTATATTATGTAATAATTATGTGAATATCAAATACCCCCAAACCTGTATTTTGCTAGCCCTCGAGCAAAACAAAATTAAGAATAAAATCCTAACTCACTTTCGTAGGAATCACGATTGCACTTACCTTAACGTGCAACAAGGCTTTTATCCCCTAGATTACCTCTAGTGGATGAGTTATAGTCTCGTGAGAGTTTCCAGAAATGTTACCCCCAAACATTACTGACTCATTAGAACAAAATCTATTTTCTAAAAACATAATGCAAAAACATGGGCATTCTCCTTTATTTTCCTTAGAGTAATTTTCTAATTGTTTAAAATTCAAGAAAATCAAAAAATTAAAAATGTCACAATAGTACATCAATAGAGTACAATAATTTAATAGTATCTAAATGTTAAATAAATTTCATAATCATTCTCAACTCGAAGTGTGTGTGTGAGAAACCTTATCAACATAACTCTTCATCTCATAGTAAAGATGTGACAAGATAACATTTAGAAAGTACGCTTTGACTACAAATCTTTCATGTCACTCAGAAATAAAACACTCAGAAGCAACCAATAAAAAAGTCAAGAATAATGAGATCATCAACGAAATAATGCGGACTCAAGAAAAATCAGAGTGTATTTAATAACACCCTCAAGAAATAAAGAATGGCTCAAAACTCACAAGGGTTAAGTCTCCACTATTATTCTAAGGTTTTCTAGTTCAATATCTCACTAATCAACTTCAAATCATGTTGACTTGGCTTATAGTGCACGAATAATCGAGTTGAAAAGTCTCACGAAATACATCTAACATAAGGATAATATCAAATATCATGTTTTCTACTAATATAACTATGTGACACGAGTTAGTATGTGTTTTCTCAAAATTAAAGGCAAGAAAAATATTCTCTAAAATTAAAAGGACTCAAAACCACTTTTTTTTTTATTTATTTAGTTTTTTTTTTTAATTCACCAAGAGTTCAGATTTCGAATGCATTTTCATAAAGATTTTGCACAATTACCGTAATCATCTAAGTATTCAATGGAGATTGAGTAGAACACAAAAAATGACTCGGTTTAATTGTAAAATACGTTTTAAGCTCAAAGATTTTGAAAATTGCACAAAAAATCTAATAAACCACCATCACCCCCAAACCTAAACCAAACATTGTCCTCAATGTATAAAATAATAATCATGACAAATGAAGGAAAAAGAAAATAGGAGAGTTAGAGTGATATTACCATTGTGAAGCTTTACTAATTTCAAATAGACAATGTCCTCACAGTCACCAAAATATAATAAAATCATACCGACGGGAGAAAGGAACACATGGGATGATGGTCTCTGAGTGACTCCAGTAACAACACCTAAAATAACCTGAAACACTAAAAGAAAAACATAAAAGCAAAAACCTAAACTAAACTAAACAATAAATAAAAAAAACCTAAACTAAAGATAGGGTGGAGAACATCAAATCAAGTAGACAGAGGCAACCAGAGAGATCTCCTCTGGCACCTTAACTCGTTCCACATAGTGCTTCAAACGTTGCCCATTACAACTCGTGCCAGCGGGTTAGACATATCAGAGCCCGAGCCCAAAGAAGGGATAAGAATCGCCATGTACGGATGATGAAACTTTAGTCAGTCTGAGAAGAGACCAAATGGCCGCCTGCCAGACAGGCTGGCTAGTGCCACAACGGTGAAAAAAAGATGCAAGAAATGGGGAGTTCGTGTGGGTTACACGAGCCGGAATTAGGTTTGTCCAAAAAATAGCCCTCTACTTCTTCACATGGATCAGATCGTGAATGCCACAACCAAACACAACCCAACTCATACAAACCATGACAAGCCCCGACAATCAAGACTCAACTGAATAATGAGTCAGAATCCAGCACAAAAAATACTATCCATCTGTCACTCTAGTTCAATACAAAGCTAAGTAGCAGCACTTCGACAAGCCGATGCCTACTCCGAAAGCTGACAACCAGTGACGAAGGACCTGCTTGCACAAAATTTACTTTTCAATCACTTCACTATCGTTGGCGAAACATGACATTTCGTCAAGGGAGCTACACAGTTTGCATCAAGACCACACGCGTCTCCTTCATGATCAGATTAGCATAGCCCTCGCTCAGAGTCAAACTATCTCATTGTTTTGATTTTTGTTTTTAGTCTAAAAGAATTGTTCGCACAAGCCAATATGATAAAGAATCATTCAAGAAATGAAAGGAAAATTCTAAGAAAACAAACTTTATTGATTACTAAGAAAGTTGTTATAAAACTTGACCGACTAGCTAGTACAAAAGTTTACACACTACAAATATCTAAGCCCGGTGCGAGTAAGGATCCACTGAAACGCACGCCAAGACTTCATTCTGCCAATCTGCCTTGAGAAGAGGATTCAAAAACCAAGTAGAAAGCAAAAATACCCAAAGTAGGCTGCAGGTACACACTTGATACTCCGTTCCGCCAATCTGCCTTGAGAAGAGGATTCAGAACTCAAGTAGAAAACAAATGTACCCAAAGTAGGTTGTAGGTACGCATTTTATGCTTTGCTCTGCAAATTTGCCTTGAGAGGAGGATTTAGAAATGAAACCAAAGGTAGCCAAGGTGGGATGTGAAGGTGATCCCTCAGGAAGGGATGCCTGGGGTGAAGTAAAGTTAGCATCTCAGGGCCGCAAGCCATGTCCACCGGGGTTCCACTCTGCCAATTTTCCTTCCAATTGTAGCATCACATATGAAGCCCACGAAGGAACAGTGGTAACAACCACTGATTACGCCCAAACAATACACACGGTCAATTGCAGTAAAGATTGGGGTGTCGATCCCACGAGAAAAAGCGATCTACAAAACAAGGTTAAGGAAGAAAAAAAACTACGCGAAACTAAATGTAAGAAATTCTAGCAATTTTAAAATGTGAAATTAAATTTAGTTTAATAAAAATCAAGTTTAGAAAAGTCACAAGGTTCCAAGAATCCCTCCTAGATTTCACGCGCCAACTAGTATTGATTCGCTATGATGACTCGATTACGTGTTTCACATCCCAAACAACATAATCGGAAGAATAGTCTTTAATACATTAATATATCCTAATGTAAATGGATTTTAGATTTTACTTTTTTCTAGAAAGCACAAAGGTTGGTCATATGTGATATCCTAAATTTACGATATATCCGGAGACAATAACATAATAAAAGACGATCACATATAACTAACCTACCAGAATCAATTGATCCTTAAAAATTCCACACATAAGAAAACGTGACTAAACTTATATGGAGAAGAAAAAGATAACCACCGGAATAATAATCTACGAAGAAATTGATGAAATCTTTGTCACTAAAATAACATAAATTTCTATATTAAATAAAAGTGAGAATCATAAACACCATTATTCTTCGTGAAAGCAGAAAACGAATCAAATACTAATTAAGTATGTTACATCTAGGAGCTCGTCTCTTCACCTTGCGTGGAGTTTGGTAACGCATGGCGAAGGTGATGACAGCAACAGCGGTGTGGAGCTTCATCAGCATGGCAGCGCGTGGTGGATCAGCGAAGCGCACCCTACTGGACGACGTCTTCACTGCTGTTATGGACATCGTTTCTGCTCCCTGCTGGACAGCGTCGCTGCTGCTGCGTTATGGCAACTTGCTGCCCTCCTCCGACAGCGTCGTGGCCGCTGCTAGGCAGCTTTTTAGCCTGCTATGCCGTCCTGTTTTTGCTGTTGTTGCGTGCTGTCCTGGACAACTTATCCTCTATTTTCTCACGCACTCTGCTGTCCTCCTTGTGGTTCCAAGAAACCGCCACAATCTCCCCCTTCTTGTTGTCTTTATGCTCAAGAGAAAAAACCCTATTGGAAACCCAATTACCAATTGCAAACCCAATCCAATTTGGAACCTAATGAAATTTGGAAGCCCAATTTGCAAACAAAGGAGTCCCACCCCTTGAAAGGTAGGTTTGGCTATGTTCATCCATATTACTTCATTGTTCCACCAAAATTCAAAACTAATTTTCTTTATTTATTTTTTTTGGTTCTCTTAATCTTTGGCTTGAGCGTCTCCCGCTCCACTTCGTCAATTTGTCTATGAATTTTCAAATTCACCACGCTAACGCACTTTTGTCATTTAAACTCCAAATGCTACAAAAATAAAATAATTAAACTAAAATACACTATTTGAAAAACGAACAAATATATTAGGAGGTATATTATGTTATAATTATGTGAACATCAAATACCCCCAAACCTACATTTTGCTAGTCCTCGAGCAAAACAAAATTAAGAATAAAATCCTAACTCACTTTCGTAGGAATCACAGTTGCACTTACCTTAACGTGCAACAAAGCTTTAAACCTCTAGATTACCTCTAGAGGACGAGTTATAGTCTTGTGAGGGTTTCCAGAAATGTTAGCCCCAAACATTACTGACTCAATAAAACAAAATCTATTTTCTAAAAACATAATGGAAAAACATGAACATTCTCCTTTATTTTCCTCGGAGTAATTTTCTAATTGCTTAAAATTCAAGAAAAACAACAAACTAAAATTGTCACAATAGTATATCAATAGAGTACAATAATTTAATAGTATCTAAAGGTTAAATAAATTTCATAATCATTCTCAACTCAAAGTGTTTGTGTGAGAAACCTTATCAACATAACTCTTCATCTCATAGTAAAGATGTGACGAGATGACCTTTAGAAAGTACGCTTCGACTACAAATCTCTTATGTCACTCAGAAATAAAACACTCGGAGATTGGGCACTCAGTTTATATGTGAGGAAAATGATATAAATTATGGAAAATGCAAACATCTCACATATAATCATCATGAAAAACAGATTTTTCAAAGAGTGAAATGAATATGATCTCATGGACAGGAATATTGATTACTTTTGAGAATGTTGAATCAAACACCATAGTTCTTGCCTATTCAATCTCCACATCTATTAAACCAACTTTCACTTAAGATCAATTAGGTCTTTACTAGGTTGTAATGGGGCTTGGATTATGGCAAACAATAATGGACAAAAAAGATACAAAAATTTCCTGAAAATGGCTACACCATTGAATAAACACATAGGGCATTGAAGAACAAGTCAATGTTGTACACCATTAACTTTTTCTTCATTATTTTCTTCTTCAACTTTTTTTTTTGTTCAACTTTTTTTTTAAACTTTTTTTTTTGGTATGCTTTTCCCCGGTGATACAGTCCAACACTTTTACTTCGAGGGTGCATAAAATATCTATTTTCAACTCTTTCTATTTGCCCATTCCATAAATATATCTCACCATATACATTCTCAGAAAATTGGGTAAGGATGAAATAATAGAGGTATTACTCCTTGATTGGAGTAGGTAATGGGAATGAGGATAACAAAGAGAAGGCTATTTAAAGGCTCAAAGGGCTGCAAATGGATATTTATTATTGGGAAGGCTATGAGGCTAAAAAAATTGGTTGAAAGAAAGAAATGCCTATATCACTTCATAAATTCTAGTTAGTACTAGGACATCTCAACTAAATAAAGCAAGAAGTTCTAGTGTAAAAATTCAATTTTTATGTCATTCTTAAAGCAACCAATAAGAAAATCAAGAATAATGAGATCATTAACGAAATAATGCGGACTCAAGAAAAATCAGAGTGTATTTAATAACCCTCAAGAAAAAAAGAATGACTCAAAACTCACAAGGGTTAAATCTTCACTATTATTCTAAGGTTTTCTAGTTCAATATCTGACTAATCAACTTCAAATCATGTTGACTCGGCTTATAGTGCACGAATAGTCGAGTTGAAAAGTCTCACGAAATACATCTAACATAAGGATAATATCAAATATCATGTTTTCTACTAATATAACTATGTGACACGAGTTAGTATGTGTTTTCTCAAAATTAAAGGCAACAAAAATATTCTCTAAAATTAAAAGGACTCAAAACCACTTTTTTTTTATTTATTTAGTTTTTTTTTTTTTAATTCACCAAGAGTTCAGATTTCGAATGCATTTTCATAAAGATTTTGCACAATTACCGTAATCATCTAAGTATTCAATGGAGATTGAGTAGAACACAAAAAATGACTCGGTTTAATTGTAAAATACGTTTTAAGCTCAATGATTTTGAAAATTGCACAAAAAATCTAATAAACCACCATCACCCCCAAACCTAAACCAAACATTGCCCTCAATGTATACAATAATAATCATGACAAATGAAGGAAAAAGAAAAGAGGAGGGTTACAGTGATATTACCATGGTGAAGCTTTACCAATTTCAAATAGACAATGTCCTCACAGACACCAAAATATAATAAAATCATACCGACGGGAGAAAGGAACACATGGGATGATGGTCTCTGAGTGACTCCAGTAACAACACCTAAAATAACCTGAAACACTAAAAGAAAAACATAAAAGCAAAAACCTAAACTAAACTAAAAAACCTAAACTAAAGATAGGGTGGAGAGCATCAAATCAAGTAGACAGAGGCAACCAGAGAGATCTCCTCTGGCACCTTTACTCGCTCCACATAGTGCTTCAAACATTGCCCATTTACTCTAAATACTCTCCCATCTTTTGGATCTTCAATTTCTATGGAACCATTGGGAAAGACTTGTTTTACCATGAATGGGCCCGTCCATCTCGATCTTAGCTTGCCAGGATGAAGATGAAGTTGTGATTCATAGAGATAGACTTGTTGATTGGGCTCGAAATGTTTCCTCATAATTTGCTTATCATGAGCTGCTTTCATCTTCACCTTGTATATTCGGGAATTGTCATAGGCATATTTCTACAACTCCTCAATTTCAACTAACTGAAGTTTCCGCTCAATACATGCATCATTGATATCAAAGTTAGTGCTTTTTACAACCCAATAAGTGCGATGTTTTAACTCAACGGGTAAATGATAGGCTTTTCCATTTAATAGTCGATACGGAGACATCCCGAGAATTGTCTTGTACGGTAAGCCCAAAGTGCATCAAGAAGGCACAAGGACCAATCCTTCCTATCAGGATTCACCATCTTAACCTTTTCTTATTATTATTTCTTCTGTGCTTGATGGCTCACAAAAAAAAGAATTGATTATTATGTTACGAGAGCACAACCAACATCACCTCATTATTACCATCATAATCGCTGCCATCGCGCACTACCACCATAACATGATAACCACCACCACTGCGGCCATAGCCACTACCACAAACACCATAGCCACCAACATCGACGCTATTTCCACCACCATAATGAAATCATCTAGCATATGCACCACAACCACCACCACCACCAACTTCATTAGTACCACCATAATCATCGTCGCTGCCACCACCACTACTACCACAACAACTACCATATCATAACCACTGCTATTGTAGTATAATCACCACAATCACCACCACCTTCACTATTGCCACTGTCGCAACCACCACAACCATCATGACCGCTACCACCACCACTATTTTAACAACCATTGCCAAATGCCACCACCACCATCATCGCCAACATTCGCAATCACCAAAACCACAACCACAATCACCACCACCATGGTCATGCTACAATTACAACTATTACTATTATCGACACCACCCACAACCAATTGTTTGATTTGCACTGATTTCTTTAGTTACTACCAAGTGCTTGTAAAGTAATGCATTACAAACTAATGCATCTCCATCGATGCATTATTTTACAATGTATCAAACAGAGCCTAAAAAATCACCAACAAGCAAAATTTGATATAATAGCATATACAAAATCTAAAATTCACGAAAATTAAATTGAATGTAATTCAAAATTAAAAACTTCAACGATGACACTGTACAAGTCTTTAACATGTTTAAGAAAATATGTTGTAAGAAATGAAAATTTGGCTGTAATTCGTATTTTCCCTAATTTTCATCATGAAATGGCGTTAGAGATCTAATTACTAGTATGAAAATATATCTATATGTGATTTATTATACACATTTTGTTTTGTGTTTGAAGATAGGTCTCATAGATGTTTTTTGTCCGTCTATGTTATTTTGTGAAGTTTACATGTAATCTTTTTACAATTTAATGAACCTTAACTTGGAAGTTTTACTATCTAAGGCACGTCTCATATACGAGATTTGGAAGTATTACTGTATGAGGTGGGTTGCTTCAACAAATATTGGTGTGAACTTGGGAAAAGTAAATTAGGAAACCAATTTGAGTAACCTATAAGCAAGGATTGTGATTTTGTTTTTTGAGTTAATTTTTGTCTCCTGATTTTAAGAAATATTTTGAGAAATATCTCGGTGTGTAAAGAAAAACGTAAAAATTTCGAGGATACATGAATATATATATATATATATATATATGAAATTTCGAGGGTATATGAAATACATGAAAAAAATGCAAGTAAATAAATCTATTAAACACATTAAATGAAACCTAAATACCAAGAAATGAAACAAACATGAAATCAATTATAATTAAAAAATCAGGGGATGGTTTCAAAAATTAATATATATATATATATATATAAGTAGAAGAAATGATAATCAGAAAATCAAGTGGTTGGTTTCAAAAATCAATAAATAATTAGAAAAAACCCCAAAATTTACAAAAGACCTCAAAATTTTCCAAAAAACCCTTGAAAAAATATAATTTTTGCTAGATGGCTTTTGTATTTTTATAAAATTTATTAAAAAAATCAAATGTTTAAAAAATCGGAAAAAAAATGTAAGTTTTTCTTTTCGTAATTTAAAAAATAAATCGCGAAAACACAATCTTTGCCTAGAAGTATCTCCTTCATCTATGGTCCATCCTTATGTGATCGAAAAAATTTAGTCCTTACTCGTGCTTATTCTTTAGTCCTCTCAAATACCTTATTAAATTTTATGAAGTTAACATTAATTTCTTTATAAAATATTATTTTACATTGTTGAAATTTGTGACAATTGGTTTGTTTTTATATTAAGCACTCATTTCAAAGTAATGAAATAGTTTTTTCATGATAAAATACTTTAATTTTAAACATCATCAATCATGAGAAATGAAAAATCAGTTTTATAAAGGATTATGAATGTAGTTTGCAATTGATTTTATAGGTTAGCAACACGCACAAGCAAGTTTGTTTTTGTTTATTGAATCAATTGAATGTTGTTAAATATACCACTCAGATGAGTAACTAAATATAATTTTCTTTTCAAAATTTAAACTGTTTTTGATAAACTTATCGAAGGTGGTGCAAATTTTCAATTAATACAAGAGGGAATGAGACAAACAAATTTTTACATGCATTGTTTATAACGAAAACTTGAGAGCAATAAGTTATATATATTTGATTCAATCATGTAATGTCTAACCAAATAATCGTTCAACAAAGACAATACAATAGAGTAATATGTAATGGTAACTATCGTTGAAGTTATTTTCAGCATATGTATTTGCACACTAATATATTTTGTGATTCTTAAAAGGCTCGACTCTAAACCAATCAGAATTGTTTGTCGAATCAGGCCCCCGAATTTTTTTTGAAATTTTAGGGCCCCTAGCCCCTTATATGTTTGATACTATATATAAATGGGGGACTCCAAATATTAACATTATTTATGTGTGGTTCAGGTGGTATTGTTTGGTTATAGTTGTGAAAATGCTATTTGTAAATTAGAGCAAAAAAAAAAAAAATTTGTTTAAACTTGTAAAACCAATATAGGTTGAGTGGAGCATATGATAAAAACGTATGACTAAATTATATAGTTATACATATTGGTTGCTAAGTGAAATTAGATCATTCAAATTCGACCATGAAGGCTTAACCAAAGGCATTGCTACGAGAAGATAAATCAAGACATGCACCAATCAAAGTCAAGTCAAACATGGAGAAAGTCAATTGAAGAGATCAAAGTCAAAGATATGAAGACCAACCAAGCAATATCAAAGCTTTAAGAAGACGAATCTAAGATGGTTGAAGTCCAAGAAGGCGGACCAAGCCAAATGGCATATGAAGCCAAGGCAAAAATAACTTATGAATGCCCAAAATTCAAATGAAGAGCCAAAGGCTATTTGAAGACAAAAATATATGAGAGCCAAAAATTTTAGTTTGAATTTGGGTTATCCTAGCTCTCACATGAGAATTAAGATTATCTTGAGGATGTATATTTTGTCATGAGACATGTCATATACTTAAAGGAGATGTTCATGTCAAGTACAACGACAAGTGAGAAAAGATAAAGTTTTTGTTTAAAAAAAACTATTTGGGCACATCAAAGTCGATGTCATCGTTGATATGTCGCTGTCAATAAAGAGCCATTATGAAAAGGCAAAGAGACATTTTGAATGTAGTCGTTCTTAAAAGTAGAACCTGATGTCAGCGAAGTCGACTTCACCCTCCACAATCAATCTATACATAACTCCATCATCATCTACCTTTATCAACTTTGGGAGTTTGACATAAACTTGTTAGATCATTTTAAGAGTAGTAGATCCAGCAAGAAGAACACGTTTCTCAATATTGTTTAAGAGAAAATATCTCCATCTCTCCATACTATTTTGAATTGAGCTTTAAAATAAAATATAAAGAGATCTAGGACTTCAAAAGTGAGTTTAACCTAACCTAAACAAATTTTTTGTTTGAGATCTAAAGGTTTTAGGAAGAAAACCTTATTTGTCACCCCAAAGTTTCATACTTGTAAGGGTGAACCTCACTTCTACTCTATACAGGAGTGAGAGATCTAAGCTTAAACCTTTATCTCTCCATATATTTGAGAGACACTAATGGAGAAACATCTTTGAATGTTAGCTTGCCTAAACTCAACTTACCCCGTGTGGGTTCTTGAATCCGTGGAGCTTATACAAGTAAGTGTTATCCGGTGATCTCAATAATGTGGTTAGGTTTGGTTGTGCCGCATTCCAAGATGGTGTGATCCTTGGTTAATCAATAAGTCTCACGAGAAGATTAGGTGGTATCTCTGAGTTCCGAAGCACACATTCGTAAAACTTGGTTGTGTTGCATTCCATTGGTAATTGCCAAGGTGTTCGTAAGCCTCGCGGAGTAAATCACTTGGTTTGTGTCGGTAAGTCTCATTGGAGCGTGATGACTTGACCTTGCGAGGTTGTGGAACGTTGTTTGAAAGTATAGTTCTCTTTTATACAAGAAATGAAAGCTTGTGGCCTGTGAGCCTTTTCCATCGAGGAAGAAGCTAGTCAAGGTCAATCAAATCCTGGGTAAGATGAACTTATTTATACCATGTGTGGTATTATCTCTTCCATTGTCTTTACATTACTTATGCATAATTGCTTATTTTACTACTTTTTATATCACATTTTAAGTTTTACAAATAATAGTTTTGTTCGCTTGATTTGTGTATCAAGTCTTAGATTTACTTTGTAAAATTATTTCGTTAGATTGGATTTTAGATATCGAGACTTATGAGACCATCAAAACCTATAATTGAATCATTTCATATTCTACACCTATCTTTGAACGTTTTTATTAGTGCTAAGGTTTAGGAGATTATCTTGAGCACGAAGTGACAACAAAGTGCTCAAATGACCTCATTGTCTTTGCATTCTTTCGTAGGTTTTTTCCAGAAGAGACTATTTACCGCTCCTCTATTCTCGCTCATCATATCTTATAACAATTTGTTTGGTATTTAAGCATACTACTCATTAATGAGCACCAATGATGAGCATTTTCATGTCTTGTCTAACATAATGATTTTAAACAATGACAATTTATAGTTTTTGGAAAAACAAGATGATAAATCATTTGATGCTATGGATGACCTTATGTGGCTTATGGTTGTAAATGGGTACAAGAAACCTATCATCACATCCACAAAAGATGGCAAAATAACTACTATTGCCAAAGCCTATGCATATTGAACAACAATAGATAAGGTCGAAGCTCAGACAAATGCAAAAAGTTCAAGTGCAATCACTAGTGTTGTGAGTGATGAAATATTCAAATCTATCATGAGTTGCATGACCTCCAAGAAAGCATGAGATATTTTAGCTTCCAACAACGAAGACAACGTTCAACACAAGGATTCCAAGCCTTATATGCCTTACATCGATCTAGAGATTCTTCGCATGGAAGTAAAATAGTATTTCACCTGATTTTGGGATAAAATGAAGGAGCGTCTTGGAGAAAAACTGTCAGACACCTGATGTTCACATAATTATTATATAATATGCCTCCTAATTTATATTTGTTAGTGTTTCAAAAAGAGTATTTTAGTTTAATTATTTTATTTTTATATTTTTGTAGGATTTGGAGTTTAAATGACAAAAGTGCATTAGCGTGGCGAATTTGGAAATTCATGGACAAATTGACGAAGTGGAGTGGAAGATACTCAAGCCAAAGATTAATAAAGAGAACCAAAGAAAACATAAAGGAAATTAGTTTTGAATTTTGGTGGAACAAATGAGTAATATGGATGAACATAGCCAAACCCACCTTTCCTATTATATTTTGGTTTCCAATTATATTTGGTTTTCTTTTGTTTTTGGTTCCCAATTTGTATTTGGTTTCCAATTTGTATTTGGTTTCTATTTATATTGGGTTTCCAATTGGGTTTCCAATAAGGAGTTGTTTCTTTCTACTATAAATACAGCAACACACAGGGAAGGGAGGAAGGGCAGAGAACGCAGGAACACAGAAAGCGCATCGCTAATCCACCACACGCTGCCATGCAGATGAAGCTCCACACCGCTATTGCTATCATCACCTTCATCATTTGTCACTAAACTCCACACAAGGCGAAGAGGTGAACTCCTAGATGTAACGTACTTAATTGGTATTTGATTCGTTTTATGCTTTCACGATGAATTATGGTGTTTATGATTTTCACTTTTATTTAATATAAGAATTTATGTTATTTTAGTGACAAAGATTTCATCAACTTCTTCGTAGATTATTATTCCGGTGGTTATCTTTTTCTTCTCCATATAAGTTTAGTCACGCTTTTCTTATGTGTGGAATTTTTAAGGATCAATTGATTCTGGTAGGTTAGTTATATGTGATCATCTTTTATTACGTTATTGTCTCCGGATATATCGTAAATTTAGGATATCATATATGAGCAACCTTTGTGCTTTCTAGAAAAAGTGAAACCTAAAATTCATTTACATTAGAATATATTGGTGCATTAAAGACTATTTTTCCGATTATGTTGTTTGGGATGTGAAACACGTAATTGGGTTATCATAGCAAATCAATACTAGTTGGCGCGTGAAATCTAGGAGGAATTCTTGGAACCTTGTGATTTTTCTAAACTTAATTTTTATTAAAATAAATTCAATTTCATATTTTAAAATTGCTAGAATTTATTACATTTAGTTTCGCGTAGTTTTTCTTCCTTGACCTTGTTTTGTAGATCATTTTTCCTCATGGGATCGACACCCCAATCTTTACTGCAATTGACCGCGTGTACTGTTTGGGCGTAATCAAATTTTGGCGTCGTTGCCGAGGAACAAGCGTAATTCTACAAGGGAGGTTTCGGGTATTATCTTTCTTGCTCATTGTTTTATTTTATTTTATTTTATTTTTAGTTTTTAGGTCAAATTTATTTATTTATTTGTATTTTTTATTTCTAAAAACAAAATTACAAAAAACAAAAAAGGACATTGGGGGAGTGAGAGTTGGAATAGAGACCACTTAGGGAGACTAATTAGGGTCCCAAATTTAGAACACCCAAAAATTCACATTGAGACCAAATTAAGTTATACTTCTAATTCTAACACAATGTTCGGTCGCTAAAGGACTATCTTCACCCCACGCGCACTGCTACTCCATCATGTATCATGTTTGCACCAAGTACACCAAAGCTAGATTTTAAGCCGGGTATGATACAATTATTACCCACTTTTCATGGCCTAGAGAGTGAGAATCCTTATGTTCACATTAGGGAATTCAAGGAAGTTGTGGCCACTTTCCACAGCAAAGTTGAGGTTGTAGACTCGGTTAGACTAAGGTTTTTTCCTTTTTCCCTTAAGGAAAAAGCGAAGAGTTGGCTATACTCTTTGCGACCAAGGTCTATAGGTTCGTGGCAGGAGATGACCCAAACATTTTTTAATAAATACTTGCCTCACCACAAAACCAATGGTCTAAATAGACATATTTCTACTTTCACCCAAAAGAATAGCGAGACATTATATAAAGCATGGGAGAGGTTCAAGGATCTCTTGAATACATGTCCACACCATGGGTATGAGAGTTGGCGCTTAGTCAGTTATTTTTATGAGGGGCTCACCAGTAGAGAGCGTCAGTTCGTTGAGATGATGTGTAATGAAGAGTTTTTGCAAAAGGACCCTAACAAGGCCATTGAGTACCTGAATGACTTGGCTGAAAAGGCTCATACTTGGACTGGTCCAAGTGCTACTGAGAGCACGGATAGAACACGCCCAGCTGGAGTCTACCAACTTAGGGAAGAAGACAGCCTTAGAGCCCAATTGGATAGAGTAACTAGGGAGTTAGAGGCACTTAAGACCAAGGATAGTAGGCCCACACATACTGTTGCCAGAGTTGAGCTACAGGACGCCTGTTTTATATGCAGGGGAGTTGAACACTTCGCACAGGATTGCCCAACCTTGACTGAGATGAGAGTGGTTTATGAGGAACAATGTAACGCCTTGGGGATGTACAAGAAGCCTTACTCACTATTCTCTAACACTTACAATTCTGGCTGGAGAGATCACCCTAACTTAGGTTGGAGGTCCGAAGCAGACCAACCTACACACTCATAGGCACAACCACCTAGGTCATACCCTGCACCTCCATATAATGCACAATCTAACAGAAGTTCCTTATCAGACACATTACATGCATTTATAGAGGCACAAGGTAAAACTAATAAAAAAATTTGAGGTTGCATTGACATAGTTGGCAGAAGAGAACAAGGAGATCAAAAGCCAGATAACCAAGCTGACATGTTCATTAACAGTACAAGAGCTAGGCCAATTTCCATCACAGCCTCAAGCAAATCCGAAGGGCCAACTTATGGCACAAACCTCTACTTCAGACTCTCAGAATGTCAAAGAGGTTAATGCCATCACTACTCGGAGTGGTAAGATTTTAGACGGATCAAGTTCGTCCACGACTATAGGCACCTTCCCAAGTGCAAAGGAGAGCATCCCTGAGGATGAGCCCAACAAGAACATTCCAATTCCAGTTCCTTTTCCTCAAACACTACGACCTACTAGAAAAAATCGGAAATGCATGGTGAGATTCTAGAACACTTGAAACAGGTTAAAATTAACTTACGTTTGATGCATGTGATTAAACAGGTACCAACTTATGCGAGGGTCATCAAGGATCTATGCACCATCAAGAGGAAGCATCATGTCAAGAAGACTGCCTTTTTGACAAAACAGGTAAGTGCGGTGATTGAGCAGAGGACGCCACCTAAGTACAAAAATCCAAGGTGTCCTATAGTCACCTGTCAGATTGGAACTCATGAGTTCGGCCAAGCCTTGTTGGATTTAGGAGCAAGTGTAAATCCAATGCCATATTTTATTTACTTGCGACTGGGTCTAGGAGAGATTAAACCCACATCTGTGGTACTACAATCGGTTGATAGATCGGTTAAGAAGCCAAGAGGAATAGTCAAGGATTTCTTGCTGCAGATTGATAAGTTTTATTATCCCGTCAACTTTCTTATTTTAGATACTATTTCTGCGGTTAATATGGAGTCTACAGTTTCGATTATTTTAGGTAGACATTTTCTTGCCACAGCTAACGCTCTTATCAATTGCAAGAACGGTCTAATGAAGCTGTCTTTTGGGAACATGACTCTGGAGGTCAACATATTCAATATTAGCAAGCAACCACGTGATGATGATGAGTGTCATCATACCTAAATAATAGACACGCTGATATTAGAGGAGGCGCTCCTGAGCGCAGACTCTGAAACCTTAGAGTACCTCCTTTCTTTTTCTGATTTTGAGAGTTCACTTTATCCTGACAATGCTTTTGATATTTCTGTTGTTTCAGGGTTAAAGGATAAAGGAGGACGACAATGGCAACCATGCTTTGAGGAGTTGCCAAAGGAAATACAGAAACCACAACCATCCACCATGGAAACTCCGAAAGTTGACCTAGCTCCACTGCCTGAGGGACTTAAACATGCATTCCTCGGACCAGGTGATACCTTTCCTGTTATTATTTCTTCATTGCTTGATAGCTCACAAGAAGAAGAATTGATTAATATGTTACGTGAACACAAATCTGCATTAGGTTGGACTATAGCTAACATAAAAGGTATTAGCCCCTTAATATGTTCCCAAGGATTCACTTATAAGAAGGAGCTAACCCCCGTAGAGACCCTCAAAGACGACTTAACCCCACTATGAAAGAGGTGGTGAAAAAGGAGGTCTTAAAATTGTTAGATGCAGGCATCATTTATCCCATCTCTGAGAGCAAGTGGGTTAATCCAACTCAAGTAATTCCCAAGAAATATGGAATAACATTGATGACTAATGATGAGGGAGTGTCTGTTCCTACTAAGGTTGTGACAGGGTGGCGCATGTGCATTGATTATAGGAAACTTCATTCTACCACCCGCAAGGATCACTTCCCACTTCCACTCATAGACCAAATCTTAGAGCGAGTAGCTAGTCATTCTTTCTATTGCTTTCTAGATGGGTATTCAGGATATTATCAGATTGAGATTGCATTAGAGGATCAGGATAAGACTACTTTCACATGTCCTTTTGGTACTTATGCTTTTCGGCGTATGGCATTTGGTTTGTGTAATGCACCGGCTACTTTTCAGAGATGCATGATGAGTATTTTTAGTGACATGGTTGAAAAATATATGGAAGTATTCATGGATGATTTGACTATTTTTGGTGATTCCTTTGATTCATGTTTACTTCACTTGAAGGCTGTTTTAAGTAGATGTGAAGAGAAGGGTTTGGTGCTTAATTGGGGAAAATGTCATTTCATGGTTTCCTATGGAATAGTTTTAGGACGTATAGTTTCTGATAAAGGAATCGAGGTTGATAAAGCTAAAATTGAATTGATTTCTAAATTACCTACACCTAAAAGTGTCAAGGATGTGAGATCATTTCTAGGGCACGCGGGTTTTTATAGGAGGTTCATACATAATTTTTCTGCCATCTCTAGACCATTAAGTAGCCTCCTGGTCAAAGACGTCGTGTTTCAATGGACACAATAGTGTGAGGACGCCTACCAAATACTCATTGATAAGCTCACCTCTGCCGCCATCATGCAGCCACCAGATTGGAATTTACCATTTGAGATAATGTGTGATGCAAGCAACTATGTTGTGGGGGCAGTCTTGGGACAGTGAAGGGAAGGGAAACCCTTTGTTGTTTACTATGCTAGTCGAACACTTAATGATGCTCAAAAGAATTATTCGACTACTGAAAAAGAGTTGCTAGCCTAGTTTTTGCTTTAGATAAATTTTGTGCTTATTTGATTGGTACACCTATCACTGTTTTTACTGACCATGCGGCCCTTAAGTTTCTTATTTCTAAAAAGGATGCTAAGGCAAGATTGATTAGGTGGACTTTACTTCTGCAGGAATTTGATCTAACTATAAAGGACAAGGGGTCGAGAATGTTGTGGCAGATCACTTGTCTCGTCAGGAGTTCAATGACTCTGCCAATGGCCCACCCATCCGTGATGACTTCCCTGATGAACATCTATTCGCCGTTACTCAAGTACCATGGAGGTGCCAGAGGAGATCTCTCTGGTTACCCCTATCTACTTGATTTGATGTTCTCCAACCCTATCTTTAGTTTAGGTTTTTATTTTTATTTTTTGTTTAGGTTTTTGCTTTTATGTTTTTCTTGTAGTGTTTCAGGTTATTTTAGGTGTTGCTACTGGAGTCACTCGAAGACCCTCATCCCATGTGTTCCTTTCTTTCGTCGGTATGATTTTCTTATATTTTGGTGACTATGAGGACATTATCTATTTGAAATTGGTAAAGTTTCACCATGGTAATATCACTCTAACCCTCCTCTTTTCTTTTTCCTTCATTTGTCATGATTATTATTTTATACATTGAGGACAATGTTTGGTTTAGGTTTGGGGATGATTACAGTAATTGTGCAAAATCTTTATGAAAATGCATTCGAAATCTGAACTCTTGGTGAATTTTAAAAAAAAAATTTAAGGGGTTTTGAGTCTTTTTAATTTTAGAGAATATTTTTGTTGCCTTTAATTTTGAGAAAACACATACTAACACGTGTCACATAGTTTTATTAGTAGAAAACATGATATTTTATATTATCCTTATGTTAGATGTATTTCGTGAGACTTTTCGACTCGACAATTCGTGCACTATAAGCCAAGTCAACATGATTTGAAGTTGATTAGTGAGATATTGAACTAGAAAACCTTAGAATAATAGTGGAGACTTAACCCTTGTGAGTTTTGAGCCATTCTTTATTTCTTGAGGGTTATTAATTACACTCTGATTTTTCTTGAGTCCGCATTATTTCGTTGATGATCTCATTATTCTTGACTTTCTTATTGATTGCTTTAAGAATGACATAAAAATTGAATTTTTACACTAGAACTTCTTGCTTTATTTAGTTGAGTTGTCCTAGTACTAACCAGAACTTATGAAGTGATATATGCATTTTTTTTTTCTTTAAACCATTTTTTTAGCCTTTTAGCCTACCCAATACTAAATATCCATTTGTAGCCCTTTGAGCCTTTAAATAGCCTTCTTTTTGTTAACCCCATTCTCATTACTTACTCCAATCAAGGAGTAATACCTATATTATTTTATCCTTATCCAATTTTCTGAGAATGTACACGGTGAGATATATTTATGGAATGGGCAAATAGAAAGAGTTGAAAATAGATATTTCATGCGCCCACAAAGTAAAAATGTTTGATTGTATAAACGGGGAACAACATGTAAAAAAAAATGTAAAAAAAAAAATGGTTGAAGAAGAAAATAATGAAGAAAAAGTTAATGGTGTACAACATTGATTTGTTCTTCAATGCCCTATATTCAAGGGTGTAACCATTATTAGGAAATTCCTGTATCATTTTTTGTCCATTATTGTTTGCCATAATCCAAGCCCCATTACAACCTAGTAAAGACCTAATTGATCTTAAGTGAAAGTTGGTTCAGTAGATGTGGAGATTGAATAGGCAAGAACTATGGTGTTTTATTCAACATTCTCAAAAGTAATCAATATCCATGTCCATGAGATCATATTCATTTCACTATTTGAATATTCCATTTTTCATGATGATTACATGTGAAACGTTTGCATTTTCCATAATTTATATCATTTTCCTCACATATAAACTGAGTGCCCAATCTTTGAGTGTTTTATTTATGAGTGGCATGAGAGATTTGTAGTCGAAGCGTACTTTCTAAAGGTCATCTCGTTAAATCTTTACTATGAGATGAAGAGTTATGTTGATAAGGCTTCACACACACATTTTGATTTGAGAATGATTATGAAATTTATTTAACCTTTAGATTCTATTGAATTATTGTACTCTATTGATATACTATTGGGACATTTTTAGTTTGTTGTTTTTCTTGAATTTTAAGCAATTAGAAAATTACTCTAAGGAAAATAAAGGGGAATGCCCATGTTTTTGCATTATTTTTTTAGAAAATAGATTTTGTTTTATTGAGTCAGTAATATTTGGGGGTAACATTTCTGAAAACCCTCACGAGACTATAACTCGTCCACTAGAGGTAATCTAGGGGTTTAAAGCCTTGTTGCACGTTAAGGTAAGTGCAACTATAATTCCTATGAAAGTGAGTTAGAATTTTATTCTTAATTTTGTTTTGCTCGATGACTAGCAAAATATAGGTTTGGGGGTATTTGATGTTCACATAATTTGGCTCCTAATTTATATTTGTTAGTGTTTCAAATAGTGTATTTTAGTTTAATTATTTTATTTTTGTAGGATTTGGAGTTTAAATGACAAAAGTGCATTAGCGTGGCGAATTTGGAAATTCATGGACAAATTGACGAAGTAGAGCGGAAGATACTCAAGCGAAAGATTAATAAAGAAAACCAAATAAAAAAATAAAGGAAATTAGTTTTGAATTTTTGTGGAACAAAGGAGTAATATGATGAACATAGTCAAACCCACATTTCCTATTATATTTTGGTTTCCAATTATATTTGGTTTCCTTTTGTTTTTGGTTCCCAATTTGTATTTGGTTTCCAATTTGTATTTGGAAACCAACTTTGTATTTGGTTTCAAATTATATTTGGTTTCCAATTTGTATTTGGTTTCCATTTGTATTTTGTTTCCAATTGAGTTTCGAATAAGGAGTTGTTTCTTTCTACCATAAATACTACACACAGGGAAGGGAGGAAGTGCAAAGAACGCAGGAACACAGAGAGCGCATCGCTAATCCACCACACGTTGCCATGCAGATGAAGCTCCACATCGCTATTGCTATCATCGCCTTCACCATGTGTCACTAAACTCCACGCAAGGCGAAGAGGTGAACTCCTAGATGTAACGCACTTAATTGGTATTTGATTCGTTTTATGTTTTCACGATGAATAATGATGTTTATGATTTTCACTTTTATTTAATATAGGTGTTTATGTTATTTTAGTGACAAAGATTTCATCAACTTCTTCGTAAATTATTATTCCGGTGGTTATCTTTTTCTTCTTTATATAAGTTTAGTCACGTTTTTCTTATGTGTGGAATTTTTAATAATCAATTGATTCCGGTAGGTTAGTTATATGTGATCGTCTTTTATTGCGTTATTGTCTTCGGATATATCGTAAATTTAGGATATCATATATGACCAACCTTTGTGCTTTATAGAAAAAGTGAAACCTAAAATCCATTTACATTAGAATATATTGGTGCATTGAAGACTATTTTTTCGATTATGTTGTTTGGGATGTGAAACACGTAATTGGGTTATCATAGCGAATCAATACTGGTTGGCGCGTGAAATCTATGAGGGATTTTTGGAACCAAACTTAATTTTTATTAAACTAAATTCAATTTCATATTTTAAAATTGCTAGAATTTCTTACATTTAGTTTCGCGTAATTTTTCTTCCTTGACCTTGTTTTGTAGATCGTTTTTCCTCGTGGGATCGACACCCCAATCTTTACTGCAATTGACCGCGTGCACTGTTTGGGCGTAATCAACACCAAGATTAAAAAAAGTATGAGATATCTAACTCCCAAGTACGATGCAAAGATTTATGCAATCGAGGAGAACAATAATAATTTGTCAAAAATCAATCTCCAGGAGTTGATTGGGAATCTCAATAACTTTGACTTGAGATATCATATTCGGGAAGCAAGCCCCGAAAAGAAAAAAAGAAGAAGAAAGTTATTGCATTTAATTTAGAGTAGTCCGATGACATTCCAAAGGACAACATTGATGAAATCTTAGCTTTGATGGTCAGGAAGATGTGGCGTATGTTTAAGGAATCTCAACAATGGAACCACTAGAGAAGACAAACCTAGGAAATTCTCTAGTAGCAACAGAAAATGTGACAAAAAGGAAATATCTTCTTCGAAAAAAAATTACTGAAATAATGATATCAAATATTATACTTGCCACAAATTCGGACACTTGTCAACAATGTGCTCCACAAAGTCAAAGAAGAACAAGGCTATGAATGTGGCTACATATAAGCATATTATCTAAATAAAAAATAAACTTATTATGCAATATTTAAATGTAGGCGAAATAAAACTTGGCTCTAAAATTGAGTAAGAAACATGTGTTATTTGATTTGAACCCTTTATAATTGACTAACATGTACATATAATTGAGTTTATAACTAGTAAATGTCTAACACTGGTTCACAACACATTTTCATTCGACATCTTCATGTTACACAACAAAAGAAAAAGGAGTTGAGTTTATATTCCCCCAACATAGCCATTGGCAAGGAAGAAAGTATAAAAAAGTTGTAAATAAAACCCAAGCACTAAACAAGACCCTTGAGTAAGGATTGTGTTTTCGCGAGATTTCACGAAATTTCGTCGAAATTTTCTTTTTTTGAAATTACGAAAAAAAAAAAGGTGAAAGAAAAAGTTACATTTTTTTTTCGAGGGTTTTTCGGAAATATTTAGAGATTTTTTCGTAAAAATAAAAATAAAAATTAGCTACCCAAATTACATTTTTTTGAAATATTTCAGGTTTTTTTTTTCTTCGTAAGTTTCGGTTTTTTTTTTCTAATTCTAATTTCTGCTTATAATTTATTAATTTTTGAAACCATCCTCCTGATTTTCTAATAATCATTTCTTCTTCTTATATTTTAATTTTTGAAACTATTCTCTGATTTTGTAATTATATATTAATTTCATGTTTGTTTCATTTCTTGGTATTTAGGCTTCATTTAAGGGCTTTCCAGTTTAGCACTAATTAGTTTATACCTATTAGAGTTTGGCTATCGTTTTAAAAATTATTTGAGTCTAACCCTTATTTTCTGATGGAACCGTAAAGTCAGCGTTATTAACTGGTCAAAAATATTTTCCGGATCCTTTTGCCCTAATATGCCATTTTTAAATGATGGAATGGGATGAGGAATAAAAGAACGATCAAGATGATGCATATCTCGACCCTCCTCTCCCTTCAACACCCTTACACCTCTTCAGTTAAATTGGCTAGCATGCAGTAGCAACAGGTGAAACTAGGGATGGCAACGGGGCGGATTGGGGCGGATTTAAGCAAATCCATCCCTGCCCCGCTGAGGATTGCGGGGCTCAAAATCCGCCCCGCATATCCGTTTATTAGTATTTTTTAAAACCGCCCCAGACAGATTTGCGGATATCCGCCCCGCCCCGAATATCCGCATAAAATAGGTTTCTTGGTGGGTTTTGAATCTCCGCCCCACCCGATCCGCCCCGCCCCACAATACAATTTTTACAAAACAGCAACGGCAATAAGCTATTTTACAGCAACAGGAACACCATATTTTAAGCAACAGGCAACAGCAACAGCATAACAACATATTTTAAGCAACAACAACAACAATAGTATATTTTATAGTATAACAACAATAGCAATCTGCAATCAGCAAACCTATATAACATGTATAAATAGATAGCATCAGCAATAACCTGTATAAGTATTCAAAAATTACAGGCTCAACTTACACAAGTAGTACACATTTTGTTGTCACAATAGTCTAACAAAACACGAAGTTAATATGTTCAACAACAGTTAAAGTATAAAATATTGTGAAAGCAAAACAACAACAAAACGATGACAACCAACAAAATCCTCCATCCCGCTTTGTTTTTTTGTTTTTACAAAAACTTTCACAACTTGAAATAAATAAAAAATTTCAAGTTAGTTTCTATAAGAAAAAAAATAACTATATGAGAACAAATAGAAAAATTGGCGTTGTTTTACATTACCTCCATCAAGTCCTTCAAATACAAAAAATATTCACAACTTTTCATTCATGAAACCAACATGCAACTTTGTTCCTACAATATAAAATAATTTCTTTTAGCAAGGCCTAATATATCATTAGTAGTTCATTATAGGCTCATTTAAATACTTATATACCTCAAGAGGATCTGCATCATCTTGATAGGTGGACCTCCTATACAGTGAAGTAGAAGTTTCATCTGTCATAAGATAAAAATGTTAAGTTATATTAATTTACTCAAAAAAAAAACATAAAATAAATAAGACATTTCATAGCAAGACTTTATTACCTCTAATATCATTCCATAACCAGTTTTGCGCACACATCAAAACTTCTAATGACTTTGGATGAAGCCTGTTGCGATGTGGACTAACAAACCTACCCCTCGTATTAAATGCAGACTCCGAAGCAATTGTAGAGACTGGAACCGCTAAAACGTCCCTAGCAACCCGATTCAAAGTCGGATATTTGCTTCCATTAGTCTTCCACCAATTCAGAATATCAAAATTCTGTTCTGGAGGTAAAACAGCATTAGCCAAATAGTAATCCAACTCCGACTTGACATTACTATTAGATCCATCCCCAGAGTTCCGCATAGAATCCACAAAAAATTACTAAGATCATCATCATCATCAACTGCATTTTGTGGTTGGCTAACATATGACTGACTATCTGCTGAAAAACTTGCCATAGGCCTTGAACTCATATATTCACTTAACAACTCAAAACACAAGTTCCGAACTTCTTGAATTTTTTGTTGAACATCATCCTGATTATATAATTTGGGAAAGTAATACTCAATCAACTTCATTTTGAAACGAGGATCTAAAACAGTTGCCACAGCCATTATCCCATGGATTGCATTCCAATACTTGTCAAATTTTTCAATCATATTTGATGCCATTTGTCTTATCACTGGATAACTAGAAGTATGAAACCGATGTAATGACTTTTTAATCGAAGAAATCTTTGGAAAAAAAAGGTTGGTCGTAGGATACTTTGTTCCAGAAAATACTTCGGTTGCTTTATGAAACGATTTCAACTTCTCACACATCTCACATGCACGCAACCAATCTTCATCACGTGGCAACGATTTATATTGTGAATCGCGTTGCTTCAGTCTAGGAAAGACATCCTTAAAAATGATAGCAGTCTGAAGCATCAAATAAGTTGAATTCCACCTTGTTTTGTAATCTAAAACCAACTTCTTGCCACATTCAATTCTCAACTGTCAAGCTGCCTCTAGAAACTTTTCTTCCCTCTTTGGCGTGGCAGACCAATAAGCAACACTATTCCGAATTCTTTCAATACCATCTCCTATAACTTCCAACCCATCCTTAACAATCAAATTTAAAATATGCGTAGAGCATCTCATGTGGAATAAATCACCCCCTAGCATCATGGTGCCTACCTCTAGCTTGCTTTTCAGAAAAGTGACCATGCTATCATTAGTTGAACAATTATCTACGGTTAATGCAGATAGCTTTCTATCCAAATTCCAATCCATCATACAATCCATTAATGCATCACAAAGAACTTCAGCAGTATGAGGGCATGGCACATAAACGAACCTAGCAATAAATATGCAATAATGTAGAACATATTAATTAATAAATGCCCATTGTCATCAATGAAATGCAAATAGAAAAAAATATGTTTACTAATAGAAAAAATATGTTTACCTAATAATACGACTTTGTAATGCCCAATTGTCATCAATGAAATGTGTTGTGATAGCCATAAACCCCCTCTTTTGATTACTCGCAGTCCACATATCAGTAGTAATTGCAATCCTACTTTTGTTCCTCTCCAACAATTTCATCTTCTTCACCCCTTCATAATCATAAATCTTCAAGATATCACTTTTTATGGTATTTCTAGAGACTACCTTGAACTGTGGTTGGATAACACCCATCATCATTCTAAAACCATAATGTTCAACCATTGAAAGGGGGTACTCATGCAATATAATTGCTTTTACAACGGCTTCTCTTGCAAGCTCTTGGTCGAACCCAGAAGCACTAACAGCAATCGACCCAGTCGACGTGGAAGCACTCAATATAGATTGTCGTATGTCCACTTGACTACCCATCTTCCTTAGACATCTTTTACTATGGTCAATTAAATGACTTGTGCCATTCCTAGTCTCCCCTCTAAGCAAAGTGCTACAATAATTGCATTTAGCTTTATCTAAACCGTTAATGGTAATCAATGTAAAGTGATTCCATACTGCAGATGTGAACTTTCTTTTTTTTGTTGGTGGTAGTGGTGGTAGATGAACATTACTATTAACAGTATTGTTTTCAACATTGGGAATAGGAACATCATGAGGAGTGGGATTTGATTGTACCTCGGGTGATGGTTAGGCATTCGAACCCACAGGTGTTTGAAGAGAGTCATTACCATGGCCATCCCAATCAAAAAAGGTAGATTGTTGAGTTTCAATTGACCTGGGGCGATCTCCTGCCATATTCTATACATCAAGAAAACAAAAAAAAACATTGGAGCTTAGACTATAAGAGTAGAAAAGGCAGTGATGTAGTAGAAGGCAGGGGAACTCATTAGAAAAGAGATGCAGAAAAGAAATCAAATCCACTATATTTCCTTATTGGAGGGATGACATCTAAAAAGTAACCACTTGTTATTACATGTTTCCATAATTAAGCTCAAATATAGAAACTCAAAAAGAATTGTAAACAATTGGTTCATTTACTACTATATGTATGAAAAAAAAAAAAAAAAAACCAAAGCAAAAACAGTTCTGTGTGTTTCTCTCATTCTCTCATAATTTTTGTTCATCAATAATCAAATCATCAACCAAATCAATAATCAATGATCAATAATCAAATAATCAATAACAGTTATCTGTGTGTATTCTCATTAAATCAATAATCAATAATCAAATCATCAACCAAAGCAAAAACAGTTCTTTGTGTGTATTCTCATCAAACCTGCACTTTTATACCATATCATCAATCAAAGCAAAAACATTCACTCTAGAGGTGTAGGGCACTAGGTTTGTATAATGGGCCAAACCTTATCTTCAAACTGGGACTAATTGAAGATGCCATGATGAATTCACCACATTCAACAAAACCAAACAACAAATGTTCAAACAATCCTCGTTAATGTCAATCACCACCAAGTTTTTGTTTTCATTAAATACAAATGGTTATGGTCTAGGGATCCTGATTTCACAAGCTATGGAATCGTCATCATGATGGGCAACCTGATTAAAGGCTCAAATGTACAATTAACAACATTGCAGAATTTCTAGCTATGGTTCATCGACTTCACTTAGCAGCTTCCATCAATATTGAATGTTTAATAATGCAAAGCAATTCAAAACCAACCTTTATGATATTCAAATCCAAGTATGAAGAATAAACCTATTTGCTGAAATGAAGAATAAACCAATCTCTAACAGACTCACCTATTTGCTGAAATTTGTTGAGATGAAGAATAAACCAATCTCCTCTAGTCCTCTCGAATCCAAGTATAGCATGTAAGAATCTAAAGGGCGAGCATATCAAATGAAAATCAAGCCCAAATCATGGTGAAAACTGAAAATTGCATAAAAATCCAGCAGATTTATGCTTAATACAGAAAACCCTAAATGATTTAAGAGGATTAGAAGAAGATTAGAATATTGAAAGTAGAAGAAGAAGAAGAAGAATACAGAAAACCCTAAAACGAATTTGAAATGAACAGAAAAATGAAGAAGATAGGAGCCATACCTTGGTGATGTGCATGTGTTGTTGGGGTGGTTCAACGAATCGCAAAACCCATTCGCTCCTTCTTTGTGAGTCTGTGTGCGTCTAAAGAGGTGGAAGACATGAAGAGAGAAGTCTGATTCTCTGAACAGGTGGAAGAGAGGAGTCTGAAGAGGTGAAAGACAGGAAGAGAGGAGTCTGATTCTCTGAATAGGTGGAAGAGAGGAGTGTCACGCCCCGATTTTCGAAGAAAAACGAAAATCCTAAAATCCACATAGGATTATCCGTTTCCCCAAAACTCAGGACGTGAAAATTCAATAACAACATAAACAAATAGCAGCAACAACTAAAACATGATTTAATTACTGAAACAAATAAAAATCTAACCCGGAAAGGACTGGCGTGGCTAGCTTACTAGCGAAACTCCAGTAACGCAGCTCAAAATCTCTAAACCTGAAAGGCTAATCGGCTACATTCTCAAGAATAATAGTATGCAATGACAAAGGTATTCCATCTCTCAGGAGCAAGACTTTTAGTAGTAAATAGAAGTCCAAGCTGTACGTAACTCAATGGTTTATAACCCATCCATTGCATCAAAACTGTAGTATTCCTAAAAATTTAAGTTCTCTTTATGGCCTTAAGAAAATCAACAAAAAGAAAAACTTAAAACCAGATTTTCTCTGTCAAGTATAAATCTGATCTATAAATAAAAATACTCAAGTGCTATGTCAAAATACCCAATCTAACAATAACCAAAATCGATACAAAATTAAAAAGAAAGGGGATGAAAATAAACTCACCTTTGATCCAAGAATCGAAACTCAATCAACACGGGCTAACCATCTCGTCTTCCATCTCTTCTTACAACCACAAACTTCCTTCTTCCCTTTTTCTTCCTCAGACCTCACAATAAACTAACAAACTTCTTATATCGCCTATTTCTCGCTCGCAGAAAGATTTCACAAACCTCATCATCTCACATCGACTCACCATTTCGCCAGAGCCACAATCGATACAACTCTTTATTGTCGCCTAAACAAACCTTCATGCCACTACTCGCCATCCACTAGCAGTAATCATCTTGAATCTCTTTTCCTATCTCCCTTGCAGATTCGTCACCGGCCAGTGACAACCACCCCACATCCCTTCTTCCTCAACCACAAACCACCTCTCATCGGCTGTCCCTTCTTTTCTTCATTTTTTTTTCCATCTCTCCTTCTTGATACCAGACTATCAGATCATCATCACCATCTCTACTTCCATCGAGAACCATCGTCTCTCACAAACTCTCTTCTTCCTCTCAATCTCACAGCATCTTCATCTTCGATCACAGTCGACTCACCATCTCAACCTCTCCTTCCCTGATTCCATATCCTAACATATCACCATCGTCTTCTCGCAATCGCCTTGTTCTCCTTCCTATCGCCACCCTCTTCCTCTCTCTTTTGCAGATACAGAGAGATTCGCCACAAACCAACCAACCTCTCGACCTTCGTCGCCGCCGAAAAGGGTAAGAGGAAGAGCAATCTTGCTCTTCCCGTTGCACAAAAGAAGAAGAAAAATGAAAAAAGAAAAGGATGAAGGAAAAAAAATGGTTTTTTTTTATATATGGTGGGTGGCTATTTGCCCCCACCAAACTTTTGAATGCACCCACCCTCTTTCACAAAATAAAACCCTAATCATTAGTTAAATAAAAGCCCAAAACCAAGCCCAAATACAATTGAGTAACAATCCATCAACATTAGGGTTTACAAATTTTTGGCTAAACACACACACACACTTTATCCTATTTAGCCATGGCATACAAAAATCTTTTTCCCAATAAATGAGATTACAATATACGCCACAATTAATAAATAAGAAATTTTTATATTTATTTAATTAGGCGGGTATTACAATATATACAACTCAAAAGAATCTCGTCCCGAGATTCGGTAGAGGAGGGTAAGTTAAGCGAAATTTAAAAATTACAACTTGTCAAACGAAAGAAGAGTTTAAAATAAAATTTTCGATTGAATTTTTGTTGCATAAATTTTTATTGCCATTGGAAAAGTAGGGGTTTTACAATATATACAACTCAAAAGAATCTCGTCCCGAGATTCGCGAAAAGGGTTAACTAAAGATTCAGGATAACAAACTGCTACAAGAAAACGACACAGAATAATGTCATCAACTATTGACATTAAAATAAGTTAGTCACAGAAATCTCATCTCGAGATTCACGAAGAAAAAGAAACAATAATAAAAGTTCAAGGTTCACCCTTGTCACTTTGTCTCTAAACATTCACACTACTACTCTCCCATATCCACATTCCGAGGATCACCTAGACTCTACCCTAGCCTAGCTAACCAAATGCTCTGATACCAAACTGTCACGCCCCGATTTTTGAAGAAAACGAAAATCCCAAAATCCACGTAGGATTATCCGTTTCCCCAAAACTCGGGACGTGAAAATTCAATAACAACATAAACAAATAGCAGCAACAACTAAAACATGATTTAATTACTGAAACAAATAAAAATCTAACCCAGAAAGGACTGGCGTGGCTAGCTCACTAGCGAAACTCCAGTAACGCAGCTCAAAATATCTAAACCTGAAAGGCTAATCGGCTACATTCCAAAAGGAATGTACCCAAGAAGCAAAAACTCACTTGGGTCAGCAATAAAGCTGGTGTGAGAAATCTTCATCCCAAAATCAATAAATCCGCACATGACAATATTAAAATAAACAAAACAATAAATAACCACACCATCAAGTAGATCCTCAATGAGGCAAATGTGTTATCATCCTAACTATAGAAATTGACTATGGCAAGTCCGACCTGCAGAAATATGAGTAGACTTGCCATCCTGCATGAAAATGTTAGAAGCAACCGGATAATATTTCTAAGTTATCAGTCCTCACAAATGTGATTTATTTTCAAACAATGATACAATTCATAGTCATATTAGACTATTATTGAAATATTAACAAAACACATTTTCTACCTTTAGGAAGACATGTAGTTCTCATTCAATGATTGAATGAGCATTTAGTTTCTTCCTTTAAGGTAATCATGCACATATACAAAAAGAAATCTCGCTTCTTTTCCACAATCGCACCATCCTCCTTGTGCCGAACACACCTCACCCAAGTGTGCCTCCATTGCCATCGAAACCACTCGGAGCGTACATGTTCCAAGTGGGGTGCCACCTCGAGGAACATGTCATCTCACCCGAAGTTCGATCACTGGCAAGTATTCTTCATAAATCTACACGTACAACCGAACTCACATGGAACGGTGCAGCGATATGCAAGCAAGTCTGCATACCCATAATAATATCACACGTATACAAGCAAGTCTGTATACAAAAATTTCTTTTATTTTCACATTTTTTTTTCGGAGTTGTGGAAAATAGCATAAAAAATCAACTAAAACGCAAAACTCTTTTATGGTGACATTTTGTCAACCATAAGTAAATCAACCACAGTATCCACCGTTCTTTTGGGGAACATGTAATATTTGACACATTGCCAATTCACACATCTCATCTCTTTGCATCATATGAAAAACAATATTCATACCAATTCGCATAAAAATACAAATACTCAAGCTAAAACAAGTGCTCAGATAAATTCCAGCCAACTAGAAAATTTTCTTCTATTTTGTGTTATGCAATTGGGGTCAATCTCGCCAGCTATGTAAATTCCAAATGTATGCATCTGATCACTTCGCTAAGATTAATATATATTCAATTGAAAGACAGTGGACAAGCACAAAATCACAAGAGATCAATGCATCAAGACCATACTAAAATTTCACTATGTAAGAATACAAAGAAGGAACTATGTTCTTCCTAAAAGCATAACTAAACCCTATCTTATATACAAAGACCAACCCCACAACATAACCAATCCAATGAAGTGATAGAGAAACATTCTATAGAGTTTCTGGCCTGGTACAATATTTGAACTGTAAACCTGACTAACCTAGAACTACTTGTATGCATGTTCTGAAACTTTGTCAGAAAACTAATCACATAAGTATTCAAATTATTCTCAAGAAGAATAGTATGCAATGACAAAGGTATTCCATCTCTCAGGAGCAAGACTTTCAGTAGTAAATAGAAGTCCAAGCTGTACGTAACTCAATGAATTATAACCCATCCATTGCATCAAAACTGTAGTATTCCTAAAAATTTAAGTTCTCTTTAAGGCCTTAAGAAAATCAACAAAAAGAAAAACTTAAAACCAGATTTTCTCTGTCAAGTATAAATATGATCTATTAAATAAAAATACTCAAGTGCTATGTCAAAATACCCAATCTAACAATAACCAAAATCGATACAAAATTAAAAAGAAAGGGGATGAAAATAAACTCATCTTTGATCCAAGAATCGAAACTCAATCAACACGGGCTAACCATCTCGTCTTCCATCTCTTCTTACAACCACAAACTTCCTTCTTCCCTTTTTCTTCCTCAGACCTCACAATAAACTAACAAACTTCTTATATCGCCTATTTCTCGCTCGCAGAAAGATTTCACAAACCTCATCATCTCACATCGACTCACCATTTCGCCAGAGCCACAATCGATACAACTCTTTATTGTCGCCTAAACAAACCTTCATGCCACTACTCGCCATCCACTCGCAGCAATCATCTTGAATCTCTTTTCCTCTCTCCCTTGCAGATTCGTCACCGGCCAGTGACAACCACCCTACATCCCTTCGTCCTCAACCACAAACCACCTCTCATCGGCTGTCCCTTATTTTCTTCATTTTTTTCCATCTCTCCTTCTTGATACCAGACTATCAAATCATCATCACCATCTCTACTTCCATCGAGAACCATCGTCTCTCACAAACTCTCTTCTTCCTCTCAATCTCACAGCCTCCTCCTATTTGATCACAGTCGACTCACCATCTCAACCTCTCCTTCCCTTATTCCATATCCTAACATATCACCATCGTCTTCTCGCAATCGCCTTGTTCTCCTTCCTATCGCCACCCTCTTCCTCTCTCTTTTGCAGATACAGAGAGATTCGCCACAAACCAACCAACCTCTCGACCTTCGTCGCCGCCGAAAAGGGTAAGGGGAAGAGCAATCTTGCTCTTCCCATTGCACAAAAGAAGAAGGTAAATGAGAAAAAAATGGTTTTTTTTTATATATGGTGGGTGGCTATTCGCTCCCACCGAACTTTCGAATGCACCCACCCTCTTTCACAAAATAAAATTGAGTAACAATCCATCAACATTAGGGTTTACAAATTTTTGGCTAAACGCACACACACACTTTATCCTATTTAGCCATGGCAAACAAAAATCATTTTCTCAATAAATGAGATTACAATATACGCCACAATTAATAAATAAGAAATTTTTATGTTTATTTATAAACAAAAATCTTTTATTTAATTTTTATATTTATTTAATTGCAAAACCCATTCGCTCATTCTTTGTGAGTCTGTGTGCGTCTGAAGAAGTGGAAGACAGGAAGAGAGAAGTCTGATTCTCTGAACAGGTGGAAGAGAGGAGTCTGAAGAGGTGGAAGACAGGAAGAGAGGAGTCTGATTCTCTGAATAGGTGGAAGAGAGGAGTTTGTTGCGTGACTTGCAACCTTGCGTCTGAGCGTCTCCTTCTCTGTGTGCGTCTGCGTCTCCTTCTTTGTGAGTTTGTCTGGAGGTGGAAGAGATCAAGAGGTGGAAGAGATCAAGAGTCTGTGTGCGTTTGCGTCTCATTCTTTCTGAATTCTGAATTTCATTTCTTTGAGTTTGTCTGGAGGTGGAAGAGATCAAGAAAATCATGATTCTCTGTGAGTTTTGTGTCTCGAGGTGGAAGAGAGGTCGGAAGAGGTCAGCGGATTTCAGGGTTTCTTAGGTTTTAGTTTTAGGTTTTTTTTTTTTTTTGAAAATGGTTTAATTAATACTTACTTTAGGGATAAGGGTATTATAGTAATTTGAGCAGTATAAACGGATATCCGCGGGCAGATATGGCTAAAATCGTATCCGCCCCGAATAGTCAATGGATATTGTTTGGATACCCGAAACCACTCGAAAACCCATTCAGCCATATCCAAATCCGCCCCATACGGATTGGGTGGGGCGGATATATGTGAAAATCCGCCCCCCTGCCAACCCTAGGTGAAACCCAAAGGTCTTATCAACCATCGAAATTCCCGAACTCGCCCAAACACAAATATGTTTGGGTCTTGGTCGGTGTGATAATATACAAGGTCAAGAGAAGTGATTGGTTCTTGAAAGTTCAAATACTTGTCACTCATTATTTTATTGAAAATATAATGAATATTGAATAATATGATAGTAGTCTCATTTTTCTTTCCAAGGTGCCTATGTGATAGCGCCCTTCCTCCTCTCCTCTACTGAGTAGAGCCAAAGGGGCCCCTAATTGGTAGTGACTCTTGTTTTGCAAATAAATTTGCTTCTCATAGATGACCACATTTCTTGGTTAGGGGTGGAGAATTGATAACTTGTGTGTCCAAATCTTTTAATTTGTTAGATCAATGCGCTGAGTGGATTTGATTGATTATATCTGAGAGGAGAGTTTATAGAAATCAATGCATTGAATGGGTTTGATTGAATACATTGCTGTCCAAAATCTTTCAATTTGTTAACTCAAATCTTTCAATTTGAGTTTAGTGAGTTTGATTGAGTACATGTGATGACAGGAGTAGAGGTTACGGAGTGAGAATGACAGATGGTCGTTAGGAAGAAGATTTCGTGGTGAGAAGAGAGTTTATAGAAAGAGATGTGAGAGAAGAAGATTTCTCACAGAGGGTTTGTGATGAAGAAGAAAAAACCTTATTTTGGAGTTTCCGAGACACACCCCACACCAAGATAAGGGCAAAAGGGTATAATTTTTTTTTTATCAGTCAATAACGTGGACTTAACAGTTCCATTAGAAAATGAATGTTAAATTCAAATAGTTTTCAAAACGAGGGTCAAATTCTAATAGGTATAATAAACTAACAGAAATTCTAATTGGCCGAGGAAACCAGCGAGGGAGGGGGGTGCAACCCTCCACCTCTCTCACTGGTTTCCTCGCCATTTAGATGGGTTCATAAACTAATGAGTGTCAAACAAAAAAAAACCTTCATTTTATGTGTTGAATGGATTTATTTACTTGCATCTTATATATTTTTTTCACATATTTCATATATTCTCAAAATTCATTATATATAATCATGTATTCTCGATAGGGCTGAAAATCGAACCGTCGGTTCGGTTTTTCACCTAAACCGTGAACCGAACCGAATTGACTTAGATCGGTTTTAAAATTTTCAAACCAAAACCGAATCGACCATTAATAAAACCGATCCGAAACCGAACCGATTCTAATTTATGCAAACCGTGACCGAACCGACTAAAATCAAACCAAAACCGAACCGACCGACTATTTTAAACATATTGTATTATTTATATATAAAATATATATTATTTATTATATATATTCGGTCGGTTCGGTTTGGTCGGTTAAAATCACATAAAAATCGAAAATCGAACCGACCACTTCGGTTTTGAATTTTTTAAAACCGAAACCGATCCGAACTGAATTTAAATCGATTCGATCGGTTTAATCAGTTTGATCAATTTTTTGTTTGGCCCTAATTCTCGAAATTCATAGGTTTTTTTAATACTCAAAAATATTTCTTGCGATCGAGAGAGAATTACTTATTTGTTATTCACACCCCAGTTAGCATTGTGTTAAACCTCTCTCTCTGTCTCTCCACACGCTTCATTCATACGCACACATTCTCCTCTTTATTTTCCATCTGGTCTCTCTCTCTGTCTCGCTCGTTTTTCTTTCTTTAGGGGTAGGGTTGCAGTAGCAGCAGATAAAAAGCAACTCGACTCGCTTGCGCAGCCCTAAACGTACGCACTCTCTCTTCACTCCACCCTTATCCTGCGCACTCCTTCCTCTTCGTCTTCGCAACAATGGGGGCTTCTCTCCCTTCCAAGGAGGCCAATCTCTTCAAGCTCATAGTCGTAAGCTCTCTCTCTCTTCACCTCTCTTTCAAGTTTCAATCATCAGTCAACAACAGTTCAACTTATTCCATCCAAACCCTAGATTTTTATCTATGGTTATTGAAACACGAAGTTATGTTTTTTATGCAACTTCTTTGGTTGTATTAATCCGATTGCGTAAATTCGATTACACAAGTGTTATTATCCGTATTTGATTTGTTGTTTTCTTGGATTTGATTTTAAAAGATTGAAAGTTATGATTGATGTAAGATTTGAAAATTAGGAACTTTCAGTGGTTTGATTTGTAGAAGATGTTTTCATTTCCATGAGTGTGCTTGCAAACTAAATGTGCCGAATTGATTTTCGAATTTCATATTCTTGACACTTAACTAGTAATTCCCGTCTTACTTTGGAATCTCTTTACTTGCATGGATGGTACTGAATTTAGATTCTGTTAGGGTGAGCGCGCAGAGTAGTTTCTGAGAATTTGATTCTATTGCAGTGGAATTGCTGTCTTTAGTTAGAAATTTTTTGCAAACATCTGTTGTCACTGTCATGTTTAGTCAGAGGAAAGAAAATTATCTATTTCATTAACTAGGGTCGCTTTGTCTATTCAATGCCCAGTTTACAATTCTTTGTGCTTTTTCTACAACTCGTTGGTTATTCATTTTTACGGCATTCAAAAAATGCTTTGTGATACGAAAATAAAGAAATTGCCGTAGCAAAGAAAAACTTGAGCCACCTGGCCAACATAACTACTAGCTTTGCATATGGTGTAAAAGTGAAATTGAAATATTGAACTTTGGTGGAATGAAATGAAAGTTGAGTTATTGGGCAGCAAATATTTCTCCCTTTCAAGTAGTGACCACTTGGATACAGTGCGGCATACATAGAATATGCAACTTTATACTATGCTGGGTTGTCACATCTTCTCCAATTGTTGAATGATATGGAAGCTTGTCAATTTTTGTGTTTTTGTTGATTGGCTCTGTTTCTGTGTTGCATTGTCTCTTTTGAAGGGTGAAATACTGTTATGTGACATATTTTGGACTTCAACGCTTTAAGCGATAGATTATACTCGCTTATATAGTGTAAAAATATGTTTGTGTTACTTGGTCACATTTTTCTTAAATTTAGCGTGGGTTTTGTTTTCAAGATATTAGCTCAAGCTCTAATCTAATGAAACTGAATGGATCTCGGGTGAGGTTATGACATTATGAACATTTATATATGCCAAAGAGATGCAAAGAAGAGATAGTGCATAAATGAGTTCAAATTTATATAGGTTTTGTTATATGCCATTATTTACTCTTCTAAAATCTGTTGCCTGTAGTGTTTTGGTGATATCATCAACTATAATTATTCTGCTTCAACTTCTACAAACAAAAAATTGAAGATCTAGTTACGATTAGAAGTACACTTCCATCTTGATAACTTCCTTACACGTTATTGTGCAGAAATCTTATGAAACCAAACAGTATAAAAAGGGTTTGAAGGCTGCAGATGCTATATTGAAAAAGTTTCCCGATCATGGAGGTATGCAGTTCAAGTTATTGTTGAATGTTGTTCCTCACTTTCACCACATTTAGATATGGCGCTTAATTAGCTTTATAATATGCTTAACTGCTACTAATTTATCCGAAGTTCTGTCTTCAGTAGGCATTTCAGTTACATGCTATTACCTGTTTGAAGATATCTTTTCTCTTCTTTTATTACTTTCATTAAAGAGTTGAATTATGCTCCAAACTATAACTGTCTGATACCATGTGACATGTGTCTTCCAGATTTGATAAAATTATAGAGGAATTGTGTGTGTTAGCACATAATTGATATTTATTGTTAGCCCATAATTGATATTTTTCCTGGTGATTTTATATTCGTATGCTGTTAAAAGGTTTCTGGAAGATAGAAACTTTGATTTATAGTTTTTTTTTTTTTTTTTTCTGTGGTGTTGGAACTAGTTAATTTTTTTTTTCTTCCCTAATAATTTTGATCTTGGAGGTAGTGTTTTGGCTTGCTTCGAAGGTTCAGTTTGCTTGGTTCACTTTATATATTGGTTGAGATGTCTGGATTTGTAGCCGGTCAAATGGAAAGCCGTGATTCTAAAACCTTGTCGATTTCACATGGTTATTTTGTGCCCTGTTTATTGAACCAGCATATTTTCTTTGTCAATGTATTAAAAATCCTCCGTCTGAATTTTTATTTTTTATTTTTTGTGTGTGGGGGGTCATGGGTCGGTGGTGTGTATGTTTGTGTTTGGTAATTTTCACCATCCTCAGAACCAGTTATGCGAGATGAGTTGCAGTAAAAATTGGTTATGCGAGATGAGTTGCAGTAAAAATTGTCTGTCTGTCACATATGGATCGTTTGCCTCTGCTTTCCTGGTGGATGAGCTTCCGTTCGATCATATCTCCCTTGAATAGTTACATTTTGAAAGGCGGTTCATATTTCTATGCATTGTATAAATGATTAATGGTCAAGGTTGGTGGAATAGAATTTGAGGATCATCGAAAGATGTATTTGGGGACTTATGTAGATTAGACTGGTTGGGAGCTTCTGCCTTAAATTCTGCAATTCTAGATCCTTTTTATCTTAAAAAAATCCTTTTATGCTTGCTTATTTAAGAAGAATATCAACTATTTCTCGTATATTGATGAAACAACAAATAAGTATTCAAATAACTTTTTTTTTTAGTTTCCTTGTGTTATATTTTGTTTGCTCATATGTTGTTTTGATTCGTTCATCTTTTGGGAAGGTTAGGGCTTGGATTTCTTTAACAGTTTTGCAATTATTTGGTTCAGAAACTTTGTCTATGAAGGGATTAACGCTGAACTGCATAGACCGCAAATCAGAAGCATATGAGCTTGTTCGGCGTGGATTGAAGGTAATATATATATATATATATATATATATATATATATATATATATATATATATATATATATATATATATCTTATTTGCTTTACCGGATAACCTGTCTCTTTAGACGAAAAAGGGTTGACCTGGGTTTTACTGTTATTTTGCAGAATGATCTTAAAAGTCATGTCTGTTGGCATGTTTATGGTCTTCTCTATCGATCCGATAGGGAATACAGGGAGGCAATCAAATGCTACCGCAATGCTCTGAGGATTGATCCTGACAATATTGAAATTCTTCGGGACCTTTCTCTATTACAAGTAGGCATGCATTGTACTGATCGTCTTTAAGAATATTCCCCTTTGGTTTTGTACTGAAATTAATGCTATGGGTTTTTGGCTGCTTGTTTTATTTTGCATTTTTGCATAACACATCCTTGTTCTATAAGGGAATTCTTCAAAAACCCCAATAAATTTTTTTATTAACTTGAAACACCCCATTAAAAACCCAAATTACCCTTGTTTTTTTCCCCGTTTTCATATGACTTTTCGTATGGATAACTTGTCATTGGCTTTACCTATTTTGTCTTTCCTAAAACAAACGTAGCTTATTTTTTAATACCATTACTAGTTGTTATCCTCTTTTATAGTTGGCTTAATTATTTGTTATGTCCAAGGTTTAAAAATTCTTAATTGGGAACCGAGGCATGAGGCGCAAGCTTTACTCAGTGTATGATTTGATAACAATCATTTGGATGATAACAATTATTTGGATCAATTAATACTAATTAATAATAATTCAGTTAATACTAATTCAATCAATTGTTGAAATAACTATTAGGCATAAGCCTCACAATGTTTTTTTAAACCATAGTTACACAAGGAACATAATACTTGTGCTCTCTAGAGGATTTCTTGATTACGGAGGATCCTAAAGATGATTCAAATTGGTAAAAGCTTGGCAAGAAAAAAAAACTAACGATAACCAAGGATGCACGGATACGGACACTCGCGTTGTGTCAGACACTGTCATGACACGCCGACTCGGCAATTTTCCAAAAACTAGGACCCGGGGACACGTCATATTATTTTTTTAATAATTTCAGTAAATATAAATAATAATCTAATAAAGTGTCTTGAAGAAGATGACACTGTTAAAAGAAAAATTAGAGAAAACGTATAGTAGAGAAGATAAGAAGCAAATGAGAGAAAAATAAGAAGCAAAGATTAAGAAAAAACATACACTTACCTCTATGCTTTAGTGGTTTTTTGCCTTATTTGTCTTAAATCGCAATTGAAAGTCATTCACTTCAGATGGATCAACAATCATTATATTACGTGGTTATTTGCAAACATCTAAAAATAAAAAATAAAACAAAGTTGGTTTTCGAGTCTTGATTGTGTCCTGACCAAGTTCCGGGTGTATCGGATGCGTGTTTGACACGTTGACCATATTGACCATGTGTTTGATACCTGCCAATACGTTGACCAAGTGTCCGACGCGTGTCGTGTGTCGGATACAGGTACGGCAAGTTTTTGAAGAGTCTGTACTTCCTTGACGATAACTCAAATTCTTATATTAGTTTATCATTTTTAGACTTCACAAGAGATGTAAGCTTGGAATATTGTGTTATAATCAGGCTTCTAGGTGCTATGTAGTAAATGCGGATAACAGTCCTTTGCGGTACACGATCGATTTAAGATTAAGAGGATTAATCGAGAATTATCCTTTAATTGGTCTACTTTTCAAAGTATACATTACGTGATTGGAATTCATCACACCTCGTTTCATATCAAGATTATCCTACAAATATTTTACATAGTTCGTTCAAGGGAGAACATGATAATACCATGAAAAGAGGAAAAAGGTCTAAAATAAGGGATTGTCGATTTTGGAGGAGAGAAAGTGATGCAAAAAAGGGTAAGTTTGGGGTTTAGTCATATTCTGAAATGAAGTGTTAACATTTTTCAGATTCCCCCCTCCCCCTGAAAATTGTGGGATTTGTCTAAGAATTCCCTTCTATAATGACAAAATCACGATTTACCATTGCAATAATTTTCTGTTAGGTCAGGAACTTCATTTACTTGTTCTAGTGGCTTCTATTGTTACCCTGACATCATCCTTTGGTTGTGATCCTTAGTAAATTATTTCTTTTGTTTAGGGTTTGCTATTTTCCTTGTGCAAATCCCGTTGTAAAATCATTGAGTTGGCAGTTCTTGACAGAACATATGACTGCAAAAAACAGCCAAAATAATTTTCAAGTTGAAAATCTTCAAATAATAATTGATTGATGTATCATGGCTGATTGTGCATTTCTCGATCGATCATGGTGGGAAAGTTTGTTTCATGCTGTCGCAAGGCCTCTAACCTCATGATTTTGTTTTATATACTCCGAGTCTCCGACAATTCCCATTACTCTTATGGCGTTGTTTATTACATGCGACATAACACAGAAATCCGTATAGTGTCACATTGTCTATACAAATCTTATTGACATATTCTGTATGCTAATGATATTCTCATACAATTATAGCTTTTTGGCTTTTGAATGGATAGCTATGCTTCTCTTAATCTGGCATAACAAGCTAAAAACCTTACATTACAAGTAATCAGGAGGAATTTAGGTATTGGAATTCTTCCATCTAAATGGGTGACGTAAGATTTGGTCAATAAACTTTATTTGGAGCAATCTTCATTGTGCAGTTTAAAACCCCAACCACGTAGTTTCGCATTGGGAAACTCAAAATAGGTCTTAATGGAATGTTGGATAGGAACACTATGAGTTGCATTAGTAAACTAATGAAGCATGTTAGAAAAAAGTGCTGAAAGATACCTTTAAAAAAAAAAAAAAACTGCCCAGCCACACTATGCTTGATTCGCTTGCTTGGGCCATTTGATTCCTGATGGTGGAGTGACCACCCAAGATAGCTGACTTGTTGGGTCCTACCACTATGATTTATTTATTTTGTTTTTGTCGGGGTTATAAATCTGATATGATGTGGATGTGTCTGGTGCACTTGTAGCATTCATTCTCGTTCTTGTTATACATATCATTTCATTCTCATGAATCATACTAGGTTACTGAATTTTATATTTCATGTTTGCTCCTAACAAGATAAGGAAGCAAATTTTGTTTTTTTAAAATGAAATATCAACTGCTTCTACATCAGTATTGTTTGCAGCTGTGACAATTATTCATCGTTCATCTGTTAGGCACAAATGCGGGACTTGAGTGGTTTTGTGGAGACAAGACAACAACTTCTTACCTTGAAACCAAACCATCGCATGAACTGGATTGGTTTTGCAGTTTCTCATCATTTAAATTCCAAGTAAGCTTTGACACTATATGTGCTTCTGCCCTAGGTCTTTGTCACAACTAAGCACATGTTGATGATGCCATTTTTCCTTCCTTATTTTATTTTTTATTTGTAAATATAAATGCATACATTAAAAGGTAGTTTGCACAAATGGCCCGATTACTTGGCAGTTTGACAGATATTTGAGTTACTGTTCTCTTGATTAATTAGGTAATTATTAGGTTACTACTTCTCCCCGTCTCACACATATGGACACACACACACACACTCTCTCTTCTTCCCCATTTCTGTATGTTTTCCCAATTTATATGTTAATTGACGGCAGTATTGTATGATCATGCATTATTGTTGATTCATTTTATGTTTATGTAGCGGCTCTAAAGCCATTGACATACTAGAAGCTTATGAAGGAACATTGGAAGACGATTGCCCTCCTGACAATGAACGGTGTGAACATGGAGAAATGCTATTGTACAAGGTAAATTTCATTTTGGCGAATACTGATATGTAAAACATACTTTCAGATTTAAAAAAAAAATTTGTTGGCACAGGTGTTGTGGAAATACTATGGGCTTTTTCGTTCAATTTATTTACTAGGTCAATTTGAGCTCATTCAGCATTGAAGTAAAGGCTTGGAATTTTGTTGGTGTAATTCAACAGAAAATGACGTGATCTGGAGTAGAATTTGAGGTTGACAATCATTTTTGCTATGTAAAAAAATTAAAAAAATTTTAATAATAAAAAAGTCCCGCTTCGACACTCCAATGCCTTGATCATCATTTTTTCCCGCTTATCTTTCGGGGGCTTAAATAGTTTATAAATATTGTTTGTGGAAAGTTATTAGTTTCCTAATACTTGTCTCAAGTATAATAAATAATCAATTAATACAATCAATATTATAGCTTTCATCTATGTATTAAGGTGGCTTGTGGTCCAACAAACTAATTTGTTGCTAGTAACCTTCCATCCACCTATCCACCTTTTTTATTTTATTTTTTGAGTAAATGCCGTACTTTAATAGAGATAGACATTTTTAAAATACAACAAATAACACAAGATTTGAGTAAATTGAAAAAATCACAAATTTTGAAATTTAATTTATGAATGCTAGGACAAACTTCTATCTAACCCCCTCAAAAAATAGAAATGCTAGACCAAACAATTTGGCTATAATTAGAATGTTCTCTCCAATGGGTTTCCTTTTTTTTTTTTTAAAGGTGAGCTTGGTTTTTATTTGATCTAGAACCACTAAATTTCTTTGGTAGAGTTTGAATCCTAGACTTGTGAACCATCCACCACTAGTCTAGGAGCTGAGCTAATACCCTGTTGGCTCGTCTCTTCTTCCTTGTTAACACTCTATGCCTGTAGGGATGGCAACGGGGGATTTGGGCAAATCCATCCCCGCTCCACTAGAGACGTGGATATCCGAATCCGCTCCAAATATCCGTTTATACAAAATTATAAAAACCATCTCCGATCCGGACGGATTGATGGATATCCGCTCTGCCCGATTATTCGTTAAAAAATGTCTTCTTCTCAACATCAAGGCCAAATTAGTAACACATCAAAACCAGTAAAATGCCCCTGACAAATAAGATTAGCAAAAGAGAAGGAGAAGCAGAAGAAGGACAAAGGAGAGGCGATGGGTTGTCTCATGTCTGGATACGCCTCTTGGGGAGAGTAGAAACCCTCGAAGAAACTGTTCCATCTTCATTAGAGGAATCAAAAGGGGAACGCTCACTGAGTGCCTTTCGCGCCGGCTCGGAGAGCACGATACACCCCCAACACCAACTTGTACCTCTTGTGTTGAAACCCTAGAATTGGTCGGGGAAAAAACTTGCTTTCTGATGTTCTTTTGCTGAAACCTATCATCTTCTACCGATAGCATGGGTTGCTGGTCATCGCAATTGAAAACCCTAAGTGATTAGTAGAAGACGATGATGGGAGAGCATGTGTCGCACTCACTGAAGGAATTAGGGTTAGAATTTCTGTCTGTTTTTCAATTCAATATTTTTTTCGATATGTTCGTCCAACAACAAGATCGATCAATTTTTGTTTTAGAGGAGAGATAGTTGCGAGTTTAGGAGTTGTGTTTGCTTTCCTGCTTTGATTTTGACTAAGCCAAGAGAGAGAAAACGAGAGAGAGGCGCATTTTTTGTAAGCAAGGTCGAAAAGATGATTTTTTTAAGCAAAAGAGGAAAGAAATTAGGTTTAGGTTCTTTTACTCTTTTAAGTACTGAAGGGTATTTTAGTAATAACACGGGATAAATGAATATCCATTTAGCGGATATGGCCAAATTCGTATCCGCCCCGAATATTCAATGGATATTGTTTGGATCCCGAAGCCATCATAAAACTCATTTAGCCTATTCGAAATCCGCCCCATTCGGATTGGGTGGGGCGGATATCCGTGAAAATCCACCCCACTGCCAGCCCTGTATATGCCTCCCTTGTCATTTCTTTGGCCTCTTTCTTGTCCACATCTCACACTAATGTGAATAACCTTTGGAATATGCTTATTTTTTGTAAGTTGCATTAATTTTCAACACCATGAAAAGTTCAGAATTAATTTGATCGTCCATTTTAACTTTAAGTTCAAATATTAAAATTTTCAGAAAAGTGGCTATTTTTGGAGTAGTTTAAACTATATGGAGAGGAGATCATTCTCGCAAAACTTAAGGAATTTTAGTAGGGATTTTGGTATGAAAAGTAGTATTCAACTGATCCCTTCCATAGATATAGCTACATACAAAATCTTGAGATTATTGGAATAGAAACTGTCAAATCTGATGAGTCTACACTCCGACGATTTTATTTTGATTAGTGATTTCTATACGTTTGAAATGTAAACTATTATGCTGGTGGTATGCAATAATTCGGGTAGTACGTGAATATATATATCTCATGGTTAAGTTATTTATATGTAATGTATTATCATGCAGATATCTTTGCTGGAAGAATGCGGGTTACTTGAGAAAGCTCTAGAAGAATTACGAAAAAAGGAGTCTAAAATAGTAAGTGCTCCTTATGTGATACTGGAATCTGCAGACAACTGCTGGAATGGAAGTATGTTTCACTCCTATAGTGCTAATTAAAAATCTTAAATTTCACTTTACTATTCTCTGTTCAGGTTGACAAATTATCTTATAAGGAACAACAAGTTTCTTTACTAGTGAAGCTTCAACATTTAGAAGAAGGAGAGAAGATTTATAGAATTTTGCTTTCAATGAATCCAGACAATTACAGGTTAGTAGGTTTTATAAGAAAAGCGCTTTATGGACTACCAAGAAAAAAAAGATTTAACAAGTAGGCTCTGACTTACTGGAAGGGATGAGGCAAGAATCTAGAATGAAATTTGAAAATTTAGTCCATTTCCTTAATATACTGTCTTTTAAGTTGGTTTAGATATTTTCTAATTCTAATCTTTTGATTTTTGGTTATATTTAGATATTATGAAGGCCTACAAAAATGTGTTGGGCTATATTCAGAAAATGGCTGTTACTCAGATGAAGAAATTGAGCAGTTAAATGCCTTGTATAAATCGCTTCAGACACAATATAATTGGTCTTCTGCTGTTAAGGTAAATATTATTTATTTTTTTCAACTTCAATAATCATCTTGTATTTACCTACCCTGGTTCTTTTAACTTCATAATCATCCAAAAAGTTTGTGTACTAGTGCCTTTAAAGTTCCTTCCATGTAAGGTAGGGTTGTTTACAATGCCTTGTTCAGTGTGTTTTACTCTCTTTAGCATCTTTTCATTCTCGTAAGTTTCGCTGCACTTAAAGATGTTTAGCACATACATCTTGCACTACCGATGAGTATATCCGGACATCTACCATTAATTGTATTTGACATCATAGTTAAAAAAATGTAGTACGCCTCACCTGTGTTATTTATGCGATGATTAATCGCCTATTAATCGGCAATTAAGTGTAAAACGGGGGTTGAGCAAACCGAACTGGGTATAATTCAGTTGGGTTTAGCGGACATCACCCAGCCAACTTGTCGATTTCTCGCTAGGTATTAAAAAAAAAAACCTAACTCATCCATCAGCTCTGTTAGCTCTGTTCGATTGTACAAAGAAAAGAAAACTAAGAAGAAGAAGAGAGAAGCAGAAGAAGGAGAAGAAGAAGAGAAACAGAAGAGAGAAGCCAAAGAAGAGAAGCAGGTTTGCTGATCAGAAGAAGACTGTGATTTGCTGATCAGAAGAATAGAGAAAGAAGAAGACTGCGGATCTGTTGCTGCTGTACTGATTTGCTGCTGAGAGAAGAAGAGAAAACCAAGAAGAAGAAACGATTTGCTGCTGCTGATCTGATGCTGATCAATTACTGATCGGCTGATATGCTGCTGTTGTACTGATCTGCTATTGCGATTTGTGCAGATCGCAAAACAGAGAAGAATAAAGAAAAATAAGGGAGAAGAGAGGAAGGGAAAAAAGGAGAAAAGAAGAAGAGAAGGGAGAAAAAGAAGAAGACTTACCTGGTGATCTGCTGTTGTTGTGTTATGTTGTGGTTGTTGTTATACCTGTTATATTCTGTTGTTGTATGTTGGCTGTTGTAAACTATTACCAATATACAACAATAAATCATTTTGATTAATTATTATAATTAGGATATAAAATCTGTAATTTGAAAAAAATAGACCAATTAAATCCGATTAATTGTAAATCAATCCTGGACCGCAAAGGGTCCGATTAAGGATTTAACTACACAGCGCCTCACGCCTCGCCAAAAGATTTTGCCTCAGTTCCCAATTACGATTTTTTAAACCTTGTTTGACATATATTGTTTTGTTGTCAGAGAATACCACTTGATTTTCTCAAGGGTGAAAAGTTCCGTGAAGCAGCAGATAATTATATTAGACCTCTCTTGAGAAAGGTATGTTTTATCTGATTTATCTCTTTAGATCTGAATAGTTTTCAGTGATTAATATCAAGGTTATTTTTCTCAGTGGTTATGTTTATATTATGTTTTTTTTTTCTGAAACCACTTCAGACAGACTTAAACATTTCTTAATATTCTGCACAGGGAGTTCCTTCATTGTTTTCTGATCTATGCCCTTTGTACAATCATCCTGGCAAGGTCTGTTTTTCTCTTTCCACTAATTCTTTGTATGTGTTATTATTCTTCTTATCTGCTGAATTCTTCTTTCCAAATCATTGTGTAGGCGGACATTATTGAACAATTGATTGTTGGGTTAGAAAGTTCACTTCGGACAACTGGAGGATATCCTGGGAGGTAACATAGGAGCTAAAAAGATAATGTTTGCAAAAATTGTGCTGACATTAATCAATTTCGACTTATAAAGATCTTTTATTTACTTTTAGGGTCTATTTGGTTGCATAGAATTGGATTTCTGTGAGTAATGGAAAAACCAGTCTCGTGCAAATATGGTTTCCCGTCATTAAAACCAAATAGTGAAAAATGCGCCTAACATAGGAATTGGATCCATTTCCTACGGAAGATGGCTTACCAAACAGACCCTTAGGTTTATTACTCTAGAATTTTTGTCGAGACAGATTCTGATTGGTGTGTCTTGTTTGTCATTCTAAAGGCATTTTATGCTTACATTTTTAGTCTTAAACAGTTTATATTTTGGTTAAGAATTAAAAGCTAAAATTCTAACTTTAAGTAGAAAGTCATTTGAAATTCTTTTGTAGGCATATTTAAGTGTTGGTCTAAAATTAAGTTATTGTATTTTATTTTGTTCTTTTTTTTTTGCACAAGAAAGTAATTGTAGTTTGACAAATTATTGTATTTTGTCCGCAATTGACATGCTAATTTTATGTCAAACAATTTAAAGTTATAGTTTCTTTGTAATCGTGCTATTCATGAATCAACCTCTTATAGAAAACAAATACATACAGTTATTTTCACTAGAAACAATTATCAGCAATTTCTCTTAGAAATTAAGGGCAAAGCTTACAACTGAGGTTTTTGGTCTCTCACCCTTATGCCGCAGCAAAAGAGAAACAACCAAATGAATTTAAGGGCAAAGATTACAACTGAGTTTTGGATTATCATTCTTTATGACGTGGCAAGAAAGAAAAAAACCAAGTCTATGGTAATTCGTTCTTATCTCGAGATTGGATTAGCATGGATGTCATGGTTTTCTGCAGTATTTGTGTTTGTTGCGTTGTGCCTTCAAGGGGTTTCAGTTTGTGCATTTCATGTTAGAGTGGGAATAATGCATGTTTTCAATGAGGCCTCAGCAGTGGTCGCAGGGTTGGGGGGCTACAGCCTATTTATTGAAACAAAAGGGAGAAGCTTACAACTGAAAATGTGTATTTTTCTCTGATCGTCTTAAAATACAGATTGGGTTTTACATATGTAAAATGTAGATAATTTTCCATTTCAACCATGCGGTCCTTTAGTCTTGGTGAAAATGGGTTTCAGTGGTAACCGCATGGTTGATAGAGCTAAGGAGGTGAAGGGATTGGGTTCTATCATCTTCGTACTCCACATGCCGGCGCCACTGGTATTTGATTTGTCTTCATACCCCTCTGAGTATCTGGTCACTCTTATGCTCAAAGATATTCCATAAAAGAAGTCTCACATCAGATGAATGCCACAATCAATTTGGTGGCTGTAGTTAGATGTGACCCTAACCTCACATGGTCTGGAGCCTCCAATTTATATGCTCATATTTTTAACTGTATTCTGTTTCTTTGGGTCCAGACTTGGTTCACAAACTTGAGCGAACCATAGAATGAAACCAATTGAGCAAACCATTCCCAGCCAGTATGTATATTGGTGCTCGGGCTGACGTTCTGTTTGTTCTGAATCTAAGCATGTGTCTTTGTCAACCAGGTTCATGTTGGTCAAATTCATGAGTGGTTGAATTAGCACAAGCTTACCCACTATCTGTTACCATAAACTAAGCCAGTTTTAGAATTTATTGCATGAGTTATCCAACTCTTGCTATTTGGCATCTATAGGCGCGTGCATTTCTCTGTTCAATTTTGGCGGTTGATACTGATTCTGTACTAACATAATTCTAATGTCATGTTTAAATTTCTTGCACATTCTAAATTGGATTCTTATTTCCTGTTATCAAGTTAAATTTTTTTTGTACTGGCTGAATGGGTTTGTCTTCATTCTAAATGCAGGGCAGAGAAGGAACCTCCTTCCACGCTTCTTTGGACTTTGTTTTTGTTGGCTCAGGTACTTGCACTGCAGTAGTTGTTTTTTTCTTATTCATTTTCTTGTCTGTTTCCTTCAATTTATGGTGCTCGCGGACTTCATTATGATGCAGCATTATGACAGACGTGGTCAATATGATGTTGCTCTTGCTAAGATTGACGAGGCCATTGAACATACTCCAACTGTGATTGACCTATACCTGGTCAAGGTATGTCAGTAGCTTCTGTTTTGAGCATTGTGAATTATTCATATATCGTTTTTAACTGTCATTTGTGGTTTAATAATGATAAGTCGAGAATCTGTTACATTAATGTTATAATTTTAGACATATACTCCCATTAGCATTATTTTATTTGAGAAAGGTGTACTGATGCTGTGTTCATGAGTAACTCTGATTTTATTAATTCAAAATTTTGTGTATATACAGTATACACCATTGAAATCGTTTTTTTGCATATATTTCAAATCAACTAGCTGATCTGAGACAACACAATATTTGGAGATTTTGTTTTTTGTTCATCCGTTATGGTGTATTTGGTATTTTCTGGAGCTCTTCAATGTAGCAGCAAGCTGTTGCTTTTTAATTTTAGACTTATACTCCCATTAGCATTATTTTATTTGAGAAAGGTGTACTGATGCTGTGTAGTTTTCATGAGTAACTCTGATTTTATTAATTCAGAATTTTGTGTATATACAGTATACACCATTGAAATCGTTTTTTTGCATATATTTCAAATCAACTAGCTGATCTGAGACAACACAATATTTGGAGATTTTGTTTTTCGTTCATCCGTTATGGTGTATTTGGTATTTTTCTGAAGCTCTTCAATGTAGCAGCAAGCTGTTGCTTTTTAATACCATCTTTCTGTTTTCTTTCTTATTTATTTATATTTATATTTATATTTATTTTTATATTTCAATTTCGCTATTTTTTTGTTAAGTGTTACTGAGCATGCAATCGTACTTACCATTTCCTTTTCATCCACCCAGTTCACTCAATCAGTATTCGCTTGACATGATTTTCAGGGCAGAATCTTGAAACATGCTGGTGATTTGGTTGCAGCTGCTGCATTGGCAGATGAAGCTAGATCTATGGATCTTGCAGATCGTTACATTAATAGTGAATGTGTTAAGCGTATGCTTCAGGCTGATCAGGTATGCCTTGTAGCGAAGAGTATATGCACTTTTCTTGTTTCAATGGTTTCTGTTACTCATTGGTCATTTGTCGTTTATTCGATCAACAGTAACTAGTGACCATATTTACAAGTAGTTTTGTATCATTACTAGCATATTACTTGTGTCGGTGGCACTCCACATACAATTTTTTTCCATGCTAATTATCATGCAATGGACACCCTCACTATTGCCCTCATTCAATTCCATTAAAAAAATCATATTTTAAAATGTAAACTAAATTTTTTGAGGTGCAAGCCTATTTTACGGTAATAATACTAATTGTTTTAGAGTCAAACTCGATTGAAATTAGAATCGATTGAATGTTTGGAGTATTTGTTTAAATGTTCATTATAATGTCCATACGTTTCATTGAAAAATATACTTGGGAATGAAAATGTTAAAAATACTTGCATGTTTTAATTATAAAACATATATTTTGAAATTTTAAGTGTTTATTTATCGATGATTTTGTTGGAAAGATCTTCAAAATTGCATTTCAATGGTATTAAGTTTACCAAAATTCCGACAACTACGTAGATAGTTATGATAATTTTCATTTTGAAGAAATGTAAAATACAATTATCTCTGCCACATGTACATTCCACCACCTTTTTTCACAAAATTTTCATTTCTTTGCCCTTTTACATTTTTATATTTACAAACGTGCATCATAGGAAATTAATCTCAACCCTCAACACATTTCCTAACTTTCAATCCTAGCCATCTTTTATGTCAAATCCTTGTGACAATTTTAATTTTGAAAAAGAAAAGACACAAATTTCTCTTTCCACATACATTCCACCAATGTTTTCACATTGTTTATATTTATAAACTTGTCGTCATAGGAAATGAATCTCAACCCTAAACACATTTCCCAACTTTCAATCATAACCATCTTTTATTTTCAATTTCTTTTGATTTGACGTTGTCCTAGTCAGCAATGAAAAGTAAAACACCACTCTGAATTATAATGTAGATATGTAATTTTTTATTACTTTCCTTTCTCTTGTGGTGCATATGTGTTTTGTTTGATTTTGAAAAGTTTTTGCATTTATGTCTTGAAGGTGGGTTTGGCAGAGAAAACAGCTGTATTATTTACGAAAGACGGAGACCAGCACAATAATCTGCATGATATGCAATGCATGTGGTGCGTATATCTTTAGTCAACTATAGTTTGGTTACAGATGCTTGAGTATATTGTTTATTTACTAATCTTATTAAACTTATAAACTACATGAAGGTATGAGCTTGCTTCTGGCGAAAGTTACTTTCGGCAAGGTGATTTAGGACGGGCTTTGAAAAAGTTCTTGGCTGTTGAGAAGCATTATGCAGATATGACTGAAGACCAATTTGATTTCCATTCCTATTGCTTGAGGAAGATGACTTTGCGTGCATATGTGGAAATGCTAAAATTCCAGGATCGGCTGCATTCCCATTCATATTTCCATAAAGCAGCAGCTGGAGCTGTCAGGTGCTTTTATCTGACTTGTATTCAGGCTGATTCTGCACTAGATTTTGTTGCTTTTGAGCATGCTTTGTGGTCATAATATACTATGCAAAGTTATTTTAAGCTTTGTTCAAAAAGGGCGTGGCTTTTACTAGAAATTTTTTAGTGTCGAAAATTCAGCTTCGAATTTATGAAATAGGATTTTAGCTTATTTATTCTTGGGATTTGCATGGACACTGGTTATTCCACTCCCCATTACCATGGAATGGTGTTTCTACAAGAATTATTTATTATTCAAAAAAAGGTCAGTTCTATCGAAAATCCATATTGATTTACTTTGAAACCCAAAAAGAAAGTGTGACAAACCTACAAAAAATGAAAAGAAAAGAGCAATGCTAATTCAAGCCAGTATGAAGGTGTCCACCCACAGTACATAATTCACTCTTCATCCTCGTTAATGCCAAAACATGTCAATAAATGTCTTATTTTTCTTGAGGTTGTCTAGCATAGTCTCAGGGTAGGTGCTGATACTATAATTTGTCTGTATTTACTGTTCCTAGTTGTGTTTGAATTTTGAGGTGCATATGATTTCTATATTCTTGGTTGTGTAAACTGGAATTTTGAGATGCAGATGCTACTTGAAGTTATATGATTCTCCTTCAAAATCAGCTAATGAAGAAGATGAAGAAATGTCAAAGATGCTTCCTTCCCAGAAAAAGAAATTGAGACAAAAACAGAGAAAAGCTGAAGCACGTGCTAAGAAGGTACACCTTATTTCTTGTATTTTCATTTTGGTATTTTGGCTGAATAATTATTTGTCTAATAACTCGATTCCATAGGAGGCTGAAGAAAAGAATGAAGAAGAAACTGGTGCTGTTGGTGTCTCAAAATCTGGGAAAAAGCAACATGCAAAACCAGTTGATCAAGATCCCCATGGGGTGAAACTGTTGCAGGTTTTTATCTGTCCCTTAAAAGTGCCTTAATGGAGTTTCACACGTTCCTTTTCTCATGCAATGTTGATGTTTGGGAATATATGAGGTATAAAGATATAATATTTCACTGTGATTTGCATGGAGCAGGTTGAAGATCCCTTGTTGGAAGCTACGAAGTACTTAAAGTTGCTTCAGAAAAGCTCATCAGAATCAATGGAAACACACTTACTTTCTTTTGAATTAAACATGAGAAGGCAAAAAATTTTACTTGCTTTTCAGGTATCCCACAATCTTCTCATCGCTTGTAATTTGCTTAATCTTCTCATCACTTGTAATTTTACTTGCTTTCCTAGGCGGAGATTTGAATGGCTATGTCGGTAATGATAGAGTTGGGTATGAGAGGGTACATGGAGGTCAAGGTTTTGGGGATCGAACACTTTGGGAATTTATATTCTAGATTTTGATTTAGCTAAAGATTTTGGGATTGTGAATACTTTTATAAGAAAAGGGAAGATCACTTGGCGACCTTTGCAAGTGGGCGTAATAGAAGTCAAATTGATTATTTTCCTGTTAAGAGACGATTTAGCTAGGTGTAAAAATTGTAAGGTTATATCTGGGGAATGTTTGACAAACCAACATAGGTTGTTAGTCCTTGACTTTTGTCTTAAGAGTAGGGGTCGTATTGCTAAAGAACAGGTTAGACAGAGAATTAAGCAGTGGACCTTATAGGGAGATGTGTGCCCAAAATTGAGAAAGAAGATTTTGGGTGGCCAGTCAGTTTCAGAGGGTTGGGAGTATCTAGAACCAAAGGATAGGACTGGTAGCGTAGATCTTTTTAAGCATTTGGCAAACCGAATAATAAGATGTGCGAAGGAAGAGTAGGAGAGGGTCGAGAGGCCAAAAGATGAGGTATATATGATAAGGAGACGTGGTGGTGGAACGCTCATGTGCAACAAGCCATTGCAGAAAAGAAAAAATGCTTTAGGGAATGACAAAAAGATAGATGCCTAGAGTCTTATGAGCTCTATAAACTAATTAAGAAGTCGAGTAGTAAAGCAGTAGGGGAAGCTAAAAAGAGAGCATATGGTGGTCTGTATAATAGGCTAGGTACAAAGAAAGAAGATGATGATATTTTCAAGATAGCTAAAGCTAGAGAACGAAAAATTAGGGACTTGAGTCATGTTAAGTGTGTTAAGCATGAAGATGGAAGAGTTTTGATGCATGATAAAGCTATTTTAGATAGATGGAGGGATTATTTTTGAAACTTACTCAATGGAACACATGTAGGGGAGTTAAACTTGGAGGGGTATGCTTCACAGAAAAGGGAGACATCGTGTGTTCCATCGCAGAGCTAGTGCCACAGAAGTGAGGGAAACTTTAAAAAGAATGAAGACGGGGAATGCAGTTAGACTGGATGATAAACCAATTGAAGCGTGGAAATGTCTGGGAGAAGTTGGGATTCAATGGCTAACTAGGCTCTTTAATAAGATTTTGAAAACTAGAAAAATGCCAGATTCGTGGAGGCATAGCATTGTGGTACCAATTTATAAGAACAAATGGGATATTCAAAACTGCTCGAACTATAGAGGGATAAAGCTTATGAGTGACGATGAAACTTTGGGAAAAATGTTATAGAACGAAGACTAAGGAGTTAAACCACGGTTTCAGATAATCAATTTGGATAGGTCTACTACGGAAAATAGAAAAATATCGAGAGGAACGTAAGAGTTGTATATGGTTTTTATTGATATGGAGAAAGCTTGCGATAGGGTTCCCAGGGAGTTAATTTGGTGGGTGCTTGAAATGAAGAAAGTGTCTCAGTGTTGTGTCAAAATCATTAAAGATATGTATGAAGGGGCTGTAACAAGTGTTCGCTCAGGGGGTGAGATGTCCAATGAATTCCCAGTATCAATAAGACTACATCAAGGGTCAGCCTTAAGTCCATGCCTCTTTGCTTTGGTCATGGATGAGTTGACGAGACATTTGTAAGAAAATGTACCTTGGTGCATATTATTTGCATATGATATTGTCTTAATTGATGAGACTAGTGAGGTTTAGGTCAGAAATTAGATAGGTGGCGGGAGGCTTTAGAGAGTAAGGGTTTTAGAATTGGTCATTCGAAGACGTTGTATCTAGTGTGCAACTTTCGTTATGAATCACGAGAGAAGAGTAATCCAATTGAGATCGAAGGCGTGGAGGTCCCAAAGGGTGAGGCTTTTCGATATATAGGATCTATAATTCAAAAGAATGGGGCTATTGAAGAAGATATAGACCATAGGATTAAAGTTGGTTGGCTGAAATGGAGAATGACGTCAGGATATTATGCGAAAGAATGATGCTTGCAAGGCTAAAAGGGAAATGCTATAAGGCAATTATTCGACCAGCCATGCTATATGGTTCAGATAGTTGGGCTACTACGGGACAACATACGCATAGGATAACAGTAATAGAAATGCGTATGTTAAGGTGAATTTGTGGTGAAACTCGTAAGGATAAAATTAGGAATGAAAGAATTAGGAGATAGCGCCCATAGAGGATAAAATAAGAGAAAAGGTCTGGTCACATGCGTAGGACACCAAGCATGGTGCCAATTAGAAAATGTCTAGATTGACAACTTAATGAAGGGTGTAGACGGATGGGACGATCTTTGAAAACTTGGATGAAGGCAGTGAATGAAGACATCCTTGAGCTTTGATTAGGCGAAGATATGTGGGAATACCACATTGCTTGGAGAGCCAAAATCCATGTAGCCAACCTCGAAAATATCGGGAATGGGCTTTGATGATGATGATGAGTGTGGTCTGCATCATTAATCAAGTTTCTAATTGTACTTTTCTGCGTTATCAACACAATCTTTGAAGCTTTGTTGCTAATATTGTTAAACCAAGATTCAAGTACTATAGTTCTTCTCCGCGCTATCTAATGACGTGATACGGGTATTGGTATCCGATTGTGATATAAACATGTTGGCAAAAAGAACACAATACGATAAAGGCTAGGGGGCACTTGCACATTTTAGTATTATTTACTTTTAAACAATAAGTTTTGAACTAATTGTCAATAGTGCTACTCATGTTACTAACGTGTCACAATATGCATATAGGATTAGTATGGAAGTGAATCTTTTCAAAGATATGTAAAAAAGTTGATGATCTTAGCATAGTGTCCGATGGGAGTATCAACACGATTAACTTCTTTTTTTTGGTAATAATAAAGTGTCGTTACATAGTTCATATCAGGAAATGAAATCTGATTTAACCCCATTTACCAGCCTGATAGGTAACCATTTTTCCCATATGAACTTAGTTAATGTTTCTAAATCATGATATTTATTCAACAGATTTCAGATTTAAGGTAGTTTTTGGTGCAACTTATTAAATATTTTCATTTCTAAAAGCACAATATTGATTTCTTTTCATTTATAAACTTTGACCATGGTTTTCTGTGCCATCAATAAAAAATTGCTTTTCTTTTCTCTCTGTGTAAGCATTTTTATTTATTAAAGCACAATATTTTTTTCCCGTATATGCCACTCTGATTTTAACTCTTTTGTTTACTATTTGCTCAGTAATTTAAAAGTTCTTTTTAAGTAGAGCGAGACAGTAATGCGTGCTTTGAATCTACTGAATACTTTAAAACATTGAAATTGCTATTGGGATTTCTATGATACAATCAGGTTTATCTTGTATTTATCCATTTGCTTCATTTCAGCCAGTTTGATTTCTGTTTAGTTTGATTCTTTCCCCTTCTTATGCACTCTACATAGTTTCTATGTTAGTAGGAACATATCTGAAAGTGTCCTTAGTTGCTCGTTATGCTAGAGACTAACTTTATGAGCCACTTTTTTTTTTTTAATTCTTGAATTGAGTCTCCTAGTTGACCTTGTTATGTATGTTATCTTCTGTTCTGAAACTATTGTTCTAAAGAGTTGTCACATTTTGTTCAGGCTTTAAAGCAGCTGCTAAGATTGGATTCAGATAACCCAGATTCTCATCGTTGCTTGGTAGTTATTGTAACATGCTTTTTGTTTCTCATTTCTCATTTTTGTTGTGTATACTTCAATCTGTATATGTTGCAATGTAGTCTACATCAAAAGAAACTTTCTCCTTGATTAAGTTTGTTGAAATTGTCCATTGACCTTTAAGGTCTCTACTAGCTTCTTAGCTCCCCTTTTGGTTTATTTTCCACAGATAAGATTCTTCCATAATATGAGCACTATGGCTGCTCCAGTGACTGATTCAGATAAACTGGTATGGAGTGTGTTAGAAATAGAACGTTCAGAGCTCAGGTAAAGTTTGCATTTCTTTTTTTCCTGTGTTGTTTTGCTTAGTAAAACTTAGTACTTGGAATTTATAGAAGTTGTCTTCTGGTGCAGTCAATTGCATGAAAAATCTCTCATCGAAGCAAACAATTCTTTCCTTGAGAAGCATAAAGGTAAATAATTTGTCTTAGTTATCCAACTGGAGCAGATTGATCTTGTTGTCTGTTTAATTTCTTGCTGATGTTTATTATTGTTTTTCTTGCGCTGCAAAGACTCTTTGATGCATAGAGCAGCTGCAGCAGAAATGATGTATGTTTTAGAATCTGCAAATAAGGCTGAAGCCATCAAGTTAATAGAAATTACAACAAACAATGTGGTTCCGAGGTAGGATTTTTTTTAAACTGTCTTCTCGATTTGTTTTGTTAACACTATGATCTTGTCTAATCTAACCATTTCATTTTAAAGAAGATTAAGCTCTTGGTTTTTTTAAATCAGCAATAGACCACTTGGACAAATCAAGGAATGGAAACTGAAGGACTGCATTGCAGTCCATAAGCTACTTGCGACAGTGTTCGTTGATCCCGATGCTGCTTCAAGTGAGTGTTGCTGCTGCCATTCTTTCACTAGTGATTTGTCTTTAGTATCTAATATTTTTTTGCAGGCAATTTCAGTCTGTTCTGCATGGAATGACTGAACAAATGATATCTTGTGTTGATGCGGTCCATTAATCATGTTTTCTGTATAAACATCATTCATGTAAGATAATTTTACAAAGCATATCAACATTGTTTTGTTTTCATATGCAGGATGGAAAGCTCGCTGTGCTGAGTACTTCCCTTTTTCAACTCACTTTGAAGGCATTCATAGCTCGGCTGTCTCTAGATCTTCTGTTGGCAACACACACAATACTCCCATAAACGGGGATGCCAATCATCACGAAGCTGTTCCAGGCTTAAGTTCTCACTCTTCAAATGGACAATTAGAAGCTTTCAAGGAGCTTACAGTTTAATTTCTCAGTAGACGTGATTTCCTGAACCCACTTGAGCAAAAGTTATAAAAAGACATACTTCCCACTTCACAGAAACGACAAAGAATTGGGATCCGTGCCTGGCTCGAGAAATATACTCCAAAAATCTGGTGGCAGAAGCAGCACATGATTCCACATCCATTTGTCCTGGAAGTTGTCAGCAAATTGTGGTAAGTTATTTAAAGAATCATTTTTGCATGGGAGTTTTGTCCACCCCGTTCCAGAATGGACGTTAACAGAATGTGTACAATTAGTTTGTTGTGTCACGAGGTCATTGGAATTCGTCCATGTCTCAATTTGGTTGGTTGGGCGAGGCATAAGTTAACAGATGTTCCTAGTCCAGGAGGGCGTCCTATTTCAAATTTTGGGCAGTTTTCTTACATCTGTTGGCTTGTAGTCCTGGTGAACTTATGGTCAGTGCTTGTTACGACTTTGTTTTCCTTTCCTTTCCTGACCATTTTATTTATTCATGTCATGTATACACTGCAGAATGTGGGAAATTTTGGCTTGAAATTTACTTTGTACCCATTTGATTTCGTTAGTGTCAATGAATTGAGAATGGAAATAAAGCAAACCAAACGTTGTTTAACTTGGTGACAAACCACAACTGGGACTCCCAGGGTTTGTGAAATTATTCATTTTCAATGAACATTCCGATGAGCATCCCAAAAGCTGCTATTGTTGTGCGATGTTCAAATGAAACAGAAGTTGGGTCGGATATGTAAGCTTTTTGTAGGTATTAGTTGCTGTATCATATTGGACCGAAGTTGCTATATCATATTGTATCAAATGATTCATGGTTTTCTAAATTTTACAAGGCTAGCACTTTCAAGATTGGGAATTCTAATTGTCGAGGAACTGCACGCATCGCAAGGGGGATGGAGGGTCCTCCCTCCCTCGCTGGTTTCCTCGACAATTATACTGACTCAAAAAATCAAAAATGGATTTGGAACTCCTGGCATGAGAAAGGGATTGAAGCCATTGGTGGAAATATTAAGTTGGCGCTCATTCAACGTGAGAGGTAAATTGGTGCTCGTCGTTCCCATTAATTTTCGCTAACTGGTTTACATATATGAGAATCGTTTTGGAAAAATATTATAAGCCATTACAAAATCTGCTCAACTTTGGAAGCTTATCATGAACAAAGAATGTTTTACTGTGACATGACGGAATTCAACTTGAGTGATTGAATCCCACTTCCCAGGAACTAGGTGGCTCTTTATTATGAACTCATAAAAACTAGCAAAAGCAGTACAATTCTGGTCTACAACTTCTAAATTTATGTCTCTCTTTCCACAGATGAAGACACATGTAATTAGTCAGTACAACCCAACACTAAACTGAATCACATAAACATCCATGCAATTGAACAGACAATCAGACCCGAGGCCACCCCATTCTCCATCAATTTCAACTTTGCTCCATCGCTGCTCGTTGGTGTTACCTTCAAACCAGACCCTGCTGTAGTAGAAGCTGAACTAGATGACCCTGAATCTGATGGTGATGTGGTGCTGCTGCTGGGGGTGGCTGAACTGGTGCTGTCCGTACTTGCATCTTTAAAAATTTTTGCATCAGGGGAGTCCGGATCTAGCTTCAACAATGCTGTAACAACCACAATCAAACTCAAAATCTTTCACTACATAAAGTGTTTTAAGAAACTTTCTTATAGAACTACTAAAGCATGCATGAGATGATTGATTTAACTCACTTGGGCAGTCAGAGACCTTGGCATCAATGTTACAAGCAGAAGGCATTTTCAAAGCTAACGTGGTGTTAATAGGGAGGCCCATGGAAGGGTCAGTACTCTCTTTAATGAGGACACACAAGCACTTGGGCTTCTCACTCTTGAGTTGTTTCGTGTCATCGCAGCATTGTTGAGTGGGCTTGTTTGCGCTGCCACTCACATAAGGAATGCATGCTGCTAAGTTTGTCAGCTGCTCTGCACACTCCTTCTCGTCATCCTGTATAGTTGCCATCGTTGTAACAGAAAACATTGCCATTGCAACGAACGCCACTAGTGACAATTTCATGCCTCTCTCCATCTCTGTGTTCTGTGTTTGTCTTTTAAAGTTTTACCAAGTTTTTAGATGTTTCTTTTTTGAGGTCCTTGTAGTGGGGTATTTAAAGGAATGGGATAGAACATTTCATGCAAAACTTTCTGCTTATCAAGGACGGACTAGATGAATATGAGAAAAATTGAATGCAATGAAGTGTTTCAGACAAAGGATTGCTTTGAGAAGTGTTAAGTCCGTCTTTCAAGGGAGAACTTAAATTTTTAGTCACCATTCCCAATAACAAGGTGCCCTCATTTTCTTCTCAGCCTTGAATGTCTAACTGAATTCAGGTGTTTCTGCAATTTTACTAACTCTGCTGCATAAACGCTATTCTTATATATCTTCATCTGACAGCACAGCGGCTGTTAAAACATTTGTTTCTCCAAGGTTTTTTTTTTTGGCTTGAAAAGGGAAGGCGTTAGATTACTTAACATAATACATAGCAAGCACCAGTTTAGACTATTCTTATCTCAGTGGATAATAACCAGGTTGGCAGGCTCACATTGACATAAACCACCAAACCAACATTACAGACCTTTTTTTTCTTGTTCTTTTTTTCCTGACAGAACTTATTCATTAGTACATGCAACGTAGTCAGTCACGTAGATAGAGTTACATTTCAGAATTGACACAGACCATAAGCAGACCAAAGACAACCATCTTACTACATACTATAACTATTGACCACTAAAATCTTAGTAATACCCTGATCCATCTCCAATAATACTATTAGCTACCTCCTCCCTTAGCGCACTAGGAGCTGTTATATAGATGTTCTCAAAACTCAAAATTAGGAGGCTTGGAGAAGATCCCATAAAGAGTTCATGTTGCTCCTTTCTTCCGTCAACACATTGTCAGCAGTGAAGTTCAGCTCCATCACCATCTTCTTTAGCTTTACTTTTTCGAATATTTGTAATAGCTTTTTAGCTTTACCTTTGCGAATCTTTGTAATAGCTTTTTGGAAATCTTTAACAGAAGACCAACTTGCAAGTTCTATTCTCGTTTCAAACAATTATGTTTCTGACTTAATCCAATGCTCCATTGATCCACAGTGATTTATCCAATATTTAGTTTATCCAAATACAAAAGAAATTTTAGACTTAATTATTGTATAAATTTAGAGTGAGTTCACAAAAATAGAATAAGAAATTTGAGAGAACTGTCAACTAGAAAAATGGCCCTGATCAGTAAACATTGGTACAAGTTCGAGATCAGAGTACCTGATAAATGGAAAACATTAGTGGGCACAGAGGTCAGATTGCATGATAAATAGTTTTACACAACGTTCAACCAACCTCTCGCTCGTAATACTAAACAAAGCTCATCTCAAATTGTGATCACTAAAAGGTCTCCAAGGCCCCCCTTTGTCTAAATGTTGATTGAGCCTATTCAGGATACAATCAAAAGTAGTCCAAAGGAATCTGTCCATAATCATCTATTCACTATCAGGTCACCAAAAGCAAGGGGTCCCATGAACATTACATACTTTTCCAATTATAGTAAAGAAGGAAAAGTTTGTTTCCCTCTTCATCAAATATTTTCCCCATTTTCAACAACCACACACAAGCAGGAGACTTGATTGATTCCATAAAACAAACTTTCCCATGTGATTACAAGGTTAAAAAAATGAAAATTAGGAATGCAGTGGATAAGCACTAAAAATGTACATCAGGGTGCACAGTAGCAGAATGTTTGCTTCTTTAACATAAACCAGAGCTGCATGCAACGCAAACTGAATCATGGTTTGTTCGAGAAGTATGAGAAAATCGAAAAAAGTATGTGACAGTATTCATCTAAAGCACTCACTTGTGAGACTGTTCGACCAATGAGACATGCAATGATTATTTTAGTTATTTATTTTCTTAAACAAAGTAGCAAGGGAAAATATAATGTCACGAGTCTTTTCGATTCCATTAGCCGCAGTTTAAAAACAAACAAACAGGCCAAAATCTGTAAAACATGAAAATACAGTCATTCTCTTTCAATTAGTATTTCATCCTGCAGAACACAGACTGTATGGTATCAGTATTCCCTTTAAATTGAAGTCATTCTACTCATATTTCCTATAATATAAGAACCACAGGCCTCTAGCATCCTAGACTGTTGCGGTCTTCCAAGCTCCAATTGTCTCTAAGACGAAGCAAAAATGGAACAGGATGGCATCGACTTCAGCAACCTTTCACTGCCATAATTACTAAGATTAGCCACACCAAGGGAGAACATATGTACAGGATTTTTTAGAACTTGTCTACTAAAAGACAGTGCTCCCATAAGTCTCTCCACCTGCTGCCCTGTTTGGCACTCTTTCCCCATGGTTTTGGCTAGAGTTTTCTACAGATGGTGAGGCCTCACTACACTCACCCACCTCACACTTGCAGAGAGGGCATAATGCATTGATCTTTAGCCATTTGTCCACACACTCCATGTGAAAGAAATGTGCACAAGGAAGCTCCCTCAGTTCGTCATTGTCTGCATATCTTGCCAAACAAATGCAACATACCTGGATAGAGAAACTGAGAGCATCAGTGATAAACTCACTAGAGAAATTTGGAGATCCTCTTCTTCTAAAGAATACTGTGCGAGATGAACCATAAAAATTAAAACTTTCGATTCTAAAACATGTTACCCATCTCGATTTTCCGAGGTCAGCTATCATGAACTTTCTAAGAATTAATAATTAAATTCAAGGTATGGTGAAGTTCAAGAAAGAGCTACTTCCACAATTAGAACCCAAGCAAAAATCCACACACATAAGAAATAGTTTCATATTTGCTTATCAAGTTGAACGGTAACTTTATCTATTACAATACAAAGCACAAAAGGCCCAAGAACAAGGAAATGGTCCGTCTCAATTTCCATACATTTAAACCCGTTATAACCTTAGTTTAGTGTCAAAACTTTGTTATATAAGTGATTCTTATGCAACATGTAGTTTGTATGACATTACGAGTCTTGTGGGACTCTATATGTAGTATGTAAGAGTTTAAAATGCTTAAATTATATTAATAGCTTCAAAATTCCAACCTAAATTTTTACATTGTTCTATACACAACGAAATATTTTTTAAAATCAACTTACCAAAATTATCTCGAAAAACAAAATCACAATCCATGTCCAAAACCAATGAAATAAGATCCAGATAGTGATAACCTGATCTGAAACACTTTTCATCCCTTATCAGATTAGAAGTTTTAGGACAGGCTTCCTATATAGAACCCTCAACAACTCCACGTTTTGTTCTTCGAAGTGTTATGTGAAATCTATCAGTTCCAATGAGTTTTCAGGAGGACGATTGAATAGAGCCATTGCAGAAAAGTGATTAGAAAGACTACAGAGGCATTACGGGCCGACTAGAAGACTACGACTACAAGTCATGAGCGATAGCGAAGCCAAGTAGAAAAGGAGAATGGACAAAGAAGCAAGAGAAACGACGGAGGGATGAGAAAAAAAATTGACATGGTGAGAGAAGAGAGGGTGTTGGTGAAGGCCGATAGAAAAAGTGAGGGTAAGCGAGAAGAGGAGAGCAGGATTTGGGGGCACAAAGCACTTGGGAGTAGAAAGTACAAGTGTTGGTGTAAGGTGTACATAGTATGAACAGGTCAAGCTCAGATTAATTTAAGTGCTATCCTGAGACAGGTCAACAACATATAAAAAAAGCTTAAACAATGAACATTCTAATCATAGAGAATATATGATGCAAACAATTTTTTTTCTTTCATTTACTTTTCTTACGTGTCAATACAAATATCGTGAAATATGTCCTTTTCACATAAGTCAATGCAAATTAAAAAAATTGGCATACTTGAATTTAAATTAATGAGTTGGCCACAAGTTTTTTGCAATACAATAAAATAATTGGTAATTCACGATACAAGGGACTATTGCACACAAAGCTTTATGAAAACTGAATGTTTTCAGTTTATTTGGTTTTATTTTAAAAATCTGATCATCTACTGCTGTTGAGGCAGTTTCTACAATTGTTATTCTGACTTACCTGCTGATGTAAAGCCCGATTCAAGTCGAAATCACTTAAATCATAAACATGTAATTGATTGCTCACATTGTCTTCATCGAAATTGCATTTAGGCAAGAATGCATGGACACGGACATGCGTGTCATGTCGGACACGGACACGACACACTGATTCAACAATTTTCTAAAAACTAGGACCTGGGAACACGTTGACACATCATATTATATTTTTAATAAGTCAATATTTTTAATAAGTCATATAAACATAAATAATAATCTAATAAAGTGTTTTCCTGGAGCGTCTTGAAGAAGAAGACACTTTGTTGCAACAAAAAACTAAAGTAGAGAAAAAGTATAGTAAAGACTAAGTCTAGGAGAGAATAAGCAAATGAGATAAGAAGAAGCAAAGATTAAGAAGAACCATAGACTACTTCTACGCTTTAGTGTTTTTTGGCCCTATTTGTCTTAGTTTGTAATTGAAAGAGTCATTCACTTCAGATGGATCAACAACCACTAAATTAGGTATTTGCAAACATCTAAAAGTTATAAAAACAAATAATAATAATAATAATAATAATAAAAATAAACATTGGTTTTCAAGTCTTGACTGTGTCCTGAACAAGTTCCCGGTGTATCGGAGGCGTATCTGACATGTTGACTATATTGACCATGTTCTGACACTTGCCGACACGTTGACCAAGTGCCCGACGCGTGTCGAACGAGTGTCGGTGTCGAATACGTATAGGACACAAATACAACAAGTTTTTCGAAGAGTCGGTGCTTCCTTGCATTTAGATTATAAGAGGCACATTATAAACAATGAAAAATGTATGCAACGAAAGAGTTCATAGTAAGCCCCATCTAAACCTCATGTATTGAGCACTAAATTTCAAGTGAAAGAGATGAATCCCTGAGACAAAAACCTTAATTTGGCAAGGCTCACTCATTTTTAGGGAATCGGTCTTGCGAGTCTCAATGGAAGAAATTCTAGAATCCAATTTCTAGAGAGGGTCACATCCAAAAAGATAAGGATAGGCGAAACTTACAGCATCTTCTGCTGAGATAGAACGCTCCTTTTCAGTTCCAGCTGCAACAACCCCACCCTCAGCCACGCCATCTGAGTCAAGTTCCCCATTAATTTCAGCCCCATTTTTTTTCACCTTAAACTTACAAGTAGGGAGAGCACTAATAGATTCTGGGGTAGCTCCTCTAGTGTGACTAAGATCCTCACGGAAGCCCAGGATGGAAATTATACAAGGCAAGCAACAGCAAATTGTCGCACACAAAATGAAAGGCATGGCATAGCCTATACAGCTAATAGTAAGAAACACTATACATAACCTGCAAGCAGCCCACGTTCAAGTTTAGTAGTCTTAACTTAAAGGGAAAGCAAAAGATGAATGTAATTAAAGCTGTAAACAGCTACCTGTACAAGTTAGGAGCTTCAGAAGAAGAAGAGTGTCCTCCAAAGATCCACACATTGCCAACAACAAACCAGACCGCAAAAAAGCAGTCCAAGGCCATCTTATAGTGGTCCGTTAGCACGTTGAGCCTAAAGAGCACAGAACCACCCTCATTAAACCACAATAGAAAAGTGCCATTTACAAGCGGAATCATATAGATATTAGCCCAATAAACGCAATGTGGAGATAATCACAGTCACTTTAAATTAAATCTTAGCACATAGTATATTTAGGCTGTGAAACTAAAGATTGCTTCGCAAGATTCATGCCATAATTGTCTAGCGAAAAACAAAGGAAAATGGATGGAGCGGGAGGAAAATTGAGAAGAATGGAACGATATCCATAGTCTTTGTGGGCTAGAAAGATTACATTGGCAATACTACCTACCAGCTGAGCACTCCAGTCCTGAGCTTCCTGGACATAAACAGTGCCTAAGAACTGGTTGTTCGAGTTGTCCTTGCAATCACAACTGAAGTTTAGCATTAATATGATAGTAGTTGCTTCAGAGAGATGTAAACAAATATAGAGAAAACACCCCATACCCATGTCACGTTCAAGCACATGAAGCCAAAGTAACGCTAGAACATTGGTTGCCACCTAACTGAGTCTACAATGATAGATCTAAAAATTGTGGTCTACAAAGATGATGCACATGTAATTTTTTGAAAAATGAACTGTCTTTCATTACTTGTATCCATACATGGGAGGAATTCTCCAAAGACCTATTAGTCTACGATTCAGCTGGCCACTTGGACTGCTTTGTGATGGAATCTTTATATCGTCAAACTATTGATGTGGAAGGGGAAAGGGATATAGCTTTCCCTTGAGATATATCAGCGTCATGTCATGTCATAACAAAATTTACTCGAGTCAAACTCAAATTGTTTCAACCAATCAACATATGGGTCTTGTTGTGTCAATAACACAACTAATGAATGGGTTGGATTGGATTGGCATACTTACTTTGGTGCAATTAACCTAAGTTGAAATCACTAAGTTATATACTACTAAGACTCTACTGTGTTTTAAAGTTGTGATATATATAAAATGATTACATATTACCCTATTAAATGGAATTGTCAAAACACATCAAATAGGGCAGGATATGCAACCCAATTAATTAACTATTGTTTCAGGTTCATTGAACATATTATGATCTAGATACAATAATTATTTCCAAACCAACTAATTTCCCTTGAGCCTTCTCTAGTTAGTAGGTTAGGTTGAAATTAATTGCAATGAGGATGGCAACCAATGGGAAATGATAGCATGCCCATACATGCAATTAAATGTGTCTTTATGACGAATATATACGATTACCGATTTTTAAATAAGAATTTCAGAGCGACAAAACACATCATAAGTTTTATCATCAAGCTATACGACAGCATGATATCTGACTATGAAAAACTACAATAACAACGATGAGGTTGAGACTTGGTAAACAGACATGATTTTAATGTGACTAATTGTAGGCAAGTAATGGCCATATACATGAAATACTCTGTTTCCATTTCCAAGATCAGAAAGAAAAAGATATAAAGAGTAAACAGTTAACATTATAGAAGACAAATAAGCACATAAAGAATGCTTCGCTTTGATAAGTTGATATGCTTCGTGGTGGTAGAATAGCAATTTTTGTGGTTGACTAGGATTATAGTCGGACTTTGCAAAGACTAAAAATAATGTGTAAACTAAATACCATCATTTATTGATACAAAAGTGCTTATAATGTTGACGTAATTGTGAGTTTAAACATGTCATTGACATTGTTCAGAGCTGACTTCAAAACCATATATTTATGTGAAAGTGCATGCTACCAAATTAGTCAAACTGCTTAACAATGCTAATATACATTATGCATGCTACCAAAGGATGCTTAAAACTAATGTATTCAAGCACTAAAGGAGCATTGCAAATCTTTATGTGAAAGTGCCAAAGCACAAGTGGGGGAAAAACATACCTAGCACTTAGGGCTCCCATGTTATGACCAGTCCTTGCCGTCCTAAGTGTGTCTTCAGAGGTCCTTGAAACTGAAATTGCTGTATAAGGAGCAGGTTCAGCTGCAGGGTTACTTTGAGCGCGTGATTGTGTTGATTCTTGCTCCATGTTTTGGTTGCGGTGACAATAACGCAAATATAGTATAGGAAGGGTTGCCACACATCCAGCTGCATACCCCACAATCCATGCAAATAGTGGTGCTTGAGGGTTCTCATGTCTTGATAAAGACAAAACAACAATTGCAGTGATAATCTGGCTGATAATGACAACTAACTCGATAGAAATCCATAACCCAGAGTTCAACGGGCTCCTACGTCGACGGCCATACTCATCACCCCTTCTTACAGACGAAGAATTGCTCAAATTGGACTGATAATTAGTAGGCCTTGCGGTACTTGAAGGTCTCCCTGCAGGCTGGGCAGGTTCTTCATCATGTGCATCATGATAATCAGAATGCGAAGAGTTTGACAAAGAAGCGTCACTACCCCTCGCAATGTCGATAACATGTTCTGGGTCATTGTGATTCTCTGGCCGCTCCATTAGCAGTGGGTAATTGTCAGTTTGGCCTCGAGAATCTGGGTCCAGTGGGGAAACATCCATCTAAGTCCACAGACAGAGTTGGAAAGAAAGAGCACATAGAATAGTGGGGAGACGAGATTGCAAGTATATTCAAGCACTTCAAAACTGATCTTTTGAGACAGTAATGCCAGTATAGAATGGCAGTACAGAAGGGATCCCAACTTTCACCGTCTTCTAATTCAGATGAAGCACCCTAGCCTGAAGCCAAAAAAACAATCTGTCAGCTCATCTGATTCTAAAACTTTAATTCACATTCCTAAATTGTTCGATATCACAGACAACTAAAATCTACAAACAAGTATTGATTCATTACGCAATAACCATGTATAGACGGACCAGCCCACACTCTTTCTTTCATCAAATGAAAATACAACCATCATGGGCAACAACTAACAAAGCACTAAAAACACCCTCTTGTTTACTAGCCAAAACAAGTTACTATATACATCATCAAGCACCATACAATCTCATCACTCTTTGACCTCACAAAAATTGAAATCAAGACACACCAACACAGATACAGAAACAATAATGAATCACCCCAAGGTCAGACTAAACATTTCATGGAATCTCAAAATCAAATTCAATCCAACAAACACACTTTCCAAATGACCCCAATAATTAAGCCAACCCAACAACAACTCAACAAAGGAAAATCTACCCCACCAACTAAATTAGCAAAATCAGATCCAAAATCCAGAAACCCACTCAGAATTCAACCTTCTAAACAAAACCCAGATTCCAGTTTCAACTCTTTTGCACTACACGGATCATACCAACCAAAACCCTAACAAAATTGCAAACTTTGACCAGACCCACCTCACCCACTCCCAATCCAGACACCCAATGAACTCCACCACTCAAACTTTGTCAGATAATTGGAAAAAAGGGTATTTCTTTGGATCCCAATATTTACAAATGAAATAAAAGAATACCCAAAGATGAAATTTTAATTAGATGAAAAAAAAAAACTTCATTAACACATTATTAATTACAGAGAGAGGGAATCAAGATTTTTACCTTTCTTTGGGGGTGTGGTGATTTCTTAACTTTCTCCGTCTCGTTGTTTGTTGATAAACAGATAGAGAAAGCGAGCGTCAGCTTTGGTTCTTCGTTGCTTCTATCAGTCATATAGTATAGAATATGTGAAGACACAAAAGCGGAGAGAGAGTTTTTTAAAGATAATTAGAGAGATAACGTAGTACTAGAAGTGATTTTGTTAAGTCGGGAGACTAGTAGTTGAAGAGAGAATTCAGGATCTCAAGGACGTGATTGTGAAGGAAGATGTAGATGAACGGTTGAGATGTGTGTTGCAGGTTAATGTCAGTGTCAAATGAGTAAAAGTAGCAACTGATTTTACTCTTCACAGGGTTTGGGATTAGATGCTCTCAATTAATTAAATTTTAGGGTTGAGCTTTGGTTTAGTTGGAACTTTACTACTATCAACTTTTTTTTAATAATTTATCTGATGATTGGGTTTTTTTTTTTTTAAAGTAATAGTCTTGGAATTTCCTGTGCTTAAATCAATTAAACTTAAACAAATTAGAATTGATAATTTTTGTCGAAGAATTTATGGATTTTTGTCTAGAGGTTAAGTTGTTATATATTTTGAGCTATATAACTTTTAATAACACTTTCTTTCATTTTTCTAAAGTGCAAGAGGATATCCTCATATAAAGATGTTGATTTTTTTGTTTTTTTTACGTGCAATGTGTTCCTTAAACAACATAAACCCAGTTACTGAATATTTTCTAAGATATTTATAAACATTCTTATTAATTAAATCACATTTCATATATTAGTTGGAATTTTTTTTAATGATTTTCTGTAAATATTTAAAAATAGTTTTCGTAGATAATACATTTTTTTCTCAAAAGAAATTTTAGGAGATAATCTAGAAAGAGATGAGAATTTCACAAAGTTACTTGAAGAACAAATGATTTAAGAGTTATTTTTTGCTTGATTTAAGAGTTTCCTATATTTTGGAATAAAAAATAGGAAAAAAGAAACATATACATCAAGAGAGTTTGGGATAGAGACCAAACGAATAATCAGCCAGCCTAAGCCTGAAAACTCTGTATCTCTTTTTGTGAGCCATGGGATAAAAAAGCTCATGAAACGTCAATGCAGAGTTAAAACCCAATATTTCAATATCAAACAACCCAACAAAATGTCTAGATGAAATTTTTTAAAAACAATTCACTGTAAACGCTTACAGTTGCCTATAAGTTAATGGTTTGTTGTTTATAAGCTAAAAGTGGCATGTAATTCAGTAGTGATGCAAATAAAAATTTGTTCTTATATAGACTATTTCTGTAGAAGATAACAAGAAGTAAGATATTGTTGACATCCATACTCTTCAGTTTGTCATGATATACATGATGCAACAAATACACCGCACCACCGTTTCCACTTTCTCACACAATCATTGAGGGTTTTTTTTTTTTTTTTTTTACTTTCTCACACCACCAATAAATATGCATAATAGAGAAATCCAAACTCAAAACGAAAAAAAATACAAAATATGTTAACTTTCGATCAATTTAAACTCTCAATTGAGACTAATTTTCAAGTTCATCAAAACACAAAAGTTGTAGTACTATAAGTTATTTAATAAACACAACTTGAATCACTTGAAAATGTTTTGAAATGAGCAAGTAATTATCATTTTACTAAAGTCACGCAAATCTGTCTTGCAATAAAAATAGGATAGTGTTCTTGACTTTTGGCCAACTTATGTGCTCGATCAAGACCGATTCTCAAGTTTATTGAAACATAAAAGTTGTATTACTCTGAGTTATCTAATAAACACAACTTGAATCGCTTGAAAATGTTTTGAAATGAGCAAGTTATGATCATTTTACTAAAGTCGCGCAAATCTGTCCGAAAAATAAAAACGGGATAGTGTTTCTGACTTTCGGCCAACTTATGTACTCGATCGAGACCGATTCTCAAGTTGATCAAAGAAAAAAATTGTAGTACTCTGAGTTATCTAATAAACAAAACTTGAATCTTATTTCTTGTGCATTGTGCAATGCAAGGTATCCCAGATATCCCGCAGTGTACTCTGCGAACATAAATTTTTTTTGACAGATTGCGCGACTTTAGTAAAATGACCATAACTTGCTCATTTCAAAACATTTTCAAGTGATTCAATTTGTATTTATTAGATAAATAAGAGTACTACAATAATTGTGTTTTATTGAGGTTGAGAATCAGTCTCAATTGAGGGTTTAAATTGGTCGAAAGTTACCATGTTTTGTGTTTTTTTCGTTTTGAGTTTGAGTTTATCTGTCATGTTAAGTTATGCATATTTATTAAGTTTGGGTTTAAGGGTTTCGACTTTGAGAGGATTTTGAGAGTTTTCGAGGGAGATGGGGGAGATTTGAGTGTAGGAAGATATTTGCAAGAGATTTCGAATGGGGGAGGGAAGAACCATTGTTGATTTTAATGATAATCGACGGGGGAAAGTGGATGGTTTTTGTTTATATAGATAGTGTGAGAAAGTATGGTGATGTGAAAAAGAAAGTAGATGGTGTGAGAGAGTAGAATGGTAAAGAGAGAAAATGGTGGTGTGGTGTAGTCGCCGCCTATACATAATGACCGGATGATACAAAATTTACTTTGTCGTCATTTATATTTACGTTTCAATTGTCAATTCATAACGTGTGTTTTTATGTGTATCATTTCTTACTAGTATCCAAATTTCAGAGCTATAAAGTAAATGCCTAATATGCTCTAAGGTTTATTTCATGATTGCATTATACACAAGTTTAATTACATAGATTGAATTGTTGCATGATAATGCCAATGTTCTCAAGATGAAATGGAGAAGTTCCAAGGGTTCTAGAACATGGATTCAAGATTTTTGTAATTTTCATATTAAAAGATTTTCGGCTATCATCCCCATCGCCTAGGGATGGCAATGGAGTGGATTGGGGCGGATTTGTACAAATCCATCCCCGCCCCCGTTGGGGAACACAGATACCCAAATCCATCTTGAATATCCGTTTATCATATTTTTTAAAAACCACCTCCGCACCGGACGGATTGGCGGATATCCCCCCCCCCCACCCATTAACCCAAAAAAAAAAAAACATATAAATGTTGAAGATCTGTATCTACGAAAAAAAGGGAAAATTATTGGAGATTGAATGAATAACATTCAATAGATGCTAACTTTAGTGTTTTTTTTTTTTTTTTTTTTACAGATTAACAACTTTTACTTTTTTTTGTTATAAACAATGGAATTCAAGCAACTTCACTATTTTTTCTTTATTTTTTGTTGCGAAGAGAAGAGCGCGGAGCATATCGTCTTCTTCTTAACTCAACTCCCTACCAACAATCTCTTTCTAATCCACCCATCCCACAAGAAAACGAAAAGAAATGAAACTCTGATGGAAGATGAATGATGAAGATGAAAAATCTCTAATCTTCAGTTACTAAAAACCCCAAGAGAGAGATGGAAGATGAAGAAGGTGCAACTTTGAGAATCTTGATCACGAAACTGATGTATCTCTGATGAAGAAGGTGAAGTAAGGTGCAACTCAGAGAAAAGAAAAGAAACTTTGTTTTTTTAACATTGTTTCTTGATTTGATGAATGAATCTTGTTTTTTGAACTTTGTTTGAACAAAATTTTGTTTCTTGATCTGATGAATGAAAATCTCTGCAATGGGAGGGTCTTGTCTTGTCTTGTACAAATGGGAGGTCTTTTCTTTTCTCGTACAAATGGGAAAATGGGAAGGTCACATAGGAGGGTCATATATCACATGTACTTTATTTATAGTTAATTTGTTAATATCTTTAGATGTTATTAAGTGGGGCAGATGTGGTTAAATTCGTATCCGCACCAAATTTGAAACGAATACAGTTTTGGTCCCCTAATCCGTCTCGAAATCAGTTAATATAAATTCAAATCCGCCCCAAACAATTGGGTGGGGCGGATATCCATAAAAATCTACCCCACTGCCATCCCTACCATCGCCTTTGTTGCTACAGTTGTGCTACCACTGTTGGCTTCCTAGCACTCCTATGCTTCCAGACCACTATGCAATTCAATTAAAATAAAAATAAAAGGACAAAAATCAATTGGTTTCTCTCCTAAAGTTAATTTCTCCAAATCTAATTGTTGTTTGCTAAGTGTGTTATGTTATTTTTAATAATTAATAGGTGTATGCTTGTATGTATCAAAATTTTAAAACAAAATACTTGGATAGTAATTAAATTGTAAACAATTAAGTTCATATTTATGCAATCATTCATGCAGATTATCCTTGTCCTCTTTGCCCTCTTCATATGGACCCAACATCATCTATCGAACGTCTTTATCTTTTTTGACACCAGAGACACGCCTTACTATACCCACTCTACTGCCAAGCCAGACATTTATGACTTTCCCAATAGTCCCTTCATTTCAAATGAGGTAACGGTTGCATATACATGAGGAACATGTTTTTCATCAAGATGAGTTGTAGGAATGACAACTAGCCTTTTTGCAATTTTTAGTTCGATCTTCAATTTCTCCTTCGATGGAACACAGAAGATGAGGAGTGAACACAATCGGTGGCGGACCTACTAAGGAACTAGAGGGGGAAGCTGCCTCCTCTCAACTTAAAAATAAATAAATTAAAATGTACTTAGCCTTAAAAAATCAATTATATAATGTATAATAACAGTACGAAAATTGTTCATTCTGTTGTTCCTACATGTCTTTGTTGATGCAGTAGTTAAAACTTTATCATTTTTACTAAAAGATCCAGTCTGATCATCTTGGAGTGTAATATTTCTTTATGGCTATTGATAATTACTATTCTCCATTATTGATACTAGCCCTTATTTCTTTTCAATACAATTTTATTGATAATTGCAAACATTAAAAATTATTTAGTTTAATAAAAACTTATTTTCAGCCCTCTTGAAGCGTATAATTTCTTTATGGCTATTGACAATTACTATTTCTTTCATTGTGACTTGTCCCTGATTTATTTTATTTTTAATGCAATTTTATATATAATTGCAAACATTGAAGAAAAAAAAATTATGTTCACACGTGGCATAAAACCTCCAACAAAAAATATATGACACTAAACTCTAAAATAATTACTATAGAATTCAATGAATATATATTATTAGCCAATTCATTCAAAATTTGAGGCTCACAAAAACTATTTTCCCTATGAAATTGTATTAGGGTCTCTTTTTTGGTTCAACTTAGATAGTTATCTTAATTAATTTATGATTCTTGTTATTACACTTGTTTTCCTTTGCTAAGATAATCGATGTTATGACTTTATTTTGGCTTAAAATTGGACTACACTTGAGTCAATTTGATATATGCAATATACTTTTGATAATTGTATTTTTATTATTATTAATTATTAGCTCGGGTAGGAAAAAAATTGTTGGCTCAGACCCAGTTAACTGCTATTATCAACTAATAATTATTTGTCATTTCACCCCTTAATTAAAATTCTAGGTCCGCCACTGAACACGACAACAACGATAGTTTTGCTTATGGGGCACCAAGTGAGCAACATGAGCGACAAGTGAGCTACATGAGCAACATGTTCTTCATCAAGTTGAATTGTAGGAGCAACAACATAGGAAAAAACTGCCTACTCCAAGGAGGTGGGAAAGGCTTTCAGGCCAGACTCTCTCTAAATCTCATTATTTATAATACATGGGTTAGAATGATATGACTCTCAATGAATTATTACTTCACATTAGGCTATATATATACTAGAGTATGCATCGTGCCGTTGGCACCCCACATAATTTTATTTTTCCTAAATATTTTGTAGTGAACACCTCCCCATTTTTGCTCTCAATTAGTATTGAACTATAAGCTTATTTTAAGGTAAAAATATATATTATAAATTTTAGGGTTAGACTCATTCAAATTTGAATCTGTTCTCTCCCAATCTTTGAATTCGCCAAAACATAAAGTTTAGGGTTTTTGTTAAAATGTACATTAAGATGCCCAAATCATTTTTTTTGGTATGATCAGCCCGTCTCATTGCTTATAAAAGTATTAAAGACGTGAAGTATATTATACGTTTTTTTTAATTATAAAATATATATATTTTTAAAATTTAGCGTTTGTATTGATCATTGATTTTGTTGGAAAGATCTTCAAAAATGCATTTCAACGATACTAAATTTACTAAAATCCGACAACGATTTAGATAGTTATGATAAGTTTCATTTTGCTAAAAGGAAAACACATTATTTTCTCTTTCCGCCACATGTACATTTCACCAACTTTTTCCAAAAGTTTTCTTTATTTTTGCCATTATACATGTTTTATATTTACAAATATGTTATCAGAGGAAATGAATCTCAACCCTCAAATTCAATATATTTCCCAACATTCAATCCTAACAATCTTTTATCTGTAATCCTTTTGATTTGACTTTGTCCCAGTCAGTAATGAATAGTAAAATACCACTCTAAATTGTAATATACTAGAGTATGCCCCGTGCCGTTGGCACTCTACATAATTTTTATTTTTGCTAATTATTTTGTACTTGACACCTCTGTTACTATCCTCATTTTCGCTCTCAATCAGTATTGAAGTGTAAGCCTATTTGTCAAATTTGAATCAGTTGGAGAAAAATTTTAAAAGTCGAGAATGAGTTCTCCCCAAATTTTTTAAATTGGCCAAAACATGAAATTTAGGATGCCCAATTCATTTTTTATGGTATGATCAGCCCATCTCATTGCTTTTCAAAATATTGAAAAATATTAAAGACGTGTAATACATTATACATTTTTTTAATTATGAAAAATATATTTTTAATATTTTGGCCCTTGTATCGATAATTGATTTTGTTCAAAAGATCTTCAAAAATGCATTTCAAGGATACTAAGTTATCAAAAAACTGCCAATGGTAGCCTGGTTGGATGGTTAAGGCTGTGGTGGTTTAACCCCCACGTCTTGGGTTCTATTCCCACCGGCTGCACGCTTGCCTTTCAAAAAAAAAAGTTATCAAAATTCGACAACGATGTATATAGTTATGATAATTTTCATTTTGCTAAAAGGAAAACAAAAATTTTTCTCTCTCTACCACATGTACATTTCACTAAATTTTTTCAAAAGTTTTTCATTAATTTTTGCCCTTCTACATGTTTTATATTTACAAATATGTCATCATAGGAAATGAATCTCAAACCTCAAATTCAATACATTTCCCAACTTTCAATCCTAACCATCTTTTATCTCTAAACCTTTCGATTTGACTTTGTTCTATTCAGTAATGAATAGTAAAATACCACTCTAAATTGTAATATAGATATATTAATGCATTTATGATGACTATGGTAATAACATTAAATAGTTAAAAAAATTGCGTCTTATACAATTATATAATTTTTTGAATATCGACCCCGTTGTCCACCCAAGGGCTCCATCCTCGAGAGGGCAACATTCACCTTTGCCATCATGGCCCTTTGCTCCACAATGAGTTGGTGGAGTTTTTTACTCCTCTAGATGATTAGTCACAACCTAGGTTGTCATCCAGTTACCTCTGCTGCCACAACCATCACTGCCACTCCCTCCCAACACTCCTTTGCTTCCACACCACTCTGCAACTCAATAAAAATAAACATAAAAGGACACAAATCAATTGGTTTCTCCACCGTCAATTTCTATCAATCTAATTGTTGTTTGCTAAGTGTGTTATGTTATTTTTAGTAATTAATAGTTGTATGCTTGTATCTTTTAAATTTTAAAAACAATATGCTGGAGTAGAAATTACAATACATACAATTATCAACATATTATGCAATCATTCATGCAAATTATCTTCATCTTATTCGCCCTCCTCCTTTGAACTCCCACATTGTCTATTGCACGCCCTCTCCCTTTTTGACACCAGAGACACGTCCAACTATACTCACTCCACCTCCCCCACCACCATTTTGTTTCCCTCATGCTACCAAGCCAAGCTTTCTTAGCTTTCCCAGTAGTCTCTATCCTGAACAAGGCTACATTCGTATATAAGACTATTGTGGTTATTAGCCTTTTTATGATTTTTTTATTTTGATCTTCATTTCCGCCTTTGAAAGAACACAGAGGATGAGGAGAGGGCACGCCAACAACAATAGTTGTTGCTTCTTGGGCGATAATAGGAGCTTCTGGAGCGATAGGTGAGCTGCAAAACCAATATGTTTTTCATGAGGTTGAGCTGTAAGATATAAGGTTGGCAACGAGGCTGATTGAGGTGCCACATTCGTCCCCGTCCCGCCAAGGAAAACCCATCCCCATATCCACTGCGTTTAGCCATTTATTTTTTTTCACAAAACCTGCCTCCGCCTTGCCACTGATGGCGAATCCCTGCTCCTTCCGTTTATCCCTACGGATTTCTAGCGAATCCCTGCCCCGTTTAACTGTTTATCCTTGGCATGGTGGCAGAGCCATGGATGGGAACACCTAGATGAAGACAAACAACAAGAGAGATGAAGCGAAGAAGAAAAACAAGTGAACCATGAAGTGAATATAAAAGAAGAAAAGAAAATGAAGAACTAAAATGAAGTAAAAAACTTATTGGACGGTGTCGGTGGTCGGTGGAAGACTAATGGTGGAGCCGTGGATGGGAGCGCCTGGACGGTGGATAGGGTTGTCTGATGGAGAAGAGAAAAATAAGGGAATAACGATTTAGGGTTTTGTCACTTTTAAGGTATAAGCAAAACTCATAGCCCACATTCATCATTCCACAGAGGAAGTAATTAATCTAAGCCAATCAAACTACAATTTAGGTAAACTTCGTTGAATTAATTTGTTGATTGTACTGAAAATTGTGTGGATGTATTAAAAGAATAACATTTGTACCTAACAACCTATATTCTGGGAGAAGTAAAGCGAGGATAAGAGGGGAGACCTGAGTAGCTAGGTTGCCCAGGACTTTGCAGGCACAAAAGACTTGGATATGTAATATAAGTTTGTAAATAGTAAATGGCTACTCTATAAGTGACAACAAAAAATCGTTAATGTTTATTCACACTTCATTGGTGTTAAATGGAAACAATATTTGTGGTTCAAGAGTGAGTCGTTACATGCATGAAAAAATTATCACCTTTGAGGCTCAAACTCAATGTCTAAAATCCACGATTTCTCATTTTTTTTCATATACTATTGAGTATAAATGTCAAAGGGTATAAAACCTCATTTTCTGGGCGGGATTTGATCCTTCCACACCAATTTCACACAAAGTTTGCAAAGTGATCCAAAGGGAGGAGGTCATTCACTAAGAACTTAGAATAGAGAACTAACTGAGAGGCCTTTCTAATTTCACTAATTGTTTCCCATATTCTTCAATCTCAAAGTCAACAAAAAGAAGTCAAACAAGTCAAGTCAATTCAACTCAATTCAAAGGAGACTTGAGGTCGAAGGAGTCTCCACAAATGGTTCAAGAGTTGAAATTCATTACTAATAATAATTATGAAGCCTTAAAAAAATATATTATACATATATAAAAACGGATATCTGCGGAGCGGATATGGCTAAATCCGTATCTGTCGGAAAGTTTGTTAAGTTAAAACCACATCAGTTGGCCCAATATTTAAAAAAAAAAATTTACCCATTAACCTTATCATCCCAAATGCTGCCCCCGGTAGAGTTTAAACTCTGGACTTGTGATTCCATCCACTACAAGTCTACCATTGAGCTGGTACCCTATTAGTATTGACCCAAGACTTGGCTCAATGACAACAACAACATCGATTGATAAAACAACTGATGGTGCAACATCGATTGTATGTATTTATAAAGATCTTAAAGTAATTAAAACTAAATAGTAAGAAAAAGTTTTGCAGCCCTGCACAATTATTTAATTTTATAAAAATCAATTGGATATGTAAAATAGTTTGTTCAACGGTTGCATATACCCATATTTCTCATTTTCATAATCTCTCCGAACTTTTTGATCATGACTGCTATAACCCACCCACTTCCTCACCAGCCTCCACTTTGATGGTATATTACTATACCTTATCCTCCTGCCCCACTCTGTCCAACACCATCGAATCCACTGATGACAACAATTTCTATTATCTCAAAATTTAGACTACACGGGTGAAGTATGTACCTTTATTTATTTCTTGGCCAAGGAAAAAAGCCGGTTGGACTATTTGCTAGCAAAGCTTTCATAGTTATTATTTATTATATATGATTTGAATGGATGTTTTCTTTTCATAAAAAAAATCTATTACATGAATGTTCATTTAAAATAGTTATGATATAACAATTCTATTCCTGAAAACACTAGTAAACAATACAACCTAATTCACATAGCTTATCTTTGTGATTTGACTTCAATAGCCATCTGGACTCCCTCAACATTGTTATAAATTTTTTGTTGTGTTTTGCAAAAGTGAAACAATTCCATTAAGAAGCACCTGTATTTATCAATGCCTCTTAAAGAAATCTTGTATTTTATACTAAAATTTTTAGTCAGTCTCATGGAACACTCAGGTGGTGTTTGTTTATATTCAAAAGTAAAAGAAGATTGACTTCTTCGAGTCAACAATTTTAGTAAGCTCTTCCTTTGTTGCTTACTTAAATTTAATATGCTTGCTTCTAGTGCTAACTCCTTGTTAATTGTTACATTTCGAGTGTCTCTTATTTTAGCACTTGTATATTTGGCGCAAACTCGACACTATAAAAGGTTTTTTTTTCTTTCTTCTGAAGTCTTATATGGAAAATAATAAAAGTGAATTACAAAAACCTAAGAAAGTTTTTTTTTTTTTTTTTTTTTTTTTTTTTTCTGAATAAACTCAGAAGCCTTAATAAGGAGCGAGACACTTTTAAAAAAAGTGTTTGTTTTTAGTTCTGATTAGAAGTTGAAGTTCTGATTGGAGTAAGCACCATGAGGTGCTGATCACTTAGCACTGAGTGCTTAATAAAAATTCATTCCAATAATAACCTCACAATAATTTCGTAATGATTGCTAGTACCCATCTTCTCTACCAACCATCCCCTATTTTCTCCACCTCCTCTTTATTATGCAAGTAATGTCGCCACCTTCGCCACCACTCTCCCTGGCCTCCCCTCCTCCCCCTTATTCTCTTATTTATCTTATTCATCTTTCTCTTTCTCTCTATTGAAGATTGTATGAGGAATGGACAGAGATATAAGGTGATTTTTGGTAATGGTGAAAAGTGAACTCAATGGTATTTAGAGAAGATAAAACAAATTGAGAGGGAGATAATGTTGGTAGTTTGTGGTGGGTAGTGGAAGTTGTGGTGGTGGGCAAAAATGTAAAAAACTTTCATTCAACACTTAAAAACAAACACCATTTAAGTACATTTTTTTAAGTGCTTAGAAACTAACTTCTAACCGGAATTAGAAGTTCTAAACGAGTTTCTGAATAAACTATTTGTTTTGCTTCTGAATGCGCCGCTGATTAGAAGCTGTAAAATTAAAAATGTATTTGTTTTTAGGTGTTGAATGGGAACTGTTTGACAATTTTTTCCCACTGAGCTGAAAAAATTTGACATAAATATTATGCTTAAAATCATACAAATAATTATTCAAATCCTAGAGAATGTTACAATACCTTTTACTACAAGAATATCAAAATACGACCAATTACATTTAAAAAAAAAATTATCAAACCAAATTTCTTACTAATATTTTGTTTGCAATACGATCTCGTAAATTAACCATATCGATTTTTTCACTTGATCCAAATACTTGAGACAGTTGTTGTTGTTCACTATCAGTTTGCTCGGGAGAGTTGGAGAGATGAAGAAAAACTTAAAAGTACAGATAAAGAAAACAAAAATGAATGAGAGAAAGGAAATAAGTTTCTTATCGAGTCTTTATGAAGGTAGGTAGAATCACAATGCTTGGTGAAGAGAATGAGTGTGTGTCATCAAAATTTAGTTCTACTTATTTTTAAGAAGAGGGTGTTTGTTTTTGTTTCTAAATGGAGTCGAAAGTCTTAATAAGAAGTGGACCACCTTGTTTAGAGAGTTTGTTTTTAGTTATGATGATTGGAGTGACCAACATGGAGGTGCTGAGTAAAAAATTATTCTAATAATAACCTTAACATAATTTTGTAATGACAATTTTTATTCCAATAATACCCCTAACCATGAGGTCATTCTCAGGCAAAACAAACACCACCTTCGGAGTTAGATGAATTGAGTCACTTCAACAAGTGTCAGTCCATCAGTTAGGGCTGAACAAAAAATCGATCAAACCGATTAAACCGATCGATCCGATCATTGGTTCGGTTTAAATTCGGTTCGGATCGGTTTCGATTTCAAAAAATTCAAAACCGAAGTGGTCGGTTCGGTTTTCGGTTTCTATGTGATTTTAACCGACCAAACCGAACCGACCGAATATATATAATAAATAATATATATTTTATATATAAATAATACAATAGGTTTAAAATAGTAGGTCGGTTCGGTTTTATTTCGATTTTGGTTCGATTTTAGTTGGTTCGGTTACGGTTTGCATAAATTAGAATCAGTTCGATTTCGAATCGATTTTTTTAATGATCGGTTCGGTTTCGATTTGAAAATTTTAAAACCGACCTAAGTCGGTTCGGTTCACGGTTTAGGTGAAAAACCGAACCGATTTTCAGCCCTACCATCAGTCCAAACCACTTCCAACCTGAATGATCAAAGCGCCAACACACACAACTAGTGACACCCCATTCCCCCGCCCCCTCTCATCTCTGTTTTTGCTCCCTCTCTTTTCATTATTGGTCAGCAAAACCTTAGAGATTTTCACAAAATGTTTTTGACTAGAAGAATCTAAACTCGAGCGAGCGGCTTTTCGAATTCTATCTCTGATAAGGCAAGGAGGGGTCCTTCTGAGTTTCTGATTTTATTTATTCGATCTGAGCTTTCTGATTGTCTGGAGTTGGTTGAAGTAACACTTTTTGTGAATCATTATAGTTCATTCTGATTGCATGTGTATTTAGCTGAATTGAAGTAGCAAAGTTTGAGTTTGAAATTAATCATTAGTGAAAATGATCAATGGGTGTATGTATAAATTCCCAAGTGACTTTCTTTTGCTTGAGTTGGAAAGAGACCGAGATAAGATTGTTGGTGAGGGAGAGAGTAAGAGAGCAAGATAGAGAGCTAGTTGATGAAGGGTGTACAGGTGGTGGTGCGCCATGCGTGGGGGTGGCTAGGGATGATGACATGATGTGTGATAGCTATTCAAGTGAGGAGGTGGGAGCCCAAGGTGATGTTGTGCTAAATGCATTTTTTTCCTCCGAAATATCAAAAAATGGAGTGAGGAGAGGTGAAAGTTGGATGAAGTTTGAACTTTACCATCCTTCAAGATTTTATTCCCTTTGAGGATTTTGCACCTATGTTTATCTATTAGAGTCGAGATATGTTAACTGGGGCCTGTAGGTATATAGCAATTTTCTAACCTTGCATAAAAAAAAATGTTCATGTCCTCATCACGGTCTTTTATTATATCGTGTTTTTACATGGTATGTGCAATGCATGTAGGTTGCTGGTAGTTTTCAAAAGCACGATCATTAAAAAAAAACAAAAATGAGTAGATGACTCACAATTTATGACTAGAGCAAGTAAAGATTTAGTCGGGGAGAATACTACACACTGGACCAAGTGAGGGAGTATCATATAGTGTTGGGTTTTTAACTTGTTCTCAACTATTGTGACAGGACCATCAAGTGGATTCTATTCTACCTTGGTCAAAGAAATTGTGAATGTTGGATTATATATTCATGCAGTTTTTTCTATGGCTATGTTAGATTGTTTGGAGTTGACTGGAAGTTTTGAACAGATGTATTAAGATCTTGTTTCCGTTAAACTTCCTGGACAACCTAACACAGCTCTGGTTGAATTGTATAGTTTGGCTGTTTTTCAAGGAATGAATTTTGATCTCTTATTATGTTTTTTCAGAATGAAATTATATATTTCTTTGGATTTTGAATCATTTATACTCCTCTGTAAAGTGTAAACCTGTGGTTTGTTGGTAAAGATTGATTTGGAAGCATCAGAATTGATTTTATGTTTACTTTTTAGGTGATTTGAGCTCTACTTTAAGAACTAGATTTTTTATTAGTTGCATTACAATCTTTCAAGGTAAGTACTTGTTTTGGGGAATTTTCATCAATGACGGTTTAGTTGATTTGTATCACGTGCTTTGGATGACCCACCATTTCCCAACTACCGCAATGGTTGCTACCACTGTCACCTCTGTATTTCTCCCTGCTCCCTCAGCATCTTTGGCAAAGGTCAATGACCTTGAGAAGGGAATCTGGTACATTCGATGCTCGTGACACCATGTCACCATGCTGAACCGAGTTACCTGTCAGCCCATTTGATCTAGGAATGAATGGTCAGAATATTATTGTTACTTGTGCGGAGTTCTTGATTAAAATTTATGAGATAGGGCAGACATGAAAGCGTCCATAGAGGCATTGATGAATTATTTACAGGCAGGCACACTTCTATGCCTTTTTCCTGCTTCTTATATTCTATTCTATGATTGTTATAAATCATCATCATCGTTATAATTTTATTTCTTTGTTTTCATCACACTATCAAGTGTTGGATCAACTGGAATTTGATCATTCTGGTAGAGAGAAAAAACTCATATAAAAAATTATCCATACCTTGATCCTACAGAACCTATACATTATATCTGCTAATCTTGGTGGCGGTCATGCTCTTCAGTAGTTTGCTGCTTCATAGATTTGGGTTTGGGCATGTGCAGGAAACAGCTATTATCCATTCTAAGGGAATGGGGATGATAACTGAAAATTTTGATTCTACGCCAGAGTTTAGCAGAAGAGATTTGAGATGGGAGATTTGAGATGGGTGGTTGCTAGGACACAAGTTGTTGTTGATCATTATTATACTTTGTAAACCACTTTCTTTCTAGTTACTTTGCATAATTATTCCCTGAGAATGCGGAAGATATTTTTTTCTTCGTTTTTTAAACCTTTCATTTTAATTTGCTTTACATTCTTAGTAACACCAACAACCAAGGAATACATATTTTCAATTTAAAAACACGAAGTTTATCCATCTACATGAAATTTACTATCTGATAAATGTCTCTCATGGAAAATTGATTTGTCTTGTAAAGAAAGTATTTTAAATTAACAAAACTATTACATAGCTGATTTTCAGTTGAGACGTGAAATTAATTTTGGAGATACTGCAGCTGACTGTGATAAGGTTGGTCAAGTCGTGGTGTTTCCAGAATCACACAACACCTGACCACCTAAGGAATATATGATTACCTCATTGTCCAGAGTCTATGTTGTGCTTTTCTGAACTAATCTCAAAGATGACTCCAGGATTATTTGTGCTTGCATTTGATTACTCAGAGCCATAACCACTTCAGGGACATATGTTGTTCTGCTTTTCAGTGAAGATATTGTAGGAGATGACATGGAAAGCTGCTTTGCACCCTTTGGCTCTTGTGTGATCTTTATGCTTGTAGAGAATTAATTTTCATATTTGTAGCTTTCTTTGTGCTCCTGTACATTTATGTTTCTCAAGAAGAATCACTTATGGAGCTTTTATTCTTTTTTGTTAACTTTGACAGGCATGATTCTGTTCAAGTAGATACCTGTGCTGGTGATTCTGGAAGAAATAGTTGTTGCACCGATTGGCCTGTCCGTGACTGCAAAACAGGTTAAACCCTTGCACGAGCGGCAAGGTTAGATTCCGTTTATCAGCTTTTGTTGGTTTGGATATGTTTGTTATTTTCACATTAGCCCCAGCTCAAGGCACTCAATTACAAATCGTATTTCATATCAAAACACAATAACTAATTATTTGCTCTGAAAGTTCATTAATCTCTATTAATTATTATAATATCAATAAGTAAACATTTGAACTTCATTAATTTCTATAAAACTAGTAAGTAAACTTTTGAAACTTAGAAGTTTCGTTTTAAATAATTATGTTTTACATTGAACTTATATGTAGGGATGGCAGTGGGGCGGATTTTCACGGATATCCGCCCCACCCGCCGCCCCTAATGGAATGAATTTGGATGTTCCTAAACGAATTTCGGGACGGTTTCGGGGATCCAAATGGTATCTGTCAAATATTCGGGGCGGATACGGATTTGTCCAAATCCGCCCTGCTGATAACTGTTTATATAATAATTTACTAAAATACCCTAATCCTTAATAGGAAAAAAAACCCTAAGGTGCTACTCTCCTCCAGTCCCCTCACTTTTTTCCAGTGCACAAGCGTCTTCTCAAACAATGGCTCCAAGAGGAATAAAACGTCGCCCTCAAAGAAGTTCAAATCGAGTAGTCGACGCTGTCCCTAAGGAAATCACGCAACTCTACTGCTTATTCTTCCTATTCCACTGCACATTTCCTCTCCTCCTCTTCACATCCGCTTCCTTCATCTTATCAAACTTAAAGGCCTGCAATAGATTCTTTCTAGATCCCATATCTTTGTGGAAGAAGAAGAACAAGTGGTTTAACTGATTTCATCTTTTGATGGTGATGTAAACACGGGGTTGAAAGATGGGTTGAAGAGTTCAAAAATTTGAACTTGGCACTTCAAGAGCTTGAAAGTGCTTAAGAGATACCATCACCATCATCAAAGTTGTTGAGTCTGAGCTCAAACAAGCCTCCTCAAATCTTTAGAATGATAAAGTTGTTGAAGCTGAAATGGAATCCCACATTTACTTTAGGAAGAGATGTTCTCTATATCACACCATTCTTGTACAATACACAATCAGGGCCACTTGAACTCTTCTTCTCCAACGCACAATTTGCTTCCATTAATGGCCTTTTGAAGATTTCATCCCCCCGTCTCCTACCCCATCCTTAATAGAGTTTCCTTCGAGTAGGAATTACTTTAACGTATATACTCTGGTTTTCCCATTGATATTCTGTTCTTGCTCTAATTGTGCTATTTTTGAAACCCTTACTCGTTGACCAATTTCCATCACCAGATCCGCCTTTCCGAGATCTAGTTTGCTTGTTGTTGAGATTTTTTGCTTGCTTCTTTTGGTGTACTTGCTTTGCTCATCTGCTGACAAAGGCAAAACACTGAGCACGTCTAATCTAAAGTCTCTTCTCACTCTCAGACAGCCTCAGATCACCACAATAATTAAAATACACAGGGAAACTGACTCAAAGTAGAAAAAGAGTGTTTGACCTATCAATACTTTTTTTAATACTATTTCATTCTTTATTACAAATTTCAATTAATCGGCTATTCGGGGCAGATATCCGCCAATCTGTTCGGGGCGGGAATGGTTTTATAAAATATATATAAACGAATATTCGGGGCGGATTTGGGGATCCGTGATCCTCGACGGGGTGGGGATGTATTTGCTTAAATCCACCCCAATCCACCCTGTTGCCATCCCTACTTATATGCTATTAAAGGGAGGCTAGTTGACATTATCCATAACTCAAATCTTTGGACCTATTCTATGGGTTTATTGTTATAATTGATTCTACAAAAGCTAAATTTTATGGAAACAAATTCTTCATTCTTCATATATGAATTGTTAATATGTGTATAATCGAATTTGATAAAAAAACTACAAACTAAATACAAATACAATGAAATATCTTAATTGATTTCTAGATTTATTTAATATATATTGGATTTAAATTTTCTTCAAACATTAATGTCTAAAACATCATGAATCTATGTCTATTACTTTGCATATGGAAACATAAAGTTGCAACCGCAGCATGTTTAAATACTCTTTTTTCATGTTCTGAAACATAAAGTTGCAAATGTTGCATATAATCTGAAATTTGTAGTTTGCAATCAATTGAAGAGATAATCTAGAAATCATTTTCTCTTCAATCTATTAGGTTGCAACAAGTTTAGTGTTAGAGACAATCAATGATATGGAAATACATCTATAAACGAATAAAGCTAGTAACATTTTGTTGGAGTTAGTTACTACTATTGTATAGTTCGTATTTAAGATTTAAAGAATTTTTTGAAAACTTGTGATGATTTTATGTAAAAACCAGTTTAGATGATATGTTAGACATTATAATTCGAACGTGTCTCAATGAATATTAATTAAATTCGCATGTTAGACATATTGTTAGTTGTCACGTGATAGTTTCATGGAAGGAAGTTGCATTGATAACCCAATTGCACTTAGGTTTCTTATTTACTATATTATTGTTTAACTTTTCTTTAGGTCCTTTCGATCCATAATACTGTATAAACTAAATGCATATCCAATGGGGATAAGTCCTCATATTGCCTCTTGTTCAGTCCTCCCCATGCAAAAGAAAAACTTAAAAAGAATATTAACTTGAAATTATTCAAGATTTATGGTAATAGAAACTTTTTTATTTTTAAAATTTTTTGTGCAGCTACCATGAAGCAATTGTGATGGAAAGAAATTTAAATTACTGTGTAACTGCAACTTCCCAGGTAATTACCTATTTGAATTTATATATGGAACTCTAGTATTTGTTCACCTTTTTTTTTTGTGTGGTTTCTAGTACATGCTATTATATATAAAAGTAAAGTTTTAAGTCCAACACAACATACTAAGCATATGCCATATGGAATTATGAATATCATAAAATACCATGAAACTTTTGAATGTTGGATGGGTCTGAAAACGCCATGCCTCAATGAAGTGAGGCGGTCTTAACATTTAATTTTTTTTATTTTTATTTTTTATAATAAATTGAAACATATCAGCTAGTAGTATACATCATATTTTGATAAGTATCATAAGCAAATATGTACAAAAAGTGACGCAACTATCTAGAATTGAAATGAAAATATAATAAAGTTGTATAACATAGCGAAAAGATGCACTACATAAGTGTCAAGTAACTTGCAGACATCCACTAAATTATTAAAAATCAATAATCTTGAAAAAATATAAACTTGAGAATATTGAACATTTGTTAGAAAAAATTGTTGAGATGGTTGGTAAAAATCCACAAGTATGATCACTATTGGTATTTCAAAAACATAAAAATCATTGAACTATGCTATGAAAAATTAAGATTGATGTTAATCACAACTGATCAAAATATGATATGTTTTCTCCAAAAAAAAAAAAAAAAAGTGTGATCAATTTATCAAAACATAAAAACGTTTTATATTGTTTTTATCAAATTTATCAATTATTACACCAAGAAATATAAAACCCTATTATAGAGTGGGTTGCAACCTTTTTTTGCTGCAATTGGGCTGCAAATGGGTTGTAAATGAGCTGCAATTGGCCTTGCTGCAACCATTTTTGGGTTGAGGCAGGGTGAGGCGGATGCCTCATTTCACTGCATCGCATTGCCTCACTTTGAGGCGGAATTCTGTAAAAACACCTTGAGGCGCACCTAGGCAGTCACCTTGACTACACTGGGCTTATGGGGTCCTTGGTATCAAAGAGAAGAAAGGGGGTCTTGGTATTAGGGAATGAGGAAAAAAGAAAAATCAAATAAATATTTTGGGTAGGATTTTAACCTTGAACTTATAATAAAAGTTGCCTTACTAGCTAAGCTAGCACATACTGGTGAAAAGAAAAACATGAGAGCATAAAATACAAAATAAAGGCCCAAACTACATACATGACCCAAAATTTAGGCCCCAAAATAAACATTTTTGCAGAACTCCCAAAGTGATCCTTTGCTGGCTTGCCCTCAAGATTGGCCTTGGGTTATGTTGGGCATGGAAGGGATGTCCATATTTCAAGAGTGTGCCATGGAGCTTGTGGGGAAGCACATCCCTTATGCGTTGGTATGGAAGGAACTTAACCGAGGACTCTTTTAGGAGGAAGCTATATAAGATTCCAAGTTATATATGGAGTTTGGTCGTTGTTTGGTCTTGGGTATTGGCGACACTGGAACTATTAGGGGTTGCTTTTGAGATATTTCGGGTTTATTAGGATACTTTGCTTTTCTTACAATAATTCCTCTTTTGTGTGGAGTGTAGTTATTATAAATGTCCTTTTTGAATTTGGATGCAAGAAATTTAGTTTGACCATTTAAAAAAAAAAAAAGAGTAGAGAACTTTAGGTAACTCAAATATATTGTAAATCTTTCGCATTAAAATCGAGGAGTGGGGTATTGAAATCTAAAAAAAAAGAGCTTTGGCGTGTCGGAAAGCTTGCTAGTTCTGCGTGGCTTTGTCATTAGAGAAAATGCAATGTGTGAGTGGGAGAATGAGCCTCTTGTGATATCTACTTCCATAGAATAGTAAAAATTATTAACACTTTCTATATTGTGGATCTGAGATTAAACAGATTTTTCCCGTATAGATGATTAGAATTATTTTTTCATAATAGGTTGTTTGTTTCTTGATGTTATGGCAGTTTATGGGTCTTGATAAATTTAAGAACAAGGAAAATATCCAAAATACCTGAGGAAGTTCAAGGAAACTTTCAGCACTATCTTATGGATTGCCCCCCTGTTGTTGACAAGGAGGATATGAATCTCCAAAAGCTTGACGATAAAACAGCTGATTACATACAAACATGTTTAATTGTAAGTCTGCGGGTTGAAATTGTGACACTGCTGCTATTAAATTGCATTAGCATATTCCTAATAGTAGTATGACTTCTACAGCCTCGCTGGACTGATTTGGATTCCAACCATCACGTGAACAATGTCCAATGCATCGGCTTTATTCTTGAGGTGGATCTTAAAAAGTGTCTTGCTTTCTTATTTTTATCATTATCTTGTGGGTCCTGCAGTTAAAGTACATGCTTTGTTTGGCTGTTAATTTCTTCCTTCTAGTGTAAAGAGTTAAGAACAACCAATGGTGCCAGCTCACATGGTATGGGTGTGGTGGTTTGTACCCCGCGTCTTTGGTTAAATCCCTGCATGCGGCATTTTGGGTGGGAGGGGTTGAATTGATGCTGAAATAAACTAGCTACCGATCCCGATAATTAGAAATTCAAAATTGCTGAAAAATTGCTTAGATACTGAAAATATGTAGTACTGTTGAAACTTTTCCAGAATGCGGTGAGATTTCTTTTTATGGCTTTCTTTTCACTTAATTTCTTTTTCCTATTGGTTTAGTTGATGGTTTATGTTATAATTGATGTTGAATTAGTTAGAGAGGTTTCAAAGATATTGTGCAATATATTTCTATTTTCTGAGTCTAGAAGGATCGCAGGAAATGATCTCACCACCTCCTCGAATCCACAAATTATCACCAAGACCACCTTTCTTTTAAAGTTTTTTGTAGCAATTCCTATGTGGAAATTGATATGTTAAATTTCTTAACTATAATAGTGAATCTAACAAAACGGTTTTCGATGTGCCAAATTGCTACGGGTTACCAAACACTTAAAGTTACCTTTTTTTTATGTAAGTTGTTTGCTAAGTAGCTCAAAGGGCTTTAACTTTGTATAAATAAAATCTTTATATAAATAAAAATCCATTTGAATCCTAGATCTTCGAATTGGAGAAATAGTGAGAGAGATCAAGGTTGTGCAGTTAAAACGATGTTATAACGACAATATAACGTTTAACGGGAGTGAGCCGTTATGTTATGACATTATCATGCTATGGTATCACAGCTCCGATATCACGACGTTATATGGCCGTTATTGAGATAACGTTTTTTCAATAACTCCGTTTTAACATTTTGTTTTAATATATAAAAAAATAAATTAAAAAATAAAAAACAAATACCTCTTTCATTCTCGATAGTGCCAGAACCTTAGACTCATAGGAAAGAAGAAGAACTAGAGCTTGATGTCACTAGTCGACAGAGAACGAGAGAAAAAGGGAAAAAGACGAAGAGTCGATCACACTCTCTGTTGCGATCTCGCTCTCATACGAAGGGAAAGTGAATGTTTTTTCGTTTTTGAATTTAATGTTATGACTCTATAATACATTAATTTTTTGTGGGGTATTAAAAATATATTTAGAAACCTATTCCATTATATAGTGTTATATCCTGTTATAACCTATAACGCTCTTGGACCGTTATCCGTTTTAACTGGATAGGATCAAGGGGGGTCATATGTAGGGTCATTTAAGGAAATGGGTGTCTGACAAAGAGGGGCTATGCTAGGTGAGTCCATAGTGACCTAATTCCCCCACCCATCCCACCCACATTCGGGAACTTCGACCTAGAATGCATTGGGTTCCCGTACCAATTCAACAAAAAATGATTTACCCGAATCATAGGACTTATAGTTTGAGATATTGATATTTTGAGAAAATAAACAACAAATATCTACAATGACAAGAGAGACGTGAAAGAAAAAAAAAGAAGCAAAAGCATACCTCAAGGCATGTAGATACTAAAAATGGTAAAGCTTTGAAATCAAAATAATGGAACAAAAGTTGTTAGACATGAAATATACTCTTTAAGTACTCCAAGCACCTCTTTTACCATATTAATGAAACCAATACTAATAATACTGTCTTCCCAAGGAGAAAATAAACAAGTAGATATATTAACTTCTTGCTTTGATGTTATTGTATCTTTTTGCTTTTAATTTAGTCTATAATGGAATTTTAGTTTTAGAGTAAAAAATGATAGAATTCTTTTAACTAGACAATAAATATTAATTCACTATGTAATATATGGATGATTTGGTGCATGATTCCATGTATAAAACTAACCACGATACGAATCAGAGTTCTAAAACTAACTGCGACCCAAAACTTTGTTCCGAATGAGACAACTCCCGATGGACTGCGTACCTCTATAATATCGTATCTGACCATGTACTTGAGTGACCTTCGTTCCAGGTAACCCTGAGAGAAAGGGGCATATTGGAAATGAGGGTGATTGTTATTAGTCTTTATGAGGAATGCATAACAAATAGTGCAATTTGAGGCTTTGGATGATCTGGCTAATAGCATCAGTTAATCTATTGTAATGAACTTGTGCTTTGTTTAACTCAAATCATATATACTATTAGCTATTCAATTTCTACAACGATTGAGAGAAATAAACTAAGCATAAAAATAAAAGTTGTTTTGATGATGTGAATAAACTAAAAAATATGGAGAGAAATAAACTAAGCATAAAAATAAAAGTTGTTTTGATGATGTGAATAAACTAAAAAATATCCATATTTATGGGTTAATATCTATGTAACAAGGACACTATTTATACAAAAAAAGTGTTGATACGTATCATGTCGGATACTCGTGTCGACACTTATGGATATTATCATCGGACACACCATACCTAGATTATCAAACTTTCACACATCTTTGACAATTGTCAATTCCTTAAAAATGTTACACAAGTGAGTGAATATGACTAATAAGTAAATAATTCAAAACTTATTGCTGAAATAGTAAACAATACTAAAATATATAGGCGTGTACCCCAACGTGTCTCCGTCTCATATTGTGTTTTTTTGGAGGATGTGTCCAACATTCGTATCCGTGTTGGATAATGATAACCCGTGTCATTGTCGTTAGCATAGCTGAATATTAATCTGACCCCTACTAAATTTGAGCTAAAAGAAAAAATAAACCCTACTTATTCAATACTTAGCCTAAAGCAACAAAATCCTACATGAAACAAAAACTTAAACTTCTATATGACGCTTTAGCTTGGTTAAACTTCTATATGACGCATTTAGCTTGGTTTGCACTTAGTGTGCCTTAGGTGCCAATCCCCTTTTGCCGTAGCATGCTTGATTCACGCTCATTGACTTTAAAATGATCTTGACCTTGGACTTGGCCTTGTGTAGTTTATAGGCACCTGGACCTTGGCTTGCGACTTGGATTGAGAATTAATTAAATATTGCTCAACCTCAGTGTGTTTAATTAGTTATTAAGTATGGCCATCAGCACCCACTTGGACTTGTTGGAGAATGAATACCATCGGCTTGTTTTTGAAATAAAGTTAGAAAGACAAAACGATAGGAATTGTATCTTCTTGTTCTGATTTACATTTTGAAGTTCTTGTTGTTCAAGGATATGTCATGTTGCGGAGTATCCTATCAAGATTATGGAGAATCATGAGCTTTCTAGCATTACTCTGGAGTACAGAAGGGACGGCATACTGCAGTCCCTAACTGCTGTTAGCAGTGAAGCCTCTGTTGAAGATAGTGTGTTCGAGTGTGAACACTTACTCCGTCTTCAAAGTGGGGATGAGATTGCAAGGGGAAGTACTGAGTGGAAGCCCAAGTTCTCTAACAGGTTTGGAGGTTTGCCAAGGTCAGGCTGACAGCATGCAATGTGCAACTATATATCCTGAAAGCAAAGCATCGGAGATATAGACACACATTGGAGATCTCCTTTGGAATGTAAAGCAGCATCTTCCTAGCTATATCATAAGTTTTAATATTCTGAATTATTTTGTTTTCTTCTATAGTGTATCTATATGTTATTTTGCTATCTTTTTAGTCATCTACCTTTTTTCTTTTTAAAAACGTGAAAGCAGATGTAGCTTTTATTATTATTATTATTATTATTATTATTATTATTATTATTATTATTATTATTATTATTATTATTATTATTATTTTAATTGTAATTTTATTTTTATTTGTATTTTAAGTTGAAGTAAATGTAGTTACCATCTTCTGTAACTATTTTCTACATGAATAACATGTTTAAGACTTTAAGTGCTGAATGTATTGCATTCAACCAATGAAATGTAGTTATGTAATGCACCTCAGTAAAAATTACAAAATACTTTCTCTTGAAGTGAATAATATATGATGCTGACAAAGCGTTTTTAAATCATTATACATCCCTAAATGGACTGATAGGAAGGTGCCATAACTTTGATAAATCAACCCCATTTGTTTAACTGGATAACATTTGCAGAACGCAAATGTTAAATTAGTTGTTTAATGCAGGAATATGGCTGCATTTACATTCTGGTCTCAATGCAATAATGTGAATTATAGTTAACACAGGGTAATGTAATTGATAGCGTTTTGCCAGTTTAGAAAAACACCTTTATAACAAAAACAACAAAAAAATCACAAAAGCAGAAATGATTCCTAAGTAACTTTTTGTTTTGGGGTTGCAAATTCATAATCAACACAATGTTCTCTAGTTTGACTTTACAAAATTAAAACTCGGAAATTTGCGTCTGACAAATCCAAATGTGACAGGATTGGCCATGTTTGCATCTCGTTTGCTCGACCAATGCAGGCAGGAGATTCTCTACAACAGCAGGTACCAACATTTCAACCTTCATGATTTTTCAGTCTTTTTTCTTTTGAAGGGTGAACAGTGTTTTTATTGGAACCCTGAACCATTAGACACCTTCGACAGGGTTCAAACCCCTGGACTTGTGTTAACATCCATCACAAGCCTGCCGGTTTAGCTAGCACCCGTTTGCTCAGCTAATCCTTCATGATTTTCAGTCATTTTAATCCCACTATCTGATTATTCATTTCAGTCATCTTGAATTTGGTTATATGAGATCAAACAGTAGACAACTTGAAGTCTATTGATTTTTATTTATTTTTAACTAATACATATATATTTGTAGAATCCTACCACATTTAGAAAAATAGAGGGACAGCCATACTCGAGGTGCATCCTAACTAAATAGCTTAATGAAACGTTGGTGCGCACTAATAGTAAGAACACCTTCAATGGTGGTTTATTTTGCACAGCCATTTTGGCACCAACAGAGTGAGCTCAAATTTTGGCGTATTTACCATTCGCAGCTGAAAAAAGTTCTAACATTAAAGCGATCCACCAAATGTAGCTAGACTCATGGGGTTTTGTCCTATTAGAAACCTTTTTGTGAGTTTCCTGCTCCGAAATTATGATTTGAAGGGGCCTTATTCTACACAATGAATGATGTGTAATCTGCTCTAGAGATCTCTCTGCATCAAACAATTGCATCAGGCCTCCGGTAGGGTTCAAGTAACAAGTTCAGTCTTAATCAAATTGGCTAAAGAATTCAATTCAAGGGAACCTCAAGTTGCTGTGCTAATCTATTAGATTATCAATGTGGGAGATAGATTTTGTGACCAGTTTTAAGACACGTGTACATTTATCATGCATAAGCCACTCTGACATGCATGTTAGACGAGGTCTGATGGACAGAACCTGTTCATAATTTGACATGTGTGCTAGCGGTGGTGGATCTATGCCAGTTTCAAAACTGGCTATATAGCTATTTCCAAAAAATATTCGCACTTTTAGTATTATTAAACTTAAATGGTTAGATGTACTTTGTTAGGGATTTACTATTTGAGCGGTTTTTTTGGGTAAAATTTATTTGATAGCTGCATATGTTTGTTTTGAGGTTAGTACTCAGGCATCGAAGAATCGATAGGTTAGATAGATGGACAATGACAGCTTACTCTTTCTATTCATATAAATGAAACGTGAGTTACCCATGTCTCGGAGATCACTCAATCCTTTCGACCTTTAGATAATGAGGACAATAACCATATTTTGAATTGTTTGGTTTGCAGCCAGCCAACCCCCCCTCTTGATTGCATATACAACATCCACCTCTTTTTTTGTTGAGTGAAGTTGGGCCATGATGCTTTATATCATGATAGCATGGACTTTGAGAGGTGCTTCTTAATTAGCTTTCTCTTTCAACACCAACTGTAAAAGGATGGCCTTGTTAGTGATAGATTCTACTACTACTATTACTAATAACATAATTCCATCGTTAAATGCATATGGGGGGATATGGGTGAGAGATGGGATGTTCTTTCTCAAATGACTTGCTAAGAATTGTATGTTCATGTTTTTCTCACCCATGTTATGTGAGCAAGTCCTCCACCATGACACCTTCATGTGCTGCTCATTAAATGTAGTATAGAATCAACCTCGAAAAAATCTGTGTGAAGTAGAAGGATTAAAGTACTTGTCGCTTCTACAATGCAGTACTGAGTTATCTCTTGTGTCTATCAATGGAGTCTTTCTGTTAAATGATTGTAATCATTCCTTTACTTCACCTTCCTTTGTGTACTTAGATGATTGTAATCATTCCTTTACTTCACCTTCCTTTTGTCAAATTGCAATAAAAGGGCACCTGACAAGTCTCCCTAATGGTATCTTCATCTACCTCACGAGGGGTCCGATTCCAAAGCTGATAATTTATAGCGAAAGTGGCAACTTATCTTATGCACTTAGGGTTGATCTAAGCTGATTTGGGTGTGTTTTCACAATTTTTTTTTCTTTTTTCCTTAGTATTAGAATTACTATTATTTATTCAGATGCATTGTCCACAGGAGACCATCTCTTGTAGCGCTTTAAATATTAAATGGAGCGCCCTCGCAGTTCCTTATGCACTACATGCTTAGTCATTTCGTTTTTATTTAGAAATCACAAACTTCTAATCGAAGTCCGAAGTTAGAGTCAGAATTAAACACGTCCTTCGTGCATTTGTTCATATTGGCTTTAGAAGTTTTGTTTCCAATTAATAGCATTAAAGAAACAACAAATCAAAGAAGCATGTTAAAGATTTCTCTAAACTTACAAATAGTATTTTTTTCCATGCATTTTTACATATCAATTGTGGGGATATTTGGTCGAACTAAAAATATTTTAAATTTATTTATGGCTTTATTTACAGGTTGTCAGAGAACAAACAAGCCAAGTTCCTTAAATAGTTTGGACTCACTCAACCCCCACCCCACCCTGAGGACCACAATAAGTGTCCAAACTGAATCCACAAATTGTAACATCTTGTGTTGCAATATATTCCCAAAGACTGACAATTACACTTCAACCCTTGATTACTGCATATATAATAATTCTTATCACTCCATAATTTTACATTGTACACTTGAAGCTTAAGGTATTGCTCTGTTTTCTTGGAAGGCACCAAAACCATTAATTTATGTGTCAAATATGGAGGGAAAGAAACAGTTGGGACAACCAAATTCTAACTAAAAATAATAAAAATATTTTGTGTGGTTCTCATTATGAGGGGGACAAGTAAAATGAGGAGTTGTTTACATGAAATGGACATTTGATTAGTTGAGTAAAGAAAGGTATCAAAGAAAGCTGGTAAGATACACACTCTCAAGTGTTAAAATATGGTCAATAGGTATGGAGATTGACGACCTCATTTTTGTTCCTAAGTGAAGTGATTATTGCCACAACTCTTTCTTATTGATCCTAAAATATCCCATTGAAATCTTCACCACCAAAAGAAAGTGTGTCATGGATGGTCTGGGGACCATAGCAGTTCTATTTTAATGACAAAATTATATCAATTGAGTTCGATTGAATAGCTGACCATCTTGGTATTGCTAATGGATGAGGTATGATTTTGGTGATTATAGTATGCTTCAAATGTGCCTTAATTTAAGCATCTTGATTGAATTGGCGGAAGAATAAGAAGTTTATGTGGGACAAATTATCAAGCGAGGAAGGAATATTATCGGAAAACATCGGACATTTGGCAGATTTACATTTTTATTCTATTACCAAGTTTCAAAGGCATCATTTCAATAGCATTCGATTCCTTCAACTTGCGAAAACAAAATGAAACTCTTATGTTCTTTGGTTATGACCTGGATATGGGATGCAACTGGCTCTTCGCTCAAATACAACATGAATGGATTAAAAAAAATCTTAATACTTTCATATTGCATATTATTATGAAAAAAGGGCTAAAATATTTCAAAAGAAATTGTTTCATTCTACTGAGCTTTTCAATAACTTCCAATGATCAAATGTAACTTTTGTGTAGGGGTGGACACAGGATGGGATGAACCTCATTCTTGTTTCATCCCGTTCATTCGAGACTGAGACGGGGTTGGGATGAGATAAATTTCACTTCGACCTCGTCCTATCCCAAACGGGTTCGAGACTGGATGGGATGAGCATGTACTAAATAATATTCAAATGAAGAATAACAAAAAAACTTTAATTTCATATTGCTCACACACCAATAATACGTAATTTATGTACATATAACTTTCATCATAACAATAAAAAATGTCATATAAAATTTCACCTCACATTGCTTTTAATTGTATCTTGTATGAATATATATAAGTTTTCAAGTTGTCTTAATATAAATTTAAAAATGAAAAATATTGTTCATTGACCAAATTTTCAACTACATAACTCATGGTGCAAAACTAAACAAAACAATCATTTGCCTTTATTTTCTATAAGAATAATTGTCATATAACTAATCTAATGTGAAAAAACATAATTTTTTATGGATTTTATTTGACCTAAAATATTCTAAATGAAGTATCTATCTAAATCAAGTAAGTTTTCAAACAATAGATGTTTTGAATTAATCTCAACACATCATAAACTTTCTTTTAGAATAATAATTTAATTAAAAAATAAAAAAATAAATATTAAATAAATAAGTTCGAGATGAGATGACAGGATTGAAAATCTCTATTTCGATTACATCCCATTCGGGATGAGTTTGATAAATCTAAGAAAGATTTAAAAAAATTGGGACTGAACAGGACGAGATCGGGATTGCGGGATGCCCAACCCTACTTTTGTGTTTGAAAAAAAATATTGTGTTTCGTGTTCACTTATTAAGAGGGATATATAAGATAATTAAAATATTTTACTTATGAAAACATGAGTTGTGTATGAAAGTTTTGTTACTTTTGCAAACTTAATAGTTTTAGGAATCACTATTTATCTCATGCTAGGATTTATCCAATTTATATTTTGAGTAAGATTTGATTTATTTTTAGGAGTTTTATTTTGATCCGAGTTGTAATTAAATTTTAGAGAGAGTTGAATAAAGGTAAATTTAGTTGTAAAAATTGAACGGAGTTGTCTTTGCATCAAGGAATCGAGCAAAGCAAATGAGTTCGTCGTATCCAAACGTCCAATTGTTAGTATGTCATGCTTCATCTCTTTCCTTTTTACAAATCCTCTTTATTTATTTATTTTTTTATTGCGCTTAAGGCATCCTTATTTAACAAATCCTTAGATTCGGTATTTTTATCTTCACTAATACTTATATTAAAAGAAAAAGAAAAAGGCTATTTACCTGCCATCCAAATATAGGAATTGGCAAGGCAAGGCGTTTGAAAACCATTCAAAGTTTAGGCCCACCATGTGGAGGGGGAAGGTATGTGAAGATGGGTGAATCAATTGGTAGGTGACCGATGGACCTCTCCGACGAGACACAAGTCCATAACACCATTAATAAATTAAATAAAAACAAATACGAAGAGGGGCAATTTGGTGATTGGAACTTGAACGAGCTAAGCGGGAGGACAGGTGGGCAAGTATAAAACGGAGTCTCTCGAAACGAACACAAACCCACTCATAAACCCGCTGGACTTTCGTACTTGTATTCTCTCTCCCTCTTCCTCTCCTCTCTGTATTGTATTGTGTTTCGCTTTCTCTCTCCTCTTTCAAACACAACACGTCTCATAGATCGATAGACTGCATGCATCCCAAACCCTAGAAAGCAAATCGAAACCGAAAACACGAATACGGAGACGAAGCGAAGCGAAGCACAAGTTCAAATATTGAATTGGAGAGAGAAAGGGATTTTTTTTTCTTCTTTCAACCGGATCTTCTTCTTCTCTTTCTTGTCTGGTCTCTCTGATCAGGTACGGAGGTTCAACTTCTTCTATGATTTGAGGTTTTTAGGTCAATATGTGGTCATCATTATGAGTGAGTGGTTGTTTTGTGTAGTGAAATAGACGAAATAATGTTTAATAGATCGGTTTTGATGACAAGATTGGGGATTGTGTGGGTGGAAAGATAGATCTGATGGAAAGGTTTTTCTGCATTTTGAGTGGAAAAAAAATTTGTTTCTTTTTTTTTGAAATTTGTTTTTATAGGTGAAAATTACTAGTTTCTTTCTTGAATGCTGTTTTGTCTCTCTATCATATTTTTGGCTTGTCGGTGACAGATCGTTTTTTTTTCTCTCTATTTAACATGTGGTTGGGAGTGATTAGAGGGTGTGAATTAGTTATTGTTATGTGTTTATTGTGATTTGTGAAGACATTGACGAAATTTGAACAGGGTGCGATTTGGCTGATCTGAGGGTTTCCAAGGGTGAGTTTGTTCACAATGGTTGCTACCGCCACCGCTGCCACTTCCTCATTCTTTCCTACTGCATCAGCAGCGAAGCTTTCGATTATACGAGGTGGGGGAGCAGAGAATTTGGATGTACGAGGGATCAGTTCATCAAAACCTGCATCTTCGGGAGGTTTGAAGATTAAGACAAATGCCCAAGCCCCCACGAAGCTTAATGGAAGCACGGTTACTTTTCCTAGCTCGGCCGAAAGTTTGAAGACTGAGGATGAGACCCCGTCGCCTCCACCAAGGACGTTTATAAACCAATTGCCTGATTGGAGCGTGCTTCTTACTGCTATTACTGCGATGTTCTTGGCAGCTGAGAAGCAATGGACACTTCTTGATTGGAAGCCAAGAAGAGATGACATGCTTGTAGACCCTTTTGGTATGGGGAAGATTATTGAAGATGGTCGTGTTTTCCGCCAGAACTTCTCAATTAGGTCGTATGAAATAGGGGCTGATCGGACGGCGTCTATAGAATCATTAATGAATCATTTACAGGTAAAGCTTATTCTCATTATCCTGCTTTCACTTAGTTTTATCATATCAAATTGTGCTTTAATAAGATAAAGGAAAATGAAACATAGAGGAATTACATCACAGTATGACAGCTTTTGCTTCAGTGCCCTTCCATGATAAGTATGGTTCCTTACAGATTTTTGGGCATGTGCAGGAAACGGCTCTTAATCATTGCAAGATTGTAGGGCTTATGGGTGATGGGTTTGGTTCTACACCTGAGATGAGTAAAAGAGACTTAATCTGGGTGGTTGCTAGGATGAATATTCTGGTTGATCGTTATCCTACCTGGTATGCCACTTCTTTGCCTGGTTCATGCTATCTGATATTATCTGTTTTTGTTACTTTGATTTATTTAATGAACCCTAATTGGAAATTTTCACTACACTTTTTTTTAACTCCATAAAGTTTATTATGGTTTTTTGAAAATTTGTGGAGTAACTACTTTCTATTCTAGATTTCCAGTCTTACATATTTGTAAACATCTCCTATGACGTGTTGGGATTTTGTCGGTTTTCAGTTTGATTGGGGTATGCAAACGGTGAAAAAAAAAATCCATTCATGGTGCTTAGGAACTTATGGATCCCTATGCATCTGTTAGGCTGTGTATATGGCTTGAAAGGACTGTCTTTCAAGAGATAGATATAGATTTCCTTCATTCTTTGGAATTGGGAATCCACAAGAGAGATTATTGGTTGAATGAGCGAGTCGCATCCTATCCTATTTCGATAGTTTCCTTCATCACGATAGGAGGGCTTTGTACAATTCAGTGTTCTGCTTACTGTATATTGATCAAATCTTCTACTTTCCAAAGCGAGGATAAAAAAAAGAAAGTATTGAATCAAAGCATTTCATTGTACGTCTTCCAAGAAGTCAGCTCAAGTAACCTTGAATAAATTTTTCAGCTACACGTGGTTGCACGAATCCATGATTCATTTGAGCATTTCCTGAGCTTGAATGTTAGAATATGTTATTGAATACCCCTCTACACTCTATTCCATGTATTATTAATAGTTACACTTGACTTTAGGATATTGCAAATTGATTATGCTTATGTGTCTATTTGTGGGCTTGTCACTAATGCTTTATCAGAATATTTGCGTTGAGCCTCTCATGGATAGTTGCTTCATTCTTGCTGGCAGGGGCGATGTTGTTCAAGTAGATACCTATGTTGGTGCATCTGGAAAGAATGGTATGCGCCGTGATTGGCTTGTTCATGACAGTAACACAGGTGAAACCCTTGCACGGGCTTCCAGGTTAGATTCACTCTGTCAACTTACAGAATAAAAAATCCTTGTTCTAGTTTGGTTGTGAAATAAGACAGTTTTTTCCCCAAGGTTGGACTCATATTAATTCTTGGTGATTTTGTGCAGTGTATGTGTCATGATGAATAGAAAAACGAGGAGATTATCCAAAATACCGGATGAAGTTAGAGGAGAGTTAGAGCCCTATTTTATGGATTGTGCTCCTGTTGTGGATGAGGATAATCGGAAACTGCTGAAGCTCGATGAGAAAACAGCAGATTATGTCCGACCAGGGTTAACTGTAAGCCTTGTGTGGAAGCTGTATTTTTATCTTCATCTATTATTTCATATTCATGTTTCTAACAGTTGTGTACGTGAACTTGCAGCCTCGATGGAATGATCTGGATGTCAACCAGCATGTGAACAATGTTAAATACATTGGCTGGATTCTAGAGGTACATATCCTATAAAGCAGCTTGCTCTTAATTTATCAAGCATGTGAAAAGTGGAGAACAGACTTGTAGAAACACACTAGGAATTAACGGTTTTCTTTGGAGTAATAACATTCAGTAAACTTAAACCATTTGTTCATTCTGAGCTATTAAATTTGACCTTCTATGCCTGTATGAGATGAGATCTCTACAGCCATAGCTTGTAATACAACACAATAAAAGGATAAGCCTATCACGCAGATGAGTACTTTGTGTGCTCCATTTTTATATCAAGTGTTGTTATCGGTATTGTAGTTAGAGATTAGCTTTAGGTATGAGCAGTAGTATGAAGTTTCCTGTTAGGTTATCTTGTTCTCTGGATTCGTTACAAACGAAAAGAATGTTGTTTGTTTCAGAGTGCTCCTCTCTCAATTTTGGAGAAGCATGAGCTTTGCAGCTTGACTCTGGAGTATAGGAAGGAATGTGGAAGAGACAGCGTACTGCAGTCACTGACTTCTGTTGGCGGTGATGAGGATCCAGTTGAGGCTGGTGGGGTCGAGTGCAATCACATGCTCCGTCTGGAAAGCGGGCCTGAGATTGTGAGGGGAAGAACAAAGTGGAGGCCCAAATTCTCCAACAGGTATGGAATCCTGGGCCAGATTCCGGCAGAGAGCACATAATGTGCATCTCATTACTCAGCTTCCTGCTGGAATAGAAAAAACATCATCCTGTATCTCAAAAATCGCTTGTGTAGAATGCAGCTTATGTCCCCTAATATGGTTTCTTCCTCTAATTTGTTTGATTATATGGTTCTTTATTTCTTTCTTTTTTAATGTTCTAGTGGAAGCGTATGTAATTAGCATCTGCTGTATTTTCACCTTTTACATGAAATGCCAATGTTTATTTGCCAAAATCAGTCGAGTAATTAATAGTGCCTAATCATCCATTATTGGAAGCTTTCTTTGTTCTAAACTATTAAACCAAAAGAGGTAATGAAATTCAATTCTAACATCTTGAACACAAGCTGTGTTGGTTTGACTCCAAGTTTGGAGTAAGTGAGAGACATCGATGCAATGAAACAGGAAACATTTGTATCTTCCTGAATGATGGGTGTTTTATGTGTGGAATTGTCTTCAGTTTCGTTTTCATTATACAGAACAGGCCCCTGATACCAATTGTCTGATATGAGTTTGACAATTGTATTCTCACTTCCTTTCCACGTCAGTCAGTCAGTCGTGATTACTGTTCCACGGCTTTATTGCAGTTCCTTGTCATACCCCTCTCACCTGTTGTTTTTGGTCAGTCGTGATTACTGTTCCATCGCTTTATTGCAGTTCCTTTTCATACCCCTCTCACCCGTTGTTTTTGGACAAGTATTGCGACACCTCCTTTTCACCCGCTGCTTTTGGACACATTTTATGGCCACTAAAGGCCTACTTACTGGTGAAATTCAAATTCGATGGTTTGGCATCGACTCTGAAGACTGATTCCTAATTTCTTTTTCACCCATTGCTTTTGGACACATTTCGTGGCCACTAGAGGACGGACTACTCTTCTGGCGAAATTCAAATTCAAATTCGATGGTTTGGCATTGAATCTGAAGACCGAGGGCAGCCCCAGTTATGGATCTCTTGACGTAAATGCCTAAAATTTCAAACCATGGTTGAGGGAAAGTAACTGCCTCTACTGATCTTTATTATTATAGAGTCAATAACAGTGTTCCGATAGTTTGTATATAGTCAGTCCACAGGGATGCAAACACAACACGGGGGAGGGTAATGACGTCTACAACACTTTAATTAGCTGGTTGTTTGAGAGATAGGTGCATGTGCTATCCAGGTTGTTTAATTTCTCTTTCGTTTTGGCAAAATTTTTAAAGAAAAACAGATAAGGTAGGCGACCAACCACGGCTGGCTGACCCCATCTCTATTTTCCCATATTTTATTGCCATCATTCAGGTACCTTATCCTTCCTCAACTCTGCCCCCACTTTTTCCACATAAAGAATTTTTAAAATAAATAAATAATAAATGATATAGTTCGTTCATAATCCTTTATGGTATCCAACCATAATCCTTAACGGTGTATTTGGGACGAAATGGTCAATTCCATATCTTAGTGAACCTTTCGAGTGGGACTTACTTAAGTCCTTGCTCCCCATTGTAGGTCCAGTAGTATATCATACCCTTGACTATTTTATTTGGGGACATTGGTGGAGGCTTTTGAGTAGGTTCCTTAAGTTGTTGTCCCCAAAGAAGTCGCAGTACCATGGATGGTTAATGTATTATACATATTTTTTTTATCATATTGTTTCAATTTTCATTTAGTTTAGAGTAGGGATTGGCATTTAAGAACGAAAACGGTACCGAATCGGAAACCGGACAGATTGGCTGGATGCAGGCTAGTTTTATAAATATATTTTTTAATGTATTGCCCTAAAAAACGGACCAAACCAAAACTCTCGATTCGGTTTTGGTTCCAATTATCAAAACCCGCAGGTTAATCGGCCCGGCCCGACCAAATTTCATCAAACAGAGAGCTTCTTCTCATCCTTCTCCCCTTCTGCTTTCCTCTTTGGAACATCTCTTCTTCTCTCTTCGCTCGCTTTAGAGACTTAACCGTTTGAATTGCTTCGATGCTGATGCTGATGCTGATCCTTCCTCTTTGTAAGGGTTTCCGATTACTGCCTCTATCTCTCATTGTGATAACACTAATCTTCTTGGAGATTTGGAACCAAACAAATGGAGGTTTTTCACTGAGACGCACAGACTCCTACAGTTCAGAGACCTCCATTGAAATTGAAATCTAGGGTTTTAGAGGGAGATGTGAAGAAGGCGAAAGTGTTTATGGCGTTTCAAAGTGAAGAGAGAGATAGTTGGATGTTCGTTCGTTCGTGATCTGAGCTGAAGCTGGTACAAACCCTAAGACTCGAATGGAAGGTAAAGTTTCAAACTTTCATTTGCTTTGCTTTCATCACAAAGTTAGCTCCAATTTTATCAAACAACAACACAAATCCTTCAAAACACATTCACATTACAACAAAATAAAACACCCTAGACCATCAAATCCCAAACAAATCGAGCGAAAACAAAAGGGGATTTCGAGTTTTGATTCAAACTTGAAGTAAGGAAGAAGACGACTTTGTCATCATTGGGCTGAGATAAAACCAGCAGCAGCCGAGGGAAGACGAAGAAGAAAGCTCACAAAAGGGGTTGAAAAGGGAATTGGACTGAAACCAGCCTGGCTGAAAATTTCGGTTAATTGGGACCCGGTTAACTGATCTTACACGGTACGAGCCCGGTTCCTAAAAATCCGATCTTTAAATGACTAGTCCGATTCTCGATCTCGTGTATTCGGGCTGGTTAACCGAACCGACACAACTTTAAATTAGAGTTAGACAACTACATGCATAAGTAATGGATGTATCTTTCTAACTCACCCTTCCCTCCCCCCTCATCTCCCCATTTTTTTTCCTTAAAAGTTTTTGTAAAAACAACTAGCAATATGTGGAAAATGCCACGGAGAGCTAGGCCAAAATGTATACATTATGTATTAAGTATTTTTATTTCACATTCTACTCCCGTCCGAAGACATGAAAACACCCATGTTTGTTCCCAATCCATAGAGTAACATTGATGTGGAGATGTTGGCTCGATTTGAGCATGCAACTAGTCCCACGTGGGCTAACGAGCCATACCGTGTGTGGTTAGTAAGGATTGGAGATGTCTCTCAATAGCAACGATGCTCATGGGGGTGGTAGAACCCAATTAGTAAAAATCCCATACACGGGGATCATAGATGTTTAAGTTGGGGGCAATATCGTTGCTTGAGACATGTTCGTTGACTGGGGCCTATGGTTCGACCTTGTTTGGTGAGTTGGAAATACAAAACACGTTGAGGTGAAACTTATACTTAAAATATGACAATCTCGTGTGCACGCTGTGAGGTGGTGTTGGGAGTCTTCATCGTCTTCACCCCGGACATCAATTGGTATCACAGTCGAAGGTTCGTTCTTGGGCTTGGCGAGTTGAATGTACAAGATAACACGTTGAGGTTGAGCTTATACTTAAAAGATGCAGGCAACATTGAACACCCACCCAATATGAACCTCATCGATGTCATTTTATCCTTAGATATATTAACAACTTGAAATGTAAACCACTAAAGTTCATTGACATTGGTTGTATAGCATCTGAGTAGGCGAGTCTTCTTTGGGGGAGTACAAAGTTAATAGCATCAACAATGGCGAGAATGTGATATGAAAAAAAACTAAATAAAAAACAGTTTGCATTTTTCCCATGCCAAATATGCAAGAAGTGAAAACCTTGTATTTATTTATTATTATTATTTTTTTAACTTGGTTGTAGATCTTATTAAAACAAGGGAATTACTATGCTCACCCTACTAAATTCCTTATCCCATCCTAATTAAAGTTTTTCTTTTCAAAATTACTTTTGGCACCTCACCCAATTGATGGATATTTGTCGATTTAAATTCAACATAGCCACCCCCTCTTCCATAAAAATCCACTATAGCCACCACCCATTTCTCTCATCTCCCTCTATGTAAACTAACACCACCACAACCTCCTTTTCCTCTCCCCTTCTCTCTATAATTCAATCGCAACCTCCATTGCCTTGTTTCATCACCGCCTCTATTTACCCCTCATATTTTGTAAATCATTTGTAAATCAAAAAGAAGAAGGAAAAGAGACCATGCTACCTTTTCTTCTCAGTAAATCGATTCGTCCTACTGCTACTCCACCTCACCGCATAAAGAGATAAAGGAAAGAGAGACTCAACCACCACCCGTTATCAGTAAATTGAATTTGGCTTAATGAAAATCGATAAGTTTTCATAGGTGGGCATTTGTCGAGTTCAAGTTTTTTCCAGAGTTGGTTACTAATGATCATTTTACAATAACGAAAAACTGATATGTACCCATCGATTTGCAATTTCAAAATTGATATGAGTTCAAGTTATTTCCAGAGTTGGGTTCTAAGGATCATTTCACATCAACGGAAAATAAATCGATAAGTGTCCATCGATTTACAATTGCAAAATCAATATGTGTTTGTGTGACTCAAGTTAGAAATCAATTGAAACCGATAAGAATTCGTCAATTTTAAAGTTAAAAGTTCATATGTATTTGTCAATTTTATTGTCTTTAACAATTTATGTTCTTCTTTTTATCCTTTCTCACTGACCATCTGCATCATCTCTTTCTCTCTGTTAATCAACCACAACCACCACCACCACCACCCTAATCCTCCCTTCATCCCTGTCAATCAACCAAAAATACCATTTCCCCTCCTTCACTAATTGAAGAAAAAGAAGGATATATGAGGTTGGAAAAAGAGAAGATGAGAGAGAGAGAGAGATTGGCAATGATGAGAGGAGAGATGATCAACGACAATGGTGCTTGAGATTGATTACAGAAAGAGTGGGAGAGAAAATGAGGTACGGTGGTGCGTGGTTAATTTACAAAGAGGATGAGGAGAAAAGTGGATGGTGCTATGGTGGATTGACAGGGAAGATAGAGGAGAGATGAAGGAAAATGGAGGGTGGGTTGTGAGAGGGATGTTTTGTTTTGAGCTTTTAAATTTTGTTATTTTTTTTTATCCCTTAACCCCTCCCACCCCAGATGCCGTCGACTGGGTTCGACCTGATGACCTAGTGATACCATCCGTCACTGCTCAACCTATGAGTCATCATACCTTTGACATTTTGAGCTTCTTGTTGTTGTTGTTGTACTGGGGTGGGAGAAGAAAAATTAAATTTTTACTATGGTGGCTCTAGACTAGGGCAAGAGATAGATTTTAGTAGGGTGAACATAACAATTCACTAGAATAATCAAAATTAGATCTATATCATTGTGTGGTATAACTTTTTTCAAAATCTAAAATTTTCACATTGAAGGCAAGACATCTCTCTTGATAGAGAAAAATTTTAGGGTGCCTCTTTTTGGTTTTTTGACACTTCTACCCCTTGTGTGGATGGTGTTTGTGATTGTATTTTAAAGAGAATGAGTAAAAAGTGTAAAAAAATCCAAAAGAGAAACCAAAAAGAGACGCCCTAGAATTACTCCTTGATAGAATAATATATTTTTCACAGTACCTCAAAGGTCTAATTTTGTGGACTAAAGGAAACCACATCTTTCACTTAATATTTGGTATTTTAACAAAAATGTAAATTAAAAGTATATTTCTCGATATAGAATTATTCTAGCAAGTTCTTAATTCTTTTTTATCAAATTTTCATTTTCACGCCTTTTAAATGTGAACTGCTATAAATGTATCTTGAAGTCTCCTTCGACGCTCTCAACCACCATCTTCTTTATCTCGCTATAAATGTAACTTTGAAGCTTTCTTCTACTTTCTCAACCACCCTCTTCTTTATCTTTGGCCTCATTAACTTATACACTTTGAATCACATTTCTATTCATTTTGAAATCACTTTTTTGTAAAGGGGGGGTGTATTCAGTTAAGGATTTTAAAGAATATCAAAGGATATTATGAAATCCACATGGCTTTCGAGGGATTTTAAATGATTGAATTTTGATAAATTTTAAAGGATTATTTCGGATTTCTATGGATTATTATGAATTTTTATTAGTTATAGGAAGCCACGAAAGAACACTGCCTACTGAAATCATTGCTTGGGAGATGATCTGCTGAAATCAGTTCCTCACCCAATTCATCCAATTTGCAATAAATCTTTATGACTTTTGGATGAGATCCATCTCTAGAGAGAAAAACATGGTTTACATCAACCTCTACCCAACTTCACCCAAGATATTTTTTATACTTTTACTAGACATTATTTCCATGACCTTAGACATCTTCCCACATCCCTTTGGCAGCATATATATTGGATAACAATAAACAAGTCAATTTCATTTGGAGTTCAAGTTCGAAGAGTTCCCTTGCAGCCCTTTCTCCCATTTCCACATTTTCATGCTTGCAACTCATCCAACTCTGTCCTAATTTTGATTACAAGATAATGAATCTCCATATAATTTTCTTCTTTCTAAAAGGAATACAAGCAATCCAATGGATTTGGAGCAAAAGACGATATGTATCTTTCTCGAAAAGCTTTAGTATTCTTCTCATACTTCATTATTGCAGTAATGTTTAGGATGTTAGAGTATGAGAATTCCTTATTATCGAACCCAAAAACCTGAAAAACTAATTGAAGACATTGACATTTACAATAAGAATCAACCAAAGCGTTGTAGATGGCAAGTGTTGATCCATCACCTAATTTAACAATATGGGCATGAATCTGAATGACAATATTCTTCATAGTGGTATTTACCTTATAAACGGAAATCAATATGTTGATAGAAACAATATTTTTGTGAGGCATTTCATCAAACAAATAGTGCGATTTAACAACACCATAGCAAAAAATACGGACAAAAGATGAAAAGGGCATCAAAAATCACAAATCACAAATCTGAAAGCCTCGTTTAAATGTTAAATGTTATGTGTTCTGCAGTAGTAGTTGTATGCCTGCATGAATGTTAATGAGTCTGATTGTGATGGGGATGCATGGTGAAAATAGTTGGTGCACTAGCTGTTTAAATATTTAACTGTAGTATTTGTTCATTTTTTCGCCTTTAATCGAAAGAGTATATGTATGCAAAAAAAACTTTTACTCATTCCCTTCCTAGACTTCTTCCTTGCTTGTGTACCTTTTGCTTGCAATCAATTCAAAGCTATTGGGCACTGAGATTGTTTTGGTAGAAGGGGTAGATTCGTAAAAAGTGGATGATGGATTCAATTGAGATTGAGATGGGGGAAGTTTGTTGATTTTTGTCATAAATAACAAGAACCCTAGAAGAATAGAGAGAAATAGAGAGGAAGGAGATAGAGAAAAATACAAATCCGTTGAAATATGAGGGGGGAAGGTCGGATTTGAAATGACTCTTGTTATTTATACTTTTCACTCACAAATCCTTCAAAATTCAGAACTTTAACAAATCCATCAAAATCCACTATTTTTTTAATACCCGTTGATTTTGGTGGATTTTTGAAAAACATGAATTGAATACCTCCTGATTTTGATGGATTTTAAAACAATCATTTTAAATCTATATTGAATACCCCTAGATTTAGATGGATTCTTTCAAAAACTTAATTGAATACCCCTGGATTTTAAAATCCTTCACAATGCTTAATTGAATACACCCCCTAATACTCTCATTCATCTTTCTTTCTAATTAAATTTGGGTTGTGATAACGAAATCTGCTGTTTTTCATTATTGACAAAGGTAAATTTGGTGGCATTGTGGAAAAAGAAAAACTTTATGAGCTAGTTTTTACATGGATGACTTGAAAAATTGAATGACAAGGTAAGATGGCTTGTAAAACAGAATGACAAGGTAACCAAACACTGATCTAAGTGGGGGAACTTGCTCCACTGACTTATGAAAAAAATTTGGGTTATTTGCGAGTTGTCCATCCTACAACGTAAACAATGCCATCTCACCCCAACCCTCCTTCTTTCCTTCTGGTCTTTGTGATGTCGACGATCCCGTCCCGACCGTTTCTTTTTTTCTTTTCCTTTCCCACAATCGCCACTACCCACCAACTACCCCAACCTCTTTTGTCTGTTTTGAGGAAGAAATTATATTTTTTAAAGTATTTTCTTTAGATAAATTTGTATATCAAAGTCTAGTTTTGTATTTTATTTATAGGATTTTTTCTGGAGATACATGAAAAATTATACCCATTAATTTTTTTCTCAAGATACATGTTTGTATCTCGATGTTCATCTGTGGGTTATTGTCTGAAGGGCATTTTTGTAATCAATGTGAGCCTTTTGATAGTAAACGCACGTTGACCACTAGTCCTGGATTAGACTACAATAGTGATTAATAACCTCTAATTAGCTATTATTTATAGGGGACAAATCGCAAATAAACCAATTTTTTTTATAAACATATAATTTTACCTTCGAAATTAAATATTGTCCATTAACTTTATATACCAATTTGATTTGTCCCCCATATATTTATCTTTTGTGCTCCTACAAAGTAGCTTGTTGGATCTATTTTTCGAAAATGACTTTTAAGGCTTACTTCTATACAAAATAGACCATTTAGATATCGTAGTTGATGTAATAGCTAATTTGTGCATACTTTTATAGTTTTATGACCGACAATGACTATTTTATTAACTCAGATTAACTCGTAAAGTTATAGGACATATTTACCCTTCTTAAACAAATAAAAAAAAGCTAATTTTATACTTTTATGACCAACAATGACTCTTTTATTAATTATTTTATTTTTTGTTTTTTATTTTATTATTTTTTAACCCTTAACCCCTTCCACCCCATGCCGCCGATATGTATCGATATTAATTATTTTAATTATGAATAACAAATTATAAGTTTTTATAAGGTTTCATTGATTGACAAATTAATCAAATTATTATGCTAAGGTTCGGTAAACTTTTTATAATGCAGTTAATGATAATTAGAAATTTTGTTTTAATTAATTATAAAATCAATTTGATTAACTTGTCATAAAATTTTACATTCCAATGGAATTATAAAATATTTATTATATGTGTAATAATAACAAGTGATTCACTAATTTCTTTTTCTCCATGAATGATAACATGAACCTTCTTATAAACATGATTACTCTGCAAAAGCAGATGACTCTTGCTGCTTAGAGTTTCTTCTACATATTCGTACTCCACTCCCTTGATTTCAACTGGCCATATCCTGTAAACAAATGGACTCACGCATAAAACCAAAAGCTTCACTTGATCATGCTTCTCCATGCCAATTTCTTCTTTCAATAGTTTGCAATATCATTTTGATCATTATTTATACTAGGGGTGGGCATTTAGGACCGAAAACCCGGACCGAACCGACAACCGGACCGATCGGGTCGGTTCGGATCGGTTTTTATTTATTAAAAAAGTTTCGGTTGTAAAAGCCCGGCCCGGACTGAAGTTTCTGGTCCGGGCCTCGGTTTCCATTTCTGAAGCCCGTCAGGTAACCGGCCCGGCCCAATTTAAATAGTAAACTTAAAATAGGTTAAATAATTTCTCCTCTCCTACCCACAGGCAAAACATCCTCCTCTCCCTCTCACAGCGAAGCATCGACCTCCATCGACTGCTGCCTCCATCTCCTCTCCCTCTCACAGCGAAGCACCCTCTCCTCTCACTCTCCCTCTTACAGCGAAGCATTGACCGCCGCCTCCCTCTCCTCTCCCTCTCACAGCGAAGCATCGACCGCCATCGACTGTCGCCTCCCTCTCCTCTCCCTCTCACAGCGAAGCATCGACCGCCATCGAAGTGAACTGGAGGCTGTTTTCGATGGAGGCCGGTGTCTGGGAACCAGTGGTTGAACGAGATCTTCTCTCTCAGTGATCTTCTCTCAGTGATCCGATCTTCTCTCGCAGTGGTTGAACTAGTGATCAGATCTTCTCTCTCAGATCTTGATGATCATATCTTCTCTCTCAGATCTTGATGATCAGATCATATCTTCTCTCTCAGATCAGATCCTGATCAGATAAGATCTTGAATAGATCAGATCTTGAACTTGATCAGATCTTGATCAGATCAGATCTTGATCTTGATCCGATCAGATCTTGATCCGATCTTTACAAACCGATTTTTTTTTTTTTTTTTTTTTTGTAATTTGCTGTTTGGTTTTTTTTTTAATTTTTTGATATAATTTTTGTAATTACGATGAATTTTTTTTTTTTAACTGTAGAATTATTTTTTTGCTTTTAGGACCGAGACCGGCCCGTAATTCGGTTAACCGGTATCTCGATTACCCGGTCAACTCGGTCCGGTTTCGGTTCTCATAAACACGGGCCCGAGAAACTCGGGCCGATTTTCGATTTTTAGCTTTTGGGCCGGTTAACCGTACTTGCCCAGCCCTAATTTATACACACATATGATATTGTGAAGGCCCATTGGGCACCTAAACTTGACTAATGAGTTCATATGTGTAACTAGAGGTTTGGGGGCTACCTTTCTCACTACCAACAATCAATGACCTCAAATCCATAGGTTTTTCAGATGATAAATCATTTGTTGATTTCTTTTTTGCACCAAAATGGACTTGATATGTAATAGTTTTATTACAAATTCTAAATGTTTAAGGAGACTAATAAATTGATGGAAGCATACCTTTTTCAAGAAACCAATGATTGAAATTGGATGAAGTTGGGAAAATGTTGGACTTCTTGCTTCTTCAACTTTGACATCACCGTTGCCACACTTACAACTTCTTTGTTGATTTTTTTTTTTTAGCATCATTGGACCTAAGTATTGAAGGAAGAAAAGAAACTTGGCACAAAGAATATCTAAAAAAATAAAAAAAAAATCATTAATAAAGATCCTTGTTGTTCTTAAAAATATAAAATTAGGTTATCTATTTTTTTAGGAAGGACAAATATGTCATATAACTTTATGAGTTAACCTCGATTTTGTTTAACAATTGGTGTTTTGTATATTTATTTATGTATTGTTCAAATTTTAAAAAAAAATGTTAAAGTAATTAATTAGTATATTATCATTAATTAAGTATGATTCACCACTCCAGCCCTCTTTAACAAAAAATGTGGCTACGTCACTGAAGGTAACACCCTGTGTTGTCTGTAGAATTGACTATCTTTTTTCTTGGAAGATAGGTATTAAGCATATGTTATCGTCCACGACCATTGGTACTAGCATGATTGGTAAAAGGGGTATTAAATTAGTATGTGAGTGTATCTAATCACATTGAATGATGTCATTTCTCCGGAAGGATAAGACTTGTGTCAATATTGTAAGATTTATGTTGAGTTTTATGAATAACTGGGGTGTCAACACGCTCTACATTCGCGAATATTCAATCATTGTTTTAAATTTTATTATAATTGATGTAATCGAATTCTGCTCTCTTTGACCTTGACCTGCAGAGAGAACGCACGTGAGCCAAGGACCACCGGTGTGGTGGCCGATAACACACTGATGCTAAAGTCAGATAAGGCTGGAGGAAAGCTTAAAGCTGTAAATTGGGTTCTGTAGCGTACATCTCCGTGTGAAATCTGTTTATTTATAATGCGAGAGTCCTCGATCGACTAGGCTTTTGGTGGTGTAGTTTAGGGAAAGAGATCTTGCGGGAGATCTTTTTCTAGTTGAGAGTCGTATATGTAGGAGAGTTTTCCTACACGACTGATGTTCTTAGATCTGCGGGAGAAGTTTTCCTTTTGGAATGTTGTCCATGCAAGGAAGTTTTCATGCACGACTTATACTCTGGGATATGTTTCCTAGTCGGATCCAATGTGTTGCTGGTCTGCCCGTCTTAGGAGATCCCCTTAGATACTTGCCTAATTAGGACTTACGGGCATTGGGCTTTACCATGTGACTCGTGGGCTTAATAGGCTGTTGCAACTTGGATCCAACCTTTTGGATTCTGCCAATATGGGCTTACTGTTTTCTTGGCCTTGCCAGATTTGCTGGGCGTCCGGGCCCACTTTTTCCTGCTTACGAGATCATCGTGACTTGCGTACGGTGCGAATCAAAGGACGGTTTGAGGTATCATCAACTACTCCCCCCGAGTTGGTGGGCATGTTCATCGGTCTATCAAGTCATCTAGTAGAAGGCCTGAGCGATCATGATTGGTTGAGTCTGAATCGTTTCTTCAAGCAACACACTTCATTAAATGGGGGTGCGTATGCTCGAGAAAAGGCGAAAATTATGTTATTTATATAGTTCTCTTATTCTGCAGAGTTTATTTACTCTTTGATCTTGGAGATTCTACTTTGTCGCTTTACTTTTTGTGCTTTTGATTTTACCTGATTTTCGTGATCGAAAGTTTGTACGTTCGTCAATGGCGTGCCAAAATCAACTTTCTAATGAATTGTTTCTGTGTGTGTTGACATCTCTGGATTGTTTCAGCAATCTGCCCGATGACTTCAAGTTCTGGCAGAAATATTGTTTCTTGGCCTTTGCAGATTCGAAGTATTTTGAGTTTGCAGGTCTGATCAAGCGAGAGTTCCGACCATTGAGGAAGTTTCAATTCCGTTCTTGATTCTGCCAGTGTTGATTACATATTGAAGTGTTGTTTGTGTTCTATGCAGGGAAGTTCCCAACTCCGCCTCTTTCTTCTGAGGATAAGGTAGTGACAAATTTCGTGACATGCCCTGAGCGCGGGTAGAGGATGTTTTCCAATCTTCTAACATCAATCGTAGCAGATTGTGGGCCCATTGGCATGTGGCTTACATTCTCTTCAGAATTTCGAAGTCGTAGTTCGAGGGGGAGCCTTTTTCTTCGAAGAAGAAGCTTTCGAAAGTTAAGATTCTGAGCCTTTGAAAGAGGAAAAAATTAGATGTAGCGCTTTCTATCAATACGCATTCTAAGAAGCCTCGTGCTGCCACCAAGCCTGCTAGTGAGTATTTTTCCCCTTCAAAGGGATGCCACGCTGTGGGGTAGGTTCTTGATTTGTCCACTAGAGCGGAGACTGTTGCGTTCGAGGGGCATGTCACTCGGGCAAAGGCCCCTATTTCCCTTCTCGATTTGGAAAGGGAATATCAGCAAATGGTGGGACTTGAAGATTTAACGAAGCTTAGTACAGAGCAGGCGGATGTTCTGAACAAAATGCTACTATTAGTGGGCATGGAAGCCTCATCTGATGCGGGATTGATTCATCACTTATCTTTGAAGGACTTTGTGTATCGCCTCTATTTGGACTGCGACTCTCCTAAGCCTACTGAAATATCTCCTAACCATCAACTTTATGGTATAAGGTCACCTCCATGTCGCACATAATGTCCTTCTGTCTCGTTCTTGTCCTCATATTGAGGTGGTGACGAGTTCGAGGAATAAATCGCTTCCTTTTTCCCCTCAACTGATTTTGAGTCAGCTCGTGAAAGGGAACCGATCATTGCAAATAAGAGATAAGTTGTTGATGAAGGCCCTGATTATGTGAAAATAGTGAAACGTGGTGCTGGAGTGATTCTGGCCCCGAATGACCTCCATTTGGATGCACGAATCAATATGTTTGCTCAAAACGTGGTAAAGATGAGTAACCAAGCTTGGCACCAGGAGGTCGACAATTCTCATGCTTCCAGGAAGCATATTAGTAGGTGGAATGATTGGCGTGAACCATGCTCCGGTGGTAAAAGGAATGACGTTGGGATAGCGTATGGATAAGGGGCAGAAGCATCTAGTGCTGGGAATGTCATACCTGAACCAAGTTTTCGTCGCTGGGATGGAGGTTGAAGCCGCTCGTGAGAGGGTGTATACCATGGAACGATTCTTTACAAACTTGCGAAAGTCTTACTTTGATGTTCTTTGTGAAATTGAGTCACTGAAGAAGCAGCTTGAGGAAGGGAGGCATGTCCAGTCGTCTGCTGATCGGGAGGCATGGAAGACAAAATCGGAGGCTCAGAGGATTCGCTTGGAAATGCTTGAGTCCGAGTTGGCTAAAACAATGTCCGCGAGGAATAGGTTCGGGGAGAAGTTGAATCTTGTCCGTTGTGATTTACGTTCTGTTCAGGAGGCTGCAGCCAATGTGCAGACGGAGTTGTAAGCTCTGAATGCTAAGAAGGCCGAAAAGGAACCGAGTGTGCTGCTCGATGTCAGCAGCTAGAAGCCGAGGTTGACTTCAATGCCAAAAGTGTGTGGACAACATAAGAGTAGCTCCTTCTGGTATAGCATGAGTTAAGTGCCACGAAGGACAACTTGAGTTTCAAGCAGACCAAGACTAATATGCTATCGAGCGAGTTGGAGCGGCTGGAGAAAGAGCTTGCTAATTCGAAGGTGCCCCAGGAAATTTTATTTGAAAACACAGGGCACGTTCGAGTTCAATAGAGTTGTGCATGGGCGTCTGGAGCTGTTGCATCTGATAAAAGACGAGCACCTCGAATGTGACCTTTCTTGCTATAAAGAGTTGTCTTATGCGGAGTTTGGGGAAACTTTCGACCAATCAAAGGAAGAAGAAGGTGATCAACCAAAAGAAGAAATTGATGAAATCCGGGGCATCCGAGTGACAACACATGCAGACGTATCTCCTACCTCCTTTCCTGCCAAATCAAGCATTGTAGTATTTGAACCTCCTCCTGATGAAGAGTGAATCTTGTAATTTTGACTTATCAATGATAGATAACATATTAAACAACATTCTGCGTTTTTTGACTTTCCCTGTTAGCTTTTATCTGCTTTGTCTTACTGCGTTTTTGGACAAGTGGTTGTGTTGAGTCCGGAAGTCATATACGTGATCCGCTGATGGGAGTTCTGTCTTTGAAATCTGCCATTGTAATCCGTTAAATGAGGGCCAGGCTGTGGATCGGGCCAGTAGTTGTCGTTGCTACTATAATAGACTGGTCAGACTGTGGTCGCGCACTTGCATTTAATTGGATGATGGTCTTTGTGATTTCAATCCAATTTTGTCCACTGCTAGCAGCCTAGGATGTAAGGGAGACCAGAAGTTGTCATCAGTTATAATTGACTAAACTTTGGTCGGGTTTGGCGACCATTGTCTGTAGTTGGCCAATGATCCCTGACAAGCCATCGTCATCAGGCTGAATGTGCATTGATCGGACTCCTACTTTCTAATTCATCGTCATCCGCGCTCGGCGGACTAGGTGTTAGAGTGATAGGGTTCGACGATCATTGTCTATAGTTAGCCAATGATCTCTGGCAAACCATCGTCATCAGGTTGAATGAGCGCTGACTAGACTCCCAGTTTCTAAGCCATCGTAATATGTGCTCGGCGGACTAGGATTAGTGTGATAGGGTTCAACAATCATATTCTGTAGTTGGCCAATGATCCCAACAAGCCATTGTCATCAGGCTGAATGAACACTGACTAGACTCCCACTTTCTAAGCCATCGTAATCTGTGCTCGACGGACTAAAATTAGAGTGATAGGGTTCGACGATCATAGTATGTAGTTGGCCTATGATCCCTGGCAAGCCATCATCATCAGGTTGAATGAGCGTTGACTAGGCTATCACTTTCTAAGCCATCATAATCTGCGCACAACCGACTAGGATTAGAGCGGACCATAAACTATCATCATCAGCGACCTACTGACTAAACTTTGGTCAGGTTCGGCGATCATCGTCTATGGAAGGATGGTGACCCCTGGCAATCCATCATAATCAGACGCCGAGAGCGCTGACTAGACTCCCAATTTCTAAGCCATCATCATCCGCAATTGGTGGGCCTGTTCATCGGTCTATCAAGTCATGTAGTTGAGTCTGAATCGTTTCTTCAAGCGACACACTTCATTAAATGGGCGTGCGTATGCTCGAGAAAAGGCGAGAATTATGTTATTTATATAGTTCCCCTATTTTGCAGTGTTTATTTACTCTTTGATCTTGGAGACTACTTTGTCGCTTCACTTTTCGTGCTTTTGATTTCACTCGACTTTCGTGATCGAAAGTTTGTACGTTCATCAATGGTGTGCCAAAATCAGCTTTCTGAAGAATTGTTTGTGTGTTGTCATCTTCGGATTGTTTTGGCAATCTGCCTGGTGACTTCAAGTTCTGGTAGAAATATTATTTCCTGGCCTCTGCGAATTCGAATTATTTTGAGCTTGCAGGTCGTCCGATCAAGCGAGAGTTCTGGCCACTGAGGAAGTTTCACATCCATTCTTGATTCTGCCAGTGTTGATTACATATTGAAGTGTTGTCTGTGTTATCTGCAGGGAAGTTCCCAACTCCGCCTCTTTCTTCTGAGGATGAGGTAGTGACAAATTTCGGGACATGCCCTGAGCGCGGATAGAGGATGTTGTCCAATCTTCTAAAATCAATCGTAGCAGACTGAGGGCCCATTGGCATGTGGCTCCTATTCTCTTCAGAATTTCGAAGTCGAAGTTCGAGGGGGAGCCTTCTTCTTTTTTGAAGAAGCTTTCGAAAGTTAAGATTATGAGCCTTTCAAGGATGGAAGAATTAGATGTAGCGCTTTCTATCAATATGCATTCTAAGAAGCCTCGTGCTGTCACTAAGCCCGTTAATGAGTATTTTGCCCCTTCTGTGGGACGCCACGCTGTGGGGTAGGTTCCTGATTTGTCCACTGGAGCAGAGACTGTTGCATTCGAGGGGTGTGGCGCTCGGGCAAAAGCCCCTATTTCCCTTATCGAATTGGAAAGGAAGTATCAGTAAATGGTGGGAGGTGAAGATGTAACGAAGCTTAGTATAGAGCAGGCGGATGTTTTGAACAAAATGCTGCTACTAACAGGCATGGAAGCCTCATCTGATGCGGGATTGACTCATCCCTTATCTTTGAAGAACTTTGCGTATCGCCTCTGATCGAAAAGGAGGCATGTCCAATCGGCTGCTGATCAGGAGGCCTGGAAGACAAAATCAGAGGCTCAGAGGATTCATTTGGAAATTCTTGAATCTGAGTTGGCTGAAACAATGTCCGCGAGGGATACGTTCATGGAGAAGTTGAACCTTGTCTGTTGTGATTTACGTTCTGCTGAGGAGGTTGCAGTCAATGTGGAGACTGAGTTGCAAGCTCTGAATGCTGAAAAGGCCGAAAAGGAACCGAGTGTGCTGCCCAATGTCAGCAGCAAGAAGTCGAGGTTGACTTCAATGCCAAGACTGTGTGGACAACATAGGAGCAGCTCCTTCTGGCTCAACATGAACTAAGTGCCACGAAAGATAACTTGAGTTTCGACCAGACCAAGACTAATACGCTATTGAGCGAGTTGGAGCGACTGGAGCAAGAGCTTGCTAAGTCGAAGGTGGTCGAGGAAAAAACTTTTGAAAACACAGGGCACGTTCGAGTTCTGCAGAGTTGTGCATGGGCGTCTGGAGCTGTTGCATATGATAAAGGGTGAACACCCCGTATGGGACCTTTCTTGCTATAAAGAGTTGTCTTATGCAGAGTTTGGGGAAATTTTTGACAAATCAGAGGAAAAAGAAGGTGATCAACCAAAAGGAGAAATTGATGAAATCTGGGGCATCCGAGTGACAACACATGCAGAAGTATCTCCTACCTCATTTCCTGCCAAATCAAGCTTTGTAGTATCTGAACCTCCTCCCGATGAAGAGTGAACTTTGTAATTTTGACTTATCAATGATAGATAGCATATTAAACAACATTATGCGTTCTTTGACTTTCCCTGTTAGCTTTTATCTACTTTGTCTTACTGCGCTACTAGCTTTTGGACAAGAGGTTGTGCTGAGTCCGGAAGTCGTATACGTGATCCGCTGATGGGAGTTCTGTCTTTGAAATCTGCCGTTGTAATCCGTTAAATGCGGGTCAGGCTGTGGATCGGGCCAGTAGTTGTCGTTGCTACTATAATAAACTGGTCAGACTGTGGTCGCGCACTTGCATTTAATTGGATGATGGTATTTGTGATTTCAATTTGATTTTGTTCGCTGCTGGTAGACTAGGATGTAAGGGAGACCTGAAGTTGTTGTCATCAGTTATAATTGACTAAACTTTGGTCGGGTTTGGTGACCATTGTTTGTAGTTGGCCAATGATCCCTGGCAAGCCATCGTCATCAGGCTGAATGTGCACTGACTAAACTCCCACTTTCTAACCCATCGTCATCCGCGCTTGGTGGACTAGGTGTTAGAGCGATAAGGTTCAGCGATCATTGTCTGTAGTTGGCCAATGATCTCTGGCAAGCCATCGTCATCAGGCTGAATGAGCGCTGACTAGACTCCTAGTTTCTAAGCCATTGTAATCCGTGCTCGACGGACTAGGATTAGAGCGATAGGGTTTGACGATCATAGTCTGTAGTTGGTCTATGATCCTGGCAAGCCATCATCATCAGGTTGAATGAGCGTTGACTAGACAATCACTTTCTAAGCCATCATAATCCGCGCACGACCGACTAGGATTAAAGCGGACCATAAACTATCATCATCAGCGACCTACTGACTAAACTTTGGTCGAATTTAGCGATCATCGTCTATGGAAGGATGGTGACCCTTGGCAATCCGCAATCCATCATAATCATACGCGAAGAGTGCTGACTAGACTCCCACTTTCTAAGCCGTCATCATCCGCCATTGGTGGACTAGGATTAGAGCGGATAAGAATCTATCACAATCTGTCGTCACTGACTAAGGTTTGGTGAGGTTCGGTGACAATTATTCATAATTGGACAATAGTCCCTGGGGGGCCGTCTCGATTAGGCATTAGAGCGCTGACTAAGCCCCCACTCTCTAAGTCGTCGTCATCCATTTTTGGCGGACTAGGCGTTAGAGCGGACCAAAAGCTATCGTCATTTGTCGAAATCGACTAAGCTTTGGTTAGGTTCGGTGGTGATTATCAGTAGTTGGACAATGGTCCCTAGCAAGCCATCGTGGTCAGGCGTTAGAGCGTTGACTAAACTCCCCCTTTCTAAGCCATCGTCATCCGCTTTTGGTAGATTAGGGTTTGAGCGGATCAGAAGTCATCACCATCAGTAGGAACTGACTAAGCTTTGATTCTGAAGTCGGATCACCATAAAAATTGATTGGATTGAGTTTATCCAGGTTTACTGAACAACAAATAATAGAGAAGATACCTTGGATTTTATTAATAATATCGCTACAGGCGTGTTTCGCGTTACTGTATTGGGTTGGATCTGGCGGGGTACTTGCTTGGGTCCATTTGTTGAGGGCCATGTTGTAAAGAATAGCATGCCAGATGTACGACGTAGATTGCGAGATGATTCAGTGCTGGTTACTACCCTCAGTTAATGGGCCATTAATTCGATGAATGTGGATTCATGCAGTTGCAATTGGAACCGTCATTTTTCTATTTCCCTTGAGGCCTTTAATGCTTTCATAACTGTTGATTGGCTTCGTTTTGTGAACCTTCGCGCCTATATATTGGTTGGAGTTCACTATTTCATGCATTGCCATGGATGTTGTAGAGAATGTTCCTGAAATGCATGCCTTCAAAAAAAAGTTTTGGGCTCTCTAAAGGCTAAAAAAAGATCTTCATTGTTCGTGTCTTCGAATGTTCTGACATTTGCGTCGATGAGTCTTGAGAAGACTTACTTTTATGCGATGCCATCTGGTCCGGGTGAGCATCCAATTGGTTCCATGGGACCTTGTAATTTCTTCTTACATTACGAAAAAGAATTACGCACTTCTCACCAGGGGTAAGTTTGTATTCATCTTCTAGTGCTCCAATGGCATCTCGCGCCATCCAATATCAGGGATAACACCTGCAGCCAACCTTGGGTGGCTTGTTCTCGCTGTACCTACTAGGCTTCACGCGTGACGCCACAACTGGAAGACAGTTAGGCGGAGCGGAGCTCTGACGAACATGACCTCGGGCACTGATTTTTCATCATCCCATGTTCAGGGGAATTTTCATATGCCTTCTTCTTCCTTCTGTTCATCTTTACAAGGCGAATCAGTGGAACAAAGATCTAAGCTTGTCCTAGCAGCTTTTCCAAGTACTTTTCAATCACTTCCGAATCCTTTATGAAGACAGATTGGCAGAACGAAGTCTTGACATGCGTTTGAGCATATGAATACTTGCGTCGGACTTAGATACTTGTTGTGTATAAATAGTTGTACTAGTCAGCAGGGCAAACTTTGTAATAACTTTCATTGCAATCAATAAAGTCTGTTATATTCCTTGAATATGTCTTGTGCAATAGTTCTCCTAAACTAAAAAACAATAAAGAAACAAAAGAAATCAAAACAATAAGATAGTTCGATTCTAAACAAAAAACTAAGCTAATCTGGCCCTGAAAGAGATGCGCACGGTCCTGGCTCAAACTGTGTAGCTTTTTTGGCAGACCGTAAGGTATCGCTAATGTTGGCGAAGTTATTGAAGATTAAACTTCGCATTGGTAGGCCGTTCCCACTCTTGTTTCCAGTGTTATGAGGAGGCGCCTGATTACTGAAGTGTTTATACTTAGCTTTGTGTTAGGCTGGATTGTATTTCCAATGTTGAATTCCGGCTCGTTGTATAGCTAAACTTTGGTTTTCGGAGATTTTTCACTGTCCACGCGAGGTGATCCTCCCCCTCTTCTGGGCCTAGTGTCTGATGTATCTATTTTGCGGGCCCGAGCTATAATTTCTAGCAATCCAGTTGCTTCATTGTTGCGTAGTGGCAGTCTCTCGCTGAAGGTTGATCTCCGTGAATAGTTCCTTGGGCCTGATTGGCCGTATACTTGATGCATTGGTATAAAGTAGAAACTACTGCTTTCATATGGTGAAGCTAATGCCTCCCCAGGATGATGTTGTAGGCAGCTGAAGCATCGACTACCATGATCTCCTAGATAATGTATTTTCGTAATTGCGGCTCTTTTGCCACTACAATTACGCTAATCTTCCCAATAGGAAAGCATTTCTCTCTGCTGAACCTGACCATGGGAAGGTTGGCAGGTGTTAAGTCCGCCTCCTTGAGTTGCATGTTGCGGAAAACATTGAGAAACATGACGTTTAAAGAGCTTCCTTTGTCCACCAAGGCTCTTTTTACTTCCCACTTTGAAACGAGGACTGAGGTGACCAGAGCGTCATTGTGGGAGAATAAAAGCCTCGAAGGTCCTGGTTCGTGAAAGTCAACAGTGGGATGGGGTTTTTAATACGCACATACTACACTTGTTTGTCTCCGCAGGTGGGTTGCGTCAGCATTTCGAGAAGCATTATCTTGCGGGACCTATTTGATTGTTTGCCTTCAGAGCCGACTCCATAAAACACATATATGTTGTCAGGAGTTTTTTTTTTATCTCCTTAACAAAATCTTCCCTTTCTTTTGCCCGATCTTGCCTCTTCTACGGGCTTAAGAACTCATTGAGCTTCCCATTTCGGATCCAGTACTCTTATCTCGTTCCTAAAACTCTTATAGTTCTCAGTATCGTGGCTGCCCCCTTGTGAAAGGAACAATATTTGTTGTTATCGCGTAGGGAGGGATCTCCTTGCTGTTTTGCATGCCACTTTAGTTCTTCCCAATTCTTGATAGAGTTGAGGACGTTAGACAGACTGGAGTTGAAGAGAGTGACAGGTTTAGCATCGACGTAGTTGGAGGCCTTATCTTGCCTTGCACGGCAAGAGTCGGGCTTCCTATTATTGCATTTCCTTTTCCTATCTTCGTCATCATGTTTCTTCCCCTCATTTTTGTCTTTGGATGCAGATAGTTTATTTTCGGACTCCACCTCCCTCTTGGTGGCCAATATCTCATCGAGAGTGATGTACTTTTGGGCATTTTTTTCAGTAAGTTCGACATATCATTTGGAGGGTTCAGAGTGAGGAAATCATAGAACTTTCCCATCCTCAGTCCTGAGGAGAAGGCTGTGACCGCGGTGTTGATACTGCATCCATCGATGAGAGTCAACTCATCATTGAAACGCGTGAGGTATTCCCGTAACATCTCGTTAGGCTTCTGTCTGAGGTAAGCGGATAATGTGATCCCTTCCTAATTATCTGGCTTTCAACAAAGCATGTAAGGAACGCTTTGACCAATGTTCAAAATGAGTCGATGGACCTCAGAGGGAGGCTATGGAACCAGATCAGCGCTGAATTTTTCAGGCTGGTAAGGAATGACCAACACATTATTGCTTCAGATCCTTCTTTGAGCGCCATTACATGTTGGAAGTGGCACAAGTGATTGGACGGGTCTGTCATCCCATCATAGAATTCCAGCTTTATCAGAGTGAATTTCTTTGGCAAAGGCTCATTCAAGATATGATCCATGAACGGCGGGGCAGTGAGGTAGAACAATACAACAGGATTGGTGGCTTCCAGTTTAATGGGGTTCTGGGAGGCATGTCCGTCTATCCTGGACGTTGGGTCTCCGTCTTTGGTCCACTCAGAACCTGCAAGTGCAACTCGACTCTCTTGAACGTGTTCCCTTAAGTTTTCTAGGGGCGGGGCTCTTCGCTGCTCCTATTCATTTTTTGCAGGTAGAGGGTTCTACTGGGTGAGAATCTCCAGTGCTCGTGCAATTTGCTGCATCTGAGTTGACAACAGATCTACCCTTGGGTTCGTCACAGCTGCAATCGATGCTGGGGTCTGATTTTGTTCCTCATGCGGTGTCGGATTCATCGGAATTGGCGGCGCTCTCATAGTACGAGCGTTCGAGGGCTCAACGATGTCTCTAATGTTAAGAGATCTCGTGGTCACCATATCTCTATATTGTGAGGCAGGGTAGTATTACTGTTTTTTTCAAGGAACTTCGTCGTTCCCCATGGACGACGCCAAACTGATGTAGTCGAATTCTGCTCTCCATGACCTTGACCTGAACCTGCATAGGAAACGCACGTGAGCCAAGGACCACTGTTGTGGTGGCCGATGGTAAAGTCAGACAAGGATGAGGAAAACTTAAAACTGTAAATTGGGTTCGGTAGATTACCTTTTTGTGTCAAACCTGTGTCTTATTTATAATGAGAGAGTACTCGTTCGGCTAGGCGTTTGGTGGCGTAGTTTAGGGAAAAAGATCTTGCTGGAGATTCTTTCCTAGTTGGGAGTCGTTTATGTAGAAGAATTTCCCTACATGACTGGTACTCCTAGATCTGCGGGAGAAGTTTTCCTTTCGGAGTGTTGTCCATGCAAGGAAGTTTCCATGCACGACTTATATTCTGGGATACATTTCCTAGTCGGATTCAATGTGTTGCTGGTCTGTCCATCTTAGGAGATCCCAGATACTTGCCTGATTAGGTCTTATGGGCATTGGGTTTTACCATATGACGTGTGAGCTTAATAGGGCGTTGCAACTTGGATCCAACCTTTTGGATTCTGCCAATATGGGCTTATTGTTGTCTGGGCCTTACCAGATTTGGTGGGAGTTCGGGCCCGCTTTGTCTTGCTAACGAGATCATCGGGACACGCGTAAGGTGCAGATTAAAGGACGGTTTGGTGTATCATCAACAATAATTTAATAATAAGAAAAATTATAATTGAATTTTTATCCAAAATAATTATATATAATTTTAATAGCCGATGTATAGTTATAAATAAATAAGAGGTTTCAATAAATTATGTTAGGGGCTTAGGTATAATTAATACATTTTTTAGAGATGTGGTTTTTATTGTAAAAGTATGAAATGTGGAGGGTAAAATGGGAAATCCAAAAGTCAGATGTAAGGTGTGTTTTATAATTTTATATAATTTGAGGGCTTCGAATAAATTACATATAGGGTCTAGGTATAATTAATTAATGTTTACAGAGAGCTGGTTTTGATTGTAAATAGTTTAAATTTGGGAGGATGAAACGGTAAAAATAGTATTTTTCATTTGAATGAATAAACACCCTTGTCACTTTTTACCCATCTTTTACTTTTTTCTTGTAAATATCATTGAGTTGGAAGGGCAAAACTAAAATGGAAAATCAGTTTTCACTATTCATAAGGGAAAGTGTAGTTATATAGTCTAAATAAATGCATATTAGCGAAATAGACCTTGTACGGACTCTGCCGTTTATAATTATTTTATTTACTTATTTCATGATCCTAACTTTTAGGGGGCAAGTCCTCTGAAATTAAATTAAATTAGGGAAACTTTTAGGCAACCCACTGTGGAAAAATTTCTTGCATTTTGGAACATGTTATTTGACATTTTAGTATAAAAGGGTTATTTACCTTTTAGCCCCCCTATTTAGATGAAACCCTAGATGAGTGCCATTTGTTCTTGAAATTCCATCTAACACCTATTTTGTGTATTGACTACCTGAAAATATTACAATTTTTTAAATGTCAGAAATACCCTCATGTGACACTCATGTGATGGGTGTCAAACAGTAATTGCTAGAACATTGTGGGTGTCAAACAGTAAATTTGGCTTCTAAACATGGCTATTTAGTTGATTCTCTTTCCGGTTCTTGGTGTTCTCATATGCAACACTAGTTCAAGAAACCTCTTGTGTAATGGCTTGGAGGTAGAGGTAGTAGTGGCTTTGGAGGAGAAGTTGGTTTTGGTGGCAATGTTGGTGGTGGACTAGGAAGGGGGGAGGATTCAGTGGTGGTGGAGGATTTGGAGGTGGTGATAGAGGAGGTTTTGGGGGAGGAATAGGTGGTGGTTTTGGATTCGGTGTGGAGGCGATGGTAGACTTTGTAGTGGATATGGTGGTGGATATGGAGGTTGAGTTGGGGAAGGGTTTAAAGATGGACTACATTATTTTTGCAAGGGTATGGAGCTAGGGAAGGGTATCGAGCCATTATTTCTACACTTCTCCTTCCCCCTCGCCCGCAACCGCCAGCCGTTCCCAACCCATTGCCATTCACCTGTAAGTGAAAGCCAAATCTCTCGTTTTAATGTCCACATAACAACAACATACCACCATAACCTAATCTATTTCTCATATGCTTTTCTCGTCAATAACAATAGCAACGATGATGGGAACACTGCCTCGAGCATACGTTGGGATGAAGACATTTCATTAAGTGACTTTAGTGATCATCCAAGCTGATGCGTTCAGATCTATCCTTGCTGATCTCGATGATATCAACACATGAAAAAATAAGCAGCGATTAAGCCAGAGACCACAGTTGTGGTGGCCGAAAGCACTCCGATGCTTAAGTCATATGTCAATTCGAGGAAGAGTGAAGACTGTATGTAAATTGCAGTGTGTATGAGTAAAGACTGTCTAGGCTAGACTTCATAATATACCTCAATCCTGAATAGGAGTTGAGTTGCAAAGGAACCATCTTTGCCAGAATTGCTTAGGTCCTTGTATTCTTCTGGCTTAGTCCTTAAGAGGATATGTGCTGGGAAGAAGTCCATTACGCCTGTCTAGGCTAGACTTCACAATATACTTCAATCCTGAATAGGAGTTGAGTTGCTGAGGAACCATCTTTGTCTGAATGGGCTAGTCCCTGCATTTCTCAGGCTCAGTCCTTGAGAGAACCTGCACAGGGAAGGAGTTTGTTACCCATGTCTAGGTTAGACTTCATAATATACCTTAATTCTGAATAGGAGTTGAATTGTTGAGGAACCATCTTTGCCCGAACGAGCTAGGTTATTTTATTCCTATGGCTTAGTCCTTAAGAAGACTTGTGCTGGGAAGGAGTCTGTTACACCTGTCTAGGTTAGACTCAATTTGAGTGGTGAGCTGTCGATGGAATGGGTTCGATCCGATGTGTCGTACCTTGGCTCCTTAGCGGACTAGGTCACTTGTAAGACGAGCTGTCGTTGCCTTCAGTGAGGCTAGGCTAGACCATTTGTGTGCCATTTCGGTCCCCGTAGTCAAACCTGGTTATATTAGGAGTGGTGAGTCGTCCGGGGACTGGACTCGTTCACTTGCGGAGAACTGTCATGGGATTGGGTTCTCCCACTTGCGGTGGATTGGGTCTAGCCTGCATGTGTGCCATCATGGTCTTGAGGTTAGACTAGGCTATCTTAAGAACGCTGAGTTGTATGGGTTGGACTTGCCCGTTTGTGGTGGACTGTCCGTGGAGTGGGTTGGAGCCGCATTTGCGCCGCCTTAGCTGCTGAAGCGGATAGGCCACTTATGCGGCAAACTGTCATCGTTCTGAATAGGACTAAGCTTGACCGTTTGCGCACTATTTTGCTCTTCGTGTTAGAATCAGGCTTCATTCAGTAGTGAGCTGTCCGGGGACTGGGCTTGACTTGGCGTATCATACTTCGGCTCCTTAGTGAACTAGGTCACGTATGTGGTGAGCCATTGTTACTTTCAAACAAGCTAGACTCAGCCGCTTGTGTGCCATTTTGGTCCCCATATAAGGATTGGGTCTTCCATGTAGAAGAAGTTGAGCATGTAGTGTAGTCACTTTAAAGAGATTACATTTATTGATCTGCTTCAAATGTGCCACATGCTACCATCACTGCTGCCCACTAGTAAGCACTGGGCTTGTTGGTCTATCTTTCTTTGGGAGACTTAAGTCGATTGTGGTTATTAACCCGATCAGTGTTCTAAAAATCGTTAGGTGCTAGGCGGGCGGCAAGTAGGTGCCTAGCGCCCAGGGGCCTAGGCGGGCACCTAGGCGGTCTTAGGTTTTGTATTATAACTTTAATAATTTACAAAAGTTAAGCATAATCCTTATCAATTACATCCAATTAAATGCCAATATACATATGCAAAATTTAAAAACATGAAAAATTAACAATCATGAACAAAATTTATTAAAACTCAAATGACTGAAGTTGGTCATGATATGTATTTTATATAAAATTGAATTTGTGGACAAATATCCAAACCTACTTTTTATTTTTCTTCAAATTGCATGAATAACCTCAGTCATGTTTGATAAAATCTACATTAGTAAAATTGGTACCGGCAGATCCTTTGAGAATTTCATTAAGTAATCATCATTTGCTACATTTAAACATATACTGAATAAAAAATAATTAAATAGTTTATTTCTAAAAAAGAGGAAAGAAAAATAAAATAAGAACACAATCAGCCTTATTAAAAATAAAAAATAAAAAATAAAAAATAAAAAATAAAAAATAAAAAATAAAAAATAAAAAATAAAAAATAAAAATTAAAAAAAATCGCCCAGACCGCCTAGAGCCCGCCCAGAACCGCCAAACTGCCGGCCCAACCATTAATCTGGGCGGTTTTCCACATTCTAGCGCCTAGGCCGATTTTTAGAACACTGAACCCGATAGCTTCATCGCAACGTAATGACATTTTCTGGTGGAAGACTGATCTCCCTTGATAATTATTGTCTCTCCGTTGACAGTGTATTTGAGGTACGGGTGTCGTGTGGAGACCACTGCCCCATTTGGTGGAGCTAAGATCTTCCCAGGATTATATTATACGCGGGGGAGGCGTCCGCTACGATGAACTCCCTCATGAGGAGTTTCATTGGTTCCCTGTTCCTACGGGTAGGCTGATACTCCCAACTGAGTAACTTTGGCGCCGCTTAAATCAACCATCACCTGGTTGTCCCGCTTCAGTTCTTATTCTCTCAACTACATCCTACAGAATGCTTTTAGGAACAAGATATTGCTGAGCTCCCTATGTTTACCAGCTGCCTTTTGACACCCTATTTTGATATGGCCATCATGATAACTAGGGCGCCGTCGTGTGGGGAGTAGACCCCCTACATGTCCTGCTAGGTGAACGTCAGGTCTAGGGTTGGGTGTTCCACCCAGGCATGTTGGACTGAGTGGTCTCCATTGTGGGGGTTAGTCTGCAACTCTTGGATTGCCCATTTCCTCGACTTATTAGATTATCCCAGTCTATTGTGTGTGTTGTATATGACGTAGATGACGTTTTCACTTTTTCTTTCTCTTGGGGTTGTTTCTCGTAAGAACATACAAATTCTCCGAGTCTTCCCCTTCGAACCCAATACTCTATCTTTTCCTTGAGAATTTGAAAGTGTTGGGTGATGTGGTCGTGATCCTTGTGATATGCAAAACACTTGCTCTTATCACGCCTTGAAGGATTGCCTTTGTTCTTGGGGGTTACTAGATTTCCTCCCAGTTTTTAATGGACCAGAGGATTTTGGCTAAATTGGAGTTGAATGGAGCGTACTCATTGAACCTTGCGCCGAATTGGTGGCACTGTCGAGTTTGACCTTGTCGGACCTGGTCTTGTCGTCGCTATTTCTCCTTTTTGACACGTCTTCCTCTTCGCGCATTTTTTTCTCCCCTTGTCCTGGGAATTGGGGGCATGTTTGGCCTCATTTTCGCCTTATTCTTGGAACCATTATCTCCTCTAGAGTGATGTATTTTTGCACACATTTCAGCAAGTCCGCCATATCCCTCGGAGGTTCCAAGGTAAGGAAGTCGTAGAACCGACCACCTCAGAGGCTAGAAGTAAAGGTGGTTACCGACATGTCGTCACTGCAACCGTCAATCAGGATCACATCATCGTTGAAACGAGTGACATAATCTATAAGGGTCTCGCCCTGCTTCTGCCTGAGACTCAGCATGTAGTGAGACCCCTTTATGATTTGCTAGCTCCCCACGAATTTTGTGATAAACGCCTTCGCCAAGACCTGGAACAAATCGATAGATCTTGGTTGGAAATTGTGGAACCAGGTCGCAACTTTCTTCAGGCTGGTAGAAAAAGTTTGGCACATGATGATCTCTGAGCTTTTTTGGAGCCGCATGGTCTAATGTTCCAACAGGTCTAATGTTCCGTCTTAGAACTCGAGCTTTGGCTAGACGAACTTCACTGGAAATGGGGCGCTCGTGATTTCCTTCGAGAACGAAGAGACAGTGAGGTCGTACAAGACGTTCGGGTTGGTTGCCTCCTGTCGCAGTAGGTTTCTGACCGTGGTACGATCTGTTTTCGGGGCATGTCCATGTGATCTTTGCCATCCCTTAGGCTTTCCCGTCGGCCGGTTCTTTGATACTCATTGGGGAGGTTTTCACTTTCCTAGATACGCTCTTGGGCATCCTACTTGGTGTGGGATCTCCCCGAATCTCCACCGCTTTCGTGCGACTGCTGTCAATCCTAAGCAAGTCTCTTCACCACCCACGCCAGATGATCCATATGAAGCAACATCTGGTCTATGCGGGGATCAATTGTGGCCGCCTCAACGGCTGGGCCAGGCGGCTGCTCTGCCCCCTCGGTTGGATCAATTCAAACCCGTGGGGGGCTTCTATGGTCAGAGGGTTGTCTGGGTTGACATTGTTGAGTGCTTGAGTTCTAATGTTGGTGACCATTTCTTGATGCTTTGCTTAATTTGGAAAGAACTTTGTATGTTCATTTCAGGGAAAACTTATCGTTGTCTTTCCCGCGGACGGCGCCAAACCGATGCCTTCAGATCCGTCTCCACTGATCCTATGATATCAAACCTACAAAAATGAGCAGCGGTTAAGCCAGAAACTACCTTTGTGGTGACCGATGGCACTTCAATACTTAAATATCGATTCAAGGAAGAGGGATGACTGTTTGTAAATTTCAGTGTGTATGCGTATATTTTTTTCTCCTTTCATAGCTCTAAGATTCGTTGTACGAGTCTTATTGTCCTGGGCCAAGCCCTTAGACCCGTACCTTCGGGTTGGCGTGTCTTGGGTTCGGGCGCTTGACTTACAAGCTGAACAGTAGTTTGGGCTTGGGTCCGTGCTGGACTGCATTGAAGCCTTTTACGTGCTATGGTTAGTCCATGCCACGTGTATGTCTGTGATTCTATACTGATTGATGTCTCATCCCAAGCAATTAGGAATCATATCTGAGGCAAGATTTCACTCTTTCAGAAAGTGAAGAGGACATGAAGCCAAATCTAAGACCTCCTGTTATTTGGCGTGACATATTGTAAATGTTCTTTCTACTTGAGAGGTTTGTTTGGGTATTTCAATCTGTGGTGCATGTTGGATTGTGTGAATGGTCATATTGTTGTTAAGGTTTTGTTCATTTGCACAAATTATGATTCATCCACTGTTTATTTGGTTGGTGCTTCCATGTACCATTCAATGTCAGTACAATGGTTGGGATTTTGTTAACCTATGTATCATTGATTACAATGGTTAGGGTTTGGTCAACCAATAAGTTGTTGGTTAGGGATTTTTTTCATGCTTAGTACATTGATATTCTTTTGTGGGTCAGCTAGTGTTTACAGTGAGTACAATGGTTAGAGGTTGATTAACCCATGAGTACAATGCTTAATACATTTTGTTCATGGAGTACATTCTTGCAATGTTTCATGGACTAGTTGCATCTATATGCTTATTACATTGGAGTTATACTATAGATTAGTTGCATCTTCATGGACTAGTTGCACATATATATGTCCATAGATATTTGTATCATGTTGTATGTGTACTTGTCTTTTATTTTCACTTTATGATTCATGTTACTTTGGAAGAGTTTGCATATTGTTAATTATATTTGATGATACATCAAAATAGACCGATATCGCAACCATACACGTGGCAGATATCATCCATCACGAGGATCTGGCATCCCATATACTGGGTCAGCTCATAAAACCCAAGAAGGCAAAACCAATCATAAAGACACAAATAGTGCCCATTAAAGAAAGACATGATTGAAGCCCAAATCCAGGCCTGCGAATCAAAGCCCAAATCCAGGCCCGATACGAGTTCCCTAATAAAGAAGAGGAACGTTGCACAAAAAAGAGTCGTGGAGAAAGTTACGCCTTCACGGACGCATCTCCATAAAGGAGGAGATTGTTATGAGAAACATCTCCTTCCTTTGCGCCTCACATGCTTAAGTCACGCAAAGATTTAACTATGACCATTACAAAAGGTAAATGGAACATTCGACAAAGGTATGTGGCTTTAACCGAGTTTTGTCCATATTTACTTTCTTCTTCAAATAGAGTGTCTCCAGCCACCAAAAAGGTGGTCTTTGGCAGTCTAACATCTGTTTTGCAGGTCAAACTCTCAGGAGGACGAGATTTGGACGCATCGATTTCGTGTCGTTCGTGGAGAACGACAAGTTTCCTTTCTCAAAATAATATCAACATTGACAAAACTCACCAAGATCTGATTAACAATAAAGAAGCTATTAAAGCCAATGGAATGCTCTACAGATCCTCAATCTGGCGATGGTCGATGCGACACGTCTCATGATATCAATCGAGTGACAACCGTCGAACCAACTGCGCCGAAAAGGAGAAAGCCTCAACAGATAACAATTCAGACGTCTCTAACATCTTGGGGAATCCCATTGGATCCTCGGGTAGAGATGCTCATGACTCAAATGAACCACATGATCAAAATGGTCGACAAACTCATCCATAGACTCGAGGGCAACAAACCTCAAGAAGAAAACACCCGACTTAAGAGATATCAGATCAATAACAGTTCTGAATTCAGCTAACGAAAGTCTGGAAGACTATAACCGAAGAAGCCCAAATGTGAACCAACAGAGAAATTGTTCACGACCTTAATAATGAGTCGAGGCGAGGTCCTTAAAGTTATAGCATGAAGGGAAGGCGTCAAATGGCCACAAAAAAATGAGAGGAGATCCAAAAAGGCGGAACAAAAGCAAATACTGCTTCTTCCACAACGACTACGGACACGATACCAAAGATTGTCGCAGCTTGAGGGACGAGATCAAATGCCATGTCAGAGAAGGATGACTTGGAAAATTCGTTAAGCTGAGAGAGCCCGAAGGCAAAATAATCGCATTAGAAGAATGACCAAAGGAACTAATATAAGTCTTGCATGGTGCAGCTGGTGAAAAAAAACAATCCAACTGATCTCGAAAGAGAGTAGTTAGAGACCTACAAGCAAAGATTAGATACCAAGAGCCGTCAGCACAACACGCAAAAACAACGCAAAGGACTCTGACTTTCTCCAATGAAGACGCAGACGAGGTCAACTTGCTGCACAATGATGCCTTAGTGGTTTCGATCATGATAGCCAGGTGGGAAATCAAGGTAGCTCAACCAACCTCCTATACCTAACGGTGTTCTGAAGATGCGATTCACTAATGAGATGCTTTCACCTAGGGATCAACCAATGGTGGGTTTCACGGGAAACAATGTCGTCCACTGAGGATGATTTGACTACCAGTCGAAGCAGGAAAACCATAAAAGCAATGAGTGCTATTGACAGACTTCCTTGTTGTTGTCGCTCCTTCTGCGTACAAACATGATATTCAGGAGACCCTGGATACACAAAATGGGCGTAGTCTCCTCAACTATGCACCAATGCTTACAGTACCATACAGACAATGGTGTCGGAAGAATCAAAATAGATCAACCAGCGGCCTGTGAGTGTCATTTCGCAATGATAAAAACTCCCCACAAATAGTAATTACTGCAACGTCTGGAAGAGCTTTCGCAGCAACCTGGTAAGATGAATCCGGACTTTTCGGATGATGATATGTCTCCAACCAGCCCACGTGATCGACCTAACACCGGACAACCAGACGAAATAACCATCGTAGTCTACCTAGACAATGAAGCGGAGAAAGCAATCAGGATTGGCACAAAGATTCATCCCGAGCTCGCCAAGGAACTCATCCAACTGTTGAAAGATAATCATGATGTTTTTGCATGGACGATGAAGGACTTGGTAGGACTAGACCCATCCGTCATTTCTCACAAATTACAAGTGAACCTAGAAAAGAAGTCGGTCCGACAAAAAAAAAGGCTGATGGCTCCAGAACATAATCAGGCAATAAACAAGGAAGTGCATCGCCGACTTAATGTAGGGATGATAAGTGGCGCTCACTACCCGGACTGGTTGGCGAACACGGTGCTAGTAAAGAAAAAGAATGACAAATGGAGGATATGCTTGGACTACACCGATCTGAATAAGGCCTACCCAAAATACAATTTCCCACTTCCACGAATAGACCAGATAGTGGATGCAACCGCCGAACACGAACAATTGAGCTTTATAAATGCATACTCTGGGTATAATCAGATACATATGTACCCTTCTGACCAAGAGAAAACACCTTTTATAACGGAAAGGGGTACATACTGTTATCGGGTAATGCCCTTCGGATTGAAGATCACGGGAACAATGTACCAATGGCTGGTGAATAAGATGTTCAAAGATCGAATTAGAAAACGATGGAGGCTTACATCGACGATATGCTTGTCAAAAGCTCATGTCGAGCAGACCACATCACAGATCTCGAACATCTTTTCTCCCAACTGCGAAAGTATAAGATGAAACTGAATCCGGAGAAGTGCACATTTGGAATAGAATCAGGAAAATTCTTTGGGTACATGGTCAATCAAAGAGGAATCTACGCCGATCCAAAGCATATACAAGCGTTTTTCTTATTATACTTCAAATGTGCACTTCTCCGGATTCAGTTTCATCTTATATTTTCGCAGTTGGGAGAAAACATGTCATGATGCAAATGGTCAACGCAACATTCTTCAGGCCACGTGATCGACCTAACACCAGACAGTCGAAAGAAGAAACCATCGTAGTCTACCTAGACAACGAAGTGGAGAAGCAGTCCGGATTGGCACAACGATTCATCCCGAGCTCACAGAGGAATTCATCCAACTGTTGAAAGATAATCAAGATGTTTTTACATGGAAGATGAAGGACATGGTAGGAATAGACCCGTTCGTCATTTCTCACAAATTACAAGTGAACCCAGACAAGAAGTCTATCCGACAAAAAGAAGTCCGATAGCTCCATGACGTAATCAGGTAATAAACGAGGAAGTGCACCGCCTACTTAATGCAAAGATGATAAGTGAAGCTCACTACCCGGATTGGTTGGCCAACACGGTGCTAGTAAAGAAAAAGAATGACAAATGGAGGGTATGCCTGGACTACACTAATCTGAATAAGGCCTACCCAAAATACAAATTTTGACTTCCACGAATAGACAAGATAGTGGATGCAACCGCCGGACACAAATTTCTGAGCTTTATGGATGCATACTCTGGGTATAATCAGATACATATGTACCTTCCCGACCAAGAAAAAACATCTTTTATAACGGAAAGGGGTACATACTGTTATCGGGTAATGCCCTTCGGATTGAAGATCACGGGAGGAACGTACCAACGGCTGGTGAATAAGATGTTCAATGATCAAATCAGAAAACGATGGAGGTTTACATCGACGATATGCTTGTCAAAAGCTCACGTCGAGCAGACCACAAAATAGATCTCGAACATGTTTATCCCAACTGCGAAAGTATAAGATGAAACTAAATCTGGAGAAGTGCACATTTGAAGTAGAATCGGGAAAATTCCTTGGGTACATAGTCAATCAAAGAGGAATCGAGATCCATCCAAAGCAGATATGGCGTTTCTCAACATGCAGTCAGTTGCCAACAAACATAAAAGGTGTTCAAAGTCTTGATGGAAGAATAATGACCTTGAATAGATTCAACTCCAAATACTCGGACAAATGTCTACATTTCTTCAAAATTTTGAAGGGAAACAAGAGATTCGAATGGAATGTAGAGTGCGAGATGATGCGCTATTTTAGTAGCACACAACTTAATACCCTGCTTTGTAATTTGTAGTATAGAATAAATAGGGATCGTTCTAGACCGGGGATTAGAGGGGTTGTCAATTACACTAATAATAACTAAAAAAAACAACTAATAACCTAATTAATTAAATAAAAGGGGATTGGATTTTCTAAATTAAATTATGAAAATAACTACGAAAATTAATGTAATAATAAACTAAAGAGATGACAAAGATGAGAAATTAGCTAAGGGTTTATCTCCACACACCAAACATATGCTTATAAATTAATCTTCAATAATCACTTGCTAACTCGTGAGAGACAATGCTCAAGACTAACCGTGACCGCACTGCATTAATCTTATTATTTTCCCAAGTTCGTTGAATTAAACTAAGCGTCGCTTTCAAACTATTCTTATCATGCTATCTAAACAGGAATCGCAAGTTAAATAGCAATCTAAGATCATTAAGTTTTGTGGAAAATATGAACACTGACTAGGCAATCACAAGTATGATCAGCATCTTGTTCTTGCCTAGGTTTTGACTTAACCTTACCAACGTTCCTTGGTATTTACTACTTGTGAGTACAGAATCATAACAATTAGGTGAAATTCTCCTATACTCTAGCCCCAGATCCTAGTATGCTTACTAAGTTGGCCACCTTAACAAACATACAAAGAAAAATTCTCTATAAAGCTGTTAAGCAAAACACAATCACTAATAGGAAGGAAGATTAAATTCAATTAATTTATAAAGCACATGTTCGGGGCTTCGAATCCACCCCTAACTAAGAGGAGTTTAGCTAGACATATTAATTATGTTCAAACAATAATCCATAATCAATAATCAAACTAAAATTAAGAGAAATAGATGTTTAGAGATGAAAACAAAACACTGATCCGTGGTGGTATTGAGCAGAAGTGGGGTGCGAATAACGCGAACTTATCCTTCACCCTCCTCGCGCGATCTGCTCGTTCTCTGCTTCCTTAGCTCCCTTCTTCAATCGCTGCTTCGGTTGTGTGCGTGTCGAGAGACTGCGAGAGATGAAGCAGGCGATGGAGGGACGACGATCGGCTAAGAGAAAGATCAGGTGAGAAGGAGATGCGGACGGTGAAGATGGCGAAGACAGGGGACAGCGAGAGAGACTGTGGCTGCTGGCGAGGTGGTTCTGATGGTGATGGCGATAAGGGACAGTGAGAGAGAGAGAACTGAGGTGAAGGTTTTCGTGCGAGGAGGTTCTGCTTGAATGAAGAGAGGATGATGAAGGGCTATCGTGAGGATGAGGGATCTGCGAGAATGGGGTTTGATTGGGTTTGATGGAGGCGAGGTGGATGGCTTGCGTTCAGGACGATGGAGATGGATGGTGGGTGACGGCGGCTAGGGTTTCTAAGCGTGGATGTTGTGTATGGATGGGATGTTGGATGATCTATCAAAGCCAGGTATCTTCCCCCTTTTATTCTTGTTTTCCTCTTTCTGTGGTTTGCTTGTTGGTGTGGTTTCCTTGCTTGTGTGATTTTCTTGCTTGTGTGAATTCCTTTTGCAATTAGTATTCCTAAATTGCCAAGTTGCTTCTATTTTAAAATATTGTAATTGGAAACCTACACAAATATGAAAATAACAATTAGTACCATAATTAACAAGTAATAGCTAAAAATATATATAGAAATATGGTACTAAAAATAGACTAATTATGCCCCTATCAAATTCCCCCACACTTATCTTTTGCTAGTCCTCGAGCAAATCCAATAAACAAAAATAAAAGACTCAAATGACTCAATCTATACTTTCCAACATTTGTTTCAGAGATTTTCAACGGATCATGACATGTTAAGATTCCTTGTAAACATGAGATTAAATCCACATCATTCGAAAATTAATACACGTTCATAGCAATGATATAAAAATTTACAATTAAATTAAACCAAGTGACTGTGAAACTCAAACGCGTGCCAAGAAGAATTAACCCAAAAATCTCACTAGATGCACTCTTTTCTTTTTCACTGATTGTTTGGTAAAATCACTCTTCCTATTCTAGCTATATGTGAGAGGATTGATGTGAAAGGGAAACAAATAGCTCACATATGATATAACAAGAAAATATGGCATTTTCTGACTTTTTTTTTTTTTTTTTTTAGATATATGAAATCATGGAAGGAATGCTACTACTTGAATGCAAGAACTAGGGACACAATATGCTCATACCTCATTCGAATCTCCACATCGTGACATTGCAAGACACACTCAATCAAAAGATCTTAATTCAGGTTGTAATGGGGCCAGGGGTCCAGGGAAGAGAAAGAACGGATATGAAATTTTCAAAGGGCTTGAAGAAATGGTGAAAGCATGCAATAAGATTAGAGACATTAGCAAAGAATCATATGGTTCAAGACATAAGTGGAAAAATGACGAGGTGGCTCATTGATAATGAAGAGCTTCAGCAATTATTTTGTATCTACTTAAAAAGAATTGAACTATCTGTATGGTACTGTAATACTGAATGGATAAAGATAAGGACTTGTATCCATTTTGTAACTTTTTTTTTTTTTTTTCAATTTTTTTTTTTTTTTTTGCAACTCTTTCTTCTTAAACTGTCTACCACAAGGGTCTTCCCCCACACTTGCTTTTCAACATACCTTGAACCACAATAAAGTATCTGCAACTCAAATTATGCTCCACTCGTTTTATTAGGTTAGGGGATAGAGAATGAGGGTAATGAAATAAAAGGCTTAATAACAGGCTCAATGGGGTTAACCTAAAGGAAAAATATTATGGATCGGACTTATTTGGCAATGGTGGAAACTAGGTGCCTTTATCATGTCAAGCATGTCATGCAATTCAATATGATGTTTTGAACAAAATTAATACAAGTTCTAGTGTTTAATTCTTAATTTTGAAAGCAATCCAAGTAGCAACCAAAGCAAACAAAATAAAGATCATGCAACGAATTATTATTGACAAAAGAAATAAAAGATGACCTAACTAAAAACTCTCAAAATCAAAGGAACAATAGGCTCAAAACTCACATATGGGTTATAATGAGTTAAATTCAACTAAGAATGCTATGAGTACCAATTACTAAGTTGATTACATGTGAATTTGCATATGATAACCATAAATAAACATTAACTAAAGAATAATATTAGATCTTAAATCATTATAAATCACCTTAAAGTCATGAAATTAAAAACCAAATCTCATCATTGTGTTGGAAAGTATCCTAAGACTCAAAACAACTATAATTTAATTTTTTATTTTTTTATATATTTTTTTATTTTTTTTATTTTTTTTATGACACTAATACCAACAAAGAAAATAAAAACCAACAAATTTTTTTTTTTTTCAAAATAATTCAAAATAAAACAATGTTTTGTTCCCCCACACTTAAACCTAACATTGTCCTCAATGTTAATAGATTATAGCACATGCAATGAAAGATTTAAACGCGGAAAAACAAACTACTAACAAACAAAAACAAAAACAACGAAAATAAAATAAAATGATAAAGAAAGCAAATCTGATTGGGTTGCCTCCCAAGAAGCGCTTGTCTTAACGTCGTGCAGCCTGACGGTATCTCCAATTAATCCTCAGAATAAGTGGGAACATGGAGTGATACGTCCTCCACGTCATGCTCCACAAATGACTCATAATAGGGCTTAAGTCGATGATGTTTCACTTTAAACTCCTTCCCGGTTGTGACACTCTTAATCTGTATAGCACCATGAGGAAAAACATTAGTAACAATAAAAGGACCAACCCATTCAGAATGTAACTTACCAGTTTTAAGACATGATTGGAAAAGCAAGCTTTCATTCCAATGACAAAAGTATTTCCATGGATCATCTGATCATGAAAAACTATAGTGTTCTCCTTATAATTACTTTTACTATCATAAGCCTCATCCTGAATCTTTTCAAGCTCATTCAACTGAAATTTCTTTCGCTTCTTTGTGTCATAGGGAACTCCATTGCTCTCATATCCAACGGCAGTACTGATGTTGGTCTCAAGTTCATCCTCATTTTGAGGTCTGACAATTTCTGGGCCAAATTGTCATTCACATTAATAGAAAAACAAGAAAGATTTTTATCAGAATATCTCGTGGCTTCAAAGATGTTGAAGCCAATCACATCACCATCAAATTCCATGGTCAGTTTCCCCGCATGTACATCAATATTTGTCTTCGCAGTTTTCATGAAGGGGCGCCCTAAAAGAAGAGGCTAAGGTGCTGAAAATTCCGAATCTTCCATCTCAAGCACATAGAAATCTGCTGGGAATATCAAATGGTTAACCTGCACTAACACATCTTCCAATAAACCTCGAGAATATTCATTAGAACGGTCAGCCAATTGAATAATAACACCATCATTTTTTAACTTCCCAAGATTCATAGATTGATAAATAGAATACGGCATAACATTAATTGAAGCACCTAAGTCTAACATTGCATTTTAAATTTTAGTATTACCGATAACACTTTTATCAACCAAAGCTCCTCCTGCCGCTGCATCTAACATCTGTCGCTCAAGAGGAAGCAATCCCTCATAAAAGTATTGAATCAGGAGCTCCTCCTTCATCTGATGCTGCGGGCATGATGCTATGAGAGTTTTGAAGAGCTCATAGTAAGCCGGATATGATTCTCCTGGACCTTGCTGTATGCCACTGATTTTCTTCCTCAATAAGATAATTTTGGAAGTTGGGAAGAATTTCTCTAGAAACACCTTCTTCATGCTTTCCCAAGAATATACTGTTCCGGAAGGTAGTTCATAGAGCCAATCCTTAGCCCTATCAGTCAGAGAAAAGGGGAATGCTCTCAACTTTAGGATGTTTTCATCCACATTTATTGGCGTCATACTGGAGCATACTATTTCAAATTCCTTTAAATGTTTATTTGGATCCTCCATAGAAAGACCATGATACTTCGGAATATGATGAAGTAGGCTGAATTTCAGCTCGAATGACTCAGTCTTGCCCTGCGCGGCTAATGGATACTGAATGCACAAGGGTGCGACATTGTCCAAGGTGTATGCCGAAAGTTCTTTAATAGATCTATTATCTCCCATGTCGAACTCTTCAGATTCAGATTCAAAGCTAGATGTTTGTAGTTCTTTTGTTTCTCTTCTTCGTCTTCTAAATGTTTTCTCAGGCTCTGAATCGTATTCTACTAAGTTTTCGCTGGATCTCCTATTGTGCATTAACTAGTACCTGAAATAAAGAAAGAAAGAAGAAAAAAATCAATAAAAATAAAAATAAATAAATAAAAACTAATTAAGTAATCAACAACTTTTCTAATCCTCGGCAACGGCGCCAAAAATTGATCCGCTATTTTAGTAGCACACAACTTAATGCTCTGCTTTGTAATTTGTAGTATAGAATAAATAGGGATCGTTCTAGACCGGGGATTAGAGGGCTTGTCAATTACACTAATAATAACTAAAAAAAACAACTAACAACCTAATTAATTAAATAAAAGGGGATTGGATTTTCTAAATTAAATTATGAAAATAACTACGAAAATTAATGTAAAGATAATAAACTAAAGAGATGACAAAGATGAGAAATTAGCTAAGGGTTTATCTCCACACACCAAACATATGCTTATAAATTAATCTTCAATAATCACTTGCTAACTCGTGAGAGACAATGCTCAAGACTAACCGTGACCGCACTGCATTAATCTTATTATTTTCCCAAGTTCGTTGAATTAAACTAAGCGTCGCTTTCAAACTATTCTTATCATGCTATCTAAACAGGAATCGCAAGTTAAATAGCAATCTAAGATCATTAAGTTTTGTGGAAAATATGAACACTGACTAGGCAATCACAAGTATGATCAACATCTTGTTCTTGCCTAGGTTTTGACTTAACCTTACCAACGTTCCTTAGTATTTACTACTTGTGAGTACAAAATCATAACAATTAGGTGAAATTCTCCTATACTCTAGCCCCAGATCCTAGTATGCTTACTAAGTTGGCCACCTTAACAAACATACAAAGAAAAGTTATCTATAAAACTGTTAAGCAAAACACAATCACTAATAGCAAGGAAGATTAAATTCAATTAATTTATAAAGCACATGTTCGGGGCTTCGAATCCACCCCTAACTAAGAGGAGTTTAGCTAGACATATTAATTATGTTCAAACAATAATCCATAATCAATAATCAAACTAAAATTAAGAGAAATAGATGTTTAGAGATGAAAACAAAACACTGATCCGTGGTGGTATTGAGCAGAAGTGGGGTACGAATAACGCGAACTTATCCTTCACCCTCCTCGCGCGATCTGCTCGTTCTCTGCTTCCTTAGCTCCCTTCTTCAATCGCTGCTTCGGTTGTGTGCATGACGAGAGACTGCGAGAGATGAAGCAGGCGATGGAGGGACGACGATCGGCTAAGAGAGAGATCAGGTGAGAAGGAGATGCGGACGGTGAAGATGGCGAAGACAGGGGACAACGAGAGAGACTGTGGCTGCTGGCGAGGTGGTTCTGATGGTGATGGCGATAAGGGACAGTGAGAGAGAGAGAGAACTGAAGTGAGGGTTTTCGTGCGAGGAGGTTCTGCTTGAATGAAGAGAGGATGATGAAGGGCTATCGCGAGGATGAGGGATCTGCGAGAATGGGGTTTGATTGGGTTTGATGGAGGCGAGGTGGATGGCTTGCGTTCAGGACGATGGAGATGGATGGTGGGTGACAGCGGCTAGGGTTTGTAAGCGTGGATGTTGTGTATGGATGGGATGTTGGATGATCTCTCAAAGCCAGGTATCTTCCCCCTTTTAGTCTTGTTTTCCTCTTTCTGTGGTTTCCTTGCTTGTGTGAATTCCTTTTGCAATTAGTATTCCTAAATTGCCAAGTTGCTTCTATTTTAAAATATTGTAATTGGAAACCTACACAAACATGAAAATAACAATTAGTACCAAAATTAACAAGTAATAGCTAAAAATATATATAGAAATATGGTACTAAAAATAGACTAATTATGCCCCTATCACGAGAAAGTTTTTCAAAGCCTAAAAACATATATGGGGAGCTCAGAGCTACTTACAAAACCAAACACAGGGGAAACACTGTATCTGTATTTATCGGTATCCAAACACACGGTTAGCTCGGCGCTAGTACATGAGGAAAAAGGTGCGCAAAAACCAGTATACTTTATCAGCAAAACACTTGTGGATGCAGAGATCAACTATCCGGCTCTAGAGAAATTGGCGCTCGCCTTGATCGTGTCTTCAAGAAAACTATGACTATACTTCCAAGCGCATCCAATCTCGGTTATGACCCAACAACCACTTCGGTCGGTATTGCACAAACTAGATCTATGGGGAAGGATGGTGAAATGGGCAATAGAGTTTGGGTAGTTCGATATTAGCTATGCCCCCAGAACCGCTATCAAAGCCCAGGCATTGGCGGATTTCATCGCTGAATTCACAGGAAGCAACGATCAATAGACAAAAAGCAAGAATGAAGAACAAAACAAACCAATTGCCGGCGGATGGATCCTCCGCTCTGACAGAGCATCCAACGAGGCGGAAAACAAAGGTGGATTAGTCTTGTACAACTCAAAAGGAGCCGCGTTGAAGAAAGCAATAAAATTCAACTTTAAAGCCTCAAAAAACGAAGCCGAGTATGAAGTTGTGATAGCCAGGTTACAGTTAGCAAAACACTTGGGAGTAAAAGACATCAATGTCTTTACTGATTCCAAACTGGTGGTCAATCAACTAAATGGTGAATTCCAAGTAAAAAATGCCCGAATAAAGGCCTACCACCAAAAAATTACTGAACTGAGAGAAAGCTTCCTGACTACGATCATTTAACGGTGCGCAAGGATGGAAAACAAAAGAGTCGACAAACTGGTAAAGGAAGCATTGACAGCTAAAGAGAATGATAATCCACTCGTCATGATGCAAGGAAGCTACATACTTGAAAACCTGGTGGAAGAAGCATGCGCCAGAAATCAAGAGAACAACTAGACCAACTCCAATCCTGACTTATATATCAAAAGGATAACTCCCAACGGATAAGATGAAGGTCGAAAAACTACGAAATCGGGCGGCATGATACACAATGATCAACAACAGACTCTACAGAAGATCCGACACGAGTCCATTGCTAAGGTGCTTTAACCAGCAGATGGTGAATATGTCCTGCAAGAGATCCACCACAGTACATGTAGAAATCACCCAGTGGGAAGAGCGCTAGCAATAAAGCACTCACGCTGGGATACTACTGGCTTGCTAAAAAACTCGTTCGCACTTGCGACAAGTGCCAAAGATTTGCCCCGTACACTCACATGCTGGGACAAAACCTGATCCGTATCAGTAGCCTCTGGCCATTTGCACAATGGGGAATGGACATCATAGGACCACTCCTCGTATCTGACAAAAAAAGTTTATCCTCGTCGCAGTAGACTACTTCACCAAGGGTAATTGTCACGGACAACGGGAAACAATTTGAAGGCAAGAAGATCAAGGAGCTATGTGAAAACCTGAATATTCAGAAGCACTTCTCGGCACCCGCCACATCCACAAGCAAACAGGCAAGCTGAGGTCACCAACGGGACAATCTTGGAAGCAATCAAAAGAAGGCTCGAGGCAACAAAATGATTGTGGACATTCGAGTCGCCCGACGTACTTTTGGCATACAAAACAACAAAAAGAACTCCGACAGGAGAAACCTCTTTCACTCTCGCATACGGATTCAAAACAATGATACCCGTGGAGATCGGTACGCCGACATTCAAAACCAAAGAATTTTCTGCTGAAGATAACATTGAGACATTGAGAGTCGGACTAAACCTCCTCGAGGAAAATGAGAAGCGGCTTCTATCAAAACAACGACCTATCAACAGCGTATGGCCGAATATTTCAATAAGAGGGTAAGAATCCACACTTTTGACATCAGCGATTGGGTACTTCAAAAAGTTCAATTCAACACAAAGGAACCAGGCGCAGGAAAGCTAAACCCAAATTGTGAATGACCATACAGAGTAATAAAGATCAACAGACTAGGAACATACTGGCTGGAAAACAAGTAGGGTGAAAAGCTACCACGACCATGGAATGTAGAACACTTAAAAAGATATTATCAATAAATTTTTTCTTCCAATCTTCCATCTTGAGTTCAAAACGACAAAAAATTTAGTCAAGACAAGAAAGTCAGATTGAAAATCTCACTCATGAAAATACTCAGCACGGCTAGAGTATCGCGGGCAAAAAATAAATATATGTACCGGACGAACGAGTCAGACATAAACATGAAACTTCTGGCCTGATCAACCACGAAGTAATAAAGTACCAGGACATACTAGCCAAACTTTTTCTCTTCAAATATAATGTATGACATCGTAATCCAGATATAGAATCGAATTCTGTAAAAAAGAGCTTATACATGACTAGTATGTCAAACATTGAAGCCATTCATAAAAATTCGGACGAATGAGTCAGACATCTGCTAGGAATGTCGTAAGTAAAAGCTGATAAGCTAGACATATTGGACACAAAAAATGCAAAATATAAAGTTTCCATTGATCTTCTGAAAAAAGGTTACAAAGGAATCAAAAGAGACAATTAAGGAGGACATCGGTGTTAGCAGCAACATTACTAGGTGGTGTAGGCCCAGACAAGTGCTGAGAAGGTTTTCCGACAATTGGCTCACTAAACAAATCTGGAACGAGTTCCTCAACATCATCGAATTCTTGCTCAGTGAAGCAACGATATTCAAATAAATCTAAGCCTTGCGTTTCTAGGAAGTCCAAGAAGTCATGACGACCATCGACCACTTTTTTCCAATCTGCTGCCTCTACATCCTTTAGCCTTTCTGTAACAAATGATAGCTCGGCTCGGGTCCATGCTAATTCATTATCAACGACCGTAAGTCTAGCAAAAGCCGCAGACTTGGCCGCAATAAACTCGAAATTTAGCTGAGCAATTCGAATTACAGAAGCCTTAAGACTGGCAAAACATTCTTCAGCAGAACGAATGGCTTCATCACGCTCAACCCTTCAGTCGGATAGCTCATTCTTGGCAACATCCAGATGGGACCGCAACCTACCCAACTCAACTTCAAACTTTTCGAGATCAGAAGCAAACATGTCCTGAATGGCCTCAAGCTCCCACAACGAAGTCTGTGCGTTATCTACAACACTTGCATGCTCTATGTACTGCGCTTTCAATGAATCAAGTTGGCAGAGAACATGAGAAAAGATCAGGATATGTCATGCCAGCCTCCACTCAATGAGCACCACCTGATCACGGGTTGCCTTACAATCTGACTCCATCACGACCGCGTAAGTAAGATGAGTCATCCCTTCCATAAGGTGCGAGAGGCCCTCATCAATATGATGATGTGGTGGACGTACATGCATTAGAACTCTATTAGCCAACCTCCCATTACAACCGCCAATGAGGTTGCGAGCGCTGTCATGCACATCAAATCTCAGAAGGGTGGCAGACTTCTCGAGCACAATCGAGATATGACGAGAAGCGGAGGGAGTAGCAGGCAATGCCGAGGTCTCAACAACAATAGGAGAAATGATGAGTTTGAAGCCCCGAGCTCGAGTAACAACTTGATCTTCCAGTGTCGAATCGTACTCAAAGTCATCCAAGGTCTTAGTACTCTTCGGATTATTAGACTACCAAAGACCAAGCTGAAGCATTTTATTTTCAATGATGCGAGAGTCGTCAATCATCAAGTCAGCAGAAATGGGAAGACTGTACGAGGCAACAAGACTCTTCTCACGACCGTCTAAAGGACGGGAAACCTCCTTCTTGCTCCTTTCAAGAACTCAATTTACTTCCTCATCCTCTCGAGCAGAAGAGCCATCCTCTTAACCATGACCTCATCTTCGGAGAAAAGCAAGAGGGGAGGGAGCCCTAGCGGCATCGCGAACCGATGTGGCGAGCTTTTTCTTCTTCAAGATGCGGTCAGAACTAATTGCCAACATCTTAGAGGGGCTGGGAGGCTTGGGAACTTTCCTCTTTCTAGCAATTGAGAAAACACTCCCAAAACCTCTGACACAGAAGCAATTCGGCCTACAGGTTCATCAACAAAACTCTCTTTGTGGATGACATCCACATCACCAGCACGTGCAACAATCATCTCCAAAGCACGACCTAGGTTCCGCGAGACCCACTTCACCCGACGAGTACAAGCCACGCTGATAATGGCATCCGTAATAAGGAATTCTTCCACCAAGACTTGGGGAAGCTTGCCAAACCGACTACAAAGCTCATGTTCCTCCAATGATAGCGACAACTCGACCCTCTTGGCCTCTCATAATGACCGTAGAATCTGATTACCATGCAACCTAAAATAATTGGAGGTAAGGGACACATAAAACCAAGGCCTCGGTCAACCCCATACGCCTCTCGCAAATCCTTGAAACAAGATGGAGAGCAAAGTCAACAGGTGCGATTAGCATTCACACTAAACCTCACCAAAGAATGCAAAAACTTGACATTCATAGGGATACCAGATGCAATAGCCCTTGCTAAGGTCGCAATCATCACCTTCCAACCGTTAGGAACCGGTTGGGCGGGGGTGATTCCCACAAAATCTAAGTACTCCCAGACGATCTCAGGAGCCGAAAGCCTAAAGTCGAAAAGGAACATACCAGTGTATAGGGCGATATACCCATGTTTTGGACGACATGGACTATCGCCCTCTTCGGGGAGAATGATTTCTAGATTGGCCGACAACAAATAATCGTGACGAATGCTATCCAAAGTCGCATGCGTTGCCCGCTTAGGCGAAAAAAAAAACTTCACAAGCATCAAGAACATCGCCACTCAAAACCCTGAAGCTAGACATGATTGCAAAACAAAAGTGAGGAATAAAGGAATCACTAACTTGAAATCGAAAAGCTGTAAAAGGGAAAAACTCTGAACTCAACTCCTTTTTTATAAGGACGAGCAGTGAAAGGTCCGCTCTTGGGAAAACATGTAAGACATGACAGTCGCACAAAATCCTAGAAATCACGCTGAAACGAGCAGACAGACGAAACATCGGAGAGACAGGAGCATCCATATATAGTAAAAACACTAAATGCGCCATAATGTTGAATTTGAAAACCCAACCGCCACACAATTAGTAGATACATGAACATATCCACTTACTAAGGGGGGAGTAGCTGATGATACATCAAAATAGACCGACATCGCATCCATACACGTGGCAGAGATCATCCATTACGAGGATCTGGTGTCCCATCTATTGGGCCAACTCGTGAAACCTAAGAAGGCAAAACCAATCATAAAGGCCCAAACATGGCTCATTAATGGAAGACATGATTGAAGCCCAAATCGAGGCTCGCACGAATCGAAGTCTAAATCCAGGCCCGAACGAATCAAAGCCTAAATCCAGGCTCGATACGAGTTCTCTCATAAATAAGATAAACGTTGCACAAAAAAGAGTTGTGCAGGGGGTTACACCTCCACGGACGCATTTCCATAAAGGAGGAGACTGTTACGAGAAACATCTCATTCCGTTGCGCCTCATATGCTTAAGTCACATAGAGAATTAACTGCAACTATTATAAAAGGTAAAGGGAACATTCGACAAAGGTATGCAACTTTAACTGAGTTTTGTCCAGATTTACTTCCTTCTTCAAACAAAGTCACTGACTTAAGCATCAGAGTGCCTTCGGCCACTAAAAAGGTGGTCTTTCGCAGTCTAACATCTGTTTTGCAGGTCAAACTTTCAGGATTAGGGAATAAACCCTCAAATTTCTTTCTCAATGTAGGGGACAAAACTCCATTTATCGCTAGAGCATGGTGAAGTAGAAGTAAGACTGGAGTGATAAAGAACACCTGTCTTATATACATGTTTTCCATGTCGTTCCAGCTAGCATAACTCAACCGCTCAAAATTGGAAACTATACCTATTGGGAAGGTGCTGGAGCTCAAGAGTCTGTGAGGAGATAAATGTTAACACAACTCTCCCGTCTACCATCCCAGTGGTGGTTGATGGAGAAAAGAAGACGAAGCAATTTCAACTTTCATAAATTTCTTGAGATCTCAATCTAACAAAATGGCCCGGTTCTTTGCCATACTCCTCACCCTGATTACCCATATCTTTGTCCTTATACCCTAGGTGATTACTGAATTACTGTCCTAAAAAATTAAGAGTGATTCTACATGTCGAGGAAATGGGCGAGGGAGGGTGCCTCGCACGTGCCCGACCTTTGTTTCAAAAAAAAAAAAAAAGCGGGAAATCTGAATTTGGGGGAAACTAAAGAGAGAGACTGTTCCCTCCCTCTCCCCAAATCCATCTCCACACAGAGAAGGGACCGAAGGGTTTTCTCCAAGTCCACCAAAGATTTTGGGGGTTTTCTCTAAATACCAACTGGTAAATCCTTTGAGGAAAGATCCTTTGGCTTGTTTTGACCAAAGATTCACACCCTACTTTGAAGCATCTGAAACCCATGGCGAAGATGAAACCCGGAGTGAAGAAGGACTTGGAGTTCTACAGTCTACACCATCCATGAAACCAGCAAGGCCGTGAAAGGTAACGTTTATTTTGAGCTTTTTTTGAGTTTCTTAATTTTGCATGTTGTTTGTTTGATGAAATGACAGAGTGATGAGTTTTTTTGAATAATTTGTGAAATTTGGTGGTTATGAAGTTATTATGAAGATTTAATGAAATTTAGTATGAAATTTGGTGGTTTTGCATGTGAAATTTGGTGGTTTTGAAGTTAGTATGAAGATTTAATGAGTTTGTGATTTACTTTTTTTTTACAGGGTCCAACACAGATTCTAGTAGCTCAATTAGAGCAACTAAAGGCTGAAAAGGAGATCCTAAAAAGGAAGAAGAAAGAAGAGAAGGGGAAGCTCAACGCCGCGTTTGTTAGATCTATGAACGACAATGAAGATTCATCATCAAGCTCTTCATCTGAATCAAGTGACAATGAGTGTGAAGTTGTGAACATGAAGCATAATATGGTCCTTCTTGTCACTCATTTATGAAGATTATAGTAAATCTGAAGCACAGAGTAATAATACTGTATGCATTCTTAGAAGGAACTGACCTAGATTTTATGGCAGCCATGTCCAACTTGCTGCAACAACACTGCCTATTACTGGAACTAAAAGTGCTCCAAAGAAAGCTAGTAAAGGCGAGCTAGAGAATGTTGCTGGAATGGCAGCTACTGCCACATCCAGTGGAGGGAAGTTTGATAAGAAACTTGCAGTAGAGAAACCAGAGAAGCATCCTGGGAAGTATCGCAAGGTTTGTATTATACATGCATTCATGACTGTGCAAATTGTTCCTTCACTTTCTCCTCTTTGGAAACCATTTTAAACTCATTTTAATGTTTCAGTCGGTAACTAGAACAATTCTTGAGGTGAATGGCTTCCTAAATCCTTGAACCCGTGACACAGTTTATAGGTTTCTCCACTCCATTTAAAGGAGGGAAACATTATTGCTATTTTAGTTGTTTCATATACTTGTTGCAATTGTTGTAATAAAGGATTTGCATCTAGTAGCTAATACAATGCATATATTTCAGATTCAGGATGTTGATTCCATTATTGTAGAGCTCATTGAATAATCTCTTTTACAAGCTCGACTCCATCTCGCTACAGAAAGGTAAGAATTCATTGGTCTCACCATGGGAAGCATTGCTCTCCTAAAGTGAAAATCCCAAGATGTGGAGGTCCATCCACCTTACAAAAATGCATCACACGTATTAGCAAAGTCTACCATGATAAGCTAATAGAACAAATGTGTATGCTTATTCCTGGAGTCTACACCTTACTTCGTTTACTTTCAGATAATGCTGGTGTGATTGTGAATCCCAAAGGTGAAATGAAAGGTATGAAAAATTCAGTTTACTTCATGGTTTTAATAGTTTAGCAGGTTTCAGTCTTTTAGCAGACTTCTTTGTTATGTAGCAATTACCATGACCTTGGTCATGTTTTCTGCCAAGGGTAGCAATTGTTGGACAAGTTCTTGTTTGATGTGTGGTACAACTTACTAGAAATTTTGTAGTGGCGTGATTTCCAGGACAACTTGTTTACATCTCTGTTTTGGTGATGATTGCAGGATCTGCTATTACTGGCCCCATTGGAAAAGAATGTGCTGATTTGTGGTCGAGGATTGCCAGTGCTGCGAATGCCATTGTTTAGGACTTCAGATTCCCAGTTTTAATTGTTCAACTTTATAATGTCATCTGGTTTAGTTTACCCCATTTTGTTGAAAAATCAGATATTAATTGTCGAGGCTTCATGATTTACTAGGGTTTATATATTTTCGTTGATTTGTTTTCACTTCAGCACACCCTTTACGACCAATGGAATATGCTAGGTTTTTGTGAAATTTAGCACTCATATAATGGTTATCATAAATATGAACAAGCAAGTTTGTGGAAGGCTCCAACATCAACCTCAACCTTTCTGATTGAAATTTAGCACTCATATAATGGTTATCATATGTTGGGAATTTGAATGTCTGATGTGCAACATCAACCTTTCTGATTGATGGTAGTAGTTTAGTAGGTTGTGTGATTGATTTCAACACTATTAGAGAAATTTATTGTGGCTTGTCGTAATGCAGTTCGAAGCCATCTATATTCTATTGTACATTGGATTTTGTCATGGGTTGATAACCATTATTATATAGTGCACGAGACAGTTTGAACTGATTTCACTCAGGAACATTCACAGTTATAGCATAGTTGATATCAGATTCCTTGCTCGTCTAGCATGTATGCCCCAATGACTGGGAGGGTTGTGATGAAGGAAGGAAGAGGAAAGACTGAAAGAGTATGCAGTGCATCAGAAAGACTCCTCCAGTCTAGCTCATGAGGGTTTAGAATGCTGTCAAAATTTTTGTGTTGAGGCCATATCTATACTCAACGGCTGTGGAATAAGCTAAGAAGGTAAATCCCATTAGATACTAGCAGTGCTAAGCAGACACCCCTTGCTCCACAAAAATAAATAAGAAAGAAGAAGAAAGCTCGAATCCATGATACAGATGAGACAGGTACAACTCTTCATATCTCAGCCGAAACAGTAACTGAACTTCTAAACTACATATCATAAATGAACTCTAATGGAAGAGCAGTAACGAAAACCCTTCAATTTCTGACTACTTCAAATGTTCTTATTTTAATTCCTAAATCCTAGCGCAGTGCTAATATATTTACTTTTTTTTTCCCAACAACTGAAACTACGAAGTCACCAACAAGATAGTTGTACGAATGCGTCTCCATTGCTTCAACTTCAATAAAACCTCATTACACAAGCGATAGCTCTCCCTTGGGAATGGATCTCTTCATAAGCTTAGTCCAGGACTCATTGGTCTCAGTTATAACTTTTAAGGCATACTCCTGCTCATCACAAATTAAAGTTAAATAAATAAATAAATAAAAAGAAAAGGAGCTTTATAAACAAAAATTGACAAGTTCTTATTATCTAGTCCCTCAAATATAAGGCAACAAATTGCATAATATCATTAGAGTATACCTTGTCTGCCGGCTTGTTTCCAAAACCAAACTTATTGGCAGGCTTCCCATCTGGGATCTTGTAGTCTCTAAACCAATCTCTAATTGCAGTGAGAGTGCCCTGAGAAACATTGTCAGATTAGACCAACCAAATGACTCTCAAAACTGATATGAAATCCACAAGCCATCCAATTTGAGCTCACAGTGACGAACATAATCCATAGCTCATTCATATATATAAGAATCCATTTCAAAAATCACGTTCCGTCATTTCACAGTGACAAACAAACAAAACACCATTTCAAAAATTTCCACCATATTCAATCAACAAAACACAAGTAGTATATATACTCAGTGACTTGTTATGATACAAGCAATTTTATATTTCTTGTTGTTATGGCATATATTTAAGAAAAAAAAATGATGTTAGAGAAATTTTATAGCAAGATTCCAAAAAAAAATTTCAGCTCGGTAAAAACATAACACAGGTTAAATGCATCAAATATATTTATATGTTATAATGGACGAAAGAAGAAATCATTCAAATGGATACTAATTACTATTTGAAGAACCAGGAATGACATCATATTTTTCGTACCGAGAAACATGTCTCGACATCATCAATGTCATTTACAAGTGATGCCTTTGGATCATCCAATGAAATTGCAACTATTTTCCAATCAAGCTCCCCTTCATCAATCATAGCCAAAGCAGCCAAGGGCTTAACCTTGAGAATCTGACCAATTCTTGCTCGATTTTCTCCAATCTCGACAACATCAACTGCAAGTTATTCAAGCCATCAAAGTCTTACCCCAATGAAATAAATCAAATAAAATTTTTAACATTATATACCTGGATCATTATCTCCATATGCACCTTCAACATCTTCATTTGCCAAAGTTGGATCTTCCCATGTTTGTGGAAACAATCCATAGTTCCACTTGATTTTGGAGCTAGAAACCCAATCAATCAAAATATGTGTAGACCTCCACTTTGCTAATACGTGTGATGCATTTTCGTAAGGTGGATGGACCTCCACATCTTGGGATTTTCCCTTTAGGAGAGAAATGCTTCCCATGGTGAGACCAATGAATTCTTACCTTTCTGTAGCGGGATGAAGTCGAGCTTGTAAAAGAGATTATTCAATGAGCTCTACAATAATGGAATTAGCATCCTGAATCTGAAATATATGCATTGTATTAGCTACTAGAGGCAAATCCTTTATTACAACAATTGCAACAAGTATATGAAACAACTAAAATAGCAATAATGTTTCCCTCCTTTAAATGGAGTGGAGAAACCTATAAACTGTGTCACAGATTCAAGGATTTAGGAAGCCATTCACCTCAAGAATTGTTCTAGTTACCGACTGAAACATTAAAATGAGTTTAAAATGGTTTCCAAAGAGGAGAAAGTGAAGGAACAATTTGCACAGTCAGCAATGCATGTATAATACAAACCTTGCGATACTTCCCAAGATGCTTCGCTGGTTTCTCTACTGCCAGTTTCTTATCAAACTTCCCTCCACTGGCTGTGGCAGTAGCTGCCATTCCAGCAACATTCACTACTACAAATATAGGCTTGCATAGCGCTTAAAAATAGGCTTAGATAGCGCTTTTTAGCGCTATCTAAGCTACCGCTATGGTAGCTTAGACAGCGCTCAAAAAAGCGCTATGCAAGGCGCGTACTTAAATAGCGCTTCGCTTAGATAGCGCTTTTTTAAGCGCTATCTAAGCGTCGATTTTTTTTTTTAATTAACTTCAATAGCGCTTTAGAAAGCGCTATGTAAGCGCTAATTTTTTTTTTAAAATTAGCTTGAATAGCGCTTTGATGAGTGCTATTTAATTTTGTTGATTTTTTTTTAATTAGCTTCATTTCGGTGAATTTTTTTTATTAACTACCATAGCACTTTTTTATGCGCTATTTAATTTAAATGAATTTTTTAAATTAGATTTGTTTATCTGCTAAGATAGCGTGTAAATACCAATACCGATTTTCTGGGCTAAATATAATATTTAATATAATAATGACAACGTTCAATCAATCAATAAAGACACAACATGATAACTAACTGTTTCTCATTCATTCAAAATATAATTTAAGCATTCATACAAAATTGTTAATATGCTATCATATATATTTGTTCGTAGCACAATACTAATAAATATCTTAAACTACAGGCATAATTAAAATGTTTTGCTTCAGCTTTCCATTTTCTCCTTGAGAAATCGGTTGTACAAGTATCCTGACCAATTGATTACGAAATTCTCCATACGGACTCCATACGGTAATTCCAGCTGATCTACAGACTGCAACGGATTCCTTGACGCCTGGATGAACCAGGGGAGATACAAGATGAACCCACTTCGTTATATGATGCCTGAATCTGTCAGGACAGCAAATTTCAGAGTTCAATTCCCTGCAAAACAAGATATATCAGGACATAGGTAAAAACTCAGAGTAAAGTAGTCCTTGTCCTTTATAACTAGTCTAGGGAACTGGCTTTGAAATCCAGAAATCACTTGATGAAAGTCTTGTTGAGATTTTATTCAGAAGTACCTGAGCACCAATTGGGATTCCATTCTTCTCAGCTGTAAAAGAAAGGGAAGTGTTTATAAACATTAGTTTTTCAATTGTAAGCTAGAATAATCAGTCAAGTAAAGTTGAATCGCAGAACTTACTAGTGAGTTTAGCACGAGAATCAACTTGATAACTCGGTGGGTTATTAGAAGGAGGAGCATGAGATGCATAGTTTGCAGTGTAGTAGTTTAATCCAATGAAGTCGAATGAACCTTTGACCAATTTGGATTGCTCTTTAGAGAATCTGGGTAGTCGATTCCCCACAAGTGATATCATGCTCTTTGGGTAGTCCCCATTCACTAGTGGATCCATAAACCTATTTAAAAAATACATGATTGTACTATGACCTTGAAAATACTATGGTGTGTGCGCGCTTGTTGCGCTGTGTTCTTTCATAATAACCAAAGGATTGATAGGATGTTTATCAAAAAGAGAGGGAAAAAAGGATATTTTGAAATTTATAGTATGTGTGATATTGATGTCCCAGTAAAAAAAAAAAAAAAAAATCTTACCATCCAAACATAAAGTCGAGGGCTCGATGAGCAGCATCCTTGTCTGCCTTGGATTCAGAGAGAGGAACCATCCAATGGGCCACTAATGTTATTCCAACGTGTCCTTTCTGAGATCTCTGCACGAAATAATTCACGAGTTGTGAACTTATCATTTGTTCATATCACCATTATAGCACAGAGTAGAGATGTATCACTGGAAAATAAAATATTATTCGTAATGTTGAATGATTGACCATTAATTGTCCAACTCGTTTGGTGTTAACATTTCCAAACAAGTTGAATTTTCGTAAGGATTTTAGTACCTGATATCTGTCTTTGTATACTTTGACGGCAGCAGCATGAGCAAGAAGTTGGTTATGCGCCACAATGTAGGGCTCTGTGGCAGAGTTTCCAGCAGTACAGTTTCCGATAAATTTAGGACAACGACCTGGTGCATGGATCCCCAGGGCATAACCATTGCTGGCGAAGGTCCATGGTTCATTCAAGGTGATCCAATGCTTCACTCTGTCACCAAATTCTTTGAAACAAACCTCTGCATAGTCCTGGAAATCCCTCCTATATATGATGGTTGATAATTCAAAACTAGATCAAAATTTTTGGGTGATTCAAAATTCGAATAAGTGATTTGTGATCATGGTGTCCATTTGCGGATCATGTTTCAGAGATTGTTCTGAACTACTCACACGACATGTGGACTTAAGAAACCATTGTATTCATCCTCAAGGTGTTGTGGACAGTCCCAGTGGTAGAGAGTCACATAAGGCTGCACACCTGGAAGCTTACAAAAGCATAAGATGGATGGAATGCACATTATAGCAGTGAAGAAAACAGAGAAAAAATGGAAGAGGTGGCATTTTATCAGAATGACGACCTTTGGATAGGAGCTCGTTGATGAGGTTGTTGTAATAATTGATGCCTTCTTGATTCACTCCGTCCTTTCTCTTCCCATCTAACACAAGAAGTTATCAAGACCCAGTTAAAAAACTATTATTGCAGGGTTTTATTTTGATAGTTTTGTAGAAAATGTATGTTACCAGGATAAAAGTTCCTAAAAATAGATTGAGGTGTAGAAGGGGCCTCTTGGTCATAAATGTCACCACAAAAAGTTACTTTCTTTACGTAAATAAATTCTCACATCCACACTTATAAGTTTCTGTAAAGAGTAAAGACATGGGAAGTTTGGTTCATCATATGCCGAGTGCATATGAAAAATATATTTTCAATTAATAGATATATATTATCGTGAAATGGACAAAGAAAGTGACCAAATGTATTTTATTGAATAACCAACTTATCCACATGACTTGAAAAGTAGGGTTGGAAACATGCTCACTTGGTATAAGTCTTGACCAAGAAATGGAGAACCGATATGTATCCATGTTCATTTTTTTCATGATCTTGACATCTTCCTGAATGGGGAAAAACAAAATTAAAAACATGTAAATAAAAAGTCCACATTCAGAGAACACAAATAACCAATACAGAGAAACAATAACAGAAAGAGATGTTAAAAGTATTAACCTTATAAAGATGATAGGAATCAACTGCAACATCGCCATTACTGTGGTCTGTTATCTTCTCTGTGCTGCCAACATATATCATCAGGGAACCATTGGCATATTTATAACTAAAAATGGGATGGTATAAACATCATTACATATAAAACACCGTATTTTTGTTTACCATAAAATATAACATGTATTAGAGGCTTAGAGATGTTTATATATATGTGTGTACACACACACACATATATAATTAAATTCATCCCCTGTCATGCATGTTATGTTGTCTTTGATTTTTTTTATTTTTTCATCTATTAATTAATTTGATCTTTGAGCCTAGCGTCCATTGGGAAATTGCAATAGCCAGAATGAAAAGAAAACTAAAACAAAACAGGGAAATGTAGTTTGTAGTTTATTTCTATTACTAACAGCCTGATTTTATTATTGGATTCCCTTATGTGCATAGATTACACAAATCCATATACTGGAGTGTCAGAACAGATAGTAGGAAAACCTGGGTGTTGATGGGTGAAAGTATCCCATATGCTTGGACCTCTACCACCTTCATTAGCTCCACCTTCAATCTACAACATAGACAATAACATCGGAAATGTTAAAAGACTTCTTGAAAAGTTTATGCTATTATACAAACATATGACAATGAAATAAAGAAAATGTACCTGATATGAAGAAGAAGCAGTTCCGAAAACAAAAACTTTAGGAAATCTATATCGATTGAAGGGGACAGAGTCATTATGATCCGCTTGAACAAGTACCATACTAAGAGCCATGGCAAGAATGCCTAAGAAGAGAACAACTCGAATAGCCATGGTAGGTTTGGATCTTAGACTCCATGGCTTTTGTATTTATAGTGGTTATTATGCTATATCTGCCATTCTTTGATAAGATATTTAATCTGTATTTTCTATTATAATGGTTAAGTCAACAATCTTTTTTCTTGTTTGAATTTTTTTATTTCTATTTGTTTTTCATACATTTATCTTTTCATGAATCCCGGCAGATAATGCAAAGAGTTGAGAAATAATAATGGAAACCACCACATTCAAATAAAACCAGTTACCAGGCCAGTGCCGTCACCGAGTAATTAACTTAATGAAATAAACAGAAACAAATTAGTCAAATTGCCACTATGATTACATGGCAGGTTTTTATGTTCACGTGGTGAGCTCTGATTAGTCACATTTGTTACATAACAAGATTTCAATGTGGAGACCATACATTGTTATTCCTAGCCATTCCTAACCAATCTCAACATTTAGATGATCAGAATATAAGATAACTTCCATATTCTGTGTACCAAGAAAATGTTCTGCCTACTGAGCAACAAGATCAACCTAGACAATGGAGAATTCTTTTTGGGATTTTCCTTTTCATCTCCTATATAATGTTTGATAACTGGGGCACTTAATTTCTCAAAATTCACCAACACAAAATACCTAATTTTAATGAGTACAATACCCATGCTGTTTATCCCTGAACTTCTCCAAGTAAATTGGGGAGTGTGGGTGTGAGGATCATCAACAAACAGAAACCAACAAAACCCCCTGATTGAAAACACAAACAAACTTCGCAATGCAATAAAACTGACAAATTACATTGGGCAAATACCTAATCCAATAAAACCACAATTTGCTAAAAATAAAATATGTTAATTGAATGAACAAATCAATGCCACAAATTTCAAAATCAATTCTACCAAAACACACAAACCTTCAACAACACAAAACATTGTAAAGCAATTCAATTGATAAAAGGACGAGCACAAACATAGAGGGAGTGAATTAGAGCAAACCTTGTGAAGAGGAAGAAGAGTTGAAGAAGAGGGAGAAATCAGTGCGGGGTCGAGTCCCATTACTTCTCCTTTGCTGACAACACTTTGGTACACAAATCATCTCTTGAACCTTCTCCTCCCCTTTCTTGCAATTCTTCTTCTTCTTCTTACTGTTGTTCTTGAAAACCATCTTGGCTGGAGAAACCGCTGCTTGGCTGGAGAAGTCGATGGAGAACGGTGGGTTTGGAGGCAGCTTGAACGGTGGCTGTTTCGGTGGTTTAAGGGCGCCGTTTCCTTTTTTTTTTTTTTTTGTTAGGTTTGGGAGAACAGGGGCGCTGCTTCGGTGGTTTAGGGGTTTAGGCGCTGCTTCGAATCGCTATCCTAAATGTAAGTACCATAGCGCTTTCGAAGCGCTATACAATCACTTTAAAAGCGCTATGGTAGCTTTGGTAACGTTTTTTCTCATAGCGTTTTTTAAAGCGCTATCTAAGACATAACTAAGATAGCGCTTAACTGAAAAAAAAAATAAAAGCGCTATTGTAGTGTTTTTTTTTTTTGATTTTTTTTTAGATACAAATAAGCGCTATCCTAGTGCCCACTTGGATAGCTCTTTAAAAAAGCGCTATCTAAGTAGCGTTACCTAAGCTAATATTTGTAGTAGTGATTCTCTAGCTCGCCTTTACTAGCTTTCTTTGGAACACTTTTAGTTCCAGTAATAGGCAGTGCTGTTGCAGCAAGTTGGACATGGCTGCCATAAAATCTAGGTCAGTTCCTTCTAAGAATGCATACAATATTATTACTCTGTGCTTCAAATTTACTATAATCTTCATAAATGAGTGACAAGAAGGACCATATTATGCTTCATGTTCACAACTTCACACTCATTGTCACTTGATTCAGATGAAGAGCTTGATGATGAATCTTCATTTTCGTTCATAGATCTAACAAGCGCGACGTTGAGCTTCCCCTTCCCTTCTTTCTTCTTCCTTTTTAGGATCTCCTTTTCAGCCTTTAGTTGCTCTAATTGAGCTACTAGAATCTGTGTTGGACCCTGTAAAAAAAAAGTAAATCACAAACTCATTAAATCTTCATACTAACTTCAAAACCACCAAATTTCACATGCAAAACAACCAAATTTCACATGCAAAACCACCAAATTTCATACTAAATTTCATTAAATCTTCATACTAACTTCAAAACCACCAAATTTCACAAATTATTAAAAAAAACTCATCACTCTGTCATTTCATCAAACAAACAACATGCAAAATTAAGAAACTCAAAAAAAGCTCAAAATAAACGTTACCTTTCACGGTCTTGCTGGTTTCGTGGATGGTGTAGACTGTAGAACTCCAAGTCCTTCTTCACTCCTGGTTTCGTCTTCGCCATGGGTTTCAAATTCTTCAAAGTAGGGTGTGAATCTTTGGTCAAAACAAGCCAAAGGATTTACCAGTTGGTATTTAGAGAAAACCCCCAAAATCTTTGGTGGACTTGGAAAAAACCCTTCGGTCCCTTCTCTGTGTGGAGATGGATTTGGGGAGAGGGAGGGAACAGTCTCCCTTTTTAGCTTCACCCAAATTCAGGTTTCCCGCTTTTTTTTTTTTTGAAACAAAGGTCGGGCACGTGCGAGGCACCCTCCCTCGCCCATTTCCTCAACATGTAGAATCACTCAAAAAGTAATGTGTTACCCGTGGTACCTTTTTGAATTTCACACCGTTGCCTTTGTCTTTAGTGCCCCAAGATTAATGGCTTACCTAGTCCATGTTGAGCAAAATCCAGATCTAACCCCAGAGAAAAAACATTTTGCAAAATGGCTTCAATGGTTTCATCCTCTTCGTTGGTATCCAGAAAACATTATTTGACATTTATTCCATTATGTGATGATCACCATTCACAACCGTACATATTTTATTACTTAGAGAAATACTTCAAATGATGACACTGGGAATTATTTTGTCCATGATCCCAGTGCAGACAAGACGAGATTTGGATGCATCAGTATTCATTTATAATATTTGATGAATGCGTGTTATTGCGATAATGGAAAATGGGGATAAGAGTTAGAACTGTGGAACTTAATAGTCCATTATGATGGGAAGTGGAGTAGGAGGGCTAAGATCTCTAGTATGTGGAAGGTGAATGACTATAAGATTAGGAAATGCTTAGATTTTGTAGGAGCGCATAGGGATTATCTTAATTGGGACATGTTAAACAAGAGTATCCTTGAAGGTATACCCAACCCACATAAGCATGCCTTGATAGTTGGGACAACACATACCTTTATGGAGAATGGGGTGATGATGAACATAAGCAGTGATGAAGACATAATGTATTTTTGGAAGCATGCATACATTAATAACAATGATGCTTTGCATATCTCTGCTAATGTTAAAGTTGTAGTATATGTTCATGAGATCAACATATCTGGAACTAGTTTATTGGGTCATGAACCCATCCAATCCCACTTGTTGTTGAAGTTGATCCTGCCCCAGTCAGACACTCCAACTCCTCATAGTAAGATTCATTTGGGGCCTAAGGTGTGGGCCAAAAGGAGTTGGAACAAAAGGAAGAATCCTACCCCAAGGAAGAGTACATCAAATGATTGGTACTCCCCAAGGAAGTCTTCAAGAAGACTAAATGTGAAAGATGACAGGGTTGATATTGTTGGTCAAGGTGAAAATAGTTGTGGGAAAAAGAAGGAGGAAGCCAATCTAGTAAAAAGTCGGTGAAGAAAAAAGATGAAAAAGAGAAGAAGTTTGATGAGTTGTTTGAATAAGAGCTTGAAAATGACCTAGCAGATTTTGAAGTAATGGCCAGTAAAACACATGCCCACACAAACAACAGGTCCATACGAAGCCCAACCACATGACTAAGCCTAGTAAGTAGGTCCATCTCAAGCTTAGCCACAGAAGCCCAAGACTAGGGGTGGGCACGGGATGGGACAAACTCATCCCTATCCCATCCCGATTGTTCGAGATCGAGACGGGATCGGGATAGACATCATCTCTACCTCGTCCCATCCCAAATAGGTTCGGAACGGGACGTGATCAACAAGAAATAAAACATTTTTTTTATTTCACATTGATGTTATTCTTTGTTTTCAAATGTAAATAATTCTATTAGCTTTACTAGTACTTATATGAAATGATAGATACAAATGATCGTATATATGAATATGTTTTGCTATGCATTTTTAGCATGTGAACTTTTACAAGAAAGATTTAGTAAATTGAGCTTTCTCTGAATGAACATTATTTGGTGCACAACTTATGTTTTTTTAGAATAAAATCCATGTGTTATTATTTTCATGAATAACATTAAAATTATTAATAATAAATATTTAAAAAATCAATTCGGGACGGGACGCCAATCTCCATCTCAATCTCGTCCCACTCTAAATCGGGACGGGGTCGGGATCAGATTGATCAATCCGAATAAGACCCGAAAAAATTGGGTCTGGACAAAATCGAGATCTCGGGATGGAATGCCCACCCCTACCCAAGACCCTAACAATAAGTTTGCTAGGGCTGAGCAAAAAAACGATTAAACTGACCAAACCAAACCGATTATTTTGGTTAAGTTCGGTTTCAATTTGAATATTGCAAACCGCACATTTTGATTCGGTTCCCGATTTCCATAGTTTCAAAATCAATTAAAACGAACAACTAATTAAGAGCTTGGAGAAATGGGATCCCTAGCTATATTGTCAAATCAATCAAATACATACTTAAAATAATGGAAGAGAAAGGTGAGTGCGTGAGTAGGTGAAATGTTTGCCTAGCTATAGTACTTGGGATAAAACCAAGAAGATATTTAATTATGTGCAGATAAGTGAAATGATGGGGTAACATGTGAACCACAACACTCTTGGGTTGCTCTCTTTTTCTTTTGTAACCATTATTTTTTTTCTTTCATTTTTTTTCTCTTTCATTCATTTCCTTCTAATCCAAAACCAAAAACCCCAAATTTATTTCTTCAAACATCCTCTTTTCAATTCTCCTTCCAAGAACCCCTCCACAAAATTTGATCCATTTAATTCAAGGGGCTTTCTTGGTCTCTCTAGGTGAGTATGAGTGAGTGACTGAGAGATTTCAGTCGGTGGGGTGGTTTGACTGAGAGATTTTATCTGGTGGTTTGGGTGTGTGGCTTTTGGATAGTGTTGCATGAGCGACTTTCAAGCAGTTTGGAAGAGTTAGCAGCAACCACAATTGGACCACTTTTTTTTTTTTTTTTTCTACTTCTAAAATCAGCACAAATAATAAAAAAATAAAAACCCAAAAAATGATCGAGTCTGTTCGATTTTGGCTCAGTTGGTGAAGATGACGGTTCTGTTTCCAAAATATTGAAACCGACAGAAGCGGTTCGATTGACTATTTTAGCCTGAAATCAAACAGTCGGTTTTGTTTTCAGCCCTAGAGTTTGCATATTTGGATGACCTCCCTGTAGAAGAGGAGTACTATTCTGGCCATACAACTAAAATGAGAAGGATGCGGAAGAACCGCCAAATGAGTTTGTTTGTCTTTGTTGCTGAAACTGATGATGTATACAGTGATAAGAGGTAGGAAGAGGATTGGGTGTTGGAAGTTGGGAAATAATGGGACATAGTTGATGTAGCTAGGTTCTGGTTGAGGAAATATGCAGTGAGGAACAAGTTTGTTATGCATTTCAAGAAAAACGATCCTGATAGTTTTTTAGTGAAGTGTAAGGGCGAAAACTGCAAATGGCATTGCTATGCAACAATGGACAAGGATAGACACACTATTAACGTTATTACAATGGAGGAATACCTCACATGTGTAGGGATTGATAATGGGAAAAACCCAATGGTGAATTGCAAGTTTGTTGCTAATGAGTGTGAATCAATGATGAGTACACACTTCATAACTATCACAATTGGCAGCCTCATCAAACAATCATGGAAGGACCACGCTGTTGAAGTTAGTTACCATGAGGCTGGAGGGCAAATGAGAAAATATTGGCCAAAGTTATTGGCAATTATGAGGATAGTTATAAGAAGGCTCATTTTGTTGCATGGAGTTGTTGAAAACAAACCCAGGTAGTATTGCTACATGTTCAAGAAATGACGGAGATAACAGGTTCACAAGCTTTTGCTTTAACTCAAACCATATTTCCTTGTTTCACTCAACCATTCCTTGTTTCATTCAACCGTGTTTCATTGTTTAACTCAAACCATGTTTCCTTGTTTCATTCAACCATGTTTCCTTATTCACTCAAACCCTTTTTAACTATAAAAACCTCATACATGGAGTTCATAAAGGAGACTTTTTCTTTGATAGTTTTTTTAGATAGTTTTTTTTACAGAGTTTTTTAGTTGTAGTTCTTGGTTTTATATTTTTACTTGGTAGAGAAGTGCATGTACTACATGTTAATTCCACTGAAGAAGTAAGTTTTATCTTTGTTTCTCTTTTTCAATTGTTTTTCTTTTTTCTTTTAACTTTTAGTTTGTTTTCACCATCCATTATTTTACTCTTCTATTTATTCTTCAAATTAAAAATTAGATTTGTCTTCTAATCCACGTGAAGTAGTCGATAACCCCTACTTCCACTATGCATTGTTGAAGTGTATTGCAGGTTGAAGGAAAAAAATAAATAAAAACAATAGATATTTCTTTGATTGATGTCGAAAATCATGCAACGACATTAATGTCGATTTTTGGCATCAATCAAATGGTGTCGTTGCCGAGGGACGAACCCGAGTCACCCGCGTGGCAGGCAGGAATACTTACCACTATACTACAATGAATATATATATAAACAAAAATATAAAAACAAAAATTTTGACTTCTTGACCAAGACCATTAAACATCTTTGCATGTGTAATTGTTTGATTGTGTGTTTATTTATTTAGATAGCAATCGAAGTCAGAAATAAAATTAAAAAAAAAATTTGTTCTTTGAAAAAAGCTAATTTTTTTTGTAGTGGACAACCAATGGTGTTGTGGGGGAGAGAGAAATTGCTTGAACCTAGGAGGAGTAGCTCTCAAATAATACTTCTCTCTACTCCCACGGTGGAGGCCTTGTGTCCGAGCTCACAAGTTAGTAAGTATCTCTTTCAGACACATTGTTTTAGTGGCTTGGGTGCTGAGTGAAAATCGATTGGACATTGCTTGGAGTTTGTTTATGTTTCTGCATCTTAACGAACTGCGTGGTTGCTTACGTTAATAAATTACCATAAACAGAGAGGGTAGACCTATCCCTGTTTTTGAAACTGGTGGGATTTCATCACCCACCTCATCACTCCAGCCGTGTGAAACCAAGGCACATAATAAAATCAACTATGATTAGAGCCAACTAGGACGGTGTTCATAGAACAACTAATACCTAGGTTATTCTGCTGAATTTTGTGTTGACTAAAGCAAAACATGACAATGGGTTTAATCATTCAATGAACTCCGAGAGGCCACTGCCACATGGGTAACTCACCCGGTATGCCAAGTCATTAGTAAGCTGCAGACGTAGAAGGACGTGGTGTAACTAACCGTTTTGGCTAGGAACACACACCCTAAGTACGTATTTGACACACATCGTTCTCATATCAATCGGTCTACAGAGCGGTAGCACAGGTACAATTCTTAATTATACCACGTGATCTCCTGTACTTGTGCAATAATCTGGCTTCTTGCAAGCGTAACTCTGACCTTCTGATTTTGGACTTTGTACTGTTGGATACAAGCTTTTAGGATCATCCGTTAGCACCCTATCTAATCAGGCAATAATAGATAACAGTGTAACGTCCGCTGGTTTCAAACAATCTTGTCCCTCACAGATTAACAAGATAAAATCCCATTAAAACGTTGTTTGCTTAGATTTGGCATTTGTGTGGTTCAGAAGTGATTGTTGTTTGTGTATGTCTTCTTAGTAATCGTCTAAGGATACTTGATCTTGTGCTTTGTCACTATCATCTTTCCAATCCATTTTTTCCTTTTATGAAAGTTTGGGAACGACCCAACAAACGCTTGGTTTGTACCCAAAATTTTTCTAGCCACCCTAATCCACTTTTTGCTTCTCCACCTACCTCCCCTCATTCTCCAATCAACACTGAAATGGAAGAACGTTCAATTTAGGAATACAATGTTCCCTTTGCTGCTAATGTGCACGGATGCATTGAGCTGCCCCCTATCACGACAGCTCAATTTGAGATTAGACCAGCTATTATTAATATGTTGCCAAAGTTTCATGGGCATGATCGAGAAAGCCCATATTGGAAAGTTTCTTGAAGTTTGTAGTACTTTTAAGAACCAAAACATAGATGAAGAAAGTTTCAGACTTCGCTTGTTTCCATTCTCTCTTGATGATTTGGCCACCTCATGGCTAAATTCCCTCCCTGCCAGTTCCATTAAATCATGGGAGGATTTAGTTAGAAAGTTTCTAGCAAAGTACTTCCCCATGAGAAGGACGCTAGAAATTAGAAGAGAAATTGAGGAGTTTACTCAAACACATGATGAACTTTTTTATAAAGCATGGGACCGCTTTCAAGATTTACTCATCAAGTGCCCCCATCATGGCCTTGAAAAATGTGCTAGTGCAAAGTTTCTATAATGGATTGATTGTCAAATCTAGAAATATGACCGAATCCATGCATCAAGGAAAATTCATGCGTAAAACTGGTACTGATGCTTATACCTTTCTAAGTGAACTTGCTGATGATTCTCGACAATGGACGACCCATAGAGATTTGAAACCTAGTTCTTCTAGAAAATCACGTCTATTTGTACCAAAGGAAGATCCCGAACCAGACATCAAAACATTTCTAAAGAACTTTGCTAAGGAAATGAAATCTATTGTGACAAAGTCTACCTTTGAAGCCAAAGAGCAGACTTATAAGCCTTGTACTTTTTGCCTCAAAAGAGATCATATAGATTCTGATTGCCCTTTAACTCCAGGTGGCAATGAACCTCCAAAGGAGGTGTGTGTATTTAACAGTGAACGTAAATCAAACACATTCGATCAAACATACACATCTGTAAATCGACGTCACTCTAACCTTTCCTATGGTGGTGACTTTTATGAACAACCACCCAGAAGTTCAGAGAATCCTCCTGGGTTTCAACACCCTAGGCAACCTAGTGGACACGCCCACAACTCACGCACTTATCCCAGACCGGTTCAATATGAACCTCAATCTAACCAGTTGCAACAGAATCAATATCCACCACAGGGAGGACCTCTTTAATTCCGGCAAAATTAGCCTGTGAACCTTCCTATGGTACCCGTCCCTCATAATTCTTATGGTCAACCTCAACTTAGCAACTTCCGGGACTTGGTACCTCAAACTCAATATGTTGCTCCTTTACTACCTTTTAAACCATCATTGGAGGATATGATGCACCAATTAATGACAACTAATGCTTCTAATTTCCAAGCCATCTACCAGCTTCAACAACAGTTGAGCGTGGGAAGAGAAAAATGAACATTCCCTAATCAGCCCATCCCTAATCCAAAAGGTGCCCCCAAGCCCATGTCAATAAAATTGGTAGTAATGTTGATTCACATGGAGAAGTCAAAGTTGTTAACACCCTTCATTTTGGCCGAGCAATTGATAATGACATAAAACAACCCAAGAGAACTGATGTGATTTCCAAAGAGAATGTTCCTAAACCTATTGAGAACGCTAAAGGTTCTTCTCAAACTAGTTTAAACTCACCTTCTCAGCTTCCCGTAGAGCCAAGAAAGTATATACCTAAGGCACCTTTTCCCAAAGCCCTTTTAGGTAACAAAAAAGAGAAGCAATTTCAAGAAATACTAGAGATTTTTAAAGGAGTACACATCAACATCCTACTTTTGTCTGCTATCCAGTAAGTACCAATCTATGCAAAAAATTTCAAGGACATGTGTACTAAAAAGAGAAAAACGGAAGTACCTAAAACTACATGCCTTGCAAGTGATGCCACATCCTTATTCAACAAACTAGAGTAATTAAGTACAAGGATCCAGGAACCCCTATTGTACCATGTTTCATTGGAAAAGACTTTGAAAGTCGTGCCTTGATCGACTGAGGAGCGAGTGTGAATCTCTTACCTTATCATATATATTTAGAACTTGGGTTAAAGGAGATGCAACCAACAAATGTAGTTCTTAAGTTAGCAGATGAGTCAAAACGATACACTAGAGGAATAGTTTTGGATGTGATTGTTCAAGTTGCAGATTTCTATTATCCAGTTGATTTCATCATCTTAGACACTAGCCCGAGCCCAAACAATCAAATTCCTATCATCTTAGGGCGACCCTTAGCAATTGCGGAGGCTAACATCAACTGTTAAAGCCGTAGCATGTATATTTCCTTTAAGAACCTTAAAGCTGAATTGAATATTTTTAAGGCCTTGCAAAGGAGATATGATCTCGATATGATTGAGGAAGAAGAAGAAGTGTGTATTATTCGATCTTTTGGGTCTATGGCTCAATCGTCACCAGATGACGTATTGCTTCGTTGTCTCTCACACTTTGGTATGAACCTAGATATGGATGAGGTTATTGAAGAGGTCAACAATATGTTGGATAATGTGCCCATAATGCATATACCTAAATCTGAGCCATTATCCCGTTATCAATATGAGGAAGAGTTGTATTCATCTTCTTCCTTTAGAGAACAATCACAAGAGAGTGACTCATCCACAAGCACTCAGAAATTACTAGAACTTAAGCCTTTACCAAATGAATTGAGATATGCATTTTTCGATCCTGCGGAGAGTTATCCAACGATTAATTTCTCATATCTCACTGAGGAACACAGTGACAAGTTGTTGGAGGTCCTTAAAGCTCACAAGTCAGCCATTGCTTGGAATATTCATGACATCAAGGGTGTTGACCCTATTGTCCGTGAGCATCATATTTATTTGGAAGATGAAACCAAAACATCCAGAGAGCCCTAGCGATGTCAAAATCCCATTTTGAAAGATGTCGTAAGAGAAGAAGTATTGAAACTCCTGGATGCAAACATCATCTATGCTATCTCTGATAGCCAATGGGTTAGCCCAGTCCATGTGGTTCCTAAGAAGTCAGGAATTACAGTCGTTGAAAATGAGAACAAGGAACTTGTGCCATAAAGAGTGAAAAAGGGATGGAGAGTATGCATTGATTATCGTAAGTTGAACTCTAATACTCGAAAGTATCACTTTCCCCTTCCCTTTATTGATCAGATGCTTGAGAGGTTAGCGGGTCATCCTTACTATTGTTTCTTGGATGGATATTCTGGATACAATCAAATCCGTATTGCACAAGAGGATCAAGAGAAAATCACATTCACTTGTTCTTTTGGTACTTATGTTTATCATCGCATGCCTTTTGGGCTATGCAATGCACCTGCGACATTTCAAAGATGCATGTCTAGCATATTCAGTGATATGTTGGACAACTTTCTTAAGATATTTATGGATGATTTTTCAGTATTCGGCTCATTTTTTTACCAATGCCTACATCATCTCTCACTTGTCTTAGAGCGTTGCGAAGAAAAATGTCTTGTTCTAAATTGGGAAAAGTGTCACTTCATGGTGAAGCAAGGCATTGTTCTTGGGCACGTTGTCTCTCCAAAAGGAATTGAGGTGGACAACGGTAAGATTGATGTCATTTCATCTCTTCCGATTCCAAAATCTATTAAGACGTGTGATCTTTCTTGGGGCATGCTGGATTTTATCGCCGCTTCATTAAAGATTTCTCAAAGATTGCACGCCCTTTGAGCAGTCTCTTAGCTAAGGATGTCCCCCCCTTTTTTTTTTACGACAAGTGCATATCTGCGTTTCTGCATCTTAAATCTGAACTAGTCTCAGCTCTTATCATTCGAGCTCCTGATTGGGTGCTACCTTTTGATATTATGTGTGATGCCTCTGACTACGCTATAGGTGCAGTTTTGGGTCAGAAAGTTAACAAACTTCCTTATGTCATCTACTATGCTAGCAAAACTCTGAATGAGGCTCAACTCAAATACTCGACCACGGAAAAAGAGATGTTAGCCATTGTTTATGCATTAGATAAATTTTGTTCCTATCTCATTGGAGCTAAAATCATTGTGTACACTAACCATGCAGCCCTTAGATACCTTCTCAATAAGAAGGACACCAAACCTCGTCTAATTCGATGGGTTCTTTTGCTACAAGAATTTGATCTTGAAATACGAGATAAGCCAGTTATAGAAAATGCGATCGCCGACCACTTGTCTAGGCTAACATCACAGTCATCTACTAGTATCTTGCCCATTCAAGAATACTTCCCAGATGAACAACTTCTCTTGGTAGAGCAAGGGCTTCCTTGGTATGCCGACATTGTCAATTTTTTAGCAACTGAGGAACTCCCTTCACACTGGTCTAAGCCAGATCGTGACAAGTTTTTGTCTAGGGTCAAGTATTATTCTTGGGATGAGCCATATTTGTACAAATACTGCCCTGACCAACTTATCAAAAGATGTGTTCCAGAAGTTGAACAGTTGAGCATTATCTCATTTTGCCATGATCAAGCTTGTGGTGGGCATTTTAGTTCTAAGAAAACCGCGGGGAAGGTTTTCCAATCAGGTTTTTATTGGCCTACCCTTTTTCGAGATGCCCATGAGTATTGTAAAGCCTGTCACCGACGTCAACAACTTGGGCGAATAACTCGTCGACACATGATGCCTCTGAATCCTATTCTAGTGGTTGAAGTTTTTTATGTTTGGGGCATCAATTTTATGAGACCGTTTCCATCCTCCCATGGGTATCAATACATCCTTCTTGTAGTGGATTACATTTTTAAATGGATAGAGACCATTTCCACTAAGACCAATGATCACAAAATTTGTTATTTCATTCATAAGGGAGTTCATCTTTAGTAGATTTAGCACCCCAAGGGTATCATTAGTGATGGGGGCAAGCATTTCTTTAACCGCGTCTTTGAGCATCTTGTTAAAAAGTATGGGGTTACTCACAAAGATTCCCTTTCCTACCATCCTCAAACAAGCGGTCAAGTTGAAGTCTCGAATCGTCAATTCAAGAACATCCTAAAAAAGACTATCAATCCAAATCGGAAAGATTGGTCTTTACGTCTTTTGGATGCCTTATGGGCATACCAAACTGCATTCAAAACTCCTTTAGGGATGTCTCCCTATAGATTGGTCTTTGGTAAACCTTGTCACCTTCCTGTCGAACTCCAACATAGAGCTTATTGGGCTACAAAGAGTCTAAACTTTGACCTCGATATGGCTGGTAAAAAACGGAAACTTCAGCTAGATGAGCTAGAAGAATTGAGGTATGATGCTTATGAATTATCCAAGAACTACAAAGATAAATTGAAGTGGATACATGACAAAAACATTATGAGAAAAGAGTTCCATCTTGGTCAGAAAGTCCTACTCTACAATTCTCGTCTTCGTCTCTTTCCAGGTAAGCTAAAAACTCGTTGGTCTGGTCCATTCATTTTACGTGATGTTAAAGACTATGGTGCCATCATCGTAGAAAACCCTACAAATGGTAGTCTCTTTCAAGTAAATGGACAACGACTGAAGCCATACCATGAACTTTTCACAAGGTCAGTGGAAACCTTTCAGTTGATTGATCCTAACTATGAGGATTAGTCACACCCACAAATATCTACTCCACTAAGCCTGTTTGGGGGTGGTATCCACCACCCCATTACGTCTGGCAATGACATTAAACTTAGCGCTACTGGGAGGCAGCCCAGTCTGTTTATGCATTCATTCATTCATTCATAAAAAATAAAAAAATAAAAAATAAAAAAATTAATAATACATCACCCCACCAACTCACTCTTTTTCATTGCAGGGACGGTACAGATGTTCAACAAATCACCTGAGGTAATAGGTTCTAATTTTCATTTCTTACTTTCTTTTTCATTTGTTTAACACTGAGGACATTGTTCTATTTTTTTGGGGGTGGGGAGATTTATCAAAATTTATACCTCTTTTGAAAATCTTTTTCTAAAAAAAAAATAATAAAAAAAAAATAAAAATGGTGTGGTATCCTAGCACTACAAAAAAACAGGATGTTAGCGGCGGTTTTTTAGCGACGTTTAAGTAAAACCGCCGCTGAATGCTATATATAACGACGGTTGGTCGACCGTCGCGGATTAATAGTATTTAATGGCGGTTCCTTTAAATGGCGACGGTTGTAGCCGTCGCTATATGTAAAATTAGATTTTATAATCGAGCTAACCCTATACCTAATTTTATTTTTATTTTGCTCTCCATCATCCCCACCTCTCCACCTCCCCTATGCCTCTCCACCTCCCCTATACCTCTCCACCTCCCCTCCTCCTCCCTTCCCTCCCTTTGTAGAGCAACCATATTCTTTCAATCTTGTTGGATTCCTCTCATGTAAGTAGATTCCTAAAACCTGCTCTGTTTTTCTCATTGTATATTCTTTGTATAAATCTGCTCTGGTTTTGTATAAATCTGCTATATTTTTGTATAATCTGTTTTTGTATAATTCTGGCGTAAATTTCTTCATTATCTATGCAAGATGCCTACAGAGACTATCTGCCCCATCCATCGGACTCAGATTGCATTTACAGTTGGATGGCAACAAGATTAAGTCGAGCACCGATCCTACATTGTAATCCTAGATATGTAGTGTGCTCAACAGCTCAAGCAGACTGAGTTGCTTCTAGTATCTTTCTTTTCTAAATACTGGGAGCAACTTTTCGTTTTGGGGTTTTGCTGTAGAGTAGGAGGGTTTTGTTTCATTTGTTATCCCCTTTTTTTCGTGGACTTTTAAAAGTAATTGCAACTCTGTCATAGCAGGTGCATAATTTTCAGCTCTTTTGCTTTGGAAGTTTGGGTATTAATACAGACCTAGCCATGTCTTACATGAATATTCTCTCTTATTTATTTATTTTAACATTTATCTAAGTGCTTATGCTATTTTGCTCTTAATCGTCACAAGCTTGAAGTAAGTTTGGTTTCACTTTGTATTACAATAAAATACTTATACGTCTGTGATTCATCATAGATTTGATTTTACCAATTTTCTCAATGACACTGTAGTCCTGCCTTTGAGCCTCTTCAATCAATTTTCAGATTCTCGCACAGTTCTCCCCTTCCCTTTTGAGTGGGAGTGAAGAAGATATTCTGAGCTTTCTAAAGGAGGACGATGAGATAATTAAGGAAGGGGCACTGCGTATTTTGGGAAGGGCAGGTGGAACCATCCGGGAACAACTTGCAGTGACATCTAGGTGCACAGTTTTTAAAATTTTAATGTTAGCTTTTTCCCTTTGATGTTGTACTTTTTGTTCTTTTCTAATCTGTATGCTTGATTTCAGCTCAGTAGACCTTATATTGGAGAGGCTATGTTTGGAGGGTAGTAGAAAGCATGCCAAGTATGCTGTACACGCCCTAGTAGCAATAACGAAAGATGATGGTCTCATGTCGCTCTCCATTATATACAAGGTTTATCTCTTCCCCTCTCTCTCTACCACTGCTCAATCTACTTAATTTTCCATGTGCCTAAATGCCATTCTTCGGAGAAGACTTCAGTTAACACTAGTTAAGCTTAATCTGCTTAATGCTCAATATGTGCAATGCCATTCTTCATAAAATATTTGTATTAGCACAAGCTAATTTTTTTCACTGATTGACAGAGGCTTGTGGATATGCTGGCAGAAAAATCACATTTTCCTGCTATATTACAGTCATTGGGATGTATAGCACAAACTGCTATGCCAGTATTTGAAACTAGAGAAAGTGAAATTGTAGGGTTGATAACAAGCAGCATTCTAGAGTGCAGCAATGTATGTATTTGAAGACTTGCGAGAACAGTACATACTACCATCCCTCTCTTTATCACTCTATAGTTTGTTTTGACTTATGCGTATTTGTTGTTACTTCAGAAAGCAGAAGACAATACTAAAACCAGTTGGGATGACAGAAGCGAACTTTGTTTATTAAAGGTTAGGCAAGGATGGGTAGTTGTAATCTGTTTCAATGATATTACATGTTCTAGCATGATTTATTTATTTTTAAGTCCCGTTCTCTCTTATATTTGATTCTCACAGTACATACCTTGAATGCGAAGGGACATGTAATCCATCTTTACATTGCAGATATATGGCCTGAAAACATTAGTAAAGAGCTACTTGCCTGTTAAAGATGCCCATCTTCGCCGTGGGATTGAGAACTTCTTGGGCATCCTCAAAAACATTCTTTTGTCTGGTGAAATTTCAACACATGTTAACTCGAGGTATTTGGAAAAGTCATTTATGTTCTTTCCACAAAACCAAATTTAGTTCTTTATTTATTTTACCTGGTAGAGTATTATATGATGCTAGTCTGTAGACATTCATAGAGGTGTCTTGTTTTGCATCTTGCAGTCCTGTTGATAGAGCTCATATGAAGCTAGCTGCAGCAAAAGCAATTTTGCGTTTGTCAAAGCACTGGGATCATAAGATACCCATTGAGATTTTCCATTTAACCTTAAGAACATCAGAGGTTTGAATCATCTCTGTTAAATATTTTTTTTAATAGTAGTTGACTTTTGTGGTTGGTGTAGTACATTATTAGGATTGTTATCTTCATAAAAAAGTGTTGTTATGAACTCATTTTCCGAAAGTTTCTGTCTATTTTGTTGATTGACAGATTAGTTACCCTCAAGCTAAGAAACAGTTCCTGGGAAAAGTAATGCAGTATGTAAAGGATCGACTTCTTGATGTCAAGTATGCTTGCACCTTCTTGTGTAACATCACTCAATCCCAAACACCAGCGTTTGAAGAGGTTAGTATTCTGGTTGCTTATAATATGCATCAAATATGTGACTTATTACTCTTTCCTTCTTGATCTGCTGTAGCGAAGGGTTTTTTTTAATGACATAATCTTGTAATATCTTAACTCTTATGCTATCCATATTTCATTTGGCAGGAAAAACATAACCTTGTAGAAGTTATTCAAATGTGCGACCAAGCAAAGGCACGCCAGCTTCCGATGCAATGTGATGCAAATCCATTGATGAACTATCCAGAATACATTCTCCCATACTTGGTTCATGCACTTGCACACCATTCTTCATTTCCTAACATTGATGAACAAGAAGATGTCATAGCAATTGAACCAATATACCGATATGTATGTACGTTGGTAAAACTAGATATTCTTTTACTTCTCAACTGCCTGAACTTGAATACTCACATGCATTTTATTCATAGCATTTTATTGACTACCGCTTGGATGAAAGGACAAAGGTAAGACAATATTTACATTATTCATTTAGATAACTAGGAATATGCTAACAATATGTTTTTATCTATACATTGATAGGAAAAATGCAAAAAAAATATTGAAATTCGGAAGAAACTCACCGATCCACACACAGGAGGATCAAAAAGCAATTCCAGGTTAAAGGCTGAGATGGTAATTAATATTTTACATCCTACCATACTTTAAGTTATCATTCTCAACAATATTATTTAAAGTTATATGACTTCATAATATCGGTGTAGGAATATGAACTTGGGAGATCTGTGAGTAGGGGAGAGGTGTATATTGCAACACACACAAAAAAGGATGGGTCTTATGTAACTGACGAAGCGAGACAGATAAGTGTAAGTAATTAAACTATTTTTTTTATTGAACTATATTAATTAATGTTTAGATAAATTTTGAATTCAAAGTTTGATGGCTTGCCTCATTAATGTTGGAGAAAATTTTAGAGATTGAGAAAGAAGATTCCACATCATGATCTATATCACAACAAGATTCACTTGCTAAGGTGTTAGGAAAAGAACATTCAGGCCGAGTTCGAGCTTTGGGATTCGGGCCATGTCCATCTCAAGTTTTTGGCAACACCAATAGTAGGTTTAGTGGGATGATGTCCTCACAACCAACGCAAAACACTGATCTTCAAGTGCAACAGAAAATTCACCAGCTGGAGTCACAGTTAGAGACAGAGAAATTAAAGAGGAAGGGATATGAGGGAGCATTTACATACATTTTTCAGAAGTTGGATGGAAATGTGCCTGCTGAGTTTGCAAGATTATTCACTACACCCGTATGTTTCTTTGCCTTTACATTATTTTAATATATATTAGTTAACAATGATATTGGTTACTTACTAAATATAAATCAATTAATTATTGTAATTTGGTTCAAGTTTAGAGTAATATTGTTGACTCATCATTTTCAGGCACAAGACGAAGAAAGTGGGCAAGCTTCACCAGCAACTGCAAGGCCCTCATCACCCTGTCAAAATACTAATGAGGATCTTCATCGGCTCCACTCTCCATAGCATTGTCTAATTTCTTTCAAGAACGTGGTACAATTTCAGCTGTAGTAAATTTGATTTTAACTATCAAACTTCAAGAAATTCTACATGTACTAGCTTTGATATATTGTTAACTTTGATGATAATATAGGTTTTTTTTTGTTAAAGTTGATGATAATATAGTTGAAGTCAAGTTTTCTTTGATGATTTCGATATAAAATAGTTGTGTAAAATTGTGGGTTGTTTACAGATTGTTTACAGGTTGAAAAATGTGATTACAGGTTAAAATGTGACTACAGATTGTTTACATATTTCTAGTGTGCATAATAGAATTATCATGATAATAATGACAGGCATTAGCGGCGGTTTTAACCGTCACTAACAGAATTACCATTTTGAATTTGGCGGCGGGTATAAACCGTTGTAAGCGCCACGGACTATAGCGGCGGTTAAGAACCGTAGCAGAATATTATAAAACGTCAATTCTTGCCCTGTATTTAGCGACGGTTAACACCCGTCGCTATATGGTATTTAGCGACGGGTTTACCGACGGTTGCTACTAACCGTCGCTAAATAACATACAGCGACGGTTATGCCAGCGGTTGCAAAAAACCGCCGCTGAATGCTCTTGTGATGCCTTTATTAGCGGCGGTTGGCTAACCGTCGCTGTATTCTGTAGCGACGGTTAAAACCGTCGCTAAACAATTTTGAAAACCGTCGCTAAACACCTGTTTTCTTGTAGTGTAGCTACGATGAGATTGGATTACTCGATTCATTACATTTAGGAAAAAAGATGTTGGAAGTTTATTACTAGAGTAAATATTGCATTTGAGCATTCAGAAATAAATAATTTTTTGCACAATGACCATAGATGTAGTTTGGAACACAGAAGTAAGTAACTTCCTGAGAATCTAGAGGAATAATAGTGGAGACTTTAACCTTGTGAGCTATCAGACTTTTCATTTTATTCAGAGTGTTTTTACACAACTCCGAGTCATATGATGACTTTTAAATTTTTATTGGACATTAACTTGTTGTGAAGTCTCATTATTATTATTTTTTTTGGTTGGTCACTGAGGATGACATTTTTTTCGAGTTAAGAGAAACATAAGTCTTGTAGTCTATTTGAGACTTATAACCACTACCAAACCTTAGAAGGTAAATTAGGCATCTCTTGTCTATCTGAACCTTCTCAAAACCATCTTGCTAAACATTTCATCCAATACCAATGTGAGCCTTTGTCTTGCTTTATTATATATATAAAAAAAACTCATTTTTCTCTTTATGTTTCTGAAAAATGTTAGGAAGATTTATGAAGAAAAATGGGAGTGCAAAGTGAAAATCCAAAGTACAAGGTACTTTAAAAAAAAAGTTCTGAAGAAGGAAAAAAAAAAAACGGTTGAGAAGAAAGGAAAATAAAAGGAAGTGATTGATGAGCTCCCTATTAATCTATTTGAAGACCCTACATTTTCAAAAGCATCTCTTTAATTACCATCTACCCCACTCTTCCTCATATAAAAAAAACAGATTCATTTTTATTTTAGAGAAGTCCTAATTAACCCTATGGTAAGGTATGATAAGAAGTGGAGATTAGATGAAAAGACGCCATGGTGGGTAATTCGACATTCTTGCCAGTGATCAACATTCCTTCTATGAGACTATTATTCTCTTCATGTCCGTTTATTCTTATCAGCATGTGAGAAGTTTGAATTTTTGCATTTCCTCTTTTCTTCACATGCAAGAGAGAAAATATTTTACCCAAACTCAAAATGATCATTTCAGAGAGATTAACTGGTGAGTTTTGAAATCAAAACGGCTAATCCAAAGGTGGATTAGGATGTATGTTATTTTGACACGAAAAGTTGCATTTGTTGGTTATTCACAAACACACACCTTGTTCCAAAGTTGCTCACTTGTAATATGCATTTTAGTAAGAAGTTACATATATCTCTTGTATTCTACGTGGTTGAATAACAATGACATCTTCTGAGAAAAATAGGACACACATCAATTTTGTTTTATATAAAAAAATGTGTTTGTGGGTGTCATCTTGGATAACCCTCAGGAGGCTAAAACTCCTCCTTTAGTGTCATGCAAAAGGTTCAAGGCATTGTTGCATATTGTAAATGCAATCAAGTCATACCAGCGAAAGTGGCATTGATTTTTTTTTTTTTTAGAAGTTTAGGACGTATAAAAATATTTTGTTTTGTGTTTTTATCTTTCTTTTCGTTGTTCTTTGCTAGAGGACTAGCAAAATGTTGTTTGGGAGTGGTGTGATAAGCACCAAAAACATCAATTTTTACACCCCTAAATATACAATTGTTAAGTCCAATTATCAAATAAAAATATCTCATTACGTGTTTTTTTGTGCATTTTGTAGGAATTCAAGGACAAATATCAAGTTATGCATAAAGTGACTCAATAAGGCTAAATTCATCAACTAGAAGGCCAATGGAAATTCAAATGCATTCATAAGGATTAAAGAATTTCAATCCCAAGACCCATGAAGTTAAGCGCACAAAGCAACAACAACTATGGATCTTGAGAAAATCAATATGAAGATTTGGACGTCCACATGGTCAACTTTATCATAAAAAAAATCTCTACAAGACATGTTTCATTATTCAACTCCAACACCATTCCTTGTTTCATTCAACCAAGGTTCATTGTTTAACTCAAACCATGTTTCCTTGTTTCATTCAACCATGTTTCATTGTTTAACTCAAACCATGTTTTCTTGTTTCACTCAACCATGTTTCCTTATTTCACTCAAACCCTTTTTACCTATAAAAACCCCATACATGGAGTTCATAAAGGAGATTTTTCTTTGATAGTTTTTTACAGAGTTTTTTAGTTGTAGTTCTTGGCTTTATATTTTTACTTGGTAGAGAAGTGCATGTACTACAGTTTAATTCCACTGAAGAAGTAAGTTTTATCTATTTTTCTCTTTTTTAATTGTTTTTCTTTCTTCTTTAACTTTTAGTTTATTTTCACCATCCATTATTTTACTCTTCTATTTATTCTTCAAATTAAAAATTAGATTTGTCTTCTAATCCACGTAAAATAGTCGATAACCCCTACTTCCACTATGCATTGTTGAAGTGTATTGCAGGTTAAAGGAAAAAAATAAATAAAAACAATAGATATTTCTTTGATTGATGTTGAAAATCATGCAACGACATTAATGTCGATTTTTTGAATCAATCACATATCTAATAATGGTTTTGATGTGACAGCCAACATACTTGGTGTTGCTACGTCAAGTCAGAAGAGATCTAGGGAGACCAAGGACAGAAAGAAAAATGGATGATGATGAAAATGTGCAAAAGGAAGCAAAGAGTTGCAGAAGATGTGGTAGTGCAGAAGGTCACAATAGTAGAACTTGTAAGAACCCTCCTATGAGCAAACTGATGGTTGTGGAGAGACATCCAAGATATCAAAGGTACCCAGATTCATGAGGGATATGAACAACAAGCCCAGGGTGCCAATAGTTATTTTAGAAATAGCAGAGGAAAAATTGAACTTCCAAATGAAAGGCCCACTTTCTCCACAATAACCCAATCTTTAGCCTCAAATGTCCACACTCCAACCATGCACAACATTCAGGCAACAATGTTCCTAACTCAGCTCTTTGCACAAGGAGTTAGGCACCCACCAAAGAATCCACTTTTCCAAGCTAGAAACACATCCAATGGTAAGGCACTTCGGCCAAGAGACCTATGGAGCCAAGAGGACCAAACATGTGATACCAATTTATTTAGAAGACTTTGTTTTGTTAGTGGGGTACTGATTTTTTGGTTACAAGACTTTATGTTCATGCATGTGATACCATTTTGTTTGCTTATGACAGTTCATAGAGTATTGGTTCATGAATGTTTATGTCAGACTTCAGTTGGAATGTAAAATGTGATGATATTTTGAGACTATTGATTGGTCTGTAATTGAATTGTTTACACCTTAGGTTGGTTTGATATTGAATGATATTGCGTTATGTCAGAGTTTGATGTATATGTATTGAATGTAGCATAACTACATTTCAGACTTGTTGATGTGTATCTGTTGAAACATAGGGTTGTTTGATATTGAATGCCATGTTCATTCACTTCTTATTTAGGATAGATAGAAATGTTTTACATATATCTTCAAATGTCATAGTCATCTAGACAATTATTGTTACATTTTGAGAGTTATTACTTCTTCTATCTTCAACTTGTTTACCTTCAGTTTCTTCAAAGGTTGTAGACTTCTGACATTTGATGAAATCGTTTAATAGTTCTCATTCCAGAAGGTATTAGGCATGAAAGATCCACCCATGAACAATCCTTCATCCAATTATTTGGATTGTCACATTTGAAACAACCACCACTTTTGGAGCTTGAGATTGAGTTAAAATTTGCTCTTGAGCTTGGACTACCTTATTCAATTATCTTAAAAACAACTTCATCAAGTCATAGAAACCATTTGCAACAAAACTTTGACAAACAAAGAACATCATATTCGAGTTTTTATTTTTAGTTTTTGGACTTCAAAAGCTTGTACACTCTATTAAAACCCTTCTTAAGACAAACATAATACAAATAAAGAAAGTCTTCACATGTATGATTGTACTGATCACGATGCTTGCAAGGAAAACAAATTTTTTTTTTATTACACTTTACCCTTTATAATAAATATTGGCAGTAACTTAATCCTGTATAATAAATTTGAATATAAAAATGCCCTTTGAAACAGAAAGACCTGCGAGATGTTGAAGATGACCTGCAACTCTAGACAAATGTCTATAAAAATGTGAAAATGAAATGAAAACCACTGACATGGTCTAAATTAAAATCTATGATGAAATAACTTAGACTTCAGGTTTGTGTAATTTTTTTATGTAATTAAACCTTATTTTCAAACTTGGGTTTGCTTAAACTTTTCAATTTAAAAAAACTTTGATCTACAGTGAAATAACATATAAGTAACTCGAATTTTATTGAATGAAAAAGCTTCGATTAAGTAGGGGATGAAACCAATAACTATTTTCTCTCCCTCAATGAGTTTTAATGGCTAATTCAACTTTGAATCTCAGCCCTCATATCATTAGTTAGGTTTGTATAAGTTTGAATCTCAGCCATTAGATCGTTCAATGACACTTTTGTCCTTAAAATTTGATAATTTTGAAATCAGAGTATTGAGGGAAATGCAAAATGATGAGTTACTTCCCAATCAGCTATTTATTAGGGGGGGAAAACAACTAACCATATTTTATATGCTTTCCCATTTGATATATGCTCCCAACATCATATCATTCATCACACCCCTTTTCTAAATGTCGAAGGAAAGACAACGAGCATCCCTCGATATACATGCCATTGCTAATCTCGAGGGAGATGGGTCGCTCTCTCTCCTCGCTGGTTTCCTCAACCGTTTCCTCGCAATCTAGCCTCACTCAACAAAGGGTAATTCTAAATGTCGAGGAAACCAGCGAGGAGAGGGACGTGGAGGGGTGGGAGCCGTCCACCCCGCTCGGGATGCGCGCACAAAAAATTGCGGCACGCATCCCGAGCGGGGTGGACGGCTCCCACCCAGCCACGTCCCTCTCCTCGCTGGTTTCCTCGCCCGTTTCCTCGCTCTCTAGCCTCACTCAACAAAGGGTAATTCTAAATGTCGAGGAAACCAGCGAGGACAGGGACGTGGCGGGGTGGGAGCCGTCCACCCCGCTCGGGATGCGCGCACAAAAAATTGCGGCACGCATCCCGAGCGGGGTGGACGGCTCCCACCCCGCCACGTCCCTCTCCTCGCCCGTTTCCTCGCTCTCTAGCCTCACTCAACAAAGGGTAATTCTAAATGTCGAGGAAACCAGTGAGGAGAGGGACGTGGCGGGGTGGGAGCCGTCCACCCCACTCGGGATGCGTGCACAAAAAATTGCGGCACGCATCCCGAGCGGGGTGGACGGCTCCCACCCCGCCACGTTCCTCTCTTCGCTGGTTTCCTCGCCCGTTTCCTCGCTCTCTAGCCTCACTCAACAAAGGGTAATTCTAAATGTCGAGGAAACCAGCGAGGAGAGGGACGTGGCGGGGTGGGAGCCGTCCACCCCGCTCGGGATGCGCGCACAAAAAATTGCGGCACGCATTCCGAGCGGGGTGGACGACTCCCACCCCGCCACGTCCCTCTCCTCGCTGGTTTCCTTGCCCATTTCCTCGCTCTCTAGCCTCACTCAACAAAGGGTAATTCTAAATGTCGAGGAAACCAGCGAGGAGAGGGACGTGGCGGGGTGGGAGCCGTCCACCCCACTCGGGATGTGCGCACAAAAAATTGCGGCACGCATCCCGAGCGGGGGTGGACGGCTCCCACCCCGCCACGTCCCTCTCCTCGCTGGTTTCCTCGCCCGTTTCCTCGCTCTCTAGCCTCAGTCATCCAAATTCGATGAGCTTAACAGTTGAACAACCCGCCTAACCAGCAAGTCTTCAAACTTCAAAAAAAAGCACATGCAAGAAGCACCACCAGCAACTCCTCCTCCTCAACAATGGAGACTCCCGCTCCCCACTCCAAGCTTAGCCACCACTCTAATCTCACTTTCTGAAACATGCACCACAATGAAACACCTGAAGCGAATTCACGCTCTAGCAATCCGAACTGGTCTCAACATCCACACTCTCCTCCTCGCAAAGATGTTCAGGTTCGCTTCCGTCTCTCCATCTGGGGACTTAGTTTATGCCCACAAGTTGTTCACCCAAATGCCCCAACCAAACACTTTCTTCTACAACACTCTCATTAGAGGGTACTCTAAGAGCCAAACCCCTTTACACTCTACACAACTATTTCATGAAATGAGGCGTAATTCTGTGCCCCCAGATGAGTTCACCTTCACATTTCTGCTTAAAGCGAACTCCGGGCTGGGTTTGGGGTTCTGTAATACTGCGGGTGGAATTCATGGACAGGTTTTGAAATTTGGGTTTTGTGCGTATTTGTATGTGCAGAATGCGTTGATTAACCTTTATGGGATAATGGGTGTTCCTTGTTTAGCACGTAGGGTGTTTGATGAGATTGTGGATCCGGATGTTGTATCTTGGTCCGGTTTAGTGGTTGCTCATGTGAGGAAGCGTGAATTGGATGAGGCACGTATTTTGTTTGATGGAATGCAGGAGAGAGATGTGGTTTCATGGACTGCTATGATTTCGGGGTATACGAAAGCAAGGCGTTCTTCAGAGGCATTGGAGTTGTTTAGGGAGATGAGGGATGCAGGTGTCAGACCAGATGAAGTTACTATGGTTAGTGTGATCTCGGCTTGCACTAATTTGGGTGATTTGGAGGCTGGGTTGTACATCCATCGTTACATAGATGAGAATGGGTTTGGGTGGATGATCTCACTATGCAATGCTTTGATAGACATGTATGCCAAGTGCGGGTGCATGGATGGAGCAAGACAGGTTTTTGATAAGATGGAGAGAAAAAGCTTGATTACTTGGAACTCGATAATATCTGCGTATGGAAATCATGGGGATGCTAAGGAAGCTGTTGAGTTGTTCAATAGGATGAGAAGTTTTGGAGTGTGGCCTGACGGGGTGACGTTTTTGGCTCTATTGACTGGATACACGCATAATGGGTGGGTAGATGAGGGTCGGAGAGTGTTCTCGAGTATGAAAACTGATTATGGAATTGAGCCGAGTATTGAGCATTATGGATGCATGGTTGACATGTTAGGCAGAGGAGGGCATTTGGAGGAGGCATATGATTTGATCATCAACATGCCAATTCCGAGCAATGATGTTGTATGGGGAGCATTGCTCAGTGCGTGCAGGATTTATGGTGATGTTGACATGGGAGAACGGATAGTGAAGAAGCTCTTGGAGTTAAAGCCGGATGAAGGAGGATACTACATCCTCTTATGTGATATCTATGTTGCTGCTGGTCGTCAAGCTGAAGCAATTGAAATGAGGCGAACCATGGAAGCCGTTGGGGCACAGAAAACAACAGGCTATAGTTGGGTGGGAGCATAAGACCAATATGCGCAATAGGTATTACCAATTAGTTTTTTGTTGTGCTCCAACTCCCAGTGATCTAACAAGAAATAGAAACTATTTGCTATAATTTATTTCTGAAAGAACCATCAAGGCATTTTGCATGAAATAAAATTTCTGAAAGCTTTTGGTATCTCCCAAGTGATGCAGAGTGAGAGAAGAGCAACCTTGTAGAAATCACAAGATTGACCACCATTGTTTTGAATTATAGAATCTAGTTCTAGACTGAATAAAGGACTGAGCATGAAATCATTTGTCAATCTGCATGATCGCCAAGACTTGAAACCATCCTATTGGAAATTACCAAGTATTGAGGATAGGACTTTCTCCTTGACGGGTGCTGCCGTACTGGCACTTTTTTTGTTTGTCAGTTAGCATGGAATTTGATCTACACAATGCCATGGGCTTGCTCCTTTGCTCTTGTCAAATGTCTCAAGAGACCAGAAAGCTGAGAGAATTTGCCAGCACGTGAGATGATGAGTTCTGAGTTGCAATTGGATCGTCTCTGTTGGAGATGATGAAGAGAATTTGCCAGCACGTGAGATGATGAAGCTTCACAGCGAGGAAACGGGCGAGGAAACGAGCGAGGGGAGTGAGGTGGCGGGGTGGGAGCCGTTCACCCCGCTCGGGATGTGTGCCATCAATTTTTGTGCACGCATCCCGAGCGGAGTGAACGGCTCCCACCCCGCCACCTCACTCCCCTCGCTCGTTTCCTCGACATTTAGAATTTCTCTGGAAAAAAAGAGTATGTCCTGAGTGGGCAAAAGATCATGGAACACAGCTAATAAGTACTGATTTAATGCTGGCGTAGCCAGCAAAGATAATATGTCAGGTGAACTAATATAGTAGATTAAAAGCTAAAAGCCAGAAGTTAGTGACATTCTCTTAGATAATGAGTTCCTATTTAAAAAACATTATTCGTTTTATTTTAGTTAATTTATTTATTTTCTGCATAAACCTTGCAGAGTACGCATACCTTCTTTGGAGAGCACATTTATTGATAAAGGCAATCAAGTCTCCAAATGTTAATTGATCGTATTGAATGTCTCCATTGAATTGCTCTTGGAGTTTTTCACGAACAGTTTCAGCAAATATTTCAGGAAGTCCTGAAATAAACTTGCGTTTTCAAAAAGGATTCGCTGCATCAGTTTGGAGCATAACATTTATCATAAATAAATCCTTATACCATCTAGAATAGTTAAGGGTTGGGCATTTATGAGTCATAAGCAAATCTTTTGTTTTTCCTTGGTATTCATTGGGATTTCCAATGAAATGTCTAAGAATTGTTTGCACTAAAGTAGGCACACAGTCAGGAATAACATGACCTTGGTCTGTTTTCATAGGCTGACCATCTGGGCCAATTTTCATTGCAAACATGATTTCTCGTTTTTCTGCAGAGGATAGATAGTTATCCCACCATCCTTTAAGGAGACCCGAAAATCCTGCAATAATAGCAGTAGCTATGGTATTGTCATCTTTATTTTCAGTACGATGGGTGGAAGCCATCATAACCATTTCTTGAGTAATTTCAAGAATTGCTTCCTCAGAAAGTCCATCAATATTCCAGATATAGAGTTCTTTCGTAGAGAAAGAACCAAAAGTTTGAAGAGATCTTTCTTCAATTTGCATATCTGGGTAAGAGGGTCTTGGATAAAAATTTCTAGAGGTTGGCATAGGGTTTCGCCATTTTGAATGCTTAGATGCTGTTTTAGCATGCCTAATTGGATTAGCCTGATATGGGATAAAATTTAATCTATCCAATTCAGACATTGGATCAAAATCAGCACTTATATCAGAATCCTGATTTGTATTGTAAGGATTTGATAAGGTATTGATCTTGAGTCGAGAATCCATTTTTAAGGCTTCTAAGTTTGCATCAATTTCTTTTAATAATTGACTGGATGAAGTAAAAGTATGAGGGGCAATAGGTTCAGGAGGTTAGAAGAAAACATTATTCGCCTTTGATTCTTTCTCCTGAATTGCTTCTTTACTTTGTTTCTCAGCCAATTGTTTTCTTTTTAATTCATCAGTCACAAGTTGATCTTAGACTAATTTCTCACCTAATTCTGAGAGCAGAAGATTTGTATAATTATTTTTTTGAATAAGCTTACTGACTTCTTGGCTTTCATTTGTATGAAATTGAAAGGGAGAAGCCTGGTAATTTTGATCAGAAACTGTGAATTTTAAGTCTGCTAAAGGAGGCAGAATTGCATTAAACTTTTTCTCATAAGGAGTTCTCCATGTTTTGGGTGAAACATTTAAAACATGAATATTGGGGAGATGAACATTGAAATACCAATCTAAGAATGGTAAATTTTCTTTCAAAGCTTCACAACATGCATAGAATTTTTTACTAAGTTCAAGTCTTTCAGCATGGGTTGTCTGAGCTTGAAGTTTAGTTCTTCTATCACTGTTTGATGGAGACATAAAATCTTTCCTTATGCGTTCTTTGTCTAGAATAAAAGGTTTACTTAGACATTGAACTCTTGGTAGAAAATTCATTTCTGATTGGGTTGGAGATTGATTATCTTCTATTTGTTCAGAAGCTTGATCCTCTGGAGGATTGTAGATTGGTTGGGGAATTTGAGGAAAATTAGGATTATTCCTAATATTTGTTAAATTGAGGTGAGGAAGAGTTTCAGGAGTTGGAACTCTTGGTAGTTGGGTTGGAGCAGTTCTGAATGAAGATTCAGATCTACGTCCTGATTGAAATTTGGATGGATCAAGATTAGTAATACGAAGATCACTAAACCTTAATTCAACCGTCCCATCTGGGCGAGAATAGATGTTATCTATTTGGCTTGGAGGGAGATTTTTAGGAACAGAAGCTCCTTCAATGATCCAGGTTTCTGGAAGTGTGACCTGATTCCAATGAATTGTTCTGGGTACAATTACATTAGTTTTCTGGTCATTGATTTCAAAGAGAATTGTTTGTCCTTTCTCATCAGTGTGAAGAGCTTTAGGACAGAGTTGTGTTTTCATGGCTCTATATGTGATTTTATAGATCAGAGCAAGAGGTTCAGAACCTTCGGCCATGTCAAAGCCACTGGTCTGAATATTGAGAGTTAGTGTTTTCTAGGATGTGTGGATCCCAAAGAGACACTGAGAAGTTAGGGTAACAGTTAAAATAAACTGGACCCGTTGAGAGAGATGATTCTGCAATTCCAAGCAAGGAATCACCAAATTTGTTGTGTCTGCAGTCGCGGAGAGCAACTAAGGCACAAGTGTCAAGTCCTAGCCTTGTTAGAGGTTTAAGGGCTACTTGGATTAATCCTAGATGGATGTATTTATATTTTTCTTTAAGTAAAGAATTGATTGTTTGGACTGAAAGTAATTGCTTTGAATCTAAAGATTTATTGATTGGTATTGTTTGTTCAACAATACTAATTAAATCTTCAGTTTTTGGAGAAAAGATTGATTGGGAAATTTTATAAATTTCTTTTTGGGGGATTACTGGTATAGACCAGTTTTGCAAATCTTGTTCAACTTCAGGAATTCTTCCTTCCATTCTATTTTGTAAATTTGGATTATTTGACCTAGAACTGGATGTTCTGGAAAGCCTTGAAAACAAAGACGACATTTTCAAATTTCTTTTGGGGATGGAGGAACACTGTGTCTGGAACACCTAAGTGGGACCACCTAACCCTGATCTCGTACTGCGCACACCATGGCGACTTACAATTATCAGTGGCTCTACGGCTGACCAACACTCTAAACGGCTTACCAACGCTATCAACGGTTTACCAACGACACATAGGACTCACAAACATTTCCCGGGAGAAAAAAGAAAAGATGGCTCTGATACCAATTAAAATAAGAAAGGAAGCCATGGAGGCATGACTCACAATGTCAAGAATTGGAGAAAAATAAGGGTGTGTTTGGTTGCATGGAATGTTATTTCATGAGAATCCATGAAGGATCGCCTATATTTAAACTAATTTGAGGTAGTATTCACCATCTACCATTAGATTTTGTGATCAATAGTGGAATGGAAGTCGCATGAATATGAAAATCACACTTTTTATTACCCCAAAGCATGTTATTCCAATGAGACTTCCTTTCCAACCATTGGTCACAAAATTTAGTGGTGGATGGTGAGTACTACCTCAAATTAGCTTAAATGTAGGTGGTCCCCATTATGGATTCCTATGGAATCCTATGTCATGGGAATCCATGAGAGGACCCATACATTTTAGGCTAAATTGATATATTACTCCACATCCACCATTTGGTTTTGTGAGCAATGGTGGGAATGAAAGTCCCATGAACATGAGAATTCCACTCCTTGGTCCCCTAAGACATGTGATTCTCATGTTCATGAGACTTTCATTCCCACTATTGATAATAAAATTAAATAGTGCATGTGAAGTTATACCTCAAATTAACCTAAAATGTAGGTATTTTCTCATGGATTTCCATGACATAAGATTCCATGCAACCAAACACACTCTATGTGTCTTTTAAAATTTACTTTTCCAAAAATGAAGTTGTGTTTGGTTATGAATTAAAATTTGTATCACTTAGGTTGAGGATATTAGTACACCAAGGACATGGCCTATGTTTTAACAAAATTTATTTAGCATAGTATTGGCTTTTAGAACCAATCAATTTGCAGTGTATTGAGTTTCAATCATCCATGGTTCGAGACCACTTGAATGAATTTGCTCTTGATGTTGGAGTATCCCAACACTAAGGCTAATAAGTAAAACAGTGGGTGCATGAAACACAGGCTTTGTTGTATTTGTGTTACTTTGGCCAAGAAAAATCCGAAATAAAGGCTAGTATTTGTAATTAGGCACAATTATTTTAATGCTTGTGATACATGCTTTTCTTTGGTGAACGGCACAACAGCACAGAAACCTTTGAATTGGCTCACATATGTTGGGATGACCTTGGATTCGTTGTGAAGCCGACGGAATACACGTGTGTCATGAAATCTTCTGGCAGTGGGAGATTTTCGCAAGGTAGATTAAACCTTTATGGGAAAATTGAGTAGCAGCTGCTTAAACTATGGCAGGTTAGTCATCTGAATCATTTTATAAATCTTTTACATTACCCCTAGATTTTTTTTTTTATTTTTACGAGTTTTAATTTTCAAGATGTTGACTTTTGCCTACATCAACCATCCCCCTTTTCCTAGACGGCGATATGGCGATGCAGGTGTGAAATCATTTTGACAGGATTTTTGACATTCATTTACGGCGACCAGCAGAAATCTCAACGGTTCTGGCCATATGGTTCAGAAGAGTTCAACGCACTTCGCAAACATGTGTGTTATTCCTTCTCACTCCAATGTTCATTCTTTGGGAAATATGGAAAATGCGATGCAAATGTGTGTATGAAAATGCTACCTCAAATCCAGTTTTTGTGATTTTGAACATTAGGCGTCAGTTGCGAATGGCTAATAATTTTATTATCCCTACGCAAGTTAGCAGTAATAAGGCTCCCCTTCAGCTTTTGGGTTTGGATGTGATCCCCGTTCACAGGAAATCCTTTCGTATTGTTTACTGGCACCCTCCCCCCATCGATTTTGTTGCACTTAATGTGGATGGCTCCTCCTGCAAGGATAGGGTTTCTGGCGGAGTGGTTATTAGAGACTCTCGGGGTTGCTGTGTTGTGGGGAAACAAATTTATTTCGGTGTAGGTGATCATAATAAAGCAGAAATTTTGGTTTTATTTGAAGGTCTCCGCCTATGCCTTGACTTGGGTCTCACGAAGGTCGTCATACAAACAGCTTCGGATTTAGTTTGTGGCTGCTTTATGGATAACTTCAAAATTCCTTGGCATTTGGAGAATATTATAAAAGAAATCAAGTTGTTGGCAGCGACTATGACGTTGTTTTGTCAACGTATCTATAGGGAGGCCAATGCCGTCGCGGCTTCTCTATCGGCTAGAGCGAGACATGACGCAGGAACAGCTTCTTTCAGGGGGACTGAATTTCCAAGGAGAATAGCAGGATTGATTGTATTAGATAGATCTCATATGGCGTATATCCGCCACGGGGACGGGTTTGCAAATTGCTGCAACTCAACGAGTAGTTGCTGTTTGGGTGCGTCTGGGTGCGCCCTGCGGGTCTGATGCTGCGGATTCTGCGTGCTGATGTGTTGAGGTTGCTGCTGATGTCGCTGCGGCTGCTGCTTTGCCGATGCCGCTGCTGCTGAATGACGCTGCTGTGATGTTGCTGCTGCTGCGGAGTTTTTGCTGTTGCTGCTGCTGATGCCGCTGCTGCTGCTGATGACGTTGCGTTTCTGCTGCTGTTAAATTTTCAGCGTATTGCGTGGATGCGGTGTTGTGGGTGTATGCTTTTGTTAGGGCAATCTTGGGTGAGCTCGGGCTTCTATTCTATTCCTGGCTGGTCCTCAGTTTTTGTGTTTCTTTCTATCCAGGAATTTTCTTTTAAATTTTTGTTATTCAATTTTGTGATTACAATTTGTTTTTAGCATTAATGCGGGTAAAGTCGTAATGTACCCCCGCAATGATTTGTAATTTTTATGGTTAATTAATAAAGGTCTGGCATTCCAGAGGTGCCCCTCCCCACTGGAGGTTTTTTTTTTTAAAAAAAAAAAAAAAACTAAAATCTAAATTTAGGAATCCCCTATTTCTTTATCACTCCAATCACATCAATATATTTCCACTTTTTCATCTCCTATTCCTTTTATTTTGATTTTTATTTTGATTTTGATTTTATTTTTTAATTTAGAAATTAAAGATTTGGAATATTTTAATGATATTTCAAAATTTAGGGGATGGTTGGTTGCTCCTAAATTTAGGGGCAAATTAAATGTGAAGTTAAAATGAAAAATTGTTTAGGGGATCTATTGGAGCATGCAATTTCTCACATGAGACCCCTAAAATAGTTTTTAGGGGATCCATTCGAGATGCTCTCGTACTCAAGATGCAAAGGAGTTCATCTATAAAATGATATATGTGCTATGAAGGAAGTTTTAATAGTGAATTGAACATGTGTCCACCAGAGGTACTTCACCATATTAGACAGGTCCCTTGAATGCACTCTAAATCACATGAAGGAACATGCCTTATTTGCTACCAGTCACTGGCAGAATCCAATTGATGTTTGTTTCAGAGTTTTTGCTGAATTTTACTGAAAAACACTATTGGATCAAACGTGTGTGAAAAGGAAAATCCCTGTTTATTACTTGGTCAATGTTGCTGCGTATGTGTTACTGCCTTTAAAAGATGAGTTGATTTTGTGGAGGTGTAACATAAGATTTCAGTAGACTGAGACGTGAGGGGTAAGTCATTTAGAAGTGTGTATTTTAATTAAAGAAAAATATAGACAAAGTACTTAGAATCATAATATATGATAACTCATAAGTCTACATCTAATGATTGCATATGACGAAACTTCAAACTTGCAAGTTCCATCACCGAACTTGTGTCAAGTAATCAACTAATAGTCTGATACACCCTTAAAATTCATGTATCATGACCATAATATCATAAACCTGGACTAACTATAAAATGTCAAACCATCTTATTCTTAAATTCCAATCTTCATCAAAAGCATCATCATCTACTCAATCATCCCCTTGACAAAGATTTTGAGCTTCCCATATGAAATCCAAGTTGTTGGCCCTTTCCTTCGATTTAGGGTCCCAGTGCAAATGGAGTAAGACCCTTTTATATGCCGAGCAGAAAGATAATAAAACACACATCGAAAGAAAGGTTAAATTACATAACGGGATAGTTTCTCACATTTCCAAGTGTGAAACGTAGGTTTTCAAACGCAAAGCATAGGTTTCACTAGGTTTTCATGAAGTTTCAGTTTCGCCCCACGTTTTTACCTGTTTTTCATAGGTTTCTACTCCAAACAGACCTCGATGCAAGATTCTACATGGAATTGCCTTTCTGCATGCAAATACCTACTGTTGAACAATTTATGGAAGCTGTGAAGTTCTGTGTTGGCAAATAGGCAAATTGTTGTTTCATTGGTTAGGCTCACTGGTGTTTCTATTGTCTAAACACAATGTCAATGCTTAACACAGGTGCCACCTATGGGTAAAGGTTTGTTATACATCCGTCCACTGCTTATGAGAAGCGTAGCTGTTCTTTGCCTTGCACCAGTCCTAGAATACACATTTGTAATCTATGTTTCTCCAATTGGGAACTGCTTCAAGGTTGGTTTGCCTTTCATTCTGGCGATCTTATTGTTATCTATTAATAGGATTTATCTGCTTAAGTTGTTGAGTCTAGATTGCCAAGTCGGCATTATATATTTATTATAACGTAGTAACTCCATTTACTTCCATATCTCCATCCCCTGTTACCTTGTCTATGATAGTGCTCTCTCTCATGAATTGAACAAATATCTTTCTTCCTTTTTTTCATGTGAAATTGATCTCATCAAGCATCTCTGTCCTTTACTGCCATAAAATGGATAATCTAATTGGATTTATCTTTTACTACTCATTTGACATAGCAAAAGTGTGACGAACACTCTCATTTGTTGGAATGTCCATAGTGTGACATAAACGCAAAGTACAAGGATTACAGTGATGACATAAGCTGTTAGCATTCAACATAAGTCCAAGTCCAAGATTGATTCACTTCTACAAGAAGAAATGTCAGAATATGTTAAAGAAGGAAAGTCAGGATAGGACTCTATTAGAATATCTTGTATATCAAGTTTTAAGTTTTCTGTTTTCACAAAGTTAGGTAAAAGTTAGCTTGTATATAAGCTTGTATTCAATCAAGGAATAAATACAATTCTCCAAATATTTTCTTTACATGGTATCAGAGCCACTTTCTCTAGTGAATTAAATCATAGCCGTCGTGCTATCATCTCTTTCCTTCACTGTTTGCTAATCGTTCCTCTTTCATCTTCTCTTTGGAGACATAGAGACCTTCGTCTCTTGCCATCACACCACCATCCCATCGCCTCCTCCTTCTTCTTCTTTTGCCAACAATATCACAATCTCTCGTCACCCTGCTCTTTATCCTTCTCGCCAACTCGTAACCACCACGACCTCCATCTCTTCGCAACCTCACTTCCATCTCTAGCCTCTCTCTCCTTCACAACCAAAATCGCACAACACGCATGTCACACACACAGTAACAGGGTGTGGTTCTACTTCCATATCTCCACCTCTCGCCTGCATCTTTTCTTCCTCACGGCCAGCCACCACCATCCCTTATCTTTTTCTACTTCCCCTCGCAACAACCACGTAGCCTCAGTGTCTCCCTCGCATTCTTTTCCCAACAGATTGCACAATGAAGTAGAACACACATAGAAACGGTAAGGAAGAAGAAGCAGAAAAGGAGGGAACCAACTGTTTTTTTAAATGGTTGGCTATTCGCATCCTTACTTCTAGTCAGTACCACCACAACTCGTCTATCTCACTAATTTGCACCTCTAGAGTTTAGTCAGATACACTAGTACGCCCACGCCACCATAGGCAACAATACAAGCAGTGGTTCCAACACCACCACATCACTATATGACAATCCTCATCACCTGTACTTTCTTCATCACTCCGATCAACCTGGAGTGGCTCTTGTTTCACAGCTGCTTACTCCCACCAATTACAACATATGGAGTTGAGCGATGACCATGGCTCTCAAAGCCAAAAGCAAATTGGGTTTTGTGATGGATCTATCAGGAAACCTGGCGACAAAGCAAAAAACGTTTAACTACTACAATGGGATTGTTGCAACAGGTTGGTGAAATCATGGCTCATCAACGTCATCTCACCTGACCTCCAGGCAAGTGCCATGTACTGTGAATTGACCTATAAGGTTTGGGCTGATTTGAAAGAAAAGTATGCACAAACTAATTACGTGCGGATCTATCATATTGAATTTGAAATCTATGGTTGCACTCAATGGACGATGAATGTGAGTGCCTAATTTACCAAATTGAAGGCTCTCTAGGACGAATTGGATGTTGTGATTAGTTTTGTTGAAGACACTAATGACACCATGGACACCGTTCTTGTATATGTCCACACTCAACGCTCGATCAAGTTCTTGATGGGGCTAACCGACGCCTACAATTCTATTAGGGGTCAAATTTTGTTGATGGATCATCTTCCTCCACTCAACAAGGTTTACTCCTTTGTGGTTCGTCATGAACGCTAATAAGAGATCTCTACTGGCAAACCCACTGTACCTGATGTTGCAGCCTTTGCCATGTGGAATATTAATCCCACGGGTGCACGCAACACTGACAAGCCCTTTAATCCCGACATCAAGTGTGGAACATGTGACAAGGTAGGTCATACTGCTGTTGAATGTCGTTCTTATCTCACTTGTGATTATTGTGGATGGAATGGCCATACTGTTGACTTATTGTCGAAAATTTAAGAAAGTTGATCTGGCTGAACAACGACGATTTCAGAAAGATCGCCTTAGGCGCAACAATGTGCATACTTCTTTGGATGTGCAACCATCCAATTCTTTTCCATTAACTTCCGAGCAGTGCAAGCAAATCATGGCCATGTTGACCAACGACGAGTCCAAGGCTCACAATGTTGGTAATGACTCTTCTATTACAGAATTATCAGGACCTTCGTTCGGAGAAGATGATTGGGACAACAACTGAGCTTGTGTCAAAAATCTCCGGTCACCATTACCTCACTGGAACCTTCTTCTCCGATCACCTCTTTCAACTGGACTGATCTCGCCTCCACTCATTCACGATCCAACAGCTGATGTTTCTCCATCGCCCAACGCTTCTCTCTCTCACTGCAGAACAGAAGTAGAAGAAGAGAAAAATCTCAACACCACAACGGAGAAAACTCTCTCCGTCGTCAGAATCTTCATCTCCGATTATCTCCCTCGTTTCATACCAGCATGAATGCTGAGCACATACCAGCACAAATGCTGAGATATTTTTCAACCTTTGCGTTGAGGGGGGGTATTGAGACTAGAAATTTACTTTACCCGTTTCATATCGAAATTATCATAATTCGCCGGTGATAATTTTCTTCTCAGGCAAATGTCGTCGGTGTCAAAACAGAACAACCGTAGAAGCAGAATAGGAGAATTGAAAGTCCTCTAATTTGATCTCTCTATCAGCAATCTCCATCTCAAGTTCGCCCCTCTCCACCCAATCCTCAAATTTCGCATTCACTTTTCTTCCCCAAATTGGGCTTCAAAGTACTTCAAAGTTTTAAGCTGCACATTTCATCTCTGTCTACATGTACAACTTGCGGGGGGCGTGTTAGAATATGTAGGGTTTGCAGTCAACATAGCAAAACCCAAGTCCAAAATTGATTCACCTCTACAAGAAAGAAAGTTAGAATATGTTAAAAAAGGAAAGTCAAAATAGAACTCTATTAGAATATTTAGTATAACAAGTTTTAAGTTTCATGTTTCCACAATGTTAGGTAAAAGTTAGCTTGTATTCAATCAAGAAATAAATACAATTCTCCAAATATTTTCTTTACATAAGCATTGAAAGGTATTGCGAGATACAAACGCGATGATATAGACACTATGATAGTAACAATGGCACGGTAATACACTACTGTATATATAGATTGTAGCAAAATAGTACACATTCTCTTTAGAAGTTGAGAATATAGAATGGTTGAGAATAATCATATGACATAAGCATTGAAAGGTATTGCGAGATACAAACGTGATAATGGAGATACCGTGATAGTAACAATGGCCCGATAATACACTACTGTGTATATAGATTTTTGCAAATTAGTATACATTCTCTTTAGAAGTTGAGAGTATAGAATGGTTGATACTATATTCGCATTCTTTAGCTTAATTTCTAGTACTTAAATTTAAGTTATTTGTAAGATTGAAAGACACTTAGTTAAATGAAATTAGCTTAAAAAAAACTTGAGAAATTAATTGTGTGTGTGTGTGTTTTTTTAATCCCTTAACTCCTCCCACCCCAAATGCCGCCTTCATTAATTGTGTGATCGATTGGTGTGTTGGACGAGTCAATGGATACCTTTATTTTGGTAAGGCAAGCCCAAGTCACTTGACTAAATATATTTAAGTAATAGGGCAAGGTTGGGAGATCCTTTGGGACCCGAGCTTCAGGACTGGTTTCACAAACAAATCCGTAACTTGTTGTCATCTCACCCCACCACAAAATATATTATACCGAGTTAGTTGAAAAATGGGTATTACTATTATAAGTTGACATATTTGGGAGGGGTGGGGTAAATTCTTACTTAGCATATGGTTAATTATAATTTGATTTTGGGGTTAGGGATTTTTTTATTGTAATAAATGCCCCACAAGCTATTGTCCCTAGTAAAAAGTCAAAGAGGTTTGCTACAGAGCGAGGCAGGGAGCGAGGGAAAGGGGCGAGGGATGGGTGTAACCACCCATCCTCCTCGGGATGAGTGCATCGTGTTGGAGATGCGTGCGAGCGCTCATCGCGAGGAGGATGGGTGGTTACACCCATCCCTCGCTCCCTTTCCCTCGACCCCTCCCTCGACCCCTAGAATTTTCCAAAGTCAAAAGTTTCCAAGTGACTGATAGTTATCGGGTACTCAGATGTATTGTTATTGTTCTGCCCTTGTATCTAGTGTCCCTTTGGTTCTAACTGAGGCTCAGTAATCCTATACTTTATATTTTGATGCACGACAAAGGTGTATTTGATGTTTAGCATTGGGCTTAGCAGTATTTTGAGGAGTCTCATATCCTTTGGTAGGAGATGTACGCACTTCCATTGGTTCTTAAAAATAGTAATTTTAATATGGAGTAAATTGTTATAACTATCTCTGCTGATTAATTTGGTAATATGGAGTAAAATCAGAAAATATTAATTGTAATTTAATAATATGCATTTATCTGTACAACTATTGGAAAAATGTATAAACGTACTGTATATATCCAATTGAACCCAAAAGTCCTATTTTAAGCCATAAGTTCACTTCGTCGACAATCGTAGGAAAGACAAACGAACATGATAACTAGATCATAGTTATGATAAAAAAAAAATTAAGATAAATATGTATGTTTAAAATAAAATAATATGAAATGTGCTAACATGATAAGATCCTAATAAATATGTAAGATAAATATATTTTTTGTTGTGGGTTTTATACGTACCACTTGCGATCAACCAAATTTTTATTAAACTATACATGTCTTTTTTTTTTTTAATGTTTTCAATGAATTACTTATAGAAGTGCATAAAAATATTATGAAAAAAAAATCAAGGATAGGTAACAATAAGAGAAAATAGTATGGCGTTAGTCGTAGGCAAAGAAATATATAAGAAATCTGGCGCACCAAGACCTCTCGAAGCGAACCTAGATCAGTTAGTGAAATGGTAAAATAACTGACTACTTGCCCAAAGAGGCATATATGCTAAGCATTTTAGAACTTTTATCATGATCTATTTTGTATTATATATATTAAACCTTTTGGAATTGCGAAATATATACTAAAAATATTTTGAAAGTTTAGAGGGGTCACCATACCATAAAAGGTAATTTGTAAACACTAGCTTTGTTACTAAAAAAAATTGTAACACCACAAAAATCTTGCAAATCATGGCATTACAAATATTAGTAACACCTCGACGTTGTACAACCTTCAAATTTCGTAACAGTTGTCCAAGGTTGCTAATGGCACTGTAGCATATTACAATGTTCAAATATTAGCAACACCTCAACGTATTACATATGTTTTTTTCACACAAATCAATATATAAAATTTTATTTATTTTTAATTAAATAAATAAATAATGTATCAATAAATGAATGACATCCAATGAGATTATAAAACCCAAATATTCAAATACCAATGTTAATACTCAAATTAAAATAATCTTGCAACCATTACAAAGTGAAATAATTGCAATTAATTACAATATTGTTTCTCATATTGGATTAGTATTTAAAAAAAAAAATACATGTATCAAGTACATCATTAGTATGTTAACACTAAGAAAGCTAAAAAACAATGTTTCTAGCTTTCTCAGTAATTCCATATTGGACATCATTCCCTGCGTCACTGCCCCAACGTATCCCTACAACGCAAATTAACCACAATATTCAATTAAGAATTTGTGAAAATCCTTTCTGGATGTGCTAGTGAAATCTGATGTTAGCTTGCTCAGACCTGCAAGGCATTTTGCCAGCCTTGATTTTAGTACTTGAGTAGGATGCTTCTCTCGACCAACTCATGGCTAAGTCTCTGCATGCCATCCAAACAACTTGTGTTGCAAGCTCAATACTATAAATTATTTGTTTAAGTGCAGGTGAGTAAATCAATAAAAACTACTCACTGATTGAATTCTTATGAATTTTTCATGTTGATAGCTTATTGGAAAAGAGTTTCTGCAAAGGCAGATTGCAAGGAGGAAATGAGAAAGGTCGTAAGGCTCTCAATAACAGAAAAATATAAAAACCAATTGGTTGGAAAAAAAAGAACTTTTTACTTGATAAGGATCAATCAATGAGAACAAAACTTCTTTCCCTAAAAATGGGAAAGATTGATGAACTACAACTACCTTTACCTTGTGCACATTACCCATACCATAAGCTTAAAAATGCCTTGTTCATTGGTCCACATGTCCCATCTGCTTACATCTCAATCAAATAATCCCTTTCCTTGTCAATTCCATGAGTTAAACCATTATTACATCTCTCTCCTTGCAAATGGAAGCTCTTCTTACTTCTTCTTAACATCCCCTTAGCAATTAGAATGTTTTATGAGGCTGAATTACTTGAATGACATTATTTTATTCTCACTGAAATAAAAATGGTGTTTGTTGTCCGGTGAATTGCCATATGTTATGTTAGTTGTATGATATTCACGTAATTAATACATAATATATCCCTTAATTATATATGTTAGTATTTCGATTATTATATTTTATTCTAATTATTTTATTTTCATGTCTTTGTAGGAATTTGAGCGTTAACGATGAAATCACATTAAGGTGACAATTTGAGGAATGATCAATTGGTTGATTCTAGTGGTGGTACAAAGTAGCAGGTCGCATGTCTAAACCTAACCCAAACAAACCTAGGTCCACCTAATTTAACCTAAGCCTAAGCCCAAAAGTTGACCTAGAAACCCAAACCCAAACTAACAAGAAAAGAGGATAACTCTATTTAGGTTTCCTCTCTCCATTCTCTTCGAGGCTCCTTCATACGTTCCTTGGCAGAGACATAGAGACATTTGTTTCTCGCCACTAACTAACCACCATAACCACACCATCTCACATCCTCGCCCCCTACGACCTCTCTACTTCACATCCATGTTTTTCTTCCTCTCTTCTTCAACCAACAGCACTGCCCCTCAACACTGTCTAAACACCATCACCACCATCAGAACCTCCACCATCACCGACCTCGCGCACAAAACAGAGAATGCAACAGGGATCACCTCCCTGTTTTCCTCTCTCGCAGCACACCAACAGCCCACACAAACCACCATCAACATCGTCCACCCACCGGAACAAAGACGAGTTCCCTGTCTTCATCGTCTCCCTCTCTCTCGTATCTCTCATGTTCCTCCCTCTCTTATCTCTCTCTCTGTTTGTTCTTCTTCAGCTACAACGTCCTAAAACAGAGCCAGCCACAACGTCCTAAATCAAAACCAGCCACCGTCCCATCCCTCTCTCCATGTTCCATCCCAGACACCACCCACACCGAACAGCTCACGCATGACACCATCTAGTGCACCACCACGCCACCTCGCAGAAGAGCTCCACCGCCCCTGTTTCTCTCCCTCTTTCCGTTCTCTTTATCGTTTCTCCCTCACCTATCTCTTTCTCTATCTTGCAGGTGATCTTCACCGGAGAAGAAGAACTAGGATGCAGAGGAAGAACACGAGAACGACGAAGGCGCGGGATTTTGGCGGGAGAAAACTGATTTTTGAATCTATTTTGTTATTTGCACCTAGACACTTGCTTTTTATACCACCACAATACACTTACAGCCCTTCGCATCGCGTGTTCATGCAGGAATTAATGGATTCCACCTATACCAGTGCTGTGACGTCATCCACCATGATCTTCTAGACCCCGCGCCGAGGCGACAATGAAACAACAGGGTTTCCTAGAGTTTGTCGTATTTGAATTTATTGTTTTCTATATGCTTGAACATTAAACACAGTTGATTTCTGAATTTCAATAATTTGCTTTTACCGATTATATCCGGAATAATTATCTAGACTAATCGGTAGTTAGAAGTTCCCTTTGTTGATATTTGAAGCCTACTTTAATCAATTAATTTGAATCTATGATTGTGTATGTCGTAAGGAGACATGCAATGGCTAGGGGTTTATGCCTTTGCTGAAATCAATTGCGAACTTAGATTAATCTTTAGATTAGTCGTGTTGATTCTCGAAAACAATAATTTAGATTACACGAATATCGAAGAACCTGTGGTGGATTTGATGTCTCTATCCACTCTCTTATCAGTTTAATCTTTAAGTGTTCAATTTCATTCTTTTAATTTAGTAATTTACATCTGTTGTAACCCCCAACTCTAAATTAGTTTAAATAAGTCTTAGAATTTGACTGTCTCGTCAATCCTCGTGGGATCGACCCGTATTTGCCACTGTCTACTTAGTCAGACAGTCGTGCACTTGCGGTATTACGAGTAGGATTTATTAACTTATTAATTTATGTTAATAAAATCTCCATCATTGTGCAATCACATTCTATATCTCTTTTGTCTGAATATGGGATTTATCGTCAGCCACAAATGGAAATGTTACTTCGAGATATGTTCGGTAGAAAAAGAGTGCTTGCATTCCAGATTCTACCCACTAAATGCAGTTTCTTTTCTCAATCCTTTCTTCTTCACGAGTCTTCGGACTTTACGAGCAACAGCCCATCTACCTACTGTAGCATAAATGTTAGATAGCATAACATATCTCGCACTGTTTTCTAGCTCAAAAAATGTTTCAGCTGCAGTCCTTGCAAGATCCATGTTTCCATGAACTCGGCATGCACCTGATAAAGCACCCCACATTCCAATATGATTAGACCTATGAGGTGCACTTCTAATCAACTTTAATGCTTCTATGAGTCTGTTATTTCGCCCCAACACATCGATCAACAATGCATAGTGCTCTGACCAAATACAAATGTTAATACCCAAATTAAAATAATCTTGGTATGACGTACATTTCAGAAAAATCTCAACGATTAGGCCTTAAAATGTTGTGGATTTATTAGCTATATTAGGGAGAACAAAACTTGACTAAGAGCAACACCCATGGGGGTAATAGTTATTGGTGTAATATTCAAAGGACGCTGCTATGTAAGGACCATGCACAACCATTTTCTGGGGTTCGTTTTCAGCTTTTTGTTGTTTGGAAATTGATCATTATACACCTGGACAAAAATCTAATTTGCAGCACGTGAAGCTTCAACACAAATAATTAAATAATATTTTGCAGTGCTAACCTGAGTTTCGATGTTGTCTAACAAGTCTCCTTGTGCCTCAAGTAGAACGACCATATCAAGAAAAACCTGCCAGTCCAGAAGCTTCTTCTCGATTTCCTGCACTGCATCGTGTCTTTTCTGAATCTCTTCCACAGTAGCCAGCACCTGCAATGAAGCACCAACTTTTAACAATTTCTAAAAGGGTCAGTGAACACAGGGGTCTAAGCCCTTAACAGCAGGTGCGAACCTACTAAGGGGCAAGGGGGCAGCTCAACTTTTAAAATAATTTTATTATATACTTATCCTTTAAAAAAATCAATTTTATAATGTATAATACAATATGTAAATTTTTCATTCAATTATTTTTACATCTTTCTATTGGTGTAGTGGTTGGAAGTTTGTAAATTTTTGTAAACAACCCGAATTACTATTTTTATCATTGTTACTCGCCTAATTTTTTATTTTCAATATAATTTTATAGTAATTGCAAACATTAAAAAAATTGTTTAGTTTAATAAAAAAAAAATTGGTCCTCTCAGAGCGTATGATTTTTTTTATGTCTATACAATTTTGTCATTGAGACCTTCCGCTACTTTTTTGTTTTCAACACAATTTTATATGTAATTGCAAACATTAAAGCAATGAATTTCTTGTTCACAAGTGGCGTAAAACCTCCAACCAAAAAAATGTTTGAAATTAATATCTAAAATAATAACTAAAGAATTCAATGAAAATATGTCAATAGCCAACTCGTACAAAATTTGAGCCTCATATGAACATTTTTCGATGAAATTGTATTAGGATCTTAGTATGTTCGTAAATTTCCGATTTTTTTTTTAGCTTCAATTAGATATTTATCCTAATTATTTTGTGATTTTAGTTATATATTCTAGTTATTATGCTTGTTTGCCCATTGCTAAGGTTATTGATATTGTGACATTATTTTGGCTTAAAATTGGATTACACTTAATTCAATTTGGTATATGTAATGTATTTTTATAGTTGTATTTTTCTTATTTTACTAACTTGGGTAGAATTTTTTTTTTTTTTGCTTGCCATTTCGCCTTGACTAAAATCTTAGGTCTTCCACTGCTTGACAGACTCTTGAAATTTCGATAGCGAAGGCGCATCTAAAAAAATGTAACAATCTATTTTTGTAGCCCAAGAATATTTAATTGTATTTTGCCCTGATTCTCATAGTGTAGGAAAAAAAAATGAAAATGCTCCACACAAACAATATGCATATGACATTTTAATTATGGTTCATATATTGTTCCCATCTCAGTGTCTGACATTTTAATTTGTAATTCAACATGGCTTCAAAATTTTATAGTGCCTGACTAGGTTAACATACCTGTTGGATAACGTGTAGGGATCTTCTCAAACAAAAAACCGCGTCATTGAAAGAAGAACAAAATGATAGCGCAAATATACACTGCTTCATCATGCAATTAAATGTAAGTTAAAAAGTTTACACTTCTGTTCCTTACCCAATTCTGCAACAAAATATTTTGCTACTAACTTATTCATTAGTTGCTCCAAGCATATGAGCAACACACTTTTAGAATGCCAATGGTGCATCAAAATTCTTAAAGAGAAGTTTTCCAGGAAAAGCAAGGAAGAAGAATCTATTTTGACAAAAATGAATTATCTAAAAGCAAAACAGGGATATCGATTGAATACTTAAAACTAGGGCTGGGCAAGTCCGGGTAACCGGCCCAAAATGTAAAAACCAAAAATTGGCCTGAGAAATTAAAGCTCGTGTTTATGAGACCCGAAACCGGACCGAGTTGACCGGTTAACCGAATTTCGGGCCGGTCTCGGTCCTAAGAGCAACATTCAAATTGACTTTTTTAAAGTCAAAATTTCAGCCCAAATTGAATTTTATAAAGCTCAAATTTCAGCCCAAAGTGCTGAATTTGATAAAGCATAGTCAACACTCAACAATAAATTAATAGGTACAATCACAACATTTAGATATGGTTGTTGTGATTGTAATGCCCAAAGTTCAGCCAGTAATTTGCTGTGATTGTAATGTTGAATTTGATAAAGCCTAGCCCACTAGTAGACACGAATATCGCATTTAGATTTAGTCATTTAGATATGGTTGCATATTAATCAACAATAAATTAATAGTATGCAACAATAAGTTAATCAACAGTAAATTAGTATGGTTGCATATTAACATATTAATCAACTGTAAATTAATATTATGCAACACAAGCCAAACCGATCAATTTATGCAAACACTATGCAAACAGTAAACAATGTGTTAGCAAACAGTAAACAATATGAAAATTAGTTTTTCTCTAATTTATCAATATGAAAACAATATGCAAACACTGGTATGCTTGTGTTTACTAATTTATGAAAAACTAATTTATGCAAACACTATGCAAACAGTAAATTAATATTAATCAATAGAGTATTAGCATGATAAATTTGGACCTGGGCCGAGCTGGTTACCCGACGGGTTTCAGAAAGGGAAACCGAGGCCCGGACCAGAAACTTCGGTCCGGGTTTTCGGTCCGAAATGCCCACCCCTACTTAAAACTGCAAGTTCATAATTGTTCCCAAGATTTGTCTGTGAACAACTAAAAATCATTTGTATATTATTTATACAAGCCCAGAAAATAGTTTACTATATCCAATTGATTTAACATAAACTGGTATGGATATAATCAGAATCTCATTGACAAATCATTGTAGAGAGCGACAGAACAAATGACACTACAATAAATCCCTACTCATTCTTGAAAATACAACATAGTATAACAGCCACAACAAAAGAAAGTACCCAATTCACATATCTTTAGTGTCTACCTATATATATCAAGTAATTCGCATAAGTTCATCAGCACTACAATTCTTAAGATAAATTACAGGAAGATAGTCTCGAGCAAACCATAATCCTTTCTACGAGCAAAAATAGATCAACAACATCATGAACATAACAATGATGCAGAGCATAAACTATCATTGCTTTGTTCCCATCTCAGTGTCTTGTCTTCCAGAGCAAGGTAACTTAAATAGCTAATATTCATCAATATAAACTTAAATAGCACAAAATAAACTTAAATTTACAAAAAGAGCACAAAATTAGCTTTAAATTCAAGACACGTCTCATCAAGAAACAAAAAAAAAGTTCCTTAGCAAAACAAACTGAAATTCACTAACACGTCATTTCAAACCGTACAAGAACAAAATTAGTACTTACTCATCGAATCTCTGGCGAATTCGATCAAGAACTGTTTATAATCCTCATCAGCAACATTAACAAGCCGATCAAGAACAAGCCTCTGGTCTTGATCTTGAAGGCTCCTCACTTCAATCTCTAAAGCCTTTCCATCAACATTCCTGAAAATACCTCTTCTCACTCGATCATACGCCAGCAGCCTCTCCAATGCCACCCACCGCAGCGCCTCTTCGTCATCCTCCTCCTCCCTGTAAGAATTCGACCTTGTGAACAAGTGTGAAATAAATATTAGCTTACTACCTTATTAGCTTGTTTGGTTTGCTCCATCCAACACAGATCAATAAGAACTTTAAGCAATTTGAGTAAACTCGTCTCTCACAACAACAACAATAGCAACTACAACTCTCCATTATCTTTTGAAAGATCGTGTATTTCAAACGGATTCCACCACAAAATAAACTTGTACCTTTGCTTGGATTATCCTTTCTCGCCACGAAATCAAGTCTACTTCCCAATGCACCTTTGAGAGCTCAATGAGAATTGAACACAAACACAACTAATTTAAACTAAGAGTGATACAGAGACAGAAATTGAGGAGAGATTGATCGATAGAGACACAAAAATCAATGGAGATTGATGATAAGAGTGAAGAAGAGATCAAACCAGAGTGATGGAGAGATTTGTGAGTTTGAGAGTGTTTTTAGGTTTTGTAAAAGAGGGGTTTGGGGAGAAATGAACAGTGAAAGGGAAAAAAAAGAACAGTGAAAGGGAACCAAAATTGATTTATCTCAGACTTAACTATTGGTATTTTTTTAATTAGTTATATAAATAATATATTTGTTAAAATTATTACTTTATTTTTAATAACTTAACTCAATAACTAGTAACAATCCAAGACTTATAACATAATGAAGAGTTACAAATTAAAAAATATAAATATTGTTAATTATCCATTTTGGTGTAGGGGGTGGGGGCAGCTGCTGCTGCCACCTCTCAATCCCTTAATAGGTCTGCCAGTGCACGTCTCTATTATAGATTATATTCTACCTAATATCTCTAATGCCTAATTTTGTAGACCAAAGGCAACCACATTTTTTACTTTATTATTCGGTACTTTAACAAAATATTAATTAAAAATATGTTTCTCTGATATATAATTATTCTAGCAAACTCCAAGTTTCAAAAATTTTAAATCGAATTTGCATGTCTTTTAAATATGAACGCTATAAGTAATTTGAAGCCTCCCTCTATTTTTTCATCCACTCTCCCTCTTATATATTTATTAACCTTGTCACTTTTAATCTCATTTCTCTATTATTCTCATTCATATTTTTTTTCTTGAGTTTGCATTAACAAAATTTATTTTTATTAGTTGCACACAAAGATTAATATAATGGATCATGAACAAATTAAACTCAAAAATAAACTTTATGAATTAGTTTTTGACATGGACAACTTAGGAAGAATAAAGTGAGGTACATGGTAACAAAGTGAACTGCATAAAGTTAGGGCTGAGATATATAGAGAAAGGAATTGTAAGAAAGGAAATAAGTAAAATAGAAAATTGTGGCCCCCTTGTGGAGGTAAGCTTCGTAAATTTTATATTCAGATTGAATACAAGTGTTTGTTTGTTAATTTTTCTTTAGCTAGTTGTTTGTCCTCTTATTTGCTTCGACAACTATTAAAACAATTCTTTCAAGAAGATAGGCTAAAACAGTTCTTTTGAATAATACGTGTAATTGGTATTTAGCATATCGAAGAACACCTTGTAACTAGTGTTTTAAAAATCGCTAGGCGGGCCTTGAGTAGAGGGCTAGCGCTCAGAGGCCTAGGCTGATTTTTTTGCATTATAAACTATAAAAGTTAAACACAATAGCATATAAATTACTTTCAATCTAATGGCAAAATACATATGCAAAATGTATTTAAAAAAAAACTAGAGCCTTAATTTCTTTTTTATTTTCAGAATTGGAAATAAATAAATAATAAGTTGAAAACCCACCCAGGCGGCCGCCTAGCCCGATTTTTAGAACACTGCTTGTAACAATAGAGAAATTGCTTGATGCTCATGAAGTTCTCGATATAGGTTCCATAATTGTTTTATAAAAAAGTAAATTATATTCTTGATTTTCTAGTTTCAAATTAATTGATTAATTTGTCTTCCATGATAAAAGTGGGTGTTGTTTCACAAAATCATTTCTTGTGAATAATGGATCTCATAAGAACTTCAACTTATTTTCTATTTTTTAAAAGCGTACATCTTATAGTGAAATTGGTGCAGTTGTTGTTCCACATCTACTTTATTTTTTGAGAAATTTAGACTTTGGGTCTCATAATATATATAGAATTTAAGTTTGGATCTCAAGTTTGTCTAGTTTGGGCCCAGTACCATATTGACATGTTTGATTGTGTACGTCTTATAGTGAATTTGATGCAGGTGTTGTTCCATATTTACTTTGTTTTTGGAGAAATTTAAACTTTGGATTCATAATTTATGTGGACTTTATGTTTGGATTTCAAGTTTGTCCAACATTGAGTTTGGGCCCCAAGATCAATTTTCTCCGAAGGGTATTTACAATTACAAAAAAATCCTAAAATCTAACCTCCTCTCCTATGTTAGATATCTAATGTGTTCCATGGGGCGATCCTGTGCGTTGCAAACTAGGCAAAACTTTTTTTTTTTTCTTCGCAATAGCTTAGGCTTTGGTAATTTTCTTTTGTTCGTGTCATCAATCTCTTTCATAAAATAGTGGTGAGCAAGGAGGGTCCTTAACTCCATTTATTCCTTTCATGACTAACTCGTAGTTAGAAAACCTAAAGCCTCGTTAAGTCAAATTGCTTTTGGTGATGCTCGTGGGAAGGAGCTTGATGCAGTCTTTCTTCGCTCTCTGCTTTGACCTTGACCTGCAAACCTACTGACCTGCACAAGGAACGCGCGTGAGCCACAAACCACCGTCGTGGGGGCCGATGGCACTCAGAACATGGATATGAAGAAGGTGTAATGCTGTAAATAGGGAATTTCAAGCATACCTTAGCTTACCAACCTCATGTATTATTTATAGGGCAAGAGTCTTGGTTCAACCTAGCCATCAATGGCATATTTTAGGGAAGAAGATCTGCGTGGAGATCCTTCTCTAATTAGGAATCGTGTTGAAGAGGGAAGTTTTTCTGTTAGCCATGTGCTCCTAGATACGCGGGAGATAGTTCCCGTTTTGATAGTGTTCTATAGGTAGAAGTCTTCATATGTCATACATACTCTGGAATCTGCTTCCTAGTAGGAAGCAAAGAGTTGTTGTAATTGCCCGTCCGAAGCTGATCCTCGAGATACTTGCTTTAGCAGGGCTTACGGGTATTGAGGATAGTTGTGAGACACGCGAACTTATTAGAGTATAAGAATTCGAGTCCGTCTAGCAGATTGCATTAGGCGGGCTTAGAACTGCTTGGGCCGGATCAGTATTGGGCTGACGCTAGGGCCTGTTATTCATCGAGATCATTAGACACGTGTACGACGTAGAGTTGAGACCGCTTTGGTGTTTCATCATCTACTCCCCCAAGTAAGTGGGGCGTTTAGTCAATTCACTGACTCTCTTAAAAGCAACTGTATCGTCATGGTGATTGAACTTGAAGCGTTGTCTCGAGCGGCGCATGACATTAAAGTTTTTGACTGTTCGAGGAAGACAAATACGATTTGTCTTCTCTATACATATACGTCGTTTTGAGGAAGTTTCTCCCGTTCTTATCTGTGTAATTTTTTCAAGCAATTGTGTTGCTTTAAAGTTTGATTTGTTTTTTTTTATCAATGGCAGATAATGTTGAACTTTCTTCTAAGGATCTATTGTCCTTCACTTGCCTCAAGCTTTTTGAGGATAGTCTAGTCGATGAAATTGAATTAATCAGGCTTCGAAGTTTGTACCGTATTCCAGGGGATCTGGAAATTGTTCCCGTGTTTGGAGATTTGGCTCCACTTACACCCCCTCATGGGTATATAAGTTTGCACCGGGGCATGTTTGAGTCAGGGCTCCGATTCCACTGTCGAATGACGTCTGGCCTTTCTTTCTCTCTCTACGCATGCTTCCTGCTCAAATGGTTCCGAACGGGTTCAAGGTTCTGATTGTGATTCTCCTGAGGGCGTATGATGTTGGCCTTCGTTTGACTCTGGTGGTAATTCATCATATGACCACCGCTCGGTTGGATTCTAGGGGCCTTTGCATACTGAATTTCCCTACTTGTTTGCGTTTAATAGCGGGTGACACTGAGCCTTGGGAGAGGTATTGGTACCTGGCTTTGGTGAATTCTTCGTACTTCAAGCTTGGGGGTCATAGAATCCCAAGATACTTCCAGTTCGACCTTCGTAAGTTTCTTAATTGTTGGCTTATTTTTTCGATCCCAGGGTGCGATGCTAGTTTTATGTCATTTTCTTTTTTAGGGAAGTTCACAGTTCCGACTCTCACTGAGGAGGAAAGATGGGTAGAAAGGGAGTTCATCAAACTCTTATTGACATTCATTGAAGAGGTCATAATGCCAGGCAATGTTGTGCATGGCGGGTTGCTATGGTGCTCTCATGGCATTCTCGCTGCGTCGGGTTCGCTGGCTGAAGGGGTTTTCAATCATTATTTGAGGAAGAGAAGTCTGGCCATGCCTAGCCCGACTAGGTTAGTTGAATTGGAGGCGAGCGTGCTTCTTGTTGTTGTTCCAAAAAAGAGGCAATTTTTTTATCGTGCAGCTTCTACCCTTGGGTTGTCGCGTTCTGCTCAGGCAATAACTTAAGAGGGTCGTCGTCTTCTACTTGATGTTGTTATTCCTCTTGTTGAATTAGAAGGAGAAAACATTGGCCTCCGCATTGACGTTTCAATTCACCATGGGTCCGAGGCAGACGTTCGCGCCCTTGAATCGTATAATCCTATTATGCTGCATCTCGAAGCTCGCGGGCGAATCCTTGCCTTATATAAGGCTTTCGTGGACTTGCGGATGTCGTATTCGGATGCTCTCTACCGAGTGGATTCCTTGATTAGTCAGTTGAGGAATGACGGTGTTGCCACAAACTTGGGGGCCGTGAAGGTCGCAGTTTATACCTCTGAAGCGGAGTTTGCTGGCATAAAATCTCAATTGAGGTCGGCCAAGTCGGATTTGGTGTCAACCCATGTTGAACTGGGACAGACTTGTGCCGAATTGAAGCACTTGGATACGGCTGAAGACAAATGGCCGTCCGATCTGCAGGCCCAAGATGCTGAAAGGATGCGAGCGGAGACAAAATGGGTCGTTGAATGACGACAGCTGGAATCTGAAGTCGACGAGGGGCTTCCCTGTGTTCACGAAGCGGAATGCTTACTGCCAGAGAAGCGTTCGCACTATGTTGCCTTGGTGGTGTGGTGGATTTCGACATGTCAGGACGGAGGTCGTTGATCAAGTCAGAGGTTATTCGGGGCAGATTAGAATTTTTGGAAATTATCAGAGAAGAGCACCCCGGTGTCGACCTTGACTTCGCCCGTTATAAAAGGGTTGTTTTCGGACCCATTTCTCGAGGGGAAGGTTCTGGCTCTGCAGGACAAGCTGCTGGGGAAGTTGTTTTTCCTTAAAATAGTTGTAACATCCTTCCCGGGACAAACAAATTTTTTTTAATGAAAGTATATTTTTGTCAGGTACTGTCGAGTTTTTTTTAGATGCTTTGTAGATCGTAGAATCTGTACTACTGGGCAAAATGCCTATTTTTGTCAGTTGAGTTGTATCGAAATTGACTGTTTTTTGCTGCTATTGTTTATCGGTGAGCCGTTCTGGTCAGCATATTGTAGGTTGCCCGTTGAGGTGCTCCAAAAATTGTTATCTTTCATAAAGCATTGATCGGTCGGCGGGTCGTCGTCGTCGTGCGTAAGAATGCCGAAGAGACATTGGCTTCGTCTATCGTTGTCATCCATGCACGGCGAACTAGATGTTGATCACCTGAAGTTGTCGTCATCAGGTGTGAGCATATTGTAGGGGTATATGGGATTGCCAATTCGCTTGATGATTAGTCATACTGTAATGTATACAACTTTAATGTCTATTGTTTATCAATAAAGTTTAATCGTTTTATGATAATATGTGTACAGTTATTTCAAACGCATTCTACGTGTGTGCTTCGTTTGACGTGTTATACAAGTGACTTGTGCATGACGTTGTGAAGTGTATAACTTGAGACTTAGTAATTATGAAACTGTTATTTGTTTCCCCAATAGAATGGGTGACCATTGTGGTTGATTTGTTATGGTTGACAAAGCGTCACCGAAAAAGAGTTATGAGGATTTATTATTATTATTTTTTTCTCTTTTCCACAACTCCGAAAAAAAAATTGGAAAGAAGGAGAATTATTTTTGTATACAGACTTGCTTGTATACGTGTGATATAATTATGGGTATGCAGACTTGCTTGCTTATCGATGCACCGTTCCATGTGAGTTCGATTGTACTTGTAGATTTAGGAAATGTTTGTCATGGATTGAACTTCCGGTGAGATGACATGTTCCTCGATGTGGCACCCCACTTGAAACATGTACGCTCCGAGTGGTTTCGAAGGCAAGGGAGGCACACTTGGGTGAGGTGTGTTCGGCAAATGGAGGGTAGTGCGATTGTGGAAAAGAAGCGAGTTATTTTTGCGTATGTGCATGATTACCTTAAACGAAGAAACTAAATGCTCATTCGACCTTAGAATGAGAACTATATGTCTTCCTAAAGGTAGAAATTGTGTTTGTTGATATTTTAATAATAGTCTAATATGACTATGATTTGTATCATTGTTTGAAAATGAATTGCATTTATAAGGATTGATAACTCTTAAATTTTATTTGTTTGTTTCTAACCGTTTTGTGCAGGATGGTAAGTCTACTAACATATTTCTGCAGGTCAGACTTGCCATAGTCAACTACTACAGTGTAAGTACTAGAAAATGCATATTTACTTATTTGGATGATGATATGATTGCCTCGTAGAGGAACTAAATTCCTTGAATTGTGTTTTTCTTGCATGACACATTTGCCTCATCGAGGAACTATCTATTGGTGTGGTTGTTTATTGTTTTGTTTAGGTTGATGTTATCACGTGTGGATTTATTGATTTTGGGATGAAGATTTCTCACACCAGCTTTATTGCTGACCCAAGTGAGCTTTTGCTTCTTGGGTAGATTCCTTTGGGAATGTAGCCGATTAGCCTTTCAGGTTCAGAGTTTTATAGCAGCATTACTGGAGTTTCGTTAGTGGGGCTAGCAACGTCAGAACCTTTTCGGGTTAGAGTTTTTAATTGTTTCAGTAATTAAATAATGTTTTAGTTGTTGCTGCTAATTGTTTCGGTTGTTATTGAATTTTCACGTCCCGAGTTTTTGGGGAAACGGATAATCTTACGTGGATTTTAGGATTTTTGTTTTCTACGAAAATCGGGGCGTGACAGTTTGGAATCAGAATATTTGGTTAGCCTAGGGTGAGGCAGAGTCTAGGTGATCATCGGAATGTGGATATGGTAGAGTAATAGTGTAAATGTCTAGAGATAAAGTGACAAGGGTGAACCTTGAACTTTTAGTATTGTTTCTTTTTCTTCGTGAATCTAGTGATGAGATACTTTTAACTTGTGTGTACGGGGGAATCACAACTTATTTTAATGTCAATAGTGGATGACATTATTCCGTGTAGTTTCCTTGTAGCGGTTTGTTATCCTGAATCTTTAGTTAACCCTTTTCACGAATTTCGGGACGAGATTCTTTTGAGTTGTCTATATTATAGTACCCCGTAAATTTTATACTTACTGAATATTTATAACATATATTTTATGTGATTGTCTTCATGAAGTTATAGGCATATGCATGAGCTATTTGTTTGTCTATGTGATGCGTGCTTTGTTTCTTAAGGAGGATTAGTAGAAATTTTATTTTTGGAATGGTTTATTATTTGGGCTCTGGTGTTGGTTCATTCGGATTGTAGTTTGTTTATTTAAGAATTAATTACCTACTTACCCTCCTTTACCAAATCTCGAGACGAGATTCTTTTGAGTTGTATATATTGTAATACCCGCCCAATTCACTTATCAATATACTTTTATTATTTTAGAAGTTAATAATATTTATTTATTGGTAGAAATTATTAATTGGTAATAGTTACAAATAATTATATTTTATGATTTTAATTTAGGACCTAGGTTTAGGCTGGTGGTAGGTAAGAGATGAGTGATGGTTGTGTTTAGCCAAAGAAACCTTAATTAAAAAAAATTCATTTAAACCCTAGCCTCCTTTTTCTTTCTGGATACACACAGAATAAAAGGAAAACTTACGTTGTAAAAGGTGGGAGGTGCTGAAGGAAGAAATTTGCTCAAATTTTGGGATTCTTACAAAAGGAGGTGAGTAAAACTCTAATCACTATTTTTTTTGTATTATTTATGGAGTTTATTATAAGATCTGTTTGTCAAATAAAAGTTGCCATCAACCTATCTTTCATCTCGTCATGGAGAATACCCTTTGATTAAATCTTTGAGGAATACCCCTTTGATGAAATCTGTTTTGTCTTACTGTTGATGGGGACATTTGTGAAATCTGTTTTGATGGGAATATTTGTGAAATCCGTTTTACTGTCTTATTGTTGATGGTTCTTCCATTAGTGTTTTATTGGTTTAAAACATTGTTCACTGTTTGACATCACGGTTCACTGTTAGAAAACACTACTCACTGTTTGACATCACTGTTCACTATATGACATCATGGTTCACTGTTTGAAAACATTGTTTACTGTTTGACATCACTGTTCACTATTTGACATCACGGTTCACTGTTCATTGTTGAAAACATTGTTCACTATTTGACATTACTTTTCGCTGTTTGACGTCACTGTTCATGTGGAAGCATGACTATTTTGACGTCACTGTTCACTTTGACATCACTATTTTAATAACTGTTGAATAGTTGTTGCGGATGCATTGCCATTATACTAATGTGTTTGATAAAAAAAAAAAAAAAGTAAATCCGACACATAAACCAAGGGTAAAGTCAAAGAAGGGTGATTCATTATATGGTCAGGAAGAAATAACTTTACAGATTTCTTTATGATTTGGAAAGATACAAGAACATTGTTTTTAAATTAAAGAGTGGCTTGAACTCATTTTTCTATGGGTTTTTCCATTCTTGTATGCAAACTAAGACGATTGGAATAGTAAATAATGAAACTAAGCAGCAGATATTTGCGTGCATTTTCTCGCAGTGAGAGAGGGAGCGTTTGGGATATTTTGTTTCAAAGGGGTTGTTAATAGGTGGGAATCAATGATTGATTAATTTCCTTTGGAGTTGACATGATTTGGCGATGATTGTTATGCTAGCTTTGTGGAAGGAAATGAAAGAGAGAAAAGAAATAAAGAAAGAAAAAGAAAAAGAGAGGAGAAGGAGAAACGTGCTAAGCACACAGTTTTGTGTGTACGTGTTTGAACACACGGGGTTGATTTGAGGTTGAATTTTGATATTTTTATTGCGGCTTGGGATGTGGGATTTGTGTGCACTTGTTCACATTTGGTGTGCTTGACATTATGGAGATTTATTTATTTATTTATTGCCTTTACGAAAACTTGATTCATCGCTTCCATATTTGTGAGTAATTCTCGCTCTCTTTTGCCTTTCAGAAATACAATACATGAATGTCTTAGAGTAGTTGATAATTTTGTGATAGATGTTGTTGTCAAATTTGTTTTTGGTATATGCTTGATTGTAAATTAATTATGTGGTTAGAGTAGGTCCGAGGTAGCTAAATGTATATGAATGTTTGCAAATTAAGTTTAGTTTTTATGAAAATTTTGCTATTAGTTTAGCATATTGTAGGGGTATATGGGATTGCCAATTCGCTTGATGATTAGTCATACTGTAATGTATACAACTTTATTGTCTATTGTTTATCAATAAAGTTTAATTGTTTTATGATAATATGTTTACAGTTATTTCAAACGCATTCTAAGTGTGAGTTTTGTTTTACGTGTGATGCAAGTTACTTGTGCATGAAGTTGTGAAGTGTATAACTTGAGACTTAGTAATTATGAAACTATTATTTGTTTCCCCAATAGAATGGGTGACCATTGTGGTTGATTTCTTATGGTTGAAAAAGCATCACCGAAAAATAGTTTTGATGATTTTTTTTTCTCTTTTCCACAACTCCGAAAAAAAAATTGGAAAGAAGGAGAATTATTTTTGTGTACAGACTTGCTTGTATACGTGTGATATAATTATGGATATGCAGACTTGCTTGCTTATCGATGCACCGTTCCATGTGAGTTCGATTGTACTTGTAGATTTAGGAAATGTTTGTCATGGATTGAACTTCCGGTGAGATGACATGTTCCTCGATGTGGCACCCCACTTGAAACATGTACGCTCCGAGTGGTTTCGAAGGCAAGGGAGGCACACTTGGGTGAGGTGTGTTCGGCAAATGGAGGGTAGTGCGATTGTGGAAAAGAAGCGAGATTTTTTTGCGTATGTGCATGATTACCTTAAAGGAAGAAACTAAATGCTCATTCGACTTTAGAATGAGAACTATATGTCTTCCTAAAGGTAGAAATTGCGTTTGTTGATATTTTAATAATAGTCTAATATGACTATGATTTGTATCATTGTTTGAAAATGAATTGCATTTATGAGGATTGATAACTCTTAAATTTTATTTGTTTGTTTCTAACCGTTTTGTGCAGGATGGTAAGTCTACTAACATATGTCTGCAGGTTAGACTTGCCATAGTCAACTACTACAGTGTAAGTACTAGAAAATGCATATTTACTTATTTGGATGATGATATGATTGCCTCGTAGAGGAACTAAATTCCTTGAATTGTGTTTTTCTTGCATGACACATTTGCCTCATCGAGGAACTATCTGTTGGTGTGGTTGTTTATTGTTTTGTTTAGGTTGATGTTATCACGTGTGGATTTATTGATTTTGGGATGAAGATTTCTCACACCAGCTTTATTGCTGACCCAAATGAGCTTTTGCTTCTTGGGTACATTCCTTTGGGAATGTAGCCGATTAGCCTTTCAGGTTTAGAGTTTTATAGCAGCATTACTGGAGTTTCGTTAGTGGGGCTAGCAACGTCAGAACCTTTTCGGGTTAGAGTTTTTAATTGTTTCAGTAATTAAATAATGTTTTAGTTGTTGCTGCTAATTGTTTCGGTTGTTATTGAATTTTCACGTCCCGAGTTTTTAGGGAAAAGGATATTCTTACGTGGATTTTAGGATTTTTGTTTTCTACGAAAATCGGGGCGTGACAGTTTGGAATCAGAATATTTGGTTAGCCTAGGGTGGGGCAGAGTCTAGGTGATCATCGGAATGTGGATATGGTAGAGTAATAGTGTAAATGTCTAGAGATAAAGTGACAAGGGTGAACCTTGAACTTTTAGTATTGTTTCTTTTTCTTCGTGAATCTAGTGATGAGATACTTTTAACTTGTGTGTACGGGGGAATCATAACTTATTTTAATGTCAATAGTGGATGACATTATTCCGTGTAGTTTCCTTGTAGCGGTTTGTTATCCTGAATCTTTAGTTAACCCTTTTCACGAATCTCGGGACGAGATTCTTTTGAGTTGTATATATTATAGCACCCCGTAAATTTTATACTTACTGAATATTTATAACATATATTTTATGTGAATGTCTTCATGAAGTTATAGGCATATGCATGAACTATTTGTTTGTCTATGTGATGCGTGCTTGGTTTCTTAAGGAGGATTAGTAGAAATTTTATTTTTGGAATGGTTTATTATTTGGGCTCTGGTGTTGGTTCATTCGGATGGTAGTTTGTTTATTTAAGAATTAATTACCTACTTACCCTCCTTTACCAAATCTCGAGACGAGATTCTTTTGAGTTGTATATATTGTAATACCCGCCCAATTCAGTTATCAATATACTTTTATTATTTTAGAAGTTAATAATATTTATTTATTGGTAGAAATTATTAATTGGTAATAGTTACAAATAATTATATTTTATGATTTTAATTTAGGACCTAGGTTTAGGCTGATGGTAGGTAAGAGATGAGTGATGGTTGTGTTTAGCCAAAGAAACCTTAGTTAAAAAAAATTCATTTAAACCCTAGCCTCCTTTTTCTTTCTGGATACACACAGAAGAAAAGGAAACTTACGTTGTAAAAGGTGGGAGGTGTTGAAGGAAAAAATTTGTTCAAATTTTGGGATTCTTGCAAAAGGAGGTGAGTAAAACTCTAATCACTATTTTTTTTGTATTATTTATGGAGTTTATTATAAGATCTGTTTGTCAAATAAAAGTTGCCATCAACCTATCTTTCATCTCGTCATGGAGAATACCCTTTGATGAAATCTTTGAGGAATACCCCTTTGATGAAATCTGTTTTGTCTTACTGTTGATGGGGACATTTGTGAAATCTGTTTTGATGGGAATATTTGTGAAATCCGTTTTACTGTCTTATTGTTGATGGTTCTTCCATTAGTGTTTTATTGGTATAAAACATTGTTCACTGTTTGACATCACGGTTCACTGTTAGAAAACACTACTCACTGTTTGACATCACTGTTCACTATATGACATCATGGTTCACTGTTTGAAAACATTGTTTACTGTTTGACATCACTGTTCACTATTTGACATCACGGTTCACTGTTCATTGTTGAAAACATTGTTCACTATTTGACATTACTTTTCGCTGTTTGACGTCACTGTTCATGTGGAAGCATGACTATTTTGACGTCACTGTTCACTTTGACATCACTATTTTAATAACTATTGAATAGTTGTTGCGGATGCATTGCCATTATACTAATGTGTTTGATAAAAAAATAAAAAAAAAGTAAATCCGACACATAAACCAAGGGTAAAGTCAAAGAAGGGTGATTCATTATATGGTCAGGAAGAAATAACTTTACAGATTTCTTTATGATTTGGAAAGATACAAGAACATTGTTTTTAAATTAAAGAGTGGCTTGAACTCATTTTTCTATGGGTTTTTCCATTCTTGTATGCAAACTAAGACGATTGGAATAGTAAATAATGAAACTAAGCAGAAGATATTTGCGTGCATTTTCTCGCAGTGAGAGAGGGAGCGTTTGGGATATTTTGTTTCAAAGGGGTTGTTAATAGGTGGGAATCAATGATTGATTAATTTCCTTTGGAGTTGACATGATTTGGCGATGATTGTTATGCTGGCTTTGTGGAAGGAAATGAAAGAGAGAAAAGAAATAAAGAAAGAAAAAGAAAAAGAGAGGAGAAGGAGAAACGTGCTAAGCACACAGTTTTGTGTGTGCGCGTGTACGTGTTTGAACACACGGGGTTGATTTGAGGTTGAATTTTGATATTTTTATTGCGGCTTGGGATGTGGGATTTGTGTGCACTTGTTCACATTTGGTGTGCTTGACATTATGGAGATTTATTTATTTATTTATTGCCTTTACGAAAACTTGATTCATCGCTTCCATATTTGTGAGTAATTCTCGCTCTCTTTTGCCTTTCAGAAATACAATACATGAATGTCTTAGAGTAGTTGATAATTTTGTGATAGATGTTGTTGTCAGATTTGTTTTTGGTATATGCTTGATTGTAAATTAATTATGCGGTTAGAGTAGGTCCGAGGTAGCTAAATGTATATGAATGTTTGCAAATTAAGTTTAGTTTTTATGAAAATTTTGCTATTAGTTTAGCATATTGTAGGGGTATATGGGGTTGCCAATTCGCTTGATGATTAGTCATACTGTAATGTATACAACTTTATTGTCTATTGTTTATCAATAAAGTTTAATTGTTTTATGATAATATGTTTACAGTTATTTCAAACGCATTCTAAGTGTGAGTTTTGTTTGACGTGTGATGCAAGTTACTTGTGCATGAAGTTGTGAAGTGTATAACTTGAGACTTAGTAATTATGAAACTATTATTTGTTTCCCCAATAGAATGGGTGACCATTGTGGTTGATTTCTTATGGTTGAAAAAGCATCACCGAAAAATAGTTTTGATGATTTTTTTTTCTCTTTTCCACAACTCCGAAAAAAAAATTGGAAAGAAGGAGAATTATTTTTGTATACAGACTTGCTTGTATACGTGTGATATAATTATGGATATGCAGACTTGCTTGCTTATCGATGCACCGTTCCATGTGAGTTCGATTGTACTTGTAGATTTAGGAAATGTTTGTCATGGATTGAACTTCCGGTGAGATGACATGTTCCTCGATGTGGCACCCCACTTGAAACATGTACGCTCCGAGTGGTTTCGAAGGCAAGGGAGGCACACTTGGGTGAGGTGTGTTCGGCAAATGGAGGGTAGTGCGATTGTGGAAAAGAAGCGAGATTTTTTTGCGTATGTGCATGATTACCTTAAAGGAAGAAACTAAATGCTCATTCGACTTTAGAATGAGAACTATATGTCTTCCTAAAGGTAGAAATTGCGTTTGTTGATATTTTAATAATAGTCTAATATGACTATGATTTGTATCATTGTTTGAAAATGAATTGCATTTATGAGGATTGATAACTCTTAAATTTTATTTGTTTGTTTCTAACCGTTTTGTGCAGGATGGTAAGTCTACTAACATATTTCTGCAGGTCAGACTTGCCATAGTCAACTACTACAGTGTAAGTACTAGAAAATGCATATTTACTTATTTGGATGATGATATGATTGCCTCGTAGAGGAACTAAATTCCTTGAATTGTGTTTTTCTTGCATGACACATTTGCCTCATCGAGGAACTATCTGTTGGTGTGGTTGTTTATTGTTTTGTTTAGGTTGATGTTATCACGTGTGGATTTATTGATTTTGGGATGAAGATTTCTCACACCAGCTTTATTGCTGACCCAAGTGAGCTTTTGCTTCTTGGGTACATTCCTTTGGGAATGTAGCCGATTAGCCTTTCAGGTTTAGAGTTTTATAGCAGCATTACTGGAGTTTCGTTAGTGGGGCTAGCAACGTCAGAACCTTTTCGGGTTAGAGTTTTTAATTGTTTCAGTAATTAAATAATGTTTTAGTTGTTGCTGCTAATTGTTTCGGTTGTTATTGAATTTTCACGTCCCGAGTTTTTAGTGAAACGGATAATCTTACGTGGATTTTAGGATTTTTGTTTTCTACGAAAATCGGGGCGTGACAGTTTGGAATCAGAATATTTGGTTAGCCTAGGGTGGGGCAGAGTCTAGGTGATCATCGAAATGTGGATATGGTAGAGTAATAGTGTAAATGAATAGAGATAAAGTGACAAGGGTGAACCTTAAACTTTTAGTATTGTTTATTTTTCTTCGTGAATCTAGTGATGAGATACTTTTAACTTGTGTGTACGGGGGAATCATAACTTATTTTAATGTCAATAGTGGATGACATTATTCCGTGTAGTTTCCTTGTAGCGGTTTGTTATCCTGAATCTTTAGTTAACCCTTTTCACGAATCTCGGGACGAGATTCTTTTGAGTTGTATATATTATAGCACCCCGTAAATTTTATACTTACTGAATATTTATAACATATATTTTATGTGATTGTCTTCATGAAGTTATAGGCATATGCATGAGCTATTTGTTTGTTTATGTGATGCGTACTTTGTTTCTTAAGGAGGATTAGTAGAAATTTTATTTTTGGAATGGTTTATTATTTGGGCTCTGGTGTTGGTTCATTCGGATGATAGTTTTTTTATTTAAGAATTAATTACCTACTTACCCTCCTTTACTAAATCTCGAGACGAGATTCTTTTGAGTTGTATATATTGTAATACCCACCCAATTCACTTATCAATATACTTTTATTATTTTAGAAGTTAATAATATTTATTTATTGGTAGAAATTATTAAATGGTAATAGTTACAAATAATTATATTTTATGATTTTAATTTAGGACCTAGGTTTAGGCTGGTGGTAGGTAAGAGATGAGTGATGGTTGTGTTTAGCCAAAGAAACCTTAATTAAAAAAAATTCATTTAAACCCTAGCCTCCTTTTTCTTTCTGGATACACACAGAAGAAAAGGAAAACTTACGTTGTAAAAGGTGGGAGGTGTTGAAGGAAGAAATTTGCTCAAATTTTGGGATTCTTGCAAAAGGAGGTGAGTAAAACTCTAATCACTATTTTTTTGTATTATTTATGGAGTTTATTATAAGATCTGTTTGTCAAATAAAAGTTGCCATCAACCTATCTTTCATCTCGTCATGGAGAATACCCTTTGATGAAATCTTTGAGGAATACCCCTTTGATGAAATCTGTTTTGTCTTACTGTTGATGGGGACATTTGTGAAATCTGTTTTGATGGGAATATTTGTGAAATCCGTTTTACTGTCTTATTGTTGATGGTTCTTCCATTAGTGTTTTATTGTTTTAAAACATTGTTCACTGTTTGACATCACGGTTCACTGTTAGAAAACACTACTCACTGTTTGACATCACTGTTCACTATTTGACATCATGGTTCACTGTTTGAAAACACTGTTTACTGTTTGACATCACTGTTCACTATTTGACATCACGGTTCACTGTTCATTGTTGAAAACATTGTTCACTATTTGACATCACTTTTCGCTGTTTGACGTCACTGTTCATGTGGAAGCTTGACTATTTTGACGTCACTATTCACTTTGACATCACTATTTTAATAACTGTTGAATAGTTGTTGCGGATGCATTGCCATTATACTAATGTGTTTGATAAAAAAAAAAAAAAAAGTAAATCCGACACATAAACCAAGGGTAAAGTCAAAGAAGGGTGATTCATTATATGGTCAGGAAGAAATAGCTTTACAGATTTCTTTATGATTTGGAAAGATACAAGAACAATGTTTTTAAATTAAAGAGTGGCTTGAACTCATTTTTCTATGGGTTTTTCCATTCTTGTATTCAAACTAAGACGATTGGAATAGTAAATAATGAAACTAAGCAGCAGATATTTGCGTGCATTTTCTCGCAGTGAGAGAGGGAGCGTTTGGGATATTTTGTTTCAAAGGGGTTGTTAATAGGTGGGAATCAATTGATTAATTTCCTTTGGAGTTGACATGATTTGGCGATGATTGTTCTGCTAGCTTTGTGGAAGGAAATGAAAGAGAGAAAAGAAATAAAGAAAGAAAAAGAAAAAGAGAGGAGAAGGAGAAACGTGCTAAGCACACAGTTTTGTGTGTGCGCGTGTACGTGTTTGAACACACGGGGTTGATTTGAGGTTGAATTTTGATATTTTTATTGCGGCTTGGGATGTGGGATTTGTGTGCACTTGTTCACATTTGGTGTGCTTGACATTATGGAGATTTATTTATTTATTTATTGCCTTTACGAAAACTTGATTCATCGCTTCCATATTTGTGAGTAATTCTCGCTCTCTTTTGCCTTTCAGAAATACAATACATGAATGTCTTAGAGTAGTTGATAATTTTGTGATAGATGTTGTTGTCAGATTTGTTTTTGGTATATGCTTGATTGTAAATTAATTATGCGGTTAGAGTAGGTCCGAGGTAGCTAAATGTATATGAATGTTTGCAAATTAAGTTTAGTTTTTATGAAAATTTTGCTATTAGTTTAGCATATTGTAGGGGTATATGGGATTGCCAATTCGCTTGATGATTAGTCATACTGTAATGTATACAACTTTATTGTCTATTGTTTATCAATAAAGTTTAATTGTTTTATGATAATATGTGTACAGTTATTTCAAACGCATTCTAAGTGTGAGTTTTGTTTGACGTGTGATGCAAGTTACTTGTGCATGAAGTTGTGAAGTGTATAACTTGAGACTTAGTAATTATGAAACTATTATTTGTTTCCCCAATAGAATGGGTGACCATTGTGGTTGATTTCTTATGGTTGAAAAAGCATCACCGAAAAATAGTTTTGATGATTTTTTTTTTCTCTTTTCCACAACTTCGAAAAAAAAATTGGAAAGAAGGAGAATTATTTTTGTATACAGACTTGCTTGTATACGTGTGATATAATTATGGGTATGCAGACTTGCTTGCTTATCGATGCACCGTTCCATGTGAGTTCGATTGTACTTGTAGATTTAGGATATGTTTGTCATGGATTGAACTTCCGGTGAGATGACATGTTCCTTGATGTGGCACCCCACTTGAAACATGTACGCTCCGAGTGGTTTCGAAGGCAAGGGAGGAACACTTGGGTGAGGTGTGTTCGGCAAATGGAGGGTAGTGCGATTGTGGAAAAGAAGCGAGATATTTTTGCGTATGTGCATGATTACCTTAAAGGAAGAAACTAAATGCTCATTCGACCTTAGAATGAGAACTATATGTCTTCCTAAAGGTAGAAATTGCGTTTGTTGATATTTTAATAATAGTCTAATATGACTATGATTTGTATCATTGTTTGAAAATGAATTGCATTTATGAGGATTGATAACTCTTAAATTTTATTTGTTTGTTTCTAACCATTTGTGCAGGATGGTAAGTCTACTAACATATTTCTGCAGGTCAGACTTGAAATAGTCAACTAATACAGTGTAAGTACTAGAAAATGCATATTTACTTATTTGGATGATGATATGATTGCCTCGTAGAGGAACTAAATTCCTTGAATTGTGTTTTTCTTGCATGACACATTTGCCTCATCGAGGAACTATCTGTTGGTGTGGTTGTTTATTGTTTTGTTTAGGTTGATGTTATCACGTGTGGATTTATTGATTTTGGGATGAAGATTTCTCACACCAGCTTTATTGCTGACCCAAATGAGCTTTTGCTTCTTGGGTACATTCCTTTGGGAATGTAGCTAATTAGCCTATCAGGTTTAGAGATTTTTAAGCAGCATTACTAGAGTTCCGTTAGTGGGGCTAGCAACGTCAGAACCTTTCCGGGTTAGAATTTTTAATTGTTTCTGTAATTAAATCATGTTTTAGTTGTTGCTGCTAATTGTTTCTGTTGTTATTGAATTTTCACATCCCGGGTTTTTGGGGAAATAGATAATCCTACGTGGATTTTAGGATTTTTGTTTTCTTCGAAAATTGGGGCGTGACAGGAAAGTTGTTCATTCGGGCAGGCTTTGTTTAGGTCCGTGTAGTCTACACACACCCTCCATTTCCCGTTTTTCTTTTTTACAAGACGGTGTTCGCCAGCCAGTATGGATATCATGCTTCCCTAATCATGTCCACATTTAGTAAATGCTACACCTTCTCGTTCATGATCGCATTTCTTTTCGGCGCCACAGGCATCTTTTTCTATCATACGATTTTCCTCGTGGGGTCCACTTCTAGGTGATGGGTGATTATTAACGAGTCAATTCCCACCATGTCTCTAGGTGATGGATAGCCTTGCTATTGAGAGGGTTGTCGAGGTAGACAGTGATGGTTTCTTCCTCTGGTTGGGCGGCATTGGGTGTACCTCGAGGGCTTACTGGAGCCTCATCGTCTGGGATAGATTATTTTTCCCCTGCTTCTCGGGCGGGATAGAGAGTCATCTTAATCGCGGGGCCAGCCGCCAATTGAGAATAACTCGATGGCAGTGCCGTCATGTACTAGCATTCCCTGGCTACTGTCTGGTTTCCCCCTAGCGTACCGACCGTTTGGTTTGTCGGATACTGGATGCACTGGTGTAGAGTGAGACAGTCGTTTTCATTTGGTGTATCCAGGGTCTTTCCAGGACCGCATTATATGCCGAAGGTGCATCGATCACTATAAATTCTTGAAACGGGGTTTTTTTTAGTTAGCTTATCTTCCGCTACTACCGTCAGTCGTATTTTTCCCACAGGCAAGTGTTTTTCGCAGCTAAAATTGATTATCGGGGGTCAATGATTTCTTCGTTAGTTTCATGTTGTGGAACGTGCGGAGAAACATGACGTTCAATGAGCTCCCAATGTCCACTAAGGATATCCTTACTTCCCAGATTGCCAGAGAGATCGATACTACCTAGTAGCACGGAGTTGTCATGCTTCTGAGCAACGCGGTGCTAGTTGTTCGCCGTGTATTGCTTGGATCCTCATACCTCATAGAGCCTTTTTCATGGACCTATTAGATAGTTCGGACTCGAAATGGGCCTCATGAAGCACTCATATCATGTCAATTGATTTCTCTCTGGGCTCGGTTTTGCTCCTCGTTGCCCGTTCTTCTTCAAGGGCGACGTAGCTCTGCGCTTCCCTCGCCAGGTCAGCCACATTTGTTGGTGGATCCAGAGTTAGGAAGTTATAGTACTTACCTTTCCCCAACTCGTTGATGAAAGCTGAGATGGTTGTCGTGTCGTTGCACACGTTGACGGCAGTTAGATCACTTTTGAAGAGAGTTGAGACTTTTTATTTTATTTTTAGGAGTAAGGAGTAAGATTCTCATGTTCATGAGGCTTTTTTTTCCCATTAATCACAAACAATCTAGTAATGGATGATGAATGTTACCTCAATTTAGCTTAAACATTGGTGATCCCCCATGCAACCAAACACACCCTAACTTTTTTATTATTATTATTTTTTTTTGTGCTGATGGTGTTGTTTTGAGAAAATTCTTTGTTAAGAGAATCTCCAAGGATAAAAGTTAAATTTATACACCATTTTAGCCAAAAGCTAAATTTAGGGATTCCCTATTTTTTCATCACTACAGCCATATTCTCTACTTTAACTTTTGCATCAACATTTAATTATATCTTCCATTTTCTTATATCAATTTAATTTCAATTATACTATTATTAATTTCAACTTGATGTAATTATAATATTATTAATTTAAATTACACTATTATTAAATACATATTATTATTAATTTCAACTTAAATATATATTATTTTTAATTTCAATATACTATTATACTATTATTTAGATTTTTTTTAATTATACTATTATTAATTTCAACTTAACTTTTATTTGACAAATTAAAAGAGTTGAGAGTTTTTCTAGCAATTTTTAGGATTTGGGGATGGTATGGATGCTCCCAAATATAGGGAGAACAGAAGGATCAAGTTAAAATATGGGCTTGGATAGGGTTCCATTGGAGCATGAATTTTTCTCAACCCTAAATTAGCTTTTTGGCTAATTTACGGGATCTCGTGGAAATGCTATAAGGTCTTTTGAAAGGCAGTGACTACTCCGCACTACCATAAGTATTGTTTCACACCATTACGCTCTCCCACACCACCACTGCTCTCCCACATCACCAATGTAAACAAGCAAATCACATTTTTCTCCCCTATTCAAAATCGAAAGGCAAATCGCATTAGTCTCCCCCATTCAAATCTTCCCTCTCGCATTTTCCCTCTTTTCGCCCTAATTGAGTTATTTTCCCCCCATTCATTCGATTGGCCAATTGCTTTCCCCTTCTCTTGTTTCTCCACTCTCTCCCCCATTCGATTAGCTCGATTGCTTCACGATCGGCTCCACTTTCTCTCCCATTCTATTGCTTCACCACCAGCTCCACTCTCTCCAGGTTCGTTTGCGAAGTTTGCTTCAATAGGTAATTTCAAACCCTTGGAATCCTAAATTGAACTCAAATCGAACCCAAAATTGAATGGGGTGCGAAGGTAAGTATTCCCTATGCATTTGTTTTTATCCAAAATCGTGGTAACCCTCGCATTGGGTAAATTTGATAATGTACCTAAATGTATGAACATGTATAAAAACTTTTCTATCCAAAATCGATTTTGTTAGTAGATTAGTAGATTTTGTTAAAAATCGTAGTAACCCTCGCATTGGCTAAAGTTTTTGTTAAAAATTAGTAGATTTTATTGTGTGAATAAATTGACTTGAAATATTTGTTTTAATGTAATTTATTTTTCCCTTTTATTTGAAGGTTTATTATGTCTTCTGTTGGCGTTAGTGATGGTGGTGGGGATAATCGAGGTGATAGAGGTCAAAGATGATCTATGACGGTGTCTCACCGAAAGGCGAAAGCAGAAAAGGGAAAAAAACAGGCGAAAGAACGAAAACAAAAAAGAATGGAAAAAATAGGGAGAAAAAGAGAAGAAGAAGATGAGAGATTAGGGTTGAAAACTGAACCGACTTTGGTCGGTTTAAAAAATTTCAAGTCGAAACCGAACCGACCATTAACAAAACCGAATTGAAACCGAACCGATTCTAATTTATGTAAACCGTAACCGAACCGAACCGAACCGACTTAAACCGGATAAAATCGAAATAAAGCCGAACCGACCTACTATTTTAAACATATTATAATGTTTTTACATAAAATATATATTATTTATTATATATATTCCATCGGTTCGGTTTTGTCGGTTAAAATCACATAGAAACTGAAAACCGAACCGATCATTTCGGTTTTGAATTTTTTAAAACCGAACCGATCGATTTAAACGGTTTGATCGGTTTTTTGTTCAACCTTATGAAAGATGATGAAATTGAGACTCAAATAAATGCTGCAGAAGCAGCTAAACTAGTAATTGTATTACAAAGTCAAGCAAAATCAGAAGGGCAAACAAGTGGGATTGGTGAGGGCATTGGACATGAAGATGAGGAGTGAGAGGGGGTGACAATGTGTCTGTGGATGATGAGAAAACAGTGGTAGAGGAGGGTCAAGATGAAGGAGATGGTAGGGTTTCTTATCCCTGTGGTCCCAAAGATTGTTCCACATTAGACGATTATCATGGACATATTTCTCGTGCCATTTGGGATGGTGAGCAGGTAAGTAAATATTTTTAGTTGGTTAAATTGTATAAACATGTATTTATATATATATATATATATATATGGACATTGAATTACTTAATGTATATGTTTCTTGTATTTAGGAACGAGGCGCATTGCGATGTCAGCATCAATGTAGAAACTTATTAGATTGGAAGTTGAAACATGAGCCGAAAGAAATAAATAGAATGATTTATCATAGTGGTCTATATCCCTTGATTCATTATTGTAAGGATCGTCATGATAAGGTGACCATTTGTGTTTTCGTGGAGCGTTGGCAACCTGAGACCAACACATTTCACCTACCTTTTGGAGAGATGACCATCACCCTGGACAACGTCTACCGTATAACTCATTTATCGATTGTTGGTAAGCCGGTAAGAATGTCGATGAAGATAGATGAATGTGTTACATTATTGGTGAGGTGTTTGAGCATTGAAAATAAAGCAAATGACCATGTCAAGAAGAACGGAAGATTTGTGGAAATGAAGTTTATTTAGGACAATTGTTGTAAAAAACTGCGAAAACTGATTCTCTTCAAAAGAAACAACAAGTGTGTAGGGTTTACTTATCATTTTTTCTGGGTATGACTATATTTGCTAATAAAAATAGAACAAAGGTTCGGATTGAATATTTGAAGATGCTTATGAAAGTGGATGATGTTCAAAAGTATGCATGGGGCACATGAGCTTTGACATTCTTGTTTCGTCAATTGGGGTGTGCTAGCAGAGAGGGTACAAAGCAAATTTCAAGATATTTGCCTCTTTTGGAGATATGTTTAGAAATTTATATTTTTTAATTACCCGTATAATATATAAGAATTTATTAATATTTATTTATGTTGTTTTTGTTTACAGGCATGAATATATGATCACTTCAGACTTTAGGGTAATGCAAGTCTGAAGTGGAATGATAGTCACCCCACCATGGCTATGTGGGAACCCCCACAAATTGTAGGGGTTTTGGATGAACAAATCATCAAAAGACCATCTCGATGACATGTCTCCTGAAGAGGTAAATATGCATCATTAAGTTCAATAAAATTTATTGTATGATGTGTCATATATTAATAAATTTTAATTTTTATCGCATGTACTTTGGGACCCTTACGTAGAGTCCAAGCGAAACCTTCCCCTTCATGGCATCACATGATTCACAGGATGTTTGTTATGCCTCGACATAGAAGAACTCTATCACCCTGATAGATTTGTGAGACAAATGTGAAATGTACAAGTCATCCCAAATCCTCCAATTCGAGCCAAATTCAAGAATAGAAGTCGATCTAGCAAGAACTATTCTGTGAAGTACGGGGTATTGTCTTCATTTGCTAAAACTTGGGAGTATCATCTCGTGTCAACTAACCACCAAAGTGCACCCGTGAAGCTTCCATGGGATTGTAGCAAAGATTACTTGGATTGGTTTCACGGCATTAGCCATCCTTTTGTACAACCACCAAACAAGAGGAGAATTCAACGTTTTTTTTCGAACTAAAGGATACTTATAAACATTTTACACTTATGGAAGATCTAAATTTTACATGGTTTGTACTAACATCAAATGTTTCCCTGCAGAATATTGTGGTTGCTCAGGCTCTTAAGATGCTCAACGCCTCTATTTAAGGAGGGGAAATGTTGACAGGGTTCTATTACTCTTAAGGCAAAAAAAGAGTACGAGATTTGTTAGAAGAAATGTCTATGCTTGTTACCTTGGAACAAAAGGAAGAACCTGTCAAACGCCTGAGTATTGACAATGGTGAAAGAAGTGAGCGTAGAAGCAAAGCATGAACAAATATAGGAATGTTTGGTGGCTAAGATAAATGTGCTCATTTGTGGTGGCTTATCCAATTAATTCATGACCAATGGATGCATGTTTTCTGTTGTAAACTAATGCTATTCATATGTTTTGGTACATGGCAATGCCATATTTTCAGAGGACAACATAACATTTGAAGTTTCAATTTCCTTGGAGGATTCTTTATTTATTTAGTCACTAGTTCACCACCAAAATGATTCAATCTATGGTGTGCATATTAACAAGCTATCAAGTTGAAAAATTTTTCAAGAACTTATTCATTTTATGCCATTTATGTTATAAAATGTACTTAAACAAATGTAAACTTCAGCAATTTTTTTCAGCAAAATGTATTGTTCGTCTGGATTAATGCGAGGTTTTGCCATTTCCTTGCATTGATCCAGGCGAGAGTTTGGAAAAATCTCGCATTGTCTCAGGCGAGGGTTTGGCAAAACCTCGCATGGAGCAATGCGAAGATTAGTTTTTCAAATGCTCTGTTTTGTAATTTTTCAGGATAAAAAGTACTATTCGTCTGGAAAAACCTCGCATTGGTCCAGGCGAGACGATGGAAATAGTTCGCACTGACTCAGGCGAGGCGAGGTGTTTGCAAAACCTCACATTGGTCCAGGCGAACAGTACCTTTGTACTATAAATTTTCAGCAAAATTTTGTACTGTTCACTTAGAACAATGCAACTTTTTGCCAAATCCTCGCCTGGATCAATGCGAGGGTTTGGTTTTGCCAAATCCTCGCCTGGATTAATGCGAGGATTTATCAAAATCTCGCATTGTCCCAAGCGAACATTACATTTTATTAGTGATTTCTGAAAAAAATTCTGAAGTTTACTTTTCTGTAATTTTTGAAAATATTTATGAAGTTTACATTTTTTTTGTGATTTCTAAATTTGTTTTTGATGAACCATTAACATTAAATGATAATTGAAACAAAAAATTATAATTATATTTATAATAGAACCATTAAACGATAATAGATACATAAACTTATAAAAGAAACAGGAAAAAAATTTGTTGAACCATTAACACTAAATGTTTCTTTTTGTTCATCAAACAAAGACAAAAACTCTAACTAAATAAAGTCAATAATATATAATATATTAACAATTAATGAACCATACAAGTCATCCGTAAATGCAAAAACGGTGACTTTTCTAACAAAAGGATGGTTCCTATGTTACTAAAAAAATTATAATTGCCATTTACATTTTTTCATCTCAATATTTACATGCAAAAAACAATATGTGCATCAATCGAATATGGTTACAACCTCGTTCAACTTTTTGACATTCTTTGCATTCTTCTCATTGAACTTCTTCACCATCACGGCATCAATTTTGAACTGGGCATCAAATGAGCTCTTCCATGAGATTGCTTCAGGAAATATGCGAGACGGCCAAGTTGGTATTATCAGTGGCAATGGTGGTTTGGGCTGCATATGAAGCAAGACATAGTAACTACTCTGTGCAAAGTGTGCCATGAAACATACGGGTATGTCGTGAAACTGTGATGGCGGGTAAAGATATGGAAAACAGGTAAAGCTTTGGTTCCCATAACAAACAAAGACACACTGGTAACGGTTCGCTACGAGCTCTAACATATCAGGGTCCATAAACCAATTTTCCTTGTCTATCCGCACTTGACCTTCTGGAATTAGCAAAACATCTTTGAAAACCTTGACCCCTGACTCGTTCCACATTACAACCGACAACTCTTCATTACTTTCAAGTTCCATTAGTAGGCCTTTCCGTACCTGTATCCAACCACTTTCGATGTCGTAATGTAGGAATTTGGTTATGCATCGAAATCCACAATTTCCATCGTCTAGAACGTTATCAAGGTTATCAATATAATTACGTATCCAAGACCAAATTCGGCTCATCAATTTAGTGTTACGATTTTTTGGCTTCTCCTTTTTGTTTGATAACTTTTTAGTCTTTTCTTTTAGTTCCTCTAGAGTCATGGCATATTTGTGCCTCGATGGGTCCCTTTTGTCGACCTCTCGTGTTTAGACAATTTCTTCTTTTTAGGTCTCCCCTTGTCAGCCACAAGTGCTAATGGTTCAATCTTTATAATTGAGCCCGAGCAACTCAACTCTAGAAGCTTCCTCTTCAACACCAAATTCTGATAAGGAGTTGATTCATTAAACCTATGCATAAGGGCATCGACCACTATAATCACATCTCCACGTTCACGTATAGGTGTTGTGCCAAGGTGAAGCCAATACTTGTTTATGGTGCCTAATGGAAATTGTCCAGTGGGAATTAGATACCATGTAATTTCATGAGAACAAGGTAATTCATGAGTGGTTCGAATCACACATCCACACTTGACATGGTAATTGCCCACATTTTCACACCTCCCAATTTCTAATAAAATCAAAATCAAGAGCTTTATACGCCATCGACCCATGAAGTTTGTCAAATAATTTTTAACACAAGTTCATTTTTCACCTTCGTCAGACTTTGTTGAAATGACGATTCTATCTCTACCAGTTAGATTTGGATCATATTGTGCATTTTTGTCCATACATTCAGGAATGTACCTTGTGAATTTTCCAACGAGTTCTTCAACTTCGAGTGTGCCCTTTCAACGCGACCAGTTGTCCGTTAGCCAAAACGCATAAATGTATTAGTCCATGCACTGACAAAGTACTCCTTCTGCAGATACCAAATCGTCCTTACATAATCCAAACACTTCGGGTATGATGCCCATCATCTATCAAAGTCAATTGTGGCCTTGTTCCATTTTTCCTATGTACTTGATCTATACAAATCTGAAAAACACTTTATAAACTCCTACCACCCATCGTTATCCTCAAAATGTTTTTTGCAATTCTTCTCAACATTTGTGTTTATATGCCATGTGCACAATAATCTCTTTGCCTTGGCAAACACTCGCTCAATTGCCTTGATCAAGCCCAATTATCTATCAGTGACAAACACGCTTGACAAGTTGCTTGGCTCGAAAATTCCTACAAATTTTTTCAATGCCCAAGCGTATGACTCTTCCTTCTCAGAACACATAAAACAAAATGTAACATTGAAGGTCTTTCAGTCGACGTCACACCAACAATCTCAAACAACAACATCCGGTAGCGATTCGTTTTTATATATGCAATCCATAAGCATTACTTGTGGAAAACACTTTGCTAATTTAATTGATTCAGGATGCGTCCAAAAAATGTTGGTGACTATATGATAGGGGCATAATTAGGCTATTTTTAGTACCATATTTCTATATATATTTTTAGCTATTACTTGTTAATTATGGTACTAATTGCTATTTTCATGTTTGTGTAGGTTTCCAATTTGCACAAAAATTGATGCGCTATTTTAGTAGCACACAACTTAATACCCTGCTTTGTGATTGTAGTATAGAATAAGTAGGGATCGTTCTAGACCAGGGATTAGAGGGCTTGTCAATTAACACTAATAATAACTAAACGACAACTAACAACCTATTTAATTAAATAAAAGGGGATTGGATTTTCTAAATTAAACTATAAATATAACTACAAAAATTACTGTAAAGATAATAAACTAAAGGGATGGCAAAGATGAGAAATTAGCTAAGGGTTTACCTCCACACACCAAACATATGCTTATAAATCAATCTTCAATAATCACTTGCTAACTCATGAGAGACAATGCTCAAGATTAACTGTGACCGCACTGCATTAATCTTATTATTTTCCCAAGTTCGTTGAATTAAACTAAGCGTCGCTTTCAAACTATTCTTATCATGCTATCTAAACATGAATCGCAAGTTAAACGACAATCTAAGATCATTAAGTTTTGTGGAAAATATGAACACTGACTAGGCAATTACAAGTATGATCAACATCTTGTTCTTGCCTAGGTTTTTACTTAACCTTACCAACGTTCCTTGGTATTTACTACTTGTGAGTACAAAATCATAACAATTAGGTGAAACTCTCGTATACTCTAGCCCCAGATCCTCGCATGCTTACTAAGTTGGCCACCTTAACAAACATACAAAGAAAAGTTCTCTATAAAGCAGTTAAGCAAAACAACTTTACTAATAGCAAAGAAGATTAAATTCAATTAATTTATAAAACACATGTTCGGGGCTTCAAATCCACCTCTAACTAAGAGGAGTTTAGCTAGACATATTAATTATGTTCGAATAGCAATACATAATTAAATAGCAAACTAAAATAAGAGAAAGAGTTAAGAGATAAAACAAAACACTGCCGCCTGATCTGTGGTGGTAAAGAGTAGAAACTAGGGTGCGAATAGCGCGATATCTCTTCACCTTCCTCACGCGATTTGCTCCTTCGCGATCTGTGACACTAGTTTATCTACTCCTTCCTCTTCACGATCTGCTCCAACCTTATCACGATCTGTTTGTGAATCAAAGTGTGAGATAGAAGGGGATGACGAGGGACAGCGAAAGAGTGAGGGGGATGGCAATCGGGTGACTTTGGCTGAGAACGGGAAGAAGGGACGAAGAGGGAAGGATGAGGGACTGATACAGTGGTTTTCGTTCGAAGAGGTTCTGATGGTGATGGCGATAAGGGAGTCAGACGAGAGAGAGATGAAGACGGTGAGGATGGGTGACGATGTTGGGCTGCTGGCGGTGATGAGGGCGGTAGATGGATGCGTTCAGGACGATGGGCTTGATGGTTGTTGTGAAGGAGGACGACGGCGGCTGTGGGAGGGTTAGGGCTTGTTATGGAGGCTGTGGATGGATCATCCCTCAAAGCCAGGTATCGTCCCCTTTTTATTCTTGTTTTCTTCTTTCTGTGGTTTCCTTGTTGGTGTGGTTTCCTTGCTTGTGTGATTTCCTTGTGCAATTAGTATTCCTAAATTGCCAATTTGCTTCTATTTTAAAATATTGTAATTGGAAACCTACACAAACATGAAAATAACAATTAGTACCATAATTAACAAGTAATAGCTAAAAATATATATAGAAATATGGTACTAAAAATAGCCTAATTATGCCCCTATCAAATTCCCCCACACTTATCTTTTGCTAGTCCTCGAGCAAATCCAAGAAACAAAAATAAAAGACGTACTCAAATGACTCAATCTATACTTTCCAACATTTGTCTCAGAGATTTTCAACGGATCATGACATGTTAAGATTCTTTGTAAACACGAGATTAAATCCACATCATTCGAAAATTAATACACGTTCATAGCAATGATATAAAAATTTACAATTAAATCAATCTAAGTGACTGTGAAACTCAAGCGCGTGCCAAGAAGATTTAACCCAAAAATCTCACTGGATGCACTTTTTTCTTTTTCACTGATTGTTTGGTAAAACCACTCTTCCTATTCTAGTTATATGTGAGAGGATTGATGTAAAAGGGAAACAAATAGCTCACATATGATATAACAAGAAAGAATGACATTTTCTGACTTTTTTTATTTTTAGAGATATGATCTCATGGAAGGAATGCTACTACTTGAATGCAAGAACTAGGGACACCATATGCTCATACCTCATTCGAATCTCCATATCGTGACATTGTAAGACACACTCAATCAAAAGGTCTTAATTCAGGTTGTAATGGGGCCAGAGGTCAAGGGAAGAGAAAGAACGGATATAAAATTTTCAAAGGGCTTGAAGAAATGGTGAAAACATGCAATAAGATTAAAGACATTAGCAAAGAATCATATGGTTCAAGACAGGGAAAATGATGAGGTGGCCCATTGATAATGAAGAGCTTCAACAATTATTTTGTATCTACTGAAAAGAATTGAACTATCTGTATGGTACTGTAATACTGAATGGATATAGATAAGGACTTGTATCCCTTTTGTATTTTTTTTTTTTTTTTTTTTTTTTTTTGCAACTCTTTCTTTTTGAACTGTCTACCACAAGGGTCTCCCCCACACTTGTTTTTCAACATACCTTGAACCACAATAAAGTATCTGCAAATCAAATTATGCTCCACTCTTTTTATTAGGTTAGGGATAGAAAATGAGGGTAATAAAACAAAAGGCTTAATAACAGGCTCAATGGTGTTAACCTAAGGGAAATATATTGTGGATCAGGCTTATTTGGCAATGGTGGAAACTAGGTGCCTTTATCATGTCAAGCATGTCATGTAATTCAATATGATGCTTTGAACGAAATTAATACAAGTTCTAGTGTTTAGTTCTTAATTTTGAAAGCAATCCAAGTAGCAACCAAAACAAACAAAATTGAGATCATGCAACGAATTATTATTGACAAAAGAAATAAAAGATGACCTAACTAAAAACTCTCAAAGTCAAAGGAACAATAGGCTCAAAACTCACATATGGGTTATAATGAGTTAAATTCAACTAAGCATGCTATGAGTACCAATTACTAAGTTTATTACATGTGAATTTGCATATGATAACCATAAATAAGCATTAACCAAAGAATAATATTAGATCTTAAATCATGTTTATAAATCACCTTAAAGTCATGCAATTAAAAACCAAATCTTATCATTGTGTTGGAAAATATCCTAAGACTCAAAACAACTATAATTTTATTTTTTATTTTTTATTTTTTTATTAATTTATTATTTTTTATTTTTATGACACTAATACCAACAAAGAAAATAAAAACCAATAAATTTTTTTTTATGGGACTGACACTTTTTTTTTTCAAAATAAAACAATGTTTTGTTCCCCCCACACTTAAACCTAACATTGTCCTCAATGTTAATAGATTATAGCACATGCAATGAAAGATTTAAACGCGGAAATACAAACTACTAACAAACAAAAGCAAAAATAACGAAAATAAAATAAAATGATAAAGAAAGCAAATCTGATTGGGCTGCCTCCCAAGAAGCGCTTGTCTTAACGTCGTGCAGCCTGACGGTATCTCCAATTAATCCTCAGAATAAGTGGGAACATGGAGTGATACGTCCTCCACGTCATGCTCCACAAATGACTCATAATAGGGCTTAAGTCGATAATGTTTCACTTTAAACTCCTTCCCGGTTGTGACACTCTTAATCTGTATAACACCATGGGGAAAAACATTAGTAACAATAAAAGGACCAACCCATTCAGAACGTAACTTACCAGTTCTAAGACATGATTGAAAAAGCAAGACTTTCATTCCAATGACAAAAGTATTTCCATGGGATCATCTGATTATGAAAAACTATGGTGTTCTCCTTATAATTGCTTTTACTACCATAAGCCTCATCCTGAATCTTTTCAAGCTCATTCAACTGAAATTTCTTCCGCTTCTTTGTGTCATAGGGAACTCCATTGCTCTCATATCCAACGGCAGTAGTGATGTTGGTCTCAAGTTCATCCTCATTTTTGAGGTCTGACAACTTCTGGGCCAAATTGTCATTCACATTAATAGAAAAACAAGAATGATTTTTAATAGGATATCTCGTGGCTTCAAAAATGTTGAAGCCAATCACATCACCATCAAATTCCATGGTCAGTTTCCCCACATGCACATCAATATTTGTCTTCACAGTTTTAATGAAGGGGCGCCCTAAAATAAGAGGCAAAGGTGCTGAAAATTCTGAATCTTCCATCTCAAGCACATAGAAATCTGCTGGGAATATCAAATGGTTAACCTGCATCAACACATCTTCCAACAAACCTTGAGGATATGCATTAGAACGGTCAGCCAATTGAATAATAACACCATCATTTTTTAACTTCCCAAGATTCATAGATCGATAAATAGAATACGGCATAACATTAATTGAAGCACCTAAGTCTAACATTGCATTTTCAATTTTAGTATTACCGATAACACAAGGGATAGTGAAACTACCTGGATCCTTACACTTCGGTGGCAATTTCCTTTGAAGAACTGCGGAGACATTCTCACTTACCTTAACTACCTATCCGTATCGAAGACGTCTCTTTGTTGTGCAAAGCTCCTTAAAAAAATTTTGCATACTTAGGCACTTGCTTAATAGCATCAAGAAGCGGAATATTGACTTGGACTTTTCGGAAGGTTTCCAAAATTTCCTTATCCTGTTCATCTTTCCTAGATTTGGCAAACCTACCTGGAAAATGCACAAAAGGTGGAACAAGATTAGCAGAAACTGAATTTGGAATGCTCACCTTCTTACCTTGGAGTTCTGGTGTTTCAATGATGGCTGGAGAATCCATGTAACTCAGTTTCCCTATTTCGACTATGTTTAGGGATTATTGGCTCATTCTCAATTTGCCTACCACTCCTCAATGTAATTGTTTTTGCAGTTTCAAACCTACCTTTCGGATTTGGAGTGGTAGAACTAGGAATTTTTCCTTGCTCGCGAATTTGTCCAATAAACTCAGCTATTTGTCCCATTTGTAGCTTCAAATCTGTTATATCTTTTGTTTGATTCTGCTGAGAAATAGTTAATGATTTCAGAATCTCATCATAATTAAGCGGCATACCTGAATTGTGCTGAGGTGGTTCAGGTGGTCCTTGAAAGAAACCAGGGGGTGGCCGATTCGAAGCCTGTTGTTGAGGTTGTTCTGAGTTTCTCCATCCAAAACTGGGGTGATTTCTCCAACCTTCATTGTAGGTGTTCGAATAAGGATTATTCCTATAGTGATTTTGCCCCTGAAAACCTATTGCATTGACATTCTCCCAACCGCCATTCTCAATCAGTTGAGGACATCCATCAGATGGATGTCCTGGCTTTGTACACACGCCACAAACTTGTGCAACTCCTAGCACATTTGGCTTCCCTAGAGCTTGAGTCATAAGTGAGGTAAGATTAGCCATTTGAGCTTCCAAACTAGAATTAGTACTTACCTCATTGACTTGGAGTGACGGCTCTCCAATTCCTTCATACTGTTGGGCATTTAAAGCTCGGTTTGCAATCAAAGTCTCTGCTGCTACTGGAGTTTTATCAACCAAAGCTCCTCCTGCCGCTGCATCTAACATCTTTCGCTCAAGAGGAAGCAATCCCTCATAAAAGTATTGAATCGGGAGCTCTTCCTTCATCTGATGTTGGGGCATGATGCTATGAGAGTTTTGAAGTACTCATAGTAAGCCGGATATGATTCTCCTGGACCTTGCTGTATGCCACTGATTTTCTTCCTCAACAAGATAATTTTGGAAGTTGGGAAGAATTTCTCTAGAAACACCTTCTTCATGCTCTCCCAAGAATATACTGTTCCGGAAGGTAGTTCATAGAGCCAATCCTTAGCCCTATCAGCTAGAGAAAAGGGAAATGCTCTCAACTTTAGGATGTTTTCATTCACATTTATTGGCGTCATAATGGAGCATACAACTTCAAATTCCTTTAAATGTTTATTTGGATCCTCCATAGAAAGACCATGATACTTCGGAATATGATGAAGTAGGCTGGATTTCAGCTCAAATGACTCAGTTTTGCCCTGCGCGGCTAATGGATAATGAGTGCACAAGGGTGCGGCATTGTCAAAGGTGGATGCCGAAAGTTCTTTAATAGATCTATTATCTCCCATGTCAAACTCTTCAGATTCAGAGCTAGATGTTTGTGGCTCTTTTGTTTATCTCCTTCGTCTTCTAAATGATTTCTCAGGCTCGAAATCGTATTCTACTAAGTTTTCGCTAGATCTTCTATTGTGCATGAACTGGTACCTGAGATAAAGAAAGAAAGAAGAAAAAAATCAATAAAATAAAAATAAATAAATAAAAACTAATTAAGTAATCAACAACTTTTCTAATCCCCGGCAACGGCGCCAAAAATTGATGCGCTATTTTAGTAGCACACAACTTCATACCCTGCTTTGTGATTGTAGTATAGAATAAGTAGGGATCGTTCTAGACCAAGGATTAGAGGGCTTGTCAATTAACACTAATAATAACTAAACGACAACTAACAATCTAATTAATTAAATAAAAGGGGATTGGATTTTCTAAATTAAACTATAAATATAACTATGAAAATTACTGTAAAGATAATAAACTAAAGGGATGGCAAAGATGAGAAATTAGCTAAAAGTTTATCTCCACATACCAAACATATGTTTATAAATCAATATTCAATAATCACTTGCTAACTCATGAGAGACAATGCTCAAGATTAACCGTGATCGCACTGCATTAATCTTATTATTTTCCCAAGTTCGTTGAATTAAACTAAGCGTCGCTTTCAAACTATTCTTATCATGCTATCTAAACAGGAATCGCAAGTTAGACGACAATCTAAGATCATTAAGTTTTGTGGAAAATATGAACACTGACTAGGCAATTACAAGTATGATCAGCATCTTGTTCTTGCCTACGTTTTTACTTAACCTTACCAACGTTCTTTGGTATTTACTACTTGTGAGTACAGAATCATAACAATTAGGTGAAACTCTCATATACTCTAGCCCCAGATCCTCGCATGCTTACTAAGTTGGCCACCTTAACAAACATACAAAGAAAAGTTCTCTATAAAGCAGTTAAGCAAAACACAATCACTAATAGCAAGGAAGATTAAATTCAATTAATTTATAAAGCACATGTTCGGGCTTCGAATCCAACCCTAACTAAGAGGAGTTTAACTAGACATATTAATTATGTTCGAATAGCAATACATAATTAAATAGCAAACTAAAATAAGAGAAAGAGTTAAGAGATAAAATAAAACACTGTCGCCTGATCCGTGGTGGTAGAGAGTAGAAACTGGGGTGCAAATAGCGCGATATCTCTTCACCTTCCTCACGCGATCTGCGACACTAGTTTCTCTGCTCCTTCCTCTTCATGATATGCTCCAACCTCTTCACGATCTGCGACACTAGTTTCTCTGCTCCTTCCTCTTCACGATATGCTCCAACCTCTTCATGATCTGCTTGTGAATCAGAGTGTGAGATAGAAGGGGATGACGAGGGACAGCGAAAAAGTGAGGGGGATGGCGATCGGGTGACTTTAGCTGAGAACGGGAAGAAGGGACGAAGAGGGAAGGACGAGGGACTGAGACGGTGGTTTCCGTGCGAGGAGGTTCTGATGGTGATGGCGATAAGGGAGTCAAGCGAGAGAGAGATGAAGACGGTGAGGATGGGTGACGATGTTGGGCTGCTGGAGGTGATGAGGGCGGTAGATGGATGCGTTCAGGACGATGGGCTTGATGGTTGTTGTGAAGGACGACGACAACGGCTGTGGGAGGGTTAGGGCTTGTTGTGGAGGCTGTGGATGGATCATCCCTCAAAGTCAAGTATTGTCCCCTTTTTATTCTTGTTTTCTTCTCTCTGTGGTTTCCTTGTTGGTGTTGTTTCCTTGCTTGTGTGATTTCTTTGTGCAATTAGTATTCCTAAATTGTCAATTTGCTTCTATTTTAAAATATTGTAATTGGAAACCTACACAAACATGAAAATAGCAATTAATACCATAATTAACAAGTAATAGCTAAAATATATATATATAAATACGGTACTAAAAATAGCCTAATTATGCCCCTATCACTATATTTCCCTCATCAACAATATTCCATTCTATGTAATTGTGCTCCCTCAACAAGTGCAGAGTATGTTGCAAAGTCGTCCTGCCTTTTTGTTGGACTGTCTTTATCGACAAATTACATTGTAAATATTCTTCAAATTCGAGATATTATTCGGATACATCTCTTTCAACCGAGATAAGATGTGGCGAGGGTTCACACCCGACTTCACCATATTCTGCATATATATCATCTCCTCTCATTTAATTTACCAGCAAACGAATGACCAACAAGTGATTTTGCTCGAAAATGATTGTGGGTTCCACATATCACTTGCAGCATCCAATGGTCATGCCAATGGCATGACATCTCAACGGTTAGAGCTTGGCGGATGGTACCACTAGGTCATGGGTTCAAACCCAGCTTGCGGCATCTTTATGGGTTCTGGGATCCTATAAAAACCCTGCTTGCCTTTCAAAAAAAAAACATCCAATGGTCATTCTCTAGTGGGATCCCTCTCAACTAAAATGTGCAGTCACACTTTTTTGTACTGTTTGATCGAACAAAATTCTTTAACCTTTTGTCGGACTTTCCTCCTATTTCACAACCAAAATAGATCATTCCCTTTCGTTTGTGATTAGCAGGTTCCAATTTAGTGATAATAGCAAATATGTTATTATCCCTACAGATGCCTTAGACTCAAGCTATCAACGTAGACCTTGATGAGAATACCTAAAAAATATAAAACTTGTTAATAACAACATATTTATAATAATATCACAGGGAAACTGGTGAAAATGAAAATACACAAACTCCTCGTTCGTAACAAATAAGTGACCATCATCGAATACCACTTTCATTGATCTTTATTCACTGTTAATGTCATCACTTCCATCATCGAGTAACTTGCCGTCAACATTATCACCATCATTCTACATAATGATTCATTTTATAATTAGTTTCATATATTAAATTAAAATTTTAATTTACTTAACAACGAAATGGCGATTACCTCTACATGGTTCGTCTATGAATTATCAAAATCGTTTATAGGCATGTATATGTTTATTACATCCATGAGAAATGCCTACGCACCAATGCATCAAACAATTAAAATTAAAATACAATGCAAATTGACAGTGTTACCTCAATTGGAATTGATTGTTCTTGCTCTTTAAATTGATCATCTTTTTCACCCTCATGTTCACGCTTAAAATCTTCAATTTTAACATCATCAACTTTACTAAATTCGTTCATTTCCATCTAATAAAATCAATCTAAGTTCCTCCAAGGGGAATGTAGTGGAATGCGAGAAAAAGATATAGGAAAACAACGAGGTGGAGACCGTCCATCCCCCCGGGATGCATGCATTGACTTTTTGTGCACGCATCCCGATATTTTCCTCGCTCGTTTCCTCGCCATGTAGAATAGTCTATTGAAATTGCCTAACATTTTTTTCTATAGCTTTAAAAAATTAATTTAAAAAGACACGAGAAAGGCATGTGACAAATAATATTTGTTCGATATTTTAATCAATGGTTCAGATAGTGTTACTTAGCCAGGAAGTTGAGGGAAAGAAGACAAAATTCACAATTCTCTTCTCCTCTCCTTGCAACTTCCTCTCTCGGCTCTTCGTTCAAAACTTACACTTGTCTCGTCAACCAAACCCAACCGATTCATACCAAAAACACACACAGACACAAGACCTCACTTAATCGAAAACCAAACCAGAGTGAGTAAGAAGAAGAAGAAGAAGCTTCGTCGAATCAATCACTCATCTAATGGCAGATGCGTACTGTACGGACTGCAAGAAGAGCACGGACGTGGTGATTGACCGCTCGGCGGGCGACACAGTGTGCTCCGAGTGCGGACTTGTTCTTGAGGCGCACTCGATCGACGAGGCCTCCGAGTGGAGAAACTTCGCGAACGAGTCAGGAGACAACGATCCAGTTCGTGTCGGTGGTCCTTCAAACCCTCTTCTCACTGACGGAGGTCTCTCCACCGTCATTTCCAAGCCTAACGGCGCTTCTGGAGACTTCTTATGCTCCTCCCTTGGTCGCTGGCAGAATCGTGGGTCCAATCCTGATCGGACTCTCATTCAGGCCTTCAAGTCCATCGCCACCATGTCTGATAGGTCTCTTCTTTGTACCTTTTCCAATTTTCATTGTATGTGTGATGTTGTGATCAATTAGGTTAAATAAAATCAATTGAGACTATAAGAAGGGCGATAACGGTCTCTATTTGTGATCGATTTTTATTTTTATTTTTTAAAACAAGGTGTCAATTCATTCCAAATTAAGGTTTTTAGGTTAGTGGTGGCATAGGTGAGTTATGTAATACCATTTTAAGTAACAAACTGTTGTGTCTTTAGGAAAGTTCTAAAAATCGCTGGCGAGCAGTGGCCTAGGCAGGTTTTTGTATTATAAATTATAATTATTAACGTTCAAACATAGTAGCATATAAACTACTTCCACATTAATGCCAAGATAAATATGCAAAATGTGTAAATATAAAAAAAAAAAAATTAGCATATAAATGAATGAGTAACACAAAAATCAAGTCTTAATTTATATTTTTTTTTCAAACAGGAAATAATAAAAAATTCAAAAAACCCGACAGCAGGATGCCGCCTAGGTGCCTCCCAGGCCGATTTTTAGAACAAAGATCTTTAGTAATGATGCCTTTTGATAGTGACAATGTATCTTGGAATGTAGGGTATAGAAAAGGAACTTAAGTGATAGAGAAGTGAGTCATTTGGTTGTTGCCATAGTGATAACAAAAAGTAGGCCAGTGCTTCTTAGTTATCATTGAAATGAAATTTGGATTATTGTTGTCAAGGGTGGAGCCAGAATTCTCATGGAAGGGGGGCAACCTATGCAGTTAATGCGGAAAGCGGTCAGGATCACATTACGATTTTTCATAATTATGCGGGACTAAGCGGAATTATGCGGACAATTTTTTCAAAGTATATATTTTTAAAATTTAATCATAGTCATAGATTACAAAATAAATAATTAATCAAAAGGGTGTAAATATGTAATCATAGTCATATATTATTTTACTAATTAATCAAATGAATTTAATTTTGCAGGTTGGAACACCTATAGTTACCTGGACCGCTTTTTACCTTTTTTTTACCGCTTTTTACCGTTTTTTACCGCTTTTGACCGATTTTACTGGTTTCGTTTAAAGCCGGCCGAGTCAACCCTGTGCGATTCGGTCCAGCCCCCGCATACCCTTTTTTGGCCGATTTTAGGCCGCATTAATAGCACAGGGGGCAACTAATTATTATGTGAATTACTGGAGTAACGAACCCACCATTTAAGGAAGTGTGAGGGGGCAAAATGGGGGTGAAAGAAGAAATGCATAATTTTTAGGGGACAATCAGTAGTATTAACTAAGTGGACCACACTATTTTATAGGTAAATAAACAAAATTTTCAAAGTTTAGGGGGGCAATTGCCCCCCTTATCTCCAATGTGGCTCCCCCCATGATTGTTGTTATTATTGTTAATACCTTTACATTTTCCACTTCAGTATGTAGTTGACATGTTCTTTGCATTGAAGACCTTTATGCTTCATGTTGTTGAAGCAGTTGTACATCTATCTGATATTTTGCAATTTTTTTTCGTTTCAGGTTGAATCTTGTTGCAACCATAAAGGTACTGTACCTACCCTACTATTTTCAGAATTATTAGTTCTTTGAATTTAAGATTGTATATGCTTTGGAGCAAGATGCCATGTTCTCTGTGCATACATTTGTGAGGAAGTCGGCTTTGGAGTGATGTGTAGATCACTAGCTAGTCTGAACACATATTCTGGACTTTAGTTTACCTTTGGGATATGTAGTCTGGCGACATCTAAGAGGGTTATACTTGACCTTCTTAGATTATACTTTATTGACCTTCTTAGATTATACTTTACCTCATCATCTGGCCTAGCCAGATGCATAAATGTTAATAGGTAAATAAAAACCCTATAGTCAAAGGCAATTGCCTGGTGCATGGGATAAATAGCCTTTGGGGTTAAATAGCTTAATTGTAAACTTCCCATAATGGCGTATGGCTAGGAGTGAGGTTTTAATGCTAGAGGTGTGGGCTTCATGAGCTGAAGTTGTTTGCTAACATTGAAACTAATGAAACCATATTCTTTGATTTCTTTTTGTCGTTTACTAAACAACTGACAACACATGATTAAAATAAAACTTAAAAGAAAGATGCAAAGGAGTCCTCTTTCCTGTTCTCTATGCTGGTGAGACTGTAAAAAGATTTTGTAAAAAGAAGAATACCATTAAAATCATTTAGGCATGTAGGATTAAGACACAGGCTACCCTACCACCAACATGCAAACTTGTAGAAACATCATGGTAATAAAGAGGAAATCAATATATTTGGAATAATAAGGTAAGAGACAATTACTTTGGGATTATGGTTGTCATTCAAATAATTTCATACCAACTTCAAAAGCAGACCTTTTGATAGCTAGTTCCAAAAGTTATACTTTGACGCCGAGAAGCTTTTATTAATTCAATTTACTTTTTTTTTTGCATGACAATTCCAAATGCTTAACAATTATCAATCGGGGTTACTTATGTAGTGATTAATCAGCGATTTAGTGTAAATCGGGGGTAGACCGATTCGAACTAGGTATTTAGCAGCTGGATTTAATAGTCATTGATTAATCGGTGGGTCACCAAAAAATTGGTAATAAATCGAGATTGTTCTGTTGGGTGGTGGTGGTTGTTGCTTTATAATGTGTGATGTTTTGGACATGATTACATAATTTGCTCTATAATATGACTTTTGTTGCTCTATAATATATGTCTTATTAAACTTGTGATTGGCAATGCCATCTAACCTAACATGTCTAAATGAAATATGATGTTCATGGTGGGAAACAATTTGGCTATTATAATAATGTTTTTATAAGCTCGACGGTACATGGTCGATTATGTTTAGAAAAAATAGGATAGTCGATAAGACGTGTTCAAATGTTGAAGTTTTAAATATGGCAATATAGTATGCTTGTGTTTTTCAGTGTGGCAATTACAGTGATCCTGAAACAGCATGCAAGATGCATGTATTACTACTACTAGTAACACGAGAGATTGATAATGAGATTCTTAATACAATGACTTAGAGACACCTTTCACGATGCTAATGAAAAACCAGAAGGAATTTCAAATACTTGAACCTCATGAATGGAAGAGAATATGCATGATTAAATCTTCTTACATGCTGAAGAATGTTGTGCTAATGTTTAGTACTGTTGGGAAAGTAGTATTGTGGCTCTTTTGCCATGCAAGCACCTCAAACATGTCTTGACAGTAATAATGTTTATTTATAAACCTTCATTTACATATTAGGACGGGACGGAATGGACCTCATCCCGATCCCATCCCGTTCCTTTGGGATCGGAACGGGATAGACTTCATCTCAACCTTGTCCTACCACAAACGGATTCGAGACGGGACGAGATGAGCAAGTGCTAAAAATTTCCTGCAGTGCAAAAAAAAAAAAAGGACAAATCTTACATAAAAAATGTAAATTCTAAGAAATAAACAGTTGATGCATTACACAGAAGATATAACTCAGGAAATTTGAATTTTATAGTAACCTGACAAAGACAATAAAACAAAGCAAAGCAATTTCCAAACTCAATGAGACAAATATACATGAAGATCACAATTGGGTCACTTTCAAATATAATACAAGTTCATGATGACCATTGGCACTCTATGTATTAGAAAATGCTTATCATGTTTGCTTTTTAAGAACTTAAAAAAAGTTGTATTATAAATGAAAACAAATCATTACACACAAACCACAGTTGTGATTAAACAATTGATGCGCTGCAGTATACAGACTGTATCGCCAAAGGGGCTGTGGTCGATTGGTTAAGGCGTTGTGGACTTGATCCACAGATCCTTGCTTCGAGACCCACTGGAGGCATCTTTATTTCGGGGTGGTGTTCGACCCGTAGGTCGCATCTCGGGACTAGGTTACGGATCCTAGGCTTCAAAACCGGCTTGCCTTTCAAAAAAAAAAAAAAAAAAAAAAAAAAAAAAAAGTATACAGACTGTATCTGCATTCTCTTTTTTGTGTGGCTAAAATTCATACATATCATTACATAACAAAATTAGACTCTAAGAAGTAAACTTGGTAAACACGCTCACTGGCACTTTGAACTCAACATTTTATATTTTTCTTTTCATTTAGGAAATCATAAAAATATAAAAGTTAATAATAATATATATCAAAAAATCAGTTCGGGATTGAAAATCTTCATCACGATCCCATACCCCTCTTGATCAGGACAGGACAGGATAGGATCGATTGAGATTGATCAATCCCAAAAGGACCTTGGAAAAAAATCATAACAAAACCAGGTTAAGATTAATCAATCTCGAAAGGACCCGAAAAAAATCAGGACGGGATCGGGTTGAGATTGATCGATCCCAAAAGGACCCGAAAAAAATCGGGATTGTGGGATGAGATGCCCACCCCTAGTACATATACAATATATTCACTCACTTTTGACTGGGGTTTGGATTAAAATTTGAAGTATTTGATATGTCCAAACTTCCAAAACTAGACCCCTTGTTTGGACAAACCAAACTTCATATGAAAGGGATTGAAAAATCACAGTGCTCCCCCTTCTTCCTAGTAAAAAAAAATATGGAAAGAAAGTTGGATACATTGAAATGAAATAGCTTTCAGAACTAGTAACTTTGGTCACAAGGTATTCTCAGTAGAAACAAATTTCAATTAGTTCTCGATCTAGACACCTAATAAATAACAAATTGTTAATGTCCACGGTACAGCTACAAACTATTCACTCTACACTTGAAGGGTTGGGTAGGATGATTGGTAAGATTAATGACCTGGGCTTTGTGGAGTCGTTTAAAGATTGGGGATAGTGTATCAGTATCTTCAGTGCTACTTGAAAGAGTCATCCCTATCAAAAGTACGTTGTCCAATCTTCCAATATATTATTACTTATTATTTAGAGTGGATGTCTAAGTGATTGATGAAATGCATTGAATTTGTAGAAAACTAGAAACTTCTTTTGGAAGGATGAGGAGAATAACCATAATTCGTCTTGTCAAGTGTGATTTGGTGTGCGTTGATTAAAAAAAAAATGGTGGGTTAGGTATTAAAAACATCGAATAATGGATGTATCATTAAACATTATTGGCAAATTGTTATGTAGGTCTGGAGAAGAAAAGGATAGCCATTTGGAATAGGTTATTGTTGTTAAAATGGATGCAAGGTCGGAGGGTGGGAGAGTGGTGAGGTAGTACTCCTCATGGATGTGGGTTGTGGATAAATATTGTCAGGTGGAGAGAGTTTAGGAAGGTTAGACTTAAGTCGGGAACGGAAAATAGGATCTTGTTTGGGAAGATATGTGGTGTGAGAATACTACTCTACGTGAGGCGTATCCTGGGCTATATGCACTTTATCTCATCATGAATGTCATATCTCACACGACATATAGTGTAATTTAGGCCTTAGGAGAAGCATGAACCACTCGGAGTTAGATGGCTTTGCCTCTTTACTGCATGTGATTGGAGATCCAACTCAATCTCTCGAGTATTTGGATTGGAAGCAAATCGGAAACATTCTTGGTAAAATATTACTATGTAGACCTTCTTCGTTACTATCAGAGAGAAGTTCCCACATTGTTAATGTTCACCCCTCACCCTTTGATTATTTTTCCAAATCTGTATGGGAAGCTCATTTACCACCCATACTGGCTCTCTTTGTGTTGTCCTTTATTCTTAATAAGTTCTGAACTCAAGACGCCAAGGAAAAGAGAGAATTGTACTGAACCCCTGTCCAATTGGGAATCTGTTGATCACTTGTTTATCTATTGTCCTATTACAGTTTTACATATAGGGTGCGGTCTTCCTTATTGGATAGTTGTGCAATGAGTGATGCCATCTGAAGGCGAAAGAACTATTTTTCCCTTTTGTTTGGTTGCACGGAAAATAGACATGGAAGTTGAAATTGTTTCCATGAATTCAATTCCGAGGCCTCCCCCTCAGACTTGGATTCCCCAGGGCCTTAGGTAGATTTCTTCCAGATTCTTTCTCTGAATAACCAACTGAAGGAAGCAGCCCGCTATTTCATGAGTAGTGGGAAAACAGTCTTATGAAGAATCGATTTCCTGTTAGTAAATAGACAACCAAATAGCGGAAATCTGCATAACTAGGAAAATGGATTCCATTTCCCAGGGAAAATGGCTAACCAAACACACCATTGGAGAATTGAATCCATTACTTCCAAAGGAAGATTCTTTAGAGCCTTATCCCCTTTGCTATTCTATGAAGAATTTGTTTCAAATACAATATAAAACTTTGAGGGGATGTTTCATGATGTGGTTGAGTTGTATTGGATATCAAGAGCTTCGTCTACTGCTGGTGCAGACTCTTTAGAAGGTCTATTTCGTGGAATACATAGTCATCTGGAACAAGCTTCTATTATTGTGAACGTGTTAGGAATTGTGTGCTTTTGTTGTATTTTCATTTTCAGTTTCTTGTTATTGTGTGGTAGGCTAGCTTGTATCCCAGTTTTCATTTCTGACCGAATTCATTTTACCCCCATAATTTTCATTTCTCACCGAATTCATTTTACCCCCATAAAAAACGGTGTCTACATTTCCTACCTATTCCTTCACTTTTCTTTCACTTGTTTTCCTTTTGGTTTGTGAGCTCGACAGCTGTTGATCAACATTTTGTTACCACTCCTGCAATAAATCATTGTTTAGTTGTTTTGCCTAGTATTTCATGAACTTACTTTTATATGAATATGTCTAATTTTTATTGAAGGATCGAGCCAACGAGATCTATAAGAAGGTGGAAGACCAGAAATCCATTAGAGGAAGAAATCAGGATGCAATTTTGGCTGCTTGCCTTTATATTGCTTGTCGACAAGAAGACAAGCCTCGCACTGTAAAGGGTACAGCTTAAGCTTCCATATAAATTCTGGATGCTTCCTGATTTATCTTTCTGTGAGCTTATTAGTTGAATCCATGTCTTTCAACTAGAAATTTGCTCTGTTGCTAATGGAGCTACTAAAAAGGAAATTGGCCGGGCAAAGGAGTACATTGTGAAACAGTTGGAAGTTGAGATGGGTCAATCAATGGAGATGGGAACTATTCATGCTGGAGATTTTCTGGTGGGTTTTATTATGTACTGTTTCTAACAAAATATCTTCAGTTCCTCCAGGCCACTGCATTGTATATGACCCATTTAAATAGATTTTGAATTTTAAAACTAATCCCACCTCTTTATGCAGAGACGATTCTGTTCTCATCTTGGCATGGCCAATCCTTGTATAAAAGCTGCTCAAGAAGCAGTTCAGAAATCAGAAGAGCTTGATATAAGGTAGTACTAATTCTAGTAGAAGTGTTTTTTTTTTTTTTTTTTTGACAATTGAGGAACCTTCTTATTCCTTCAAATGAAATCTCTTATCGGCTTCTATTGTCTAACACATCATAAGCACTGCTATTCATTGGTTTGCTTGCATATTTCACCCAAGGACACCACTAACTGTGCCTCTCTTTTTTTACAGGAGGAGCCCAATATCAGTGGCTGCAGCTGTTATTTACATAGTAACTCAGCTATCAGAGGAAAAGAAGCTTCTGAGAGGTTTGAAACATAAGATCTTTATATTCTGTTACAAGTGAATTACATGTATTCTTTAAAGGCATGGTAAATAATTTATCATTCATCGGTGCAGATATCTCACTGGCTACTGGAGTGGCAGAAGGTACCATCAGAAATTCCTACAAGGATCTTTATCCCTATGCATCAAGAATTATACCTACTTGGTATGCCAAGGAAGAAGACCTCAGGAACCTATGTAGCCCTTAAAATTAATTCAGGTACAGTAAAAATGAATAACTCTGTGGACAATATCGTTTTGGATGTTCAAGACAAATGCTGGTTGAATGTGAAAATGTGGGAGGTACTGATTTTTGAAGGAAAAAAATTAAATGGGATTTAACTTCTAAGGGTCTGTCTGATATTTTTTTTTTTCATGAAAAACATAAAGACAATGGTGATGAGATAGCGAGAAAAGCCTAAACCTGACAAAAAAATGACAGCCACACCTGAATACATGGCATTCTGCAGTGCTGTTCAAGGGCAGTGAAGCACCAAGTCATTAAATAGTGAGACCTAATGGCAAGCAACTATTGTGCATGTTTTTGGTAAATTCAAGACATGTTCACCCTATTTATGCAGCTCTTTTATTTTCATTTTGCTGGATGTGCACGTTCAAGACGGATTGTATTTCTTTCCGTACTCTTCTATTCAATACCAATTAGGGTTGCAACTTGGGTGGGGTCAACCTGAGTTTTGAGCAGCATGGGCAATACCCAGAAAATATTGGGTTGGCATGGGCAATTGAGTTCCCAAGCCCGGACTAAACCCCTAGTCCGATATCTATATGTCAAATTAGAAAATTTTGAATCATATCTTAAATATTTTGAATCCAGTCACATTTTTGCTCATGTATTATCCACTTTTGACATGAATATTAAATTCAAATCACTTTTCTATATTGAACCAACATTGAATATTTTATGAAGTACCCGTTTTTGATAGTCGCTAGCTAGATGAGAATCAATCAGGAAAATAAAAATGCAATTATCAAGTCTAGCACAACTTAAAAGTTGTGAGTTTGCTTCTGCCCTTTCAATTCTACTAGCATTCACATTCACATTCACATTATTGAAGTTTGATAGTTGCCCCTCCGTTCTCCATCTTCTATTCATCTCGACAATTTTTTAATACCCCAATTTCTTTGATTGTTTCAATTTGTCTGAATTATTTGTTAAAACTAGGACAAACATTAATTCTAGGACAAACATACCAGTTAACTAACACGACTTATGCAGGCCAACGAGTAACATGAAACAAAGATGTCAAGAGGCAGGCCAACCCAAGGTTGGTTTGGGATGGGAATGGGCAAAACATCCAAACATTGGGTTGGTCACAGGCAATGCTTTCAACCCACCCAGCCTGCCCACTTGCAGCCCTAATGCCAACCCCCTGTTGCATACTTAACTGACATATATACAACTAAGACTAAAAAGAAGAAAAAAGAAATAACATAAAACCAAATACTTCACTCTGAATTTCATCACCAGGAATTGGAACGACATAGCGAGTCATAAAAACACAATAATAATTATCACATAGCGAGTCATAGCTTCTAACAATAATATATTATCACGTAGCTTCTACAGTGCAAGTTTAAAAGCCTTATGCATCACTTAAGAAGCATCAAAATAGTAACCATCATCAGAAACTGGTTTAAACAACGTCTCTTGTCATAAAAACACACAAATAATATATTATCACAAATCACACCTCCTCATTTATTTAGTAGATAATCATAAGGAGACTTTAACCCAATATGCTTGGGATTCCATGAATTTGACTAATCATCAGAGTGTTTGCGGTGGTGGCGGTGGTGACGACGCTGCTTCTTTTCCTCATCATCATCAGAGTCGTCATCCTGCCAAGTTCAGGTAAAACAGGTCAATAAGAAAACCACAGAACTTGGGAGAGTGCAACACCAAAACTACATGGTGCAGGTAGGTGCAACTGAAACCAAAACAATCTTGGATGGAGACATCATTGTCTTCAAATCAAGGAAAGAAAATTAGGCAATCAACATAATAATCCAAAAGGAAAAGAGAGACCAAGAGGCTACAGACAATCAACTCAGAGAGATGGTCAAATTGCTTTTTAATATCTGCAGTTTGCTTCTCATCATGCTTTCTCTTGACAGATCGAACCCATCTTGTATTATTGTTACTTCACTAGACTCTCCCAAGCAGCCTAAGCAAACTGGGATAAACAAGGATAAACTTAAATGGCATCTAGTCCAAAATCATGATGAAATGGCTCATCATCGAGTGATTCGGAACTTTATTTATTTTTTCTTAGTTGTCGAGGTCTCCAATCATGAGAGATACAGACTAAACTATAAGTTAGGTTATTGATCATTTTATCAAAAATTATGGCAGATAACCATCAATGTCTTCAAATCAAGTCACCAGATTGCTTTGGGTTATATCTCAAATCCATATCAAATTAGGGTTTCAATTTATCAAATCAGGCACAATCTTAGATCTATGCATGGGTACCAAAAACACTTGTAATCCTACCATACCAGGGTCAATAAAAAATCAGCAAAGGTGATTATGGATGAGACATCAATTAAAACATGGAGTACGCATTCATTTCAATTTGTGTGTCTTTCAGCTCCCCAACGTCAAAACCAAATATAAATTATTACCCTCTACAACAAATAAGCATAATCATGAGGAACTTACAATCAAAACAACACAATGTATACATGGTAAACCCGAAATCTGGTAAGAACCCCACAAACTGTTCGTCCTACGCTGTATTCCTCCCCCGCCCCCCTTCTCATATCTAGGGGTGGGCACAGGACGGGATGGACCTCATCCCTATCCCCCATCTCGTTCATTCAGGATCGGGACGGGATAGACCTCATCCCGACCTCGTCCCATCAGAAACAAGTTCGGGATGAGACATGATGGACATGTACTAAATAGCCGTCCAATGAAGAATAATAAAAAATTTCATCTCACATTGTTCACACACAAATAATGTCTGATTTAGGTACATATTACTTTCATTATAACAATATTAAATGTCATATAAAATTTATGGTCCAATGAACTTCCAGTTTTTTATGTTAAGCATCATCTATGTGATACAAGAATAATTGTCAAATAAACAATCTAAAATGTAAAAAGCATAAATTTTCATAAGTTCTATTTGACCTAAAATATTCAAACTAAAGTTTTTATCTAAACAAAAAGTACTAAATCAAGCAAGTAAGTTTTCAAACAATAGATGTTTAGATTTAATTTCAACACATCCTAAACTTTTCATTTAGAAGAGTAGTTTAATTAAAATTAATAATAAAAAATATTAAATAAATAAGTTCAGGACGGATGGGATGAGCGGGATTGAAAATCACTATCCCGATCTCATCCCACTCTAGATCGGGACGGGATAGGATCGGTATGTATTTGATCAATCCCAAAAGAACCCAAAAAACTCGGGACAGGATGGGATGGGATCAAGATTGCGGCATGGGATGCCCACCCATACTCATATCTAGACAAGGAGATTCCTAAAGGCAACGAGATTCGAATTGGGAAGCACGTATACACCAAAAAAAATCCAACACACCCATGTCAGATGCACCTCAAATACATCTCAGATAAAATTAAAAGGTATATCTCACAGCCAATGGCCTAGATACGACTCACACATGACCAAACATATATTTTCCCTATTTGTCATTGCACATTGCAAGGTTAAAATAAGATGCACGCATTTTTGCAATAGCACATGTGTGACGACCCCCTCCTGCACTGTACCGATACTGTCTGCTTTGGGCTACCATCCAGCCCTCACGGCTTTAAAAGGCCTCGATCAGAGTATGCACAGCGGACACTGGGCCCCTCTCTGGCCCTACTCATCCCGATATTGTCCTCTTTGGCCTATTGGACAGCATTCCGCACCTCTCTCACCTCAAGGATTTGTTGCTTCCACCCACCTACAGGGGCTCCACAGGCCTCGATACAATGGGGAGCTGACCCCGCACATATAAGGATCATCCTCCTCCCCTACCCAGGCGATATGGGACTATGATTCCCGTTGTAGCTCGTCCAACCCCTCTCGGCCTATTGAGCCTGTTGGGCTTCAGCCCTCACCCTCACCTCAGGTCCACCCACTTAGGGTCTCACAACATGTTTAGGATACATATATTTATGAGTTGTAATTGCTTTTAAGTTTTAATAAATGAATGAAATGATAATCGTACGAATTTTGTGTTATGCATTTACATTTGTGGTTAACGTATATGATCATTAGTAAAATATTATTTTATTTAATTTTTATTATTAAAATGTACAATTAATATTTAATGTCACATCCTACCCATACCCATATTCTTGATTTTGAAAATTTGTCATATCCTTGTGCTGGTTCCGTACCCTTATCCATGCGACGCAAGATTCGAAGGACAAAATCAATAAATGTTTACTCCCATATCGTTCCGTTGTCTTATGCAAAGGCCAAGTCAGAAACTTTTTCGGGGTGGGGCACTAATATAATTGTAATTGTTTTAATTTTTTTAGTTCCATTCATATCGTGATTTTTCGAGATCATTATCATCAAATTCTTTAAAAATTCCATGCCATAATGTCAAACAAATATATGAACTCACTCATGTTTACCATTTAAGCACGTATTTCCACACAAGTCAATTTCTATTTCTTAATGAAAGTTTGGTTAAAAAAAAGTAACTACTGGCATCAATTAAAAGATAAGACGAAATTTTGATTTATAATATATGGTTTCATTATTAAACAATATAAATGATAAAGTAAAATAAATAAGGTTATAAAAACCTAGGATAAAGAAACTTTGTAATAAATAAAAAATTACTTTCATGACCACACAGCTGATGTGCCCCACCATTTGGTTTTTTTATCCAAGTGTCCACTTTCAAACTTTCATCGGATTCAGCGTAAGTGCCACAAGTATATAATTACATTGGAAATTTTTTAGCACTATGTAGCCCCGCCCGTAGTTTTATATATCCTTGATGCAATTATCATTAAGTAATCTTATAAATTAAGACATCTAGACAAACATAGTTATTCTTATTTTTTTATATTTGAAAAAATAAAAAAAATTGGATCGTTGATCCTTTTTATTTATTTATTAATCCATGTGCTATGTGACTGATCCTATAGGGCTAACCAAATCAAGCCCGAAGGCTACAATATTATTGCCACTTAGTATCTTCGTCTATCGCCTCCACCTTGCATGAAGACTTGCTTTTGCTTTGCTCCGATCTAGTTCATCTAACTAGCTGCATTCAATACCCGAAGGCTTATCAACGACAGAGCACAATTAGTTCATCTAACCAGCTGCATTCAATACACGAAGGTTTATCAACGATAGAGCACATGTGCTCCTAATAATCAAGCAAAAACTCGCAAAATCCTAATTAGTGAGTCTCGAACCCATGACCTTTCACAAAGAGAGTGAATGTCCAACCAATTGAGCTACAATTGGTGGACCTAGACATAGTTATTCATATCACAATTTGTTTTGAATCGCTTCTACACTTGTAATGCATGAGATGAGACATTAACACAAACTCGTGTATCAAACCTCCGAGGTCCTATTAAAAAAATTATTTATTTATTTTTGTTTTTTCACCTCCCATCCTTTTTAATCTCCATAATGTGATTTTAAGGTTAAACACATCCAAGTTTGACAGCAGCTTAGGGGGTTTGTTAGGGGAGTATCTAGGGAGTCATTTATAAGATACATAATCCCGAAAACTGGTCACATGTGTCAACAACAAATTTCTTTATTTACTATCTATTAAGCAAGCAATGGACGAGGAGCAAGATCTATTAACTCTCCCCTAGTCCTCTAGAACTCCCCACAATATTTCCCAATCATTCATTGCCTTGGCTTAGTTTTCTCGTTCGGAAACAAGCTTTGTATTAAATGACCAATCTACCTTGGTCAACCAAACCATACTAGCCCGTTTCAGTGCTCAATTTAAACTTAATTCCTCTCTGCTAACTATTCATCATTTGTAAACCCAAAAATAACTAGGGGTGGGCACGGTCCGGATCGGTTACAAAATTTGAGGAACCTAACTTGAACCGTTTAATTTTAACGGATTTGGTTCAGTCCGGTCCAAATTCCCTCATTTTGAATATTGGGACCGAACCTAACTCGAACTGTTTGGAACGGTCCAGTTCCTACGGTTCCAAATTTAATTAAATACTATCTTTCAGCAACTTGAAGAAGATCTGTGAATTAACTTCCTTTTCAAATCTTATTAAATACCGTTTTTCAACAACTGCTTTCAACTATTTGTTTATCAGACTAGGGTTTTAGACCAAAGATCTGGTAAATACTATCTTTCAGCAAGGATCTAGGAAGGCAGATCTAGTGAGGGAAATCTAAGGAGATCAGATTAGATTAGATGAGATTAAATGCCACACAGAAATGCGTGATTAGTGAGTGTGGAATGCAAAGCAAGGTCGCCCATCGATCATCCATCATCATTTCTATTCTCAATAATTCCTCCCTATTATTCAATTCTCTATAACAAGAAAGAAACAGAGAGAGATTAACTTACCTCCTCAAATTGGAGTT